>JASBNA010000001.1:0-1464102 GCA_038087015.1 Cerrena zonata
TGTCACTGACCTCAACCCTGCGGACTCAGAAAGTTACAAGTAGGTTCATTGAGTGGTCTTCTCCAACTTTCTCGTTCTGATTCATTTTAGTGAAAACCTAGAGGACTACCTAATGTCAACCGCGAGGGACGGAGTCCAAGCACTTATCGGTGCCTTATTCTCGCTACCGACCACATCCTCCGCAGATGGTCCTCTTGCAAAACTCCCTTCCCCAACCAGCCAGCTACCTCGTGCAAAACCCCTACCAAAACCAAAACCACTCACAAAGTGGGAGAAGTTCGCTCGGGCGAAGGGTATCTCGAAAACGAAGAGAGACAAGAAGACATGGGATGAGGAAAAACAGGACTGGGTTAATAGGTGGGGTTGGAAAGGTGCAAATAAGGATAAGGAGGTGCAATGGTTGACAGAAGTTCCTGCGAACGCTGGTGCGTTACATCCCTCTACGAATGGAACTCTGAATAGAACTCAAATCGACGGTAATTCTTCTAGATGTGGACTTCGATCCTTCTATAGCCGCAAGAAAGGAGAGGAAAGAGAAAATGGCGAAGAACGAACGTCAACATCAACAAAATCTTTCACGAGCGCAGGCCGAGTCTGGTCCGACAAATAAAAATGGGGTCGCTCTGCAATCTCAGCGAAAACGTGATATTGATCACACAGTCGCCACTACAAGAGTTAGTACCGCTAGTATGGGCAGGTTTGACCGAAAACTTGAGGGCGAGAAGCCTTTGAAAGGCGTCAAACGGAAGGTATGACCTGCAATATACTTCCGGTCTTCATGCTCATCACTTCTGTAGTTCGACCCTGCTGAGGTATCGGCGGACAAAGAAAAATCCTCTAATATGGCTATTCTTTCACAACTTGGACGAGAACCTGGTGACAAGAAGTCCAGGAAGTCGGGAGATAATGTCGTGAATGTACGTAAGGCTGTCAGGGCCGTGAGTGGTGGCAAGGGTAGTGCGGCATTGGCCCAAAGAAGTAATGGGAAGGGTAGGAAAGGGAAACGATAGGTAGTACGTTTCCACATCATGTTCTTCATTTATCTCACTATTGTGATGTCGTCGCTTCTGTTGACGCGGGAGTCCTTGGGTGTGCCATCGCAAGACCAGTTGGGATCTAATTACCGGGTACGTCAGAATTACTCTACCTAGATCTCGCCGGTACTCTAGGGGGAGACACACTTGCGATCCAATTGTGTTACAAACTTCGGCAACCTGGGTAACTTCCTAATGCGGAAACTACAACTTCCACTTACGCCACAGCGCACTGAGATTGTCAAAGGCAGAACGCTGGAGATTGATATTGGGACCTCGCTTCTGTCTTCTCAATACCTTACGCACGCTAAGATGTCCAAACGCGGAAGGGAATTCCCTCGCGATGACCTCCTTTAGTTTGTCGGTCATTGACCATCCGCCACTCCATTGTCCTCACGACCCTGCAACGAGGCAAGATACCACGCTGAGTATCACTACTAAATTAATCAAGGTCAATGGCCACTATGCTTCCCTGCATCGCCACTGGAGGAAGAGCGTTCGATTGGAAATAAAGTTGGTTTGGACCGTGCACTTCCGTCACATTGATGAAATACAAGAACGTGTCCCCCTTACAACATTACCTAGCATGGACCTTGTCCAAAGTCTCATAAATGGACCATCTTTTGATGCTCAGCCACTCATCCTCTCATTCACCTCGGACTCTTTCTTACAACTTTCACTTTCGGACCTCCTCATCTTGCAATGTCTCTCTCCGTATGCCAAGTATGTGCATAATCCACGCTCGTTTACCTTCCCTCTAACTAACAATATTGTTCTTTGTTCGTCCACAGCGACTTCAAGGTATCCGTGGAAACAAAATGTGTCCGTGTTGTGGAACTACTTGGGAGAACAATGAAGAATTGTTGAAGCACCTCTGGAAACAGAACAGAAAAGAGCCTTCCCCGTTCGATGAGTGCGCACTATTCACCTCCAAATAAGAGCTACAACTCACCGACTTCCTTCACAGAAGTTTCCTATGCCCCTGGACACTTTGCGTTGCCCGTCTCAGAGATATTCCTGCGCTGAAAGACCACATCAAGACCCAGTAAGTACCGTCTGCGCTACTTTGTTCATCATGTATCGTATCTAATAGGTCATGATTTTTTTTTCAGCACTGGTGAAAGAGATCATGTCTGCCCTCATCTGATCGACTGGACCCCAGGCAACCGAACTTTGTGCCTCAGGACCTACCCCAGTGCCAAATCCTTGTCGCGACACAGGCAACGCGCTCACAGGTACCTTTCAACAACACAGAGGGCGGAACATCCTTACGTGGACAAAAACTCAGGCCGACCTCTAGAGGATGTGCCTCTCCTCGGACTTGGCGATAGCGAAGACAATCATCCAATTATCAAAATCGAAGATGATAGTCAGAGCGACGGCAGTAATTCAGAACCTACTTCCGCTGTGAACGAGGATACAATAAAGGAGCATTGGAGCGAAGTTGTACGACGACTCCGTCCCCGCGGTAACTGGCCTTCGCATGAAATACAACAAGCCCATCCTTCCGGAGCAAGTCCTGACGACACTCAGGTTGATGCTATTCAGGGGAGCTACCTTTCCCAACCTGACGTCCATGCTATCAAAACTGAGGGTGGCTACGACCATCCCATGTCTAGTCCTAGCTATCCGATCATCAATGGTCCTTCGGAATACGCACCACCTAGCCATCCTAGCCAGCCTTCCAATGATTGGTATGGGTACCTTACCAATGGCTATCTACCCTCTTCTAGAAACGTCTATGATTGGTTTAGCTCTACTCTCTACGATCGCTCCTACTACCAGAATGCCAATACGCACGGTACCTATTCTTATCCACAAACCTTGCCGTACCACCACGATACAAGCATGATGGGTCCCGGAAACTCGTATGGTGCATCTGGCGTTGGTCTTGGCTCTGGTGGTTTCTATGAGTCTTCGAGCACGGGCATGCATCCCGACGGGAGTCAGAGCTCGGATTCGGATCTGAGTAACTCACACGATCATTGGTACCTCGACTCTCAGGTATATGGATACTCGGATACTCGCAACGCCTAACTTCTCCATACACGGAGATCACTTTCACTTGGAACAAATCCCAGCGGCCCTCACTTTATGACATTCCTTTCATATTATGACCGTAGGCAACTTTTCATGACGACTTTTTCTTTCAATCTCAGAATCTCAATCGAAACTACAAGGTAGGGCTCAGGTACTGCGTCCCTGGAAAAGAACATAATATTTAAACAGCTGGGCTATCGAGTAGTAACTTAATATGTACCAAATGCTGAATGATTATAGAAAACTAACTTGAAACCACAACATACATATTCCAAAAGCGTGCTGCGTCGTCTGAATTACAGCTTGTGTGGGTCGGTGGCGTAGTTGGTTATCGCATCTGTCTAACACACAGAAGGTCCTCAGTTCGAACCTGGGCCGACTCATTGTTTTTGGAGAATTGCCATGTGATTGGCGGCGTCTGGGGAATCACTGACACCTACCTTTGCACTCATTCCTCATTTACTGAAGTAATTGTTAGAGTTGAAGACTACTTGAGTACACTAATGTCTGAGGAACAAACACCAACCAACTCGACACCAACAGCCCTCTCAAATTCACCCTCTAGCACATCGATAGCTGTCCCCAACCGGTCGGACTTAATTCAGAAAGCGAGGGCGTTCTTACAGTCACCCCAAGTTCGCAATGAGGATTATGCAGCGAAACGAATATTCCTTTCTGAGAAGGGATTAAACGATATCGAGATAGACAGTCTTCTTCAAGAAACGGTGAATGCCCCTTGCATCGGTGTACCTCACCTCAGTACTTCTCATACGGTGTCTTGCAGGTGTTTCAACCCCCGGTGGTACCTCCCAGGACCTACCCACAGCCTCCCCCATCCAATCTACCCAATCTGCTGATTGGCCTAGCTCGAATTCTGAGCTGGCTCGCTGGGGGTTCTGCTGCATTCCTGTTGCTGTATTTTGTGAGTTTTGGAGGATTATAACTCTAAACACCGTGCTTACTGCAATTACGTTCCAGAGGTATATCTTTCCTAGGCTATCACAGTCCTTCCAAGCACGTCTCTCCATTCGATCACATCAGAAAGAGCTTCTACGCAAACTTACTGAGTCCTTAACCGATCTTAAAGCGAATCAATCCCGAACCTTTGAAGTCCTCCCTGAGCCCCGACTTTATAAGGAGGATGATAAGTATAAGGACTGCCATTCGTTGGAGGATCTAGCCCCTTTGTCTGAAGACGTACGGGAACTGCCCGCTACGGTACTATTACGTTGCTCAATTGAAGACCTTGCTGCGAAGAGCGAACCAGTCACCGATGCTGCCATCTTTGCAGGATTAGAAAGCAATTGGCCGTGGCTTCAGTCTGACGAAGGATCTGGGTATATGGTAAGAAACTGCTCAATCATATTTATTAAGACTCAAATGACTGAAAGGGATTTACAGGAAACGATTTGGAATACATTACATACGACCCCATTATTTGCACAAGAACAAAAAGATGATGTAACACTCTGGTCATACACACCTCCTGCACCTACACCCCCAACAGCTCTAGAAACCTCTCTGTCAACACTACGAGCAACACTCCCACCCGCACGAACTTCGCTCCATCCCTTCCAACACACCCTCCAAGCACTGACAGACTTCACGGGCTATATCGCGAGCCAAACATACGCCATTCCCTCAACCCTGCGCTTTTCGGGGATAGGTATGAACACACCATTACCTCCTGGGGAAGAGGAAGTTCGCAGGGAAATTCGTGCTTTGAAAGGTCTGGTCTTGAACCGGTGAGTTATTTTTGGTGTACCCCACCTTGTTCTATTTTTGCTTAACCTAAGTTTCAGCCGTTCGTTCCTCCCTAGCACTCCGAAGCTTCCAAGCGAGCTGCCGACACCTTGAAACGACATATATACATCTTCGTCATGATATTGTAGACTATAAATATCGTGTTTCCCTTATTGCTTGCGCCTAGTCGGATGCTTCTGTTCGTCGCCGCCACAAGACGAACGAAACTCTAGACGACTCGCGAACCGCGGTGTGCGTCTGATACGGGAGCGTTTACACCGTTTGGTATCTCATTTCCGTATAATCTTTTGCGTCAGACACATCCTAGTCATTTCTCTCGCCCCGAGGCTCGCTGCAGCTGAATTCCTCGACATCTCGACACCTATAAGCTCTTCCCTCGGGCAGGTTTGCCCGTACCAATGATTGTGGTGTCCTGAAAACATGACATGAGCCAATTAATACAGCGCGCAGTCCTAGTACTTTGACTGCGCCTGAGAGGCACCCCGGGCAGTTAATTCCTGTGCTTTTTAAGTCCGCTATAACAGCACCCTTATCGAGCTGTCATTTCCTCTTCATTCCGAGGTTTAGCAAGACATTTAACCTGCGGAAGGTAAACGCATGTTTCCCAGATCTACTGGGATTTTTCACGCGATGGTCGTGTCGCAGAAAAACACAGGGTAAAATGAGAAAATAACCGAGGTCCTGAGTATGAGAGAGTGCTTGGTGTGCACCCGAGTGAGAAGATGAGCTTAAATGAAAGGGTCCTAGGGAGCGCATGATCATGAATTTCAGCAGGGTCTTTCCAAAGTTAGCACGGTAACGGCTTGGCGCGATGGTTCGTAGACAAGGTTTCAATTAGGTTCGGGCGAACAGATGCGAAGGAGAGTGTGAAAAGGGGGCTGTGACGTTGATGCGAATGTTCCGTATAAAAATAGCACAAGTACAGTGTTGTTGAAGGGGAAACGTGACGGAAGGATACGGAAGCATGGGCGTAGACAGAGCATTCTAGGATTACAAGGGAGAGTGTCCAGTGAGTGTAGTAAAGTAAGTAAAATGCAAAAAATGGTGATGAACGAAATGCGGTGCTAGAATGTGCAGGTGGAGGGAGGGAACGTAGCAGAAATGACCAAAGTACCAACTAAAAAGCAGGATTACATACAGAGTCCGCAGCCAAATGGATCTTTCGTGGGCATCAAAGGAACCCTGATGGGTGGATCAAACCACGATTGAAGAGGAAACAGGCTGGTCATCCGTTCAAACACTGGAGGGACCGGCAACAGCGTCGTCATATGCAGGCGCATGTTGATAAGGCGGAGGCGGAGGACGAAGCAACGACGTCCGACGACTCCGGCGCATCATCTGTTCTCGTTCCAACTGCTCCATTTCCCTCTCCAGGTGATGTCGAGCAAGTAGACTAGCTATACGGTCTTGACGAGGTGTACGCTTATACTTGTAGATGCATCGTGTGAGCCAAATGAGTATGAGTAGCCCCACAAGCCCCGCTATGCATTCAAATACAATTGCAACAACGCTTTGGCGATGGGGTGGACTTGACAGATCGGGCAGTGGTCGTGCGGTATTCGGTGGATTGAATGGACCTGTTTGCGTCGGTGTGAAGAAGTGATGGCTTATAGGGAGCGTACGAGAACCCGTAAAAGAAATGGTACGGGATCCAGAGTGAGAATGGTTGCGCGAAGGTGGATGCAGGATGGTTATTGAATGTGTCGATGTAGCGCTAGCTGTTACTAGCTCTGCCGGGCCCTGCTCAGCAGAGACATGGTCAGAACTATTCGCGTCCGATGCGTTGGTCGCTGCAAGGACGTGCGGGGTTTCCTTGGCATACTCGACTTGAGACTGAAAGTCGACGGGAGAAGCAGACTGTGCTAGTACGTATCTGACAATGGGCGGGGTAATGGCTCGATTAGTCACGAAGGGGACATTTAGACCATCCAAGGTACCCAGCTCACCGGAACGCAATGAGAAGGCTGCCAAACCTCACACCCAGCACACGCATAAGCGGCGCAGAAACGTCTAGACAAGACAAGGACGAAGCGAGATGGCCAGAGGGAACAAAGAGATGGAGGACCACAGTGTGAGCTGACGGTTGTCGGGACAGTTCATGACATGGTACGGAAGAAGGAGGTGCGAAGAGAAAGCCTGAGGTAGCCTAGAAATAACCGTACCCCCCACAGCGTCTCCGTCCCGAAAAGATTGGAGATGAGATTCGCTTGTGGGAGTCTTTGACTGCTCCAGCTACTGCTCCCTCCCTCATCCCTTCCCAAGCCGCTCGGCAATCCTCCTCCCTCCGTGGCAGTGTCCTCTTTCGTCGCTACGTTGGATACAACATCATCTTTTCCTCAAATAACCCAGTGCAAACACAGATATTTTGCTCTCTTGTCGAGAACCCTCTCCTATCCTCTCCCATATCTCTCGACACCCAATTTGATACCCGCGTGCAAGGGAAAGCATGGTCACAGTGCGGACCTAACCCCCAAGGATTTTCCAAATCATAAACGGTCATGCTATGCCTTGCATATCTCCCCGAAAAGTATCATTTTCCAGGATATACATACCACCCGTCGATCACCACTTCAAAACTCATCGGTAAGTAAAATGGATAGAAACACCGATTTCGCGACACTCCGGCTGGTATCTCCATTCTCAAATTCAAAAACTATGGCGATTGATCTGTGTCCGACCGTTAGCTGTTTTACAAACTTGGTTTCCACTCCAAGTTTGCAACCTTCTTGAGGCAAATTTCCAGACTTAGAGTTGTCATGACATGTTTCCGAAATTTCATCAAGGAAGCTAGTGATCACCTCCTGGACCATACGGTCCGTCTCGATAGATCTCTAAACAGTCCTTGATGGCTGTATTGGTTTGTATTGGTCTACACAAGCAAAGACTAATCCATTCTGTCATACTGCGCCTTCTTCTATCGGTCAACCCACCTTTTTCTCGCGTCACGGTGATCAAACGCATGTTTCTGATCGATTGCTGAATGTTTACTTGTGTCTTCACAGCATGATTCACCGCTGAAAATCCCAAATAAATTAGGAAGCCTTCACACTGGCATGATCATTCCTTAGTCTAGATGTCGCCCTGCGGGCTTAAGTGCCCACTTCTGCGCACGCAAGCGATTTTTTCCCTGTTTGAACCGGTTTGAGAAGTACCCGTATCTCTCTGGACACGCTTGTTTTTCCCCTTTTCTTGGATAGTAATGCCAAACAGTGTGCACTTCACGAAACTTCACCCGGATCCTACCTCTTTGCTACGCCGTACAAGACGGTTCCTATCTCAGAAACGTATACAGGATTACAAGTTCCCCAGATCTCCGCCTGTATGCCCGAAGAGGGGGTTCTTCGATTTTTTCTGACCGCTACAAGGCAACCTATCCTCTGTCCCATCTAACATCATGAAGGTGCTTTCATGACTGCCACGCCATGATAAGTACTGCTCCCTTTCACCTCGATCTTGTTGGTGTAGATGTTCGGCCTTCAACCCGCAACCGTACCGCAGCTCACTCACCGCCCACATAGGTCTTCGATATTGCGCCAGCAATCACAACTAAACCCAGACCCGCCCACTGTTCCCACAAGTACTGACACCTGATCATCACTGCGCAATAGGAAATCCACTATCCTCGAAGAATTCAACACGTCGACCTTACCAAAGGAGAAATCATGATCATCTTGTATTTGTGTCCGAGTCGGGTAACTATACGCCAGGAATCGAGGTGCGTCTCATGGTGCGTTCGATGAATGGCTGAGCGCCCCGAGACTAATGGACGTTGTACATTGACTAATCACTGCCACTTCTTCCTCAGACCTACAAGCAAGAAAATTATCCTGTCCTCACTGCACAACTCTTGGGAGAGCCACGATCCATACTACCGATGGCGAACGTAATGCTTGACGGCTCAATTTATTTCTTTTCGGTTATTCCTCCTACGTTGAAACACAACCGCCGAGTTCAATCCGAAGTTTTTCTGAGTTCAAGCTGTGCAGCGGTCAAATGTCAACACCAACCTTACACCTTTCTACATATCCCCGGTAAGGTTGCGCCGACAGGCCCTTGGATAGGACATATCATTCTTTAAGACGCTACTCACTATCTACATTCGATCGCTATGTATCAAGTCCCCAGTCGCCGCCTCGTGGGGGTCCACGGGTTATATCCCATGATCCTTAATAATGATAGTTGGTGGTGAGTAATGCCAATGATTTAACTTCAGTCAGATTGGAAGTCGCTAACCTACTTGGTAGCCTCTTGTGTGGAAATCATGGAGGGGGTTTACGGTGTGTGATCTGCATATCTTCAGGATCCTAAGAGTAATACTTCTTGTGGCGGTCTTAACGGTTTAGATCTTAATATGGGCCTTACTGATATTTCGATATCCTCGTGCGTTGCAGGTTTTATCCTTTTTACTGAGCCTCGGTCGGCCGCCGGCAGCTGATATGCATCGCCCAAACTAGCATTTCAAAGGACATATACATTAAATGACGTCCACTTCTTGCCTGGGCCACGAGTCTCCTTATGGTGTCTCTAATTGAATCTAATCACCCACTTGACTTCAGCCACTACGTCTTCACCTCCTACAATAGATCTTCGTTTCCTGCATCCTGCAGCGCAACTTTCAGGGCAAGTCCGAAAATGCGATAGTATCGACATTCATGTTCGCAGGTGTTAAACAGCGACAACCAAGCGGCTATAACAATGCTAAGAGCCGCTCTCAGACTCCCTGCTGACCTACTACTAAGCAGGCCCTTTTCAAACATCGACGTAATGCGTAGGGGTTATCCGTTAACCCCATGACCACCAAGGTTATGTTATTGTATTGGATTTGTTCTGTTTCGTTTACCGTTGAGCATTTTGGTGACATCCCATCGTTCATTATATACGGCCCACACTTCTCTCCGTATTCACCGGGTTACATGTACTTCCATTATCATTATTATGGATTTCCTGTGTTTTTCTCCCGATGCGGGACCCTAACGGTTATAACCGTTGTGACGGTCTCACGAGGATTTCAAAGTCTAACTATGCGACCCAACCCGCGTCTTCTCCGAGTGGGAATACAAATACGATCCGTCTGTACCGTATAGTATTGGAGTAAGTTTGTTCTTGTCAACTACGAAACACGACAAGATCAAACCATTCCTTGAGGGTGAAATCATCCATTTTTGTATGAGAGTTCTGTCTGCTGCGCCTATATATATGTACAATGCTTTATAAAGCATGTATCGCATCATATCGAGCAATGTTGATGGATGAAATTCAAAGCACTGTTGTCAGCCTGTACCAAGGGCGTTCCGATCCAACGTAAGTAACTTTGGACTCGGCGTCGGTGTGATGCAATCGTCGGTATTCCGTACACAACTCCGACTTGTTTTGTGTTACTTTGTCAGCCATAAGTTTTCGTGTGTGGGATGCCAGAGACTACATAACAAGTACGAAGTTCAACAAGCCGAAGATGCTTACGGCGACGGAACGGTACAGGTGTGCGTATAAATCACAAGGGACGGATGGCCAATGGGAGGGATCGGTGACAGGGACAGGCTTACGTGAGAAAACAAGACCGGTCTCGCTCACGCGCTCGTCCGAAAATCTCCTGGAAACATCATCCTAACCTGCTCACATAAATATTCCTGCCGTTGCCGTCCCTTAAGCCCCTCAATGTTTCCTTAGCTTTCCATCCTCATCTCTCTCCCCCCTCCTCATAACTTATTCCCTCTTGGACTCACGGAATAGACTAGGGCCTCTTTTTCTCACTTACAGAACTACTACTACACGGATCGCAGATCACATTACTCTATCATCATGCACCACGGGCTAGGCAGTATCGAAGATGCAATGGCCGATCTGGCTTTGCTCGATATGTTGACGGCACCTATGCCCCCGGCCCCTAAAGGATTCCTTCGAAGACGGGATGCAGACCTAGACCCGCTTTTGCTAGCAGCTGCAGCTGCTTCTCCGCATATAACTAGAAATCACTACGCACATGATTTCTTCCCCGGTGTACAAGTCCCTAGCAAGGAGAGCTCGTATGACTGGACGAATTGGAAGCCGGAGGATCCTTCGCGGAAGGAAGAGCGTAAACCCAGGCTGAAGTATGTCAGTAGACAAATGCCTCGAAGTCAACGGTTGAAGAAGCTGGGGTTGGAAGATGAGCTGGAGAAGGAGAACAGCGGTGTGGA
Source organism: Cerrena zonata (assembly GCA_038087015.1). Taxonomy (NCBI): domain Eukaryota; kingdom Fungi; phylum Basidiomycota; class Agaricomycetes; order Polyporales; family Cerrenaceae; genus Cerrena; species Cerrena zonata. The sequence continues at coordinate 11,015 of JASBNA010000001.1, forward strand.
TGCTGCCGCTCAACCTCTGCGCAACGTCGATAACCTCCCCTCTGCAACTCGAGTTTCTTCTCATGCGACGCCATCGACATCTACCAGTCTTCCCACCCAACTCGCAGCGCCATTGGAGGTCAAGTGTATGGCTCGTACTCGAGTTCCCACTCCTCACGGACCGGTCTTTCTTCATTTGTACCACAATAACCATGATAAGAAGGAACATCTGGCAATCGTCGTGGATCCTGCCCAATTCCAGGAAGATTCTCCTTCCGTTGCGCCGCCGATTCGAAGTCGTTCACTCGATGCTGTATGGAGTCAGGACGAGACCGAGATGGATCGTATTACTCGAGGGGCTTATATAGGACGACTGTCTGCTTCGTCACAGAAACCCTCATCGCCCTCAAACTCGCATCCAAATGTTACCACCGATTCGATACCTTCGCCGCTTATCCGAATACACTCGGAATGTTTCACAGGAGAAACTATCGGTAGCATGCGTTGCGACTGTGGAGAGCAATTGGATGAAGCTATCAGACAAATTTCTCAACCAATCACTCTTCCCAAATCATCGTCATCGTCATCGGCAGTACCTCGTACTATTCTGGGACGGGGAGCAGTAATTTACCTGCGTCAAGAAGGTCGAGGGATCGGTCTACTTTCCAAGATTCGTGCATACAACTTGCAAGATCTCGGACATGACACCGTCACTGCAAATCTCATGCTCGGACATAAAGCGGATGAGCGAGGGTATGAGATTGCTGGAGCCATTTTGAGAGATTTGGGTCTTGGCACGGAAGCGGGCGAGGGAGTACGGTTGTTGACGAATAACCCGGATAAGGTGCAGGCTTTGGAGGATGAGGAGATCAGAGTGGTCGAACGGGTACCTATGGTGCCTCGAAGTTGGCAATGCCGGCAAGCTGATTCGATGGAATTCGAGAAGAAAAACGTGAAAGAGGCAGGGGCGACGATGATTGGTGGTGGTGCTGTGTATGGAGAGGACTTGGATAAATATCTACGGACGAAGGTCTTGCGTATGGGACATATGTTGTCTCTAAACGAGGAAGCTGAGGGCGTCGAGCTGTAATCTATCTATATACATTTACCCTATTTTTATCTTTCTTGCTTTGAATACTTCATTTTGCTTGACCGGGTCAGTGGGGATCTGCGAGGCGCCCGTCTAGACCATTATCCGGCGGCGCTTGCGCGTGCACAGTACGTCGACAACTTGTCCTCACCGGCATTCGTTCCTCTCTCAAGCCATTCTCGTCGACAACACACTCTCGAGTCTAACCTGACTCGTATCTCTTGTCGACCAGCTGATTCTACGCTGCCATGCTCGACCCACTCAGTAACACTTTTGGTGAAGAACCCGCCCCACCATGGCCAACGACACCCCATTCTCCGTTCGATCCCATCCCCAATCTTCCACGGTCGTCCCTCTCTCGGCCGGTAACTCCAGATACACTATCCATTCAGACTGGCCTGTACGGCAAGGAACCTCAAATTTACGGACAACCTGAGCCAGGACTCATCTCGCCTCGTGTCACAACTGGCTCTAATGGAACCAAATACGAGAAACTGGAGCCCTATCTCCGGGTCAGGATCACAGGGTTGGATAGGAACAGAAGGGATATTCTCGTCAAGTTTGATGCCCAGGTTTGTTTTGGAAATGCCTCTGCATCTGCAGTGATTGGGTTCATGCTTATTGATGATTTACCTCTGTGCTAGACGAACCTGTCTAACTTTACTGGAACGACCTATCGTAATGTCTCTCGCTCATACTTCGAGTTCCAACAATTCTACGATGCTATTATCCACAACAACCCTCACACTATTATTCCTGCACTGCCTCTACCTCAAACCTCAGCTCCAACAGACGAGGAGGATGATCGACTAGTCAAAATTATGCTTCAGCGGTGGTTGACTAGGATATGCGAGAATCCTACTTTGGTGACAGAGGAGGAAGTACGCTCGTTTATCGAAAGCGACTTTGGGTACCAGCCGACACCTATCACAAGAAAGAAGGCTTCGTCCGGGTTCAGTCTCATGCGGAGAGGCGTGCCAGACGAGGACGAGGAACTGCAGCGGGCTAGATTCGAGTTGACAAAGTTGGAAACACAGTTTTTTGATGCTGCGAAAGCTATTGATAAGTTGGCGAGGTCCAGAAAAGGTGCCGCAGCATCTCGCTTCATCTCTTCTTGATGTCTGATTATGTTTCACATTCCTTAGTACTCGCAAATGTTCGTGCTGAAATGGGCAACAAACTCATTAATGTCGCTACCACAGAGGCACATCCACCCTTGGGAAACGCCATGCGCAAACTTGGAAGGGCATATCACAGTCTGTCCGATTTGGATCAAGCACAAGCTATCAGTGAATGTGTCATTATTGGAGATTCGTTAGGATATCAAGGCTTGAATGCGCGTTCGGCAAAGGAGACATTGATGCAACGGACAGGTGTCTTGGAAGAGTACCAAGCGGCCGTGAAAACTACGATATCGAAGAGGCGTAACATTGAACGTCTCAAAGCTAGTGGTAGTATTCGGGCTGAGAGGGTAGATGAAGCCATTGAGGAAATGGAAGAAGTGTGTATTCTATTTTCACCATCTTTACGTGAAAGTTTATTATTATTCTTCTAGGCCAACCGATACGAACAAATTCTAGCACGCCGAGCCGAAGGCATCTCACAAAATCTGCATGCTGCTTTGGACAGACATAAAAAGCTCGTTGCGGACGACGTTACTTCTGCTTTGGTCGAACACGTCCGTTCTTCAATCATGTATGAGAGACAACATTTACGGGAACTGGAAGCTCTTCGTACGGATATCAGTAACGCTGCTAGCAAGATCGTCCAAACAAAACCTGCTGTCGTTCCACGACCCAGTGTGATACCCAAATTGGAAGACGATTTCAAACCCCCAGTTCCTAGACCAGCTTCTGCTGCACCATCTACTACTATCACTGGAACCAGATCGGCGTTCGTACACCCTACTAGCTCCATCCCTCCTTCTCCTATCACCAGTCATCGAGGTTCTGTCTCAGGGCTCCCTCCTACATCCCCTACATCTAGTGCACCCTCGTCGGCTGGACTGCCTCCAGCTATACACCAACCGCTTCCTCCCCAATCACCTGGTGCAGGTCCATCTTCTCCAGCTCCAGCTCCTCATCGATCTGCTGCCTTCACCCCTCCCCTCATGGATGGACCACCTCTTGGAGGTCGTTTCGTAGACGGAACGAAATCTATGTTTGTCAAGGGCACACCGTCCCCACTCGCTCCATCCTCATCCATGACCTCTCCACAAACTCCCGCCAAGTCATCAAGTTTCCAATCTCCATTACATGCACCCACAGCTCCGGCTTCTCCAACGACCTTCGGTACGCCAAACCCACTGGGACATTCCGTGTCATCCCCTCTCGTTCAGTCATCCTCGCCATATACCAATGGTCAAGCAGATCTCGACCCTCTAGGGTTGGCGAAGCCTCATCAGATGAGTGCTTCTATGCGTGTACAACCTACTCGACCACGATTGGATGCTCGGGAAGCTGCGAGTAAACTTGCGAATATGTTTTAGAGCGTTTTATTATCGGACTCTTCATTCTTTCGTTTTCTCCCTTTCAAGCCGCTTCTATGTTCATGGACTGTAATGGATACCTTAGTCCCTCGACTCCTAATAATGAGGGTCGTGATGATATCAGAACCGATTGACATTGATTTGCCAACGCCTTTTCTATGCTATAGCAATGCTATATTGTACATGTTAGTTTACTGGATGCGCTATACGGAATGAAAAGGTACGTTTGTATAATAATCTGTTATCTCTACAGAGCTAACTCCAGCTTTGGTTTGTCAGTTGCTAACAACATATTCATATTTATGTTCGTTAATTCTGGGCAGTAAATGAAAATTTGTCTTCGACAGGAGAGGTATAATTAACTAAATGTAATCTTTCCTGTCGTCCTCTGACAAACTCCCACCCTCTCTCATCATCCACCCAGTAAGCGTCCTCCTCTACTCTGAATCTGATAGTCTCGTTTCTTTCTGGGACGAAATGATATGCATATAGTTCGATGCTGTAAAATGTATTGGGCAATATCTCCAACTCGCCCAATACTGGTACGAAGTCAGGTAGATTCGTAAATCCTGCAGAACAACTGATCAATTGCTAACTCAATTAACAGGTCGAAGGCACTTACCCATAACAGCTCCAGCTGAATGACCCCATTCACCTATCGGATGCGAATAAACTTGCCCTTCGATTCCGTCCGTTTTCATCTGATCCAGGCATTCCTTCAAAACCTGGTTCCCCGTCTTCCCAGCTTTCATCTTCTCGATACTGATGTCTTGCATTCGATTGGCTTTTTTCAGTCCTTCCTTCAATCCATCGGGTACATCTTGTTCTCCTTGGGATGTCCGTAGGACGTAGGCCATGTGCTGGGTATCAGTGTTCATGCCCATGGCAGTGATACCAAAGTCGACGTGCAGGAGGTCGCCTTCTTGGATGATGTCTTTCGTGCCTTCCCATCCTGGGAAGGATTCGGGTTTCAGGACGGAGACGCGAGGATGGGCCCAGGTGCTGAAGTTCCGTTCTTGAATCTTGTCCCTGTACCACCATTCGACGTCCTAGTGATATAGATGCATTCACACTTTCGCAAGATAAACTAATCATGAATTGTACGTACCTCGGTTGACGTGACACCAGGAGTGATAACTCGCTCACTAAATGCTTCCTCGATCAACGCCCAGGTCGTTTCCTGCATCAGTCTGTAGTACTCAATCTGTCCAGGAATCCTCCCCGCTACAAATTCAATCCCAAGCATAGGCTGGTTCACCATCCTGTCAACCCACTTCTCGCCTAGCTGCTCTTGCAAAACATCCCATTCACCAACGTGCAACCCCCCGCCGAATGCTATATTACGATCAATATTCACAGCAATCCGGTTGGGGTCGAATGTTTCGAGGATTCCAAGAAGTTCTGGCCATACAGCTCCCGTGTTATCAACCCATTTCAGTGGATTTGGGCGGCCTGCTAACGAAGATGTATTGGTGTGGAATAGCATGACAGTTCGACGATGTGGTGCGAATTCCAATGCACTTCTAACTGACCACCATATGGTGTCCTCGGCATACTCTCTTTGGCTTATCTTGATATGGGTCTCAGTATCCCGGTGATTAATATAATGTTGCATATGTGGTACTGACTAGCCATGCGTCCAGCTCATACTTTTGCAGTAACTGAGGAAGACGAGCGAGACGTACATCTCGCCACCCGTCTAAGATTGTTGCTTGTTCCCGTAATGAAGGTAGTGTTCGGTACTGCGCCGGCTCATTTGGATGTAACTGTGACAAGGAAAATGGAATGAGAGCGAAGACGAATATGAGGACCTCCGCTAGCGACATGGTTGAACCAGAGGAAGAAGTAATTCTGGAGCCTGTGATCTCGCGAACAAGTTTCCCATGACGTACCGTTTTATCACAGTTCATGATAGCTGTGTTTATTTGGGCCGGCGATAAGGACGAATAGAGATCTCACACATAGCCTATGGTGAGAGTGAGATAATTTGGTTATCAATACAATACAGTTTAATTTTAACGGTTTCAACAGGACACCCTAAAGCAAAGGTTTCAATGCTTCCACAACCTTGTCACCAATTTCCACCGTTGTCACCTTGCCTCCCAAATCAGCGGTCCTCAAGCCCAAACCACCCTTGTCTGGGTTATCAAGTACAGACCTAACAGCGGTCTCGATGGCGGTGGCGGGCTTGTCGAGTCCCAGTGAGTATCGTAAAAGCATAGCGGCGCTGAGGATGGTACCAATAGGGTTGGCAATACCTTGACCGGCGATGTCGGGTGCTGAACCGTGGATAGGTTCGTAGAGCCCGGGAGTGGGCTTGAAGGATTCGGAAGTATATTCAGCAACCGAAGGTGCTCCTGCCAATGAAGCGGAAGGAAGAAGACCTAGCGAACCAGGAATGACACTCGATTCATCTGAAAGGCTATTATTGAAGGTTAGTTCACTACATTGTTTCGCGCAGTCGCCTCAGGAAAACTCACATATCTCCGAAGAGGTTCTCAGTGAGAACTACGCCGTTGAGTTTTCTAGGACTTGAGACAATAATCATGGATGCAGAGTCAACAAGTTGGTGGTCGAGCTGGAGATGAGGGTATTCAGCTCCCAAAGTCTCCGTAACAACTTTCCTCCACAGTCTTGAGCTAGCAAGTACGTTTGCTTTGTCGATGGAGTGAATAGCCAAAGGAGGGTTCGCAGCCAAGGCAATTTGAGCTGCAACACGAGTGATCCGTTGAACTTCCGATACACTGTAAATCATGGTATCCCATGCGGCATCTTCCTGAGGACTTGCGCCGAGCTCTTTACGAGCACCGAAGTAGGCTCCTCCAATTAGCTCTCGGACAACGATAATATCGACACCTTGAGCTACAGAGGCCTTCAATGGGGAATTTTCGACAAGACTGTCTGATGCGAAGTTTGCAGGTCGAATGTTGGCGTAAAGACCAAGTGCTTTACGGAGAGCAAGCAAGCCGGTTTCGGGTCGAACACTGCTGTTAACCCCCCACTTTGGTCCACCGATCGCACCTGATTATTAATAGGTTAAGACTATATTTAGGTGTCTAAAGAGTTTGATGCGTACCCATGAGAATAGCATCGGCCTCTTGACATGCCTTGAGTGTCGACTCAGGCAATGGCTGTCCGTACTTGTCAATCGCACATCCTCCGAAGTCATGAGTCTCCAATTGGAGATCGACATCTGCAATAGAGGCCGCTACTACTTCGAGCACCTTTCGTGCCTGTGAAACGACCTCAGGACCTGCATATAGTCTACGTCAATTTATATGGGAGATGTTGTTAATCACATTCCATACCGATTCCATCTCCTGGGAGTACGACAACGCGGAAGCTGTAATTTCGATTTTAGTACCCAAGATTCCGTGAGGGGTGAATAACCTACGTCTTTTTAGACATGGTGGTATAGGTTTGAGAAGGATACTGGTGGGAATGAGTCAAAGAAAGTCAAAAGGTCGTGAATTATTAGATGGGTATCGGCCGAAGTAGATTGCTTGATCGAGAGCGATCGATCGAATAGAAAGCTTGCATTGAGCGGGCTCTCCTATCCACAATTTTTGGACTTGCTCACCATCACGGTCTTCGCATTCATTCAAATGGCCAACTCATTAGAAAACAAGCCCTCTTGCAAAAGCCTCGTACTCGATGCCGGACCTCTGCTGTCCCTATCTCCTTTGCGCGGGCTGGCTGAAACATTTTACACTGTCCCTCAGGTACTTGATGAATTGAAGGATAAGAGAGCTCGGGAACATTTCCAAAAATTGGGACTTACTGCAGGTGTCAACATCCAAGTACAGAGCCCAGATCCTGTATCGCTCTCACATGGTGCGTACATCGAACACCGTATTACGAATGAATAGTGGAATGATTGAAACAGGTCAATATCTGTAGTGATCCAATTCGCCAAGAAGACGGGTGATTACTCTGTCCTCTCACACCCCGATATTTGTGTCCTTGCTCTAACATATGCGCTGGACAAAAAACAAAAGGAGATCGCTGCTCAAGCGGCTGCAGTCCAGGTGTGTTACAAGACTTCAGTTAAGAAGGATTATTTATGGAGCTCGTCACTAGTCCCAAAGCACAACCGCCGAACCTCAAAACGCCGAACCTCAAATTAATCCTCCTGCCAACCCAGAAGAAAAAGGAGACGAATCGGCTGCATCGGTCCCCAGTTACGAATTTCACGATGAACCCGAGGAATCAGAAGGAGAAGAACCTCCCTTATCCGATACTCCGTCTGAATCTGAAGATGTAGATAATGCACCCGATAACGAGGAACAAGAACGAGAACAACTGGATGTAGAACTTCATCCATTGCGCGACGACGCCAACACCGATACTCAAGAAAATACCCTGACGCCCGAAGCCGATCCTTCATCTACCCCAGCAGTATCAACGCCCACACCGGAGGAAGAAACTGTCTACGATGACCCATCGGATGAAGACGATGGCGAAGGCGAATGGATCACACCATCCAATGTTGCGGTTCACAAATCGAAAGCCCTACATCTCATCCCTGACGATGCTGCCGCGAGGAAGGGTAAGAAGGAGCAGATTGCCGTTGCATGCATGACCGCCGATTTTGCGATGCAAAATGTCTTGTTGCAAATGAGTCTGAGTCTGGTTGGTGTGGAGGGGAAGAAGATTGATCGAGTAAAGACATGGGTATTGAGATGTCACGCATGCTTTAAGTAAGTCGCTCCGCGATATGGTTGAATTATTACTTACTTCTGGAACAGAATTTGCAAAGACAATTCGAGGAAATTCTGTCCTTCGTGTGGTAACCCTACACTGATCCGTGCATCTGTCACGCTCTCATCGCCCACGGCGACGTCATCGACGCCAACATTACAAGTTCACCTGAAAAAGAACTTCCAATATAAAACTCGCGGAACGATCTATTCAATACCGGCACCAAAACCTGGTACATCTAAGACCGGTGCGGGTGAAGGTCTAGTACTACGCGAGGACCAAACCGCTTGGATGCGAGCAAAGAAACACGCGGACGGGAAGAGGGAACGTGAAGAGAAGAGGTTGTTGAGGGGTGCGGCGAGCAACCGGTCAAATGGTGTCGCTCTCAGCAGTTGGATGGACCCCGATTGGGTACCAGAAATCCTGAGCACTGGTACAGGTGGAAAGGGGCGAAGTCAAAAGAGTAGGGGCTTTGACGGCGATATGCCGATGATTGGGTATGGAAAGAAGAACCCTAACGAGAGGAAACGACACAAGTAGACCTTGAGCTTCATGGCGTTGTATTGATCTATACTTGATGTACAGTAGTGATGTAGAGTAGGGTGGCCAAGATAGCAGGTGTTCAGCTGCAAAACTAGCAAACGATATGCTTCTCATGCGTGATTGTTTGGAGCGATGGAAAATGTCCCGACCATGAGTCTCAGTGGGTTTAGGCCTATTGATATCCATATTGATATTTACATGTTATGTCGAGAGCGTACAGATGATCTTGATGGGGAAGGTACTCAATATAGCGCTCTACGAGTTAAGCCCTTACGAAGTCATTTAGATGATTTCAAGTTGTGATTTAATATGACAATACCATTTCTCCTATATATCATGATCCATCCAATTACGTTCCCAAACTCCTGTTCATGAATCGCCTCTTCTGGAATGACATCCACCACTTGCTTGGTTTCCCTGAACCATCTGCATACAGCCTTTCTACTAGTCTTGCAGCAACTTCCTGTCGAACTTGGACCAGGTACTGTCGCAGATATTCTATAGCCGTGTGAGATATCTCAGGGTATAATAATGTGCAGACAGTTCTCACCGGAATCAGCTCGACTGCCAGGTGGAGCATAATGGGAATTCAATGGGAAGGTTGCATCTCCTGGGATCGGGAAGCTGTCAACAGAGAGTGTATTCAACAGCTTGTTGGCTTCTAGTTGTGACGGGGAGGATCTCAGTGTCCCCAGTTTCGCAAGGCAATCGGAGACGTAGAGGATTAGAACAATGAGAATGCGATCGGCGGGACCTTTGATCTCGAAGTTACGGAAGAGAGAATTGGCACGAAAGAGATCCAAAGTTTCGTCGATGATGTCAGCAGTATTGGAGTCAGCTGAGAGTATCATAGAGTCAGCATGATATGAATCAGCATACAATAACAAGATATATACCTATCGGTGCAGGTCCTCGGACTTTAGTCTTGATGGGGAGTATAGACATATTCCCGACGACGCGAACATCGGGTTCTTCATTGAACGATGAGTGGTATGCCTAAAGACATAAAAGATTGATATGTGTGTTGTCTGAGAGTAGCGACTGTCACACTTACTGGCATGGCGATATGTCTGAGATGTATGGGTTTAAGGATGACCGCGGCCGCAGCTGGTACCGCTTCAAGGTTACTTTGAGCGTCTATCGACCTTCCCCATATGGCAGTTGCATAGAAGCCATTGAACAACAAACACAAAGAGTTGACCTCACTAGGCACATCATTTCTTCTCCTCACGTTGTGGAGAAGCACCAACAGGAGATTCCATCGGTCTGCAAGAATTTGTCCCAACTTCCTCTAACTCTGTTTCCTAGATCGGGAACAATGTCTGGCGATATGAATGGACTACCTACTACAGAAGACCAGACATCCTTGATATCTGTAGAGTCTATACATCCTACACCAGACTCAATATCGAGTACGTTGATCAGTCAAGAATGATCGGGTTTTATCAATTAATGGTTTCTGACACTGACCTATCTATGTGTAGAGCTTATTCGCCGTCTCAAAGCTCTAACCTATACGCTACTCCCAGTTGAAGTTCCTATTGACAGTCTGAATGATCCTACGAGCCGAGTAATCACACCACAAGTTATCTCGTCCTACATCGCTGCTGCTGGTGATTATCTAGAAGCTGTATGCCGATCAAGAACCTAGTTGAAATAAGCTCATGTTTCATCACTTAGCTTCCTTATTGTCTGCTCCGTGCAAGGAAAGAGTTCATGTGGGACTCTAATCATAATCCTGCCGATTATGACGAAAATCTAGGCAGAGGTAATTTTGTACTGCCATCTTCGATCGGAGTCTACTGATTTCCTTTTTCTTCCCCTTCATAGCCATTGCTTGTGAGGTTCTAGCTCGCCGTGTAATCCACCGCGCAGCCCCTGAAAAGATTCACACCATGATGTCCACTCGGTTTGTGCATAGAGAAGTGGACGGCGACGAGAGCGACAGGCTTAGTGCCATTGAACTAGCAATAGACTCGCACTGGTAAAAAGATATCTCTTCAGATGTCCGCATTTTTAACTCAAAAAGACATCCAGCACAATATTTCTTTCTTCGAGTGAAGCACAAGATGGTAGGCGGTCTTCCGGCTAAAATTCGATATTTTGCTGAAAAAAGTTCATATAGTGGTCAATGACCTTTGGTGTGGTCGTCTAATACAAAAACATGACGACAAGCATGGAATTGAATGTAAGTAACCCATGACATAGTAATTCGGTCCACGTTGACGATCACATAATAGTTGTTCCATACAAGAAGAACGGGCATGACGGATTTTGGGGCCATATGTCACCAAATCGCTTAGCGGTCCCTCGGTAAGAGATTTTTCTTCACTTAAATTAATATCACCTCTAAACCAGAGCTATAGATATCAGAACTACTTCAGGATCCTCATGTGGCTGATACTACTATTGACATATTCGCAAGCAGGTAAGTTATTTCCGCTTTCACTAGATTACCTTACCCTGACTTGTTCAATTCAGTGCGAGAGCCTCTCGACAAACTGGATCCAAACTACACCGATTTCGATAAATGGGAAACTATGATGTATCTCCTAGCTTTCACGTTTGCAATAGAAGGTAAAATTATAACTATTCGGTGCTATAATCTGCCTCTTCGAAGGTACTGACAGGTTATGCTTAGATGTCCAAAAGGTTGATCTGCCGTGATGTTTCTCAAACGATCAATGACATTGACGAGGGTTATAGATAATCAAACTTCTACTTTTCGTTTCCTGGCGAGCGATTGGGTTCTGGAATGTCATCTCATTCTGTACTGATGCACTGCTCATGGTCGCCTTCTCCTTACGATTGGCTGGCATCGTATCATCTGGGTCCGATCAGTACTCCTTACGTGTCAAAAGCTTTCAATGTCTTAGCTTCGTTGCTCCGATGATATGGTACGAACAACGGTTCTTTCTTATATTTTTTCCAATACTGAATGATCTCAATACAACAGGATGAGTGAGTCCTATGCATGTTTCAGCTGGTCGGAGATACCTAACCAACGCTGTCACCAGAGGTTATCCCGATTTTTGACGGTTGGAAGTACGTACATATATTCTTTCACTTTGAGCCACTAATCAACGTGCTCTCGATAGGTTTATTGGTACCATGCAGATTTGCGTAGCGCGCATGTTGCAAGAATCAGGAATCTTCTTCTGCGTGAGGATCTCATACGTGGTACTCCTGTCGCTACTAACATAAACTCACAGCTGCTTGCTTTGATGGGAATTGGCTTTTTGCAAGGACTCTATGCACTAGATGCGGCGGATGGTCAAACCAGAGAAGCATACGAGGTTAGTCAATTGTGTCTGTGGAATATATCACACCTGACATTCTTAACCCAGGTTGTGAACGTTCTTGTACAAGCATTGTTGCAGTACGTAAATAGTTTTGTTAATAGTTTTTCTGTGACTTACTCCCCCACTTAGAGCTCCTGATTATGAGACGTTCAAACCAAGGTATATACAGTTGCTATTATCAAGGAGATATACGCTGACATTGGAGCCACCTATCTAGTCCTGCAGGTCTTGTACTCTACTATCTGTATGTATATCATCTTCATGATTGTCGGTATGATTGATCTGTCTCTAAATACCACCCCTTCTAGTTGGAACGTAACAACAGTGGTTGTACTCCTCAACGTCCTGATCTCGCTCTTCTCGTCAGCCTACGACGACGTACGTCTACTTCTAGCCTCTACACAATGCTATTCTTCATAACCATCACATCCAGGTTGTTCAAGACGCCGCCGGCGAGTATTTGGCCTACTTTGCAGACAAGGCAGTAGGAATGATACGAGCTCCTGACGAGTTTCTATATCCTGCTCCTTTGAATTTGGTCGAGATTGTGCTGATTGCTCCTTGGGAGTAAGGCTATACTCAAATTTATCCCTGATATAACAGCTTATGGCTTCATTTTGTAGATTTGTCCTAAGCTCGAAAGCGTATGCCAAGGTATGTTTCACGTTTGACATAGTGAACTATTTACGACTGCGATGCTCATAATTTCTAGCTCAACAAGTATGTGATGAGCGTCTTGTTCTTCATACCACTGGCTATCATTGCCGTATACGAAGCCGAGCTCGATCCCGCTAAGAATAAATGGATGAAAAACTGGTTATCGCAAGCCGACGAAGGGCTCGAAGACATGCCAGAATTCCAAGATCCTGAGGTAGATGGCGAAGATGCAGCGGCCGGGCTCAGAATCAGTAAGGTTCCATTCAAGGAGCTCATCTCGGTCTTTCCGGACGTGACACACGTAAGTGGCCAGAGCTTCTTCAATGAATGTGAAGCTGATTTTGCGCTTCTCTAGTCGAGCGAGAATATCATCGTGAAGGAATTAACGGATCTGAAGAATGAAATTAGGGAGCTCAAACGTTTGTTGGCTGATAGGGCTTAACTTTGAGGGCGATTTATAATGTAGTTGACGACGGACTCATCTATGGACATTGCTTTATCTTGCATTACTTTCCCTTGCTTTGTTGTATTTTGGTTTAATGATCGATGATGTAGTTCAACATATATTCATGACACTGAATGACAATGATTAAATAACCTTAGGTTATTCATAAATTTGCACTGTCTCGTGAACAATCAAATACGCTGGTAAAGTTACTATGTCATCCTTCGCAGACGAACTTGTCCCAGTCAACTGCCCTACGCTGCGGCGAGCCCTTCGAGACAGGCCTCCCTTCAAGTCGAGTGAGGGGTACAAGAGAAGGCCTAATATGACGTCAGTAATGGACAGGACATCATATTGTGACTATACTCGCCTGCCATGAGCACACTGGAACGGCAATGCGCATTCAGATAATCGCAAAATTAGGCGTTCACACTGTTCATGGTTGAGGCTATCGTTGAACATGACAGCGCCTACGAATGTTGTGAATGAATATTAGACGTGTCTACTCGTTTTAACAACTCACCTCTACAGGCTTTTGAATCGATTAGGTCGAGTAGTGCCTTTGGACATCGTCGCAAGGCTGCTTGCCAAGGTATTTCTTCGGACGCAGGTGTAGACGGAAGGTCCCGCTCTTCCGAAGCGACATGTAAGAAGCTTTTGAGAATATCCCTCAATTCGTTTTTCATCAACAGCTAAGTGCATAGATTAGACTCGTGCTAAGAATAAACGTATCCAGATGGCTCACCTTATTAGCCAAGAGGTCAGGGATACCATCTACTAGAACTTGCAAGTAATCTGCTTTCGGATGGGCCGAATTTGTTGATAAATATTCGACAGTGTCGGGAGCCTGGAGAGTGAAACCCCAGCGTCTCATAGTCTCCAATATCTCTTTGGACGCGGTGAGTTGCTCTACTTCACGGGCAGTCAGAAGCACAGCTACAGGCGGCTGGAGCTTTCGTCGTAAAACGCCCTGTTTCCCTGATTCTGAGCTGAGAAACCCGGTGCAGATATCCTTCTGGAAACGCTCTACGCGAACTCGCTCATCTGCGGCATGTTGGTCAACAAGCAATAATGATGGTCCTGCATCTGTGTCTCCGTCGAGGTTATCTTTATAGCCTGAGGGATACATAACACAAGCGATAAACTTCCTGTCAACTTGGCTGAGAACCCTGGCTCTTTGAAGGTCTTCCTTGTCCAGCCTAGCCATCTGCGAGCCGCCAGCCATTTGGCTCGATGATACACCCCACTTTCCAAGGAGAGTTTCTACTGATGGGGAAGAAATGGATAATGAAGGTATCGAAGATTCGACAAATCGATATGCTTTGTTTACCTGAGAATCATGAATCATGCATTAAGTTTAGAAAGCTCGACATCCAATACTACACGTACATCGAGTGCAGTGCGTATCCAATCTGGTGTGTCGAACGGGTCATCCGTTGGCTGAATAGTTCGCCTTGTTTGTAACGCGTGAGGTGTCTCGTCTTGATCACCTTTTTCATTTGGGTGCGATCCGTATGGGTATGAATTGCCAGTTCGCCGGTCAACGATATATTTTATTCCGGTACGTGGGTCTGTCCATGTAACCTTGGACTCAGGGTTCTCTTCGAGATTCTGTATAATGTGTGAAGTCAATGTTTGCCCTTCTTGTTACCGCTGGGGACCTACTGGAGATACTACGAGTGGGGTTGTGTTGATAGGAGGGACAGAAGCTGAAATAGAATCAGAGCGATGTTTTGGCTCAAGCTTCCTTTTCTTATGCTTAGATGATGGAGGCGAATTGACCATACTGGTACGTTTTATTTTGGTCGGGTTAGAGAAGAACCCATGTTTTACCAGAAAGGACTGGATCACGGCTCCGAGAAAGCTGGTTAACACTTCGCTGTCCTGTGCACGAGCTGTCTAATGCCTATATCATGATAAGATATAGGAGACCATTCGCACCTTTACAAACACAGCTGTTTTGGTGGGCTCGATGCAGTTGTCTATCTGGTCCGGTGGAACTGTTATATTGAGGACATAAACTGGCTTCTTCTCAGTCTTTCGAGGAGAACGACGAATCGCTAAGACTCGAGTTAGCAAAGGACATGCCAAGTACCAACGGACTTGCCTGAAGGATCCTGTGAAGGATCACCGTATTCATCGTATGCCTGTTCCAGGAGGAGGGTTTAAATCGTGCATGATGCATTAAGGAAGACATGAACCACGTACATGTCTTGAGAATGAACTAGACGCAAACTTGCGTTCAATCACGCGATGAAAATCACAAATCGACAATGGATGTCGATTGAGGACTAATTATTTTAAGATCAGAACAGTGAGTGTCAGCCTGTAGATGCGACAGACATAGCATACAGAGAAATTGATATGCCTTAAAAAGAAGGTGAGCTTAAGTCGTGGATAGGAGAAGGTTGCTCACTTTAGAGTTTCCGCCGTCGAGGCTGATGAAGCCTTCAATCCGCACGTCTTCCTGTTCTTCTTTGATGTCTTCAACGTGCTAAAGTAATATATCACCGTTAAATATCCCAAGAATGGGTACGGAACAAATTAAAATGTACATCTGCCAATGTTCGCCCATAGAGATGGCGAAATGTAGCCAACGTTGAGTTGGTCTGTCTGAAAGTCAGAAACAGCTTGAGATGGAATGCGTTTACTGACCCTAGGTATGCTCAATATTCTACTTCTATCGGAACGATTAGTTTGTCGGTCATGGTCATTCTCTAAGACGAATGACACATTAGGAAAGACTAAAGCAAATGATTCGATCTCTTTGCGTATCGATTCCAAGGTTCGCTGGGCAGAAGGATGCGATAGTCGACGGATAGGAAGCTATAAGTGACATTATTAGTATTTAATTAGTATATGGAGCTAGCTGAGACGAGCCATACATTGAAAAATGCATCTCGTACGGTGACAACTGTGCCTGGCGATTCTCTTCGCCAACGTAGGCTAGGCCCACTGTAGATAGTCTCACTACTCTAAACATATACTTTGAGTGCAAATGGTGTAATACAATAAGGGGAGCTCGTACCTTGAGTATGATAGACCAACTCTCTCTTGAGGAAGACGTTCGGGAAGCAATCTCAATGCAGGAGACGTCCGCCGCTGAAGCAAGAGCTAGTCATGCAGACGGATTCAAGAAATAGGACATCTCTTGTTCATAGAAACCATACCTTCTCCGCGAAAGCCAAATGAATCGACTTGCTCTAAAGAGGATATAGTGTATGCCTTTGAGGTATCTGGCTTGTGTGTTATACTGAATAAAGGTTCACGCGAGACATGACCTCCAACGCACTATACCGTCTTTGATCCGCACCACCACTCAACGAAAAGAGCCCAGCCTTGCTGATCCCTGAGCCATCATCTTTGACCCAGCATTCCCATTCTTCGCAGTTGACACCAACTTCGATGTGACGGGCATTAGCATCAAGAGAGTTTTGAACAAGTTCAGAGATTAGTTGAGTTAATGTGGTTAATATCTGGCTAGAGCGAAGCCGAGAACGAGTTTCGAGGGATAACTGCTCCAATGGTGGCATACCAGAGTGAGCTTTGATACAAGTACCACTGACTGGACAATCATTAGGTCGTAGTATTACAGCAGGTGACGTAATCGAGAGCCGCCGCTTCCACACTGCAGGCTTCTTGGTCGGTTTATAAAGTTCTCTGCCCAGGATTATAATTCCGGTCTTGATGCGAGCGATATCGAAGGCGCATGTACTCGATATTCATTATTATTCATTGCTAACTTATGATGTAACAGACCGACATCCTCCTAGGATCCCAGCACGTGTCTGTTACGCGACCTACGCGAGCCTACGTGTTGCCAGGGTGCTATTTGGCTTTGTGGGTCCACCTTGTTGGCATAAATTCCCGCGGTTGAACTTTCGGAGCTCTTGTCCTGGACGTTCATGCTGCTTGTTATTCGTTAGCCTCGCTTTTTGGTTCCTGCTCGACGGCTCCACGAAGGCCTTACGCCAGATACGCCCGCACGCACACGACTCTCTCTACAAGACTTATCAAGAATCAGTAACGCAATTCCATCTACGAATCGTCAACTATGTTGCCTATCATACCGACTCTTGTCCTCGCTTTCGTGTCCTTCTTCGCCTCAGCTTTTGTCATCCTTCGAATTGTAATACCGATTTTACCACCTCATCCGCTAAGCCGTCGGGTTCCTCCTGTATGTCCTATATACTCTCCTCATTGAATACGAAACTGACGATGGCATCTAGTCTGAATTTGGTCTTCCTAACTTCAAGTCCCTCTCCCCCGCAGATAAAAGCCACATCTGGCTTGCTTCATTTGATATCCTTGCCCTTGCTGTCTTCGTTTGGCAAGTCATCACAGAATACCTTGGTGGCCCCTCAGGCTACGCCATCGCCCAAGACCCCGCCTCTGCTGTGCGTCTATGGCTAGCGACAACACTCCGGCAGTCGTGTCTTCTCATTGTGGCGTCTTTGACGCTCCTTCATGTTCGTTTGGGTCGCCCCGTCTCTTTCGGAAGCAAACATTGGATGCTTTGGGCCCCTACATTGCTCCTTGCTGTTACATCGACTGCGTTGGCTGGTGTATTTGCGGGCACTGATGTAGCTAGTTTCTACATTGGTTTGACCGCTTACTCTGCCACGCTTGCTATCATGGCTAGTGTTGCATTTGGTTGCTTGATTGGGACCCTTGTCATCATCAAGCGCAATCTCGCCGCTTTGAATGAGATGAGGGATACTTGGCCAGCTGCTGTAGAAACTTCAGCACGTCGTCAATCTTTCGCTACGGAGGACGTCGAGGTTTTGAAGGATGGTAGCTCGTGGATTACGTCTCGCGCGAGCTCTCGTCGCGACTCTATTTCAGCGTTTTCATTCTCAACCCATCACACTCATCATTCTGCGAAGCCGTCCAACGGAAGTATCCGCCTTATGCACTCTGCAATGGCATCAAACCCCTCAATTCCAATGAAGTCTTCATACTGGTTCAATCCTTCGACCCCTCACCTCAATGGTCGTGAGTCCCCAGTACCACCGGTACCTCCTTTGCCATCACCTTACCGTCCATCGACTACCCCGTCTACTGGTACATTACAGGAAGGTGCAGTATTTCACGAAGAGGATCCTTTCAGACGTCAAGCCCCCCGTATGGGCTCTCAGTCGTCCTGGCTATCAGAGCACTTCTCTGAACAGGCCACTCTTTCCGCTTGGTCATTCCCTGCCTCTCGTCCTGGAACGCCTGTCGCGTATCCTTCTACTCCTGACTTGCATACCGAGTTGCTTCCATCAACTGCAGTATCTCGACCAATGACGCCTGCTATGGTCAGCACTGATGTTCTTGGTGGATATGGATTCTCTGCAGAGGCTGTTCAGGCGGAGAAGGGCATTGCAGCCGTGAACGCTGCTACTGGTAGTGATGTCGATGTCTCTGTTTATCGTGCCATTGGATGGCTTGTTACTATTTGGGTTCCTCTTGTATGTTCATCTTTCCTCAAAATATTTTCCAGTTAACTAACATCCAATCTTTAGGCGTTCTCTCTACCATATTACTTGATGTTGAGCCCAACTCATCCTCTCAGTCCCATGATTTCGTCGGTCCTCCTTATCATGTCTGTGACTTTGTCTTCGCCTCTTCTGGCCTTGAACATTCTATTCCGATCACCTTTGCCCATCCCCACTGGTCTCTTCGACAGCTATAGCGAGCCTCCTTCTGTAGTGAGACGTGCTCCATCACCTGCTAGTACGCTTCCTGTCGCGTATTCACATGAGTACAAGAGAAGCGGAAGCGTCACTGTTGTCGAAGGTCGTCGCAGTGGTGATATCTGGATTGCCAATGGAGATGCAGTCGATGGAAGGAACAAATTGGAGCGCGCTTTCGGCTTACTGTCCGCGAAGCCCAAACTCTCCGTCCTCCCTACAGGAGGCAAGTTCCTGCAAGAGGAGCTTCTCACTCCTCCTTTGCCCATCCAAACTCACGAAAACATGCCTTCGGTTCCTCATACGCCTCAGTCCGCGTTCAGCGCCGAGCTCGGTCGCGGAACTTACAGACCAAGGAAAGACTCCAAAGCATCGTCTCATTACTCTGGTGCGGATGATTCTATGGCCTTCGCGACTCAAATCATGATTGCCCAGAGACATTACTCCGCTTTGGCAACAAAAGTAGTCCTGCCTCCGTCTCCTGAGCGTCGAGCGTCATCCATGGATGTTGCTGCTACTGGTGTCGAGACCACGGATGCGGCGTCAAGGTCCAGTCACCTTCGTGCTCGTTCGGTTTCTTCTATTCCTTGCCCGCCTGTCAGCCCTCCACCATCATCACCACTTCCACCTACCCCTCCTTCGGTCAGGGAGCGTAAGGCTGCTCGTCTCACACACAGGAAATCGTATTCATCTGGTTTCTCATTCGGCGCCATTGACAACACCGCGGAGATTGATGCATTATCTGCCGGCGTTCTGCCTTTGTTGGTTCCAGGTTTGAGGGTCGGAAGTGGTGTCAAGATTAGCAAAGATTGGAAAGTCTCGCCACCTACATCTTTGAGTAAGGGTGCTACCAAGGGCAGTCGCAGATCTAAGCAATTCCTCCCGAAGGAAATGGGTGGCGTTTCTATCGATTTCTCATCTCCCGAAATACATTCCACTCCTGCCGAGAGACACGTAAGGACCAAGAAGATTTCAACACACAAGAGACATCATTTCAGTCTTCCTAGGTATGTCCAAATTCTGTTATTTATGATATCTTGATGTTAACTGCTATAACACAGTTTAAGCCTCGGAAAAGATGGTATCCATTCTATGACTACGTGGCGTACGGACGTGAACCGCGCTCTGGACAACAAGGTCTCTGCCACTGTCAATGATGCCAACCGTAGAAATACGATGCAATGGGAGGGTGATGACTTTGCTACACAAGGGTCTGGCGCATCTCAGTTGAATGGAATTCGCGAAGAAGAGGAGACCCCATATCCTACCTCCAATGGTCTGTATGCTGCTCCTCGAAGGCCCGTTGGTCCTATGCGTTCCCCAACCGATGTTCCAGAAAACATCGCTTCCGTCAGGAACTCATTGAACACCCTTATCAATGCGCTCAATCAAGAATTCGGTGTACCTCCTCCATCTGCCAACTCTGAAGTCACACTCTTTGACTTCGATCCTGAGGATGGCTCTGGACCTCAAGCTGAAAGTACACCTCATGAGTCTCAACGTACCCACACACGATACTCAGGACAACACGATGCCCCGCCCGTTCCCCAGCTCCCCAAGAGCTCTCGCCGCTCTAGCATCGTGTACATCAAGTCTGACGAGAACACTGCTCCGGCTCCTGCTCCTGCTACGACTTCCAACGCTGCGGTTCGACCTACAACTTCACCCCTTGCCCAGATCACATCTCGTGTCCGGCCTTTGATTCCGAAGATGCGGGCCTCCAAGGTACAAGCTAAATCCTCTTCCTCGCCGAATGGCTCTTCTGAGAACTCCCCTGGAGGGGGTTTGCGCCCCTTGTCCCTCTTGCAAAATAGGGATATGAACCAGGGTACTTCGAAAGCCAATGTGCGCCCATTGACACCTGGCAAGAAAAAGAAGTCTAAAGTTGTTGTGGTCGACGAAAACGATCCGCAGGGAACGGGCTCGAAGACCTTAAAGCCTCTCAAACTGGTTCGCTCCGAGACCACCAAAGAGCGTGCTGCTCTGCGAGCCAGGGAGGTTTTGCCTGACGTTATCGTCCGACCGCCATCACAGTACTCGGGTCACGGATATTGATGAATTGACGATATTTCTTTCGAACTGACAATTGCTTTTTTGTTTTCGTTTTGCTTCCATTTGTTACGCTTTGCTCTCATGTCGTGTTCATCTAACGCCTTCACGCTTGTTGCAACGCTACTGCTCTCGAATCTATGCTCTATGCTCTCCTTTCTCATATCTTGCTCTGTGTTTTACGTCTCAAGCTCAATGTCTTATATGCTCTAGCTATCCAAACCGTAGTAGTACAAACCCCATTTGTCGATATGTTGTCTAGTTTTCACCTGCTGTGTCAGGTTCGCACGACTTGAAGTTGTTCCGTGATCTACTTACTACTTCATGTACATATACCCTAGATACATTCATCACCAACGCATTGGACGTTGGACCCACTTTTACATTTACTCATCTAAACAAAATGTGCAAAGTAACTTGTACACCTTCCTACTTTGGAATCCGATCGTGGTTTGACCGATATTTGATCACGTCGATCGCGTTATCGTATTGAGACGCGTCAAAGTCAAACTCGAAACGTTCTTGTCTTGCGATCTACCTATCTCTAATCCATCCCTCCGTCTTAGACCTTTCCGTGTGTAACCTAAACACTCCCATTATGTCGAACGTCAATGGAAAGGATGATGACGATACGGGTCCTCAACGGGCACCCTCGCCACCACCGCATACCACCTTCGCCGCAAGAGGCGTTCATGTACGCAACCGCGCTAGTGTTACAAGAAGATATAATATAATTGACGATATCTATACAGGCCCCAACATTCTCCGCGTTTAGGCCTCGCGATACCAGGATAGTCTCTACCCAAGCAATGAATCATGTTGCTTGGAATTGTGATGGCCAACGACTAGCTGCAGTGGGCATTGACAAGCTTGTGAGAGTATGGTCACCTGAGAAAAGCGTAGGTACATGATTAGAGCAATACTCACTAATATATAGTTAACGCCCATATGATTAGATGGAATTACGCTCCGCTCAGATATACTCAGGAGGCCATTCGGACGATGTTGATTACATTTCATGGAACCCGACACATCCCGACTTATTCTGCACGTCTAGTTCAAGGGACAAACGAATAGTATTTTGGGATGCACGACGTATGCGCCAAGATTTTCTTTCGCATGCCTTATTTACGAATTTCAATCCCTAGAAAGTCGCCCTGTTCAAGTTATGGCTGTTCGATACATCCCCGTTCAGACCGCCTACTCACCAGACGCCCGCATCCTTACTGTATTCTCGAACGCCAAAACTATGTACTGTCTCCGGTATGGAAATCAAGGTGAAGACTTGAAAGAACAATGGTATCAGACCGATATTCCTGGTGTACGTGATATTCTTGTATTCAATGCTGCTCCTTCTAAACATATAATCTCTAGTTCGCGGCTTCATCAGCTGTTTTCAGTCCTGCCGGCGACGCCTTAGTCGTTGCTATGTCTTCGGAGGCCAGTGTCAGAATAATCAGTTTCCCGGCTCATGAAGTACTACATTCCATGCCTGCACATCTCCATGGGTGTACCGCGTTAGCTTTAGACCCAAGAGGAAGGTAAAGCAAGTTCATCTCGCTACCATGTTCAGAGTCTGATCTATATAGATATGTGGCAACTGGTGGGAATGATACGATCGTCAATTTGTTCGATACCCAAGAATGGGTGTGTGTCCGGACCATCACCGCTTGCGAGTACGTTTCTCAAGTGTTATTCTTCCGTTACCTGTATACCTATTATGTCTCAGTAACGGGATAACGGCGCTCAGCTTTTCGTATGATGGCGAATTCATTGCGATTGCAAGTACTGGGTCGTATATTGACATTGTAAGTAATATTTGAACCCTCTGCCGTTCTGCCCTCATTCATGTTGATATCCTAGTGCGCAACTGAGACTGGACTGTCTCTTCACCGGATACCTGCATTAGGAGAAGGTCGAACAGTCCAATGGCACCCTTCAAAACATATTATTGCATACTGTGGCCAAACAGCGACAAGAGAGAATGGGCCACCTCCGGCCGCCTGGTTCAGCTTGTTTGGCCCTGGTATGTGAGGCAAGTGTGCTGCTTACTATTGTAACATTATTTGTAGCCCTACTCTCACGTCGAACTCTGAATGAAGTAAGATTCTGCAAGCAGTACATCGCACACATCACATACTAAGAACGATATGAATGGAGCAAGGTTGTGGCGCTTGAAATGACATCCCTGGAGCACCCGCCGAGCTGCAAACAACGTACTTGACGACCAGGGCGACGTCCGTCCAGGTAGCACAGGGCTCGTTCCGTCTCTGGATGTAAAACGTCAATCACAGTGAGTTCACCGTCCAGAGTTGCCTGGCATAGACACGAGACGCTTCCAGCCCCGTCTCGGGATCTTTCCATGTGGGCGCTTGTGGCACGAAGCTTCCATGAATCTCATGATGACCAATGCGGGCATCGCTTCACCGTTGAAAAGACCATCATCGACCCTTTGCATAGGATTCCGAGTCGTTACGAGAGGGTCAGTATAAAACAACAGTGTCCCGCGCATTCACACTCTCCAGTTTCTACCTTGTGAACTAACCGCTCCTTGCTTTTTTCGACTGAACCAAGACACTCCTTGACCCCTGATGCGGTCCCTCACCTTTTTCTTGACGGCCGCATCTCTCTCAACTTCTGTCTTCTCTCATCCAGAACCTGAACACCATTATCATTCACGAGACCTATATCAACGAAACATTATCTACGATGGCCAAATCGCAGATACTTACGACTTCATAATTGCCGGAGGAGGAACTGCAGGACTTGTTCTAGCTGCTCGTCTCTCAGAGGATTCCAATACCACTGTATTAGTGTTGGAAGCTGGAGACACAGGTGATGCAGTGAAAAATTCCGTCGGTGAGTTTTTTGCATCAATATTTATTGATCCCAGTTATTGATAGTGCATTAGACGTTCCGGGAAATGCTTATTATTCCTCCCTCCTCGGTACATCATACGACTGGCAGTATATGACTGCCCCTCAACCCAACGCAGGGAACCGTGCTCTTCCTTGGGCACGAGGGAAGCTGCTCGGTGGCTCCTCCGCCGTCAACGGCATGTACCTCGTGCGTCCTTCCAAGACTGAGGTTGACGCTTGGGCGGGAATGATTCCGGATGGCAACGAATGGAATTGGAATAATCTCTTCGCTGGGATGAAAAAGAGTGAAAACTTCACTCAGCCTAGCAATGATATCAAGACGGCAGGTGCAATCCAATATGACCTTAACAGTCATGGTACCACTGGACCTGTTCACTCTTCGTATCCTGGATTGTGCGTACACAATATGCTTAGAAAATATTGAGGTATTAATTTATTTCTTCTATAGCATTCTTCCCGTTGTCGGAAATTGGACGGCCACTCTCGAAGGTATCGGTATCCCTCGTACTGCTGATTCAAACGGCGGAGAAGGTTGGGGCGCCTTCATCGCAACTTCCTCGATCAATCCGTCAAACTGGACTCGTTCGTATTCCCGTTCGGCCTATATTGACCCTCTCCCCAACCGTCCCAACCTCTCCATTCTTGCCAATGCAACAGTCACACGTTTGATCTTCTCGAGCTCATCTCCATCAAATAACTTGACAGCATCTGGTGTCGAGTATGCTGCTACCCGAGGTGGAGCCAAGAAGACTGTTAATGTGCGGAAAGAGGTTATCTTGGCTGGTGGTGCAATTGGTAGCCCACATATCCTCATGCATAGCGGTGTCGGACCGAAGGATGTTTTGGACGCTGCTGGAGTTTCTGTAAACGTCGAGCTCCCGGGTGTCGGTCAACATCTTCAGGACCATATTGTGAGTGCTCTGTTTTACTTCGACGCCCAGCATTACTAATAAATTACCCTTAGAGCACTCAAGTTGTCTGGAAAGCTTCTGTGGACACAGCCGCTTCACTTCACAGCGCTCAAACCAGCTCGGTACGTGCATTATCCCCTTTTTACTTGCATGACGATTAATAATTTCTCCCAACGTACAGGCGGATGGGCAGTCTACCCCGTTCTTGTCATTCATCAACTCCGCTACGGCTTATGCAAACGTCTCGGATCTTTTGGGTCCAGACTTCGCTCCCACATTCCACCAGAACATTGCTTCCGCTCTTGACCAATCTGCTACAGCGCTTGTCCCCAGCCAAGATGCCACTGTTATCGCTGGTTACAAGGCTATCTACAA
The DNA here is from genome assembly GCA_038087015.1 of Cerrena zonata. Classification (NCBI taxonomy): domain Eukaryota; kingdom Fungi; phylum Basidiomycota; class Agaricomycetes; order Polyporales; family Cerrenaceae; genus Cerrena; species Cerrena zonata. The sequence continues at coordinate 36,109 of JASBNA010000001.1, forward strand.
CACAACGGCCAATATCTTATTGACACCTATTGGTCAAGTCGAAATTCTACTCAGTTTGACTGGTACAGCTGCCGGTGGTGCCCAAAGTATTGCCATTCAGGCTGCTTTGCAACATCCATTCAGTCAAGGAAGACTATACATAAACTCTTCTGATCCATTCGACTACCCGGTTATTGATCCCAACTACTTGTCGCACTCTGCTGGTAAGTCGCATTGTATTCTTGTAAGTCAGTCGATCCTGAGTCTCTTGTTTTCAGATACCGTCATGCTCCGAGAAGGTTTGAAACTCGCAAGAAAACTCGGTAACACTGCACCTCTCAGTAGTGCTGTTACGGAGGAAGTTTCCCCTGGACCCTCCGTGAGCTCCGATGACGATTGGGACAAGTGGCTCGCCGGTGCTATTGGAACCGAGTTCCATCCATCCTGTTCATGTGCGATGTTGCCCAAGGAGCAAGGTGGTGTTGTCGATGCAAACCTGAAGGTTTATGGCTTGGGTAATGTCAGGATTGCTGATGCTTCAGTGTATCCGATCCAGTTTGCTGCTCATGTGCGTACCGATATTTCTCCTTTGTGCTCGTCGTCATACTGACGATGTTAATAATACTACAGTTACAAGCCCCGACTTACGGTTTGGCCGAACAAGCCGCTAACATCATCCGTTCGACATATAACGGTGTGGCTTTGGTTTCCGCAAGCTCAGTTGCCCCTCCAAGTGCGACAACAACCCAACCTATTCCTACCGGTACCGGCTCTGGCAGCAATGGCGCCATTTCGTCGATGCTGCATCAAAGCGCACTCTTGCCGCTTGCCGTCTTAGCGGCGATTTCTTCTCTTCTGCTCTGACTTTGACCTGCATTCGTACACATGGACTACATCTCACTTGGGACAATTTATTATGTTTTGTATTATTCGCACATTGTAGACATACCCTGATTGCTAGGTCTACATGCTAATTATATGGACAACGTAGATTAGTGTTAATATCCTCACCATTCCTATTGCATGTATATAGTACTATAACCTGTGTAGTACATGTACTGCAAGCTGCTAACAATGGAAACAGAAGTTCAAAATCTCGTGGTGCTGGTGACCAGGTGATCGGTGTTTACTCGGCCGAGCAGGATGACATATGCACTGCGGGAGCTCCGAACGGTGAAGCACTGCACAGCAACGCACTCGACTTTTCTCGCGTTCCTTGCGTCGTCTGGGCTGTCGGAGCCATCCGGCATAATAACAAACCTAGCCAGGTCCGTACCGTACAAGGTAAATATCTCTTGGATACCTAGAGCAGACTACACCGTACCCATTCTTTTATCCCGAAATTATGAGGGCCGTCTCCAAGGTCCCTATCTCACTCGCTCGGAATTTCCTATCCCCTTATACTCATCAACGGGCTTCAATACGGCTTATAGCGCTCCGACAATCTCGTCAACTGGCTCGGAGGACCATTACTTCACAATCTAATTCCAAACGACAGAATTCCTCCTTTGCTGTAGAACGGCTCACAGCACAAGATGCAGAACGTTCGGATGCTGTATTGCTGGGAAAGAGAACAGGTAGTCCGCTGGGAGCTCCGCTAGGTGCGTTATTCCTTTATCTTAACTATATGCACAAGCGCAAACAATTATTCCCATCTTAGCATCTTCGAGTACACCACTTGAGCAATATTTCAAGCTAGTAGATTCAGGGACACTCAAACCCGACGATCATCAAACGCGAATCGTACAGAAACTACAGCGATTACATGACGAAGTCGCCACCTATGAACCTCCACCAATCCCTTCCACCTCCTCATCATCGTCATCATCTCTAGTATGTAATTAGCTTGTCACAACAGGAGTATATACTAACACATCAGTATTACCCAGCTATCACGCTTGTTCTCTAGAGGGGGAAGCACACATACCGTCTCATTACCTGATCATGCACCCAAAGGTCTATACCTGTACGGCGATGTAGGCACCGGCAAGACGATGCTTATGGATCTATTCTACAATACCCTTCCCTCACACATTAAACGGAAACGGAGGATACATTTCCATGCATTTATGATAGATGTTCATAAACGCGTACATGCTGCGAAGATAAAGCTTGGGTTAGACGGAGGAGATCCAATAGAGCCTGTTGCTAGAGATCTTGCGAACGAGGCTTATATGTTATGTTTCGACGAATTCCAGGTACGCTGAATCGCCTCCTAGGTGCTCAAACATGTGATATTGACGTTGACTGTTAGGTGACGGATATCGCAGATGCGATGATCCTCCGTCAGTTATTCGAGAAGCTCATGAGCTACGGGGTTGTCTCAGTAATTACTTCGAAGTAAGTGCCCATGTTCTCCTTATTCCTTACTTCCCCACAATGACGTATCTTCCCCAGTCGACATCCTGATGAACTGTACAAGAATGGCATTCAACGAGCTAGTTTTGTCCCTTGTATTGACCTTCTCAAATCAAGGTTCGAGGTCACGGATCTCGATTCCGGTACAGGTAACTGCTACTCCGGCTCCCTGGGTTTCAAGCCAGCTTACTAAGTCAATCCATTCAGACTATCGACGAATGCCTCGCACCCTCTCACACGTCTACTATGATCCGCTAACACCTGAGAACAAAGCTGAACTTGAGAAGATCTTCAACGCATTTACTTCGGATCCGTCGGATCCAATACAATACAATAGGGGCCTAAATACTTGGGGAAGAACGATCACTATACCAGAAAGTACAAGTAATGTTGCGAAAATCCAATTTCACGATTTATGTGGTAAACCGCTTAGTGCGGCGGATTATTTGGAGATCACCAAGACATTCGGTACTATCTTTGTGACAGACGTACCCAAGATGGGTTTGGGCGAGAAGGATCTTGTGAGTATTTATCGACAATACGCAGAAAGAAGTCATCTCACAACTCAATCTCTTCCTAGGCAAGACGGTTTATTACCTTCATCGATGCATGCTATGAGAGCAAGGTTAGAAAACCGCATCTTACATTTTGTCATTCAATTAACGTCAATCCGTCATAGACCAAGCTCTTTGTTAGCTCTGAAGTGCCGATTTACAAGATATTCGCTGACGATCCTGACGCGAGTAGTAACAAGGGAATTTCGGACCACATGCGTAGCGTTATGGACGATCTGGTATGTAATGCAACTTGTGCCAGCTGAAAAAAGAAAACTAAAAATACCTCTCATTAGGGACTATCTGGGGATGTCGTTGGCTCAAGCTCCATGTTCACTGGTCAAGAAGAACTATTTGCATTCGCTCGATGCTGCTCTCGGCTAGTAGAAATGGGCAGTAAACAATGGGCTGAGACAGCAGGCTTGAGATAATATACCTTGGGAAATTGTATCTATTGTCGTATCTTTCCGTGCTTCATAGTACATGTATTAGTTGGATATAAATCTACATTGTTGTTTACTCAGGCTTTCTACAACCTTGAACCTTTTGCTAATCTGAAGTAGTTTTGCAGTGTATTTATCTTTGTATAATATGATCTATCTTCATGGCTGTTATATTTTACACTTCACAACTCTCTGGGTGAAAAACATGAGTCGGCCCAGGTTCGAACTGAGGACCTTCTGTGTGTTAGACAGATGCGATAACCAACTACGCCACCGACCCATAGTAGCAATGTCATCATTAGAGATTCCTCCACAAATCCGAAAGACTGTCCAGTGACCGATAGCAACTTACTAGTATCATACTCGAGTTACTACTGTTACTACTGTACATGTAGTACAACTTAGCTCTGACATTACATTCGACCTCATTTATTGTCTTTTTGCTTCGAGGACTGATGCACAAGGGCTTAGAAAGTGCGCTTATCGTTGTGGACGTTCAGGAAGACTTTTGCCCACCTGTACAACGTTCCACTCCATTTGTTACAAACCTGTAACTCATGTACGCATCATACCCCACGTCTAGAATGGCTCCCTCGCTGTTTCCGAAGGGCGAGAAGTGATTCCCGTTATTAACCAGCTACTTGCATTGCCTTTTGCCCTGAAAATTGCTACGAAAGATCATCATCCGCCCAATCATGTCAGCTTCGCATCCAACCATCCTGGCAGCCAACCATTCGTTTCCTTTACTACCATCGTGAACCCCGCCAATCCTGCCGAGAAGTATGAATCACGATTGTGGCCAGACCATTGTGTGGTCGGAACACCAGGCAACGAACTTGCTCCTGAGCTCCACTTATCTAAAGTGGACAAGTTTGTTCTGAAAGGCCGCGATCCTCGCGTCGAAATGTACTCTGCCTTTCGGTCGCCTTTACGAGATCCTCCACTGAAGGAAGCCGTCAGTGAGCTGGAAAGCTTGCTGAAAGAGAAGGTCATCAAGCAAGTCTTCGTGGTAGGGCTAGCCGGGGATTATTGTGTCAAGGCAACGGCTATAGATAGTGCAGAAATAGGTTGGAATACGTTGATCGTAGAGGAGGGTATTCGCTGTGTGGATAGAGCAGATTGGGATGATGTCAAAGGAGAACTACGGGCTAAGGGTGTTGAAGTCACATCCCTGGAGTCGGTCAAGCAGGTTAGTCTTCCGATATACTTGGTTCAAGTTCATGTCCTCGCAATCTCACATTCCCGATAGGTGTTCTCAACAGCTGTGTGATGAAGGAGAGTCGACATTTGTACTTCTAGCCCTCACATGTAAATATTCGCTTGTCTGTAGGTTTTAAGATTGGAAAGTGTGTCCTCAATCTATGCGCTCCACTCATGTACTCTACGCAATTATAGACCCTCCCCTTTTATAAGCACATTGCAAGGCGTGACACAGGCATTTTAAGCTCTCAAACGCTGTTATACATCAAGCAGGCCAGATTCCACGAAATGTACGCAAAGCGAGAAGATCAGTCACAGATGATGTTACAATTTCCATAGTTCATAGATGTCCTTTGGTCCTACTCCTTTTCAGCCACTCTTTCATATATCCCACTTCGATAACCCATCAACATTCACGCTCGTTTCCTTCCCCAGAACCATTTCGCTCACTACGCGGCCCGTACCAAGACTCAAACTGATTCCCCACGGCCCATGACCCGTAGCAAGGAAAACACCTCCATTCGGTTTTGGACCTTCCCCTAGATCACGCTCTTTGACTTTGGCGACAATCGGGTTCCCTGTTGGTGCAATCGGTCTGAAGCACAGTGCCTCCTCGATAACCTCTACGTCATCCCCGCAAAGCTTCTTAGCGACATCCGTGAGTGTACGGATTGAGCTACGAGATATCATCCCGTGAGCGTCGCTCGCCAGGTTCGGAAGAGGTAACGTTGAAGAGTTCAATCCACCAAGCCAAATGTCTCCTCCAACTCTGGAGAACATTTCAGGGGAGAATCCGGATGGGTCCGAAGTGAAGACGGCGTGGCATACCCTAGGGAGGGATGATGGTACAGCATTTGCATCAACGATTTCCGCAGGCCATCGTTTCGATTTTAGTATGAGTGAATGCCCGGACAAGGGCGACACCTTTGGAACTTTTTTGGCGTTCGGGAATAGTGTGCGATATACCCGAGGTGTCCAGCAGCCGGCTGCAATAACCAAGCTATCGCAGGAAATTTCTATAGATCTAGTTCGTCGATCCCCCCACACGCTATGCTCTCGGATACTGGGGGTTCTAGCTGATGTGCTTCCGGAGCTAGATGATCTCTCGATACTACTGGATATAGAATCGGTACGCTGCGGCGAAGATATCATCAACAACGACTCTAATAATGAACTGGGAGACTCCTCAACTGGTGACGAGGTGCTGCTCTCACTGTGACCTTTATCGTCAATAGTCTCTACCACCTCGAGGTGAACGAGGGTAGGCGAATTTGGGTCATTTGGGTTAGTTTTGATAAGTTTCGTGGCCCTTGCTGGATGATGTAAAATAACCCCATTTGCAAGGCATTGTTCTAACAGGAATCGGCACAATTGCAAGGGATCACTGTATATGCCAGGCGAGTTACACAAATGTTTCCCTAACATGAGTCCACTAACTTAATGCAATAATAGCTCGAAACACACTCACACTTGACCCGTCGTCGTTCGTTCCGAAATAAGCTGCAATGCGGCTGGGTCGGTTTGCAACCAGCGTGGATAAACATCGTCCAACCCATTTGTCTCGGAGGGGGATACTTGAGGGTTGGTTATAACTGTAGTACGGCTCGTGCCGTTCATCAGCCAATCCAGGTCCGTCTTCGGCTCATTTGACGCCACCGCAGGGTCGCCATTCTTACCGGTTTCTTCATCGTTTGGTCGATCAAGACTCCAGCCTGCACTTTCGGACCAGCCCCATCGTTCCTTTCCACCCCATTGTTCTGCGAGCTGCCTGTGAAGATCATAGCTAAACTCGCCTAATGGACTGACTGCAGGGGAAAACCAGTCTTTAGCGAGGAATCCCAGCAGCATGACCTGAGGCGGAGGCGAAGAGCGTTGTAGATGATTCGACGATGTGAATCTCTAGCCGTTCATCTCCGTCAGATGGAGATTGGGTTGCGAGATAATATGCGGTGGATAATCCGATAATCCCGCCACCTAGTATGACGACGTGCGGCATAACGATTGCTCGAGACCTTGTTTATAGTATTGTTCGCCGGTTATCTGTTAGAAACGTGTAAGTAGCTCAAAAGTCCGGTCGGTGGGGCGTAGAACACTTCCAGGATTTTAAACTCGAGATACGCGGCCTTGTGGTCAGAGGTAGACCGGGAGATCGTACATCAGTCGGAGGGAAGGAAGGCCGCTCACAATCTGACTCGGATCATCAGCAGATTGCGAGAAAGCAATTGGCCAAAGGCTCACAGTGGTGAGTCGTGGCTGACCGCACCGTGGCAACTCGGAAATGCAAGTATACAAACGGCCAGGGATTATACGCCACCGAGTACTTGTTGGGTTTGAATAGTTTGAACCCCTTCTTCTTGGCGTTATCGATTCGCTCGAGCTTCACGATGCCAAATAGTGCTTACTGAAGGGACTCCGGACTCGGGATATATGCGCCCTGGAAATTATTGTTCGATTGGAGCTTGTCGGTGATAGTACCCTGGATGATCCTCACGCTACTTGAATACACTGGTTGCGATATCGTGATGCTCGAGAGTTGAGAGTTCTGCTCCTCCCACCAAGACCTGCCGATGGGATTAATAATGACATCATGCAGGGTGCTAGTCCGGTAGGAACGCGAGGTACACCATGTTGATGTGTTCTCATCATTCTCCCGTTTGAATTACTCGCGAACTAGAACATATGGCCCATTCTGTATTGTGTTCGATTATGCCGAAAGGAAAGCTTAAAATGTGGCCCAGATTTGGTGAGTCTGATCATTCGTCTCAAGGATCACAGTCGCTTCAACTTCTTAACGGTCTAGACTATGTCGTAAGTGTTCTGAGAATAGACAGGATGAGAAAGCATGGTGATAAATCCATCCTTCCGCCATAGGGGTCGAGATATAAGTATCCCAGAAGGCACGATGACGTAGGTCAATGTAGAAAACTTTAACGCAAAACGGCTTCCAAAAGACGCTAGCCGCGGCGTTCTGTTCTGCTGTGGAGAGAATGACTGAGAGTATAAATGCTCAAAGGCGGAGGTGGTACATCAGCAAAACTACACGCTACTTATTTGTCCTTATTGTACTTGTACAAGCACAATAAGGACAAGTGTACCGTACTTAAATCATGAGGTACAATACTTGTACAAGTACAAGTATTTGAAATTAACAAGTACAAGTGCTGCGGATAAGTACAATTTTAAGCATACAGAAATGGTTACATAATGAATGGTCACGACCGGTAATAGCACCTCAAGCATAAGACATAATGGTAATCATTAAGGAAAATATATTTGAAACTAAAGACATATTTTATGCTACATACTAGATTATGGCTCAACTCTACTAGTGTATCATATACTAGTCTTCTGCTCAACTTAAAATCTGTTGAGATGTTGTTCACGTAGTCGCTTACGGAAGATGCTACACGGTCACAGTATGGCTTAGTACATCGAGAATCATAACTCAAGCGACAACCACGAACCTACTCTAAGAAATGCCGGGTCAAGATGGGCACTCACTGACATCGTTATACGTTTCCTCACCACGGCCATGGCAGGAACCTGAACTAAAGGGAACAAATGCTTACCTAGACATTGACGAAGCTGAAGACGACGGGAAGGTGGGATGAGAACCATCGAGGGGTGGTGTAGTTGTGGGGTGAAGAGGAGAGCGCATCATGTCCGTCTCTGCGTGGTATTTAACATGGCTCACATAAGTACGAGGACAGACCTCGATTTAACTCGACTAACCATCTAGACGAGAAACAGTTACAGCTCGGCTCATCGAGCCATGTGTAATCTTAGCCGCGTCATTTCCGATGGCACTGGCAGTGCCAGTACGCTTCCAAACATTGCTACCTTGTGTTCGCTCCCCCACCCTCCTCTCTGTCAAATCCTCTCACCATTCTCCAGGTCTTATCCCTCGTGCTCTCGACGTTGGTCACCAACCATACGAACCCTCCATTTCCTCCTGTATGCATGTTTAGACAGGTTTCACTCCCGTCCTCTTCTCAACCTCCCTCTTCGATCAGTACAGACCACGTCGGGATGGCTGTCTCCCATATATCTATGCTCAGACTGGAGTCAATGGGTCTTGATTGTTTTGTCTTGTCTCTAATCGATGTTTGACCCACTGCAATGTCTTCTGCTAACTGTCATATACACTTTTCTGGCTCAACGATCTGCTATCTCGACCTCTTAACAGCGGGTAATGCAATGCAATACGGGCGATGAATTACTCAACCTTGTCGATGATAAATGACCACATCCTGCCGTTGGTTAACTTGCTTGACCCAAAATCACTCCATGTCCACTTGATCATGGCTAGTACTCTGATCATGACTGTATACTACCTCTCGTTTTACCTGCTGGAAATGTATTGTCTTCATCAGAGAATGGCGGGACCGCGGGTCCGGAGTTCACGCAGACAGAGAAAGAGGATGTCACAAAAGGTACGTAGTATCAATACTCTCGACGTTCTTCGCCGCGACTGACTATCCTATTTCCTATTCCTGTATCTACAGTGTCTGTTTCAAACGAAATGGATCCGAGACTAAACGGAAAGGCACACTATAGTCTTGAAGACGAGACCCAGGCTCAGGAAGGTAATTTCTGCATTTGAAATAGTGTACTTGTGCTTGCTCCGTACTGCAGTCGAAAAAATATTATTTTTTGTGCTAATTTACTTGTACCGTACTTGTGGTTACTTGAGATATGAGATGTGCTTGCGCAAGTACAAAAAGGACACAAAAAGCACAAGTTTGTCCGCAAGTAGCGTGTAGGTTTGCTGATGTATATCGTGGTGCTATCAAAGAATAAAGCTGTCGTACCAATACACAAATAAGTTATTGTAAACAATGAATATGGGTATCATCTTGAGTGTAAGCAACGAATGCAATAAGACGAATAGTCTACTGCACGTCAGGATCCACTTTGATCACAACCTTCCCTGTGGCTCTCTTTGTCATGAGATGATTGTATGCCTCCACAACCTGATCGAAACTATAGACAGAGTCGACAGCAGGCTTGAATTTTTCTGTTGAAGTAAATTTGAGATTAGAATATTATCGCTGTTAGAGACAAATACATGAAACCTACTTTCTTCAAGGAACTTGACGACGCGGGCCAACTCTTCCGGGCTCTCACTGGTGGAGAATATGCTGTAGCCAACGATCAGTTTTGAAGTAGAATATGTGCCGGAAAACTTCCACTCACCACAACTTGCGATTCACGCCGCCGCATACCCATGTAGGACGCGAGACCGTCCAGAAGAAGTTGGCAAGTTGTCCGAGTTTGCCACTACCTTCCGGTTGTGGGCCAACGGAAAGAAAGGTACCGTCAGGTGCCAAGTACGCCTCCGAAAGTGAGAAAAGCTTTGGGTCGACAGATCCGACGGTGTCGAAGATGATGTCAAATTTAGGTGAGGGAGGGTTTTCGATTAGTCTATCATAAACAGGGCCTTTCGTGTAGTCCATAAACTGCAGGAGAAGGAGGGGGTGAGTTGCAAGTCGGTAATGATTGATTGTGAGTACGACTTACCTCGTCGGCACCAAGAGTCCTGAGCATTTCTTCTTTGGGACCAGAGCCAGTGACAGTAACTTTGCATCCAATGGCTTTGGCAAATTGAATAGCGGCCAACCCAACAGCAGTACTACCTCCGCTGATGAAAACATTTTGACCAGGTTGCAGATTGCCATGTTGAAAAAGGCCAACAGATGCAGTAACTGCAACCATCGAGATACCGGCTGCTTCAGTTGGTTTTATATCCTTGGGACGTTTTGCAATGGACGTCGCAGCGATGCGGACATACTCTGCGAGTGCGCCTTGTTGTTCTTTCCTTTGAGCTTCTGCAATGAAAATGAGAGGTTGCATTGTGATAAATCTATTGAGAGTTACTTACGGAGCCAAACAGTGCCGAAGACTTCATCACCAACAGCAAACTTGCTGTCAGCTGAAGCTACAACAACTCCGGCAATATCGTTTGCCATTGGATATGGTCGATTCGCAATGAGGTTTGGCAGCATACCCAGTAACTTGTAATCGCTACACAATACGAGTCAACGTCGATAAAATATGGAAAAAAGATAAGAGGAAACTTACACGGGGTTCAAAGCAGCAGCTTGGACTTTAACCAAGACTTCTCCTTGCTTCAGCTTAGATGGCACTGGTGCATCTTTGTCAAAGCGAATTGCTTCAGCAGGTGTTCCACGTTTCACCGCACGCCAGGCCTTTTGCTTATCTGGAATTGGGTTGGAGCTGGAGGTGTTAGACATGATCGTTATGAGGACGAGAGTGTGCAGTCAGGAGTATTTAACGTGAAGGGTCAAGTGGACTGCGGATACGAGGCCCACTTGAACCAGTGACGAATGCGTACGTTTAAGGGGACCGAGAACTGATGCGCAGAAGAGGTTCTTGTGCCTGTCAACAATTTTGAACGTGTTGTCAGCGCTACTAGGTTTATTCTGCTACATCATGTAGGATGTGTGGCGATCACATCAGGTTAGGCAGTCCGTACCGTCACAGGCGGGCTATCAGAGCGAACAAACCAGACACAGCAAGGCGTGGTTTAGGTGTGGTTATAGACACGCAGTCAGTTACCCGTTTCACTGGATCCATATATGACAGTAATCTCATGTAGAGAAGTGATCCCAGTGTACATCTAGTTGGCGACCAGTGATGCATGATGTCAAATAGTTATTGGAGTGGAGGAGTTTCCGGAGAAAAAGTTTCCAGAGAAGATCAATATACTCGGTGGCCCCAACAGGAATAGTACGGCGATCCCTTGAGACTCAGAAGTTCTCTTCGTCCCAGCAAGACCTACTGATGGAGTTAGAGGTGTATCATATAGGGTGTTAACTCAACAGGAACGCAGGATACATCACTCTAATCTTTCCCATGCTTCGGCCATTAAAATGGACCATGAAGAAATTAAGTTCGACCCTGGTTGACCGTGGTGGCTCGGGAAAGAAAGTATATTTGCACTGCCACATATTGAGAGCTTCACTATTGATCAGATGATGTTTCTGACACCGTAACAAGCATCACAGTCGCATAGCTAGGCTGGTATGTCGTAAACGTTTTCAGGATAATCTAAATGGAGAGGAGGAAACAGATTAAGATACAGACGACCAAACAAGCACGACCTTAAGTTCCGCTTTTTGTCGGAAGTAGGCTTCAATGTAAGTGTTCTAGTACGTACGATATCGATGACGTAGGTTACTCAGAAGTAACGAAAGTCAACTTCCAAGGTGTTCTGACGACAATGATATTTCCAGCAACTACATGATAATCCCGATTTCAATGGTGTTTATATGCTACATGACTACCGTCGGTGATATGAGAGTATACAGTGTATTGTTACAGTCAATTGTGTTTGCTTCTCCTGTCCAATAATCCCAACAATTAACGGATCCTGACCGACTCAGATGCCAGTAAGGGTCTTTCCGCGGGTATCAACAGAAAAGGATCCCTTTGACATGTTGGTTCCGACAGTGCTTGTGTTGATTCCACTCCCCGTTTCCAGCTTGCCCTTCTGCAGGATCTGGGTGATGACATCGACGTCTTTGTACGAGCCAAAGTCGTTGTCGAGTTGTTGATTCGAAGGTTTGCCTAGGAGACCTTGCGATCCTTGTGTCGAATAAAGGACATCAAAGGCTAGAGGTATAATGTGATATCAGTAAAACGAGTAATCGCTCCACTGAGTGCCAAAACGTACAGTCAACGACTTCCGTGAGTGCTAGGGTGCTGTAAATCCAGTTAGCATACCGATTACAATTATAGCTTCAGAATAAGTATTCACGTTTCTGTGGCGCATACAGTTAGATCAAGGATCCATCATATACACAGATCGAGGGGTGCTTACCTCCTTCCTTCCATCGCTTGAACTACATTAGCAGATCGAATAGATCGTCAATGAGTTGACTTGTGTTACAAGATGAGGGATCAACATACCTCGTTGGGGTAAACAATGGCAATGTACTCGTCTGAGCGAGTGTGGTCTGGCTTGTAGACGACCTTCGAAATCTGAGTGCCGGCTTTAGTCATAGTGAAGGGTGGTTTGAGATGAAAGGTGGGTTCGGTGTGCGTAAAGGTGATTGAAAGTTCGATACGAATCGATGTACGTTGTAGTGCAAGTAAAGAACAGTCGTCTGACCCCTTGCCTTATATCGAAATCCGGGGAAACTCTGATGACGTCATTTGTTCCCTCCAGATGCCACTCGAACTCCATTCTGGGCAATCACCCATGTGGGCATCATTCTTTCCAGAGGCAACCAGAGACCCCAGGATTACGCGGAGCCACAGTTGGAGTCATCGACACGTCGTCCCAGCATTCATCCCGAGTCAACTCGCTCCCGGGCGCAACGACAGATGCGCAGAAATAAATAACATATAGTGATACAATAATACAATACTTCCGGATACTCCATTGATGATAATCGTACACTTCTAATCCTCTACAATCCAGTGCGGCTGAATCCCTTCTCCAATACAAAATCGCCCCGCAACTTAATATCTGTCGACGAGGCACCGACCAAGACCGCGAAGGTGCCTGGCTCAGCCACCCAGCGGGTCTTATGTTCATCGAAGTAGCAAAGCGCTTGGCTGTCAAGCTTCACAGTGACCGACTTGCTCTCGCCTGGGCTCAATGAGACTTTGGTAAAGCCTTTGAGTTCCTTTGTAGGACGAGGTAATGTCGATACCGGGTCACTGATATAGACTTGAGCAACCTCGCGTCCTGCGACTTGACCGGTGTTCTTGATAGTGAATGACACCGAGACAATACCTTCCGAGTCCACAGAATGTTGCAAGTCTGAGTACGCGAACGTTGTGTACGAGATACCATAGCCGAAGGGGAAGAGAGGTGTGATCTCATTGACGTCATAGCCACGATATCCAACGAAGATACCCTGTATTGTAACGTTATAAGAATGTATTATTGGAAAAGAAGGCCTATCACTTGCCTCATTGTAAAGGACTTTGCCATAGACCTGGTTCCTGAATCCGAAGGATGGGTAAGACGGGTTGTCTTCCAAACGTTTGCTGAAGAAATGAATAATCAAGGTCAGGCTCTGGCTCCTTCATAAGTCTCAAATTACATACGGGAAGGTAAGCGCGAGCTTGGCTGAAGGGTTGACTTTTCCAAAGAGAACATCGGCAAGACCATTTCCAAGTTCGTTACCACCATAGAATGCCTGAAATAATCTAGTGAGCAATGCGCTCTCGGAGAAACATGTCTGGAGGAACGTACCTGAAGCAAAGTGTGTGCCTCAGATTCCCAAGGCATTTCGACTGGTGTGCCGGATTGGTTGACGACGATAGTGTTAGGGTTTGCTTTCAAGACTTCGGAGACAAGACGGTCTGATAATCCGGGCAACTTCATGTGCTCCCGATCGAAGCCTTCACTCTCCCAACTGTTTGAAGACACATTAATTATAGCCAGAAACAAGTTGCAGGAGAGACTTACTCGTGATTAAGTCCAATAACAAGGACTGCGACATCAGATTTCTTGGCTAACTCAACAGCTGCGTTCAGGGCAACTTCTTCGCCAACTTTCCTAGCAGCACCGACTCGAATACCACCTCGGCAGAAGAAAGGAGCTCCTCGAGAGATAAAAGTAGCATTGCTCAAGCGAACTTCGAGCTTGTAAGGTTGTCCCTTCTTCAAGTCCTTGACGATACCGCGAGCATCGATCGTACCTAGCCCAAAGAAGGCTTCACCGAGAGGTGGGTTCTTGCTAAGTTCAACCACGATTTTGCCGTCGACGAAGAGGTTACCACCGCCGGAGACGGTCAAGCCGAAATCCCAATCGCCATCTTCGTCTGGCGTGAAGGTAGTTGAATACTAAGGAAGATATTATTGTCAGCATGAATTCCAACATAATTAAAGCTATGTACGCACTCTGATCCAACAGGTCTCGTTGACTTTGGTATCATCCTATGAAGATATAAAATGTCAGGACGTTAAAATCAATACCAAAACAATGAATTATACTCACCACACCATCGGCAAGGAAAGCATACGATGTGGCAGAGGGTGTAGACCACGCCGACTCTGGGAGACCAATAGAGGTGTTCGAGTCTGTGTCCAAGAAATCCTTTGTGGGCTCTTCATTCCAGAACTCAAATAACGCTCCTTGCGTCCCATCCGCTTGGGAGATGAGAGGATCGATCAGAGGTAAATACTTCTGTGTCAATGCACCAAGAGTGTACTGGACATCGATGCCTAATTCCTTAGCAGTATCTGTGATACCTTCTAGAGCTGATACAGCGTATGTCGGTCGAAGTGCAGCAGACCCTCCACCTGAGATCATAGGGATCTTTGCGTTAGGACCGATTATGGCAATAGACTTGGTCTTGGATGATATAGGGAGGATATGTTTGTCGTTCTTGAGAAGAACAATAGCGTCTGCTGCTGCTTCACGTAAGAGCTTGCGGATTTCGGGGGTGTCGTGAATTTCTTCGGGCGCGTTGAAGGGGACTCCGGAATCATGAGCTCGTTTGACTATGTCGAGGATCTAGAATATGATTTAAGCACACAACAACAACAACATGAAAAATCGCAAGATACGTACATTGCGGACTCGAGCATCGATATCTTCAGGGAAGAGTTTCTCCGAAACAAGGGCACGGTTTACAGCAGCACCACGGACAACAGAAGGTCCTCTATTTCTCTCGGGTCAAGCAAAGTATTATGAAACTTTTGAAGGGACACATACGGCATTTCGAGATCCAAACCTGCCTTGATACTTTCGGCGGTACTGTAAGTTCCAATCCAGTCACTCATGATCAATCCTTTCCAGCCCCATTCCTGTGGATTTGAGTCAGTTTCAAAAACATGTCACAGTGAAATGTCCTACCTCACGAAGAACATCTTTAATGAGCCATGGGTTCTCGGAACAGTGAAGCCCGTTAATACGATTGTACCTGTTGGAGAAGATGGCGTGAGTTAAGATATCGGGAATGGGTGTTCTTTAGCACTTACGCAGTCATTACGGCCCAGGGTTTTGAGTCCCTGATCGCAATTTGAAAGGGCTTGAGGTAGATTTCGCGCAGAGCACGCTCACTGACCTCGCCTAAATAAAGATGTTAGGATTCTTGACATCCAATTGTATACCACAATATACATACTGCTAATGGAGAACCTGTCGGGATGGAAATATAAAATAAGTCCATGGTCAGAGATAACTATTGAGTTGAACAGTACCTTTGATATTCTTGATCATTGGCAACGAAATGCTTGATGGTAGCCGCAATACCAGTCGATTGCAAACCGTTAATGTACGCAGCTGCGATTAATCCATTGAGTTGGGGATCTTCCGAGAACGATTCGAATCCTCGTCCGCCTAATGGAGAACGCTGGGTGTTGACTGTTGGACCTAGGAGGATGTGATCTCCTACAGACGTGTTAACTTATGAGTATTCATTCAATTTGGGATTGAACTGTGAGAGACCTTTTGCGCGGCATTCGTCACCGAGGGCTTCACCGACTCGACGGGCAAGGTCTATGTCAAATGATGAGCCCAAACCGGTGGACGATGGGAAACAATTGGAGGGGATCCCGTTAAAGACTGAGGAAAGCGTAAGTAGACATATTGGCAGCGCAGCAATGCAACTTACATCGGGTGCCTCGTACGCCATTTGGACCTGGAATGATGTTATCAGCGTACAAGCTACTATGATAGAAGATATAACATACCGTCGCTCATACGGACTGACGGGATTCCAGCTTCGGGAATGGGTTCAGTGTGCCACCATCCCTGACGAACGTTCAATTACATGATCGGCATGTTATAAATGAGTGTACACACCAGGCCAGCAAGCAACTTGATCTTCTGTGGAAGAGAGAGCTTCTCCAAGGTTTCCTCGACATCGAAAGTAGTGTTAGTCATGACCTCTTTGTCGTGTATTTCAGGTAGTGCGTGTGGGTGATTAAAGAGGAATTTGGGACACTAAATCGCGCAGATTGGAGGACTATTTATACAGTCTGTCCGGACATATCGATACGGTCCCTCGCATGAAGGCCAAGTCCGAACAAACGAGAATAGAGACATATGACCATGAAGGGTGCGAGAAATGGTTCATAGCCGTAGATGGCAGAACAGTAGAAAGCGGCGAAACCTCGGGAATGCTTCCTCAATTCCTCGAAGCCGGCGGTCTCTTGGAAATCGCAACTAGAGGATGAGTGCAAGGCACATAGGATTGAACGGTAGTATTTCGTTCTGAATTTAGCGGATGAGAAGCTATAGAGCACCCTTCTTCCTCAGATGTGTACGATGGAATATGGGTGTACAGGAATATATTCACGATAATGAAACCATCCCTCGATCGTCATGTTCCTGGCATCCCCGGTACAATGTGGGGTAATATGAAGGGTAATATATATAACGGACACTCATTTCGGACCATCTTCCGAGGAGAAGGTCCGCGTTCTTCGACAGACCTCTGGTTGTATGCACATGATAGGATTATCTACCCCACTTGCCCTTGCTTGGTTTAAGCTTATAAGCTTGACTACAATCATTGGGCTTGAGTGTAGGATAGTAACCGTTGCGAAAGAGAGACTGTTGTCCTGATAATTCATTTGCGTCATGCATACTACGCTCGCAACTGCAGGAGTATGTATCGCATTCGGGTTCGAAGTCTAGATTGAAGGCCAGTTTCAGCTCATTAACAGGTTCCGCTGAAGAGTACTAAGAGGTCCATAGACCCAATCTGTTCGGATTTGGTTTAGTTGGAAAGTAAGACTAGCAGTCGCCTTCACTGTATTCGTGATGAAGTTCAAACGTTCAACTTGAACAAGTTGAAGCTTTCCAGCGCTCATTCATTTCCCCGCGTTCTGCTTAGTCAGCAGTTTTTTATCGGTTCCGCTAATTTGAGAGCTTGACCCTAAGGCCTGTACATACCTCTTTACCTCCTTCACCTTGACTCTCTATTACTCTATCTCACACGGAACTAGCTTGCTTCGGCTGTCTCGACTTGTATGACTCAAACGGATTGAATCCTAATCACATATATCATTCTTAAAAAGTAATAATACCTGGATGGATCCTCATTCCCGTTTCTCTCAGTTCAATACTCGACACCCCAAAGCTGGACCTGATCAGCGTCGGCTGGAAACACCCATGAAGACATTGGAGACCCTGGATAACTTCAAGAAGAAGACCGGGTCATTCCGCAAATCTACTTCTTCGCCGACGTTATTGAGCACTCGTCCGATCGTTACAAACTCTAGAGTAAAACAAGGTATGGTCGTGTGCCTGTTATAATGTTTTACATTACGCTGACAATGCATTTCAGATGAACAATTTAGGAAAGATATGCATCTTGCATTCATCACCAATGCGTTGCAACAGAAGAGCAAGGTGTGTTTTGCCTACAGCCACTCCTATGGCCCACGTCCACTCATAACTTCGGTAGGGCATCAGCGATGCCTTCGATGAACTAGTCGACCAATTCAACCTCAAGACTCGGGGTGGTGATGCACCATCACCCGCTCCTCAACTCCGACTTTGGATCCTTGCTTTGTCTAATGTTGTCTCACGACTGGATCGATGTCATTCTTCTCTCATCGAAGCTGTAGTCAGTATGCCATGGACAACCATGGACACGAGCTTTGTCAAGTCATATACATCATTCATCGGAATGCTTGTCAGTGCCAAGCCCGAATATCTGGGAACTGTGCTGAGCCAATTGGCTCACGGTTTAACATATCGTATGTAATTCTGCTTATCACGCTCTTTACTCAACTGAAGTTTCGTGTAGACTCTGGCCTTCAGGCTCTGAATGCTGGTCTCCCAGAAAGCTCATCAAGTCCACTCACCCGAAGAGTAGTGTACGATCGCATACATTATCTTTTACGCCACTTACTCTCGCTTGTCCCAACTTTACCATCCACACTGCAACCTCTTCTGGTGCAACATTTCCCACACAAACGACAAAGTCAATCAGCGCAAGTAACGTATATCCGCAATCTGCTCAGAGTAATGGAATACTGTCCTGCACTCTCAGACCGGATACTTGCTACTATCATAGATCGTGCTATCCAAATAGACGTATGTAAATTCCGTCTTATGAATCTTTATCTTAGTTTCTCATTATTCTTTATAGGTGGAAATTCAATGCGAGATGGAGGAACTCGAGGAGCAGCTTGGACAGGAGGAAATAGAGATATTTGATCTTGATCCTTTCGACACCGTTGTTGGACAGGAAGGTGAGGAAGACAATGAGGATAGCGATAGCGATGGTGAAGGAGATAACCTTAGTGACATCTCATCGGATGCTGGTGGAGGCGATGACGACGATTCGGATGTGGAGGAAATCCCAACAGACTTCAAACATGTCAGCGAAATGGTCAACAAACTTGATGCCATTCTCAAGATTATCTTCGACCACTTCAGTGAAACTCACGCTACGACAGACCCACCAATATTGCCCAGCACATCAACCTCTTCGTTAGGACCGCCTGGTACACCTCTTGATTCACCCAGGATATCCCCACCTCCAGACCCTGAACAAGGCAAAGCTCTTCGTCGGGCACAGTTTTACACTCTCCTCTCTATCTTCGACCGCGTCATTTTGCGCACGTTCAAATCCCGCTACACTCAGTTCCTAATTTTCTGGTACTCCTCACTAGATCCAGAGTTTAGCGATGTTTTCCAAGGAATGCTTGTCTCCAAAGCCCTTCTCGAAGAGGAACAACCCGCCGTCACACGAGCTGCCGCTGCGAGTTATATCGCGAGCTTTGTCAGTAGAGCGCAGTTTGTTGACAGGGAAAATGCGAGACGAGTGATGGCATGTTTATGCAATTTCTTGAAGAGTCGATTGGATATCTTCGATGCCATTGCACAAAGTGATGTATCACAAGCAAGCATGACCCATTATACGGTCTTCTACGCTGTTGCACAATCCGTTTTCCTTATTTTCTGCTTCCGGTGGCGGGACCTTCAATATGATCCCGAAGACGCAGATGACCAGCCCTCCTCGAGCGTTCCTACGTCAAAATGGATGTCAGAATTGGACGTATTACGGAGAGTGGTACTCTCGGATCTTAATCCTCTGAAGGTAAGTTTCGCCAAACATTCCTCTCCGAAATTATACTCAAGGTCATATGACAGATGTGCTCGTCCAACGTTGTTATGCAATTCGCCAAAGTTGCTCACGCAACTGACTTCCTCTACTGTTACTCTATCATTGAGTCGAACAAACGTTCCGATTACGCACCCGAATCACAGAGCAATGCTGCAAAGTCTCGTCCTATCATTCACCCTGCGATTGTCGGCTCCTCCATGCACGCCGAACTCAACACGTTCTTCCCTTTCGATCCTTACAAACTTCCGAGATCAAGTGCTTACATTCAAGGGGTATACCGGGAATGGGCGTCGGTAGCTATTGACGACGATGAGGATGAAGATTCTGAGGATTTTGATGCGGAAGACGGCGAAGAGGATGAATCCGCGTCGCCCGTACACGGATGGGCTGTCCCTCGTACTTCTTCACCTGCTCGAGATGAAACCGATGGTCTTGGTGCCTCGTTTGGTGGTATGAGTATTAGCCCCGCACGACCTGCAATATCTGCGTCTGTTAGTATGCCGATAGCCATGTCCGTTTCATAGTAACAGTCGGTGCAATGTTCATAGTCATCTTGCTTTTTTGTTTTCGGAATCTTGTTTTCTACTTGCTTGCTGTTACCGTACATGCTATTCACGTCTTTCACGCAATACATTCGGATTGGGATATCGAGAATAACGTGGGTGCAACAAGACTCGTTACATACAATGGAACCAGGTTTAGTGTGATGCGTTGTATGCTTCGTGGTCGAAGTATGGGCCGATAGGTGGCTGTTGGTAAAAATCAGGTGAGCAGTTGAATGTGGTGGGAACGTAATGAGACTGACATGAGCGTTGCGCTCCCTGTAGTGAAGTCAAAGTTGAGTAAAAATATAGGTACATTCTGAATAATATGACGAACCATTTTGTGCCTTCGGGTGCTTCGGCAGCTATAAAAAGAGAATATTGTGTCAGATGGGAGGCACTTAAAGCGAATATGATTGTGAACATACGTCGGTAAGGATCGGGATGTCGTTTAGATTCGAGGTCGGCCTCAGCTTTAGCAAAGATGGTAGCGAGTGCACGAGGATCATGCACGTTACTGAATGGGGGCCGAGCTGAGTTCAGTGAATATGGTATGGAGAGAACATAACATACCGGTTTCTCTCGAACTCTGCGCGGATAGCAAGTGCCCTCGGCCTCCACAAGTCCCGTCGAATGACCCAGTTCAGCTCATTATTGAGCATCCTTCTATAGAGAGACTTGACATAAGAAGTGTGCACCTTTGTGAAAGGCGAAATAGCTGCAGGAGCCATGGTGGATGATGCTGGTCTAGTTATTCGCGATTCCAGTGAAGCACATTGGCTGGCGCGCGAGGACGGAAGTAGAAGGTGATTCCCACGCCGTCGACGGCACCCCAAAGCATTCATGTGCGTCTCGAAATCACAAGTGTCCCGCTTCATTGGCCGCATGGCTTGCCCAAAATATCGATCCACGTCCCTCCCCCCACCACTTGCAAAGTCCACTTCAATTTCATCCAGGTAACCCCCACGACATTGTAAATTCCTGGAATGAACTATCTTCGTGGTGCGGTCAATGCAATCAGTGTACCGTACCAGTATTACAGGGATCTTAATCCCTCGACCCTCACGGGCGCCATCGACGTCATTGTAATTCGAAGACCCAAGGTGTCTACAGAGCATGAAGGTGCCGCAGAATCCTCAAACTCATCTGGTGATGAGACAGAACTTGTCTGCTCTCCGTTTCATGTCAGGTTTGGTAAATGGCAGGTGCTGAGACCAGCAGACAAGAAGGTGCGCTTAAACTCGCTTTATTATGCTTTCCAATTCTAAAGCTTTGCGTTAGGTCGATGTCTTTGTCAACGGGAAGCCTGTTCCTTTCCCTATGAAGATTGGAGAAGCTGGAGAAGCATTCTTCGTCTTTGAGACAGACGAAGATGTCCCCGACAATCTCGTTACTAGTCCCGTCCTCACTGCAACTCAACCTGGTGAAACAAATACGGATCATGCACAACCTTCCACCGGGAGATTTGGCGCGAAGGAGGATAGTACCTCCTCTCCTGCGTCTGATTCACTTGAAGGCTCACAGGAACCCGACTTTCTTGATCTCAATGCTTCACCTAACACGGACGCTCCCAACCAAACTCCCGAATCGTCTGAAGCTAAGCCAACACCGGGGGACGAGTCCTCGAATCAGCCGGGACTGTTGACGCGTATTGCTGAGACTAGAAAAGCTGTTGCCGGTGCTAGTCACGAACTTGAGAAGTCTAGTAAGGACAAGCTCAATGACCATACCTTCCAGAAGGCATTCAAGGAGGTCGAGCAAGAGCAGAAGGCTTATATCAAAGACAGTCTAGAAGCGGCACAGCAGAACTTTAATCCCTCAAATTATCTCGGATATGAATCCGACAAGGGCGATGAGGCTTTGCCAAATGGACGAACTCAAGTCGAACCGCCAAACGTTCGGTACACAGATGGTCAGTTCTACGTATGATGTTCGATCGTTTGCTTTTGTTCATGTCGTTGGTCAGAAATTGTTTACGATATGGAGGGCTATCATTCTCATACTCGAGGTCGTTCCGACAAGACTGTAAAGGAAAACACCTCACGATCAAGTTCTTCTGACAGTACACGGAGTGCTGACCGGACTCCTGGTCCTTCACGTAAGCCTTTTCCTATGATATTTATTATCTTGTGAGCTTATTTAATAATGTGTACATTAGGGTCACCAAGTCCAGACCTTCCGCCTTCTGGTTCAATACCATTCCCGAGAGCTACATCAGAACCTCCTCCTGACATGGATCACATTACACTCACACTTCCCTCCCGTTTCTCTGCTGCTCGCCCACCGCTCCCTGGTAACTCTAATTCCTCGGCAAGCACTTTGAAAGTAGCTATGACTCCAGTGACCGAAGAATATTCATGGGAATGGGGGAACTTTCCTCAGAAGACTCCCGTTCGTGCTGCATTCGGTGCTTCTATTACGAGTCTAAAGGGTAAAGAGCGGATGGTAGATGGCGAGGAACCCGCCGAATGGCCGACGTCGACACGGAACAGATCCTCACATTTAGCTCAGTCTCTGACGAATGACGATATGGATGATTCGCCGTATGGCTCCGGAGGATTGCTCACTGTTGACAGACGAGACCCCACAAGATTCCGCGTATTCATTGAACGTCGGGCAGTAGAGTTTGAATTAAGTATCGTTTGGCCAGATGAGGAAACCTCATTGCCACATTTCACTGGCGAAGACGAAGTGCAAGACGCACAACGGTTTGATGCTTGTAAAATCGACTTTCAACAATTCGTCGACGACGAGAGCATAGTCACTAACGAACATCTTGTTTTAAGATGGGCTGGAGACAAGTAAGTGTCTACTACCCGTTCTTTTATATATATCTTAACCTCTCGCAGATACATCACTCGACGTGATGGTTCACCTTTAATGGACGCCCTAATACTCTGGAGGAACGGTGCACTTCGTTCGAAATTCGCCCAAGTCTCTTCACGTCCCGTGTCCCCTGGACGTAGCGACGATGGTGACTTATCAGAGCCTTTGCCTCTCGACACTCCTTCCGAACGAGGTTCGACACCAACTGATCAGTCATCTACCAGGAAACCCTCTTCTTCCTCGTGGGCCAGGTGGTGGAGGCGGCGCGATACAGATAACTCACGACCAGACCTTAGACCGGTTAACTCCGCCCCTTCCGGTGTAGTAGGTCATGTTCCTCTGACAGCGTATTCCCTTAGCTGATGATCTTCTATAGCGGAAAGATCAACCTACTAGACCTGACGACCTTCTACAACCCGTGAACCAAGCTTTGACATCTCCTCCACTCCAGCCTGCGACCGATCCGAATCCTATAACACAACCTGCGAAGACACCCCTCACTCAGGAGCCGGAAACATTCTTGAATCCCCGCAAACGGTTTGCAAAAACACTTCGTTTGACCTCTGACCAACTAGTACGTCATGCCAATGACCGAGTAACAAGTACTAAATAATCTGTATAGCAATCTCTTGATCTTAAACCGGGTGCTAACACCATTACTTTCTCACTATCAGCGACTGGTGTTGCAGCATGTACGGCAAGGTTATTTGTATGGGATCATAACGACCATATAGTTGTATCTGATATTGACGGCACCATCACAAAGTGAGTCTCTGACGGTATTGCACACTTGTAAAGTAACTCACACTTGATGCACAAGGTCGGATGCGCTCGGCCACGTTTTCACAATGATTGGACGTGACTGGACTCACCTTGGCGTGGCGAAATTGTATACTGATATCTGTAGAAACGGATACAAAATCATGTATCTCACGTCTCGAGCAATTGGCCAAGCTGACTCCACAAGAGACTATTTGAAGGGAATCAAGCAGAATGACTATCAGCTACCGGAGGGGCCAGTGATCATGAGCCCCGACCGTCTAATGGCGTCATTACATAGGTATGTTCGGTCGTACAACATTCTGCTAGTTCAGTCTAACATTTGGCTACAGAGAAGTAATCATGCGGAAACCGGAGGTGTTCAAAATGGCATGTCTCCGAGACATCCAGAGACTTTTCGGCCCCAATGCCAAACATCCTTTCTATGCTGGCTTTGGAAACAGGATTACAGACGCACTTTCATATCGAAGTGTAAACATCCCTAGCTCTAGGATTTTTACCATCGACTCCACCGGAGAGGTTAAGATGGAACTGCTCGAATTAGCTGGATACAAGTCGTCGTAAGTCGTAAACTCGAACTCGCCTAACTTCTGACTATTTACATTGATATCTCTACAGGTACATTCATATGACTGACCTCGTCGACCAGATGTTCCCACCTATCAACAGAAAGTGGGCATCAGAGTATACCGATTTCAACTACTGGAAAGCGCCTGTTGCAGATTATCCACTTCCAGACCTCAGTCCTCCATCACCGGCACTCAGTGCTCGCTCTGACACCTCTAACCAGAGTACACTCGCACGTCTCCGAAACTTCAGCTTGGTCGGCAGCAGGCCGTCAAACAATATGAAACAATTCTCCTTGCCTCCACCAGCCTCAGAATCAAGTTCGCGTCAGACCACCATAGATTCTCGGAAGGATGGTCACCTGCGACAGATGTCTTCATTAGAACGACTAAGCAGTACTATAGCCAGTCTCGCTTCATCCTCGTCGACTGTGGCTAGCCCTCGCTCAGGTACGCCGACATACATAGACTCTGGCTCAGAAGACGATGAGGAAGACGAGGATCGATTGGAAAAAGGTCGGAGGTACCGACCTCGTACGAGGAGTATCAGTAGCATGCCAGGCTCCCTTCCCGGGTCTGCTGGATCCGATGATGAGATGGAATTTGACGTAGACGAAGATGGAGAGGGCGAGTACCAATACGAAGGTGACGAAGAACCTGCAGATGATACGTTTGACGAGGATCTTCTGGCAGCAGGCGAGATGAAGGATGTACCGTTCCTATAGTATTACTTAGCGTGGATGCACTAATGCCGACATTATTGCAATTCCTAATATTCAACGTCATCATACACAACCAATCCTTGTTCTGATAGCTTCCTCCTCGTTACCGTCATCAATACGAATCCGATATTAGATCTTGATCAATGGATAGTTGTTGTGCCACCAGCTATTTATTGCCTTGCGATTCGCAAGGTGCAGCTCAGTCACGGCGGTGTACTTCGATTGTAAAGGAGGTGAGCCTATGGCTGAAGATTTACAAGTTCCTGCAGTGAGGGAGTCAGATCTTTAGATCTAATCTAATCGTTGTGGTTCCTATGATCAGGGGCCATCCGGAATACAGTACAGTACTTGTAGTACTAGTAGTAGTTCACTTGAACGTTCAACCGAGTCAGCGTTGATTTGTTCGAGCTAAACACTCTAATATCTATGTTTTTCCCCAACTCTCCCTATGTATCGAGAATGGTACTAGTATCTACCAATGG
This sequence comes from Cerrena zonata, assembly GCA_038087015.1. Lineage (NCBI taxonomy): Eukaryota > Fungi > Basidiomycota > Agaricomycetes > Polyporales > Cerrenaceae > Cerrena > Cerrena zonata. Next base: position 61,629 of record JASBNA010000001.1, read on the forward strand.
AAACGTACCATGGCCTCCTGCCTTAGCAAGTGTAGCTAAGCTCCTCGAAACTGCAAACACTCAGGTGCGCAGCACTTGATACTTTCCACGGCGGTTTCTACTTACACCCGATACTTCCAGGATGGAACAATACAATACATTGAGTCCCTTGTGCATTCCCTACGTAGCTGCGTTCACCGAGAACAACACGGATATCCCCTCAATCCAAAAACTTGCTTCATTCTGCCGATGATACGCGTCCTTCTCCATATGAAGATGCCGCATTGTGATATTAGGTATGTTTATACAAAATGTCATGGATTATCTATCATTTGCTTATCCCAACAAACTATCGTATTAATTGTCAGAGAGTCTGCGGATTTTGCTGTACCGATTCATCCATTAGCAAATAAAGATACTCCCGCACAGTACTTACCTAAGGATTGTAGAGCAGCATTTCTCCTCATGCACACTACCCTGTATCCATTGAGGTTTGAAGGTACCCCCTCTCCTTTAAGCTCTTCGACATTATCTAGTCCTTCCTCTACATCTCACACCGAACAGGAAGGATGGAATGACAATGATGACGATGACGATAATGACGACGACGACGACGACGACGACGACGAAGTTTCCGAGACTGCATCCAATGCCTCGTCATCTGAGGAGGAAACCAGTGCTGCTCTAGAATGTCACCTTCTTTCGTGTCCTTCTGATATCTTGCGACCGAGTCTCGGACTTCTCTGCCTTCTGGACGTGGACAGTATTTATGTGTGTATGGCAAGTGTTCTTCATCAACGTAGGATCTTGGGTATCGAAAGTCCACTTGTGGGGCTCGCATTTGATCCGATGGGTACGATCGTTCAAGTCGTGTTTGGCTGGTGGGAAGCCAACGACACCGATGAAGAATGGGCCGTTGTAAGTCCATAGGCATTGAGCCCTGTAATAATCCTCTAATTTATTTGTTTAGCCAATACCTCGAGTTGTTCATACATTTTCGAGTGATCCCGCTGGGGAGCAGGCCGGGGTCTTCGACATGAGCGACCCCACGTCTGTTGCACGCCTTTCTGCCTTCCTAAATAAACTGGAACCGGAGTTGCTCCGAACACAAGCTGATATGGACGCTGCTTCACTCCGCATTTCCGCACAAGTCGAGTCCGGCACACTTTCCTTCTGGCGCGTCTATGAGCGGCTTAGAGAAGTCGGAAGAGAAGGCAACACTACCGCCGCGAAGCCGATCGATGTTTGGAGGAATGAGGTCGCAGCAGAATCGGATTGTAGGTGCGTGGATCTTTCTTACTATCAATGAAACACGACTAAATATCAAGGAAGTCCAACGGCGTGAGTGCACTACGTATGGATATTTTCGCTATCTTGAGCCTTTGCTCCACAGATCTGGTGCAAAATCATCCCAAATAGATTCTCAAGATACACTGACTCGCACGTCTAGGTAAGAAAGAGCTGTAGATTGATCTGACTGGTGTCCAGGTTAATCAAATCAAAACCTCCTTTACTTATTAGGTGCGTCGGAAACTTCCAGTTGAATTCTCTTGTAAACTTAATTCTGTTGTCGCCAGTATTGCAGACGACCAAAATGAGTAAATATCTCTTCTTGTACTAAATTTATATACTGTTGATTCTAGCTCATTAGGTCCAGAACGAAGCGCCGCTCGGCCTCAGAGTACGTGCTCAATAATCCTTATGTGACACGAGATTGATGTTACTCTAGGATGACACGAAGATCAAGTATCCCTAAGGGCGAAGATGCTAATTATTTCACGACTATGTGGATGCATGACCGCAACGTTCTCGTTCACTCACTTCCTTGCGCAACTCATCTATCGCAGATTATGGACGATAATGTGGCTGCTCTCTATGACGAATTCATGCGTCCACTGGCGAGGACATACGAAAAAATGACGCGACTATACTTTCCGAGAGAATGGGTGGGCATTGTGTGTTCAACTAGATATCTCAGATGCTAACTTAACTGGACAGCTTAAAACCCGACCGCTAGTCCGTGAGGAGAACCGGAAGCTTTTTGATCAACTCTTTGTCGAGATTGATAAAAGAAAGAAAGAAGCGCAGACTCGATTTCAATCAGAAACATGTGATGCACCTGATTGGATGTGTATAATTCTCGAGGATAGCCTGGACCGTATTCTGGACGCTGTTCGAAATATGCTTCCTCATGTTGCCGCCAGCAAACATAGCACTGTGTTAGAGCTTGAGTGGCGTCACTCATGGGACATGCTCTCTATGGAATGTTGCTCTAAGAGCGTGATAAACTTCTCGTAAGTTACTTGTGTGGTCGACATACCTAAGATCTAATCAGAATATTTACCTCCAGGATGGAAAGTACTCTTTCACTTCCTCAAAAGGAGTATCCATACAACTGCATGACTCCTCTGAAGGATTGCAACGCCCAAATCCTATCACTTCAGAACAAATATCTAGAGTATGAAAACACGCTTCATACTGAACAGTCTCTGGCACGTCAGCAGCGAGATCAAATCAACTTCAAGCAAATGACCTCCGATTTCAAAGATGTAGGTAAAGCCCAGTATGAATCAGCTTCCGCAGCCTTGACAGCAGCAGCCGGTGTCCAAGACGCATGGGTAGAGCAGCTACATTCCGCGTCTGGGCGGGAGCGGGTGCAACGTGACCCAAAGACTGCCAGGTGCGATGGGCTCGGGTCTATCCGAATCGAAGGTTTTTTTCTTAGTCTAGCCGGCTCAAAAGAGAACAAGTTCGCGTTTTCCCACCGAAGGAGGAAAATTACACAAACTAAAATCGAAGAAATGAAGACTTGGTCGAGTTTCGAGGCTGTTGTTCAACGCAAGATGGTCGCGAATAACTATCGGGATGTAATGAGCGGCGCGGTCCTGTCGCGTGTGTCCTCTCCCGGATCGCCACCGACTCCAGTCACTCCGGAGAATGTTGCAGATGGTCTCCAGATCATGAACTTGGAGGATGACTCAGAACAGGACACTAATGGCGAGTACGAACCAAATTTGGGCAGTCATCTCGATATCCCCTTGTTCACGGTGGAGAACAAGAAGCGTATCGAGAAAGCCGAGGCGACTGCAGCCAATCAAAATCGACTGTATACAATATCAATGGTGAAGTTTCTGCAGACACTGGGAATCACTGACTTTCCCGTGTTTGGAATTGTTGCAGAGGGGCCGGTGGGTGTGGTATCGTGCGCTTGGGGCGAAAACAAAGTTGGGGTATTTGTCTTTAGTTGCCTCTCGCTCACGCGCAATTCTCAACATCTCGATGATATTTATAGAAAGTTACTACTCGACTCGCCGACCGACTGTTGCGTGGATTCGACATCTCTACGCCACTTGGAGCACTAAACTATATGACCTTCCTGCTGATGATTTCCCATGAGCACGGGGGAGAGCTGAGATCCAAGTTCACAAATGAAGAGATCTAACGAAAGGTACGGGCCTAGTTGGCAAAGGATGGTGCTGCTGGGACCTGGAATATGGAACAGATGTAGGCGAAGGTGTAGCTGAGTGATCATTTTCGAGCACTACAAAGTATAATGTTGGTTCCATAAATCGAGCGAAAGAGGGACCATTACGAGGATAATTATATACTATCGTTAATAGGTAACATGCAAAATTAATATCTCAATAACTTCTTCGACGTTGAAAGTGACGGAGCCCAAGCTGAAAGACATAGTGATAACAGCGGGAGTTTGAGGAAATACGGCCCGAAAGTACCCGATCAGCCGAGTGTTGAGGAACTCGTCTTTTGAGAAACCAGGCTCATCAACTTGCACTCACAGTCGAAATATCATCGCTGTATTTGGTATCACAGCATCCTTATAAAGACTCAAGATCGTACTTATCTCATATTTGGGACCGTCACGATGTTTGACACCCTATCATGACAATCAGTGACGGCGCCAGGTTGCACACTTAGTAGTACTCGAAACACCACCAGCTTCAAGTTGAATGTGGTACTCATATGTTCCCCAGGCGGCCAAAGTTGTCCTTGTAGCGTTGAACTGACCCCACGTTTAAGGGCACTAATCCAGTAGTAAACTGTGGCCAAATGATGTACCCCCAGTTCCATTGGGATCCTCCGCTCTTCGAATTCGGTACCGGCAATCATAGCCCGAAGAATATAAACTGATACGTACTAACACAGTGACTGCCACAGCCGAAAGTACAAGAGAGTCGGAGATCTGACTCGGAACGGGTGTAATGCTCTACATCCCGTCGTATTCCTCTGACACGAACGAGAGGGACTTTTCTATCTCCATGGTAATATGGGGATGGCATCGTCTCCGAGTCGAGTCGGGTCCATACCCCAAGTACAGGTAACGGAGCTATTAATCAAATTGGGCGGTGTTCAATGAGTACTTCCTCGATTCTCATATCGAGATGCTCCCCATCCTAGCACATCCGAACCTAAAAAGCAGTGTCTCATAAGACGCTCATTTCACACAGCTATATACAATGGACTTGGCGAACATCAACGATCGTGACATGTAATAGAATGCTATATCATTTGGTATCCTATCCACCATGATTTAAGACGGTGACCTGTCATTTTAACTAGCACCCATCTACCTGCCACCTCGACCACCTCCTAGCAACCTTGTCCAATCGTTATTTATCTTGTCCTTAGAACCTCAGATACTATACTCAATTGCCACAGCATCTGGAATGCGAGTCAATACGAGATCCCGTGCCATAGTATATAGTGAGCTCGCCTTCTTCTTTGGCATCCTATTTCCATTGATAGCTAACGGTTCCATAGGCATTTTACTATTTTTTTCAGTATCAGAGGTCGCTTTTGGTGTGCTTAATGGATTGACAGCGGGATTCACTATATTTGGAGGTATGCACACCAGTCTCAAACGTCAGCTTATATTGACTCATCTGTACTAGGCCTTATCGGCTTAGTTATGGCCATCGTTGCTTTCGTAATGATTATCTGGTGTTCCATTCTGTAAGACCTCCATACGTTGCTATTGACCATCACTCATCGAGTATTATTATCAAATAGCCTTGCGTACAACAATCAACCCACATCTACACACAAACTCACGCGTATCAAAGCTCATGCTCTTTCCTTGCTTATATTTTCGCCAATGTTTTTCTGTGAGTATCTTATTGGATATTTGCTACGCATCTAATCATCCTGGTCATCCGACAGTGTTGTCCGCGTTGTTGACGGTGAACGCACCGTTCACTTGCTTGTCAGTTGACTGGGGTTTTGGCTTCATTGGGTCGGCTTCCTCCTGTGTATTTGCAGTAGTGGCCACAGTGCAAGGGTGGCTGCTCTCCATTTTAAGTGAGTTGTGGAAGCTATCAAAAGATTTGTGAAGAATCAGATTTAATCATGTGTTTAGCAATTGTTATGGCTGTTCACCTCCTAGAACACAGCAAGCTGGATGGCTTTGAGAAGAATGTGGCCGGCCTTCACGCAGATGTGTCGGAGTACGGTGTTTAATGGGTGTCCGTAATGCGATGCAGAATACACCGAAACCCTCCAGTACCTAGGACCATCTATACCATCTGACTCTTTTGCCTCTCTTTGTATGATCCAGCAATGGGGAGTTACACACTATCTTAATGATATAATGATATAATGTCATCGTCCGAGAAATTCATTGACGTTCAAGGATACCGAAACCCCAAACCGTTCAATAAAGCGTCTATATCGCAAGGTTGCCTCGAGGCTAAGGGCTCTTCTATGACAGATACAGTTGAAGTTAGGTTTGTACAGCCACGACAAGTATACCCGAGCGATTGACATCTTTGAATCGTTAGCTAACGTGACGGTGAGTCCTCGTATCATCTATATCAGTGTTTCGTGGCACAGGGATGATCATAGTAGGGTAGTTACAGGACATGGGTTCGTTGTATCTAGTCAGGGTCTCGTATTTGAGGGCTTCCTAGTGGTCCTTGGCCGTCTGTGAAGCATACTTAAAGGACTTGAACCCTTTCTTGCTAGCAGTTAAACAAAGTACACATCGTTCAACATGGAAAACACAAAAGGCCGAGAAATGAGGGCGGCTAGAGTTTGTACTATCATGTATAGTAAGTTTCTATACAGTTCTTATTTGTGTCTACGCCTACGTTCATCCGTGCTTATCTAGGCGTTACTGCATGTCTTCTGCTTGCCCAAATTATTTTCTCTATTTCCACCGCTTTGTATGCGCTGAATATCTTCTTCGGATGTACGTGTAACATACATCCTTAACTCGATGAAATATTAATACAAGTTCTTTACAGTAGTTATCAGTTGGGTGTCTCTTGCTGTTGCACTCTGTCATGCCACATGGATGTTTATACTGTAAGTAGTAAAAGAGCGGCTGCATACACTCATTCCTCAATGTTCAAATGGGCACGATCTAGATTATTCAATTTCTCAGGCTGTCAATATCTGATTTGCTCTACTCGAGCACATTCAATTGCCTTCTGGACCTTTTCTACCATTTGGTTTTGTAAGCATCTTCATTATACTCCGAAGAATGTAGATCTAACCAACATGTTATAGTGCTATCGGTTTTATTCGCAACAAACATCAACCGGTTATGTCTGTTTTCGCTCTGGTGTGGATGTGGCGCCGCCGAGACAGCAATTGCGGGGTTATTGTTTATACTCTGTCTGTATCAAAGCTCTACGGTAAAATTGTACAGTGCTAATTTCTATCGGTATTAGGTATCTGGAATTTTGTCCTGAGTCGAAGAGAGGAAATTAGAGTTTCCGCAGATGGGAAACTCTCGAAAAACACGTTTCACAGTGGTGTGGAGAACAAGCTGAACTGTGCATGTAGACTTTGATGTTTGAAAGTATGGGTATCATCTAAGCCCCCACTATGTATATAACTGTCGCATTGTTTTTTGAAGCTTTATGTGTTATTATTACTACCGTGACTACTGTCACTTGAGATCTTGAATGCCTTCCTAACTAGTGCCTTGATCGAGAATCGCCGATCAGTTCCGTAGGCCGTAGGTGACAGACCCTCTCCGAGTCGGGGCTCTGTACTAGCACATCTTTCTATGCCAGCTACTCTATTCTGAATGCTGGTGAATAATTGGGTTCTTGCTTCTTAGATTCATTCATGAGGGATAGACGCCAATCTGCACATGAGGAAAGGGTTTGGAAGATCGTTTGAGAACGCCCCAATCGAGGCTTTATCAGCCGATGCCAGGCACTTACTTCTTTCCTCTCAACATACATATTCACTATGTCAAAGCAAATCTGGCTTGACTGTGATCCAGTACGCTATCTCATGTCCTTGTAAACCTTATCAGCAACTCACACAAATATCTCACAAGGGTCACGATGATGCAACAGCCATCATGCTGGCTATTCACTGCAATAACGTATCGCTTTTAGGAGTGTCAACGGTGCCTAAGATTTACCACTGGCATATAAGGGCTCATCTTCTGACGCGAAAAATTGATATAATAGGTTCATGGTAATTCTAGTGCATACAATACCGAACTCAATGCTGCGAGATGTCTAGAGGCATTTGGGGCAGATCCTTCTATCAAGGTGTACCCTGGTGCTGTGAAACCACTTCTGAGAACAACCCGGCACGACCCAGAGATACACGGCGCTGATGGACTAGGGTGGTGTCGAAGGTTTACCTTCCGGTAATGATCTGCCAGTCCAAGCTCGGCTGAACAGGGACGTTCGCGCTATTGAAGCAATCGCCAAAGCTATCCAAGACACTTGGAAGAATGGTGCTGGGGAACGTATTCATGTTATTTCTTCAGGCCCGATGACAAACGTAGCTCTTTTTGTCAGCGTATATCCCGAGCTACTAGACGGCGTAGGTCAGTACAATTTCTACAACTTTCTATCCGAGCTGGGATAACTGAACACGTATATAGAGGAATTTATCTTTATGGGTGGTGGCGCTGGGATAGGAAATAGATCATCTGTAGCAGGTCTGCTAACTTCTTTCTGTTTTTCATCGGGCATATATAACACCTATCATTACAGAGTTCAATATTCTCTGTGATCGTGAGTTTCGGACGGCGACTGAAGTTATGCTGTCCCTCACAAAATTTCTCTCTAGCTGAGGCGGCCCAGATCGTCCTAGATACACCCGTCAAGAAGACAATGGTGCCTCTCAATATCACACATACAGCCATTTTCACGAAAGAACATCATGCAACCCTCCTTGATCCTACTTTCGTGCACGATGTCCAGGGAGCAGTAATAGAACTTGGGAAAGCGTCCACACCATTGCGCCATATGCTGTCGACCCTTGTCAGCTTCTTTGCTAAAACCTACGAATCAACATTTGGATTCAATTTTGGTCCACCCATACATGATGCCCTGACAGTAGCCTATGTCTCGCGGCCCGATCTATTCCAAAGCAAGCGGTATCGAGTGGATGTAGAACTGAATGGTGTACATACCTCTGGGGAAACGGTAGTTGACATCTGGAACTACCGCCCAACTGACGACACCTGGGGAAACACCGGGAAAAACTGCCTTGTTGCTGAAACTCTCGACGTAAGGTGTCCTGATGATAAAACATATGGCCGTGAACTCATTTTTTTCTGTAGGTGGATGGCTTCTTCCGGCTTTTCATGGAATGCGTTACTCGATGTGATGGAGTATCCCCCTTGAACCAATAGAGTTTTTTTTTGAATCATGATGTTCATAAAAACTCGTTAGTGTTATCGATACATATATAGAAATTGAAAAAGAAATAAGATGAACTACTAGTCAAAAACCCGGCTATTCCTTCCACCATCCAAGAAAACTCGATTAGCAGGTGTCCTCCGATCTTTCCGAGTGCCTTTCCTCATACTTCTGATAGCTTGGTCGAGATCACCTCTGCCCGTCGAGCCTCCCGCAAGACGGGTATATGGATCGGGCGGAGGCTTCAATGTTGACTCTTCTTGCGACATGTTCTTGCCCTTGATGGTCTGATCGATATGTGAGTACGAGATCAAGAGCCGTAGGATCATACGTACCGTATCTGTAGATGTGGCACTCTGTTCTGTTATAGCTATCGTGGGGGTCCTCGGGGCTGATTTAGCCTCCTTATCATGTACCTCCAGAGCTGCTTTCTAATAGAGGGAAGTGTATCAGAAAATGTAGGAAATGTATCATGAGAAAAGAAACCTGCCTGCAAAGAAGATGAGAATGACAGAATAAGGCCAAAGAAGTCCTCAGGTTTCGATGCCTCTGGTCCCTCAGATACCTCACCGTAGAACGCTAGCAGGGACTTCAGCTCGGAATCTAATGAGTCCATCATGTGGTTAAGAGCTGTCACACTAGATTCAGCTTCCTTAACGAACGGCTGATACGAAGTTAGGAATATCAAATAGATCAGAAGTGCAATCACAGTACCTGCATGACCTGCAGAAAATGATCCCCGTGTGGCAGCGGTGCTTGCGACAGCTGATCGATTTCTGTCTGAACAGTTTTGAGTCCATTGACCAATGCCTGCACAGACTGAAATACGGTAGAGACAGAGACTGATCGTTGTCAGTGCTTCTGTTGGCTGTAACGACACGAAAATAAATATTCACCTCGCGCGGCTCCTTCGAGATGAGGTAGATCTTCTGTGAATGTTATGAGGAGGGGTTCGCTCCGTAAGAGTACTTTAGCGATGTAATGCAGCAACGTTGGGCAGTCGGTACCGCCTTTGGCAGTCTTCGTCTCCTTCAGCTATCATTATCGTGAGCATCGGTAGGGCTTCGGGTCAAAGGGTAATGTAATACCTTCAACAAGGCATCCAGTCGGAACCCAAGTGCATTTCCACGGAACGTGGACCCATTAAGAGCATTTCCAACAGCAAGCACAGTCTAACGATTCATGTTGAGCGTAATGAACGAAATGATGAGCTATCGCTTACCCTGAGCACTCGTCGGAATCGAGAGGCATTCTGTAGTTCGCGTGAAGCATTACGAACAATATACAGATCGGGACGAATTTCTTCTATCTCGTACTCCAACTTTCGGCGGAAAATCATACATTCCAATCTCTCTGAGAGCCTTGGAAGTGTCATAATCTGTGTAAACAAGATTATTTGATGAAGTCTACCCCACTATTGGTTCAAACTCACTTGACTGAAGTATTGGTCTGCCTTTGCCAACTTCCCGACTTCCTCGAAGTCTTTAATCCGAGTTATCTAGTTTGAGAAAGAGTGATTAAGCGTGCGAGCAAGTGATTAAGAATACTTAACACTGACCTCTTCAGACGTGGGAAGTTGTTTACTGATGGCCCGCAATTGATCAGTGGTTAGTCTATCATCTATCGCGAGAAGTGCGGTCCGGATATCGGGCAACGACAGTTTGATCCTGGATAGCATGATGGCTAACATACTACCATTTAGTGACAAGGAAGGAATGGACAGAAGAAAGCACATACCAACGTTGTTAGCTCTGGTGATATCAAGGAGAGTAGTGATACTTTGTTTCTTCGGTGACGCGATAGATAACTGAGAGTTAGAAGTGCTCGAGTTATTGTCAATCGAAAAGGTAGCTTCCAAATCTTCAAGATCAAGGACGGAATCGCTGGAAGTATCATTCCATACTGTAGTTCGAGCGACAGGCCCCGCAAGCTTATTCCAGAAGAAAGGCTTCAATCGCTTAGCCGGCCGGGTCACTTGTAGGACTGGTCTCCTATTTGCGAAAGCTGACGGAGGTGGCGGCGGCGGGGGAGGTCCTAAACCAGGGGGAGGAGGAGGGGGAGGAGGAATCGCTGAAGCCGGTGGCGGAGGGGGCGGAGGGGGAGGTGGAGACAAGGGGACTCCGATAGGTGAGAGCGAAGGGGGAATCGGAGGAGGAGGCGGAGGAGGGGGGCGGGGGCGGGGGCACTGATGGGGACGACAATGGGGTAGACGGAGATAATAATGGAAGTGGTTGCCGGTCTATACGAGGTGCAGGAGGTGGTGGAGGTGGTGGCGGCGGCGGTGGTGGAGGTGGATGAGAAACAGGAGAGGTGGGAGCTACAATTTCTGCATTAGAACGCCGAGGCTTGTTCGCAGGAGGGGGTGGAGGAGGAGCGACCTGGTTCTTGTAATCCCTTTCAGTGATGAACTTGGGCTTAGCCGCAAGTTGCTTCGTCAATTTCTCGACCTCAAGCTTTAAAGCAGCGATTTCGTCGTCCTTGTGAGTAAGACTTTCGAGGGTACGAGTTGCAATTAGTTGAGCATCGACTTCTGACTCTCGGCTGTCTTCTCGAGTTCTAAAGCGGGAGTAAACAGACTCCAGAGCTCGCTTCAAATAGACTGCTTCTTTTTCCTTGACAGAGACATTTGCTTCAAGTTCGTTGATCTGGATATATCTTTTCAATTGACGGCCTAGAATTGAGAGAGCAAGTAAAATATACCTGGGCCTTGAGTTTCGCCATCTCTTCCATAACGGAATTCCATTTCGCTCGATCCCGTTCACGCTTGGCACGCTCCTCCTAGGTAAGAGTCAGCATGACACTATCCACGGCTAGGAAAGATTACCCATACATACTTCTTCACGGTTGTCGACAGGGTTCTGACTACGGAATTTGTCGAGTTCTGACTGGAGCTGAAGAACCTGCTTTTCTTTCTGTACAAGTCGTTGAACTAATCCATGGAAATTCTGCGATGACTGAGGTCATAGAATGAGGAGAAGTTCCAGAGGTAGATGTAATAGACAAAATACCTCTGGATTAGCCTTCCCAGGTATTCTTGATACTGGATTTGGACCGTTTGTAGTAAGAGCTCTTAAAGTGGTGAGTTCGGCTGACTGTTGTGTCAACTCGTCGCGCAACGAAGACCGCTGTCAAATATTATTTTAGCGACAATCCTGTCAAGGTGATTATCACTCACCTCCTTGGTGAGGTTATCAAGTTGAATCTTGATAGATTCCAATTCTTCTTCAACGAGTGAGTCACGCCCTGCCATTGGATATCTGCACACCAACGCCTGTAATATGTCTCGTAGACTCGCCGAAATGCTCCACGAATGTAGCCCAGCCATCGTCACTGCGGAGGGAAAACGAATTATTCTCTCGATTATTGGAGATGGAAAATAATCGACATACAGATTATCCAGGTGTAGTATTTCGGAAAGGAAGGCGTTGACGATAGAAAACAGGTTGATTCTAAGATTACTGCGAGAGGATTAGTTGCATAGCTAAATCAATAAACAAAATATGATACATACGTGTCGATTTCGGTATCCATGATAGTAAACATGTGCCCCAGAGCTTCGATCACAGTAGGATATATATCTTCATTCTGTTTGGCCGCATGAAGTAGGTTCTCTACTATAGGCTCGGATACAGCAGATGATTCGTGATGGTTAGCCAGACGGCGTTCACGCATGTCTTCTTCATCCTCGAATTTCTCCTCCGTGTAAATGTCCAACTGCGTCATCAGTGCTTCCGGGGGTCTAACATACCGAAGGGCCTATATGCATGATTGATCAGCTCAACGATAGTGCGGAAGCACCGTTAGAAATACTCACAACTATTGCTTCATTGAGCCCCCGACGAGTGAGCTCTTCGCGCAGTAAAATCCTATCCTCAAGTGAATCAGGAAAGTTGGTCATCGCATTGACTAGAGCCATAGAAGCTGTCCTCGCTTCCCAAACACCCTCCTCTTCGTTCCCGTATATTCCATCGACGCTTTCGTTTTCATCGGCTTGGTCAGGGACGCGCAGAGAGTCGATGAGCTCTTGGAAGCGAAAACGTTCATCAAACTCTATGCGATAGTCAGAGAACGCAGATACAACAGCCTTATGGCCATCCGTTGGCGAAACGTAGCATACAGCTGCCAGGATATCGGAGGCGAGGGCTCTCAATTTGGTGGATGCACCATGCAACGAATACGCAATGTGGGTCATCAGCGCGTCGTCAGACACACCTCTCTTGAAACCAGGCTACGAGTTGCAATATGCAATGAGTATAAGTCTCAATACAAGTGTTTATGACTTACATCCGTGTTGAGAAGCACTCTAACACACTTGATCGTTTCCAGTAGGACTGTCTCCTCCACCTCGCGTAGTTTCCTACGCTTCCCACCTTTGGCTACCAGAGTGCCGAGGAGTTTTCCAAGGACATCTATACCTTGACACTCGCCAACGAATTCTTCAACCCAAGCAAGATTGGCAGTAGAAATGTGTATGCGAAGCGAGATAAGGTGTTTGACTAGCTTGATATCTGCCGGTTTGTCGCTTCTAATGACATCGGCATACCACCTTGGCGTCTTCTCGGTCTCCTTCTGCACCTTGTCTCCTCCAGAGGAGGCCCACCAGCTACTCCAAAGACCACCGGTGCTCTGAGGAACTATAGGCATTGGGGTTTCAGGTATCTGATCACCTATGATTTTGGCTTGCCCGCCAGTATCATGACGTTTCACCGCTATGTCAGCACTTGAACGGCGAGATTCGGGAGGAGAAGAGCTTGCGGCCCAGCCAGCAATAGAAAAGCGCTTCATAAAACCCGTATCACCAGTCAATTGCGGCACGAGCTTAGGAATTATACCTGAGCCACTGCCAGGACTGAAGGTGGAGGCTTGTGCTGCATGATTGGTGCTACGCGTCGCACCTGAAGCTCTCGACAATGTACCTGAATGAGTCTCTATGTGTTGCTTGATGAGATAACGCTTTTGTGACACAGGCAATTTGTACATTCTTTCCCGTCTGTCACCACTCAGCGCCAAATCATCCTACAGTAACGTTAGTGTTTTGGGAACATGTTCGCAAAGCAAGAGTACATACAAGCATCTGTTCAAATTCAGTATACTCGACACCTTCGAGGTCCGATACAGTCGTCGTTCCACTTGAGCTACTAGCTAGCTTTGTCATTGGTTTCGGTTCGCTTACTGTTTTCCTCTCTGGAGAAGACAGTCCGGCAACAGGAGACGTCGGACGAATCCAGCTCTCAAACATACTTGATAAACGATTCTGTGAAAGGGAGCTTCGCCAATCATTTGGAGGTATGAACGGCTTAATCGAAGATGATGCACCAGCACTCGAGGATTGTCCTAGTTTGGCGGTACCACTATCTGCACCTTCATCTTCACCTTCCTCTTCTGATTCCTGAAGACTGGCTAAACGTTTAACAGTATCTTCTGAGGGTTCAAAGGATGCGGTAGACGATGAACGAGACCTTGAGCGGCGATACCACTCGTCGGGTACGCAAAATCGGAAATATCTAGAGGCGGAAGGTTCAAGAGGGTTTGCCTTAAAAGGGGCCTCGAGAATAGTAGAAAGGTTGGTGTTAAAAGGGATCCGAGAAGACACTGTCAAAGTTTGTGAGTGTATAAGTAGGTATCGATCAAATAGACTCACTCTCTGTGTCACCATCGGACCATATTTCCTCCAAAACGTACTCAATCGGACCACCTCCGGGGATTGGTAAAGATTTAGTTAGTCCGAGTTCTTCGACGGCCTGGTCGATAGCATTCTGAGTCGTAGAGTGTCGTGTAATGAATATCTTCCATTGAAACTCATCGTGTATTTCCGGTACGCGAAGGAATGACACTGTGAGAGATAGGAACGGGTGCAGAGATACTAGGCGTAAAGTGGGTGTATGTAGGTGTGATGTTAATGGGAACGCTGAGAAGTGCCGTTGTATATCGGGCGGGTTATTGGGTGTATTTAGCAATGGGGAAATGGAGGCTGATCCCATCAATATGCCTAATGTTTTAAGATAAATATGAAGGTCCTATGCATCACTAACACCAACATACCATTGCCAAGCCGCTCCAATTCTTCTTCTTCCCATTGGCGACCATTGCGCTCTTTGCGCATTCGTTGCAGAGCCCAGCCGTAGGGGTCCAAGCCATCAAGAATTTCGGAAACAACCTCATCGTCAGTCAATAGAATCTGAATTACGTCGTCAACAGTTCCATCCGTATGTAGAGTCGCAAAGTGCAGAGAGCCTGAGGGAGTCGATACGGGTACAATTAGTTGATTGTCGGACATGTCTGGCAAAGTCAATGATCAAGGAGTGGTTCAAAGCACTGTAGAAAGCAAAATGTCATCGTCGAGATGGGGTAACGCAAAGCAGCCACGACGGAAGAGTCAGGTCGCGACGCCCCGAAGCTGTAGGTCTCATGAACGCGTACTCGGAAGGTATAACCCTCATGTAAGCGCTACTTCGTGTAAGTACAAATCGGGGAGGTGTAGTGGTTCAAGCTAACGGTCGGGATCATCAGATAAATTGGAGTTGGTATACAGTGCAATTATACAATACATGATTCTCAAGCGTGAAGATAGCATAAAATACAAGACATATATCAAACTTCTATCCGACAGACGATGTGTTCTCCTCCGTATCCACCGAGGGGTGCACCATATAGTACACACGGACATTTCCATCTTGGGTATCCATCGAAGGCTGACCACTGCTTTCATCGAATGATGGAAGAGATTCTTGGACATCACCTCTTGCTTCAATGAGGTAGTTATCCTATTAGAGATCCGGTTAATGGGAATCAATAAAAGAACGTCAAATTTACCCACCTTGACCAATTTTCTCAACATCTTAGTGATTAGCTCCTTCTCATACTCGACCTCTTCCAGATCCTCGAATTCTTCCTCCTTCGACTCGAGATACCAATCAACGAGCTCATCTCGATCCATCCCTCGTCCAGTATCGCGCTCGACTTGCGATAGATGCAAGATAATAAGACTTTGCAGTTGCAGGAACTTATCATGGGTGATAACCATTCTTCTCTTCGGTGGTGGAGCAGGCATTGCAACATCGGGTCTTGCACTGCCCGCACGGGAGGTGGCTGCTGAACGATGGCCACTCGGTCCCGACCCGTTAATGCCCATAGATTCGTTGTAACTCTGTTCAGCCTCTTCAGTCGCAGCAAGCTCTGCTGCAGACATTTCGACATCCTGGCTTTCTTCGCCATCAGCATCGTCTGCTCTAGGCCTTCGATCGCCATCGCGCTCTCCTTCGAGCTCTTCCTCGTCGAAATCGATATCGTCCTGCTCGACGTGAATAATGGATTGTCGGAGCAGTGAGTACGCCTCTCGAACGAAAGCGGGTGTGATTTCGGCCGTGCAGTTCGCACGGGCAATGGCTTCACTCAAACGAATCATACTTTCCAGCTGACGGACAGTGATTCGGTAAGAGTTTCGACCAGTACCCGAGGCATCATCTTGTCGAAGAATACGATATTTCTCAACAAGAACATCGGCAGCTTCGGGTGTCAACTAGGAGGCCCAATCAGCTACCATAAATATGTAGAAAGTCATAGACCGGGGAGCATGCTAACCTTGGGGTTAAAGGTGCGCGCATATCGTATATAACGCTGGAGCGCCTCTGTACTGAACTCTGGATGAATAGCTTCGTCCTGAAATCGATGGACATTAACGATGTGTTTCGCGATGTTTAAGTCGGCCTTTTCGTCGCATTCGTCCAGAACCACGAAGAACAGGTCGAAACGACTCATGATAGGCGCAGTCATTGCAACATTGGCCCTGAGAGTCTTTTTCCGATCATATCTACCACCAATAGGATTCGCAGCCGCTAGAATCGAAGTGCGTGCATTCAAAGTCGCGTGAATACCGGCCTTTGCGATGGAAATAGTCTGCTGTTCCATAGCTTCGTGAATGGCGACTTGGTCGGAGATATCCATTTTGTCGAATTCGTCGATGGCACAGATGCCATTGTCGGCAAGCATCAATGCACCCGCTTCAATTGTGAAATCTCCCGTCTCTTCGTCTTTTACCACGGCAGCCGTAAGACCAGCAGCCGAAGACGCTTTACCTGACGTGTACACAGCACGGGGTAAGAACGAACAGATGTACCTATGGATGCAGATTGATTAGAAAATAACAAGAAACAGGTAAAATTTGGAGTTTACTTTAAGAATTGGGACTTCGACGTAGATGGGTCTCCCACGATACAAATATTGATGTCGCCGCGAAGGTGCATTCCTTCCTGCGTCTGTTTATGTACACCGCCCATGAGTTGCAAGAGGAGACCCTTCTTGACAATCTCATGTCCGTACACAGTTGGTGCGATACTCTCCACTAAGCGGGAGTAGATGTGATCTGATTCGATCATTTGTTTAAGCTCATCAAACTCGGGTTCGGTGAGAGAACGAGCAAAGGCTTGTCCGTCTTCTTCTCCGTCTTCTTCCTCTCCGCGGATATTGGTACCAGCCTATACAAGCCAGAATGAGAATAGTTAATGAGTACGAGTGACGAAGAAACTTACGCGACCATCAGCGTCATGAACCATACAAGCCAAGAAGGCGGTTTTATACTGAAGATCACGAACACCCAATCTCTTTAAACCAGTAACACCAGCACCTCCTACTGCAGAAGCCCCAGAATTGCCGTTGGCTCGACTGGCTTCTCGCATCAGTTCGGCTTTGTTACCGCCAGGAAGACCAAGTTGACTGACATCAGGTACAACGATGAAGGTACCTGTGAAGACACATTTGTCACCGGCTTTTGCGCGTTCGACTAGCTCATTTCGAAGAATGACGTCGAGTGAGCGAGGCATCGAGCCTGTAGGGATTTCTGACGGATTTTCCTGAATACGAACTTTCTGCCAATCAGTGAATTTTGAGCTATCGATTTGGAGTTGCCATAGATTGCGGTTTCCGCATGTTGGGTTGGGACAGAGGTTTGGCTGAAGGTGTACTTATGAGTGAGTCTGGATGATGCAAAGCAGAATATGAATACCTCTGTATATTTGAATTGTTGTTCTATTTCATTAACGAGACCGCCGCAAATCTCGCAAATAAAGCTACCATATAAGAGCTCGGGTCGGACTTCACTAGTTCGAGTGACAGTACCAGAGATACTCATGAGGGTTCCGATTTTGTCAGTCCGCAGTTCACGGATGCCAGATACTAGAGGAAGATGATAGAACGCCACACTAAATTCCCGAGACTGTAGGTTAATCGAGTCGGTGGCAGCAGCTGTAGGATTGATCTTCAGATACTCTGGCTCAAACTCCGAGACGAGATTGTGGACAGCTCTCCTAATGTAAGGCAAGAAACGGTAGTACTGCTTTTGAATCGCATCGGCGAGGACATCATCTCGCTGAAGGATATGTCCGTAGTCAATGTAGAGGGTGGTCAGTTCGTATTCGCGCATAGTGTGAATTTGTTCGATGTAAATGAGTTCGCCATCGGGTGCTATGGGCACACCTCCATCGGACGCTGGAGTAGGGGCTAATGCGATTTCATCGGTATACCTATCCCATATATTTAGCTTTGCTGGATACAAGTGAATATAACAAAACTCACGTTCTAAGGAACGTCTCGAAGTTTTCTCTAACAGACTCTCCAACGGCATCTCTAACAATTGGGACGTCTACATTGATTGCATTCGCTTTTGGTCTTCGTCTTCTTCTTGCAGGTCCATCACTATTCGTATCCGCCGCATCATCATCACCAAGGGACAATGCGTTTCCTGCTGAACGGTTTGGGGTCCTTCTTGGTGGGGTACTGTTTGAGGGTAGACTCGGCATCGGCCCACTGCTTGGAGGCAGTGACGTGTGCCTCATGGGAGGGGATGAGCTCGCGTCAACATCCATGTTGCAACGAAGGGGGTGAGGAAGAAGGTACTTATGGTGGAGGAGTGTATAGAAGGAACGCGTCGAATGGATGCTATTAATGAGACGCGAGGCATACCGCGACATTGCCTGCCCTAAAGTGCACGTGAAACAGAGCATTGCGTTACTTTCCTCCCGAGTGACACCTCCCGAAATTCAATTTAGATCGCATTGAGTGTTTGTCTGCTCTCATCATGGACTTGGAACCTCTAGACCCCGTATATGTTCGCGAACGATTAAACCAGCCACCTTTTGTAACCATTCCCGGAGTAGTGAATGTTCGCGATCTAGGATCCTACCCCACAGACCAGCCCGGGATTATAACGAAACCAGGCTTGCTTTACCGTTCTGCAGAGATTTCCTCTGTTACAGATGAAGGTAAGCAATCCAAGTCGATATTCTCTATCTTCGTTCAATCAGCGGATGCAATAGTATTATTTCTTCATAGGGAAAGCTAAGCTTCAAGAGCTTGGGATTAAGAAAGTTTTCGATCTTCGTTCTGATACAGAAATATCCAAATGGACGACGCCGTGCCCTGAAATCGAGGGCATTCAAGTTATCCGGGCTCCTGTCTTCAAAATTGAAGATTACAGCCCTGAGATGATGGCGAAGTGCGTCAGCTCGTGATTTCGCGTGTTCAACGTTCACCATGACCAAGAACACATGAGCTGACAACAAGTCATGTAGACGTTTCGAGCTCTATGCCAGTGGAAAGACAGAGGTATGTACACCAATGTAAGTGGGTTGATATAATCTCAGCGCTTCTAGGCTTTCATGGAACTTTACTCACAAATACTGGATAATGGAGGTGTCGCCTTCGGGCAGATCCTTCGGCATGTACGAGACAAACCAGACGAACCTTGCATTATGCACTGCACTGGTAAATGCAACAATTATACTTTCGAATTACAGTGCTTCAATGATTTCTTATACTCTTTTTAGCTGGTAAAGATCGAACAGGCGTTATTGCAGCCATCCTATTGAAGGTGAGAGACATCGGGCCTTATTTGTCTATATTCTGACGAGATCGATACAAATATTATGTAGTTGGCTGGTGTCTCGGATAGTGATATTGCGGAGGACTATTCCTTGACACGAGTCGGTCGCGAGCCTTCCCGAGAGAAGGTAATGGCACGATTAACGAAGGAGCCACTATTTGCCTCGAACAGCGAAGCAGCCTTGAATATGTTTACCTCGAGGTTTGTGCCTTTCAACTCTACTCATAATTAGTCGTACCTCAACATTGGTTCCATCATAGACCGGAAACCATGCTTGCATTCTTGAAAGTTATCGAAGAGAAATATGGGGGTGTTGTCGAATACCTCAAGAAATACGTCCACTTATCGGAGGAAGATATTCACACTATCCGACGTAATGTTTGCCTCCCTCAAGCCCCACCTTAGAAGCAGTGCCTCATCGCGGACTTATTTTTTTCTATGTGGTCGTGAAGTTGTAATCTAGTTTGGGAATTAGTTGGATCTAAGTTTGAAACTCTTTGTCTCTGTTATACAATATGCTCAGTTGTCCTATCCTTGCACCACTCACGACAAGGGATATACTACTGTATAGATAGAAACGTCTTAACTATCTTTCAACGCTGATGGGTTTAGGACGTATTTGATTTGTGTTTCAAGGAGCGCCCGTTGACCTCACTCGTCCAAACGTAGACAGACGCGGAGCGCTGTGCTGCCGCAATACACCTTAACTCATGCCATTACGAACGCATCAGCCTGCCCACCAATATACCCACTTGTAAATTAGCGGACCACAGACATGGGTATGTTGCTCCTTCCACCTTTATAACGTGCATTAACCCCATAAATTAGATACAAGCATATCGAAGCAGTTGGTAGACAAGTTGTACGAGAAGCGGAAGTCTGCGGCGTTGGAGTTGGAAAAGTACATGAGTTCACTCCTTGTCTTTCGCCAAGGGCAACCCAAATAAACTTACTTTAGCTTTAAAGACAGATACGGGAAAGCCATCAACAAGGGGACTTTCGCAAGATAAGTCAAATAATCGATCAACTTGTGGACATGTTCAGCAACGCGTCCAATCCACTACAAGCTCGGAATGGAGGTCTCATCGGACTTGCTGGGACAGCTATTGCTCTTGGGGCCGATATCGCACCCTACATGGACAAGTTCGTGAACTCGTTGCTCGTTTGTTTTACAGACTCGGAACATCGGGTTCGCTACTTCTCGGCGGAGTGTCTATACAACATAGCAAAGGTCTCCAAGGGCGAGATTCTTGTCTATTTCAATGAGATATTCGATGCTCTGAGCAAGGTTCGGCTACACGACTTTTTCTGTTCGACTCACGTGCTTACTACAATTCGCAAAAGTTGGCTGCGGACGCAGAGATGTCGGTCAAAAACGGCGCGGAACTACTCGATAGGCTTCTGAAGGACATCGTTTCGGAAACAGCATCTGTATATGTGCCACAATATCCGGAGACTGAGAAGGCACGTCGACGGGCAGACGAGAAACCTTCAGTGTCCGTAGGCGGTGTTCTTATCGCACATCCTGATGATCTTGCCAGTGGAGAAGATATACAAACTGCGCGCAAGGCTTTCTCGCTAGCTCACTTCCTTCCTCTGCTGAAGGAGCGAATATATGTTCTGAACCCATTTACGCGAAGTTACCTTGTCTCTTGGATTGCTGTGCTCGACTCCGTCCCAGAATTGGAACTTATATCGTATCTGCCTGAATTTCTGGAAGGACTTCTGTAAGTTGTATATATGCTTCTTCTGATCCACACTAACAGATATAATTAGGAAATACTTGTCGGATCCTACGGAAGACGTACGGATAGCCACAGAGAACTTGCTTGCTGATTTCCTACGTGAGATCAGGCACGATACAAATGTACAGAGACAACACGAGGAACAGGCTAAAGCAAAGCGTGAGGCTGAGGCCGCGAGTGTCCGTTCGCGCGGAGTAGAAGGTGACCGAGAGAAGCTTCCAGATATCACTATGTCGCATTCAGAACGTGCTACGTTTATACCTGAGAATGACGATGTTTCGACATTTGACAATGATTCCGACACGCCGATTGATGAAAAGGAGCACGAGCCCGATGGGCGAGACATTGGCAGTAAGTTCAAGTGCCTTCTATTCTACATCATACTCAGACGTTTTCACAGATTGGGAACCTGGGCAAGGCGTGAAGATTGATTATGCCGCGATTGTCGAGATTCTAGTCAAACAACTCGATACTCAGCCAGAGCGTCCGTAAATTTAGACGTTGTCCATGTTTATGACATTAACATATCTCTTTTAGACGATGAGATTCAGCAATCGTTAGCTTTGCGGTGGCTCTCGGACTTCTTAACTATCGTCCCTGAGGTTACAGTCCCTTTTACTCCACGTCTCGTTGAGGTCATTCTTCCGAATATTGCTAGAGACATCACGATTATCCAGTTCGCTGCCCAACGCACCAACAAACTCCTGTTCAATACTATTCAGGCATTGCCACCACCAACCGAGCCTCCAACACGCCAGTCCACTGACAAAACCATTTCTTCTGGTCCGTCACAGATAGCGCCGGGATCACCAACACCTACGATTCCATCACTAGGACACGCACGACCAACGAAAGATCTCCCTGCGCCTCCGAAGGATTCCTCGTTATCGGAATCGCCGCCAGAACCGCTTGCATCGCAACCTGGTACCCAGGAGCGCACCTATGGAACGTTGCAACGACCTCGCTCCAGTCTACCGCTAGACCAGACCCGGGGTGGTAATTTGACTCAGGGGCATGCAGAGACGACAAATAGCCAACCTAGTCGTCCGGAGTCGCCAACCTCTGCCATCAGCATTCCACACGTTCAGACCGAGTCCGGAAGCATCTATGATACAGGAGAAGGACAGGGATCTTTTTCGACTACCAAGCCACTGTGAACGTCCTGCGAGAACGATTCATTTGTGAACACGAAGATACGAGAGTAGCTTCCTTGAAGTGGCTCATTATGCTACATCAAAAAGCACCCAAGAAGGTAAGGTCATACATCCATCTCACGTTCCATATCCCCTGACGAGGAAGACCAGATTCTCGCTCTGGATGATGGAACTTTCCCTGCGCTGCTAAAGTTGCTATCTGATGAATCTGATGAGGTACGTTTCGTTCAACTTTCATCGTCGAGCGGGCCATCACTTACAGTTGACCAATAGGTTATCAAACATGACTTACAGCTGCTCGCTCAAATTTCTTCAAATTCAGAAGAGAGCTACTTCAAGGCGTTCATGATGAACCTCCTTGAACTTTTTAGCACAGATCGAGAATTGCTGAATAAACGAGGAAGTCTAATCATTCGACAACTGTGCCTCAACCTCAATACAGAACGGATATATCGCACTTTTGCCGAGATTCTGGAAAAGGAGGAGGTATATGGCATTCGTCGCGTCCAAAGTGATATACTCTAATGAAGCGATACAGGATCTCGACTTTGCAAGCACGATGGTTCTCAAACTGAATATGATTTTGATCACTTCCCCTGAGCTTGCAGACTTTAGGAGAAGGCTCAAAAGTTTGGAAACTCGGGTAGGTGACTCACTACCTTGTTGACGAATAACTCGATTTATTATGCGTTGAGTAGCAAGACGGGCAAGCCCTGTTTACAACACTGTATCGTTCATGGTGCCACAACGCTGTCGCGGTTTTCTCTCTTTGTTTATTAGCACAGGCATATGAACACGCCTCGAATTTACTGCACATATTGTGAGTTTGTCCCTTAAAGCATGCTATGTCTACTGATGGTGTTTACCTAGAGCCGACGTAGAAATCACCGTGCAACTGCTAGTTCAAATTGACAAGCTGGTTCAGCTCATCGAATCTCCTGTATTCACATGTACGTGAACATATTGATACTCCGATGTACATCATGACTTACCAATCGGGAGCGTAGATCTGCGACTACAACTGCTCGAACCGGACAAATATCCTCATCTATCCAAATGTCTCTACGGCCTCTTGATGCTGCTCCCGCAGAGTTCTGCCTTTATATCCCTCCGAAATCGATTGGGCGCTGTTAATCACATTACGCCTAGACAGTCGTAAGTGACATTACTATGACTTGAAGAGTTAAACTCACTCAATCTGATTGCTTGCCAGGCCCAGCTCCGTCAGCAGTATTGCGTCTACAAGATCCAAGCTCGGCCGTGAAGACATCAAATGGGCAGAACTTTTGCAGCATTTCAGAACAGTGCAAAACAAGCACGAGAAGGCACGCAGACCAGCTCTTGGCGCAGATGATGCACCTATGGCCGAGTTCTCTACGATTTCCAGTTCGACGCCTTCAACGAATGGTACCAGTATACGACCACCACTACGCCGAAAGATGACAGGCGGAGATAGCACTTCGACAATTACAGCCGCTGCTCGTATACCCCCCAGAGCTCTATCCCCCCTCAACCCAAGGGCTCGGGGACAGAGTGCTTTGACTACCGCACTGTCGGGGCCACAGCCGCCAACCAGTCCAACATCTGCATCTACTCAGATGCAACAACAGAAGCCAAAGAGGACTCTGAGCACAAGTCGGACTAAGTAGCTCTAGAACCACCGGACTTTTGTATGATATACCCTTGTCATGATTTACTATCTTCTAATATACGTGATAACTTCGATATTTGCACCTGTGTAGTCTCTTCTAGAGCGACTACTATGACTTGTTAGTATTCCTGGCTTTCCCCCTTTATCTCCTTCGTTGTTTCCTCATAGGTTTTTATGGAGCGTTCAGAGTCGTTTCGAGCTCTTTTTTCTCGACAGCTACATTCCTCTTATTTACAGTGTTTCACTATCATACAATCCTCTCACATCCTTCCATGCAACGTATAAACTCGGCCAAGAAAGACGAAGACAATGATCATCGGTGAGCCCCCGTGGCGTATTTAGCGATCTCATCTCTGATATCCTTCATGAACTCTGGACGCATCATCGTAGAGGTGAAAGTCATCCTCCCACCCGGCCCATCTGGAGCTGGTACATCGATACTGATACCAGGACTTGTAAAATCGGAATCGTCGTCTTCCACAGGTAGTGCTTCGCCTGGTTCGTCGAGACGCAGTCCATTTCTGTGCAATACCATCGCCTCCGCCTTGGAAGCTTGAATTCCAGCTTTACAGATCGGTTTATGAGCAGGCCAGTCCTTAATGACTGCTCAGTAAACTCATACATCTCTGCCTTATCACGAGTGTATGCATACCTTGACTTGACACGCCTTACTGCAGTAATGGAGTTTGAGATCAGGCGGACAACGTCCTGCGCAAGCCGCAAAGGCAGCTTTCTTCACGGCTTGAATCCCACATTCTGGAGCAGCACAAACATAAGCGTTAGGTGCTTTCTTGAGTTTTCGCTGTTTCTGACGTTCTTCTTCTTGCCCTTCTGCGTGTCTGTGCTCGCAGACGCGCCAGAGAGCGGTAAGAGAGCGGTATCGAGCAGTCTTCGAGAAGTCAATTTTCAATCTGTCACCGAGACCGTAGAGGTGAAAACCGATGTATAAGACGGCTGAAGAGACGTAACCGCAACGTGCGCTCGCATCGGCGTAGCGAGCAGCTTGGTAGATGTTGTCGGAAAGGTCGTTGCGTGTAGCTCCGCGATTTATCCTCAGCGTAGGAAGCTCTCGATGTCTTAAAATGTAAACCAGAGCCATGCATGAGTATGCTCTACCCATAGTTTGTCTGTCAACGCCTTCCTTGTAACCAGGATTCTCGGGATTTGTGATCATGTCAAGAAAGAACAAAGCTTTATCCGATCCCTCGTGACCCATTGTCCCAAGTCCACAGTCAGTCGTGTATCTGATATCATTGTTCAGTAAATGTTGCAAAACAAGCATGCCTCTAGTACCCACCTGACTGCGATCTCCAGGCGAGATTCAGAATCGCCCCAAAGGGCCCTTTGAAGGACATGCGGGGCTGCGTTGTGAGTTATGGTCGCCGAGCTTTCATAGAAGCATTCCTCCATTGTTGGCTGCTTGTCCCAATGATAGAGAGCCCTCTTTTTCGCCAGTACGTATTCCACCATATTTTCGTAGAAGGGGACATCTTCAGGTATCTTCGTTACTCCAAATTCCCAGTTGCGTCCTAGGCCTTCCATTGCACCTTCAGGACGCACTTCGAATGCAAGTTTGATGTCAGCACATGCAAGAAATTGTTTCAGAAATGACAGACTTACAATATGAAGATGAAAATAGCTTTCAGGTTTATGGGGAGAAGATGAGATGGGGAATGATTACGTAGTGAAGGCTGAGGATGGGGAAAAGGGGATGGGGACGGGGTGCTATTGACATATACCATGACGATAGCTATATGATGCGGACTTCTTCTGAAGATCGACAAAGTATTCCTTCGAATGATCATGAAGATCAAGCCTGAAACGTCCAGTGTCAGACTGAAGTAATCAATATTGAGTATAGTTCTAAATAAAGTCCACGAAGAGTTCGCAAAGGGTTAGCAGTTTTCCAGTAAGTCATAGTACTAGTTTGTCGCCAGTAGAGTCTACCAAGGTGCTCATGGGTGAGCAAAATCTGTACTTGCAAGATGAGTGAACCTGAGCGGGACTTGAATTAAGCGTCGCGGAGCTAGAACGTTCCTAGTTACACTGCCGGCGTAACCCACCTCAGGTTGTGCTTCACAGTATACCGTCTACTTCTTGCTAAAGCCTTAGAAATAGACTACAAAACGATGGTCGGATCTACATATCATTACGTCTTCAGTGTTCCTTCGCCTACCACGTCCCGTACACGATGAGGCCTTCGTGATCCACGAGTTTTGATGCAGGACAATGCACTCGGGCCTCGTGCAGCGCACTAGATGAACCGACGAACGCCCCATCCTGCCCTCCGCCGCATGTTCCAAGATAGACTTCGCGTTCCAGTCAAAGCTTGCCATGTTGGTCCTCCCGTTGATACGATACGATACCTGTCACTGGAACCGATTCTCTCTATTACTGAACCGACCGCTACGCTCGATAGCCTGCGACTAGACGACTACTAGAACCGACGAAGAGAGAGACTATTTGAAGGATGGCGATGTTTCAAGAACGATTGGTCCGCTCTGGGTTGCTTGGTATGTTCTTCTCGGAAACACGACGATATGGAGTTTGTCCCACTCAGGCGGTCCTTATAGCTGCTGGTGTTGCACTTTGTGCACACGGTCTGACTTGGGTTCTCCCTGATACACTTTGTAAGTACACTTTATTTCAGTCTACAGTGCTGTAGTGTCGGGTGTTGATGATGACGAACCTTATTCCAACTAGATGTATTCACCACATTGCAGAGTTCCGTGGCCATCCTAGCATTGGCATCGTTAGCTGTCCTGTGAGTAGACATCAATTCACGAGCAGATTAAAACGGATAGTTACTAATCATCTCGTTGGTAGTGTCGTGACACATCATAGAAGAGAAGGAGGTCTCCTCACACAAACCCAAGAAGAGGCGATCCTCGTTGGGGCTTTCGGACTTGCCTGGTTCGGTACGTCGTCACACAAAGCCGACCTATTATACACATATTAACCAAATGAATGATATTGGTAGCTATTCTTGTAGGCATCCGTGCGTACAAGCGACTAGATATGGACCCTAGCCCGGCCGCATATACACATGGAACACAGAGAGGAGGAGGATCACGAGCGAAGTCATATCCGTGCGACAGTGATTCGCTGTATTGCATTGACGAGGAGTGGACGTGGTATTGAAGGGAGGTGGATGTGTTTTGTCAAAGCTGTATTATAACTTGGAGGTTATGCGGGACATAACAACATTCATCATTTCTTCAGGATGCAGGATACGAATAGAGATGCGTGATTGAGTGCACCCGACAGACCCCAGAGAAGGGTAGACATCATCCTTCATCGAACCTTTCGGGGGGTGCCAACCATTGGTTAGCATACGCCAGATGTAGTGTCAGATGCCTAGTCCCGTGGAAATATTGGAACTTCACACTGTATTGTAAAAGTGTCGGTGACGCTGATCATGTCAATTAGGGTTGGATGATCAGACGACGGTAATGAGAGGTATCGATGGTATCACACCTAAAGATGAACTTCAGTCTAATGGCTTATTTATCTAAATTCCACGAAAAAGTGACTGACTAGATAGTATTGTCTTCACTGGTTCTTTTCAATAGCACGCCTACTTGTGATACGTCTCGCGGTATTCCAGAATACCCAAAGCAAATATGCCAACAATCCTAATACGACCACGGTAGTTGAAAGTTCCACTAGATCCAAATCACGCCGCGAGCCTACGGGAATTCGGAGCGTCACTACATCAACGTTCCGCTGTTTTGCAGACGCATCGTCCAAAACGAGAGTACTTGAGCAGTCGATGATATCGATAGTATATTTAGCATATCTCGTCTCCGCGGCTTCTGTACCCTCTTGATCCACTTTCATGGGGGAAACGCATGTTCAGCATTGTTTCAACGTGTCGAACTAGACAATAATAAAAAATAAGCACTAAACTTACATTTGAGTTTGGGACAGGACCAGTAACCACGCGGTGCGGTTAGTTGTATAGTATGGTAAGACGACTCGGATTTGGATAGCGATGTCGGAAGGTGGGCTAGGTTCTCCGTAACGAGCGTGAATAGGTATTTTCACTGCTGGCGTTCTGCCATCATTGGAAGTAGAGACAGACGTGTCTAGCTGTATCGTCAAGATAGAAGTGTTATAAGATGCAACCTTGACGGGAAGTTCAAGGTTAGGTAAAGGCTGCAGCTTGAAAGTATCGATGTCATATCTCAGTTCGTAGGGGTCGACAAACACATCTGGCGGAAGAGTATAAGCCAGATGTAATGAACACCCTTCGACAAAGTCTCCAGAATATTCAGTAGTGTACGCTGTATGATAGCCTTTTGTTGGGTTGACAGAAGAAGTGAACGAACACTGAGATGTAGTGGTCATGGTCAAGCCTAACTTGAAAGTTACCGCAGACGTCCGCGGTGATGGATCTATAGTAGGGTCTCGGCTACGATCCGAGTCTGGTATAGAACAGGTCAAGCGCCGGCATTGCAGGGGTATAAGCGGGAAGGGCAGGAGAGGGCACCGTTATATCTCGACGACCGCCTCTTCCTCTTTCGTAACCCTGACACCTCCTTGTTTCCTCTCCCGACCTCCTTCATACCGTTTCCCACCTTTTGGAATTCGGAACTCTCTACTGCTATTTGTATTCGACCGATAACTGAAGTCAATCGGTACCCCGCATATATCCAACACCGACCATGATAAGTATTCAATTAGCGTGTCCCGTCTGCATAGTATGAGAATGCTTATGGTATTTGTTGGGATATATACAGCTCACCAAGCAAACGCCGTATTGAGACGGATGTCATGAAACTGTGCGTCCCTTTCTATATCCGTTACTAATCCTTCGATACAATAAATGACTGACCGACACTCATGGTCCTCTTGAATTGAACTGAACAGACTCATGTCGGACTACGAAGTTAACCTCGTGAACGATAATATGCAAGAACTCTATGTAAAGTTCTATGGCCCTACAGAAAGTACGTGGTGTAGTAACATATGTGCCCACACAATGCCTTCGCTTCCCATTATTGGCAACACATCAATGTCGCCATTCCCGTCCAAACTCTCTATTGTTACTGTGTTCTTACTATTGAAATGAACAGCTCCCTTTCAAGGCGGTGTATGGAAGATCCACGTCGAGCTTCCAGACCAATACCCATTCAAGTCACCAAGTATCGGATTCATGAACAAGATCTTCCATCCAAACATTGATGAACTGTACGCCTCCCTTCCCCTCCATCTCCTTCGTCTGCAGCTTTTGACGTTTCTTTGAATTCAGATCTGGCTCCGTGTGTTTAGACGTTATTAACCAAACATGGTCACCAATGTTCGGTACGTCTATCCACTTTACCCCAAGGAACATGAATTGGTATTAATCTCGAACACGCTGATCGCCGTATAGATATGATAAACATCTTTGAAGTGTTCCTTCCGCAACTCCTCCGTTACCCGAATCCCAACGACCCTCTTAACGGTGAAGCTGCTGCTCTGCTCATGAGACATCCGAAAGAGTATGATGCGAAAGTCAAGGGTGCGTGTCCTCATAATTTCATATTACTCTTGTTAATTGTATTTGTTTTGTCTCACATCTTATAGAGTACGTACAACGGTTCGCGACCAAGGAAGCTGCAGACGCCGCAGACAACGATGACGAAGATGGCGAGGATGAAGAGATGAGCGACATTGGTAGTATAAGTGACGACGAAGAGGGACATATGGACATTTGATTTTCTTCGCTCTCTTCCCACTGACTTCTTTCTGGCTCTTCCCTATTCAATCGGATTGTTCATGATTGCTACGACCATCTTCATCCTTCTTGCATGAGGCCTCACTCACCTTTCTGTTTACCGGCATTCCAAAGTCTTACCTCCTCAGTTGTATGTAATATCATCAGATTTCCACCGCTCTCGTATATCCAGTTTGTGTTGTAGAACACCCTTTTGTACTATCTCCTTCGTTCCAATGTCAATGTGATTATAAGCTCGTCACCCCATCTACACCTTGGCGTGCCCTGTGATCTATATGACCTAACTCCTGAGCGCACTGGTATGCTTTCCAAAATCGAGCTGCGGTCCTGTGTGCACGCGGAGGTTGTCCAGGTGGCATAATTGACTATGAAGGTACTTCCAAAAGCGGAACAAGATGTCTCGGCAATGTTCAAATCGCTTCAGGCTCTTCGGACGCGACGCGAGGCAGGAGGGGTGACACGAGGTCACCTACCTTTTTCTGAACTTCCGTCGCCGTCTATAGGTTCATCAGTATCAGCTCAAGGAGACGAGAGACACTACACACCTTCAACAGCAAGTCTAGTTGAGCGTTAACATTGTCTGCAGAAGGTCGATTTCTCTTTGCTCTGTCTGAGGAGTTCTTCCTTTGCTTGGGTGAGCTGTTTCAGCTTCTGGTCCAGTCTAGCACAGAGATAGGAGTTACAGAGGTATTTCACTGTGAGACAGAGTTGTAGTGCACACCTTTGTCGTTCCTGGAGTTCGAAATTCAGACGAGCGAGCATGAGAGCATGGTCACTCGCAGTGCTCTCCTGGAGCAAGGTTTCAGGTGCACGTTCATGAAACTCGTCTACGGTGTAGAGGGGAATATCCTGATAAATTGAGCTGTGCTCATGGGATAGGGGACACGACCACCGGTAAGAAAACACACACTATGGCCTGTGAAATGTACTCACGCAAATTGGCGGCATTTCTCAATCTCTCGCTCCAGATGTCTCTTCTCGTACTGGAGATTCTGGAGACTGAGATACGTCTGGTCCATGTCGTGCCGCGCATCTGCCGTAGCCTGTTTGTGTGCGCGTGTGGCTGCATTGGCGGAGCGGTTTAGGGCTTTGAGACGTGCAAAGAGAGCCGTGGCATGGATGTGGACATTGTCGTTGGCGTCGCGTGAAGAGACGAGGTCGCGCAATCTGTCAACGACGAGCTCGGGTGCGGGAGGAAATGTAGGGGAGAGGTCCATTGGTAGAACAAGAACAAGGTAGGGGAGCTTCGGTGGTGGTGAGAAAGAAGAGACGGAGGTAAGAGGGCGGGCTGGCGGGCCGGAGCTGAGAGAAGGGTTGCATCATTCATTGTGGTCGTTGTAAGCAGGCCGGGATAGAGTTGACCAAGATCGAGCCTGAGCAGAATCTGTCCTGACTGCTCATCCATCCCAGGCTCATCCCTACTTCCTCCCATCATCATCCGACGCGTCTCTCTTCTCATCGTACCACCACCACAATGGCCAACCGTCAACGCTCAATGTCTGGCACCATTCCCTCCATGGAGACATCAGGAAGTGCCCTCAAGGATAATACCGTAATCATCGGTCAGTCCACACATACACCTCTCGTACGATTCAGATCCATATCTGACACCTATTTGTAGTCCTGGGGGCTTCTGGAGATCTCGCAAAGAAGAAAGTATGAACCCGAGGTCCCTCCTGATTATATGCGTTCCCGATTGACTCGCGTCCTAGACATATCCAGCCCTCTTTGGGCTCTATCGCATGGGCTTCCTGCCCAAAGATGTAAAGATCGTTGGATATGCCCGTACAAAGATGGACGCTGCCGAGTACCACAAGCGTATAACCTCCTACATCAAGACTAACGATGATCCCGAGGTCCAGGCAAAACTTGAGGAATTCAAGGGCTTCTCCACCTACATCTCCGGCGGTTACGAAGATGGGCCTTCCTTTGAGAACCTGAATAAGCACCTCGAGTCCATCGAAGAGAAATATCAGAGCAAAGAGCGTAACCGTCTCTTCTACCTCGCTCTCCCACCCTCTGTCTTCATTCCTGTTGCTAAGCATCTCAAGGAGCAATGTTACTCTCGTTCGGGTGCAAACCGTATCATCATCGAAAAGCCCTTCGGCAAAGATCTCGAGTCAGCTCGTGAGCTTCTCGGATCCGTCAAGCAACACTGGAGTGAAGACGAAACCTTCCGTATCGATCATTATCTCGGAAAGGAGATGGTCAAGAACCTTCTCGTCTTGCGTTTCGCCAACGTCGCTCTCAATGCTGCGTGGGACAAGAACTCCATCAGTAGTGTTCAGATCACGTTCAAGGAACCGTTTGGTACTGAGGGTCGTGGTGGATACTTCGACGAGTTCGGTATCATTCGTGATATCCTTCAGAACCGTGAGTGTTTCCCCCCTCCACTCTCTTTCGCGTTCGCTCTCACTGTCAGAGAGCGCTTGCAATGACATCATGTGGGTCTTCGGCGACTGACCGGTTATCCTGAATATAGACTTGATGCAAGTTCTCAGTATTCTGACAATGGAGCGCCCCGTCTCTTTTGAAGCGGAGGACATTCGTGATGAGAAGGCAAGTGGCTTGCGTATCCCTTCTGCCCCACCATACATAATCTCCGTACTCGGTATCCCGAGCGGGCTCGGTATTTCGGTATATCGGTCTTACTCAACAGATGCTGACCAACAAATTATATGATAGGTCAAGGTCCTGCGTGCCATTCCCCCAGTTGAGCGAAGCGATACGCTGCTTGGTCAGTATGTTGCGGCGAATGGCAAGCCCGGTTATCTCGACGACGAAACGGTCCCACCCAACTCGAACTGTCCCACGTACGCCGCTACCACATTGTGGATTCACAACCCACGATGGGAGGGTGTTCCTTTCATTCTCAAGGCTGGGAAGGGTCAGTATTTTCATATCCCTTATCCGTGAGAATATTTCATGATCAATGCTGACCTATCCTATCTCTCTATCTGTCTGTCCAATCCCCATCGGTCTCAAACATATTGGCATGTGTGCATATTTGCATATCGACATTTGCAATATTCCAATTTGGGTAATATTGTCGACACAAACAAACTTGGAATTCTGAATTCTAGCCGTCAACGAGGCCAAGGTTGAAATCCGTATCCAATTCAAGGATGTCACCCAGGGTATCTTCAAGGATATTTCTCGGAACGAACTTGTCATGCGTATTCAACCTTCAGAGGCTGTCTACCTCAAGTTGAACACAAAGACACCTGGATTGTACACTCGTGCGATCCCTACCTGAGATGGATTTGACTTACAAGAGGCGGTTCGCGGACGCCAAGATCCCTGAAGCGTATGAGAGTTTGATCCTTGATGCTCTGAAAGGTGATCACTCGAACTTTGTCCGAGATGACGAGCTGGATGTTGCCTGGAAGGTTAGTATTTATATAGTCCTTCGCTTAAGATAGCCTATGAGTGCAACTGCTAACTCCTTGATGATAGATCTTCACCCCCATCCTTCACTGGATCGAGGGTAAGAGCGGTCCCTGGTCCCAAGCCAGTCCCCTACCCATATGGCTCTCGCGGACCCAAAGAACTCGACGCTTTCATTCAGAAGTACGGTTACAAACGTGGTACCGACGGATAGTGAGTATCCTCCCTCTAACGTGCCTTGGCTTTATCGAGTTAAGCTAATTGTGTCTTACCACTTTTCTTGTTACGTACCTTCTTCTTAGTGCTTGGCCAGTGACAAATGTCTCGAACTTGTGATCGTCTCTCTCCCTCTTGCTTTGCAGTTTTTCGTTGCGTCATATTTACGTTCCAAACCAAAGTGACAAGTAGTATCAGAAGGCATATCATTGTTGTATCATGATCGACTCCAAGCAGAAGAAACATAGAAATTTATCTTGTAGTATGAATCAGAATTGGAATTAGGTACCCCAGTCTATATGCATCGATGACGTCGTTTGTTCATCAAATTCGCTTTGACGAATATCAATGCCAAGATGTCTTTTATTACGTAGGCTATCACCGCATAGACCTTGTATGATCTTCCCGTCAGAGTTGATTTGAACGTCGACAGTGGTTCGAGAATTCGATCTGTATGCACTGCCACCGGAAGTATATCTAACTTAACCTTAACCAACTTGAACTCGGGCGTGGTATTTCCCCAACAACCATCCTCCTTCTTACCATAAATCTTGTTGTGACTGTTGTATTTCCGACGCTATGAAACGGCGGTTTATAGTTGGATCAAACGACTCGGATGAAGCACTTCCGAAACAGTCTGTGAGTATTCGTATTCCAAGAACTACAGCGATGTTCTAACGAACCTCAACAAGTTTTGTTCCCCTCGGCTTTCCACAGTGGATGATGTTGCAGCTATTCAAGTCCAGCTGCAGGAACTCAAGCTCATCGTGACAAAACAATCGACTCGCATTCAACATCTCGAAGGTTGCCTCTCCAAGGACCGTCAATAGCTCGGAGCTACGTTCAGGCGCCCCACCTTCCGTCACACCTAGCATTCATATACTCCCTGTGGAACTGCTCGTCAAGATTTTCAACGTAGTTGTCTGTGGCCATGCTTCTGACGTCAAGTCTAGTTGTCAACACGCCATCACCTTGTCGCATGTTTGTCGTGACTGGAGAGCGATCACGCTTGACGTCCCTCGACTGTGGTGTAACATTCCTACATCTCTAAAAGTGTCTGGACTCAAATCAATACTCGGACGATCTAAATCCTTCCCTCTGAACATCTTTTGCGATACTTCCTCCGACTCACCTCGATTACGCATTCTCACAACATATCTCATCCAATCTGATACGATGCAGAGATGCAGGAGCCTCTCCTGGACGTCTTCCGAGACAGCCTTGTCAGGGATTATGTATACCCTCAATTCTACAAAGGGCTGCTCATTCACCAATCTTTCCACCCTGGATCTCTCTGCCCAACTCAGGGGCTCTGCTTTCTTAGAGCCGATTTTCGAGCATGAGACACCACTTCCGAAATTCCCAAAACTCACTCATGTTCGTCTGGCTTGTATCTCCCCAGAAGAACTCCCCCCTTCCGTCTTCCCAGCACTCCGAACGATCTATATCTACTTTCCCCAAGATCGAATCCGACTTCAGGGCATCTCTCGTCCTCCTTCTCTTCGCATGTCTAACATGCTCTCTTTGCTTTCGCGTACCCCACAGCTTGAGCACCTGACTCTAGACGAAGCGATTCCCATTCTTGATGTCAGGCTGGTCCCTTCACATATCCCGGGCATGACTCTCTCCTTCGGAACGCGAAGATCTCGTCGAACTAATACCCATGTTCAACCCATCAAAATGTCTTGCCTGAATGCGTTCAGCTGGTATCACTGTCCCCCGAAAGATCTCTGGCGCTTCTTTCACTTTGTATCCTTGACGCACCTTCAAACCCTTCACTTACTCGTCGATCCATTTACCTTCCGCTGGCAAGGCGAGCGTGAGGGAGAGATGTTCGACATGGAGACTACGACACCGCTCTCAGACCACCCAATATCCACATTGGTGGTTAAATTACCCAATCTCGAAAACCTGGTACTGGAATTTTCCGATATTGAAGGTCTCACAACATGTTTCCGGAAATTCCTTGTCCCTTCTCTCAAGACACTTTCTTTAGCATATACCCCGCCGAAATATCTAATGGACTACAATCTCGTTCCCGATCTCCCCACCCCCGAGTCCATATTCCGCGATCCACCAATGCCCACACTGTCAGCCTTGACTATTTCGAACCTCAACCTGGACCTCAAAAATGTCTTATCATTACTTGGGTATACACCATCGCTCCGCTCTCTATCACTTGAAGGCTGTATTGGTGTAACCTCTCTGGTCACGTCGTTAGGTGCTCGAGGACTTAATTCTTGGATCTGTCCGAAACTGGATAGCCTCACTTTCATTAAGTGTGATGACTTGGAGCCGAACTATCTCAACAAGCTCATCTTGCATCGTAACACCGCTTCTGAGATGCTCACAGATGCTCAACCAACGGGGAGACCTCTCAAACCTCTAAGGCGCCGTACGATCAAACCTCTAACCGATTCATCGAACGTTTTTGCCGATGCACGAAATTTGCCGCCCTCAAGAATCAAGTCTATTCGTGTAGAAGGGTGTAAGCGGGTACACGATTGGGATTTGGACTCTCAAACAGTCTCCTCGTACGTGCTATACTGAAAGTTTGATCTTTCCAATGTTGTATAATTCATATCTATAATGGAGCTGTACCTCTATTTTATTGCGATACCACCTACTAGTATATCTCGAGGCTAAACAGCATAATGTCATAACACATACATAACAATGAGACGATCCAAGTATAAGGCCAAAAATCCGTGGTGTCAACTATTCTAAGTATGACCGGAAGCATCAAATTCGGACTCATGGAAAGATGTAAAATCGATTCTATCGTCGTGAGAGTCATTGCGGCGCGTTGCAGGTATACTGTCACTGCTGATATGACCTTTTGTGAGCATGATGGTGCTCAAAACTAGGCGATAATCATGTCTGAGTGCCAGAAACCTTGTGTAACTTAGCTTTTCGTGCGGCCCTAAACTTGGGGCCGATGTACATGATCGAGAGGAATGGAGGGGAAACGACGAGGCACATTGCCGCGAGTATCACGTATGCCCAACCGATACCAACCGACTTGATGATGATGTCTATGATAGAGACAAGGGCGGCTCCTAACGAACATCGAACAAGATTGTTCTATTGATGGGTGTGAGTTGTGAGAAGGCGGAGAAAAATATGTACAACGTACGCATGCGGTAATGGATGAGCCTTGGCCGGGTGCGAGGTCTACGATCAGTGTTTGTGTAGTATTGAGGATAGAAATAATCCCATATCCCACTTGGAGCAGTTAGTATCACTGGTATCCGAATCATGAGGAGAAAACATCAACTCACTTATGATTAGAAGAATCAATGGACATGCGATGTTGACACCTTGTTGCAGAGTCCATCCATAACCTGCACATGTCACGATAAATAATGCGAGGTAGATAGGCATTGTTCTGAATCTAGCTTTCTCTATAGGGAATTCGTCGTCCTTGTCTATTTGTGTAACGGATTCAGGATCAACGGGTTTCTCCTTGGTCTTGCTAAGAAGCTTTTTTTCCATACGTCGATATTCTCGGTCGAGGACCTTCCCAGCGATGACGCCACCAAACAACATACCACCACCAATCGACAAGAAACAAAGCCCAATAGTGGTTTCACCTAAGAATGGATAAACCTCTTTGAACAATGTCGAGATAGATGCCGTGACGCCATAGAAGACTGCATAGATGACCCCATTGGCGAACAGGAGGATTGTTACATCTAAATGGAGGAATAGTCTTAGGGGATTGGCGAAGGGTTGTGATGGGGGAGGCTTGCTGTCATTGTTACGGCTGTTTCGTCCAATGATGGGTATTAGCGGCCGTGAGTAAACGGGCGGTGGTATACTGCCGTCTCCCACCATAGCACGCAACGTTTCGGGGAAGAAGCTGACAAACCATTCATCAATTCAGTGAAGATCACAAAAATAGATCTCAGAACTGCTCACATTAGCATAACGGAAAACCAGGCCGCCGACGAAATGCAAAGGAACCAGAATATGGATCTAATAGACCAAGATCATCGTACATTCACCGGAGTTTCATCTTCTGAACCACTTACCTCCAACCTAAACCTTGAGCGAGGGCTCCGCCGATTACTGGACCAATACATGGACCGAACTAATGTCACGAGAAACCTGAGCAAAGTGCGGAATTGATAAACGAGTAGACTTACCATTGGGCCGACGTTGTACACACCGTAAAATCCTCCTCGTTCATGCCGTGCTGCAACATCGGCAATGATACCAGCACCTGGAGTGGTTTAATACCTAATTGCCATGACTACAATAGAACGAGTCTCACCAACTGCTATGGTACTGGCAGAGCCGCCTGCTTGTATGCACCGTAGAAATATCAAAAGCCAGTACTCAGTTGTGGGTGTCAATGCTAACCCAACGCATGAGAGCGCAAGAATAAGAAGACAAGCTAAAAATATGAGACGTCGCCCCCAACGGTCGGCCAATGGTCCCCATATCATCGGAGCTGTTTAGCCGATGTATATGAGTCCGAATACGTATATTCAGGAATTACCAACTCCAACTTACAGACACCCTGAAGTATCATGTAAACCGTGACCGTGAGGTTAATTGCCTCGGTAGATTTGTTGAAAGCTTGGCCAATGATGGGTATAGCTGGGAAATATATATTCGCTGTCAACGGACTAAGGAGCGGAATTTAGTAGAACGTAGCATAGTATTATTGAAGATAATTGTTACCTGAAAGCTCCTCCTACAGCAGTCATCCCAACGATGAGCCATTTCTCGTTCCGGGTAAATACGCTGTAGGGTTTCTCTGGTTGGCCCGATTCTTGACCGGAGGAAACATTCTCCTTCGTCTCTGGTAAGTCACCCTCAAGTGTAGTCAATGGCGATTGGTTTAGTGGACTAGAAATATTGGTATCGATGATGGGTACCGAATTCAAGTTGGTGGTGTCTTGTGTACGCAATTCGTTGGCGCCGTCACTACTAATTTCGTTCAAGTTGGCTGTCATGGGATGTTGGACGTCGTGATGGTCGTAACTTTGAAGTGCGGTCTGAGGCTCGTTGACTCATGTCCCAGTGTTTATAACTGTTTAGAAGGCTTCTCTCAATGATCTATGAGGATGCCGTGATACCGAACAGAGGGAGTTGTTTGTCACGGTGTATTGGGGAATTATTATCTATGGACCGAATGCCCGATCGGCCGAGTGTTGAGTAACTCATCTCGAGCTGAATCAATGAAATTTGGGGAAACAGGCTCATCGACTTACAGTTACGATCGCAATAGCACTATTACTATCACACTACGAAACAGGAGTCATTGAAATATCGATATTTCATGTCACTCGACTCATGGTACGTGGTTTTGCCTCTTCCGCTCGACTTCTAAACCCAACGCTACAAGTAATTGCAGTGTTCGATGATGACCCAGGCTATTCAGCTACACCTTCGCCTGCATCTGTTCCATATTCCAATTTGCAGCAGTAGCATCATTTGCCAACCAGGCCCGTACCTTTTGCTGGATCGTCTCATCTGCGAACTTGGACCGAAGCCTTTCCCCGTGCTCATAGGAAATCATTAGTAGAAAGGTCGCATAGTTTAGTGCTCCAAGCGGCGTGGAGATATCGAATCCACGCAACAGTCGGTCGGCGAGTCGAGTAGTAACTTCCTATAAATATCATGAAATGCTGAGAATTCCGAGTGAGTGAGACAACTAAAGACAAATACCTCATCTATGTTTTCGCCCCAAGCGCACGATACCACACCCACCGGCCCCTCTGCAATAACGCCAAACACGGGGAAATCGGTGATTCCTAACATCTGCAAGAACTTCACCATTGATGTTGTATACAGTCGATTTTGATTGGCTGCAGTCTCTTCAACTTTCTCGTTGCGTTTCTTGTTCACTATCGTCAAAAAAGGAATATCGAGATGGCCGCCTGTTTCTTGCCAATAATCTTCCGCATCGTCATCCAAGTTCATACCCTGAAGACCATCTGCAAGGCTCTCCGATGTGGGCGGCAGTGACTCGGGAGAGGACAAAAACGACAAGACAGCACCGCTCATCACGTCTCGATATTGTTTTGCATTCACCGTGCGTTGAACAGCAACATCGATCTTTGACCATCTCTCGGGCTGTGTAATTTTCTTCTTCGTTCGGTGGGAAAAAGCAAATCTGTTTTCTTTCTTGCCCACTAAATCAGGGAAAAAACCTTGAATCTGTAGAGATGCGAGTCCATCGCATTTGGCGGTCTTTGGGTCACGATCTACCCGCTCCTGCCCAGCACTCAAGTGTAGTTCAGATATCCATTTGCGGTGGACAGTGTAGGCTGTTGTGTAGGCTGCGAGAGCTGAATTGTACTGTGCTGCAGCTACATCATCATAGGAGTCTTCTGCCTCCTCTAGAGCCTCCTCAGCCAGCTCTCGGTCGTTCAGAAGTATAGCTAGGTAGCGAAGAAACCTTTTGTCAAGGTTTGTTTTGATTTTACGAAGGCTCGCCGCGTTAGTCTTCGAGTCGTATGCATACTCATTTTTGGGAAGTGAAAGAGTGCGCTCCATCCTGAAAATATTCTGGTTAGATCTCTGTGTATTTGCCTCATAAGTAACTTACGAGAAGACTACCGGGTGTGCCTGACCAACATTGTACTTGGAACAAAACTCCATACACAGCCTGTCCCATGAGTGGCTCCACTCGAGCTCTAGCACAGTACTATGTTTGCTGGCGGCAACATGAGCAAGCGTATTTCGGACAGCGTCTAGAATACAGTCAAGGTTATCCTCGAGGATCATGCGGATCCAGTCAGGTGCAACACGTGTCT
Organism: Cerrena zonata; assembly: GCA_038087015.1. Classification (NCBI taxonomy): domain Eukaryota; kingdom Fungi; phylum Basidiomycota; class Agaricomycetes; order Polyporales; family Cerrenaceae; genus Cerrena; species Cerrena zonata. The sequence continues at coordinate 101,762 of JASBNA010000001.1, forward strand.
CTGATTGGAATCGAGTCTCTGTATCGCTATTTCTTGCGTTGATCTCGACAACGAGTTGAGTAAGAAGTGACTCATTCTCCTTGCGAACTGGTGGTCGCGTTTCAACTTGAATCTATCCATTTAAATTAGTATATGAAATATTCCAGCTGAACGCGCAGTGCCTACCCATTCTTTAGGGAAGTATAAACATGTCATTTTTTCATATACACTTGCTATTGGACGCATGAAGTCACCATAAAGAGCAGCCACCCCGGGGTTCATGATCCGCGATAGATTGGTTGCACAGGGAAGTGAGTGAATGAGAACGTTGCGGTCATGAATCCACATTGCCGTGTACTCGTTAGCATCGCCCTCAGGGGCGTTCGACCCTCGTGCCAACCTAGAATACCATCAGCTTCAGGTCATGATGATTATCGAGCACGTACTCTGAGGCCGAGCGGCGCTGCATTTTGTATCTAACAGGTGCTGGAATGAGCATCATATAATTACGGGACACAAAACGATACTTACTCATACTGTGATTTGTGGTCTTCTGAAATACTGGTAACAACAGGGGTTAGTCTACAAGAGAATTCATAAGGGAGTATCTGATGCACCTAGCCAGAGAAGGAGGTTTTGATTTTGCCGACCTAGAAAGTTTCGGACATCAGTCAAATCAATCAATGATCCACAACCTTCTTTTACCTCGGTGTCCGAGAGCCCGTTTGGGGTAGTTTTGGATCAGATCTGAGGAATGCAGGCTCAAGAAAGCAAGAAAGATCCATGTATGGTGTACTCACTCCTTAGGACTTTTGGTACTTGGTTTCTTTTTAGTTACATTGTATCAAAGGAGAAAAAGATCCACACACCTACAATCCATCATCCCCGTGACCTTGTTTCTCCAATCATCAATGAAGATCTGCATCGCCGCGGCAGCGGTTTCTTCTCTTCCAACTTCTCCAAGACATTCATAGACGTGGCCATCTGACCTCCAGAAGGGAGGCATGCCAAATTCAACTTGTGTCAAAATACGGATTGAAGCAGCATCCACATCAGCTTGCGTTTGGAGAAACTCCGGTTCCAGTCTATTTAGGAAGGTAGAAAGACGTGCAGCAGATGTCGGGTCGCTAATGTCAAAGACCCCAGCCTGCTCCCCAGCGGGATCATTTGAAAAAGTATGCGCAATTCGAGGTATCGGCTAGATATATAAATGAGATGATTGTTACAGGACTCATCATCTATAGACTTACGATATCCCCTTCTCTTTCTTCGTCGTTGGCTTCCCACCAGCCAAACACGACTTGAACAGTCGTACACATGGGATCAAACGCGAGCCCCACGATAGGACTTTTGATACCCCAGATTCTACGTTGATGAAGAGCACTCGCCATACACATATAAACGGAGTCCACATCCGACAAGCAAAGCAGTCCAAAACTCGGTCGCAGGATGTCAGAAGGGCTTGAAAGAAGGTGATATTCTAGAGCAGCGTTGGCTTCCTTCTTAGATGACGATGCATCGGAGGCGGGATAGTCAGTACTCGACTCTTCGGATGCAGCCACCGGTGCTTCATCATCATCGCTGTCATTCCCCACAATTTCCGAGTGTCCAGATCGTGAAACTAGAGAGCTCTGTTTTTGTATGCGTTCCGTGCCTAAAGACTGGTTCTCAACATCCCAGCCCTCTTGTTCAGAGGAGTTGCCTGTAGATGATGATGTGGGACTTGACGATGCCGAGGAACCTGAAGGAGAAGGGGGGCCTTCATCTCTCAATGGATACGGGGTGGTGTACGTGAGGAGAAGGGCCGCTGAACAGTCCTTAGGTAAGTACTGTGCGGGAGTATCTTTATTTGCAAACGGATGGATCGGTACAGTAAGATCCATAGACTCTCTAATATTTAGTATCATTAATTAGTGGGATGAGCAAAGGAAAAGTAATCAATGACATTTCATATAAACATACCTGATGTCATAATGTGGCATCTCCATATGCAGAAGGACGCGTATAATCGGCACAATGAAGCAAGTTTTCGGGTTGAGAGGGATACCCATGTTGTTCACGGCGAAGACAGTCACGTAGGGACTGTACAAGGGATTCAACGTGTTTTATTGTTCCATCCTAGAGGTATCGAGTGTAAGTAAAAGCTGCGAAGAAGTATCAACTTGAAGTGTTGTACGTTACCTCAGAGTTCGCAGTTTCAAGTAGTTTAGTGACACTTGTCAAGGCAGGAGGCCATGGTACATTTCCGTTAGAAGATACCAGTAGCACCCTCGATACATAAGGAGAGGGAGGAAAGAACATAAATATTAGGGCGTTCAAGTTGACCAAATTGATGTTGTAGTCGACCCCTGATCGCAGGAACCCGACGATTAGATTAGATCTGACTCCATCTTGAGTAGCCTAACTTGTGAATCTTCGGGAAACAGAGTCACCTCCTTACACTCGTAATCGAACTGCAATCGCTACTATTACACTATGCCCACCTGTAGCGGTAGACAAAGAAGAACTTTGGGAGCGACTTGGATACAAGTACTGTGAGTTGTGTGCTTCCCAACAGCGAGAAGTCGCATAACATGTTTTGCAGCCCCGGAGGAATTCGATCGTCTATTATTCGAATTCGGTCTCGAGTTAGATGAAGATGTCAGTGTAATATCCACCTGTTTTATGTATCATAGCTCACCTCTACTTTCCCCCAACAGACCACGGAAGAAGTTGAGGCTCTGAGAAAGAAAGGTCTCCCCGCCGAACGACCCTGCAAGTGTTACTCATTCGTTATTATGTCGGGACTTTCAACTCTTTTCCTTATAGCAACTCAAAATAGAAATTCCTGCAAACAGGTATCTACAACCATATTACGTTTATGTCTCTAATCACTAAATCGTTGAACAGATATGATCTCCTTTGTATAGAAGGCATTGCACGTGCTCTCCGTGTCTACCTTGGAAAGGACAAAGCAACCCATCTACAAGTTGGTGTACCCCGAGGGAGGAGAAGAGAGCATCATTACGGCAACCATCTCACCTGAGGTATACTCAGCTTCCCCTGCTACCATATTACCATGTTCCTTGACATCTCGTAAACGCTTCTAGACGCAGCAAATCCGACCATACTTCGCTTGTGCAGTTCTCCGTAACGTCAAATTCACTCAGAGCTCATACGACTCCTTCATCGATCTGCAAGACAAGCTACATCAAAACATTTGCAGACGTCGACAATTCGTTGCTATTGGTACCCATGATTTAGATACCCTGACTGCACCTTTCTCGTACGAGGCAAGGCCGCCAAAAGATATCCAGTTCGTGCCATTGTCCAAGAACAAGTCGTACACTGCAGAAGAACTCATGACTGTTTACGAGGTTTGTCGTGCTGTTTCTGTATTCGAATTTGGTATTGATTGTTTCGTTTTCCATAGTCAGAGAAACATCTTGCGAAATATCTTCCCATCATTCGAGACTCACCTGTCTACCCCATTATCTACGACTCAAAACGGAATGTATGCTCGATGCCTCCCATTATCAACTCCGAGCACAGTAAGATCACACTGAATACTCGAAACATCTGGATCGATGTCACGGCAACGGACGAGACAAAGCTTGGAATCGTGGTTAATATTATTTCGACCATGTTCTCAGAATACTGTGAAGATCCTCTCACGTAAGTTTACCTTCCTCTTTATACGATTCACGTATAAAATCTCACACATATATTATTCGCAGAATCGAACCCTGCAAAGTCATCTACCCCGATGGCAGCACTCGCATCACACCCGACCTCTCCTACAAACCCATGACAGCCCACCCCTCATACATCAACTCCTGTTCGGGTCTCAACCTCACCCCACCTGAACTCGTCGCCTTATTCGAGAAGATGACACTAACTGCCAGAACGACCGGGAACGCAGATGAAGTCGCCGTCGAACTCCCTCCCACCCGACCTGATATCATTCATGAATGTGATTTGGTCGAGGAGGCTGCTATCGCTTATGGTTTCAACAACTTGCCAGATACTTTCCCTCCGACAAGTACCGTTGCTCAGCCGTTGAATGTGAGCAAGGTGACGGATATCGTTAGGAGAGAGTGGGCTTTGGCTGGATGGGTTGAAGTGTTCCCTTTCATCTTGGTACGAAGCTCCCACTATCCTGCATTCTCCCTCCGCTCATTCTTATTTTCTTTACATCATTTCTCTCTATGTAGTGCTCCCATGAAGAGAACTTTGACTGGCTCAACCGCAAAGACGACGGCAAAAAGGTCGTTCGGATCGGGAACCCCAAGACCCTCGAATTCCAAGTCGTCCGAACCTCCCTCCTCCCCGGTCTTCTCAAAACCATCCGAGAGAACCGATCTCACCCACTACCCATCAAGATCTTCGAATCTAGCGATATCGTACTGAAGGACCCCAAGGCGGAGCGTCAAGCGAGGAATGTGAGACATGCCGCGGCGGTATGGTGTAACAAGACGGCTGGGTTTGAGGTGGTGCATGGGGTGCTTGATAGGCTTATGCAGATGTTGGAGGTGCCGAGGATTGCTAGTACGGATGCGAAGGCGTTGACTGGGTATTATATCAAGGAGAGAGAGGGTATGTTTTCGCTGTCGTCCCCACCTCATTCTCAACAACATAACTCATGATTCATCGTGTACCCTTTACAGACCCAACCTTCTTCCCAGGCCGAGCAGCGACGATCTACTACCGCGCCCCTCCCAAGTCCACATCCACCGCATCCCACAACCTCCATACAGTCAAACGCCAAATTGAAGCCGTATTCAACGCCAACGACGACAAAGAGATCGGTGTCCTTGGGATCCTCCATCCCACCGTTTTGGAGAACTTTGAGATTGGGTACCCGTGCTCGGCATTGGAGTTCTCGTTGGAGCCTTTCGTTCCTCCTATGCATCCTTTGTGGATGTCTGACTAGATGTTTGGGCAGTCAAATCAGTGTCAAGTATAGGTATAGAAGATGTGAAAAGAAGGAATACTTTGTAGGTGTAGAAGGTTTGGGGGTTGTGTACTTACGCTGTGCTGGGGAAATTGTAGTTGCTTGTATGATGAGAGTTATAACCGAAATGTATAGTTAAAAACAAATATTATACATTAGCTCTATAGCCTGGAAAGGAGATTGTCAACGAGTGTATGATGGTATAGTCAGCAAGTTATTAGTTAGCAAGAGGTCATGAATACATAAACAAAAAACAAAAACAAAACACTTGGGAAGATATCAAGGAGAGTGGGTAGCAACAACAAGCAGCAAGAATGACGGAGTTGGAAATCGGGGAATCGGAATCATCGATTGACAAGGGGTTGTATGTATGTAAGTATGTGTACGTTTGTTTGGGTAGGAATAACGGCTACTATGGGTGCAGCATTTGATGACTGTCGAAGAACAAGAAACAAGAAACAAGAAACAAAATAAGGAACGAAAAAAAATCCATTTAGTTGAACCGTCCATGGGGGTTGGAAGGGGGAAAGACCTATATTATACAAAACCAAAAAAAATCGACAACTTCTTCTAGCTGCCTCAAGTGACCTGACACACACACAAAATCACAACAACCCAGCCGCTCTCAAATCCTGAGTCAACCTCGCTTCATCCTGATACGCTCTAACCAACCTCCCCGCCTCCTCCTCATTACTATGATCAATCGGGATCACATACTCCCCTCTCAACGGCGGAGGTGTACTCTCCTCCTCTTCCATCTCATTTACGTCAAACAACGTATGCGAGTTTCCTGGACTCGCAGCAGAGAACCCGAGTCCTTGACGGATGAATGCACCGTTAGCGAGTCCACGTATACCGAAAGTTTGTTCGAATCGCATGGCGAGGGTGGCTGCGTGACGGGAGGTATCGATGGTTGTTGATGGAGGAGATGGGGTTGAAGATTCGGTTTGGGTGGAGAGGATGGATCGTTCCCATCGTTTGACTCGCCAAAATCCGAGAATGGAAGTGAGGAGCAGGAACCAACCTAAGCAATAAGACAAAATAAGTAAGCGATCAATCAACTCAAGAGATATAGTAATGGGTAAGACGTACCAATAGTCATCAAGAAGAACGACAACCACTCTGCTGCAGCATCTCCAATCATCCACCCACCATCGCCCGGGGGAGGTGTCTGCAACTGCGCCGCCGTCGCATTGAAATTTTTATACCACTCCGCTGCTTCCGCAGCCGTCGCAAACGTCGGTTGAGGCTCTTGCGGTACACCCCACCTATCCAAATTCTGACCATCCCCATTTCCACCATTCTCCAACCACTCATCTGATCTTCCCCTCATGGCGAAACCATATTGAATGAGCGTGACACCCAAACCTGCTCTGGAACCGAGTTTGGCTGCATGTGTTGTGTGAAGAAGATAGGTGAGGAGGAAACCGACGAATTGGAAGGAGATGGAGACGAGCATGTTCCAGAGGAAGGAGAAGAGGGAGCCGGTGGGGAGGTTATCGATGATCATGTCACCTGGAGTGTTGGAAGAGGAAGGAGCGTGGATGGTAGTTTCCCAGTAAGGAGGCACAGAGTCAGCTTGAGCAACTGCGTAAGAGGGTGGAGCATCTTTCGAGACTTCTTCAGGGACGAGATATGTTTCATCACCTAGAGCGAAATAAAACAACATGGGTTAGCAACATGAACTTTAACATGAACGTATATTGACGTACCCTCTTCGATTCTAACAGGCCGAGTAGGCTTGGCAGTCACATTGGCAAAGACACCATCGTTATGTATTCCACCGCCAACTGGACCAGCAGGAGCCTGCGGTGCCAAGCCTAACCGTTGAACATAATGTCCCGGCAAAACAGCTTCAGCAGTCCTCCTCAACCATCCTCGTCTACTCGCATCCGTCGCCACCGAATCAAGAATCGGTACTTCTCCATTCGAGTTGCCCCATTGGTTCGGTAGAGCACGATCAGAAGGCCCAGGCGGTGAACCAGGAGGAGGTCTCGCATAATCGTAGTCTACGTTCTCGAAATCATAGGTACCAGGAAGCGTAGGTGTCCGTTGGTGGTGAGGTCGTCGATCTTGCTGTTGTTGAGAATAAAGATCGTTAGAGGTATCTTCATGGTTTGAAAGTGGTTGGTATGCGCCATTTCGAGCACTGCGAGGAGGGTTAAGTTGTTCCTCTTCGTCGTCGGAATCCTCGAAAGCGGCTTCTAGTTCATTGTTTGCGTCTGGATCTGTGCGAGGATTCGGGAGGGGTGCATAGCGAGCAGACATATGCGGATGGCAGAGAGAGGTCGGTCAGAGTATGGGCTTAGGGAGAGATGGGAGTACTAGATAGAAATAGATAAGAAAAGGATAGATATGGAATGCGTAAGGAGTACAAGGCGGATGGGAGGACGTTGGCAGGCACGGTTGTGGAGGACAGACGCTCACCTCACTGGTCAAGCTGCGCCGCGACACCGCTTGCCTTTTCCGGAAGAATACCTCCCCAATCGGGAAAGTCGAGTGCCATTGGCCAGGCTGTTTATCCGCCCCACAACGTCTCCCCGATACACATTCCTTTATCGAATTTCATTTTCTTGCGTCTAGCGAATACAAACTCACGGCACAATCACACATGATAGGGTTGTTCCAGAGAAATGGTGTTATCTGTTTCCAAAATATTACAGACGAAACGAGTAATAGCGCTACATATCATGAGAAGACATCGCCAAAATAGAATAATCATCGCGACCAGCCCTGTACTGCATATGCAAACAAAAAAGCTGTTCGGCAGATGCCTGACTCCCTTCATCCTGATACATCCATCGCCATCGCATCAAAGAACAAAACCTCTATGCGTTCTTCTGAATGGAGAAGCTTTCTGGTAGCATGGCACTATGCTCAAAGTGGGAGTCGAGACGAGCCCTTTGCGGGGATCGTCGAATGGTGGGTATAGAGTAACGACGACATGTGAGAAGAACACATGAGCAGCTGCAAGAATGTCGCCATTAGTCTGTTATCCGAATGACCAATAGGAGTAAAGGGGACATACCATGTTAGCAGATGCAGTATGATGGTCGGTTACTCGTTTCCCGTAGGAGTCGCGATACTCTTTGACAGCTCTCCATGCGAGCGTCGACGAGTTCAGAAAACATCTCGAGCAAGCGAGTGCCTGGCTCGGTGGTGGGGGCACGATGAGGGCGGCGGCGGCGATGCGCGGGCGCGAGGCCCTCAAGTTTAAGTTTCATGCCAGCCTTTCTCCGCATCCAGAGTGATTTGCGGTTGGCAGACTGCGACTCAGGAATGATGATCGAGGTTGACTCGGGCTCCGATTTAATAATGGGTAGGGAGGCGTCGCTCTCGCAAGAGGACATGGTGGAGTCGCAGGGACTGGCGAGCGGCATAACAGGAGCGGCATCAATGCCTTTGCTGATAGCAAGCTCGAGAGCAGCTCGGGTATGGTGTACCCAGTAGCGCTCTTGCTGGTAGAAGGCGGTGAGGTTGTCGAGGAGCCCAACGGCAGAGTGCTGTACCTCATTCGCCCGAGGCGACGAAGGGGGAGTAGGGAGAGAGGCACCAGGCGAGGGGGAGCGTTCGCACTTCATTGTGAATAAAATGGGAGTTGAATAATGCAGGATGGATGTGGTTGGCTGAGCTGAGGGAAGTGAGTGAGAGGGGGAGAAGTGGGGAGGAAAGGAGGAGAAGTAGTGGTTGGACAGGCAGCTTTTGAGGAGGCTGCGAGGTCTCGACCAAGCAATCAGCGGGCGTAGAGGGAACCCAGGCCAATAGCGATCCAGGCCCATCCAGTGTTGGTGTGAGTCCCTCCCAGCCAATAGGAGCGGCCTTCTGCCGGGGCAGACACACCAGCCAATGGGAGTGCCGTTTTGCTCTGCCCTGTCTCCGGTGGTCTCCTGTGTTCAGAACAGTCAATATCTCTGTGTTTTTGAGCCATCCTACCTCGATACAAGTGCAGAAGGAGTGCAAGGAGGAGGAGGCAGCGGTGGAGGTGGGAAAAATGCGTCGCCTGGTCCGGGTCGCATCTGGGATCGCGTGGCCGCTTGTTGTGACGTCGAAGCTCACTCAGCAACCAATCCAATTCAAGCATCCAATCCCATCCCGGCGCCAACACTCGTCCTGATACATCCTCCATTGGCCGAATCCAATTACAGCTTCCGCCCATCGTCTCAGGACATCGTTTTGGAAATTCCCGTTCAACAACCTCTGATCCCAACGGCCGTTCTTGGGCTCAAGGCAACCAACAAGAACAGCCTGGGTCCCTCCTCTGGAGCATCTTACTGGCATCATGAGACGTGCATGAGACGGTGTCTGAAACAGACCCGCCTGCTGCTGCCTGCTAGTGAGGCCTGGCATGGAGGCATTCGGGAAGAGGCACTAGATCAAATCGAGCCATCAGGTGAGAGAGAGGATGCTTCTTCGATGGTGTGGACGAAACTTCGTGAACATGGCCAGGGTCTCGAGTCTGGGAGCCAACCAGAAGCCAGCGGTCGGGCTGCTGATTGGACGAGCCAATACAGGCCGCGCGCTAGAGATGCGACTCTTCGCAGAATTCCGAGGTGATATGGGCGTCTCCCCTTGCGTGTTGCTGTTGGTTCCGATCGCGTTGCTTGTCATTCCAGCTCAGAGTCAGTACATTGCATGACGCACAGTCTGAGCTCAATCATGTTGTTCATCCTCGCCCTCCTCCCCCTGCTGCCTCTCGCATACGCTGCACAGGAACCTCTGCGTATATTGCATCGTGTCTACCACCCAAAACTGCCTACAGAATCATTCACAGAACGTGGCGCGCTGTCTCTATCAGGCTCTGGGCCATTCACCGGAACCAGTCTCGTGCCTTCCGAGGGACTCGCCTCCGACCTCCTAGAGTTTGCTCAGTCGCTCCATAACGCCGATGCCTCTCTCGACAATAATGCCCTTTACCAGGTGGCACTAGAGCATCCAGGGGATACAGACCAGAGCCAATGGGATGTATCCTCGGTCAAGGCGGTGAGTAATTTCATTTGACCCTTCTTTCCTTTTTCACTCATCCTCCATCCTCGCCTCGCTTCGAGCCGCCATCCGGATACGTTCGAGTGCTGACCTACGCCTGCTCCAGTGCCACCTATCCCAAGCTACTTCGGATTCTATCAGACTCCATGTTTCTAATGATGGCACGCCGTATGCTATCGATTACTTCCTCAGTCCCGTGCCTCATGATGGCGCATGTCCTAAACGTAGTCGGACATCCAAATCACCACCGACTCCCCTGCACATTCGGCCGATTACCAATACAACTGTATTCGTCAATACGCCAAGAGTCCCTGCTCAGTAAGTCCTATTTTTGTCTCGCGTGTTTCATGGACAGCATTAGAATAGAGACGTTTGACTGTTTCTGACCGACCTGTTTACTGATTATACATCACCACCATCTTCAGACCACCGCTGCGTACGCCACCCCCTTTGACAACAGAAGGTAAGGTGGCCGAGCCAGTGCCTGAAAAGTCATTCCTCCAAAAATACTGGATCTACATCCTCATCGCAGTCGTCGCTTTAGGTAAATTCTGCATCCTCACCCTCTTTTTTTGTTCTACATATGTTGACATGGTTTTGCGCAGTCATGTCCCCGGCACCGCCAGAGGAAGAAGGCGGAGGCAATGCTCGCCAGGGCGGTCGTTAGATCGTCAGTGTTGCTGTGATACATTCGCACAACTGCCACACGTTTTGATAGAGAAAAACTACAATATCAACATTATGTATCATATAATGGTATCCAATCGGATGTGGTATACCCCTCATTCCCTGCACCGTTTCACCGAAATGCCCTTGCTCTTTTTATTTTCGGTAATTCCTGGAACGCCTCCAGACCGTCCAGACGACATCTGGGCCCTCGATGGCCTCCTATAGCCTCCAATCGCCTTCTGTGGCCTGGTGACATTGAGATGACCTGCCGTGCGCATGACTCTTCCTGGCACCTGCTACAAGATACTAAGAGCCGTTTGGCCGTATCATGATTCCAGTTCCGACGACGGTTCCCAGGCGGCACCTCCAATGTTTCCATGCTTCACCGGACGAAGACGAATGAGCGTGCAGTTCCTTACTTCCCGGTGAACGATTTTTTACCACTCTGGGATAATCGATTCGGTGACATGATAGGATTGTCGGACAATGCGTCTTAGATCCTGTACAATGGGGGATCTGGTGGGCTCTCTCTCCCACCACCCACAGGTAGGCACCCGGTCGGCATTTTAGGAGAGATTACTTACCAAGCAGCCGTTCCACCAATCATTGAATTTATGAGTGCTCGTTATGCGGGATTTTCCTTGGGTCTGGCAGCCAGGGTTGCTAGCCACGATAGACGTGAGATGCGTCTTCAGTTCTCGCTCTAGAGGCACTCTCGGGCTGGTCTGAACAATGATCCCTCCTTGTCCGCAGTCGACCACTACGAAGAACAAATATCCTAATGGAGTATATACATTCAATAATATGACACATTCGTTTACAGCATTCCCTCCCTCCCTCCTCATTGCCATGAACATCAATCTTTCCAATCTTGAAACTCTATTCCGACAACCCCCAAGGGTGCACCGACTATCTCCCTGAACCCTAATTTCTCATAGAACCTCCTAGCACCCACATTCCTCGTATCCATACCTAACCACATCCTATCCAGTCCTTTCTCGTCTTTCAGCCACTTCACCAATACTCCAATCAATTTCTTACCGTAGCCTAATCTCTGATACTCAGCCAGTATGTCTATATGCATGTGGGCGGGAGAATATGCCAAGGCGGCGGGATGTGCATGATGCGGGTCATGGATAGTCTTGATAAACCGAATGTCTGCGTCCTTGGGAGGCGGTGAGGAGGCATGACTAGGTGAGTCTGGACTGGTGATAGATAGAGGGTATTGGGAACGGTATTTGGGTAACCATTCTTCTTCCATTGCTTTCTCGAACTGGATCGTATCGAAAGCAGAGAGAATGTACCCTACTACACTTCCCTCATCCTCGTCTTTCCCTCCTTTTCCCTCGTCGACATCATGATTATCATTAGACTCAAAATTATTGGCGAGGGATTTCTTGGATGGGTCGACGAGGACGAAACCACCGGCGAACGGTAGATGCACGTAAGGCTCTGCGTACATCACGCCTATCAACTCTCTGAATGTGTGTAGGTCCTCGGCAGAAGCACCTGCGTCGCCTGTTAGGAGGCAGATTCGGGAAAGTGCCCCAGAATCGCTACGGCGTGCGGGACGAATGAAGAGTTGGCTTGGATTTGTAGAGCTCATTTGTTTGGAGTCTAGGCTAGACCTGATGGGTTCCTACGCTCTGGATTGTCGTCGAATTTTGTTAGGTAAATAGAGATAATGGATGGAAGGACTGCATATACTCACTCGATCTGAACCTAGGATTGGTGTGGCTGTGATTGCACCGTCACCTGTGGAGCTACGATAACACTGTCAGATACTAGTCACTGACAAACACCTACTCGTCGCCGTGGATACTTCGAGCCTGTAATACAGTAACGAGTTTCATCGAAGTCTACCCTCCAATCTCCAACTCATCTCTCAAAGACTCGCATATGATTCTCTAGATCTGTACACTGCGTCCGCCATCGCTCGGCGCGATCATCCTAAATCACTTACTGGAGGAATTCCGCTTCAAAGCGAGCGAACGTCGAAGAGGAGATATCTCGGAGACAAAACACATCTCATTTCCAGCGACAATCACACAAATCGATTATCCTCATTGGATAACGCGCGATGGAAAAACCACGCATGTGGGCAAACATTACCCATGAGTTCTCTCAATGAATATGGCAAGTGTTCAAGAAGCTACTAATTAAGAACATCGGAAGAGAACCGCCGTGCGGGTTCTAGCCAATCCCCGGTCGTGCTTACAATGCGTTCGCTGGTAAAGAGGTGATAGAGAACAGATAACGAATGCTTCAGCGAGCTCTTCGATTCATGCAGAAGCACCTCCCTGGCATGTCATGGCATTTCAAATTTCTGGCAGTAAGCGAGGAATTTAATAGGGGTGCATGGCCACTACTATATGGTGGGTGTATGGTGTGTTACGACAACAATAGAATACAAAGCAGGTCCGGAATGATGTATGTGAAAGGAATATGTGATATGAAGGAAATATGAAGAATATGGAGATTGGAACCCAAGTGAGCGGTCACTTTCGATAAAACTGTCATTCTGCTTGTCAGTACCAGGAAATTTGCAACCGTTTATCAAATGAACCGGCGGGACTCACATTCCGTCGGAAATTGAACCATAAGGATAGACATCCACGATCGAAGCTGCTCCTGAAGCCTCTGTTGCATGTGTTTAGTAAAAGAATGAAATCAAGAAGGATCAATTAAAAAAAGAAAACATACCGTTTGTGAGAGAACTCCCATTCTCGGTTAACGATACGGAACGCAATATCTTCGTAAGGAGGCCCAGCCATGAAATGGAGGAGAACGGTCTCGTCGTTCCCAGGTTCCTTGATAATTTTATATGTCGGAGCTTTTGATTTGTCGATGAGATCCGGGTAGAAGATGTTGAACTGAATTGAACGAGTTAGCGTAAGAGCCGGGAAGGAACGGGTTAGTCAAAACAAACCTTGTATCCTTGCACAACCTTGGGTGGAGGGTTATCAGTGCTAAGGATATTCCGTTAATACCCCTAAACAGATAGCAATAAAAGCTGATATCACGTACTCGTAGTGTGTTTGGTTGTACTTGTTCCATTCATAACCCGTATGTACACGATTGAAGTACCTAGGCTTACGAGGTCGCCATTTGTCTTCCCAGTTGTAACTTGTGGGATGGGAGATGTTCTCCTCAACGTTGAACAGTTCTTCTTCTTCATCAAGTTCTCGTTCCGCCTCTGCACGATACAGGGCCTCGGCCAGATCAGCGTTACTCGGTGCCTCTGGTACTTCGGTCTCAGTAGGAGCTTGTTGCGCTTTCGGTATGAACCGGGACGCTGCAACAGCACGTCGTTGTTGCATCTATGAGTAAAGTTGTTATTAGTTCGCGGGAGAACATTGCTAATGATGCCGTCAAAATGTCTCACAAGTGAACGTAACTCTTCAATCTCAGTCACGATATCTATCTGGCGTTCCTCATACGGAAGCTTCCTGATATCAAGTAGCGCAGGGCTCATCGACCTATCGTAAGGTTCGACCTCCTCCGGTAATACAGCCTCCTGTCCTGAGCCATCAACTTCTGGCATAACATTCTGGCGGTCACCACGAGCAGCAGACTTCGCGACGCCTGCAAGCAACTCTTCTTGTGCCTGCAAAGCCTCATCACGCTGACGTTTGCGGAGTTGCTCAAGTCGGTTGCGCACGACAACTTCGTGTAAAGTCTTGAGCTTGGCCTAAAATAGATAACACGTATAAGTTTACGAAGGTATGACATAAAATCTGTGGAACACAAACTTTAGCTTTCCAAACGATAACCTTCTTCAACAGGTTCTCCCAATACTCGGCGTCAATTGGCTCGCCACTGCCAAGCTTTGTTTGGATCTGCTTTTGCAAGACAACGAGATGGTCATATGTCTTGCCTCGGAGGAGTGCAGTGATATCCGCCTCAACAGCAGCGGCAGCTTCTTGTCCTAGCTTGGTGCTTTGCCTGATACGGTCGACACCATCTTTTACTACAACCATCATGTTCTGTACACGGCTTGAATAAAATAGAATGCCTTTGAGGGATATATAAAGACTCACTGTCCAGAAATCTATATTGACGTCCGACGTTTCAAGTCTGAGATATCTCTCGATATCGGTATGCAGTTCTTCGACTTGTTGCGGTGCAAGACTCTGAATAAATGTTAGTGGATGAACGCAATAAAATAGGTGAACGGCATGAACGTACATCCAAGATATTGTATGGTTCGTCAAGATCAATCTCAAGCTCTTCGTCGTCGACTTCTTCCTTCTCGTCTGTGATAGGATTGACATAACGGAGGTTCAAGGCAAGGAAGTCAATAGCTTTCGCTCGTTTCTCCTTGATTCGAATGGCCGCGCGCGTCCTTTCTTGGTCGAGTTGGAAGTCTTCTTCTTTCGAGAGCCAATCCGCCATCTGAGCCGATTCAGCAAGACGTTGCATCCTAATTTCCTCCTCTTCACGCAACCTCTGTTCAGCTTCTCTCTCTGCTCGCCTTTTGTTAAGCCTCTCAAGTTCCTCCTTGGCTTCTTGTCGTCTAATAGCATCCTTCCTCTGAGCTTCTGCTATCGACATGCCTTGTTTTCGTTCCTTCTCGTTCTTCTTGTGCCAGCGGAACTGTTGTCCCAAGTTCGTGTCATGGAAAGGGTTGTCGGTAGCACTGTAGACACTGAGTTCAGCAACTTGACGAGCCTCCTCCTCTTCCCTCATACGCTTCTTCTCAGCCTTCCGTAGCTTACGCTCTTCAGACTTGTCCCGCTTGCGTCTAGACGTGATATAAGTATTACACTCGAAATGACAGTATAGCGAATGCAACATACTTCTTTTTGTCATTATCTCTACTGCGACTCCTGTGCCGACGCCTAGAAGATCCCTCTTCTTTGTCGCGACTCTTGCTCCTACTGTCTCGTCTCCGCTTCCGTCTGTCATCGGAATCGTAGTCATCGTGTCGAGGACGTCGCTCACGAGAGCGGTCGCGGATTCGTCGTTCGTCCCTTTCGTGTGGTGATGCTGAGCGAGAACGACGGCCTGCCATTATTATGGAAGGGATTGTGTTAAGAATTCCACTTACAATCCCAAACCGATTGGTGAAGCTAATGGAGGTCCAAGTCGAAGACAAGCGAGAGACAAACACATGTCAACATCGTTAATCACTGACACGAGCGTCTTCTCTACATCATGCACCATCCTCGACTCGGACTTGCTCTTGTGCATTTAGACTTGCCAATAACTTTGTCCTGAGCTCTCGTACGATTGGATCTAAGGTTTGCCACGCAACGATACTACTGGATCTGTCTCTATAGAAAATGGCTCTCAGGACATGTCTTCGACAATGCGCTGGTAGCTCAAGTAGACCTCGGACTCGGACCATTCGTCCGAGAGTTCGAGGCGTTCAGACACAAGCTCGTTATGACTATACTCTACCAGAAGACAACTCTGGGGATCCAACATTTGACTTACCAGCTGGTATGGCAACACCTCGACAGGTATGCCACCAGTTCTGCTTGATCAATTACTCGGATCCTAACGGTGTGGCGTCAGCTCGTACGATACCTTGATGAGTATGTCATCGGTCAGGAGAATGCAAAGAAAGTGCTTTCTGTTGCGTGAGTATCATATTCAATTTATTGTACGAATTAATGTATTCAATTAATATAATAGCGTCTTTAACCACTACAATCGAGTCCGAGCGAATCTGGCAGCAATGCAAGACGAAGAGGCCGAACAAGCATGGGATTCAGCACCGGAAGACAGTATGTTGGACGACTCTGAGACTGGTAGATCACACAGGCCAACAGGATCCTTAGCTCGATATCCCGGAGTTGCGCCGGCCTCGGTACAACCTCATCCTTATAGACTACCGATGCCTTCCATGCCGCTGCGGTCACGGCATGCGGTTCCCTTGTTTGAGAAGAGTAATGTGCTCGTCATGTATGTGTTATTTCTGCTTGCGTCACTTCGTATTGTGACGAATGAAATGTATTTTTTCGTTCCTTCGCAGTGGACCAACTGGCTCTGGTGTGCACTAAATTTATGTAAGAGTGGGAGCAACAACCGACCAAAGATTCTTGTTATTATAGGCAAGACTCTGCTGGCAAAGACGTTAGCTAGGGTGCTGGACGTACCTTTCTCCGTGAGCGATGCTACTTCATTCACACAGGTAGGTAATTTACTCGATTGGATGCGTACTATTGAGTAACTCGCGTCCCTTAGGCAGGATGTTTGTAATCATAAATACTGGGACGAAAGGCGTTGCACTAATCTCGTTTGATCCTAGATGTCGGCGATGACGTCGACATGTGTATACAACGACTTGTAAGTCTTCTCCGTCTCTTTAACCCACTGTTGGATGAACATCCTTTCAGCTCCAAGCAGCAAACTGGGATCCACATCGAGCAAGTATGGGAATAGTCTACATTGACGAAGTAGACAAGATTGCCCGCAAGAGTAGTCCAGGAGGTACAGAGGGAAGCCGAGATGTTGCAGGTGAAGGTGTTCAACAAGCCCTCCTGCGAATGATGGAGGGTTCTGTGATCACTGTGCAATCTAAAGGAGGAGCCGAAGCGCCCCCTGCTGGTGGTGATGCTCGTACAAGACCACCACATCGAAATTTGAACGTCGGTGGTCGTGAGTCATTGAGGTATAGAACTAATAGGTAGCGTCACTAACTGTTTATGATTTTAGCAAGACCAGATTCCTATTCAATAGACACATCGAATGTGCTTTTCATCCTCAGCGGTGCCTTTGTCGGACTGGATACTATTATCAAGCGGAGAGTTTCAAAAGGCGTGAGTTTTGTAGACATCCTAGAAAGTTTATTCACCAAGATAATTTTCTGTAGTCGATAGGCTTTACAGCGAACCTTGCATCGAAGAGCGAGCAAGAGGAGTCTTCTGACGGGTTCCTGCCGTTCTTCACTCCCAATAAACGTTCAGCGCCGAGAGTACTCGACCACGTAGAACCAGCAGGTACGCCCTCATTCCTGTGTCCATTTTCTCACTGCAATTTTACTCATTCCGGAATAACCAACCCAAGACCTTGTCAAATACGGGTAATTATAGAATCTTACTCTAAGACGAATGGTTTATCTCATCGAAGCTTTAGATTCATACCCGAGTTCATTTCACGGTTACCTTCCATTACAACTCTATCACCATTAACGCCACAGGACCTACGGAAAGTACTAACAGAAGTCAGAGGCTCACTCACCTCCCAATATACCGCACTATTTGGATACTCCGGCGTAGAGATCCGTTTCAGTAGTTCAGCATTGGACGAGATTTGCCGGAAGACCGCCGAGCGAGGAGGTGGCGCCAGAGGATTGCGAGGGATCATGGTATGTCAACCGTCTGTACCTCTACGGATTTTTCTGATGACGCGTGAGCAGGAATCACTACTTTTGGAGCCTATGTATGAAGTCCCGTAAGTATACGCCCTTGTTTATAAATCCAGGGACGCCTAGCTAATTCGAGATCATCCCGCTATTCATCGTCGTACCTGCTTTCAGTGGTTCGGTAAGTTTCCATCTGACGTCATTTCTTTCGTGACCTGAATCCTATCATTTTTCTTCATTCAGTCGGTCAGACATGTCCTAATCACCGATGCCGTTGTGCGAGGCGAAGAACAGCCATTATACTGGCGCAAAGGCGAAGCGCCAGCATTTTGGGCGGCATGGGCGGAGGAAGAAGAAAGAAAACCTTCGAGTGGACTTTGACCTGGATCTCAACTCATCTGTACACTAGACACATATACATTGGATCAAGTGGGATATCATCATTGTACCATCTATCAGGCTACAAAGTGGGCAAAAGACTTGTCCAAGGATGTCACAACCGAGGATGGAAAGAAAGTGTACAGCAATTGAGCGACAACTCGATTGTAAAGCTACATGAATATAAGTCGGCGTGCGGTGTCGATACGAGACATTTACTCTTCCTTCTTCTCTTCCTCGGCCTTGGGCTCCTCGGTAGACTCTGCTGGAGTCTCCTCCTTCTTTTCTTCAGCAGCTTCCTCCTTGGTCTCTTCGGCGGCGGGCTCGGCAGCAGGTTCAGCAGCAGGCTCGGTGGCAGCAGGAGCACCTGATTTCAGATCGGAGTTGAGCTTCTGTGCCTCCTCGAATTTATCCTTGAACTGCTGAGCATCTATACACAATCGATTAGTCAGCAACATGTTCGGACAATCTTTAAAGTGGCGTACTCTCGGA
The DNA here is from genome assembly GCA_038087015.1 of Cerrena zonata. Lineage (NCBI taxonomy): Eukaryota > Fungi > Basidiomycota > Agaricomycetes > Polyporales > Cerrenaceae > Cerrena > Cerrena zonata. The sequence goes on from JASBNA010000001.1 coordinate 120,508, forward strand.
GTTTGCGAAACGAATAGCGAGAGTTTCCGGGGTAGGGGGCTCTTCAGAGTAATCGGCAGCAACTTCCATACCCAACTCCTGTCGGAGCCGACGTTTGGTTGCAGCTTGATGTCAGAGGTGACTGTGGTATTATATTAGATATCTGTGGCCACAATTGATCAAGGTGGCGCGACATACTGGCATGGTTCGCGCAGACTTTCAATGTCTTGTCTCGTCGCATAACAAGACGGACTTTCTTGGTCTCCTTATGTTGGAGTAGGCGAACATCACCAGTACCTCTTTCTTTCCACTCCGAAGACTCGGCGGAGAAACGGAAGAGTTTGGCACGCCTGTAAAATGATTAGAGGCGCGATCAGGTCGATTGGCCACAGAGTGAATTACTGGGGACGCACATTTTGAAAAAGACTTCTTCATTCTCTTCGTTTGTCTTGGTCTCAATCTGTTCGGTAAGCTTGATCACAGGCTCGAAATGAGGATCGTGCTCCTCTTCCTAGATCGAAATAAATGTTAGCACGAGACATAACTGTAATCAGACGCCGCCCATAGGCGGGTGAAACGAGGTGCGAGAACATACACGGGGGGCGAGGGCATCGAGAGTTTCTGACATGATGATTGTGGATTGAAAATACAATAGGAAGAGGTGATAGTAAAAGCGAAAGGATTGTAAAGAAAGACGGTCGCGTATCCTATGATGGCAAACCCTTGACCAGATCAGATCCTTGAATCTGATCACTGTACTCCAGGACCCCGGCCACGTGGACTCGCCTGGTCCTCCGGGTCCCACTAGCACCTGCGTGTAACATACAGCCGTCGATCACTGTGAGCTGGTCATCTCTATACACGCTCCTCCGCCGACCATGACACGAATACTTCCTTCTTCCTGGCTCGCACTATGGACCATTGCACTCGCGTTACTGCCGACGCTTGTGCTCTCTCACATGATCGAGGTTCCGGCATCGAAGAAGGAATGCTTCTTCGAGGACCTCCATGTCAATGACAAGGTTGGTTCATATGACCTGCACTGGATGCAACAAAATAAACAGACTGTATAGATGACCGTGACATACCAAGTGGGAGGTGGCGGTCACTTGGATATCGACTTCTGGGTGAGTATTGTATTATTGGCAGCAATACTCCGAGAACTTACTCCGTCATTAGCTGGTAGACCCAGAAGGAACGACTTTGGACAAGCGGATCAAGCAGAGCACTGGCACTGTCTCTATAACTGCTGCAAAGGATGGTCCGCTACGATTACTGCTTCTCGAACCAAATGAGTACCGTCGTGGACAAGATGGTCAGGTGAGTTGTGTTTTCGTCATATTCGGACTACCAGGTTCTAATGTGTCGCCTAGTTTCAACGTACACGGTGTTATTTATGTCGACGAGGATGGTTTGTGGATAAACTTCTCGCTTCTTCCATAAATAATTAAAACTCACCTCTAGATACCATTGCGCCTATCGAACGTGAAATCCGGAATCTTGCCCAAGGCCTCACATCCGTCAAGGACGAACAAGAGTACATTGTCGTTCGCGAGAAGACACACAGAAATACCGCAGAATCCACAAACTCGAGAGTGAAGTGGTGGTCTGTCTTGCAAGCAATTGTCCTCTTCCTGGTTGTTGCCTGGCAGGTATATTATCTCAAGGTTAGCGTTTCTCTTCCACATTTCCAGTCATTAAATAACCTCTAACGGTCACATACAGTCATTCTTCGAGGTCAAGCGAGCCTTCTAGACTACTCACAATATATTGGTTTATCCGCACCTTCTAAAGTTGTTCGCTACCGAGTGATTTGACGGTCTGCTCAAAATGTTGTGCATGAGATTGTCGATCTACAATAATCAAGAGAACAAAACGCGAAAATAATAGGGTATACGAAAACATACAACGACAAGATGGAGATGCGGTAAACATATGCAAAACACTAACTAGAAAGATCATAGTCATGAAAGGTTCGTACAAAATACACATGGGCACCGCCCCACTATTACTTATATATCCGTGCATAATACGAAAAAACATACGCGTAATTCATCGCCATGTAGGTCTCCCTGATCCCCCCCTAAAGCTAATATCCGCACTAGCATTCGGGTCCACACTCTTCAACTTGTCCGCACTTCTCAGCTTGGACGTCGTCGCCAACCTCTGTTGGGACAGAGCGAGAAGAGATTGCCTCTTTGGTCTCTTTGCAGGTGAACGCTCCACGGCTACCCTTCTAGGACCAGCCGAGATGCTCTTTCTCATCGCCTCGCCAGAGTCTCTACGGTTCGCAGGTGAGAGTTGCGGAATCATGCTCGACCGTCTCCTAGCCCGTTCTACACGCACTGGACCAATATTCGATCTCCGTCGACCAGGTTTAGTGGAAATGGACGCTGATTTGTTTGGTGACCCTGGTCCTCGTTTGCCTGGACTGCCTAGACGTTCTCGCCCTTTGGGTACATGCAGGGTTTCCATTGTATCTCCATTACTGGAAGAAGATTCTGAACTAGGTGAAGACGCGCGGTTCATGTTACGATTGCCTAGTGGGGCAAGTCGTCGAGGCGAGCTTGGACCCTCATCGTCTTCCGTAAGACTGCTCAATGTAGGGCCTTTCGAACGAGTCTTCAAGAAACCTGGATCCAGTCGACTCGGTCTTGAGCGTTTGGTACTACTTCGAGTTGCACTCGCCATCGAACTCGACGCCGACAAATCTCTAGGCGCAGAGATGAAACTGAAGTTAACGCTGTCGTCCGTCTTCTCATCCTCCCAATCGCTCTCGGAGCCAATAGGTGTACTCCGGCCTAGACGAGACGTGGATGTCGAAGCAGACTCCTCATTGAAAGATGGTGGCGAAATAACGGTATTGCCTGGACTCTGGATAGCAATCACAGGAGGAGTCGCGCCTAGACCACCATCATCAATGTTTCCCTGGCCAGCTTCGTCTCGCCATTGGACGCCTTTCTTCTTCCCTTTATCTTTGTTATGAATATTGTTATTGCTGTTGTTATCGGAAGCCCGACGGTAGGGCGGGGCAAAGCTAGACCGGATTGACTTCCTGGGAGAACGGTGTGACTTGCGCAATGGAGATCCCATGTTGGAGGCACTCGAGGAACGTCTCGAGACTCTAGTCTTGGGTTGTTGCGAAATGGCTGGACCGGAAGCGATTCTGGTCGCTCCAAACGTACTAGGATTTCTCTTGAACGAGTCGAAAGACGAGGGTGCATCGGCCATAGGTGCAGGTTTGTATTGCTCCACCGTGTGACCAAGCAAATTCTTGAAAGCCTCGTTATTACTTTCTGCGATGTTTTGCAGCGAAATGGCCAACATCTCTGCAGCATTGTCCAAATGCTCCTTGTCGTTCTCAACCGTAGTCTTGAGGAGACGACTCGCCTCGGTCATCATGACGGTACACCTGCCAACCATTCCAATAAGGCTGACCACCATCTGTGCCTGTGTGCCAACGGCTTCTCGAATCGCATCCCGACTAGCTTCTGCTTTGACACGTTCCATCTCAGCTTTACGCCATCGGCTATCGAGTTTGATGTTGTCCACTGAGGTTTCGTCCATCTTGTCCGAACGACGTTCGCTGACAGCACGTAAAGTCGCTTCGAACATAGCACCAGAATTGTTCGAGCGTAGCACCCGTGTGCTCAAAACAGACCGTGGTTGAACTGCTTCCTCCTCAGGTCCCGCGAGAGCTTGCAGGAGGCCCCGTTCAGCTTCAAGGTCAGAGGATAGCGGTGAAGAGGAAGAGGAAGCTTGATTGTTGAGCTCAGCAAGACGAGCACGAATAGCCTTGAGCTTGGCCTCTGCGACAGATATCTTCCCTGCACAAGCAGCACCGTCAATAATAGCGGCCTGAGTTTGCTCCATCTTGAGCTGCATATCCGTCTTGGCCTTTTCGACCTCCGAGATAGCTTCCTTCTTCCGCCTGTTCTCCTTGTCCGACTCTGTGTCGCGTTTGCCGGCCAACTTGGCTTTCAGCTCTGCGACCTCGTCGTTCAATCGTTTGATAGCTTCAACGTACTGTCCAACGTGACGGTCAACGTTAACGACGTTACGAGTAACAACCTTGGTCTTGATCTTAGTTGCTCGTTCAGCATACACCAGTGTGTTATGCGTATCGTCAAAGTGGAGGGACGTAGGGGCAACGCATACGATCATGACCGTCTTGCAGTTACCACCCAGAGAGAATTTAAGCAAGCGGGTGAGTTTACTATTTCTGTAAGGGACGTGTCGGATGGCACCACCACTTTCACAGAGAGCATTGATACAATTACCCAATGCAAGCAAAGACTTGTTGATATTGGCTCCTTCTACCATCCGTTGACCCATATTGGTCGTCGCAGCCGCTCGCTCGCTTCCAGCCAAGTCGATAATCGACAATGTCGCCATGGATCGTTGCTCTGTGATACCAGCCGTCGAGGGGATTGGGTTATGTGAATTTGGAGTACTGCATGTGACCGGGAGGAAGTCTCGTTTGCATGAGTAGGTGACTGCGTCCTGCGCGAGTTGCCCAACATGACGATTTGTTTTACTTCATCCGCATTCGTTGGGCGAAGCTCGGCGAGTCCGACGACCTTGACAGGTTTTGTCTTCCCGGATTTGGAGGCCGCCTCGTGGTATAGGTGTTCCTGGTTCTGCCAGTAAATCTCGAATTTCTTCGTTGTAGATTTCTAGGAATGTAACGACAACGTCGACATTGTGATCTTCTCTGCGGTTTTCGATTTCTTGGAAGAGGTCTGCCATGGTCAGGTAGATGATACCTGGGTCTTCCTCTGTGCCGCTAATAGTATGTGTTTTGCCACAACCCGTTGCCTATGTTGTTAGAATTAGCAAACACAGTATTCCAGTAGAGTGCAGAGAGACGCACTCCATACGCAAAAATGGTAGCATTGTATCCATCTAGAAGGTTTCGGAGTAACGGTTTCGCAGTGTTCTCGTAAACGTCTCTTTGACATGAATCATGTCTGAATACCCGGTCGAAGATGAACCTTCTGTCCTTGTAACGTTTCGTCCCAGGTGGAAGGAAGCCTCTTTCAACAAACGCTCTTGACGCGTCCTTTTCGGCAGGATCAAAAGTCAGGACTCGATCATCGACAATTTGAACGATATCCCGTATGCAAGAATGGTTGGGAGCAGGTCGGCCGGGTGTAGATAGTGCGCCGTCTCCACGAATGACATTGTCGACGACGATTTCTGGTAGTCTTGTTGCCTCCCAAGAAGTTGGCGGTCGAACCCGGACTAAATGCACATACTATGTAAGTGAAAGTGAAACCGGTGGACGAAGGGAAGAACGCATGCCTGCTACAGTGATCGAGCCTGCGGCAACCATAGTGAAAATGGTTCCGAATCGTCCGGCAGCTGTGTGTCGCGGATGGAGGAGTTGTGGATGGAGAAGTGAGGGTGGTAGTAAGGGGTCGTAAGTTCAACTCGGCGACACAGCTCAGAAACCAGAATCAGCTCCCGGCACGCGACCAGCCACGTGATCGCGTCCCACCTGGCCCTGAAGCTGGTGCTTGGGCCAACCTGAAGTGGTAGTACTGTTACTTTACTGCTTTTCGTTAACGGTCTATGACTATGGTGTAGCCTTGGATCAATCATGTTTGTGCTACTCTGTGACATATTGAATGTATCAAATTCAGAGCTCGATGGTCCACCTAATCCGCCATATCTAATAACCGAGGCATAGATTATGTTCACCACAAATCCTTAGGCTGGTACATGGTCCTTCACATATATCGCTAATGTGGACAAGTTTTTCCTCAACACTGTGCAGGAAAAGTGCTTTCTAAACCTTCTCATCTAAAGACAAGAGAAAGTATGTCTCTGTAATTGACGGTCATTTCGTGGGGATTTTCACATTCACTAGTAGTAAGTGCTTTGCTCGATATCCTTACGTCCTTTGCATATTTAATGATGTGCGTTCTAGCTGCGTATGTAAATAGGAAATTTGTATCATACAGGCTTACCATGTAGGGAAAATGGCTTCAGCTTGAAACTACATACAAAACCGGAAAGAAGCACCAGGTAAGAACAGTATGTGTCATTCCGCGGAAGTGCGGCACCACAGTCAGCCTCTCAACATATCGTGTCGGGGACATTGCTCGTGCAACCCGTCGAAGCTGGCTTAAGACCAACATCATCTCTACTTCTAGATATGTCTTACACCGAATTTCCTAACCGTACCTCTCGCCGACGTTCTGGAGCCTCGCAAGCCGAGTCTTCAAATAATTCAAGGCGTTCCTCACAAGCTCGCTCTCAGGAAGGCGAATATGTCTTGCCTGACGGTATGGACAATACATTACCTTCCGCACATGTTGCTCCTCGTCGTCGCCCTACCGCAACAGATTCGCCTCTCCCACTGTCTCAAAATAACCTCACTGTCGGAACTCCTCGTGAAACCCGCCGTGGTTCTGGTGGTAGCGAGAGCACTTTGGCTGAAGAGGACAACGAGATTGACTTCGAGTCCTACCGACACACTTACGATATCCCCCCTCCCCCTCAGGCTGCAGGTGGTCACATTATCTCGCACCCCAGACCAGACTATAGGCCTCCACCAATTCCGGTACCGGAAGACTTACGAAGAGAGTATGAAGAGGATGAACGTGCATACCACGAGGAGAATGCGGCTACCGAATCCAACTATGTCCCCTCTGATGAACGCCGACGAGGTCTGTTTGCTAATATTCTGAGGCTGCACGGATTGGACCTGTTCGATGAAGACGACGAAGAGGGTAAAGAGGTCGTCAATACTTTCGGTGGCGAGGCAAACCAGGTTAGACGTCCCTGGGGCTTCCGACGCATGGACTCTGTTGCTATGTCCGAAGCAGATGTGGTGCTTGACCCGGAAGACCCTACTGTGTCTGGTCCGCGAAAGGCGTCTCACGAGGATGCTGAAGACACAGAGAAAAGCGTGCTTCGCGACATGAACTATCATGAACGTCGCAAAGAGAAGCGTCGTATGCGAATTGAATTTAATGTGACTTGTATGTGTCTCATTTACGTTGCTTATGCACTTACTCATTGACCATACTTACACTTCTAGCCGTCTACAATCGTCAGATGTTCCTCATAAAACTTGGCTAGAGCCTTGATGCTCTTCGGGGCACCCACACATCGAATTGAATCGCAGCTCCTGTCAGCCGCTCGCCTCCTTGAAGTCGATGCAGAATACGTCAACCTACCAGGCATCATTATTTGTAGTTTTGGAGACCAAGACACCAAAACATCGGATACTCACTTCCTCAAGTGCAGTGGTCGCTTGAACCTCGGTTCACTTCACGAAGTGCACCAGATCTACCGTTTGGTCATGCATGACGATATCAGTGCCAAGAAAGGTACAGAGAAGCTCGACGAATTGATGCAGGCATCTCCGATTTACAATACCTATATTCGGTGCGGTCTCGCGTTTGGACTTGCGGCGTTGATCTGCCCTTTCGCTTTCGGTGGATCCTTTGTCGATATGTGGTTCGCCGGATTTGGTGGAGTTGCTTTGTGCCTCATGCATAGTTGGTCGTCAAGCAAAAGTCAGATCTATGCGACCGTCTTTGAGTGAGTATTTCAATCGAACCTTCTATTGAGCTGGTACTAATGCTACTCTAGAATCACTGTGACAGTGGGCATTTCCCTGATGGCTCGTGGGCTCAGCAGCATTCGGAGCGAGACCTTCTGTTATACCGCCATATCGTCTGCCGGTATCGTCAGCATCCTGCCTGGCTATCTCATTCGTGAGTTGTCTATTATCAAAACAAAAAAATACAACTGCTGACAAACATACTAGTGACGAGTTCTTTGGAGTTGGCTTCCAAGAACATTGTGTGCGGCAGCATCAAGATGGTTTATGCCCTCATCTATACTCTGTTTATCGGTTACGGTCTCAACCTTGGCTCTGACATCTACCTCCTGTTCGACGAAGACAAGCGAGAAGAACTCAAGGCTATGACCGACAGCATGGTCGCAGCTGTTTCACTCAGTGGCTATTATGTCGCCGATAATACCTCTCTCATCATCAACGATTACGGAGCACACATGTTCTCTGGAAAATTCACATTTTCCAACGTGATGCCCATCAAACGCGACAATATCATTGCTGGCTGTTATCGTCCTCCCTCGTTCCCGTGGTACCTCCAATCGTGGCCCTGGTGGACTCAGTTCTTCATCGTCCCCACTTTCGCCACCATCTCCTCGCTTTCGAACCTCCAACCGTTGAAAAGCGTAGAGATCATCGTCATGGTTGTGATTGCCTCCATCGCGTATGTCGCAAACAAAGTTGCTGACTACTTCATTTTCGAGCGTTCGGACGTTGTATCTTCGATTGGAGCGTTCGTCATTGGGATGCTCGGAAACATTTACTCACGCAAGATGGGTGGTACTGCGTTTACGTCCATGGTCACTGGTGTTTTGTTCCTGGTACCGGTAAGTATATTTTATATCCGTCGTTCATTTACTTGTCTAACCTAGCACTCTTGAAACAGTCTGGTCTTTCCGAGTCTGGAGGCATCACAGCCCGAGGAAATGGTATCGAAATTGGTTATGCTATGATTTCGGTGACGATTGGTATTACCGTGGGACTGTTTATGAGCCAGACTCTTGTATACACGTTCGGTTCGAGAAAGAACGCTGGTCATTTCTCGTTCTAGTTACTACTCGTCTGTTTCTCATTACGAAACTGCCAATATATATATATTGCATCTTTGAATTGTCAGCAGCTGTTGGAAAAATGTATGTTAGTGCAGCTAAATACTCCTGTGGACCTGACGCACCGAAATATATCCCCTCAAATATATAAGAGGAAAGACGCGTGAAAGTACGAAAAGAAAGAACGATGATCATTCGACCCCTATGTTCAGGATATGCCAGGATATTGACACGGGGACTTCCTGTGTGCCTGTCCGTCCGTTCTCAAACACAACTGCCGCACTGACAGCAAATATATCAGAGTCGAGGTCCTGCATGTATGCTAGTCATTGTATGGGGTAGCCTAGGAAATTGTGGGCGGACGTCGTTTGAGGATATAGCATTGGAGTTTCCAAAGTGGTGGAGATGGTCCTATAGTAGTGTCTAAGAAACTTGCATCGCGGCGAACGAAGCAAAGCATTTCCTATTAAGAACAAGTCAAGTATTAGTATCCGTGTCTCTAGGTTGTCCGCTTAGAAGGGAAAAAAATAATGTCCGTCTTCAAGTGACTCGACTGGAAGTTGGTCTTGTCGTCGCCTACACCGTCTCGTCTTGCATGGACGAAACTTGGACAATTACACCATGTTACAAAGAGATAAAAACAGCAGAATATATGATACACCAGGAGAGAGAGAAGAAGAGAGTGGAAGAAGAAAATATGATGAGGAGGATCCGATGAGAGAGACTGTATGATAGGGAAAGCATTGTAGTAGTTATATAAACGAGAACGTAAGCTGTAGGTGGTGAGGAGGAAAAAATAAGATCTGAAATCAATGAGAATCCGGACCATGCACAAGAAATTAACGAGAGAGAGAAAGAGAACGAGAGAGGAAAATAAGGGCTTTAAAGAGTTCATGAAATGATGAGGGAAAAACGAAAGCATGGAATCATCGCTAGGTCGATGTAACACCCGATCTTGGTGGGCCGCTATCTTCAGCATAGAACGCGATCTGCGCTCTGACGAGAGCAATCAGAAGCACCAGCCATGCCACAGATCGTAACAAAACTCTTCCGCGCACCCTCCCTCCAGCCCAACCCATCCAATCGAGCCACCACCTGTTCATGCCTTGAGGAACATCTTGTCCTTGAGCGACAGTGTCGCCAACTTGGTCTCCCGGTGCGTTCCAATTTCTGTCAAAAACAACGGGCGCATCCGAGAAAGGATGTCCAGGTTGCCGCCAACGACGACGACGAGGTCGTGAAGAAAACACCAACGGCCAAACAACCCAAACGAAGCATCTTGACTACGAGATGACGCAACCACCATTGAACCACCTGAGAAGGAGGGGAGTCGAACGGGTAAGAATCCGTATATAACTGCAGCCTTCAAGAAACACGACACGTAGCATAGTGATGGATAGCGTGTGAGGGGTGTGATGATATATCAGAGAGAGAGGGAGAGAAAATGATTGTATTGAGTCCACATTTCTTTTTCCAGGCATACAATTATTTTTTCAAAGTTGCGAACGAGAAGAACGGGGTGGGAGAAAGGAGGAAAGAGAGATGACATACCATTGTGCGTTTAGTTGTTGTATCCAGTGGACTATGAGGCGCAGTCGAAGCCTAGGAGATCGGATAGGTAATAGTTTGGCCTTTTCGTGCTCGTCGACTGGCAAGATCTATTTTAATAAGCGAGTGACATCAGTATTTTTGAACAGTTTTCAGCCGGTAATTTTCCGAGAGCTCACCAGAGCCATCCAGAAGCTGAACAATGCTGGATCCTGAGGTTTGGGGACGTATAACTGATTGAGACGTTCGATGACCCATGGTGTACCACTCTCAAGCTGAGCGAGAAAATCATTACAAACGTCCATCAAGTCCTCGTTTGTAGGCGCATGTATCGAGGGGGCCCGTGGTATTGGTGGACCGTCGTCCGACGTTACAACTCGTCCGTGAGTTGAAGTACTTGACTCTCCAGAGTTGGACAAGGCGGCTGAAGGTCCAGCCACCAACGACGGGTCATCAGCAGAATCCCGTCCCGCGGTGTCAAGCACCATAACCTCGGCCTCTTCCATCCCCTCAAGATCATCAACCTGCTCCACTTTAGCAATACAATACCCATCCAACTCGCCCTTCTTCAAGATCCTAAACCGATGCGTCCCCCACGCCTCGACCAAACACTGCCCATCAGGCAACATCTGGACTTTCCGAATCTCGAGCATAGTGCCGTATTCATGCGTAGGAGACGTTCGATTAATTTGAGAAGGTGAACGGTATCCTGGGGCGGATTGGTTGGGAAGTGGAATCATGCCGAAACAGGGGTATTCTGTTTCTAGGCATCGGCGAAGCATTAATTTGAATCTTGGTTCGTAGAAATTGAGAAAGACGGGCATTCCGGGGAAACTGAGTTGACAGACGAAGACGGGCGTATCCAGGCCTTCTTGGTGCTCTTCCTCTTCTATCGCTGCCCCGCGAGCGGCGTAGGCATCGGGGAATGCTTTGCGAACTATAATTATTATTAGTTAATATTAAAATTTAGGTCCAGAAAGAAAGAGAACTTACTGATCGCCAGGATGACTTTATTACAGGGTTGATCTTGTAGGAGGGTAAATCGTGGTAGAGACTGGCGGCAAAGGGGACAGCTTGGGTTATGGTCGAGGGAACGAAACAGACACTTTGCGCAGAAAGTCTGTATAAAGAAATATTAGTACGCATGCTAGCGGTATTGTTAAGGTCCAGGTTTGGACTAGACACATTGTCAAGACATTTCAGAAAATATGCAAAGTATGCGAGACAAGAGTGTCCAAATACCGAGGACCAAAAGTCCGTACATCGGCCAGTGGAAAGGCCAAAAGTGAGTAGCGTTCGATTGCTCCAAACTAGGTTGGACCGAGGCCGAGGTGACGCACAAAAAGCAAGACAGCGGGACAACCGCAAATGGTGCACGGACGACAAACGGTACCCTTGGCGGGTTCGGTCAGTGTAGAATGGTCCCGACCATCGAGAAAGGAGCGGAAGAAAGGCGACAAAGAGGAAGTAAATGAAAGAGGGACTTACATGCTGACATGGAGTAGTGACGGGCTGCCACATTAAAGCAAAACAGATCTGGCACTGCAACTCTGCCATGAGTTCCTTCTCCAGTCGTACGCTAGAGTCGTGGTCGTCATCTGACCCGGCGGAAGTAACAACGCTACTCCGAGCCTGACGGAAATGGATGCGAGCGTCGACTTTATGTGAACGAGTGCGCGTGGTACGCCTGAGCCGCTTCTTGGGCGGTTCAGGCGAAGGCGAGTGCGAAAAGTCTCTACTGCGTCTTACCCTATGTCCCGAAGAGGAAGGTGGCGGATCGGCAGCGGTATGGAAAGTCGGAGTCGAAGTTCGAGGCGCGGAAAAGGAAGTGCGCAACCGATCGCTGTGGTTGTTTGTCACAGTAGATCCTTCATCATCGGGATCTGAGTATTCCTCCATGGACGGCTCGGGGGCGCCATCGTCTTCCGGTTCCGTCTCGTCGTCGTCGCTGGTAGACGGGTGGTGGATAGAGGGGTAATAGGGTTCTGCGCGCAAGACCAGGGAGATAATGTTGTTGATAGAGACATCAGAACGAGAGTGCAAAAGACCCTCGTCGTCCTGATCTAGTTGAGAAACCGAGGCTGGTGGTGGAATAAAATTAACTTGAGCATTAGGATGAACAGCAAGGAATCTTGACGAGGGATTAAGGGATGGACAGGTCGGAATGGGACAATGTGGAGGTGTTCGTTGACTTGTGGAGGGTATCAAGGGTGCGAGAGAGAAGAGTGAGGACGAGGAAGCTGAGGACTGTGCGAGGTGCCTGCTGCAAATGGTATGGCCACAGCGAAGGGTGATAGGATTCTGCAGGAGGGCGCTAGGCCTGCAGAGAGGACAATGAAGCAGGGGCAGAAAGTCATTTGGGATCATGGTTTGGGGCGAGGCAGAGCTAGTGGAGGAGCTAGTGCTAGGCACGGGGGCAGAGGGAGGCTCAGGCGGGTTTTGATGTAAATCTGAGAGGGACGATGAGGAGGGGTGAGGAGGAATGGGAGGCTCATGAGGATCGGACGGAGAGGAAGGATGAGAAGGAGGGCGAGTAGGATCTGGAAACGGAAAAGCAATCAGTCCAATTGAACACTACTGCAAATTTGCGATCGAGGGCTACCATCGACTCGGGAAGATCGCTCCTCGTCCGTATTCGGTGCTCTCCCTATCCCTGCGCACTCGGGTCCCGGTAGCTGCTCTCTTGCAGCCTCCGAGGCCTGTTCGTCATATGCTTCCTGCATACTGTGGTCGCAGTCCTGTACTAGATGGGTTGCCGTGCTCGGTCCTGCACGCTGTTCATGGTGCGCTACTTGTACGGGTAAATCGCGCGGCGCCGTATGCGTTCCAGGTGTCTCAGAGTTAGGCGAGCCGAGAAGGGGGAGGGTCTCATCTGGGTATGGCTGAGTCTGCTTCTGCTTCCCTTTTTCCAGCATAGAGAAGAGGGGGAGGAAGCAGCAGCCCTGAGAGTGGGGGCCAGGGGAGGGAACGGCCTCTGTCGACAGTAGTAGCCATTGCATTTGCAGCCACAAACACTGTCTCTTCCTCTCGATCGGGACCCCCATTTCACGTGGCAAGATCGATCACTGACAAATTCACCCTGCGTCATCTGTGCCTGCCCCTCTGCCCCCGATTGCTGTAATAGTCCTAGTATTACCACTGCCGTCCTCACGCTCTGAGCCTTCCAGTCCTCGCCCTCCAGCGAACACCCATTCTCGTTCCCAAACCTGCCACCGTACTTACACATGTTTACATATTAAATATTGGTTATTACAAAGGCAAAACATTACGCCATCCTATCACCTTGGTATCGCCGTCTCCACATAACCTTATGTGATTACTCCCTGCAACGCCCCACCAAGTCCTGCACACTCCCGCGCTTCCCGTCAAGCAATACCCATTCCTAATTTGATCAATAGCGTCTCTCCCTCCGTCGCCTGATTGGCTAACGGTAATCCCTTTTCAGATTTCATTTCGGGACCGATCTCCAATACCTCCTCCTCTCCATCGACACACACTGTGCGTGCTTTGGTGTACTTTAAGCCTCGTCTCATGTACAACTCATGCAGATCTCCTCTCCTTCAAACCAGACATGCCCTTGTATATGTTCTTCAGACGAGTCTCTTTCCGCGCCCTCACCCGCCCTGCATGTCCCACAATTCCGTCAAATTGCCGTTGACAAACTCAAGACAATCCAGGCTATCCTAGAAGCCTCCTGCTCTCCTCCGCGTCGCGATGCATCAAGATGGATTGACTGTATTCAACCTCTAGCAACCCCCTCTTGCCTAGCACGACTCTTTTCGCGCATTCATTTCGGGTTGCTCGGTGTCCCAAAAGCTCTCTCGGCTCTCCATCCAAGATTGGATAAGCATTTTTGAAAGCACCTTAATCCTAGGCAGACGACAGCTGGCGAGAAGATCCTCGACCGACGGACAGTGCAAGAGATCTCATACCGGAGCCCACCTACTTGACAGATTAAACCTTCTGGGCGCACACTGGCTGATGATCGTGCTGCGTTTTCCTCGCCCTGACCGAGGTTGGATTGCGGTCCCGTCTGGTACCGTGACCACGCTCGACGGCGGTCCAGTGGCAGTTGTCGGTGGTGCAAGATGTGTATCACGTCATCTGTCCTTTTCGATCCACACTTTCCCCTGGAGTCCCAGCTTGTTATCATCATAAAACCCACCGGCGGAGAAAGGAGGTCTGTTTAATTTTTGATCTCTTTTCGTAGAATCGGTTATGAACCGGTCGATGTGCCCCCCCAACCCTAACACGCATTCTCCGGATAAGTTCGTTCCCTGGGCGATTGATCTCCTAATTGTCGGACACAAGTTGAAGCTTGCGATTCTAGTTGAGTTTTTGTCCATGCAACATTAGGAAGGTTTGCCTTTTTGGGTTATTGCCTTGGTCTGGGTTAGATGGCTTGCCACCTTCTGCCACACGTTACTTGAAGGCTCTACAATGGCCCATCAAGTTCCTGCACGTCACCAAAAACGTACTCATTTCCCGATACACATCTTTGGATCTTGGGCTTTACGCCACTCGATCCGATCTCGAGGGCTGACGCGAACGGCGAAGTTGGAACCACTGCCTGCATCTTATCCGATAGATAAGATCTCATAGAGTTCACTGGATCCCGACCCGAGTGGAGAGATATATTGTCTGTGTCATATGTATGTCATATTGGGATAAACAGAACGGAGAGCTGCTGGTCATGATATAGTGTCAAATATTAAATTACGTTTATCACATATTCACGACGCTCGGAGCGGAGGGAGCGATTAATGATTCTTAGCACGCGACTAAAATGAATTTCTTCTACCGTGAAACAGGAGCCCCTTCTACAGCGTACACACATTTCCGAATACTATCTTCATACATTTTTGCAACGAGGCTGAGGCTGAGTTTGAACACTTTCATTACCAGCCCTTCGCCCTTCAGCAGCAGCTCACCCGACTTCCCTATCTAGAAACGCACAGCCGCCGATTTCTCCACACTCTCAATAGATACCTTGTGCCCAACCAAGGTACGAATATTACTGATACCATATCTAAACCAATCAACGCCGATTGTGAATTTCCCGATCCAAACGGCGTGTGTATGTGCGCGCATGCATGATACGTGACGGAAAAGAGATGCGAAAAACAAGGATATCACCACCGCAAGTCAGCAAAAAAAATGATTTTGAGATACATCACAATCACGTACCTGATCATGGTCGGTCTCTCAAGACCAATACCCCATCCGTGGACGTGAACATCTTTAGGGAAACCCATGGGCTCTAACATTTCTGGACGGAACATCCCACTGTTACCGACTTCGACCCATTTTTTGAGTAGGGGGTGGAATGCGAAGATTTCTAGTGAGGGCTGGGGAGGTGAAGGGGATTGGATATAGATGCGATAGGGGCATTGTGGGCGGGATGAGAAGATTAAATTGTAGGTTGGAGGGTAAGACGTACCTCTGTGTAAGGGTTATAAGCAGGCTTGAATCTAATGTTCTCAAGACCCATCTTCTTGAAGAACACTCGCATGAAACCTGATTACCAGAACAACGGACAACCAACCCAGTAAACACACAAACAACACCAGAGCTTATACCAATAATAATGTACGTACCAATCAAATCAGCAAGAGTAAGCCCTCTATCCGCAACAACACCCTCCACCTGATGGAACTCAGCCAAATGAGTCGCATCCATCGACTCATTCCTGAACACCCGATCAATACTGAACAACTTTGCCGGTCTGAACCCATCATTCTTTGCTCCCTCCCCTTGGGCATGTGTTTGTGTGGTACCAGAGTGCGTGCCCAAGCCATCATCGTCGACTTGCTCGCCCCGGCATTTGGCCGCAAGTTTATAGAGCATGTGGGCAGAGGTTGCGGTGGTGTGTGTTCGGAGGAGGAGTCTGTGGGATTCTGCGTCTGACCAGGGGGCCTGGTATCCTTTGGAACCGTAGTCGCCGTGTTCGTGGACTTTGGCTACGCGTTTGTAGTAGTCCTCAGGTGGATGAAGAGCGGTCGATGGGTCTGGTGTAATATCAAATGTTTAAAAAATATGAGACATTTCGTATAAAATGGATAATATACCTGAGAGGTAGAAAGTGTCCTGTAGTTCACGTGCAGGATGTTGCTGAGGGACGAACATGGAGTCGAAACACCAGAAACTTGATTCGACAAAGGAAGAAGTAGGCATCTCGGCGAAGCTATAGTCATAAACGGAAGTGGTAAATGTTAGTTAGACATCGAGGTAAAATGAGAGACACATAAGAAACATTACCCCATCTCCAAGAAAATATTACGAATCTCTTCCCGGACTTTCATGAGTGGATGGAGAGCACCGCCGTTCGTCGGGATACCCTCTGCTTCAAAGTTATATTTCTTGTATGTCGATGTCTTCCATGATCCACTGCAAAATAAATATTTCTATCAGTATCCAATGAATGAACAACGAGACAAGATCATACCTGGTAAGCATGTCAACTGTAAGATCGGTCTCTGGCTTCTCAATGGAAGTGCTGAAATTCGAACCCTTTGAAACAGTGAACCATTGTCCCTTCCTACACAATTACACGTATGAGTCAGAAATGCAAGACGTAATAATGTTGTGACATACCTCTGGGCGATAAGTTTTCTTCTACGAAGTTCGGCGAGTGCCTTTTCTCCAGCTTTCAATGTACCCGTCGAGTCAACTTCACGCATGTCCAATTGCGTCTGATCGACTATCTCTGAGACCTGTAAAGATGTTAATCAACACCGAAAGATGATCTAAACTCTGTATAAATAGGCACACATACAATCTTGACCAGACCAGCGCCCTCCTTAGTGATCCATTTTTTCTTGAAAGCATTCGCTTGACCAAGCTTCGCAGTCTCTGCACCGACACGCTTTTCAAGGTCTTTAGGAGGGATAGGTTCGCCCTCTCCCTTTGCAGGTAGCACAGCCCAAACACGGGCTTCGTGTGAGCCGTTGAGTGCTATCGAAGCACCTTCTTGAGTGAGAACATGCGAGATGGTTTCTTGTGTGGTATATGAGATCATCTAGAGAATTATAAGACTTGTACGAGAATGTCATATTTTGATTATTATACATACTTCCCTGCTCGATAGAGAGTTGAGGGCTCCGAGAATAATGATCTGTGAATCATGGCTGGCAGCAGCATCAGTTTGACCAGGAAGCACAAGTGTCCGAGTGTCCTTGATCGAGCCCTCCTTGTCGAGGGTGTCGAGAACCAGCTGTTGGATGGCTTCTGCCATATGTGAGAATATCAAGGTCTCGGAACGTCAGGAGAAAGGGAAATATGGATATATGCTAAAGTCCCAAGGCAAGTAGTAACGGAAGAGATATCTTTCGGTTTGCGATGATCGAGTCAATCTACCTAGATCTCTTCATGAGATCACTTCACTTTCAGCGTGCGCCTTCACTGTGAAGGCTACACGTGATTCTGACTTTTGACGGACGACCACTCGAGGAGATCATAAAGTTGCCACCATGGCCGACTCTCATCGCCGAATATCATCATGTCTTCTCCGTCGTGGCAACAAGTCTGGGAGGAGGCCCAACCTCGACTTAGTTCCATTCAAGAGTCGTTGAGGACGGGCGGGTCACCTTCGGAACGAATCATTCGTGTTGGTCAGCTTGACGCGGAGTTGCTTGACCAGGAGCTTGTTCAGCTATTGCAAGAACCTGTGGGGAAGGCTTTAAATATGATAAACGTATGTCCCCTCGACCCTCAAGAACGGTAAAAATACTTACATAACAGTAGACTTCGTTCAAGGCTCAATATCATGCAGAACTTACCCTCCTCATCCAACTCATCTTGTACAAGTTCTCTGTTTGGGACAGCGGTGCAAGCTACGGTGCAAGATTGCAGGGCCTGAGATATAAATCTTCAAACTCACGATGGCGTTCAGGCCTCCCTTTACGCTCACTTCTGATACATGGGTCATTAACCATGTTGGTGCCATATATTCATACACGAATACGTGAACATGCACTTTCCAACGCTTGGCCGGACGCACCATCCTCAGACCGACGGAGAATTGCTTGGGAGATGTTGACGAAACTCGAATCCACACATGGGCTATTTACATTATTGAACTTTGTCGCATTCCTGTGGAATGGGCGGTATGTCACGATTTTTTTGTTTTTTGTTTGACGCTAAGATGTAGACAATCATACCAGATATCGCACACTTGTCGATCGCTTGCTAGGACTACAGCTAGTACCGGCTCAAAGACTGACTAAGCGTGAAGTCTCCTACGAATTTATGAACCGCCAGATGGTGTGGCATGCGTTCACTGTACGTCCTACTATGATTCGCACAATTCAGGATGACTTATGATTTGATTTGCTCCTCCAGGAATTCCTTCTGTTCCTTCTTCCCCTCATCAATACCCGCGCACTACATCGACGAATATCCCGCCTCACCTCTCAACTCACGCTTTCCTCTCTTTTGCCTTCTCCTATCCAATCAGCATTAGGTCTATCCCACGATTCTCAATCTCTAGAAAAATCTCGTGTACGAAAAGGGAAATACTGGTCGTTACCCCTTGACCAATGTGCAATCTGTCACAATGATGCTACATTGAATGTTACCAATGCTACAGATGCATTAAACACCCTCTCTACGCCTACGTATACATCTACGTCTTCAGATCCTCCTGAAGAGTCTACTAATGCAGCCGAGGAACCTCCCCCTTATCCCATCAGTACACCTTACGTTACTTCATGTGGCCATACATACTGCTACGTTTGTCTAACGACACGTATGGTACGCACAGCAGATGATAGAACGGGCGTAGGTCCTGGCGGAACTCGATGGGAATGTCTGAGATGTGGGGATGGTGTTATTGGGGTGGATAGAGTTGAAGTCGAGGTTGAGGGAAGTGATTCAGAGTTTGGAAGTAGTATTAGTATGGGAGGGATTGATTATACGGATGAGTATGATAGTAGTAATATGGAGTTTACGGATATGAGTGGAAGTGTAGTCTCGAGTAATGACGAGCATTCTAGTTAGTTGCTGTGATTCTAATATAACATTGCTAGCTTTTTAGGGATTTAAGCCAATGTTGTTTTTTACTATTTCTATCTGCCTTGGAAATCCTTACGCTTCGTTCAAATCGGGTATAGAAATTTCAGCCACAGACGCGTTCCCGGCTAATTGCATGGACGCGAACGCGAACGCGAATCGCGATCGAGTTGACCGTGACGCGCTCGCACTCGCACTCGCACTTCAAGTTCATCCTCTCTTTCTTGCCCTCGCTTTCATCAGTCCCTTGCGTATATTGCATAGTCGATAGGCCTCTGATCACAAAATGACCATGGCATCCATAACAGATTACCTTGCAAAGCAAATCTTCATAGAAAAGAATGTGGTACGAAACCTCTTTACATAATACATTTCGTGAAGCCCAATCCACCTCAGGTTACCTATCGCTCACTGAGCCGACAATTCAACATCCATGTCAATTCTGCAAAGAAGTACGCGTCTTAATGCGCGCACTACAGGAGGATACTAACATGAAACTACTAGCGAGCTCGCGACATACCATGCGAATCCTCAATCGTCTGCAGAACAATGTTATGCCACATATATGATCTCTGGAGAACCGTTGTCGCAATCAAGTCCCTCGTCATCACAGAACATGGTCTTATCGACACAAGATGATAATGGAATGGATATTGACCAGCCGACCCAAAGCAGCGTTAATGACGACGACTCTGTCCTCCCTGGTTCAGATCCTGTTCCCCAAGTGAAGATGATGCTTGTTGGAGAGAAGGATCTTGAGCGTACGACGAACATCTTCAAAGAGTTAACAAGATGTTGATTACTTATATTTTACAGACGCAAAGACTAAATATGCTCGTATATACTCGCAACATATTTATTCCCTATCACCCTCACATCTAGTTGTGAGTGAACTTACTTTACACAAATCTTGCGCAGTGAATTACAACATTTATTTAGGATGCCGGTCTCATCTGTGGACCTTCCGCTAATATATACACAGCGGATGCTAAACTATCACCAGAACAATCAATACTACTAGGCCGTGTTGTTGGTGTAGACGTGCATGTGGGTATTTATCAATGTTTTCCATCCTACCCTAGATCAACGATATGCGACTATTAGATCGGAAAGGTCCAGACTACCAAGGGTAAAGCACTAGCAGCTTCGAAGAAACCTGGTCTTGCACCTTCAGCATCTTCTTCCAAGATCAAAGAAGAGGCCAAGGTGAAAAAGGAAGAGAAGGATGCCAAACCTGCGAAGACAGAAGATATGAAGAAGGCTTCTCCGGCAGCTTCGAAACCAAAGGCCACCGGAAAGCTTGATTGGAGCAAAGCCAAGTCAAAGGAAACCAAGAAGGTCGAAAAGGAGAAAGAGCAGGAACAGGAGTCTAACCCTAAGCTCCCCGCGTCCGATCTAGAGGATAACAAGCCGGAAATCAAGATGAAGATAGGACCACCTTCTAGAGCAAAGAAAGTGAAGGCTGAGGCTTCGGAAGCTTCGTCAAGCAAGAAACCATTGAAACCATCCAGCAGTAGTTCTGCGGCATCTAACTCAGAACCACCTAAGGTAATACTCTGACCACGACTTTCGCTATCATTTATCTGAGACTATTTCAGCGTGGCGTCAAGCGTAAATCCGCTCTTCCGGCCGACTCTGATTCCGACTCTATCGTAGTAACCTCCGGACCCTCTCGTCCAGTTTCCCCTCCTCTCACAAAATCGAAAGGCAAAGTTAGTGAGGTTAAAGTGAAGAAAAGTATCGTTCTTTCCGACGATGAAGACTCGGAGGATATACAACCGAAGAGACGAGCTCAGCCAAAGAAACTTATTGACAAGTCTCTTGCAGCAATGATGGATATGGACGATGGTGAGTTTTTCTCCGATATAGACCGGCCACGTCTGTGATTGACGTTCATATAGATCTCGTTATCAAACACCCTCGGCGAGCCTACGTCGCCGCCACCGTCTTCGGATGGAGAGGCGACAGAACAGCCGGACGACGATGTGGAAATGGAGGAGGAGGAAGTCAAACCTGCTCCCAAGAAAAAGAGAACGAAGAAAGTCGTTCCTGTCGGAAGTAATGGCTTGAAGAAGCGGAGGGTAGTCAAGAGTCGTATGACTACCGACGCGAAGGGCTACATGGGTATGCAATTTATCTATCATTTATACAAAAATTGTGTTTCTCACTTTTCTTATTTAGTGACCGAGGATTACTCTGAGTATGAATCTGTAGATGAAGAGGAACCCGAGGAGCCGAAACCAAAGGCAAAGAAGCCAGGTCGCGAAGAGCAAAAAGGCCGAGGTAGTGGAAAAGAAACCTACAAAGACGATCACTAAGTCGAAGTCCACCTCATCGCTGAAGGGTAAGAAAAGCTCTGGAGGTCTCATGGATTTCTTTGGCAAGAAGTAGCTCACCCTCACCATCTGCGTCTTACTGCTACTCTCATGTATGTATATGTATGAGGTATCATCATCGTTTCATTATCTGTCGCTCATCTATAGACACGAATGATACGTCAGGAGAGTGTGGTATAGATATCCAAAAGTTACAAGGTATTTCAGATGATGTCCCGAAGATCGTAGTGCGCATTTCCCTAGTATCTTCCCTAATATTTTCCGGTCAACGAATCTTGAATTTGTTTGAGGACAGTAGCGTCAGCTTTAGCGAGCCATTGTGCCTGGAGAACCGCTCCTCCTCCGCAAGCAGCCTCGGCCTCGTTTATCTTGGCACCAACGTATTGAGTCAGCCGCGTAGTGCGTACAGAGTCATTGTCGTAAATCTAGAAGCAAATAAGTAATTGCAATGTCTTTGAGAGATATATGACGTACCGTTTTGCGACGATCGAACTCCGCTGTGCCTTCATAGTCAACGAAGAGATCTTCGGCTGGCTTATCCCAGTACAACGTTAACCCGGAGCTATGTGTGTGGCAGGTTAGTCTACGGCTGCTGAACGATACGATCTAACTACGACGTACGGATCTTCCTCGGCTCGCTCGTGGGCCTCCTTGATCTCGGAGAACACGTCCAGCCAAAGATTACAAACTTCAGAAGACAGGCGATCCAAGACCTCAGGGCGGCCGGTAGAAACTAGACTTGCGATTCCCATAGCGGTCAGTTTACGGTATCGTGGCTCAGACATGTTATCGAACTAAAAAAAACGGGTTTATCGTCAGTCCTAAAACTAAAAGATGTCTGAGCTGAAATTCTAAACTTACTCGATTCCACCACTGACTCATTATGCCCTCCCACACCAGGGTCTCTGACATGTTGATGGCAGGTGCCGCAAGAGATACCAACTGCTGGAAGACCTGCTTATCCGCGATGGCTACTCGAGCAAGGAAATAAATGTACATCGTCATCAGTCCAGCTTGTGCCTAAACCCAAAGAAAAATGGTAAGCCGATCAAATACAATAACGTCGAATTTGAAATCCGTACCTCATCGTCGTACAATGCCTTGACGATGAATGCGAACAAGCCACTCTGATGAATCGCCTCGGCGTAGACGTGTGGAGGAGCCAATTGAGCCAACAACTCGAGGACGCTCATCATCTGCTTCTGGTCGATGCTGACAGCGTTTTTCAAACCGATTACGAATCCATTGAACAGTTGCGATGAGCATGTCTGTACATGTTATCACGGTTCGTCATCGAGTGAGTAATGTACAGAGATCGGACTGCGTACCTGTAAGACGCGCGACGCATCCAATAATAGATATGATTCTACCAATGAAACGACCGAGCCAAGAACATCCAAATTTTGAGAGAGTAATTCGACG
Organism: Cerrena zonata; assembly: GCA_038087015.1. Taxonomy (NCBI): domain Eukaryota; kingdom Fungi; phylum Basidiomycota; class Agaricomycetes; order Polyporales; family Cerrenaceae; genus Cerrena; species Cerrena zonata. The sequence goes on from JASBNA010000001.1 coordinate 143,442, forward strand.
GCGACCGGTAGCAGCTCGACCAGCCCGACTTGGCCGTTATCAGATTCTATAGTAGTGGTTTGACGTAGGGCTGTCTGCCACATTTCTAAAGCATCTTCCTCTAGTTGTACCTTGGCCTAAATACAGGTCAGGAAAGGGATAAATAATAAATTAAATAAAATAGGCATACGGCTGGCGACAAACTGTCTTGTACCATCGGAACGACCAACGATGCGAGAGGGGTAGAATGTTGTTTTGCGCTCTGCGAAAATAATTCAGTTAATCCTTTTTTTTTTTTTTTGCAAAATCGGTGTGGGATATTATTACCTTGCAGAGGTTTCCTACGATATGCAATAACTTGGCCTTGAAGGCCCAGTCTTCTCCAGCGGCGAACCCTAACGAACCCTCTTTCAGTTACATTCGATGTAAAGAAGATCTGATCCTTACACATTTGAGGCAAAGGTTCGACAATCGCACTCATCAGAGGAACAATCTAAAGGAGGTTGTCTCAGTATCCGGATCGAACGGGCAAACCCAGTGACATACATCTAGTTCTGCACGTTCGATCACTGTATTGAGGCAGTTAGCGATGCGACCTTTACATTCGGAGGTCTCAACCTCGGCTATGAGGCGGAGAAGTTCGGTAACGATGGTTGAAATGAATGGACGGAAGACATCTAGTTCAAACGCTAGCGTCTTTCGAGAGAATAAAAATCAGAATTGGTACAGGTCTCGAGAAGAAGGATCACTTCTTACATCCACGCATTCCCGAATAGCTGTTGCAGCGGTGATTCTGACAACTATGTCCGTTCCAGGGCCACGATCTTGTAGAAGATGAGTAAGGATCTCCCAGAGTCTCGGGTTGTTCGGTTTGGAGGACTCGTGACCGATCCATTGTCCCAAAAGCCAACCTATCCTGCGCTTCAAGATGGGAGAACTAACATTCAACCTTATCAGAATCCAAACATCGAACCTTTTGGAGAATGTTCTCACAAACCTTGTGCTAGTTCCTTGGGCCTCGGGGATGAGATTAGTCTGAAGCCATTCGTCGAATGGAATGGAGTGTCTCATCGGGAAGGCGCATCTTCCGATCGCACAGTAAAGTGCTTCCTTTTGCATAATGACGGGCAGATCTACCGCAGGCAGTTCTTTGGGAGACGGGTTAACAATAACGAAGCGAATATGCTAGAGTAGATTATCACCTCGCATCTCGTCCCAAGTTCTCTTCAGCAGAGGCTGGACGTAGATCTCACATTGACTAGCCAAAGTCATAAGAACACGCTCTGCGCATTGCTGTGGCGAGAGAAGTAAGCAGTACAATAAGATAAAAATTTCGCTCCCTACCCTTAACTCGTATTCCCAATGGTCCTCCTCACTCTCTTCAGCGTTCACCCATTCCTCGGGGTCCGCCATCCATGCTTCCATATCGGCGGAATTGAGGGGGATAAATCGAGTGACCAGCAACTTGACAGCATCTTCCACGAACTGTCGGGGAAGAACTTTGGATAGGGTTAGTGGCAATTTCAATTTGATGAAGAATATCTATCCTACTTTGTCCGTTCTGGCCACGACCTTTGCGATCAGGTGCCCATTGTGCGACACTTCCCTTGAAAATGACCATGCATTGAACAAGGAAGCGGATCGGGAATACGGCAGTTGGTGAGTCTAGCATTAATATTAGGTACATATGAGCAAGAGCGGAGACAAACAGGCCTACCTTCGATGCAGCTCGCAGGAGATTCGGTAGCTTGGACCACTTTACTCCAATAGTAATAAACGAGATCGTCACTTAATGGTAACTTGATGAATTGAGGAGCATCTGGAGCTTGCAGCCGTCTAAACAGCTTGCCAAAAAGGTACACATGTCTATTCAAAGTAGCGACACATCGCTTTGGTATCGGTTCTGACTCTAATTTTCCTTGAAGAGCTAAAACCAAGTTGATTCGAAGTTCAGAAAGTGACTTGAGTTGAAGAACCGAGCTTTGGAAAAAATCGTTGATCTGCAGAAATGTAATATATCAATATAGATGTTGGATTTGAATCATGGATATGGAATATCATTTGCGCACCCATGGTTCAAATTCAGGCTCTTGCCCTCTTTGGCGATACATGAAGGCAGCATTTTTTGCCAAACATTTGTATATGAGATGCGCAAGAAATATTTCCTCGGTGGCCTGAGGTTGGAAAGCGGTTTCCGGTGTAATTGATGCCAATGAGTTGGCCACAGTGATGTAGTGTGCTTGTAATAGAGGATGAAGTTGCTTGACGATCTGGGGAAACATCGTTTAATTTTTTGAAAATTGGTAAGCAAGTAATATTTTCACCTGAACCACAGTCCTAACACCGGTAAGCATCCTTTGCGACATGCCTTCCTTCAAGATGGCATTGACCAATTCTAAAGCGCGTCGCAAGGCGATGAAGTTAGATGGTGATCCATTGTACCGCGCTGTGATGTTGTTATTGATGATGTTGACCAGATCAGGTAAGACATTGGGCCTATATCAGAGTATATGCGGATTGTAAAAACAAGTGGAACAAAATGTCTACTTACCAATGCGCAGGATATTCGTAGCGGGCTAGTTTGGCAACAATTGTTTCGTTGCATTGAGCTATCTGTAGATGTAAATTTACAGTCACGAATTACGCGTAGCATCTAAAGATGTGCGGCTTACTAGGTCATCTGGTTCACCGACGAGGAAAAGACAATGTTCCTTGATTCGCTGACGCTGCTCGGTAAGAATCCTGGAAAGGAGATCAGCAGGAAAAGCAATGTGGACTCCATTAACGCTAACTTTCGTGATCGCCAAAAGTTGGTTACGTTGTTCTTGAGCTGGATGATTGCCTGTTGACGAACAAGAAGCGGAACGGTCTGTTGAACGGAGATCTCAGACAAGGCATCATATGTGCCGGTCATTTCCAACAGTTCTTTGAGCCTTTCCGACGAATATTTGATTTTCGCCGGGTCTTGGGAGGCGGCATCTGTGATAACCTGAAAGACTTCCTCTGGAGAAGCATGGACGAGAGGAACTCCGGCTGGAGGATTACGTTTCATTTGACAGGATGCTGTACCACCAGCTGTGGAAACTAGAATTGAGTACGTTACAGGAGATAGAAAGTATCCAAGAAGATCAAATCTGTAAGTAGGGTTAGTGAAAGAAGGAAACCTTGAGGACAACGCAAGGCCGCTCTCCCAATTTCTAACGATCGCATGTCTCAATTTGGCAGGAGGACCAAACAACGCGTCCTAACGCGTAAACAAACTTCTGTCGCGTCATTTAGCTTACCCGATGTTCGATCAAACATACACATAGGAGGTTTTGTATGTCATTCCGTTTGCTCTCTCTCCGTCGCTCTGCATTCTTGTCATCTTCAAGCGGTCACCCGTATTCTGGATTATCTACACTCTTATTCTTCAAGAAAAACACACTAATGTCTTTTCCGAGATATGCGTCCACTCGTTTTCTGACACCCAATGATGACGAGGTTGTAGAAGACTCAGAGCCAGAGAGAGAGCAAAAAAGGCGGACCGAGATCAGGAAACCTATCAAACACCCGAAACGTTCCAGGCCTATGCCGACGGAAGTCATTGAGCTGTCTAGTGATGACTCTCTGCCTTCTCATCCTATAATATCATCTCACAAGCCCATAGTAGTTATCGACCTCTCAGGTACGTTACCGGTGATTGATCGTTCCTACTCATTCTCATCGCGATCCCCCAGACGAGCCCGTCATTCCAGCCCCGCGGAAAACCAAAGGTGAGTTTGTGTCTGGGTAATGACAACCAGTATGTTCAGCCTTTATAGAAACAAGGGAAACACCGACCATCAAAATAAGCACCCAGCCTCAAGCTTCAGTAAAGGCCAAGTCAATAGAGACTGCAGCGAATTCCCCAATTGGTGAACTCGCCCCTTCAATCTCATTAGTTTTAGAGCTCATTCCGATTGATTTAGAGAAACACCATTCACCGCCTCATGAAAGAGTTGTTGATTCTGATGGTCGCCCCGTGCTCAATCTAGACCGTTTTGCCTTTTCCAACCCTTCCAAGCCGTCCATTAGTCGTAATAATTCAAACTTTACGAACGACTCTCAATCCCTCGCCCCTTCTTCGAGCAGTAATTCTAAACCTCCTGCTAAGAAGAAGCCGACCACGCGAGCGGCACCATACATCGTCGACTTTGAGAATCTGGATATTCCGAATCTTCGGAAGTGCGTATGTTGTGATTTGGCTTGGACCGCCAGGAAGACGGATGTACAAAAAATGAAACATATCCAGTCTTGCGGAAAGAAGAACCATTTGTCCACAGATACTATCCGCTTTCTCATCTCCAAGGAACTGGGAGAACGTGCGAACCCGGCTACTGAAGAGGTGCAAAATCCGCCTCCGACTACACTTTTGGCTGAAGTGGCAAACGAAGATCCTCCACGAAAGAAGGGAAGAGGGAAGAAACCCGCTGTGGAAACAGTCAAGAGTCTAGCAAACACTCGGAACGATATCTTAGCTCGTGCGAGGTTCTTGTTGGATAATGAACCTCCAGTTGCTGGTCCATCTTCGACTGCTGGCGACCGTGTACCTACCAAGGAACGGTCAAAACCTCAAGCGTTTGGTCAGAGTAAACTTGCCGCAAGATTCGGAGGGATGCCTTTAGAAGCTCAAGAAGCAGATGTCTCCAAAGCTTATGATCCTACACTCTCTTTCCCGGCGTACCCTCGGTCTAGCTCTTCGCGAAGTACAAGTCCCGCTTCTCCGCTACCAGTCCGGAGTGCACTTGCACAACGTTTCGCAACAACAAGTCGACTGTTGGATGAAGACTTGATCTCATCTGAAGCTTACGCTCCTCCTTCGACGTTTCCAGTCCAACCTCGACAAGATGACTCCTCGGACGATGAAGATGCAGAAAGTGTCCATATACCCGATGTGAATCTAAACTCGGTATGTGTACTAATACGAGATAAATTCTGTATACTTACATATGTAGACATCTCTCCGTTTTTCAAGAGACTCAAACGATCGCCATCGCTCACGTCCTTGCACGGGTCCTCATCCCGGAAACGTAGTAGATCCCCAACAGACTTTACATTTCTCGCCAGCAAGAAGCAACAAACTAATTCAAGAGCCGTCATTTGTTGTTAATCCTATTGTCGAGGCCGACGTCATTAGCGACAACGGTTGGAACGACGATGACGATGGTGCCTATCTACATTACGAACCTAATGAAGAATTCCAAGTGGGATCTTCACGAGATGCGGAACTTCAGATACAGCGCGAATCCGAACACTGTCCATCGGAACGACTCCGGGGTCTCCTGGAAAAACTAGATGTACCTTACAAACCTCCTAATCCAAACCCTAATATTATTGATACAAATCCCGAACCTCCCAAGAGTAGTCCACCTCCATCGCAGCCGGCGAAACGTCGAGGTCGTCCAAAGAAAGATTCCAAAGCTACTGAAAAGGCCGCCATGAAACCTAAAGACATTTCTGACGAGGAGTTGTTCACAAAGCTCCGAGAAAGCATTATTAATGATGTGGATTTACATCATCGAGTACTACGATATGAGGTATGTCTCTTTAGCATTTCCTCCTTGTAGTTTGATTTTTATCTTGTACTGCAGCCCGTTCATTTCGATGTATTCCTCCAGTTTGCTCTCGATTTTGGCATACCTACTCGTGGACTGAAACTTCGAGTGCGAGCTTTTCTAGACAGTCAGGTAGGTCTTTAGATTCGCTGTAAACACTTGCGATGCTAACTGTCAATCTAGGCAATTCACTTTTACGGGCTGGAACCCAGCGGCCGTCGAACGAAGAAACGGCATGCATGAGATCTACTACAGTACATATACGATTTGGGAGCTTCTAGGATTTTATTATACATAAATACTGCCTGTTGAAGGCGAATGATAGGGATGTCTCTATATTAATCTACTAATACCGACCGAAAATTTTGACCACGAAAGAGAAGAAACTCGGAATAAGGATCACAAAGTAACATCGGCCAATTGAGCGACTTCTATGATTCCACCAACAAGGTACAGGCTACCGGGGACGAGAACAGCCGCTTTACCTGAGGCTTCTTCCTCGGCGCCACCACTCTAACAGCATCTTCGATAGAGAGTAAAACGTGGATTTTGTCTTCAGGAAAAGTAGGCACCAGTAATCTCCATGCAGAGGCAAGTTCATTTTAAGTTTTCAACTGGGCTAAGTCACAACTTTTTATTTCATGAAACACTAAATTTCTCCAAAAAAAGATAAGCTGACATTGTTGGTACCGTCACGAAGGATCCAAATCCCCACTCTGTGCACGGCCAGGAATACGCGGCGTGCTAGTAGACGAGAATTAGATGACCAACTCTCTGCCGGCGTAGTATTAGCCTGAGGCCGTGACCCCAACTCGTGACAACACGCTCTTCTTGTTCATCCACTTACTATCAACAGTTGACCAAGTCTTTTTCGCCCTTCAAAATGATAATGCCACCAATAGAGGACCTTGCGACAACTGCTGGCTCTTCACTAAAATGGATGTCCATCTTTGCAACTCCTCCTCAGTCAATCAACGTGAGTAAACATTTCTGTATGTTCATGCAGCCCTCTAAGATTTCACCTTTGTTTAGAAAGCTAGCATTGAATTTTTAAGTGGTTTTTAGTGGAAGGAACTTAACCTCCGCAGCAAGATGAACGTCCTAACCGGTGCGTACTAACAGTCAACATTTGAATATTTAACACCGACCTGAACGTCTTCGATAGTGCGTCTCGATGTATTTCGTCTCTTGCAGTCACAAGCCATCGTATTTCCTCCCACCATCCCCACGCTCGAACGTATCTATCAGCTCGAAGTCAACCAATGGGAGTGTCCAATGAGCCAACGACACCGTCTCTTTGACGTAATTATTCCCATTTCAATCCCACATTCGCATGTACTAATTACTTATCCTGCTACAGCATCTTCCTGATCAGGAATACGAATATATTCTTGTACCTCTGAAAGCAGATGCTGATTTGCCACCACTCTATCTATCGCATCCTCATATTGAAAACGGCTACGTTCAGTTTAATCCACCCTACAAAGGCTTTCCTCGTCTCAAGAGTCGCGTGCATCCGCTTTTCATGGTTCACCGAATGACCTTCAGCCTTTTTGCCTGTGATGTACGAGCACCGAAGGAGATTCATGACGCCATGTTCAAGGTCTATGATCTATGGATGCCTGCGCCCAACTCATTCTGCTCTCGTCGAATGTTGGCTACATCTGTGTACCCTCCAAATGTCGGGTCCCACGATAAGGAAGATCTAGAGGAGTATAATTGGGAGGATGACGATGATGGCAGCCTCGTTCCTATACAAGACATAGTATCTGATTGGCACGTTTACTGCAAGACTGGTGTGCCAGATTCGGCTTGTCCCCGATGTGCTAAATTGAAACCCTCCTCACGTTCTAAGTGATTCCCTTGATGAAACACACTGAACTCACCGAGTGTTTGCCATAATGTTAATGCTTGCCAGAAGCTCATTTATTTCAGTTTCCTGTAGCATCGATCTTTGCACCTTAGGCAATATGTGTTTGCAGTACTGTCACGCTACGACCACTACCCTAGTTGAATGCATACAGCTTCTCACAATATTACCTCCGCTAGGCTTTGGTGACTGAGAGGGGCACGAAACAAAACTTTTCTTACCTCTTTCATCAGGACCTTGAGTAGTCGTGGGACATGTCTCGACAATACATAGGCAATCACGTCAGGACTGGGCTAGAGAGATAATCAACAAACACCAACTAGCTACGAAAACGAGGCCGAGCACGCGAGCAGCACTTACGGAACTTCGGAAATGCATATGCTGCGATCTAGCATAGACCGCCAGGAAGGCCCCCGGGCCATTCTATCCTCTCAATGATATCGATTTGCATCAGCGAGTACTACGATATGAGGTTCGTCCTTTCATAATTTCCTGCTTGTGAATTGATCCTGATCTTGTATGTACTGCAGCCGGTTCATTTCGATGTATTCTTCCAATTTGCCTTCGATTTTGGCATGCCTACTTGTGGGCTGAAACTTCGGGTGAGAGCTTTTCTGGACAGCCAAGTCTTCCAGACCAATTGTTCATACTTACGGTGCTGACTGTTAATCTAGGCAATTCAGTTTTACGAACCCGGCGGTCGTCGGACCAAGAAACGACATGCATGAAATCTATACTACAGTACGTATATGGATTGGGTTGAACTTCTAGGATTTTATCGTACATGAATACTACCTGTTGAAGGCGAATGATAGGGATATCTCTATATTAATCTACTAATACCAAGTGAAACGAATGACCAATGACAGAAAAGAACCCTCGGAGTGCAGAATCACAAAGCAACATCAGCCAACTGAGCGACCTCTATAATCCCACCAACGAGATGCAAACTACCTGTGACGAGGACGTCTACTTTACCAGAGGCCTCTTCCTCGCGCACCACTCTGACGGCATGTTCGATGGAAGGTAAAACATGGATTCGGTCTGCGGGGAAAGAAGGTACGAGCGATCTCCACGCAGAGGCAAGTTCATTTTGGGTTTTCAGTTGAGCCAGGTCGGTTTCGGAAATAGCCCGAGTGGTAAGGTCTAGTAAAAACGTTTAAATAGGGATACTAAGAATTTTGGTAATATACTTACCACCCTTGAAACCCCCATCAGCATAAGTAACGTTTGCACAGAAAATAACACGGTCAAAGAAGGTGTTTATCTCCTCAGAGGATATGTGTCGCTTGAGTTGCTCAGCCCCTCTCACCAGCATCGAACCTAGGAAAGCATCCCCCGAGCGGCCGCTTGTACAGTTGAAGATCAATATCCTTGCAGGTCGCGTACTTTGAAGAGAAAATTTAGATGATGTTTGCACATGAGTTATTCCAAATCGACTCACGGTGCATCCAGTTTTCTAAGTGCGCCATCTGGGCTGACGAACCATTGAACACAGAAACTAAGGCTTTCAGCAGTATGCGCTCCATCCAAGAACCAAGTCGTTGCAGTATGAACAGGGTCGGGTACTGTTTGACAACGACCTGGCCATTTGGCGTTCTTGAGAGCCGTAATATATGTTTCGGAAAGTGTTGCCTCAGGTTCGATTCCGGCCTTCTTGTGGAGGAAAGTGTTTGCCAAGTTGATAGCAAGGTCGGCATTCTGGTATTGGTGTGAGCCTGGGAGACCTGATAAAACATGAGTATAACAATCAATATGTTTGTTGAAAAAGCACAATCATACCTAGTTTAATACTCGAGAGTCCAGGGGTGGTAGGAACGACAATGAATGCTGAAGCCTATATAAAATGCGTTAAATGGAGTGACAAAAATGTTTGCTATCAACACACCTCTTTATCTTGTGCACGTTGCTTGAGGACTTCCAGGCCTTCCTCTGGTTGGGGAACGGTCAACGCCGGAACACCTCGCTTTGTCACGACATAAGCTTGTTTCTGAGCAGGGGCGTTAGCTAGAGCGTACCTTGTATATTCCAGCCTTCTGCCATCCTATTTCCTTGATCGTCTTTCCTAGGACGGCAGGTGTGGTCAATACCGAGAGCCGATATACCTGTAACGATGGGTTGCGGGACGATATTGGTGCAATCATATTCTCCTCCAACCCCTACTTCTAGGATGGTCGCATCAACCTAAATATTTATGTCTGGGTCAAAGTTTATGATAGATATAGCATACATATAGCATACCTTCAGAGATAGGAAAGCGTGGAAAGCGACAATAGTCACGAAACGGAAATACATAGGTTTCGATAACGTTTCAGGATTGACCCTCTGCACTCCACATGAGGTAAGAAATGAAATACGGAAGGAAAAAAAGATCATTTACGCACGACGTCATTTTGCTCGAGTCTATCCCATACTTCGAAAAAGAATCTTGCAAAGTCTTCTTCGGGCAAAGGAGCACCATTGATACGAATTCGTTCTCGGACGGCCACAAGGTGAGGAGAAGTAAAGAGACCTGATGACGTGTGAGTTGAACTATATATTGGGCTAATTTACGTTGATGTTAGCTGACCAACTTTCCACTCAAGTTTGACATGTCGGATGATCGAATCAGTGAATGCGCATGTCGAGCCTTTTCCTTTCGTACCAGTAACATGGATAACATTTAACGAGTTGAGGTCTTCGGGCTGTGTATAGTTGCTTTGAATGTTGTTTCGCAATAGGCTATACACGTACACTGTAGCCTATTCTCTGCAAATACTCGATTGTTTCCGGGATAGCCACTTTCACCAGTTTACCGCCAGAGGCCCTGCTTGCTTCAAGTGTCGCAGCATTAGATTGCAATGTATTCAGACATTCTACAGCATCGCTATAGGTTCTTCCAGCCATCGAGAGACGAGAGAAGAAGCGACGGTGGTTGAGGACAGAGAGACGGAGCCGGTTGATGTTCACAGATAAGCAAGAAAAACGCATCAACAGAGCCTCCGGGATGAGTCACCAGCACGAACTTAGGCAAACCACTAGATATTAGGATTTATACGAGAGATAAATGGGTCGGTTTTGTATAAATAAGCTGTCAAGCAGTAGCTCGGTACTGGTTAATGTAGCTTTGTGGGACTCCTCGCACACGATGGTACAGTCCAAAAGTTGAAATTCAAAATGGAGCGCCTGGACTCGTGGAATGGGCGCCTGTGATTTTTGAGCTCTCGATCAGGGCATGAGTTGTCCAAAGTTGTCGTACAGCGGTCAACCTTGCTAGTGACAGCAACATTTCACTAACATTGGCTTTCGGGTCTCACCTTTGACCCATTGCTTTCTTTGCATCATGCTTCGTACAGCTAGCCCATCCATATCGGCTACCCAACGACACCTCCAGACATCTCTAACATCTACAGTCTCTCGTCATATTGCTACCTCAACAGGGACAGCTTCGTCTTCCACTTCCTCACCTGAGCATGCACCTCCATCGAAATCATCCCACAGATATCCGCGAGATGGGAAATTACGTGCGCCCTACATTGGCAAGAACATTCGTCTGAACAAGGTGTTGTCAGACGGAAGACGTTTGCTACTTCCCTACGACCTCTCGCAGAAGCTGCGGACCCTGTGTAAGGAAGGTCAACATGAGGAGGCGATAGAGCTGCTCAAGACAAGCCCTGCGGACGCTCAAAATACTGTTGTTTGGAATACGCTGATTTCGCAGCTGCTCGGAGTGCGGAAGTACAAGGCTTCATACCAATTATACGTCGAGGTGAGTTTAATTCTCATGAAATCGACTCAGTTAATTCATGTCTCCTGTGGTGCTATAGATGAAGCGTCGCGGGTTCCAACCAAATATTAGGACGTATAGCACCCTCCTAGCTGGCCTATCTACTGTTCAAGATTGGAAAGTTCATTCCAACCAACTCGAGAACGCCCACAAGCTCTATGAAGGCTTCATGGAGTTTGCAGAACGACTCGAAAAGACAGATCTAAAATATTCGGAACTCAACATCGCACCGGTCAACTCATATCTATTAATTCTCACCAAAGCGAATTGTCACCAAAAGGTGTTCGACGTCTACAATGCGATGAAAGACTCGGGACCTTTGGCTCCTGATCACTTCACCTACAGCATCTTGTTTAACGCTCTTCGTCAGAGAGGTGAAGTGGATAATGAATCCAATCTTGGTATTCATCGTCAAAATGCTTCCGATGCGCGACTTCTGTGGAAACAGATGGTCAGAGCATCCGAAAGGTCGACCGGCTTCGTCTTTGACAGTTATATCCTCGCTCCAGTCATCCAAGTTCTCTACCGAGGCAGTCCAAGCGATCAACTAATGGCTTTTGACATCATTCGGGAATATTTGGGTCTCTCGAAACCGGGAGAGCCAGAAGTAAAAGGTCGAATCCCCCTTGATTCACGACTTTTCTTCTGCGCTCTTGATGCCTGTGTTCGAACGCAAAAACACCGTCTAGCCTTGCATTGGATGCAACAAATGATGGAGAAACCGGTCAAGCAGGGGGAGAAACCGCTCATCGAACATAGGCATATGGAACAAATGCTTCTCGCGTACGGCTCCCTAGCTTCTATAGGCTCGATGAACGAGTCTCAGCAAGCTCTAAACGCTGTCGAGTGGGCGATCAGGAACTCGGTATTACACGACCATCCCTACCTTCGTCCGTCCCAGAAGATGTACCAGCTCGCGATGGCAGCATGTTGGCGGTGCACCGACTGGGATGCTGCGATGAGGCTTTTCGAGCTTATGACGGGATACGAGGCGAAGGACTTCACCGACGACGTCACGGCGAAGCCACACGTCCACAAGAGGTCAGAGGGCTTCAACTTGACACCGATGAGTCCTACCCTCTGTACGATGGCGCGGACAGCAGTTTCTACAGGGGACCCTGCGAAGATGCGACAATGCCTACGAATCCTGACGCGATACGGAGCAGACCACATCTTCGTGAATGCAACAGGGAAAGGCGAACACGCTGACTTCTACATTACGAGGGCGGCTGAGGCTATCCTTCGGTTGGTCGATGGAGTTCTGAAGAAAGGGGAGGTTGTAGAGGAAGTTCGACATGAAGAGGCGAAGAGATGGATTGTGTTGAAGGTGAAGGCTAGGGAGATTGTACGGGCCCAAAAGATGTCACAGGGCGGTTTGAGAAAGCCTTTGCCTCCGTTAGAAGATTCTCTGCTGGGCAGTTCGAAGCTACTAGATGAGACGGAAGAGCAGATCAATCTGAGCTATGACCGACGGACTTCAGCTCCTGCGAAGCGATTCTGATAAAGGTTTAGGGTATCTTTAGCAATATAATTCTATACCTGTTAATTTCTTCTTGCTTTGACACTGCTGCATATTCACCCAAGTCCTTAAGATAATAGTAATAGTATTTGTGGTTTTAATCTCGTCTCAAGGTAGCAACAGTGCCCCGAAAATGAGCATGAGAATTAGAGGACTACTTGATACTCTCTTACACCAGGAAAGCTCTATTACTGCGCCCCGACTTCTCATTATCCTTACCGTTGTCTGCAATCCAGTCCACACAATCATTCATGTCAATGTAGCCTGGAATACTAGTAAATGCGTACGCGAACAAATACTGCACGCAGCGAAATGTACACAATACGGCCACAATCAAGAGTTGGGATGAAAAATGTGCTACGAACTACTTACTACTGCTAAAAAGGAGAGAGAGAAAAAAGAGAGAAATAAACAAGAATGGTCCACGAGTTGACAACAAACAATGAATATAATCATGTCCATGATAATACGCAATATGATACGCAAATTAAAAGGCAAGATCCTGAATACATCACAAACCCAGAAAACAACAGTCCATCGGCATCATGCTTCTCTTCTCCTCATATCATACTATATCGCACCCTATGCGACAGACTTTGGTCGTTCTGCCAACGGGCTAAGCTTGTCACCCCCAAAGCCAGGTCTAGAAAACGCAGGCGATGGTGGAACAAAGGTATCTTCTGTCAATGCCATCGAAACTGGCTGGTATACGTGGTCTCCAGACACAGGAGGCAAATCATAATCCGACATCCTGTTCGGCATAGGCATAGGCGTAAGCGTCCTACCAACGACCTTGCGTGTCCTTGACTTCTTGCCGCGGCGACGTAGGACATAAACGAGTGCAGAGACGAGGAGAATAAGGATAACGAGAGCGTTGAGGGCCATGATGGCGAGCAATACGGGGATGTAGGTGCCCATCTTGTTTAGTGTGTTAGCAAGATCCTCGGAGATTTTGACCGAGGTGGATTCGCTGCCGGTATCAGTGCTGTTGGCGGCGTTAAATGTGATGTTTCCACTGGAGGAGCCGCCTCGGACTTTATGGAACTCTACTGAAGCTTCATTCGGGTCGACGATGGAGAGGAATTTGATGTAGGGATTGCCCACGTTACCAGACGAGTCGAAGTCACCGAAGTCGTAAATGGAATAGAGAGAGCGGAGGACGCTATCACCGATAAGCCAGTCGCTACATTTAAGAAACCGATTGTTAGCAAATATTTTGGATGTGTATTTAAGACAAACTTACAATGAGTTGGCACCGACACTAACAGAAGAGGGAATAAATGATCCGACGCAGGTTGAGGGGTCCGAGAGACTAGCCGGTGCAACATCTAGAGGGTGGATGGGGAAGACTCGACCCCTGGATTGGATAGATATATAAGAGGGATAAATTACGCGGACAGGTGGAATAGACATACGCAATTTGCAACGCCATATTGATCTCAGCATCGCATGGAACGACCCACTGACCGAGGGACGAATCGTATTTAGCACCAGAAACGCTACCGTAGATCGCATTGCAAACTTCCACAGTAGTGTACCTATAATTGGAAATTTGTCTTGGGTATGGGGTTTCAACTAGTAGGCAACTATACTCACGTGTATGAAGTACCAGAATCAACGAGAGCGACCTGGAAACATTCTTTGAGTAATGATTTGAGATACTGCCATGCAGATGACATACCGCTCTCCCTTCAGGGACACCGTCGATACTACTTGAAACCGAGACAACGGTGTCGGACCCGACAAGGACTGCCTCTAAGAGAATGTTCCATCGTTTCGGAGAGTTTTCTGGCCATGTAGGGATAGCAGTAGTGTTCAGGACTGCAGTGAACTCGTCCTCAACCTCACCTATATTTCGCAGGGGTCAGAATAGAGCTGATACACTGGTCAGGATACTTACCGATGCCAAACGACCCTTCTACGTCTCCCGAAGGATCATTGCTCCTTTGCATGGAGAATGAAATGAAGTTTGGTTCTGATGGGTTATCTGCGAACATGTTGAATAGTAGACTACGTCCTGAGGACGAGCCAGTCTTGTTGACGAGAGCGTCAATGGTAGACAGTGAAGTGAAGCCGAGGCCGGCAATACCATCGGCTCCATAAGAAAGTGCAGGGTTGTTCGCTGATGCTACATCGAGGTATGCTTGAGACGCAACCTTGATTCTAATCAAAAGAACTGTTAGTAGTCGGACATGGATGATGGGACGCTGCGTTACCCTGCAAATTCAACGGGAGAATAAGCTATAGTTCCATTAGCCCATCCGATTCCGTACTGCGGATAGATGGTAAGAGCGCATAAATGTTGTTCAGGCGCAGCATGTGCTTACAGTAAGATTGTATCCTTGCGACTAGACGGAAGCGGCGGTTTAGTGAGAAAGTCTATCGTAACGAGTAAACCAAACGTACCGAAAGGGTTGCATTTGGAAGTGGTGAAGTAGGGCCTTTTATCCATAAGTCGGATGAGCCGGTATCAAGTTGCACAGGGTATTCTACGAAGGGAACAGTAGAGCGGGTTATATGGTGTTATGTGCACGCCAATTGTCCGGATACATACCAGTACCACCAACAGTAATCTAAGGTCAAAATCAGTGTCTGAACGTCAATAAGTAGCCCAGAAGCATGGACTCACGTTGGCGAGGTAGATCAAATCATGTTGATTACTTGTGTCAAAACCAGACGAGTAAGAGGGCTGCCCCGAATAGCAGGGAAATTAGCTCACGTCATTGTTTCAGTGTTGTCATTATCGTCGCTGCTTGCTGCCAATACTTGAGGGCGAGAAAAGGAACTGTGACCGCTCCGGCGTTGCAGCGACGCGGGGGACGAGATGCGTTTCATAGGAATCTTGAGTGCATTGGATATTGATGCTGACAACGCAAGAACGTATGTCAGGGTGATTGGGAGCATCGTGAAGGGGAGCCGGGAAATAATCCAATTGTGGATGACAGGACCAAAAGAGTGTCTGTGAGAGGATGTCTGGGGGAATGACCGGTAGAGACTCGAAGACCAAGAAGGACTGAGATAGTAGATGTGGCCTTGCAGCGGCACGCGGTGTGCAGAGAAAGAATGGATGCAAGGATGGTCAAGAGGGGGAGAGAACAAGCTCAGAGACGGAGGGTCCTGGCGAGAGTCCTGCCTTGACCTTGCGGGAGAAAGTAAGTAGGACCGTCGTTGGTAACACCCGGCCAGCAGTTGCGTGGGAATGTGATGTGGTCCAGTATGTACCCCCTTGATATATATCTTTAGCCCAAGCCTTGTTTTCTTAGCACCCTGGCCCACCTCCGTCCTTTTCCCCGCCCATTTCTTGAACGACTGCCCTGCATTTGGTGCCGAAGGTTTAGTAGTTCGCACTCGTCGGCTGTTGTGCAACTATGACCGTGTGGCTGTGCACCGATCATGTCAATCCCCTATTTGACCATCCCGAGCATTGCTTTATACCATGTCACATCCTTGTAGCTAAAGCTGTATTGAATGTTATACTCCACAATTTGAAGCAGGCAAGACATAGAAACCAAGTTACCAACTGAAACCTATTACGAACATACATTTACATCATCTACACACCCCGGTCACAGAACGGACGCGACTCGTGACCTGCTCTCTTACCCCGCATTTGCCCACTCGACGCCCTTGCCGACTTCGGATGGCCGGATCCCGTACTCACTATGGCCAGTATAAGTATAGGCCGTGTACGTCTGACGACCTCCCACCGTTCGTCTTTCGCTTGCACAGGCTCTCATCATGTCTGCAACTGCCAGTGCGTCTCGGAGTGCCATTCGACGTCTCATTTATGCCGCACAACATACTGCGTGTCCCTGTCATGGCTGCCGTACCGGCGGCGTTCATAATTCACTTCAGGCTATCAACCAGATACGAAAATTAGCCATGCCGACGGGCGCACCACCAGTTGAGAAAGAATACGCTTTCGAGGTCGGTGAACCTCCCCGTGTGTAGTGGTATACATAGGCATGATGTATGATCTAGGTCGCTGCTTCCAACTTGAGATTCGGCGAAGGTGTAACTCGGGAAGTCGGAATGGACCTGAAAAATATGCGGGCTCGTAAGGTACGTTGGTTGGCACCCTGTTTCAGGTCCAATCAAGTAACCTGTTCTTTCACAGGTTGCCGTCTTTACCGACCCAAATGTTGCGAAGCTACCAGCTGCGAAAATGGTACATTCAATTTCCATCTGATGCGTGGAGCGGTATTGGTTGATATATGACGCGCAGGCCATCTCGTCTCTGGAATCGCAGAACGACCTTCCATTTGAAGTGTACGATCGAGTCGTAGCCGAGCCCACTGAAGCAAGCTGGCGAGAAGCCATTGCTTGGGCACGGGAACAAGACTGCAGTCATTTCTTGGCGTAAGAACGAAACCTTCTCGTCGATTACCTTTACTAACCTTCTCTCAGTGTAGGCGGAGGAAGTGTCATTGATACCGCAAAAGCAGCCAACCTGTCAGTCCGTTCCTTGAAACTGTGTCTAAATTTTTACTGACATCCGTTTCAGGTTTTCGGTATACAAGGATGCCGATCTCTTCGACTTTATTAATGCACCTGTTGGAAAAGGGTTGCCAATAGACAGACAATTAAGACCCCTTATTGCCAGTAAGATGAAATACATGTCTTCGGCACAATCACCGACGCTCATCACCTTAAACCTTAAAACTATTACATTTCAGTTCCCACAACCGCTGGAACGGGCTCGGAGACAACTGGTACAGCTATTTTGGACATCACGTCAATGAATTTCAAGACGGGCATTGCCAACCGAGCGATGAAACCTATTCTTGGTATTGTGGACACGCTCAACACGCGCAGTTGCTCCAAAGGTGTGTTCCTAAATTCATTATAAAGGTCTGGGCTTGACCGGCGATTGTGATGTAAAATGTAGAATTGCATATTAGTGCCGGCTTGGATGTCTTGTTCCACAGTTTGGAAAGCTACACTGCCATTCCGTACGTCCTGGAGACGCTGTTTTTTTTTCCTGCTCACTAAAATAACCATATTCTAGGTATACCGAGCGCACGCCTCGTCCCTCTAACCCTATTCTAAGACCTGCATACCAAGGTAGCAACCCAGTAGCGGATATCTTCTCGTTATGGGCTTTACAAGCCACCGTCAAGAACTTGCCGCGCGTTGCGAAGGACCAAGGTGATAAAGAAGCGATGCAGCAGATGCTGTCAGTATTTTTATCCCCACATTATCACCCTCGGCATCTTCATAACTGATGGGTCCCATGTGCGTAGACTCGCCTCATCGTTTGCAGGTATAGGATTTGGAAATGCTGGTGTACACTTGTGTCACGGCATCAGTTATCCGGTATGTCAACTGCGTAGCTGTGCTTGAAGTAGACCTATCATTGAACATTACACCACCTTTTCCCCCTCAGATCTCGGGTCTCAACAAGACAGGACCTAAGTGGAGACACCCTGGATACAATGTTGACCATCCCATTATCCCTCACGGAGTAACGTACGTCTTCTCTGAGCTTCTGAAGCTTCGATCCTTAAAATTAACACTCTTCTGTCCGTAGTGTCGCGCTCTCGGGCCCCGCCGTCTTCCAGTTCACCGCCCCGTCGGCCCCTTCTCGACATCGCGAAGCCCTTGCAATCTTCAGGGGTACAACAGTCACAGACTCTTCGATAACGGCTATCCCTGATTCAGAAATTGGTGCCCACTTGTTCGAAGCCATTGCTCAATTCCTCGATAATCTTGGTGTTCCTCGTGGTTTGAAGGCAGTTGGGTACACGAACGCAGATGTCTCACGACTTGTAGAAGGTACCTTGCCTCAGAGACGGGTGTTGGATTTAGCCCCTGGTATTGGTGATATGGTTGGTGAAGACGGTCGTGAGCATTTGACGAAGATCATTGAGATGTCCATGGAGTACTAGTCGTTTAACAAGAGTTTGATGTTGAAGCCTATTTTTGTATCATAACTTAGTCAAAACTTGCTGCCATGATAAAATTCGTGTACTTCATTCCCGTGGAAGTGTGGATGAGCTGAATAGTTGAGGCAAAGTCGAGGTATACTGTGTTGTGTACTACGTCATACGTCCAAAATAGGACGCTCTCCTTCCATAAATGGCTATGGCTTTAGGTTTAGATGATCTTGATCTTCTGTTCTTGACTCACGTTCTTCCTTATTGACCTTCTCCTGTTCATCAATCATGTCAACAGGAAAGTCGCGAAAGTCTCTCTTCAAACCCTGCATAGATCTACACAATGGTCAGGTGAAGCAAATCGTTGGCGGGACATTAACCGACTCAAACGAAACACTCAAAACAAATTTTGTGGCAAAGTCAGTAATCTAACCAACTTTATAGAAAACTCTCTAATACAAAGGAAACTTGATAGATATCCTTCTCGCCATTACGCTGAACTTTATAAGACCTACAATTTACAAGGCGGTCATGTAATCATGCTTGGCAAGGGGAACGAAGAGGCGGCGAAAGAGGCTCTAGGGGCTTGGGTGGGTCAGTTGGTATTATTCGCCTCAACATTTGGATTCTGAATGGTTGGCTTTTTAGGTGGTCTCCAGGTAGGAGGAGGTATAAATGACACAAATTGCAAGTATTGGATAGATGCTGGAGCTAGTAAGGTAATTGCATTTCATCTACACTCATTTTCGTTCTTCTTATATTAAAGGAAAATACAGGTTATCGTGACATCATACTTGTTTCCCAATGGCGCGTTCTCGCTGGACAGACTACAGGGTATTGTAGACATCGTCGGAAAAGATAGACTTGTTATAGACGTTAGGTGAGATTTGATTGACCGAGACTCCAAACCTCCTAACCTAAACCTCCTTTCCAGTTGTCGTAAAGTTAGAGACAAGTGGATGGTAGCGACCGACAAGTGGCAAAGAATTACAGAGTTTGAAGTTTGTGAAGGTAGGTTTTTGACGGTGTATTGCTTGACGCCACCGCTCATTTATGACAGAAAACTTGGATATGCTCTCACACTATTGCAGGTATTTATACGTTGTTATATTGGCACTGTGATCCTTTGCTTTACTGACGTTGCAATCAGTGAATTCCTAATACATGCCGCTGATGTCGAGGGCCTTTGTCAAGGAATCGACGAACTACTCGTACAAAGTGGGTAACATGTCCAAAGTTGTATATGATGTTCTAATGATATCGTTATCTCACGACAGAGCTTGGAGAGTGGGTAAGCATTCCATGTACCTACGCCGGTGGGGCAAAAGGTAAGTAAACACCGTGATAGTGCCAAACTGTATTAATAATACTGCGATTAGATCTGGAAGACGTGAGAACTGTTCACCAGCTGTCTGGAGGGAAGGTGGATCTTACATATGGAAGGTAGGCCCCACCTTGTCCTTTGCCATGATGGACGTCGTATTCATTCTCTTATTTTTCAGCTCACTGGATATCTTCGGAGGCGGATTGGTGAAGTTTGATGATCTCGTGCGATACAACAAAGAAGCGCTGTCATAGAACTACTGTGTTATTAAACATAGATATTGTGTATTTTTATTTGTAAATAGAACATGTTTTGTTTTGTTTTTAAACCATGATGCGACATTGAACGTTGAACCGTGGAGATATTTCCATATGAAGAGCGCACCTTGCAACAAGCGCCCCGGGATGCAGCTGGCGCTAACCCACACGCTCACTTTACATTCGACATCCAACATGGTTTCTCTTGCGCGGACAGTCCGCAATATGAGGCGGGTAGGCCTCAAGGAATGGTGGAGGCAGCTGCAGTACATTGGTGACGCCAAGTCTGGCAAGCTCATGGGTGCCGACCAGTGAGTATAAATCCTCCAATGACAGTGCTGCACATTCAAATCCTTCTCTCCCTCCGTAGGTTCGGTAACCGCTACTTTGAGAACTTGAACCCAGAGGAGGAGATTCCTGGTGTGTTATGAAGCTCATCGTTACCATTTGAAAGGCACTTATGTGCTTCTAGGTCGTCACCGATGGGTTGACTTCGCACAGGTGCGGTGATACCATGCTACGTACGATTTGCATATAATTGAGACATATACCCGCATAGCATGATTACAACGCAACCCAAGTTCCTGCTGAGTGGCATGCATGGCTTTCGCATATCCGGAAGGATCCTCCTCCCGAAGACCGCGTTATGCAAAACCTCTCGCCACCTTGGAAAGCTGTATGTATCTATCCCGAAATCGTTGTGACGTTAACTTATCCCCTTGTTTCTCCGTTTAGCCTTGGTCCGAGAACTTGACTGGTACAAGGGGAGCCTACAAGAGTTACAACACAACCACCCCCAAGTTCACTGCTTGGCAACCAAAGGTGATATCGAGAGGGGGATCATCTGCATAGATATCTGTGTAACTATAGATCCACATTACATTTTGCTCTCTACACATCCTTTTCCTCTTCACGTTCGCCCAAGATCCCATCCACAACGTGCTCTGCTATAGCTAGGCTTGACGTCAAGCCTGGACTTTCAATACCCATCAGACTGATCATGGGGCTCCGGTGACTTTGGTCTGAGGATGCACCAGCAAATGAATGTGGGTAATCTATGCGGAACACGAAATCCTGGAAGCCACCATCTGGACCTACAAGTTTAGGTCGTACACCGCAATAATCAGGTTGTAACCCTTCAAAAATGACGTTTGGTAAGTAATCGGTCACCGCTTCATGCATCAGCTTCAATCTCGTTTCGTCTGGGACTAGATGCCCTTGCCAGAAGTCGGAACTCGACTGATTAGGAGGGTTGAGCCAATCCAAGTCTGGTCCGAACCTGACTTTCCCTTGCAGGTCCAGGGTAAGATGAGTGCCCAAAGATTGGAAACCGTGTTCTGCCTTTCCGACGCCTGGGCATGGATAAATGAGGTGTGAGACGTTGGATATGCCAGGACCGCGGTATGATGCATATGAGCCCTTTGCGAAGAATGAAGGGATGTGTGCCTCTTCTGGGAGGAGTGAATTGAGGATCAGGTTCGAGGAAAGTCCTGACGCGTTGATGAGGGTCCTGGCAAGTAACGGGTCACTGTCTTCTTGTTCCCCGGTGACTGTTTGCACGATCCAACCGTCTGATGAAGTAGGACCACGGTACGGGTCAACGCGAACAACGCGAGTACCGTAAACCAGCTCTCCCCCTTCCGACTCTGTAATATCCTTCTCGAGACTCTCCATAAAAGAATGAGAATCCACAATCCCCGTTTCA
The DNA here is from genome assembly GCA_038087015.1 of Cerrena zonata. Taxonomy (NCBI): domain Eukaryota; kingdom Fungi; phylum Basidiomycota; class Agaricomycetes; order Polyporales; family Cerrenaceae; genus Cerrena; species Cerrena zonata. Next base: position 165,314 of record JASBNA010000001.1, read on the forward strand.
GGACTCCATAATGCAGCTGTGATTGTCTTGGAAAGATCAGGTTCCAACTCCCTTGCTTCATCCCCTGAAATGAGCTTGGTGGGTAGCGGTTTCTGATCAGTGTCTGGAGATCGAGGAGGCCATTTCAACCTCTGAGCCTTGTCATGTAAGCGTTCGATATATGGAAGCTGTGAGTCGTGTGCGACGACCAATTTCCCGACCTTCTTGTGTGGGATGTTGTACTTGTGACATCTCGCGTACATGAGTTCTCTGCCTCTAATACACAGCGATGTTTTGAGAGAGTTCTCAGGATAGTAAAGGCCTGATACACTATGAATCAGGAAATTAATTCCAAAACGGAACATCTCATTTCTTACCGGCGTGGATCACTTCCGAGTTTCGTGAGCTGAAACACCGTGAATGAGTCAGTACAGATCTCTAATGATGTTGGAAGATGCATGCAACTTGCCTGATCTCCTCTCCCGCATTGTTATGTCTTTCTACCAGAAATGTGGATCTGTTCGGGAACTTTTGGGATAACCTTTGGGCGATGGCGAGTCCCACAACGCCTTCAAAGTGGGTGTTTACCCCATTGACTCTTTACATATTTGGAAGACGTCAAGCTCACCCCCTCCTACAACCAGGAAGTCAACAACGGATTCTGGATCCTTTCGTGTCACTATACTTTAGCTTCAAATGAAAGGTCGACGGAGGTGATAATCCTCACTTTATAACGATACTTTCCGCTGTGGTTTAGTACAGCTTTCAGTCCTCGAATAGATGGCGCGGACATATCGCGATATCCTGAGTAGAGAGTAACCACTAGATACCCGTTTAACAACGTGTAAGCCTAGTTATAAATAAGCTTGAGTGTGAACGTTAGTATACGCGACGTTTGTGCATGAGAACAAGAGTAAACAAGGAAAGAATATGATCACTTATTGCTATGAAGTCATCGGTCCGAAAGCGCCTCATAAAAATACATGACTTTCATATTGTCTGAGTGGTTTCCTTAGAATACATTATATTTAGTATGACCTACTCCTTCACTATCTCCCAACCAATATTTTTACCAGCCCAGAAAGGCACAACAGAGGCATCACCAAGAGACCAAGACTCATTAACAACCTTGTCGGACACTTTCCGCAACGTCACTTTCCCCTCTGTAGTTTCTCTTCCGTAAAATGCTCGCCCAAACCCACTCACAAAGCCCTCTAACTTGTCTAAGGCGCCAAATGATTCGAGCAATGTCGCGACGAGAGGAAGGAGGATTGGTGAGGTATATACACCCGCTGCACAGGCATGTCCAGGCGAAGACACAGACTTCTTTTCGGGAGGGTGAGGAGCTGAGTCGGATCCTAGGAAGAATCGTGGATGGCCTGGACAGTGTAATGTTTGTTGTGGGTAAACTTGTTATAACTGTCAATAACCTTACCTTCTTTAATAACCTCTCTTAGGGCCAACCTATCGTCAGGAAACTTTGCAACAGGTTTACAGAAGTTCCAAGACTGTCCCGCCCAATCATCCACAACAAGATCAAGATGATGGGCTGTGATAGTGCAAGCCACTGTAGGACCAAGGCTTTTAACGCATTCTACCGCAGCGCGTGTAGTGGCATGTTCCAGCACAATCCGAAGCCGAGGGAACTTTTGGTGAAGTTTTATCAAGTGAGGCAAGAATGAGGGCTCCGCATTGATTACGCAGATATTGTTATTAGGGTCAGAGGGGATTTCGCCATGGAGGTTGAGACCATGTCGACTTGCTCCATAGCCTCGAATATGGGGTAGTAGACTTCATAGGATTCGATACCACCATCAGAGTTTGTGGTTACACCCCGGGGATATGATTTGACCCCTATTCCATAGAGGATTAGGAATAATTCAGGTCTAAGAGCTGAGAGGCTTTGTCCGAACCTACGACGCCAGCTGCTTTTGCTTTTCTGATCTCATCCGGGGTGAGTTCGGGGGAGAGGTACAAGGTCATCAAGTATTCGACAGAGGGATCAATGGCCTGAAGTTGGGTTTTGTATAGTAAGGCTTCCTCTGTGTTACGAATCGGCGGAGTCAAGTTTGGCTACAGTCCATGAATCCGATTAGATGGAGGGCATTAGAGAATGCGGTACGGATTGTATGCACCATAACATATGCCAGAGAGAATCCTCCTTGTCTGACATGTTTTGTGACAAGTTCCGAGAGGGATCCTTGACGGAGATGGACGTGGAAGTCCGCGGGTGCGGTAACGGAGATGGTGGTCGAAGACATAGTCATGATGATGTCGATCAATGGTCATTCTCGATCTCCGGGTCCGCGTCTCGATCAGAGATCACATTCAAAACATCCTTTTCCTTTTCTTGCTGCATACACTTACTCACTACCACAGTTTCCAATAGGACGCTTTGCTGCTTGTATTCTAGCGACAATGGCTGGCATTTACCCCGAACCCATACCTAAACGCGATGATATCGATGACCTCATGAAGTCATTGGACACTATTCCGCTTTTCATGCAAGACATGCCGGAAGAAGACAATGTGGCTATGGAGGCTTTGCAGAGTCTTGTCCATGATGGAACACCGGATGGTCTGTCTCTTCTCTCCACTATAACGATGAATTTATTGTCATTTAACACAAATATTGGCAGAGATAGCGCAAAACTTCAAAGACCAAGGAAACAACTACTTCAAAGGAAAACGATATCGAGAAGCACTAGGCTTCTACTCACAAGGGATAGACTCTACACCGACAGACCCTATCCTACTAGAAGCATTATTTTGTAACCGGGCAGCATGCAACTTAGAACTCAGTAAGCTTGAGTTTTGTCCTATGATATCATCGGGCGTTGACCACTCATCCCGAAGTAAACAGAAAATTACGGCTTGACACTTAAAGACTGCTCGAAAGCCCTGACGGTAAACCCAAAATCTTCCAAAGCATATTATCGCTCTGCGTCTGCTTTAGTCGCACTGGAACGTTTAGAGGAAGCATTGGATTGTTGCAATCGGTGTTTGACATTCGATAAAGACAACGCAGGAGTAAAAACATTACGAGAACGAGCGACGAAGTTAAAGGAGGCCAAAGACAAACGGGAACGAGAGAAGGAAGAGAGACTGCAGAGGGAGCGAGAAGAGAAGCTGAGATTGCGTAAAGCGTTCAATGTGAGTTCCTTCCTTTCGCCTGTTAGTGAAGTCCTTGACGAAAGCTCCTAGGATCGAGGACTTGTAGTTCTCGCCAACAAAGCAGGCCCTGCTGAAAACCCATACGAAGCCCATTTCGACCCAGAAGATCCCTCAGGACAAACGATGATCTTCCCAGTAATGTTCCTGTACCCACAACACGCGACGTCGGATATGATCTCACATTTCGTCGAGGATACGCCATTCTCGTCTCACATAGAAGCGATGTTCCCACCCCAGGCACCTGCACCTGCATGGGATACGAACGGAGAATACGTCGCAGGAAAATTAGTCGTGTACGCCATGACCTACAGAAAGAGGTTGTTGAAGACAGGAAAGAAGATGACGCTGAAAGATGTTTTCCAAGCGGGGAGAGAGAAACCTGGAGATCCTGTAGATGGATTGGAATTGAAAGATGGTGTGTTGACTTTCGTAGTATTGCCCAAGGGAGATGCAGAGAAGAAGTGGATTGAGGAGTTCAAGAAGAGTAGAGATAGTAATTGAATCGCTTGAATTGCTTGGAGAATAGTGTCATTACATCAAAGCAGGAATGTCGCTTCCATAAACACATTGCACTATACTCTTCCCTAGACCTATCTTTGATATGATATGAAGAGGTGGATATATTTACAGTGGTAATGGGACAACGGAGAAAGGCAAAGTTCACCTTCAGAGAGAGTGAAAGTTAGGGGGCAGAAAGTTCACACGATCCAAATTAGGAAGTCGGGCACCCGAGTCTGGCGCTCATACTCAACGGTCAGGCAAGCCAAAACACAGCGACCAAAAGCCAGGACGACGGCGACAAGCTCGGTGAGTACGATTTTTGCCTCAGGGTGCTGCTGGTGGATGTCGGGATGTATCTAGGATGATGCAGGGAGAAGGAGAAAGTGGAAAAGGCATCGGATTTGGATGGATGGCTTGGACTATGGTTGGATGCTGACCTTGCACTCGTTCACTTTCAGGCCCTCAAGATTCAATATGTCTGTCCAACACAAGATCCTCCGTACCGCCAACGCACCCACCACTTCCCCCGATGAAACCGAGACCAGCGTCGCTCAGGCCTTGATCGACCTCGAAAACAACGTACCCGAACTCAAGACTGAGCTTCGTCCCCCTTCAAATTTCTGCTGCCCGGGAGGTTGATGTCCGAGGCGGAAAGAAGGCTATTGTCATCTTTGTCCCTGTTCCTCAGTTGAAGGCCTTCCACAAGGTCCAGCAGAGGTGTGTAGCCAAGTCGCAAGAATATCCGGAAATTGGAGTTTAATTGGATACGCTCGAATTATAGGCTCACCCGTGAACTTGAGAAGAAGTTCTCTGACCGCCATGTTGTCTTTGTTGCCCAACGACGGATGTTGCGCAAGCCCACAAGGACTTCTCGTGTCCAGCAGAAGCGTCCTCGTTCGCGTACCCTGACCAGTGTCACGACAAGATTCTCGAGGACCTTGTCTTCCCCACCGAGATTGTTGGCAAGAGGACGCGTGTTGCCGTTGACGGCTCAAAACTGCTCAAGGTGTACGTGGTTTATCGACTTTACATGAGGCGAAGTATGTGGCTGATTGCTTATCTGCGCTTTACAGTTTCCTTGACTCGAAGGATGCTACCTCGCTCGAGTACAAGCTCGACTCATTCTCATCGGTTTACCGCAAGCTGACAGGGAAGGATGTTGTTTTCGAGTTCCCCGTGCAGACCGAGTAGATTATCTATTCTCCACACTCTGCTTATGTTTCTACTTGCTCCACATGACAATTGTATGCAGCATGCAATACTACGGCGTCCCATGCACATCGACATTAGACCGGCGTGATATTCTCGTGCGGGGAGATTGGGGCATGTTTTTGCGGGGTAAAAGCCGAAAAAGTCGACGGAGGGTTGTGGCGTGGGGGGCCATTTGCAAAGACTGTATTGAAGGTTATCTGTGTGTGTCCATGGTCCGAATCTATGACCGTCTATCAATGCCAATCAGAAGTCGGGCGGAGAGCCAGATAAGGCAGGCTGTTTGAGAACCTTTTGTCACGCTACTGAGGCTGCGCGGGCTGACCACTAGCGCTGAGTGCTGATTGGGTCCCTGTGAGCTCAGTCTCTGGCGCCCGTTGCTTCGTCCCGAGAGGCTTGGGCGTCTGTCTGCTACCATTCGCTCGCTGTGTTACCCATTCGGACCCTCTCGTTCTTTCCTCCCTTCCTCCCTCTTCACCCTTGCCGTACAGGCAACCCCCATCCTTAGCGTGGTCAACTACCGATGGCGGCGTACTCCCGACTCGACCCCTACCACAAAGCGCGATATGACCAGGGTGTGGACGCAAAGATTGTCATAATGGGCAACACCGGTTCGTATCACTCCCTCTTTGCACATGTCTTTAATATGACAGAGCGTGCCTCTCGCCCTCTGATGTGTCATTTCGCAAAATATATTCACCTCGATCTCTCCTAGGCGTCGGCAAGACTAGTCTCTTGCAACGGTACACCCAAAACAAGTTTGACCCGAAGAACACCACCTCCACCACCGGAGCCCTGTTTGTAACAAAGAAGGAATATGTCGACGGAATTAGAGTACGTCTACAACTCTGGGACACTGCTGGTCAAGAACGCTTTCGTAGCATGGTACGTCCCTCCTCCGTTCCAAGTGGCGCGCCGTCTCACTGCTGACTCTACTCTCCAGGCACCTATGTACTATCGCAACGCAAACGCTGCTCTTCTGTTGTACGATATAACAAACGCTTCCACCTTTGACGATGTTCGTGGATGGTTGGAAGGTATGTCCGCCAACAAATGCCAACACAAACCCCTCTATCAGCTCTGCTGACATATTTTCTGACAGAACTTAAAAGAAATTGTTCAGAAGATCTGATTATTTTCATCGTTGGCGCAAAGGCCGACTTGCAGAAACACCGGCAAATCTCACATGACCTCGCAAGGCTTTCTCTACACAATTGGTTTCCACCACCAAGACAACCCACTCCTCCACCGCAGCCACAACCGCAACCATCAACATTCTCGTACATGCGCCCTCGCTTTACCTCCTTCACCAGTATACGATCCGTACCTCTATCCCCACCACCTCTACAGAAATCAAGTCTATCACCATCTCGAGATACTGATGACAGTAATGATTCCCGCTCATCCGCCCTGACTCGCTCCTCGACATCTCCCCACTACACTCGACCTAGGGCGAAAAGCGGAAGCCTCCTACAGCCAGGCCGTATACACGAAAGCTCCATCATTCGATCGAACTCTCGCCTAGAGTCGCGTTTTGGATATGGTGCTACTGGATATAGTCCAGTGGCAGACTCTAATAGCAACGATCATGGAGAAGACGAAGAGGACGAAGACGAGGGCAGTCAAGACTCTTGGGGACTTTCAAAGGGTATGGAACTTTTTGAAGTATCTGCAAAGGATGACGTAGGTATGTATTGGTCTGCACTTCTTCCTTTCAAATGTGTGAAGGGTTCGAGTTATTCACATGATTTCCATTTGTGCTTCATAGGCATATCACAGCTCTTCGGATGTCTAATATCCGCCATCATAGCCAGGAAGGACGACATCGAACGCGAGAATGAACTGAAGAAGCGAGATAGCGTTTTCCTTTCATCTGTCAATGCGCCTGCTTGGGCAGCTCAAGCTGATGAAGAAGAAGCAAGGGAGAAGGAGCGCGTCGCCGCGAAATCTTCCTGGTCCTGTTGTCAGGTTTAGTGTTTGCACGTCTCATGTCCTCCTCCGTCGATCCCACTTTCCACACGTACTCCACCTCATGAGTTACTCTTCGGAGGCTCCTCCATTTATGGTACCATGTCTCACATTGCTGTTCGTCACGAACACATCCTTGTCTATTCCGCACCCATACCTCGTCATCACCTCATCATAACACTCTCCACCTCTCTATCGTCGTATCTTGTATCTCATGCCCTGATGATGATTTCTTGCATGCCCCTTTATGACCTTTCCCCATCACGGATTCTACTGCATCACATTCTTAACCTATGTTTACCCCATTTCATCCCATTCTCGATTGAATTATATCCACGTATCCATAGGTCCGATTATTATATACATCATGTTCATATTCCTCCTCTGATATCCTTCATATTTTTCTCTCTCCCACTTTCGTCCTGATTCCTTGTCCTGTCGTCTCTCTGTCCCATTCTGTCCCACTCTGTCTTATCGTCGTTTCAGTGTCTGTCTCCCCCCTTCTTGATAATTCTTACCACGTTGGACTTGGGCTATCTAGATGTCTTGTAATATAACGCAACCCAGCTTTCCTCATTTCCCCTATCACATCCGTATGTTTGTGTGAAAGCTTTCACGTAGATGATGTGCTATGATGACTTCATAGTTCGCACGATGATAAGATTCCAGGGGGGATATCCTCGGCGAGTTATGGTACGTAAACGCGTAAACTCTTTCTACTACCATGACCACCGAAGGGTTTAGTAGCCGGCTTACATTACTAGGTTCGTCATTAGTCCAGGATCGATTCGCATGTTTGGTGGCTGATTGGTATTCTAGTTGATAAGCGTACTCTAAACTCTTGGGGACCAAGTTGCTTTTTGCTTGCGAGAGAGAAATATGAATGTCTCTCTCTCGTGGCAAAAACCACTTCCCCTTATTTTAGATGTAACGCATATAGGGCTCTGCTCAAAGGATCCAGTGCTTGTGTCGTCACTTTGCCGATTTAAGATACTCGTACTAGACAAAGTACGCACTTCCATTCTCGATATTCAATGTTGCTATGCATGGGTTAGCTATCGAGTACACAGACAGCTCCCTGCTGTCTCGTATTCTAGCTTCAAATACTAGATTTCGACATCCTGACTGCCAGTGTGGGCTCCCACCGTTTCTAAAAGAAGTGATCTAAGTTACGAAGACCCTAGTTGCTCTTGGATTGCACATACTGCTCATCGAGTCGAATATCATCCTTACTCTAAAACATCCCGCATGCCAACCTAACATGGGGCACGCCTACTCCTAGAGCGATCCCCTCAGAAGCCTTCACACCCAATCTCTGCATTTCAGAAGCTTGCCCATCGCTCTGTAGCTGTCATCCCTACCTTCTCAAAACGTGCGCCGCGGCGGGTTGATGCGCCGTGCTTCGCGAAGACATAGAGGTCAGCCTCCAGCCCAGATCGATCACTTCTGGCGGGCACCATAAAAGCCTCTGGCCAGCCCAGCTTCATGCTCTCCCCATCTCTCTCTGTTACTTCCACCTCCCGCCTTCAGGACCATGGACCCCTCAACTATGTGTGCCAGCCAGCCACGTCTCACCTCCAGGATCCCCATTGTGCCGACCTCCAGGACCCTCAGTGTGCCGACCGCAAGACCCAGGAGGGAACCAGGGTAACTATGTCTCCCGTTTCCAACCCCTCTGCTCAATACCAGGTCTGGGTTCTGTTTCCTTTCCGATGGCATCTCTTGCGCCTCGGGCTCATCCGTTTCTTTCCCGATGGCACCTCTGTGCCCGGGCCCCATCCGTCTCGGTTTCCTTCTGGCACTCGCCCCTGGGTGAGAGCCCGGTGGTGGTAAACAGGGCCTCTCAGTGTTCTCCCTCTCCCTTCTGACAATTCCCTGTGTGCGTTTGAGAGATGCTTCAGCCTCTTCCAGTCGGAGGCAAACACTCCGAACGACTCACGTCGTCTCGGCAGGCTGGACGTAACCTATGTGGCTGCTCTCGCAAGAGGTGTGTTCAACTTCAACTCTTACTTTTACTTGACCGGAGGCTAACAATTCATCATAGACTCCACAAGCCTTGTAGTCTCGTTGCTTCCCACACGGCAGTAGGTTACGTATCTATCAAACAAGGCGAGGAAGTTAGCTGCCAACTTCGCTCGCGGCGGGCACGAGACTACAAGTCGGGGCATCTCTCTTAAGATCTTGACACTCGACTACTCCAGAGGCAGCTTTATAACACCGTCGTGGGTGTGTAATGGGAAAGGTAGCTGCCAGACCTTCCCTGGGGTAGTATAGTTTCAAGTCGCGTTCACAGTAGACGGTCCAAAGTGGCTGCAAACCAGTCAGATGTAAGGAGTATGTGGCTGAACTGCTGATGGCGGTCGTCTGGCCTCACCGGTGTCTCGATAATCCCAGGTCCCTATCCTGAGCGTTTCTGTTGTTTGCGTTGAGCAGAGCGGGTCACACCTATCCTTTTTGTTTTCTGTTTTCTACTACTCTTTTACTAAACGTTTCTAGGAAGTGCGGCTGGCACGCATTAGGTGCGTATTCTCGAGGGAGGGTGGAGAGAATGGCAGTCAGCCTTCTCTCTTTCCTGGCGCGGACCTTTTCGTGGTCCTCGGGATAAGTAGCTCCAGGACCATCTCCTCGGAGAATATGGTCCTGGAGTGAAACCAACTCGCGCCTTAAAATAATTGCGAGCTAGTTCGCACAGATGCCTATTACTGTCAAGTACATAGAACTTTAGTCCATGTAACTTTGTAGCAACACAAACTTATCAAATATGCTCATTTCAATTTGTGTCTATTATCAGAATTAGCACTTTATAATGAGCTTTAATCCTTCAATACAACAAGGGGAGGAGGAAGACAGAGGCAGACACTAGCGTGAGAGTACAGGTAGGAAATATATATGAAGGGTCCAAGACGCATACTGCTTTTCATGTGTTTGTTCTTCGCCTGCGTCTTCGTCTTCTGCGAGTCGCATTGTTTGCTGCGTCGGGAGGCATAAGTAATTCAATGGGGATCACGTCCCCATCAGATTCACCAGAGTCGTCCACATAGTCTTCATCGAAGGGGTCTTCGTCGTATATGAAGGGGAGTACTGCTGCGAATGGTTCTGCTGCCGTAACTGCCATAGGCGGTGGCGGCGGCGGTTGTTTCTTGGACTTTTTAACTCGATCTGATGCGGTTGTTTTCCATTTGCTTTAAAGGACACATTGTAAGTATCCGGAGTATCTGAGGAATGTAATTGTGTTTACCGTTTACGCTGCTCCCAATTACGATAATTATCACTGTTAGTAGCCCACTCCTTGGCGCCCCTTTCTGCAAGGAGTGTCAAATGTTTCTCTACCATATTGTCTAGAGCGAAATTCGGGATCATCGGAGTAGTCGCCGAAAGTGACGTTCGACAGATCGGACATGTAGGGTTTGCGTGCCTAGATTCAGAACATCGAACCAACACTTCGTAGTCATAGGTGGTTGCTACTTACTTTAGTGGATATCCAGTTCCAACCACACTCCCCACAGTAACAATGTCCACACGGGTTACCTAAGTGTGCGCATGCGCTGTAAAGTGATCATAGTGAGTACGTATCCCGGCTGGAGGACTATTAAATTGCTTACAGCATATCGCAACATCTGTGCATATTGGACTCAGTAAGTGAGATATGGCAAGATTGTAAGTACATACATGGGACAGGTTATGTCGTCTTCAAAACTTTTCAACACCGACAGTATGTCAGAGTCCTGATCAATAGAATGCCCTCGTCCCGCCGACGTTAGAGCACTATTAACCTGAGGTGGGGTAAAAGGTTCGCGTTTAGATTTCTTAGATGATGAAGCTACGGGCCCGTGAGTTTGTAGAGACCGCTTTTGTCCACGATACAAGACATGCGTTGTATTGGACGAAGATGGCCTGCTCTCGTCTCCAGCCAATACGCCATTTGTAGGAGTATCACCGTCCCAAACGATACCTGCGAACGGGTCAGGTAGAAGGTCATATTCATCCGACGATTCGGAGTTTTGTTCTACGGGTCCTTGTTGGTGAGTTGTTGGTGGAGTGCGCGGTGGAGGTGCGGGATAGCCAGTTTGAGTGTTGTTATTCGATCTTTCAACCGCGTCCCAGTCGATGTTAACAAAAGGGTCAGGCAAGGCATCATATTCATCTTCGCTGAATGCATCTGGCATGACTAACGTTGACCTAGGTTAGTAAATAAGCCAAATTCGCGTGCAGACAAGTATAATGGACCACACCTTTTAAACCTACAGTGTGGTACTTGGGAAGATCAATGTTGCGAATATCAAAGTGACATGATCGCTACTTTCACGTGACACATCACGTGATCGAGTTTACTTATGCACATTCATGGTTAGTTCAAGTTACGCCGCACATAGTATAACAGTACTTGAAGATATAGTACGTATTTATATCGAGATGGACCCTATTAGTGGAGGGGCACATGTTATTATTACACTATGACATCCCAAGTGCCGTTCAGTAGTGACCAAAACCGTCTGGCTCTGCTTAAATGGGACCCGAGCTAGTAGTAGCGCCGCTTCGCACTTCCCTACCCCCCTCTCGTCTCAGCTGCTGGTCCCGCAGGCTCTTGGGAGTATCTTACGATGTCGCTTGTCCCCCCAAACCCATCTTCCACAACCGAGTTTGAAACCGAGGACGAGCCTCAAGTTTGTACTCCCGAGCACTGCTACCATGCCTTCGATGCTTTGTTCTGCGCCTTGACTTCCAAGAAACCGATCCCGCCCAAGTTCCCAAACGACAAATAGTAAGAGTGTCCATAAACCTTTGATGTTCCGCTAGTTTGTTTACGACTGAAATGTAGTCCGCTTTTCGTCACTTGGAGCACTCGCTCGACCCGACCTGGGCGAGCACCTCGACTAAGGGGCTGTATCGGGAACTTTGAACCAATGCCCCTGCACGAGGGTCTTGCAGAGTATGCACTGGTCAGTGCTTTCCGTGATACTCGCTTTAACAAGATCGAGGAATGGGAATTAGACAGTCTTGAATGCGAGTGCGTTACTATATTCTCAATGCACACACCTCCTTTCATTTACTTAATTTACGTGACTCGCAGTATCTCTCTCCTCACCGATTACGAAGACGCATCGTCGTATCTGGACTGGACAATCGGTGTACACGGTATCTATATCACATTCCCTCCTCCCTCCTTGCTTGCAGGATCCCCCGATCGCTCAGAAGCACCCTCTCCTTTATCCTCTTCTACTTCCATACCCACTCGTTCATCCTTGAGGCACTCCTACACTGCCACATACCTCCCTCAGATTGCCCCTGAACAAGGGTGGGATAAGATCGAGACTATCGATAGCGCTATACGCAAAGCGGGATGGAATGGTCGTATTACCGAGGACATTCGTCGCAGCGTGAAATTGCGTAGATATCAGAGTAGGAAATGCTCTGTTGGCTGGGAAGACTACGTCCAATGGCGAACAGCTAATGGTGGTAAGATGTAGAGATGATTGTGTTGGTGTTTTCTTCTGTTTTGTTTCAATCACAAACAATTCTCATAGCTGCAGACGATGCATCAGCTCAAACCAACGAGGCATAGAAGTTATCAATGATTGTAATATTAGGGGTGTAGATGTATAAATGCTCAACAGATGCGGAATTACTCTTCTTCTATGACAGACAGCCTAAGTCCCAACGCTTTCAAGCGTCCTCCCCAACCACCTCCAAATCGCCTAACCAATCGCACGTAGACGTCAGCCACCACCTCAGTGTCGTTCCCACTGCATTTATCAAATGCACTAAGGATCCAATACAGCATTCGCGCACTTGGAAGTGCTTCACCAGGTAGGTCCAAAAAATCGTTGAAGAATGGATGAAGAGTGTCCAACGTCCACCCCCTCTCCGAGCTCCCTTCGCTCATATTGGGTGCCTGTCCATGACGAACGAAACCACAGAATATAGCTCGGTAGGCGGGCATAAGCCATGTGATAGACTGTTTCTCTGAACCGGCCGATAGCGCCTGGACCATGTCGATGAATGTCTGAATAGCATCGACGAAGTATCCATGGTATGCATAACTTTGCACCAGGCCGATATAAGTGATCTTGTTGGGCCTTTCCGAGGGGACGTAAATGCCTTCGGTGGCTTGTAGATAGTCAATGGCCAACTGAGTCTGCTCGCGGTGTTCAGGTTCCATATCCTGAGTTGCGGCGTACCTGAGGATGGTATAAATAGCATTCGCTACATCCCTACGACCCAGACGGTTATATGTGAAGAGCAAGGAGTTTATCCCCTCGATTCCAGGTTCGAAACCACTTTGCTGAATCTGATACCACAATATGCGAACATCGGCGAGATCACCCTTGCGACAATGGTAGTTCATCAGACTCAGGAGAGTGATACGGTTAGGTTTTAGGCCTGAGGAGCGGAGGAGAGCGTTGGCTTTCCGAACGGAGGGTTCGTGTTTAGTACGTCCCGCGATATTGAGCAGAGTGGTGTATGTTACGATGTCGGGTACGAGGGTATCAGTGGCGTCAGGTTCAAGTTCAGTCACCATCCTTCCCTCAAGGTGCGGAGGCGGTTCAATGCCTTCTGCATCTCCAGAGGAAAAGCTAAACCCTGGAGCTTTCCCGGAGGTCAAGTCGCAATAGACATTGAACGCTGTCTGGTAATCGACCTTGTCTCGATTTCCTCCAACCCTTCCCGGCAAAATCGATCAGAGCATTCCACTCCCAGAGTTGTACTCGACCACCAGTCTTGTGAAGAGTCCCCAGAACGGAAAGGAGATGAATAAAGAGATTGCGGGTGCGGCGACGGCTGTGAGCGATGAGGCGAGCAAGTCGGTGAAGATGTGCAGCAGGGATTGTATATCCTTTTCTGTCGGCAGGGAGAGTGGAGAGCTGACTGTAGGCTTGAAGAGCTGCGTCTACTGAGACGGTCGTCGCGATGACATAGAGGAGTTCGCCGCGGGTTGCAGCCGGTGGTACATCGTCGGGGTGACGAGCTGTCCTGAGGCCAGTTATTGGGTCTTCGGGAAATTGTCTCGCTATTTCCTCCGGAATACGTTTGTAACGTCCTTTCTGTAAAGGAAGTGGGTGATCGTTTGGCTTCGGTCCCATCGGTTCTCCTACTCCCACATCGTCTTCTACTCCTACGTCTAGGTTCTCCACGACATTTTGAAGAGTACGTCCAGCCACACTCTCCACAGAGCCTCCGACGTGGTGGTCGGGATGGACCAGCGATTGTTGAGCATGAGTAGTATTCCACGCTACACGGATGGCTGGCGCAGATCTGCGACATGGTAAAGATGAGGTATGTAATGTTTGGAGGTAACATCTGAGTCCTAGCGAGGACGCTCTCAGCATTAATGTCACGAGCAGTCATCCTATGTGTCGAGTTGTGAGGATTTGCGACGGAAGTGCTCTGATTGGTGTGACGTACCGGCGTGTGCACTGGGCCGCGCACAACGGTGAGGACAGCGTCGACGCGTCCTGTGAGGCTAGCTGTACGCTGTTACACAGAGCGTACTGTGTTGGTCGATACAACCAGTGCTAATGATAGAGCCTCAGTGAAGGACACAAGTCACGGTGAAAGCTGCAGCAGTCCTTTCCCAATTCAAGCAACGGCGTCTACAACTTTTTGGACAACTTTGATTGGCTGGGTCTGCAGACGCCCATTAAAGCCCTCTTCACTCTTGCTTCACTCGACCATCTCCTGCGAGGCACGTCTCATTTCCATCTTTCAAGCACCATATCTGAATTGATAGTACAGTCACCGATCATATACTCAACCAGAACTTTCACTCCGAATCGTCATTCATATAACTTGTGCGAAACACTTATTGGAATAGACATTGCAATTTATTATCGAGGGTAGACAACCCGCTAGTACTTCGTATAGCGTACTGGCATTCCGTGGTATATCCACATTATTGAACTCAGAGGGTTTTATGTCTAGGCCATTCTGACATTTTCAATCATCTGATAATTTCAAGAGATTTCTGATATCTTGAGACACAATACCTGGCAAGTCGGGGACTGAATCACACACGTCTTACGATCCTTACAAAGAGTTACAGCCAGCAATGAATGTTATAGGTGCATGGACATAGGCGACATAGAGCCTGGAATCGTGTAATGAAAGCAGTAGACGAGTAACAAATGACGAGGGAGTAAGAAAATCATGCGCGGACCTTGAGCGTTCCCAAGAACGCGGCCTTTTCTTCGAAGGTTTGGAAGGCACCGTGCTATAAAGGAAATTGAGATAAGTGACTACCCAAAAATCCATGAACTTGTTACTACTTACACCGAATTTCGAGGAAGTATCGATGAACTTGAGTTGGACCTTCTCGAGATCCCGACGGGAGGTGTGGACCATGAGCGACTTGCGGATAGTGATGACACGCTTCTTGGTTCCGGGGATGGAACCCTTCAGCATGAGGTAGTCGTTCTTGACGATACCGTAGTGAGGGAAGCCACCCATGGGGGTGATCACCTTCTTGGTGATATCGTGCTCAGTCGAGGCGTTACCGTCGTCAGAGCCAGAGCCAATCCTGTAGATCTTCTTGTTAAGCTCAGTACGGTGATGGTAACCGTCTGAGGTAATAAACGTCAGTATCAAATTCAGAACCTGTAACGTACGAAAGATATACGAACTTTGACCAGCACGGGCAACTGAGAACATGACCTTCGAAGGATGCCATGCACCGATACAGGCGACCTTGCGGAGACCCTTGTGTGTCTTACGGGGAAGCTTCTTGGTACCCCACCTGTGGGTGACACCCTCGAATCCATGACCCTTGGTAACAGCAATAACATCAACAACTTCATCTTGCTCGAAGACGGAGTTGACTTCAATGGGCTTCTCGAATAGGCCGTGAGCGAACTCGACCTTGTCGGCAATGGATCCACCGTTGATTTGGATTTCCATGAGGTGTGCCTTCTTCTGGCTGAGACCGGTCTTGCGGATTTGAGTGTGGGCAAGGACACGGACGACAGTGCAGTATTTGCGGATACGCTCGAGTTCACGGCCACTTGACTTGCCACCATCCTCGGCGTGCTTCTTGGCGTAGCGGGTGAAAGCCTTCTTCTTCGAGCGGTACCAGTTCTTGTAGAAGCGACGCTTGAGCTCATCGGAAAGGTGAGAAGCCCAGACGGTAGTAAGAGTGCGGAGACCACGGGGAGTCTCGACGTAGCCAACGACACCAACAACAATCAAAGGAGGAGTCTCGACAATGGTAACGGCCTCGACAATCTCACGCTTGTGCATCTCTGCAGAATGTTTGCATTTAGACCAATGTCAGATATTTCATTTCGACGTCTGTGCTTACTGGATCCAGGACGGTCAAGATCACGAACAACGTGGGTCATACCAGCCTTGTAGCCCATAACGGCAGTCAAGTGAACGGGCTTCTTGGGGTCATCCTAAGTTTTGCAAGTTGCTTGTTCGATCATGTATTCGTTTGACACAGTACAAAAAGTACGAACCTTGGGGAAAGACTTGACCTTTCCGCGGTGGCGGGCAGCACGCTTGCGGGGGAGGAAACCAAGCGAACCGTGACGGGGAGCTTCGTACTAAAAGTGCCATAAAATGTATCTTAAATACTTGTTTTCTGCGAAAATTTGGGCGTAGCGCATACCTTACGATGACTATAACATAGATTCTTCAGTCAAGGGTTCGAGATATGGCATATACGAGCGTACTCACCTCATTTTGAGGGGTCTTGAGGGGGGCGGGCGATGTCGACAACGATAATTTCCACCCTTCGATCACCGGCGCTGTGGTGGCTGGAGGTACTGTGTAGTTCATCCGAATCAGGAAGGTGTCAGATACGGGAGACTGGGATCACGCCCATGTGATTTACCGCCAACTAATGTAAACGCGTACCATCACGCACTGTCACGCGATCGTCACCTGTGACACTCGCGTCAAGCGAGGTTAAGGCAAGCACTCAAGTGTTTATTCACCTCCACAACGCGCATCTCTCCAGGACACCCCCCTTTCCTCATTTCAAGCTCGTTTGCTTATTTGTGAGCCATGTCGGAGTCATCCCCCGTCATCAAACGCGCAGCGAGGACGTACGGACGGCCCAAACCACCCAGAGCTGACTCGTCGTTCGACGCGGACACGTCCTTTGGACAACCCACTCTTCTTCTCGATACCTCTAGTGGAAGCCTGGATATCTCGGAAATAGCTGATGCCCCTCCAAGCTCTGACTTTGACGTGTCTTTTGGCTCTCTTCCTGATGACGACGACAACGACGCCTCAATGGATGGCGGTGACATTCTACCGCCATCAATGAAATTTATACCTATTCGTGAACAACTACGCAAACTAGACGAAGAACTAGACGAGCTGGACTCGCGCGGAGACCAATCATATGGATCTCGCCTCGAGGCAAACAAAGCGACATATGAGCCACTCCAGTCTCTGTTTGGAAATGATTCCGTTCCCGAACGATCGGGTGCCTCGCCACAACACACATTGACCCACTCGACTACCCTGAAATCTACACAGAAACCTTCGCATATACCTAGCTTGTCGCATGAGTCCTCCCCTGTTGCTAGTCCATCGCCTTCACCCATAACGGTTCCTGGACGCAAGAAACGTCTACCCGTCGCCTTAGATAGTGATTCGGAACAGGAATTTCCGCAACATTCTTCCTCCCCCCACACATCCCCTGGTACTTTTCAGATCCATACACCTCCTGGTCGGTCATCTCCGACACCACCGACATCCTCGGAAATGGCTTCTCGTAAGAGGAAGGGGAAGGAGGTCCTGAAGCCTATTCCTGGCCTTGAGTTAGAACAAAGAGAGTTGTCGGAGGATGAAAGACCTCAAAGGAGAACGAGGTCTCAGGTCAAGGGGAAATCAAAGGAGAAACGTGTTAAGGTCCGCTTCACTTCTAAGACCAATACTTTCCTTCATAACATGAGATGCCATTGTGTAGGCACCGACAAAGAGGGATCTCCAGGAAACCCAGAAGACGACCGCGCGGCTACAGGCCCAACGGGTCACTACGCTTCCTCGTGTCCAGCAGAAGCCATTGCAGCTTACTGACTTAATGCAAAGAGTTGGGTGAGTCATTGAATGTCGTTACTAGCTATTAGAGTTATTAAATTTGTTAACAGCAAAGTGTGGACCCACGAGAAACCAGGACATCAGATATCTTCTGACCCCATTGAACCCTTCTCTCCTGCACCACCACACGTAGGGCCTTCTCGAATAGCACCTATCATCCAGTTCTCCGCCAGACAGTCTACCTATCGTGCGCTTACGCCCGAGCAGAAACCCGATACATCCCGTGGTCACAACGTCTCGTTTGAATTTCCTCTGTCTGATGATGATGAGGAATTGCCAGATGCTGGAGATATCTTCACAGCTCAGGTCCGAGAACAGGAAGCAGCGAAACGTCAACAGGAGCTTCGCAAGTTGAAGTTGCGCACCTTAGAGCAGCAGCAACGAGATGCATTTATCGCGAATACACTGGATTCTAGCAGCGACCTCGAGGTGGAAGAAACCATGAATACCGTTGTTAAAGAGGAAGCTGAGGAGCGACGGAGATCCAAGATGCACAATGTCAAGACCCCAGTCCGGAAACGAAAATCTCACATTCCCGATAATCTTGCTCCTGAGCAACAAGAAGCTTTATTAGTAGCTGCAGCGCGACCTTCGTTTATTCGGGATACTCGTTTCGAGAAGGGTGCCAAGGCTCGTGCAAACAAACCGCTCGACAAGAATGGGCTGAATCGCTATTTGTTGCAGAAGGCAGAAAAGGAGCGGGCTGAGATCATTGAACAAAAGGAGCGTGAATGGATCGAACGAGGTGGAAAGGTCATGACTAGACCGGATCCTGAAGAGCGGGGTGAAAAGGTCATGAAGAAGAAATTGGCCGAGTTGGTTGCGAAGGGACTTTCCCGAGCTCAGCGTGCCGAAGCAGGCGAGGAAGAAGTTGAAGAGACCGATGAGGAGGATGACAATTGGACACCTGATGTTCAGCCTCAGGAGGATGAGGAAGAAGAATCTGCTCAGATGCTCATTGCTCCTGACGAGGGAGATGATACCGAATTCGATGACGAAAATGCTCCCCGTCCGAAACACAAACATCGAGGTATGACAGTCGTCGACTCCGATGAAGAGAACGCCCCTCCGTCTCTCGTGCCAACTGGACGTGTTCTTGTTCCCAACAGCTCATTGGTCTTGGAATCCCCGCCTCCCCGTCTGGAGAGTTCAGACAAGGAGAACGTCAACATTGATACCGAAGCGGAGAACGAAACGGATAAAGAGAACGATGCGTCCTTGATGTTTGACCGTGGCGAGGACAAGGAAAATACTGCTATAGCATCGAGCCAACCGTCGATACCTCAACCTATCTTTGGACACACTCTATCAAGTCGAAATTCCTTCTCGTCGTTGGATGGAGCTGATTTGGCTACATCTTCGCCAAGGGCTCGCTCGCCTTTGAAGGTCATCTCTGGTCTTGATGATGACGACGAGGACGATCCGTTCATGTCAACGCCAGCCCCAAGGTCCAATAAAAAGGCCATTCGGTCCCCTGATTTCTTCTCACCTTCGCGACGAATGCCCGACCCTGCTGATGACGATGTTGGACCCTCAAGTCAAAATGATGCGAGTTGCTACCTTGAACCAGCAGCGAATATTAAGGTCGGGTTCTCGCAATTTATGGCGACAGGAAGTAGCGGCTCTGATTTCAGTCCCGCGCCCGCCTTGGCTGGATCGTTAAAGACGCAGTTCTCCCAATTCGTCACCCCGGCGAAGGTACGTGTAGAGATTAAAGTGCTTGATATATTTCGTAATGGCTTATTTGTGTCCAATAGGCTGGAAATGGCTTTGAAAAGTTGAGACAAGCTGCAGGTGCCAAGGATTTCAGCTTGACGTTAGGTCCAGCGATACTGCCAAGTCTCGACGTTACGGACAGTACGCGTAAAAAGGCAGAGGCGATCTTCGAAAAGGAGCAAGAATTTGTTGTTCAAGATGCCGTCACAAAGCCTGGCAAGTCATCACAACTCTTCCTCAACCAACACGGGTAAGCGGAATAGATTCACATTCCCTAAAAGCGTCCATATTAAATCATTCTTGAAGGTTTTATACACAGACAGATCCTAGTCTCAAAACCCCGGGCGAAGACTTCTCCAGTCCAGTGGGAGACAGCCAGAAGACGTTCAGACAGTCATCTCCATTGCTTCAATCCGTCCTCAGATCAAAGTCCAAGTCGCGTGCTCCACTTGGTACCCTCGACCTCGCGGACGACGAGGACGAGATTATCCGTCCGCGACGATTAATACGGAGGGCTCAAACGCCAGATATGGTTGATGGCGGTTACCGATCCAGTCCTTCACCAAGTCCAAGGAATGCGTTCGATATTATGAAACAGAGTCGTGCCAACAAACCCAAGATTCCTAGACTTAGGATGGAGAGGTCGGCTTTTGTCGAAGGCGAAGCTGAGGAGTCGGATGAGGATGCGATCTTTGGGTTTGGACCTAAAGTGAAGCGTGATAGTGATGAAGAGGAGGATGGGGAAGATCAGGATGCGACGTTGCAGGAGCTGGTGGATGATAAGGATATGGATGCCGATACTTTGAATCAAGACATGGTATTGGAGAAAGTCAAGTAAGTCTCTTCTCCAGCAAAGTTTTGTGTTGGGAATTCATTTACTCATATTCTGCTAGGGAGCACCAAGAGTTGGACGACGCAGAACTCGAGAGGATCCATCGAGATGCAGTCAGTGGTAATCTACGTGCCAAACGTCGTGACAGAGGGATTGGCTTCGAAGACAGTGATAGCGATGATGAAGACGATGAGAATGCGAGGCGTCGCAAGAAGATAGCGAAGAAGCGAAGGTTAGATGGTGGTGATAGTCTGGATCAGCTAGGTACGTATCGTCTGGAGGGTAGCGAGTTAACGGATGCTGACTGCAATCTTACAGCCAAAGACAAGTCGACCCAAGCTTTCGTTGAAAGCTATAACGCCGGTCTACCTGACGATGACTTTGCTGACTTTGCCCATCTGGAAAATGAGGACACAGAGGTGATGATTCCAGAGGAAACTCAAATGGATGAGGACGGAGAGGAGGAAGACGAAGAGGAGTATCAACCTGAAGAAGTTTCTACCTGGGATTTGAAAGCCGAGTTACGGAAAGTGGCCAAAGGCGAAACAGTGAGTCCCCAAACTATGTCGACTGAGCCAGATTGACTGACAATCCTCATTTGGCGTTATTCTAGACTGTCCAACAACTTGACCCAGAAGATCTTAGCTGGATAGACAACGAAGACGACATGGACGTCGAGGATGAGCCGATCCGCATCAAAGAAGTCACAAAGAGACCTGCCCGTACAACAAATGCCGATCAGTTTGACTTCAGCGTTGGTATCAGGGTATGTCATCTTATCACTCTTACCTTCCTCGCTTATATACTGAGCGACTTGCTTCATGGATCTAGACTACCAAACCGTCCGCCGGCCTAACCCAGCACACGAAATGGGCGACCAAAGCTCGAGCCGAGGGTGTCAGTGGAACAGGACGGACAACTGGTACAACAGGTGTCACCGGACACGCCATCTCGACCAAGTCCAAATCCAAAACAGGCGGGGGAACAATTCTCGGTCGTGCTGGTAGTTCTAGTGCTTCAACCTCAGGATCAAGAGGTGGAAAGAAGAGCGGGGGATTGACGAAGACCATGAGTGCATTATCAGCGGTTTCTGGTCGTCGCGATCGGTTTGGAAACTAGAGCGTTGAGTTTTAGGTTTGGTTTCCAAGGATCTGATTGGCTCGTCCCATGTGTTTTTATGCACCGTTCCCTTTATATGTAAGCTTCGGGCTTTGCTATCTTTTTGCTTTCCATCTCATATGTTGCACATTTTTCTTGTTTTGTAATATTGTACGGATCTCTTTGTAGTATAGTACTATGTCTTTGTAACAATAGAATACGGACCTAATCTCAAATACATGCCATATTGGCGTTGAAGGACATGCGGGGCCGAGAGTTCATGCAAATTGTGACGGTGTGAAATGCACAGGAATAACTCTGACGTCGACGCGTGAATTGGTCCTCTCGATCACTTACATCCTACCTTCACCTCCTAGTCGCTCGTAGAAATACCTCCCCCTTCCTACCGACAGCCCACAATGTCAACAACCTCAAGTCCCTCTCCCTCATACGCAATCTCTCAAATGAAATCCCTCTTCCGTCAATTCCTCCGTATCACAACCACCGACGGGCGCATCTTCCTTGGCACCTTCACGGGTACCGATAAACATCTCAACATCATTCTCGCCAATGCTGAGGAGTTCAGATTCGCACCTCGGGAAGAGGCGAATCCTAATGGGAGATACGTCGGGTTGGTGATGATCCCAAGACGGTTGATGGTGAAGATCGAGGCTCCTGAAGGGGTGCTGGAGTCCACGGATGGGGATAATAGTGAGGATGGGATGTATACGTAGGGTGATTGAGGGCTTTGTTTGTGGAGTATGTATATGTTATAGGTGTTAGGACGATCACTATTGGTAAGGCCTTTCTATTGGAATGGAGGGTAATATCTTATGTGATCTCCTTTGGCGTAGCCGATAACAGTTCTGTGATGACATCGTCTTGCGCTGATACAACTATCAGTGTCGGCGCTGCTTGCAGCTTAGGCAACTCTGTCTCGTCGGATAGGAGTACGTTGTTCAAACAGTGACAGTGAGGAAGTAGGGAAGTCAGACTACTACAGAACCTCTATGCAAGTTGGTTCCTGGTAACTGCCCCTTGATTTCAAGCCAATTAAGGTGACGGCGGAAATAGTACAACGGGGAAGATCTCTACAAGTGCTAGTAATAGACCTAGATCGGTCCATGTGGTGGTGGTGGGATTGACAATTAATACAAAGAATAAACAAAACGGGTCGCGCATTAATGGATCGTCACTGAAGAAGATCGTCTGCGAACAGACAAAGCAAAAGGTACGTTAACTTTGGTGGGTATAAAGACAAAACAAATGATGTGATGGAGAATTCCTTTATGAGGGAGGAAATGAGGAATGAAGCGGGCGAGGATGTGAGGTCGAGGTTGAGAGGAGAGTCAGTGGTATTGCTTTCCGAAGGCTCGTCCGAACCGTCCCCAGGTAGCGTTGCGATGTGGTCGTGAGGGGGCGACATGGAAAGTCAAGGCTGCTTGACGGGCATGGCTAACGTTGCACCGACGTTTGGCATTTACTTGGTTGATCTACGGAGACACCAAATGGGTAAAGAAAAGTTAGGAGGTATGAAATTTTTGGGGATACCCACTTTATGTCGCAACATGATAAGCTTTGCCATACACGCAGGTGGTCCTGTCTCTCGTACTGGATTTCCTGTAAAGCAACATACACATTTATAAAAGCAAGTCGTGATAAGAGCAATGGTGACATACGTGAAGCTACCAACGCCAGCCCAGCCTCGTGTGCATCGAGGAGTTCGTCCCCAGCCATTGAAGCCCAAACGGAGGGGAAGAGCAGGCAACATAGTAGGAGAGCAGCTAGGAGCGAGACAATGAACATAATGAGCATCATGCTCCCTGAGCAGAGGGGCCGCAATGGCGCGCGGGCGGACGCTAGAGAACGACGAGGGCCAAAAGGAAAGACAGTGAAGGGAGAGCCCAATTTATGTTGCAGACGGACGCGAAACGGGCAAACGGGCGAAGAAGCACTCCTAGCCTCCCCATCACGCTCTCATCACACGCACCGCGCTAATCCGCTGACTAATCGCTTCTGGAATATATCCAACAGAATAAATACAATATCTAGTTACACACTCTGTCTACTCTACAGTCTCGTCTATACAGGGATGAGATCGACAAGATCACGCCATGCTGACTGCAGACAGAATCGTGAATGCCTGGCCCTCGGGGCTGTAAACGCCAGGCTGCGAGGGCGTATTGAAGGTCAAGGGGTCAACCGTATTAAGCAACCATCCGTCCTCGGTTAAGCTGTCTTCAATCAGTTGAAACGCTTTTACGGCAGCGGGGACGTGCGTGTAGTCGTGAGTGATCGACGCAAGTCTGAATGTGGAAGCCGCTAAAAGGGCCGTTGATGAACTGTCAGCGAACGAGTTGGGATCATCCAACACGTTCAGAAGCGTGCCGTTCGTTTGCTGAGAACAAAATTAGCATTATTCCATAAACTCTAAAATCAAGCACCGTGACTAACCTGGTGCTTCCAGGTTGCTTCAACAATCTCATTGACCCAGCTTGTCAGATTCGCTTTTTGTCCCTCGAACTTTGACGAGACCTTCGAATGCCGAATAGTCTCCAGAACTCGGAGCATACCAGCAGCAGCCCATGCATTGCCTAGAGCGAACGTCGACTTTTAGTTCAAAGCACAGTACGTAAATGTGACAACGCACCAGTTCCCCAGTGAGTATAATCTTGAATACCGGTTCCCAGCACGATGTGCTGCCAGAGGTTCGCGTCTGCGTCCCTCAATATCTCACGGTATGCACGACACTGATCATAAGCCTCTTGAAGGAGGGCGATAGATTCATTTCCGGTTGAAAGTGCACCATAGTAAGCAAGGTACGGAGGGACCATGTAGATAAAATCAGCCCTGCACAGCATGTTAGATGCTACTAGCTGCTAATAAATATAAATTCCGTGCTGACCAAAGTTGGACTTGGTCCTCTCGGTGAGAGATGGCACCATTATCGGCGCGGGGAACGACGGTGAGGAGATGGTTCAGCTGCTGGCTTGCAGCGACTTCGAAAGAGGTGTCCGAGAGGTTGGTACGGGTCCAGTTGGTTAGGAGCACAGCAACTCCAAGACCTAGATCGGATGATGAACGCTCAATGACAATCCTTGATCGAAGTGTATGGTTGTGGACGTACTTGCTGGATCTGCTGCAGCGCCATCGCCGTCTATAAAGGTAGGGCTGTCTGGAGACTTTGCCCTAATAACTCTAAATCAATTTCAACACCGGATTAGATCAAGCCCTGACATGTTTGAAGAGTCGATCAATCACGTACTTTGTAACCAGATCAAGAACTTCTGATATAGACGCATTTAACTTGGAGTCCAAGTGTCTTGGGGGAGGAAGGTCGAAAGGACTGAAGACAGACAACGACGGTGCTTTAAGCTCTGTCAGAGTTTCTGCGAGAGTTCCCAATTCCCAACTGCATGAGGAGGTCAAATGGTTAATCGAGTAAGCCTACTGAGTCAAGACTCGATCGTACCTATGCGTCGCAATTTTTGCCATATTAGCCTCCACCAAGTTTAGCTTATTTACGCTAAGCCCCGGGAAGGAAGGTATCACGGAAGCAGCCGAAGCAAAACCGGACAGTAAAGTGAGAGTGAGGACATGCATGAAGGAAGGCATGACGTCGGAGGGGGAGGGAGAGAGGAGGGGGGTAGGGAGGTTGACCTGGTCTGACAGCCCAGTAGAGGCATACCCCGTCAGTCGCAGGGTATATATACGCCCAGCCTATGTCCAACCATAGCCAACAATCTACTATTAAAACGTCGATTGGATGGAGATCTGAGTTCCTGGAGAATAGCTCTAGCCACCGAAGCAAAGTTTCAAGGGGCGTGATATATCACAGGACACCGCATACACACGTTCATTAGCATTCCTGGCCCATTTGAGACGGGTATCCGTGAGGTCCAATCGGTCTTGTGTAGTCTTATGTCCCCTCACGAGCCGGCTGAAGTATTTCCGGGTAGTAGAGGGTTATAGAGGAACTAAAGGGGGGAGCAGCGGGGGGATAAATATAAAAAGATGGGGGAAAGCATGACTGGAGTCGACGGGGACGGGCTGACCAGATCCTGGAGCATGGCGCAAGACAAGAGGATATCAAACTTTGTCTTGGACATAAGCACGAAATGGGGCATGCGCAACGTCTAGATCTTCTGGCGTCACACCTCACCCGATCGGGTAGCAATGGAGATAACTCCCTTGTGAAAATACTAAACCTACTTTCGATCTAGTAGCAAGCCGATGTCAAGAGACGATAAGCCGGCCAGCCACCATTGCAATTGGACGAAATCTCGGGGGAAATATTTAGGGATGATGCGGCGATGAGACACTCGAGTCTCATCTCGGTCCGCTTGAGAGGGCGAGGTACCAATTCAAGCTCACTTTGACAGATGTCACGGTATTCCATACAAGTGGATACTCTGCCGTCCAGATGACTTGCTCTCAAGATGGAATTGTGGGTAAGCTTTGAATGAGTTCGGCAAAACCAAGCGGACATCGGCCGTCATAGTAGAATCTATGCTATCGTGACCATATTCGAAGACTCGGAGAGATAGGTATGCTTGTGAAAATTATTTGCCTGTAACTCTAAATGTGGTCAAATCGCGGCGTTGTGGCAAAGGATTGTTGACGCGTATTTGTGCCGACGCCTTGTGTCTCAGCGTCTATACTCGTACACGGGTGGCACTCGCCACTCAGAACACTCATTCACATTCCAAACACTCCGACTATTCAACTCAGCTCAAGCAACGAGCTATGGACGTCGTCCAGACTGTCCAGAAATGCATCGAAGCATGGGCAGAAGATGGTGCGACCAAATGGTGAGCAACAACCGTAGCCACACGACTCAGCGTGATTATTGAATCTCCATAGTATTACCTTCGTCGCGCCTCCGCATTCCAATCCCTCCGACCCCGATTCAAATGAGATCCTATCAACCACCTACCAGACCCTCTTGAACGCTACATTGAAGACCTGGTCCCCTAAAGCGTCACTAACCGCAGATTCCTTCATTGAATTTGTGCAGTCAGTCTTGACCGCCTCCCTTCCTCGTCTGCCAACACCCATTCGTCCAATGTGACTCTTTTCGGAGAGATACTTGTTGATCTGATATGGGCTACAGATGCAGAGCTCGAAGATGTACTAACAGATGCGAGAACTGCTTCTACAAACGCGGAACAGGCTGGTGTTAAAGGGGACGAGACGGAGCTGGGCGTAGGCCACGCTGATCTCGTGGCAGGGATCCTCAATGCGAAGGAAAGCGCGGAGTCCGACAAGGCAACATTGGTTGACATTGTTAAGAGACTGCTTGTGAGTATTACCTCCTCGTTCTCTGTCTGATTGCTCAACCGTCTCGTAGGCCGTTGGAGTTCTTGACCCTGATGTCTGTCGCGAAAGGCTTGACACATCGTTAATTGCGAACGTCTCCCTCATCACCGATAAGGTTGCATTTGAGAAGAAGGAAATCCGTACCCGCACAGGACTATTGTACGCCACATTCACCTTGTATTCCGCAATGTGTCCGAATATCTCCTAACTATATCTCCAGCTACAAGCAGAACAAGTTCAACCTCCTTCGCGAGCAGTCCGAAGGTTTCAGTAAACTTACCACTGAAATCATCAGTAGCTTGGGTGCGCCTCATTCGCCAGCAACGGGTTTGCCTGTCGAAGCGGAGTCTGCGATCGTAGCTCGTGCATCGGCAACTTGGGACAGAGCTTTGCGATTGATTGGCTATTTTGACCTTGATCCAAATCGTGCTCTAGATGTCATTCTAGATGTCTTCTCCGTCCACTTGACTACGCATTGGCGATTCTTCCTCGCGTTCCTTTCAGTCTCACCTTGGTCTTCACGAGCCACTAGGCGGAAGCCTGAGGACCGAAGGGACGTAGAACCTGACCCGGAACAATACAGAGGAAAGACTCTGGACGAGATTCTTGAGCTTGCTGAGCTGAACTCGGGCTATATTGCACCTTCTCCGTTTTCTCCGAACGGCAGTAATGCTAGAGTTCTTGCACAAGTGCTCGGCTTCAAGTTCAGCTATTACCAAGTTCGTCTTCCCCTCAACCATCAACGAAAGTTAAATGTCTGAATCGCTTACACGACACTTCTAGTCACCCGATGTCACGGAACAAACACCCAAGAGTCTGTACCTGTTGGCTGCGCTTCTGATTCGGGAAGGGTTCATAACCGTCGAGGATTTGTACCTGCATGTAAGTTGGGTTGACAATAGCTCTGACCAGACGATATTAATATTTGGTCAGATTACTCCAACTGATGAAGGGATGAACGAGCTGCACAAGAAGTATCTTGCCTCCATTCGCACTAGTATCACTGGCTCACAGGTCAACCAACTTGTGCTGGCTGCCCCTCTACCACCAGCCCCTGAAAAACGCGGAGTTCGCCCCACGCCTATGACTTGGCTCACCCCTGCTCCTGCTCCTGCTACTACTGCTGAGGTCAAAAAAGCCCCGGAGCCGAAGATACCCAAACAGAAAGTTGGACTTATACATGCTCTCTTTGCAGTAGGAGCTCTTCGACCAGCATTTGCCCTGTTGTCTAAATTCCGTTGGATGGTCGATGCATTCCCCGAAATTGCGGATGTAGTTCTGCGCGCTGTGAAGTGCTCTTTCCAGCCAGTGTGGAACCAAATGTACCCTCCCAAGGCGGGAACGGCGAGTTTCAGTCGACCACGAGCTAGATATAGCTCTTCTGGGATAGTAACTCCGGAGCGGAGACCTCAGTTAACACTATGGGCCCCAACACCACCTTGCTCGAGTACCGCAGAGTTTGTTTTCTTTTTCCCGAAGTGGACTGAACGAGTCCCTAAATGTTCAAGCGTGCAAGATCTCGTGGATGTTATGGAACCAATGTTGAAGTTCGTGGGGCTATATACATCACGAGATCCTCAGTTCCTCATCAAGCTCACTAAGGTTGGAAAGACGGTTCTCCAGGATATGGTATGTATTCTCGTATCCCTTACATATGTAGAGAAGTTACTGATTTTCCATAAAGATTGAGATAGATGCTGTACTGAAGCGGCCATCGAAGTACGTTGATATTGAACATCCTAAGGGCGCGTTTTGGTTCAAGATCACTCGACTTTACGTCCTTCCTGCCATCCCCCTAATCCAAGGAAATGCAGTGTGCGTTGTGGATACTTGGGCTCTGATCAGGCACTTCGCCCATAATCATCGTTGGAAGCTATACGGCGAATGGAGGGAGCATTACAAAACCCATCCCGAGCTTCGAGTCGCCCAGGCAGTAACTATTCAAGAATCCAAGAAACTTCTTCGGCGACTATCTGTGAACACTCAGCACTTTTTAGCTGGGACTGTGGCGAAAGTCGTCCACTCGAACCCATTAGTTTTCTTCGAGTACGCTCTCGGTCAAATCATGTCATACGACAACCTAGGGAGCGCTTTCGCGCAATCACTCCATTTCTGCGTTATAATGAACTTCGACGTTCTCATCTTCCTCCTTTTGGACACGCTGGCCAACCCCGACAAAGAGCGTATCAAGGACGATGGCTTGAATCCCACGGATTGGTTCCAAAGTTAGTAGTTCGATCACAACTTGCGGGTGATAATAACTGACGTGTATTACTTTTCAAGGCATAGCAGCTCTCATAGGAATGATATTCCGAAGATACAATCAAGATCTTCACTATGTGCTTGAATACCTGGTCCATCAGCTACAGAGTGGTCAGTTAACAGACCTAACGGTCTTCAAAGAGCTCATCTGGAAGATCGTCGGCATCGAGCCGTTACCCTCCTTGACGAACACGCAAGTGACTGCGATGGCTGGTGGTCCTATTCTGCGTATCGAAGCGGTCGCGTCTGCTTTCAGAGGTGCACGTCTCGATCCTGAAGAAGCAAACTGTAATGGACCTTCTAGGCTTGGTCGAGCTCTCGTTGAATCATCTACTGCCCTCCCTTTGCTCGTTCTACTCGCACAGCAAAGGCAGTTTTACGTCTTCCAAAGTGGGGGTTCACATGTCAAAACTCTTGCTGGCAATTTCGACATGGTATGCACCTCTTTCCTGCTAATCAATGAGTTATATCACACTGACTTTGCTCTAGATCCATTGCATTCTGCTCCAATATTTGGAGTTTCTGAACGATCCAGACGTCATTAGACCCGGCGAATACGAAGAGAAGATTGTCCCGAGGTTGAGAGACCTTAATCAGCTGTACGGCATTTGTCCACCAATTTGCATGCAAATCATTCGGCCGATTCTTCATACGAAGCTTCTGGTTAGCTTTTTTTAGATAAATATTTCATATGGGGATTCATTGACCGTTTGCCGTAGGAAGCAGCCAAAGAATCTCAAGAGAAGGAGCGCATTGCGAGCGAGGAAGCCGAGAAACGTTTGAAAGCCGCGCTCAGAGAGAAGCGAGAACCTGCTGTTACGCATTCTAGGATTGCCTCACCCGCCATCGGCGATGCATCCACTCCGGCGGAATCGAACTCGACCCCAGCAAAGGAAGCTAACGGCACACCGATGGATATCGTGGATGGTAGTGCCCAAAATTCACCTCCTGCAGAGGAAAGTCCGTGGTTGCCTCAGCTTCCTTCCGTACTTCGAAGACATCAAAGCCATCATTCCCCAGGATGCAGCGGATATTATTCGGTTTGTGTTCGCAGCTCAGACGTACGAAACAGGTGCTAACATCTATTCTAGACCCGGTTTTTACACGACCTTCTGGCAAATGTCAAGTTACGATATTTGTCCTCCCACCGAACGGTATCATGAAGAATCTATGGTATTGCGCGAACTCAGTCGGAAAGAGGACGAGTTGTTCACGCAATTGGATCGTTCGTATGACAAGAACAAGAGAGCCGAGGCCCTCATCCATAGGGACAAGCGTAATCGAATCAACCGTGTTGTGCAAGACCTATCGAACGAAGCCAAAACGCAGACTACGTCTCGTATGTTTACCATCAAGCGTTTGGCTCGAGAGAAAAATCACTGGTTCTCACATAGTATGTAAAATATAATTCATCGGACGCTGCAAATATTCATGTCTCTCTAGGCCCACCTGCACAAGCTCTCGCCACTGCTGTCATCGAGCATTGTCTACATCCAAGATGTCTTCTTTCGCCTATGGACGCTGACTATTGTGCTCAAATGGTCAAGAACATTCATCTTCAGGGAACGCCCGGCTTTTCGACACTGATGTGTTATGACAAAGTACGCTTTTACGTATATCTATTTTTATCTTGAACTAATCGTTAATGGTATATGTCGATCTAGCTGCTTGGTGACCATATACAGGTCATGACTTTCTCTTGCAGTGAATACGAAGCACGAAATTATGGACGCTTCTTACATGGCATTCTGGTGGATATCATGAGGTGGCACGGTGATGAGCAGGCCTTCATGCAAGACAATCGGACCAAGATTGGGGGTAAACCTGTATACTTGCCGGGCTTCCAGATGAAATGGTCTTCGAAGAGCGTGGTCGCTATTGAGGATATTATCAAATGGACAGATTACAAGATGCTAGTCAAGAAATGGCATCGCAAGCTTTCCAGGGTAAGTGAAATATTATTTAACACCCCCGGTCTTCGTTCTCACATTGTTATTCTAGAATCTTCTCCATTGTCTCGAATCTGGTCAATTTGTGCACATCTACAATGCTCTTATCGTTCTCAAGGAGATTCTTGGAGTCTTCCCTAGAGTTGAGGTGCTTGATGGTGTTGGAACTGTGGTGAAGAATGTCGTGGACACCATCCTGCAGAACGAAAAACGGTCTGATATCAAAGTCCTCGGCAGATCGTACGTACACACAACATACATAATGCGCACAAATGCCCTCTTACCATTCTCGTTTTAGTTATTCCGCCAGTCTCAAACACAGGGAGAGTGAATGGAAAGCTCCTGAAAGTTCCAAGGTTGGTTTACTACTCACAGAGCGCAGACATGTCAAGCTAATTCATCATAGATTGGGGTTCCTCCTAAGGCTACACCTACCGCACCTGCTGTGCGCGATAACCACAAAGTCAATGGAGTCCCTGTTGGTCCTAGCTCTGGCAGGTCTTCGGCGTCGGTGCCTACGGACACTCGTCGAGCAACTGCAGCACCGGCCTCTGCGCCTTCTGCGCCTAGATCTCAACTTGCGACAAAGTCTACAACTCCCACAAGTACACCTCCTCCGAGTGCTAAGCCTCCTCTGTTGACCAAGGCAGCAATGGAAAGGTGAGAACATTATTCTTCTGTATTACTCCAAGTTGTAACTGACCAAATCAATAGTATACCTAGACCTGAAGTTGTTCGAAGAGTACGGCCTGATACCAAGACACCTCCATCGAACCCGGATGCTATGAATGTAGATGCACCATCAGTAGGGCCGTAATGGGGCTCCCTCATCTGTGACTGCACGCAGTAGTGCCGGTAATGCACCTGGCCGTCCTGCAAGCCCATCTGTCCTCCCACCGTTACCCAAAGACCTTGCTCTTCTGCGAGAGTCTTCAAGACCCTCAACACCAAGTCAATTGTCTTCTCCTCGCCCATTATCTGGGCACGAGTCCAAGATCACCTCGAGTCAACGGAGACGAATCGCGGATAGCACGTCAAGAGGCCACTCAGGCCATGCCCCCTCCGATCAATCCTAGTCAGACCTCATCAGCGCATGAATTACGAGAAACCGCACGACAATCCAGGCAAACAGCCGACCGAGATGAGAAGGCATCAAAGTCAACAACAGATACACGTCAAGTCGCACCTCCGACTGCATCCCCATCATCTACCAGACGCCGTAGTCCATCACCTAACAGCAGGCCGGGCACTAGAAATCATAGTGCTGAAAGCCGCGGTAGTGGCGGCCGAACTCGTGATGGAGCCCGTGATGAAGATAGGCGTGATTCCCGTCTTGATTCACGAGAGGCTGGTCGCCGAGGCAGCGGGCGAAGCACTCGAGATTCTGAGAGAGAGAAAGATGCTGATAGAGATCGAGATCGCCGAGACCGACATGGGGACAGAGAACGGCGGGACCGAGACAGGGAACGGGATAGGGACAAAGATCGAGACCGTGAGAGGGAGAGAGAACGAGATAGAGACAGAGACAGAGACCGTGACCGCGACCGCGACAGACATCGTAGAGATGAAAAGGACAGAGACCGAAAAGACCGGGATCCGGGTGCTCGAGGGTCAACTGCTGCAACTGTTACTCCCGTTGTTGATGAGCGCGGATTGCCTAGTAGACCTGACTCTGCAAGACATCGAGGGCAACATGGCGAAGATTCTCTGGGCAAGAGAAGAAGGCCTGCTGACGATGACGTAGGTTTCTAGGTTACGTTTTGTATTCACTTCGCCGTGCTAACACCACCATTCAGTCTGACCGGGCATCCAAACGACCATCTCGAAAGGACAATCACCATGAAGACAGGAGTCGACGAACTGCAGAAAAAGACAACCATGACAGACCATCGGATCGGAGGAGGAAAGATCGTGAGACCGCAGAAAGCGACAACAAGGGTCTTTCTATCGACACCAAGGTATGCAAACATACCAGGTTTGGCTATAAGATACCTGCTATATGTACTCATTCTTATCCAGATGCCCGAGAAGCGGATACCTGAAGGGCCCGCTTCAGGAAGGTCCTTACCGCCAACAACTCCTTCTGGTCCTCGCGCGATGTCGTCGGGGGATACATCTCGAACTCAGAAGTCAGATCCTCCTAACCGCGAACGGGAATGGAGACAACGTGATCAGCCTTCCAAAACGACTGAACCGTCAACAGCTCCGGAATCCGGCGGGAGTCTACGGTCTCGTATAGGTGAAAAAGACTCACGACCAATTCCGCAAGCACCTTCCAGTCATCGGGCTGACGGCGGTGATCGTGGACAGTCCGACACAGGAAACAAGGAGGAGGACCGGGAAAGTAGAAAACGAACACTCTCAGGTTCGTACTTCTTATTTGTAGGCGATACGCAGCAACTAACAACCCCTCAGAGCGCGACCGAGATGTTCAACCATCGTCATCGAAGGAATACGCCGAGCAAGCACCGTATCCTCCCAAACGACTGAGGATCAAGCGGGATCGTTACAAGATGCCTATTGACTCTGACAAATCTCGTTCCGCTCGAAATGACTAGTTGTAACATTGCATTCCCCATCACTGTGCACGTTCACGTATTTGCTTTCTTTACCCGGTCCCATTGCCAGCTTTTCATAGCCTGTACATTTACCACATTGCATGATATTACTTTTTGTGGGAATACAGTATTCATTATAGTTTGTTCAATTCCTGGTTAAACATGTGGCGGGTCCTAAGAGGGAATTAATTACCGCCTGATCAAGGTCAGAAACTCTTCACGAGTCTTTTGTTGTGTCCGGAAACAGCCAAGCATGCAGGAAGTTACAGTGACGGATCCGGGCTTCTGGACTCCACGCATTGTCATACAAAGATGACTGGAAAGGAATTTAGCGTGGCAAAGATAGACAAGTAGAAACTTACGTTGCTTCCATTACCACCGCAACCCCTCGGGGTTTGATAGCCTCTTGAACCGCGAGCGCGATCTGTTTGGTAAGTCGTTCTTGCACCTGCAGGCGTCGACTAAAAGTCTCTGCGATTCTAGCAAGTTTTGACAAGCCGAGGACCAGTTTATTGGGAATGTAGGCTATTGCTACCTAAGGAATATTGTTAGCACGCCGTCATCGGAAAAAGCTTTGGTTCTTACCTTGCCGGTGAACGGTACGAGGTGATGTTCGCATAGACTGGAAATATCTATGTCACGAACGAGGACCATTTCATCATGGTCCTCGGCAAAAACTGCGTCGTTGATGATGTCTGCCCGCACCAATTATTGAGAGCAGATTACAAGAATCATACACCATCTATGGTACCTGCTAAACGTTCTTCATACCCACGAGTCATCCACATGAGTGCTTGGGCATAGCGCTGTGGGGTACGAACAAGGCCTTCCCTGTCTGGGTCCTCTCCGATGCAATCGAGGATTGTCCGAACTGCAGAAGCTAATTTTTGCTCCCGAGCAGCTCGTTCTTCTGGGGTTGCGTTCAACCTTGAAACGGTGGATTTAGCTAGTGGCAACAGTTGTTAGGCGAAGAATACAAGACAGGGGTTAATCCAATAGCTCACCGGGCCATCCGAGACCATTGGGATCCGGAATGAGGCCACTTATACCTACCTGTACGGAGGACACGACGGGGGTAGAAATACCAGATGTAGGCCGGAAGCCGTAACCTTCGCGAACATGAGGACTCAGCGCTGTGGGCAATTGGCCTATAGCAGACGATTGCGGATCGTTTATAGTTGCATGTTCTGTGTCAGGACCTCGTGCGGGCTGCGGACTGGACGCTGATGGCTGTTCCTGCTCTTGTTCTTGTGTTTGAATTTGGAGCCTGCGCAGGCTGTCTGACAATATCTCACCGTGTTCTACGCTGTCTGCAGAGATGTGGGACATGGCGAAAGTAGAGCAAGGGACGGTGTTGGAAGAAATTGTTTTCAAAATATGATTTTGCGTTTGGGCGCTCCAGTGCGTCAGACTTGCGCAAACACGTGGAAAAGCAGGAAGACCGAAAAAGGCAAGCCCAATGACCGGAAGAGGCGAACGGGGTTGCCTTAATGCCTCCTCTTTGTCGCCGCATCAGGACAGTTGAAAGGGGATGCGGGTGAGATAAAGAGGGGACGTCATAGCTTTGACATGGATTCCACTCATTATTGTCTTTCATAGTTTGCGCGCCAGCATCGCAGGCCCCGGATCCGATACTCTGCCTTGCCAATTTCGTGCTAAGTTGATATGTCCTTGCGACTGATGTGTTTGCTCGTTCTGGCACAGACCTCCCAAAAACA
The DNA here is from genome assembly GCA_038087015.1 of Cerrena zonata. Lineage (NCBI taxonomy): Eukaryota > Fungi > Basidiomycota > Agaricomycetes > Polyporales > Cerrenaceae > Cerrena > Cerrena zonata. Next base: position 200,640 of record JASBNA010000001.1, read on the forward strand.
TGCATTCCGCCCATCCGAATCTTTGAGCGAATTTCGGATCTCATCTTACGGAAGCTGCAGAACAAAAAGCTGCCCGACATGGGACGCGGCTCTGACACTTTCCCCGGTACTTCTTAAACTCTGGCGAATCCTGTGCGAACATGTCCCTCCCTATTGTCCTCGTATGATGAACCTCACCCTCAAGCCCATCCAGTACTACTGGGCAAGCCTTTCAATGCCTTTTGCTGAGTGGCCTAATTGTTACCCTCGCGACACGTCCCCAAAATGTGCACCACCTCGGGCTGCCGCGAACCTCCTGCCGCGTCCAATATTTGAGGCTTGGTTAGAATCTAGGACCCTTCCTAATAATGACGCTAAGGATCGCCTGTCACCCGGTGCCCAACGCGCTGTCACAGGGCAGAACCTCAGTCTGGCCTCAGAAATCTCGAAAAAATGTGCACTAAACTTCTGTGCCATGATCTGGAACTTGCATCCATATAGGCTCACGATTTTGATTCTTTTCGACATATTCCGTGGAATATTTCCGGCATTTAGAGGCTACTCGCAAGCGATGATACTTGACGAGGTAAGCATCGTCCATCAGATTTTATCAAACTTCTCCCTGCATTCTCTCACGAATACATAGGTACAACATCTTTTTTCCTCGTCCGGAGATTTTGATCTATCTCGCCTCCTACGACTGTTGGTCTTGGAGGTAATTCGAACGGCATTAGAAAGTGCTCTCGATCTCTTCTCGTACGTGTAACCTCTAGTCCTACTCCGAGCACTCAATCCTGACGTTATCGGCGCAGTTCGAACAATGAACAAATTCTCAATAACTCTATCCGATTTGTCATGGAGCAACGACAGATGGAACAACGACTACGTATGGACATCCCTACCATGGAGAGCGCTGTTGTTCGCGAGCTCTTTCAAGAGGCCGACCTTTTCGTACGCTCGTTCAACGGCGTTGCGAACTTCGGGTTGTTGTCTCCTTTTGACCTGATCCGCACACTCGGCTCTGTCTCTGAGCTCTTTTCTCACATCTTCGTTCTCTATTCATTGACACGCAATGAAACTCCTGGAGTTCTTTCGCTTTTATCCGTGGCATCTCTCCTTTATCCCCTTTTCTTACCTTGGCTCACACCCAGCAAGTCATACTACAACGATCATCAGAATCCATTGGAAAGTCGGTCTGCTGCTAAACAGGAACACTTTCGCTCTCTTGCCCAAAACGATGCCTATCGCCCTGAAGTCATATTGTTCGGACTTGGACCGTGGATCATGCGTAACTGGTCTTCTGCTCGCAAAGTCACGCTTGGCCTTGAACACGTCAACCCAACGTCACAAGGCGGGACCGGTTCATTATTCTCATTGCTTACGCCAATGGACATCACTGGTCTTATCACCGCGCTACACAATGTTAGGACTCGTGTTCCCTGAAGCATGTATTTCATACTAACGAGATCTATAATTCTAGGTCCCTCTAGTCCTTGCCTTACAAGCTTCCTCAGCGTCCCTAGGGTCTTTCACATTGTACCGCAATTCCCTGCAGAGTATTGTTTATTCATCACGGAACTGCTACAACACCGTAAACCTCGCCTTTCAAAGCGTGTTCCTCCTGGGTGCATTTACGGCATCGATGCAAGTGAAGCCAAAAATGCAACCTAGACCAGACAAATTACAGAGATACACACCTTCTCCGAGAGGCATGCGTATAGAAGTACGGTGCGTATATGGTAAAATGCGAAGCCTCGACAAATATTAACGCTGATGCATCATCGCGGCCACATAGAGATATATATTTCACATACCCTGGTTCTACAGAACCCGCGCTGAGAAATATCTCGTTTTCTCTAGAACCCGGCGAGACGCTAGCCATTGTTGGGTTTAACGGCTCTGGTAAGCTGTCAAGCATGGTTAGACGGTTCTTCTTCCTTCGGACTGACGTAGTGCAGGCAAATCGACTTTAGCGAACGTCCTTCTCCGTATTCTGGAATTCGAATCCGGCCAAATAGTTGTCAATGGCTGCGACGTGTCCAAACTTGACCCCACGGAGTATCACCGACACGTTTCAACCGTTTTCCAAGGCTTTGCCAAATTTCACGCGACGGCAAGAACAAATATCGGAGTTGGCAGTATAGACGAGCTCAAGCGAACTTGCGCCATCGAAACTGCCGCGGATCTTGCTGATGCTAGCCATGTTATAAACTCTCTTCCCAGAGGCTTGAAGACGATATTGGAACCGCCGCAAGGTTCGAATCTATCCTTTGGTGTGCCAACTTGCGGAGGTCCCACGCACGAACGGCATGGTCTGTCGGGGGGAGAGGTAATTTCATTCACAGTGACTAGTCGTAGCTTCTGACTTACGGCGATCTCCATCTTACAGTGGCAACGAATAGCTATCTCTCGATCATTCATGAGAGCGTGTCGCCCAGAGGTTGAGTTACTTGTATTTGATGAACCGGTGAGTATTTGTACATCTCCCCAACCTCGGTCCTATACTGACTCCCCCCATTCCAGACATCGTCTCTGGATGCACACGCACAAAATCGAGTGTTCAACACCATCAGCGAGTTGTCAAAAACAGCGTCCGGTGAACCGTTGAAGACCGTCATATTTATAACCCATCGCCTCTCGACCGCTCGACGGGCGGATAAAATCGCAATGATGGACCATGGAGTGGGTATTTTAACCTCTTGTACCCCAATCGTACCTTGAACTCACAACCTATCGCCGTTTATCCCAGTCTATAATAGAATTCGGTAGTCATCAGGAACTCCTTGCACGTAACGGTGCCTACGCCTCTCTATACCGCGCATCAGTCTAAAGGCTCCGATCATAGGTTATGTGTTATTTCGTCTAAGATTTCGTTGCTCTCCTGTCATCCCTTCATTCTTATTTGCTACCTTAATCGCTTTGAATTCCTTATTAGATTCGACGTCTTGAACTTTACATTAGGACATTGTATATTAGTTATACTCGTTTTGAATGATCAAAGTACGTTAGGATTCCATCCTGGAGAAGCGCATCCACACCGCTGGTATCGTTCCCCCCAGCAAAAACCGAGAGGTCATCCGGCCTGCCGAACGCTCCCACCAACAAACCAAAGTCTTTCGCACCTTGAGCTAGCGACGGTATTTTCCCCTGTGTTTTTTTCTCAGGAAATGTCGGACAAGATCACTAAGAAGATCATGCTCACCAGTAAATTACCATCGAGAAGTAGACCAAGCAAATTATTCATTTTACACCATTCAACGGCAGCACCTATACTGGACAATCTGTAGTCATGTGCATCAGCAAGGGAGAGCGCAGTTGCGCTTGGGCACGCGGCATTAGATTGCCCGTATTGTGAAGCAAAGAACACAGGGTCTTCTTTAGGCATCAGAACTGTTTGAATATGAAATTCGAAGAGGTCGACTCACAATTCGGCTGCTTCCAGTTCAGAGCCGAGCAAATATCAGGTGAGAACGATGTGAAAACCACATTCCTGCGAGCTGCCTGTCCTTCCAAAGAAGATGTGGCGTAGATCGTTCGTAACACGGCGTCAACGGTGTCGTTCAAGCTAGGGTGATGCCGCAAGCCATGGCGTTCCCTTACTCTCACAGGAGCATACGCTACTTCTAGACACACACCCACACTGGGGGGTAAGACCTGATGTATTTCGTAAGTCGATAGCTTAATGACACGTAACGGATTACACACTTTTAGTAGATGTGCAAGGGATGTCATCGAATGCACCACAGTGGTGTACATTTCTTGCAAATTCGAGCTGCTTTCCAAGGGTCCAAGCTTCCTATCCAGTCTTTCGGCTAGAGATAGGTACTGTGATAGCGTTACATCTGCTACGCCTAGCTCGTAATTGTCTTCAGCTAGCAGCCACTGTGAACAGATGACAGGATGCCCATCTCGGGTGACCTGCACTGTGACGTAGAGATAGCTTCCGGTGACGGAGGACTGAGTCAAAGAATGTGCACCCAATGGAGTCGTAGGACGATTTGAAGGAGAATTCTGAGCAGACGGCAATCGACGAGTGGAAGGCATGGACCGCGGAGTTACCGTCTTTAGATTCGGGTTCGGTACCGGGTTCGCTATCGATTTCCAGTACGTCTCGACAGCACCGCCAATCTCTAGCGTTACGCCTCGGAAAGGGTTGATCACATTAACCTCAAACGCAACCTGAAAAAATGTCAGACGGGCACACGATGGCGTACAATAAAAGACTAACCTCGCCGATAACATGTAGACGGTGATCCAATATAGGCAGCCTGAATGCTTGGCTATTTTGTATTGAGGAGAAGAATGAAGGTAATGCAATCGCACGCCCAATGGTCTTGGTACCGAAGTTGGGGTAAAGGGAAAATTCAAGGGACAGGGCTTCAGCCGTCGGTATCTGGAACGTGAAGAATGTTTTCTCTCAGCTAACGGTATGGGGATGCTATATGGGGCTGCTGTAGCAACGGCAGTAGGAGTCATTACTAATTTGAGCCGAGGAGAAGTGTGAAGGTAACGATCCGCGAAATCAGGTCCTCGGAGGGGAGGTCGTAGTTGTACAGCCGAAGAAGGTTCTGCCGATGTCAGGCCAAATTTGGAGGAGAGATGTCCTACGGAGACCTTGAACCAGTGAATTTCGATCAAGATAATTGTGACCATAAACGCGGTAAGGCATCATTGGAGGAGGGAGAGACAAGGAGGGGATGGCGTCGATATCGTATTCAGATCCTGTTGACATTTGAGTATCTGACATAAGGGGAGAAGTTCTCTGAAGTCTGGGCATGGATTGTTTTCGCGAGTGCCGCCGCCATGAGAGGTTGACACAGTCAAGGTGTCCGTACCAGGCAGCATAATAAATAGCAGTATGACCAACTTCATCTGTTCTGTCAATCTGACTTCCGACCTCCAGAAGAATCCGGAGACATTCTTCATGTCCATATCGAGCGGCATGGAATAAGGGCGTCCATTCGTTGTACTTATCCGAGATGTCCCATCCCTCACAGCGAGTGAGGACTTTGACGACTTCTGCATGTCCTTCTTGAGCAGCCAAATGTATAGGGTATTCGCCATTCGAGTTGGGTAGACTGGCAGTATTGTGTTCGAGTAGAAGTAGGACGACTTGCAAGTGTCCTGCCTTGGCCGCCAACGAGAGGGGCATGAGATCACCATTTGCTGAGTGGTCGGTGGCGGAGACTTTGCCTTGTTCCAGTAGTACTCGAACACAATCTACAGAACCTTTCAAAATAGCATACACCAGCGGCGTGCAATTATCAAGGTCGACTATGTCCAGCGGCAAGCCCTCCTCGATCAACCTTCTACAGACATCTGCGTGGCCATACATGGCAGCATAATGCAACGCCGAACGACCGTAAATGTCAACCTTATCGCGTTGGACGTTGTTCTGAAGCGAGAGGTTGACTAGGCGTAACGCGCCTACGATAGCGGTTTCGTGAAGACATGTTCGACCATTGATGTCGTCAACAAATCCATAATTGAAAGGACCAGTGGTCGAGTGAAGGATTAGGTCTGCTAAATCAGGGGGTGCGTCGATGACTGTTTTCCACAGAATTCGTGTGACATGCATTTTCGCCTCCGGTGACTGGGACAAGGAGTCTGAATACCGAACCAAATCCTGAAGAATTTCCCTATCATTGTCAGCGACGGCTTTTCGGAGGTTGCTCTCTAAATCACGGAATGGTCCCATTTGAGCTGACCGGTCGACCTGTTGACTGAGCACGACATCATCTGCAATGGAGGTTTCATTTTTAACCCCTACGCTCAGATCTGTGAGGTCAAGTAAACAAGCTGCAACCGTGTCGGACCATTCGGAGATGAGCTATACCCGAGCGAGTGAGTGTGAATTTACGGCAGTGCAAGAACCTATACGTACTTGTCGGTTAAAGACCGGTTGTACCTCCACTTGTCGTGCGAGATAAAGCTCTTTAGTACTAGACTTGGAACGCTTGTCCCACTTCTTGAGGATCTTACGGAATCCGGTTGCATTAATTTCGACGAATTGCTACAATCACGAGGGAAACATGTCAAGCGGGACCAATACTGACAAGTGAATACACGAACCTGCAGCTTCGAGAGGTCTCGTTCCAAGAGTCGGAACCCTTCGGCCACGGCGTTCCATTCGACATGGTTTAGGGCACTGAAATCGTCCATGGCATCCGGTAGGACATGCATAACAGCTGCACGTCTCTTGGAGAGTAAGGTTTCGAGTCGAAGCTTCAATTCAGCTTCTTTTTCGAGGTAAAACGCGTTAATCTAAACATATAGGTCAAGATAAGGCGCATATATCGAGGGTATTGGTCCCAAATGCACCTTTTCTAGCTCTCGTTCGAGCCTGAAGAAGAACGTAGCCTTTTGTGCCTGAAAGCTTGTGCCTCGTTCTTCGTCGTGACCCAAAGATGGGAACAGCGGGGGAACATCTGTCAAGGAATGAAGAATATCTTGGGCAGCGTATTGTCCTGGTTGTATGCCCACTCCAAGTGCTGCAGCTTCGGAAGCAGGCCTCGGGGAGTTCAAGGAGGAGATGACCTTCTTGAGGGTCTTGTAATCCAAGTAATATTGGGACCATCCCGGTACTTGTTCAGCTTGAATAAGCTTTCCAAACTACATAGAACTGCCGTTAGATGGCTGAGTAGAGCTTTCGGGTACGGCCAAATGGTAGTAACCTTCATGATAGAGTATGCGGAAGTAGCAGTTCGAGTTTACTTCTGCAGATAAGGGTCGACCGACCGAACGGTGTGGAAGAGGTGTGGAAGGATGACACCGGAGAGGGGGAGCCTGGATTGCTTCATTGACGAAGATGAAGAGTCGCCGCAAGTAAACAGTTCAGCCCACAAATCTGCTCGCAATGCGTTCACGTGCAGCGAGCACTGCCAATCTGTCTTCTTCTAGACGGAGCAGGGATCTGATAATACGAACGTGCGTTCAAAACAACCCACGGCGCAGTCTCTCTCTCTCCCCACCGGTCCTCACCCGTCCGACGACGTCTCGCTTAGATGTAGTATGTAGTATGTATATAACTTAGATCATACCCGACAATGAGGCGATAAACATGTGTATATAATTACGGGATAGTCAAGAGATGCGTCTCGACTCTCTAGAAATAAGTTTACAGACGTCGATCATGCATCACCCCACCGCATTCGTGCGACTCAGACTGGGGTAATCAACATCGGCCGACACTCCCCAAGCTACTATACAAGTATTTTCCTCAGTTGCCACACCCGTGCAGGCAAAAATGTCACTGGACATTTTCCTTCCTTCTCTACATAGTCGTATGCACACCGGTAGCAAAATATATATCCAGACGGCAGCGCTGTCGCATTTGAAATCGGCTTGTTGCACAGTGCACAGTTGCCATACTGGACTTCGGCAATCCGCAGACCCAGCGGATGAGGTGGGAGCAACCGTGGCGGCGGTATTGCGGGCCCTAGGGGTGAAGAAGACAGGGCGCGAGCCGGAGAAGAGGGTGAATACCACCACTCGAGGAATTTGACAAAGAAGATGGCGGTTGGGAGTAGAACTTTAAGGCTATCCAAAAGGAGTTTTGGCGATGATAGCAGTAGTCTTCGGATTGTTGCTAGGATTCCGCGAGTTCTTTCTGTATGGGGTTTGGGTCCCGAAATAATTTGTCCCATTGCCCTCTGGGGATACTTTTAGTGAGTGATTGAATATATTTTGACATAGTACGAACCATATCTTCAATCCCCAATCTGCGAAGGTCGACACCTATCCAGGATAACCAAGGGCGGTAATACGGAGTCTTGTCAAATAGGTAGGCAACATTGCACACTAGTAGCCATATTTCAAAGCCGCTATTCAGCCACGGGTACAATTTCTTGAATGTTCGGCGGAATTTCCCCCTTAGTGTCTTTGAACCATATGAGAATGTCACATAGCAGTCAGAGGATACTGAAGCCTACCTCATCTGTCAGCGAGCTCTGTTGTCTCCGTAGGTCGTCTGCCTCTGCGATTTCTGGGTCGAGCCCTCCTCCCAATTCCTCGAAGTAATCTTGTGCCTTAGCACGGAGGTAAGGTAGGCCTACCTACATGCAGTCAGTAAGGTGTTGTAGGAATTCACAGGACAGACAAACCAAGAATAACAACGACCGCAAAATCTCTCGCTCTCTCAGCTTCTCTTCGGGAGGTACGCCACCTACTGCCGCATTGGCTCGTTCAGTTTCGAAGATAGGTCTTCGTCTTCGCTTTAGACCATAGAAGTTCTCCGAGAAGGAGGCACCTGAGAGAATATAGAGTTAATCCTCAAGTCCGAGAGATAGTGTGGCATACATACCATGTGTACGGAGGTAATGCCGTTCGACAAAGAACATAAGTAACCCGTAGAACTCCTCATGTCGATTGACTAGTCGTAGAAGGTATCGAGGGTACCTCTGCGCAAACACCTAGAATGGGTTCAATACTAAGAATATATATTTTATAAGATAACAAAGCACCACGTACTGACAAAACATATTTCAGCGCTGGCTGAAGCAGATCTCTCAACTGCTCTTGAGCAACCAATTCAAAAAGCGAGGGTTTGAGGGGATCCCCTCCGACGTCATTGAAGAACTCCATTCGGAGAGGACATACACCTTATCCAGGAGAGTGATACGTGTAATGTATAGTACTTAGTGTATGGGCTGTAAGTAGCGGACGAAACATCCTTGATGACCGACTTGGAAAAGCCGCGGCGACTTCGGGGCAATCACAAGCTCCCCGGTTGCCCGAGGACACAGAGACGCTCTAACTCCGTCCTTGTGAATGCGGGGTAAAATGGATCTCTATTCGTAGATGGCATGTGGGGAAAGCAATAGCAAATGCTAAAATGCATTGAGAGGGTATCACGATGGTTGTACACAGTTGGGAAGCGTTATTCTATATCTAAGTCCAAGTAAATGCTACACCGTCTGGTTCCTGATCTCTACGCTCCCGCCATTTCCATGATAGCTCTTCGGTACCCGAGTCCGGTCGTACGAGCTTAAATATACGAGAGCGACTAGTTGAATGGTTATTTTCATGGTCTGCAGCTCATCGTCAGTTTTCTTCGTTCCCTAGCCAAACAGGAAATCATCTTTACCGTCTTCGAAAGTACCAACCAACTCGAAATATTTGTAGGCTAGAAAGGGTATTGGGATGCTCTTCGGAGTGGTATCCGGCTGATATTCGATCTGCTTCTCCTTTGCTTCCCTCTCGCCTTGTTTTTCTAGTTCTTCCATATGAAGAGGTGGGAGGATTGGGAGTTTTAGATTTGTCAACCCAGAGTCAAAGACAGCAAGTGAGACAGAGGTATTGCTATACAGAGTTCCGACATGAATAGAGGTTCTTCGTACGCCAAAGTCAATCGAAAGATTATTCTCACGGAGTTTGCGATAGGGAAGAGACACAGGAGAAAGCATGAGAAAGCAGTGACAAGTATGATGCAATGCTAAGAGACAGAGTTAAGTCTTCAACCAGACACTATAAGTTGACCGAGGACGAGAGCACGCACGTCGCGTCAGGATTGCCACTAAGATACGCAGAAGGTTCACAGAGCATTATCAAGGAAGGAGTAGCAGCAAAGGTGGTCTTCCGAATGAAGTCATCTTTATCCGATTTCTGAGCCTTATGTAGCATGCTCAGGAGGAAGGTGAGATGGACAGTGGTCGGAGGATAACTAGATGTCGATGGTTTGTTTAAGTCGTTCGTCCCGAGGAGTAGTGTAAAAAGCCATACAGAACTTGGACGTTTCTCGTGTGTTGACTAAAGGCACCCTCCCCTCCATGTTGATTCAACCAACCGTCATTCGATTCTTTGAGAGCGGAAGTAAATTTCGCTCGAGAAGGGTATAGCAGAATCGCCTGTTTGCCATCGGACTGAGCCAGATGTGAGACACATAGGTGAATCGGAGCAGAAGGATGATAGTTTCCGTCTACAAGCAATGTTCTGAACTCAGGTAATGTTGGTGAAGATGGGGGGAAGAGCGTGGTCATCGTAAAGCCATTTCAGTGATCGAGGTTCGCGGTGAAGAACGAAAGTGCGTAGACGCCCAGCATCTCGTCAGTGTTCTAGATCTCATTTGCTTTCATCCTCGTCATCCTCGTCCCCAACGAGTTTATGCCTTAGCCAAAACTCATCGTCTTTAGATATCGGCTTGTACCTTCTGGAGTCATTTCTGTGACGACGCAGTGTAGGAAAGATGCACCCGTTTGCATCCTACGTCCTCCGTAGCTACTACAAGAATACAGGATGGAATGAGGACAACCTATACGCCAACCTCACTCGGTCGTCCAATGGTAAGTTTCCGTTCATACCCATATCTTTGACATGGGCTTATCCTCTATGCCACTCTCAGCTATCTTGGACTTCACGGTACCTAGAGGATTGCATTTTTCGATATCCAAATCTCCTAATCCCCTCTTCAAGACGTCATATTCGATGAATGCCCTTCCTTCACTAAACGGCTCAGTCGGATACATCTTCACTTCATGTGACCTTGATGTCAAAAACTCGGGGGATGTCCGTGTTAAGGACATGATTGACCGTTTCAAGGTCTACGACCAACCCCGAAGACCTGAAGACAAGGAAGAGGAATGGCTTGCAGGTGAGCGAGTCGACACTCGCGGTGAGTGTGAATATTAACTACCTACGTGACACAGTTCCCAATGTATGAGATATAGACTATTTGCTCTATGGCCGAGTTTACATACCTACTGGCCGTTTGGACGCACTATACTCGACTCGCTTGTCACCGACAGTCCAGGCCATGGTTGCTGCAATCTCTGATCCAGGATATTCAGCTGGAAGAGTAGGAGGAAACGGAGCCAGTAGCAACGTGATGCTCAGTCTACAACATGACACTGGTAAATGGTGTACAGAATACACTTGGAGTGCTGAAGATGGTATGTGGGGCATCCGTACCCTACATAACTTTGGAAAGCTCTGGACACCTGCGGTGGACGTCGCCGAACACTCGGACAAATCGACCTCAACGAAACCCAAGCGGGTAGATGAAGAAGAGGCCATGGAAGGCGGTCTTAAAGGCCGAATATCCGCAGGTGCTGAGTTTTATATCAGTGCCAAAGAGAAAAGTGCTGGAGGTGCGTGAAGTAGACAGACGTATTTTCTTCCTATTTTGCTGAGGATTTCGTGCAGTATCCGCTGGTCTTCGATTTACAACTCTTCCTGATGCTACTCCACCGTCTTTCCAACTTCCGTCATCAGCATCATCACCTCTATCATCCTCCCCGTCCTCTTACTCACAACCACCGACCACAATAACAGCATTGTTTAACCCGATGCTGGGTCATATCTCTGGTGCTTACGCCGCTCGAGTCACTAGAGACTTGGCACTTTGCTCTCGCTTCGACTTCAATATTTATAGCTATGAAAGCGAGTGGACGATGGGTGCCGAATGGTGGACGCGGCGTAGCAAAACAAAACCTCAGCCTGAATCTACTCCTACAGATCCTACTCCTCATGCGCTTTACGTTCCTGCGAATTTTCCGGAACCACGGCATGACGATGATGATATTCAAGGCGTAGTCAAAGCACGAGCGTCAACAACAACGGTACGTTACGAAAAAGCCATGTATAAAAGTTCCATCCTTACTAATACACTTTCAAGGATGTTTCTCTGATGTGGGAGGGTCGTATACGGAACCTTCTGGTTAGCCTAGGCATAGTGTCGAATTTGTCAAACCGAACAAAACCGATCAAAGCGATAGGGCTTGAGCTGTCTTATTTTAGCTCAGGTTGAACTGGACTTTGATGCACACTTACTATTGTGATCTGTATAATACTGCATACTAACGCATACTACCCCTAGATTCAATACCATCACTCCATTACTGGGATTTTTACCATTGCTTGTGGGAATGAACACTCATTCGATGTCTTGTATGCTAACTAGGTCGTCTTTGAATGTCTAAATCATAGATCGGGTAGGTGAAAAGATCTTAGTTGACCCTACCGGTATGCGCACCCCCATTCACGCCGCTCTCTGTCGACTTGGCCTCCTAACTCTATCAACCAAGGATTATTTCGATGTTATCCGTACAGACAAACCCAAGGGAAGGCGCACAGCGAGCTAGGGAGAATCACCCCCAGTTTCTGCATTTCAGAAGCTTGTCCATCGCTCTGTGGCTGTCATCCCCGCCTTCTCAAAACGGCGGCGGGTTGATGCGCCGTGCTTCGCGAAGACATAGAGGTCAGCCTCCAGTTCAGATCGATCACTTCTGGCGGGCGGCTTATAAGTCTCTGGCCAGCCCAGCTTCATGCTCTCCCCATCTCTCTCTGCTACTTCCACCTCCCGCCTTCAGGACCATGGACCCCTCAACTATGTGTGCCAGCCAGCCACGACTCACCTCCAGGATCCCCATTGTGCCGACCTCCAGGACCCTCAGTGTGCCGACCGCAAGACCCAGGAGGGAACCAGGGTAACTATGTCTCTCGTTTCCAACCCCTCTGCTCAATACCAAGTCTGGGTTCTGTTTCCTTTCCGATGGCATCTCTTGCGCCTCGGGCTCATCCGTTTCTTTCCCGATGGCACCTTTGTGCCCGGGCCCCATCCGTCTCGGTTTCCTTCTGGCACTCGCCCCTGGGTGAGAGCCCGGTGGTGGTAAACAGGGCCTCTCAGTGTTCTCCCTCTCCCTTCTGACATTCCCCCTGTGTGCGTTTGAGAGATGCTTCAGCCTCTTCCAGTCGGAGGCAAACACTCCGAACGACTCACGTCGTCTCGGCAGGCTGGACGTAACCTATGTGGCTGCTCTCGTACGAGGTGTGTTCAACTTCAACTTCAACTTTTACTTGACCAGAGGCTGACAATCTATCGCAGACACCACAAGCCTTGTAGTCTCGTTGCTTCCCACACGGCAGTAGGTTACGTATCTATCAAACAAGGCGAGGAAGTTAGCTGCCAACTTCGCTCGCGGCGGGCACGAGACTACAAGTCGGGGCATCTCTCTTAAGATCTTGACACTCGACTATCCCAGAGGCAGCTTTATAACACCGTCGTGGGTGTGTAGTGGGAAAGGTAGCTGCCAGACCTTCCCTGGGGTAGTAGGGTCTCAAGTCGCGTTCACAGCAAACGGTCCAAAGTGGCTGCAAACCAGTCAGATGTAAGGAGTATGTGGCTGAACTGCTGACGGCGGTCGTCTGGCCTCACCGGTGTCTCGATAATCCCAGGTCCCTATCCTGAGCGTTTCTGTTGTTTGCGTTGAGCAGAGCGGGTCACACCTATCCTTTCAGTTTTCTATTTTCTACCACTCTTTTACTAAACTTTTCTAGGAAGTGCGGCTGGCACGCATTAGGTGCGTATTCTCGAGGGAGGGTGGAGAGAAGAGCGGGTCAGCCTTCTCTCTTTCCTGGCGCGGACCTTTTCGTGGTCCTCGGGATAAGTAGCTCCAGGACCTCTCTTCGGAGAATATGGTCCTGGAGTGAAACCAACTCGCGCCTTAAAACAATGCAATGCCGTCTAGCCCATCATTCATAGAGTAGTCGCTTCATTTATACATGTATCATATCATAGATTACCCGCTCGATATATCTTATACAACCTCCCTATATTTGCAAACTCAGAGGCTGTCAAGGTTTAAACTGATCAACGCAAACATCATCACTATATATTTACCCAGTGTTACACAAAGTCATCATCATGGCGATTATATCAATATCAATTACAAACTGCGAAACGAGTGTAGGAGGGGAAGAGGGGGGTATATCACAGCAAAAACGACGATCCAAAAGGTAGTAGTAACGCGTAAAAACTAGACAAACAAATGGAGCAGAAAATAACCGAATTGTAGATGGTGCGAGAAACGACATAGGCCGATCTTGTATATGTATAGAGTAGATAGAGTTGAGAAATGAAAAGCGAAAAAAATATTTCCACAGACGAAAAGCTTGAGCGTATGCGTATAAATTAATCTTGGGCAGGAGCGGTGGTCATTGCAACGGGTGCATGTTCTCGACGAGATGCTCCTCCGCCTAGAGACCTAGTGATGACGGATAGGGCATCCCTCGTAAGGACTGGCCTCGTTGCGTGCGGTGCACGCGCACCTCCTGGACCTGTAGGCGGAGAAGAATGCGTCCGCGCATGATGTGTTGCATCTCCTCTCCTAGGTCGGTCAGAATCCACACCACGATCAGGTAAATTAGGTGATCCCATCACGTTGTTCTGCTTATACGGTCGCCCTACCGTATGGGAACGACCATGAGCAGGCTGGAACGGTCCTCGGCCAACGTTAGGTACCTTGTGGGTGTTGATGTGACTTGGTGCGGAGGAAGTGGAAGAGGGAGCATGTATTGACGCTGCAAGACCACGCTCTGGTGAGGTATTTTTGGAGGGGGCGTGAATAGAGTCGGCTAGAGTACCCAATATACTACCTGTTCGTGGAGCTTCTTCCTTGGACATAGGCTCTGCTGCAAACGATGTTGAAGGTCGAGAGCTCTCCAAGGGAGTGGTTGGCTTGGGAGGTAGTGATGGATGCAAAGGAGTTTTGGAGGGCGATTCAGATGCTTGAGTAGGCGAAGTGACTGCTGAATCACTTCCTACGTCGGCATGGCCATTAAGAACAGCAGGCGAAGCAACCTTGTCTTGTTCCTTGTTCACTTGAGTACCATTGACATCACCGTTGGAAGTAGACTTTGCTTGAGAAGTTTCTACGTCCACAATGGTAGGAAGAGGCTTCAAGGTGTTCTCCAATATAGGCGAGATGATTCTAGCCGGATCATCTGAGTTGTTGGTCGTCAACTTCCCCGGGTCGGGATCCGTGTTTGTATTGGACGTTACACCCCAATCATCCAAGTCCGGAAGACTATCATCGTCGTCACCCGCCCAATCAATATGGCTACCAGGCGTATGGGGTCTATTCTCCATTGCAACAGCTCTAACACGCTCCACGAGAGCATCGATATCATGCTTGATATCGAAGGAAGGAGTTCCTGGGGTAGCCAAATGAGGAGGAACGTCTTTTGCCGCGGTAATATTCGAACGTGGACGATTCTGTACAGGCTCGGTAGATACCGATGACTTTCTACTCACAGGACCAGCGCGAGTCACAGAGATGGTGGGAGCCAGAGGTGTTTTATTCTGAGACTGTGAACGTTTTCGACGAGGATTTCCTCTTCCATTGGTGGCAGGAGAAGCACTGGGCGGCTGTTGAGGCTTGCTTGCCGGTTTCGAACCAGCATCCCCATTAGAGCCTCCTCGGGGAGCCTTCGGTTCAGAAGGCTTCCTTGCAGGTGCCTTGGACTTATTAGAGGAGGATTTGATAGATGCTATACTCTGCACAGGAGATGCCGTAGGTTGTGTGGATGGAGGAGGAACCAATTTTGATCCGTTGGTCATGACAGGCGGGGGTTTGGGTCTGGACTGAGACTGAGGCTGATCGGTGCTTGGTTTTGGAGCAGGATCCTCATTGCGAGTTGTGGGTCCCCCTTTGGGGTTAGATGACCTACCACCACGTCCTCCTCGTCCTCCTCCACGACCACTGCCTTGACGTGCTTTACCTGTACCACGAAGGGCAGGATCACCTCCCCTCCAAAAACCACGGTCTACGGCGGATTTATTGGACCATGTTGAGGCAGTAGCGCCGTTTGACGTGGGTGGGGGTAGGGGTGAAGATGACATCGATGTGCGACGGGAGGAGGAGGATTTGCACGGGGTGGACCTGGTTGAACTTCATTAAACCAAGGGTAAGGATCGTGAAATGATGCCATACAAAATCAAATATGTCCCGGGGTGGAGTTGGAGTAATATATAAAGCAAAAGCAGCAAAAGTAGAACAAGGACGATGAGAGCAAAAGACTAGGAACAAGCGGGGTGTGATAGCATGCACTGGGGAGGAGGTGGGTGGTAGATATAGGAGGAGGGGAGAGGCGTGGTAGGGAGCCAAGTGAGATGTGGACTAGGAGCGAAGCGGATGATGACAGCCACGTGCCGTCGATCCGTCTCTTTGGGCTCCCAGTTCAACAACCCCTCCCTCAGTCTCTGCACTCATCCCGTCTCAGCTCACACAGAGAATAAAGCACCGACAATGTCCAAAGCATCGCAACCAGAACTCAAAAAGGTCCGCACATCATCCCTGATCATCGTTCACACATTGACCGCCCCCTTGTCTTTTACAGTTCATGGACAAGAAGTTGTTCATCCATCTCCAGGGCGGTCGCAAGGTCAGCGGCGTGCTTCGAGGCTATGACCTCTTCTTGAACCTAGTAATCGATGATGCTCTCGAGGAGACAACCCCCGCGCAAAAACACCCAATCGGCACCGTCGTACGTCGCATCTGCATTGCCTCTCCTTCTACTCATCTCATCGCCTCATCATTTTCCTTATACTCGTTACTATAGGTCATCCGAGGCAACAGTGTAACGTCAATGGAGACCCTAGAAGCTATACGATGACCTGCGCGGGCTCCGTCATTTCTTCCCTCCAACTATCGCGAAATCTTCTGTGCGTCTAGGTTGTATCTGTATCACTTCTTTCCAATTGTGTCTGCTATATCATTCGGTCTCCATCCAGCTGCATAGACCAATGCTCGGCTATCCAAAACTTTCTGATTTACGGGTGTGACATTATACATAGAACATATTGATAGAACAAAAAAGTATGTACGTCTAACTCTATGGCAAACCGCGGTAAGAAAATAAGGACGCGATCCACCTCAAACTGTGACGTCTTAAAGTTCTCTTCCACAACGTACATGGCCCCTCCGACACATTAAGCACGATACGCGAGTAAAGCACTAAAACAAAACACGAAGAGGCGTAAAGCAAAGTTGGGGGTTTATGTATAAGATGAAAAAAGAGTTTGGCAACTCGAAAAGCCTTTTATACTCGTCCACGCTGCCAATCGCCATCACGGTCTCCACGTGTCGAGCGTATTATTACTTCCGTCACCGCGTCAACGTTCGCCATTTAGGCCCACTTGTAATTACTACTACTAACGTTGCTACTAACGTTTAACTTTGCACGACTTTCTCTGCTCTATTATCCTGCTTGTGAACCCTGTTTTACTTATTTTATATTAGGGATGCCAGCGACAGACCGTACCTCAGAGTTCCGTTCAGTGCTGAAAGAAGTGTCTCAAGCCCTTCCGGAAGCGAAACGACGGAAAGTCAGCAAGTCGACCTCTTCACAACGCGAAGGACAGAAAGTGCTGAACAAGGAATACTTAGCTGAGGCCTATGTCATTGTATGAACACATTGGTCTTTCTATATACCAGAGGTTGTGAACTGAGTACATGTCTTGTATAGCTTAACCACATAAACACCCTCGCGCGAATGGCCGTGGCTATTCGTAAACCATATCTGAACTTGGATTCTCGAAGTCCGCCGTTCTCGCGTCATCAAACACGAACCATCAACCTCTCAGATACTGAGCAGTCATGGGCGAACATTCGACATCTAACAGACAAGGAGAGGGACCAGATTGACTTGCAGGCTAGAGTCATTCTGTCCCGGTGCTCTGACAGAGTGAAGGAAATGGAGGCGTTGGAGAAACGTACGTCTCCTTTGCCTGAAACATGATGAACCATGTGTGTCTAATGGAACCTTAGGTCGACAAGAAATAGCAGCGAGCAACACAAACCCACTCACCCGGTTCCTCCCCGCTCGTCTACGACAAGACGAAGCCACAGCCGCTTCAGATTTCGTAGCAGCGCATCACGCCAGTATAACATGGTACCTCAGTCGACGCCTAACCGAGACCTCCCAAGCCCTCAAAGATCTTCAAGAAGAACGAATGAAACGACAACTCGAGAGAACGCGAACACTAGGCTCAGGTGCTGGACGAGAAGCCATGTTCATGACCGACCCATTACCTTCTTCCTCTTCATCCAGTGACACAGGGAGCGGGAACAACGGAAGTAATAGTGGGTGGTTAGGCGGAGCCTCGAACCTCGCCTCGAGTTTCCTCGGCGGAGACCCTTCAAGTTCTCGTTCGACACCCCGCACAATCTCCTCCCTCCCCACAGATGACCTTCTAGACGATACCGAAGACGATGATGACCTTGAATTGACTGCTTCCCAAATTATGCAATTCGAGACTGAGAATGCAAATATCCTCCAAAATGTTCAAGAGACGTTGGCTTCGGTCCAACAAGCCGAATCGCGGTTAATGGAGATCAGTGCACTCCAGATGGAGTTGGTGGCCCATTTGACTAAACAGACGGAACAGACGGAGCAATTGTATGAGGATGCGATTGCGACGGCGGCGAGTGTGGAGAAGGGGAATGTACAGTTGAAGGAGGCTAGGAGGCGGGCGAGGGATAGTCGGAAGTGGATTTTGTTGTTCTTGATCGGAGCGAGTTTATCGTTGCTATTTTTGCATTATTATTGAGGCAGCATTTATTTGGCTCTCCTTCCATATTCACTGTCTGCACTCTACTCCTCCCGTTATTTTCGTTGTGCTCGACATCTTTCATCTGTATTTCCCTAGACATCACTGTATGGACGGTCTTCACTATCTTAACCACCTCTCTTCTCTGGGCACCGTGCTGAAAATTAGTTCCTTCATTGTTACGCTATACCAATGCATACTTAGTATTTACTACCCACCATACAATCCATCCACCTATATATGTACAGAAATCCGAATGGTTTGAATCTACAAAGCGAGCGAACGCAATCTTAAATATCGAGTAACTGGCAGTCTGAGTAAACGAAAGTGTATAGCGTCCGTTCTAACCAAAAACAGCGACTGAGCTTCGGGATTAAGCAGCTGGAGAGACAGATCTCGAATTAGGAGCACGAATTGTCCGTTCTTCATCCTCGAGCAACGAGTCTGCAGAATAGCTTCCAAGCAAAGGTGCTCCTTCACCTGCTTCTTCGACGGCTTCTGCTGCTAGTTCATCGACTTCTGGCGGTACACCATCGAGGTGCCGGATATGTGATTGCATTGCACGATAGATGATTCTAGAGGTTGGTCTTATCAGCATATCAAACGAGAACTTTGAAGAAACTGTGTACGAACACGCTCGTGAGAATGGCAATCAAAATACCGACGATGATGACTATGGTATTAATGATCTTCGTTTCTACAGACAAGCTAGTTAGTCTAGTCAAAGGCTAGAATGGATATTATAGATACGAACGGGTGTCCATATGCCTCCGTGTCTCACCATCCGAGAGCTCAGCAAGGCGAGACCCAATAAAGACGTGTAATGCCACTTTAGGGAACACCACGAAGGTTGCTACGACAAATTGCCAAAGTGACACAGCCTCAATAGACTTCACACCACAAGCGTCAGGAATGTCTCAGCCGTAGATGACATGATATAGCTTACTGCGAAGAGGGAGTTTGCGTATACCCAAGGCGGGAATGGCGAAGCCCGAATGAGCATAATCAAGGGAAGACCTTTTGCTTCTACGACAGATTCAAGTGCTTGCCATTTTTCATTTGATGACGACCATTTGCGGAGTCTTTTGCTGAAGAGGAGACGAAGAACAATGAATGCGATAGCGGATCCAATGAGGGAGCCGAAGGCTGCAATAGGGAAACCCCTCATTCCATAGGCGAAACCGCACAGTGTAAGTGTGCTCGTGTGCCCTATGCATGGAGGGAAAGAGATGACAACTGCAGAGCAGAAACATTGAATAAAAATGATTTATTAATCCAGGTGCAGGGTGGTTAGACTCACTGAGGATAGCACCCAGGATCATCCACCCGAAACGCAAATGACTGATTTTCTGAGCCAAATTATACATGGTTTGACCAATTCGGTCGGGCCCAATGATGATAAGGAATGTACCGAGGGCAATATAGAACAGGATGAGAGCCCATATTAACAACTAGAGACCAACAAAAGCACATGAAACATCAGCCGACGAACATGAGAAGCGAGCCCATGACTCCACCGCTAATGCATAATGAATAGTAAGAAGTCTCTACACACCTTGCCTCCGATGGGGAGTTTCTTGTAACGACGCCACGTCTTGCGTGTGTAGACCTTAGTGAGAGACCATGCCCAGCGAGTCAAGCCTGGTTTCTGCTCTGTGTGTGTATCGTCGGTCGCCATGTCTGGCGGATATTGTGGGTGGTCGTAAGTTATGAGAAGTGGACTGGAACGGGAGAGTCTGACCAACCATGCATTGAGCTGCGCGTGCTTCACACAGGCCTCGGCATCATGCATGAAGTCATCGCGGGTCCTACCTGCCTCTTTGGGAACCCTGTAGTACCGCCATGGTCAAGCGCCCACCACGCTGCAGATCGAGTCGAAATTCCACCTCAGGCTTTACTTGAAGCGCACCGAGTTATTCATGGAAAAGTTCTCGGCTTTTAGGGTATGTTTTGAAGTCCTCTCTGTTGAAATACGTATTGAACACCATCAAGGATCCAGGTACTGGTATACAGGTGAAGTTCATTCCCCTCGACGAGCCATTTGGTCTGCTGACGAGTCCTAGTAGCCCTTCTTGACACCTCTTCCCCCGGTCGGTTCAGAGGTACTCAAAAATGTCTTGCTTCCGTTCGGTTTCTTGGTTGGCGCAATAAGGACAACATTGGTTGTCATCCTTGCAGCACTGTATGTATTGCTTGTGGAAAGTTTCTGTCGGATCCTCGTAAGTTGTTTTCTAAAAGGTCCATGTTCTCGAAACTAACTTTCCTAGGCACCAGTGCCACCTTTATATCGACTGGTGTCATACCTATTTACGGCCATCATATCACGTTTGGTTCTCCTCATAGTTGGTCTGTGGTGGATACCCGTAGAGAAGGTTACTCGTAAACGAGGGTAAGCATTCTAAGAGTGTCGCAATGACTAACAGATTATTAATGTATTTTACTTAGACGCGGCGCGAAAGCTCCTGACTCATGGAAACCTAAAGTGGGAGACGTGATTGTATCAAATTGGGCATCATGGATTGAACTCCTCTGGCTCGCTTTCCGGTTCGTAATTTCTCTCAAAAACACACGATTCCAACAGACTTGATTTTAATGACTCTTACTAGATTTAACCCAATATTCGTACTCCCGGTCTCATCACCAGTTGACCTCTCAACAAAATCATCTACTTCAGACCCAATCACAAGCACGCCAGGACGCCGTACGGGGACAGGTTCCGCAGCCATTTCCTCCCCCAAAACTCGCAAACCAACACCTTGTGCTACGATCGTCGGATTTCGACAGGTGTCTCTGCTGTCTATGATTCGTGCTACCGGCAACATACCTCTGGACTCGACCTCCTGCAATGACTACGTGAGCTTGGAAGAAATTCGTACTAAGGCGGATAGGCCGATTGTAGTGTTTCCAGAGTGCACAACGAGCAATGGACGTGGATTACTGCGCTTTGCAGATGTGTTCAAGGGCGTCGATGTACCCGTAACGGGATTCAGCGTGTTTGTTATGTGTGTTCGGTAAGCTTCAATTTCGTACCGCATTCTTGGTGTAGAATCTAATTTGAGCTTTTACTAGTTACGATCCACCAACAAATCTCACCTCATCCTTATCCCACTCTATCCCCTCATCGCTTAATCCTCTTACACACATATTCAAACTCTCAACCTCTTTCGTGCCTCTTACTCTCTCTATCAGACTTCTTGCACCTGCCGAATCCCCGAGCTCAAGATCCTTCCTACTCAGTGATTTTCTGTTGGGAGGCTACTACGATGACCAGCTCTCTGAATGTTGCGCGGCTCTTATTGCGCAGATTGGCAAATTCAAGCGAACCGGGATGGGTTGGGAGGATAAGGCTGCGTTCTTAGAATTTTACCAGGGCAAGAAAAGATCATAGTAATGGTAGGAGTCCGAGTCGGGGTTTACGCTCCATCCTATGTAGATGATATCAATACATGACATTAAGTCCTGGCATATAAACGGCTAGAAGAACAACACGGCGCAGCTAAAATACATGGTATGGACCTGATGGTAACAGAAACAGACAGATAGCGAAAACATACTACTCTACATGATATCCGATGGGTTGCTCAGCAATAATACTCTCGGTCCCAAGCTCTGTGGTACTCCTCTCCCGCTCTACGATCCCACTCCCAATATTCATCACGATGATACTGAGGCCGACTGTATGCATCGCCATACCCATCTTTAGCATGGATTGCAGGGAAACAATCGCGTTGACGGAGAGGTGAATGCGTTTCAACCGCAACACGCTTCACTGGCGAAAGATTCTGATCGTTCGTCTTCGTTCTGGTTCTGCTACCAGCGGAAGTTGAGGATTCCACGGTGCTTTGACGCGAGCGAGATGAGGGGTAAGGTTCGTAGCGTTGCTGCGTTTCTGGCGATTTTGCAGGAGATACACGTTTAAAGTGATCGTAGGGACGACGATCGGGCTATTCGAGATAGTTAGAAACGTGCCGATACCGAAAATAATCCAAGCTCACATGGATATAAAGACTCAACGCCTTTCCGTGAAGTACTCTGCCATTGAGCTCCTTGACTGCCTGGTTTGCATCCTCTTGGCTGATATATTCTATGAGTCTAATTTCGAAATCCTCGTCACCGAGTACGTCATGCACAAGAACAAACTCTCTTACCCTCTTCCTCGGTTGATCTTGTCGACTTGACAGAAAACCACGGTTCCCCCAGCTAGTCGACCAAAGTCTTTCAATTCCTACATCGTAGTTCGTCAATACTCCACGCATACAATGAGATGCTAATGCCATAAACTCTTACCTGCCAACACGTCTGTCTGTCTAGATTGTAAACAGTGACAGGGTAACGTTTCTTGGGTTGGAATTCCACATAACTATACAAGTCGGAAGAAATGAATACCCCCAGGGAGATTATGCAGATGTTGATAATACGTACCCATCTGAGGTCTGACTTCGTCCTCGTTCTCGAACAGTAGGTTTCGGAGAACCTTTTTCTCCGCCGCGTTGGTTCTTCGCTAACTGGATGGTCATATCTATTTTTTATTACGTCCGAGTCAGTGCATCATGTATAAACCTGGGGGAGAGTTTGCCTAGGAATGAACCTACCGTATCCCAGGAATGGCTGATTTTTCAATCTAGCGACTGCATCCTGTGCACCCAGACACGTGAACACGGAAGGTTTGCGAGCGCGTTCGTTTACATACCTTGGCATCCTAATACACCAACTCGTGTTATAAGCTATATCGGGGTATCTGGATCACAAGGACGTACCGCATCCGACTCGAACTCGACAAATCCGTATCCTACATCACGACCAACGCGATTCAGTTCGAAACCCTGGGTAATCCCAAGAGGTAGAAGACTCCTTACCAGGGTAGATATAGATCGCAGTGATCTTGCCGTAGATTTCAAGATGCTACAAGTAAATCAGAACGCGTTAATCAGAGAGAGGCCGCGCATGGTATACTTTATGTATATCATCCTGTCCGACAGAATCAGGTAGGCCTATTGGGCGATTGTGATCAGATTTGAGTCACATCGGGGAAAGGGGAAATGAGAAATACCTCCTATATAGATGCTACGAGACATGGTGGTGGTGGAGAGAGAAAGAGAGCCAGATGAGGGAAGGCTATGGCACGTCTGGAGGTCATATTAGGGTACAGGTCGACGAAAGAAGTTCAACAGACGTCAGACATTCGGCGAGGTCCGTTCACCGCCATACCTCAAGAAGTCTTCCAAGAGCTGCACGTGTACTCAAGATATACCTAGCTTTGTGCAAACTTCATATACTTGTTCTAGCTTATTGGTACAAGTACAGCAACCACAATCATACAAAGATGTCAGCGTCCAGATCAGAGTTTCGCGCGAGGCGCCCTGATTTCGTTGAAGGCCCTCGTCAAATCTGCCTTCAAATCCTACAAGTGATGTTAGTTTAAGAAGAAGACATGGCAGATTCGGCACGAAAAGGTACCTCGAAGTCTTCTACGCCGACGCTGATCCTTACGAGACGGGGATCTGCACTTGCATCTGACGCAACACGTTGTTCGATCAACGATTCTACTCCTCCGAGACTCGTTGCGGGCTGAGCAGATCAATCAACATTACGTAGAACGTGATAACATGGGAAACACTTACGACAAAGTACTTCAGCTTGTGAGGGAGCAGAGAAGCATACTCTTGATTTGTCAACTAAAAATGATGTATTTGAGTATGATATAATCGTACAAGACAGACGTCAGAATACTTGCCAGAATAGAGAAGGTTGCATTCCAACCACCCTCCATCTGTTTACTGGGCTCCCAGCCCCGAGCATCCTTGCCCTGCAAGCTTGAGTGCCAAACGGTATCAATCACACCAGCCGGAATTCCTTCTGCTCCTTTCCCCTGTTTGGCCGTGAGTAGAGAAAGACGATCGGATATGGGGAAACATACCTTGGATGCCTTGTGAAGCCACTGAGCAAGTTTAGTGGCCGTTTCTGATTGCCTGGGCACCCGGAGATGCAAAGTGCGCAAAGACCGCAAAAGCAACCACGCTTCCAACGAGCCCATCATGTTTCCAAAGTACGTGCGAGCGTGCCAGAGCTAAACGCAAAAAGGAGAATTTAGCATTGACGACTCCATGTCAAGGTAGCGTATGAGGATTAGAGACCTTCTCCCACTCTTCCTTAGTCTTGGCAACCAGAACACCGCAAAGCAAATCGGAGTGTCCTCCGAAATACTTCGTACCTGAGATTCAAAGTTACAGGTACTTTGAATTTGACAACCGAGAGACGTAAGAGGATGTACGGACCGCTATGCATGATGAGGTCCGCTCCCCACTTGAAGGGGTATTGTAACGGGGGTGGACCGAATGTGGAATCAATGAAAAGTTTCCCTCCAACCGCGTGTATCTACGAAGGAAAACGATGAGTGTAGGCTGAGACAAGAAGACAAGAGATTGTACCTTGTCAGCGTAATATTTGATGTCCCTCGACTCTCCGGTAGGATTCAAGGGAGTCTCAAGCCAGCATATGTCCCCTGGTTGGTACTCGTCATCTAAGTCAATGAGCTGAATCTTTCTTGACGAGAGTTTTGGTACATCTCGATAACCATATGACAGCCGTGGTAGCCTCCTGTGATGGCAATACGCTTGGGAGCTAGATGGACAACAGCCTACGTTGATATTTTTGTGAGCTACAGTGGTGAAATATCAGTATATCCCGACTTACAGCGTATGCGGAGGCTAAACCAGATGCGTAGGTTAAAGCATAACCTTGCTAGATCACCAATGGCATGATTACACCAATTCAATATCAGAACATGATGAAGTGCCTACGTTGATTTTGCTCAGGATTTTCTCGGCTCTGGTACTGACGTCCTGAGTATAACGAGAGTATACATGTCTCTCAGGGTTCCAAGGATCGAGGTCCTTAAGACCATCATCCTCACTCCAAGGCCGAGGAGCTCTGAAGGCTGACATAAATGTTAGGAGATATCGTGCATTTCAAGTTAGAGCAATTCTTACTGGTAGATACAGAGATAGCAGGAGACACTTCTAATCCCTTGGGAACATCATGATCCCCATGTAAAAGGTCTGTACCTGATAAAGTTGGTTTGGGAGACATGTTATGCCAGTGGTTTGCTGTTCAAATGGAAGAATACGGGAGACAGATGTCAGAAGAGACCTATCACGCCGTAAACCTCAAGGATGTCGCAAGAATAAGACGTAAAGAACATAAATTACGACCGAATTCAGTCACGGTGACTCAGGGATTCGAAGACAAGTCTTTCCGGATTCCCGAGGGAGGACCTGTTGACAAAGATAAGATTGTCAGACCTTAGCGTGACATACGCGTTACCTCGCGTCACTTGCCATTTCCGACATACGTTTGGCGCTCGATGTTGAATTCAACCTTGGACTTGAACCAAGCACTCGATTCTCTGGGCCTCAAGCATACACGTCAACAACCCTCGTGCCAAAATCAGGCAGGCCTGTCTTTACTCTCGGATCTCTAGATTGTACTCGTATACCCTTGAGAGCCGTTGATCACTTACTAACTACAATGTCTAACCCCACCTATCGACGAAATACCCTGGCACTGGTCCTTGCCGCTTTCTTTCTCTTGTCGAATCTTGTACTGGGTACATCGGCCCTTGATCTACGTTCTTTCCATGACTCTCTTGAAGCAAGATATACTCGAGCTCACTCCTTAGGCGACAATTACCAGTTTGATCCTCGGGATGGTTGGCAAACTGTTAATGCATCCAACTTGCAGTATAAATATGACGACCAAGGCGGTGATGAGCTGGATGGACGTGATGAAGATGAAGAACTTGCTGAAGACACCGAAGAGACAGAAGAACCGTATTACAATAGTACTCTCGCTGTGCGGGCTGATAAAAAGAAGGCCACCAACCCCAAGAAACCTGCCAAATCGTCTAAAGCGTCCAAGGTTTCTTCAAAATCTAAGGCGAAGGCAAAACCCAAGTCCAAATCAGCAGCGTCTTCTGTTACTTCCAATCTTGGTTCTATCATAAACAGCTTCAAAGCTGTAGGAAAACCCGAACCTGTCACTATCACTTGGTATACTGGCCATGATCTCGAGAACCCCAGTTGCTGGAGTAACCCTACCTGGGCACCTACCGTACGTTTATGGATATCTTTGAATTGCTTTTCGAAGGATATTCAACACATGCACTATTAGGATGCCTCGTTTGCTTGCGCTCTTACTTTGGAAGGTTGGACCACTCGCCCCAAATGTTTCAAATTCCTCGAACGTCAGTAATATATTATTTGGGCATCCATCTATCGTCAGACAAGTGCTGATTTTCTCTTGCAGTTTGCAGCACTGTCAAACAATGTGTCTTCGTTCGGGTAGTCGACTCCTGCGCTGGTTGCAAAAAGGGATCCAAGCATGTGGACTTGACCCAAGCCGCCTTCAAGCAACTCGCCGGCCTAGACCAAGGTTTATTGACAGTCAACATGAGACAAGCAACTGATCCTGACGGGTGGTAAGACTTTCCATCTATAAAAACCATTTCTCTGTTGATGCCTAACTCTCGTCGATAGGTTGGAGAACCTGTGGGGACCTAAAGCCTAAATATGGACGACTCGGAACTTAGACTACTTTATGACTCTCTGGCCGGAACCATGCATACCCTTGCGCTCTTGACGGACGCCACACCTACATAGGCACTTCACGGACATTTCTTCTCTCGATGTGTATGATTACCCAAACCTAGAGATGTAGCACTACTGTACTTTTGAATCAAAATATGTTCCCATTTGGATGCCTCTATGCCTTGATATTGACCCGCTTGCGCTTCTTACTGTCCGCAATGCGCTCCTTCACTTTCTCTTCGTCCATTTCCTCCTCGTAGAATTCTGCAGTGAGTTGAGCGTCGCTTTGTCGCTTGATGTAGCGGAGGGCAGCTAAGTTGTAGCTGATGGTGTCTTTCTGTTTCCTGAGTCCATCACGAAGATGCTTGCGCAGAGGGATGAGGGAAGTACGCATGACTCGATTGGCGACGACTTGATGATGGTGGGTCTTGAGAAGGAAGAAAATGATACGGGATGTAAGAACAAGGTTCCATTCCTTCAAAAGAAGCATTAGCAAATCATCCTCTCGAAAATATGAATATATTTTACCTGCTGTGCCCAATAATTCAAAAACTTCATGAACACCAACACCTTCCCAAACGGCAACACCAACAACGCATCATACAACGCCGTCCCACTAACCCTCTCCACCACCATCAACACATACTGCTCCGGACTCACATCATACGCCGCCAACACCGGATTTCTCGGCGGCGGAGCAATCTGCTCGCTCAGTCCACCCTTAGCTCTAGCTTCTTCGTATTCCCTGAATATCTCAAGTTCGCCTTCGGCAAGGTCTAGCGCTTCCATGATACGTTCACCGGCCATGAGGGTTTCGGTAGTCTGTTTAGTTACGGATCCTACTTCGGCGGCGTTGGCGTCGGTGGGTTGGGCACCTTCGACACCGCTACCGATAGCTACGTCGGGACGGTTCATGGCATCGGCGATACCTGTTTCGTAAAGGGTCTCAAGTTCACGTTCACGCTCTTCTTCGAGGAAAAGCTACAGAATAGATGTCAAGTTAGCATGTAAAGGATAGAGATACTGGGAGAACTTACAGGTTCGTCCAATTTCTCCCAAATACGGATAGACTTGTCGTGTGAACCAGTGACGACGAACTTTCCAGTGTTGCTAACAGCCAACGCCCAGATTTCACCATGATGTCCATCGAGCTTTTGAATATTCTCGAACTACCAGCCCCGAACGTTAGTCGTAGTTCTTGAACTTTTATAGTCATTAATGTACCTTATCTCCATCCCAATACTTTAGGTATTTATCCTTGCCGACCGTCCAGAAGTAATGTGAAGGCTTCGCTCCAAGTTCTCGAGTATCATTCTTTTCAAACGCGACTTGCATGACACTCTCCTCGTGCGCGAATATTGACCGATGGCAATCACCGAAATCCAGACCCCAGATCTTGACGTTCTTGTCCGCAGAACAGGTCACTATGAGTTTTGAGTCGGCCGAGATATCCATTGAAAGCACTGGAAGCTAAAACAACAACATTAGCGAAGGGAAAGAGCGACGTTCAATAATGTCATACTTTGTGGCCATAGAGAGACAAGAAGAATTTCAGTGTATCTTGATAGAACACCTTGACGGTGGAGTCGAGGAGCGCGACAGCTAGTAACTTCCCATTGGGACTATACCGTACTGACAGTACATCGTCGGTCATCTTTAAAGTCCGGACATGCACTAGAGTTAGTAGTCTTGGTGCGTGTGGCTGGAAAGATGATTATAGATCAGCAAACGAGAAGTAGAGACGAAACTAAGGCCTGCTTACATTTTCATCATCGGCAGCTTTCTGCTCAAGTTCCCAGAATTTGACATCCTTGTCCGCACTACCACTAACGAGTGCTTGACCGTCTTCACGGACCTGAATGGACCATACGGTTGAGGTGTGAGCTTGAATTGTTTCAACCAATGTAGATGATGCGACGTCGTATATGAGGATCTCTCCGCTTTTCGTCCCGACAGCAATCTGAATTCAGAAATTGGAGTTAGAAAACCTGGAATACAAATAGTGTTTCCTTTTCACTCACTTGACGATCACCGGGAAGGAAAGTACTGCATATCGGATATGTACACTCCATAGTCCGAATACAAGCCGTAGTCTTCAAATTCCAAACTTTCAGAGACCCATTAGACGCAGATGCAACCAGAACGTCATCCGAGCTCAAACATAGCGTTCGCACGTCAGACCTATGCCCGGGAAGGTCAACGGAAAGAACACGAGTAGCCTCAGGGGTCTCCCCCTTCGTCTTTTGGGGTGGTGGGATGTTATAAACTTCAAGGGCATTCGTCGACAAAGCCGTAAACAGTTGCACGTTTCCTTTGGCGTTATGCTCTTCGTCGGCGAAGTCGAATGAACGAACTTTGCCGCTGGCTCGGACCACAAGGTATGGTGTGAAGAGATCGACTAGCTTGATATCGTCATCCTCCTCGTTGATCTCTGCCGTTTCTTCAGTCTCTTTTCCTTTCCCCTTGGTTTTGGCTTGCTTCTTTTTCTCTTCAGCTCTCTTTTTCCGCCTCGCTTGCTTCTTCCGGACTTCTTCCTCTGTTCGAATTCTGAATATCTCGACGGAACGATCATGAGACTGGACGGCAAGATATGGTTTGCTGGGGTGAAATGTGATTTGCGATACACGATGGTTGGACGAGAGAGGAAGTGTAGTGACAGGATGGATCATTTTGGTTACCTGAAAATAGACCATGTTAGTATAGGGCTCTAATAAACCTAACAAATATTGATACGCACTTCACCAGATTCTGTTTCATGCAAACCGGCAGCCATAGCTTCATGATCAAGCCTCCAGGCCTTCATCTCACCCTCACTACTTCCAGTGAGCACAAGTGCTTCCTCCGAGTCTACGGCTAAAGTCCAAATTTCTGACCGGTGTGCAACAACTGTTTGCACACAATGTTGGGTCGAGAGGTCCCAAAGTTTGAGAAAGGTATCTTTTGATGAGGTAATGAGGAAACCTGTCGAGGTTCCAGAAGATGTAGATGGGGCGGTAGAAGAAACCGCTTCGATAAACTGGATTGCGGTAATTTGGTCTCGGTGTCCCCGTAGACTATACAGAAATCAGAAATCATATTTCAAATACAAGAATAGAAACCTACCGGAATAAACCTGCTTCGGCAACTACATCCCACAAAATGAGGTCAGTATCCTGAGAGCCTGATGCGAGTCTTGCGCCTGCTTGGTCGAAGGTGAGGGTAGTTATAGATTTCTTGTGACCATTGAAGGTAGCAATTACAGAAGACGCAGATGCGCTCCAGAGTCTGATGGAACCGTCTGCGTAACCGATGGCGAAGGTATCCTTTTGTGGTGAGCGAGCAACGCAGGTTACTTCAGCTCTGTGACCAGATTCGTGCCACATTGATAACTGAGAAAGATAAATATATGTTCATGGATAGTAATGGAGGGTATTCGCACCATTTGTCCCTTCTTGACGTCCCAGACGAGGATATCTTCCAATGCGGGGACATAAGCAAGTTTGCCATCGTAATACGAGTTGGCAGAAGCACTGCAAATAAGACCAAAGGCCTTCACAAATCATGAGCAGACATACATTATGTATGGCATAAGTACGTACCTCTGTAGGACCATGCTTGAGATAGCTTTGGACCATGGTTGTTGAAGAAGGACCAGTAATTGCAGCCAATCACAAGCACGATTTGCAGAAATTTCAGTATTTCCCACGGGTGCTTTTCTTCGATCGCGTCCAACCCCACATGCACTTGCCAACCCGGGCCTATCCTCTCAGGCTTGCCGCATTCAGAGTCCCTCTAAACCCTATCTGCCGCCGTTGGCTTCAAACAATGATGATTCGCAACACAGGTCCCGAAGCCGCCAACAGGTTACTCGACTTTGTCAACGCTTCACCAACCCCGTTCCATGCAGTCCGCCAAGCTGCAATCCGTTTGGAGAAGGCTGGTTTCCAGAAGGTGTGCATGAAAGGGTGCATGATATCTTGTTCATCGATGTTGAATTAGATAACTCTAGGTGAGGGAAACAGACGATTGGGAAAAGAGCCTGAAGGATGGCGGAAAGTACTACTTCACCAGGTACGCATAGAGACCTTTCGATTACAATGTATGAATGATTAAATCACGTATGGTAACGTAGAAATCAGACAGCCATTCTTGCATTTACCACCCCTCGGGGGTGGAAGCAGGGTGCCGGCTTGTCCATCGTTGCGACGCATATAGACAGTCCAAATCTTCGAGTGAGGAACCTCTTGTTATCTATAACCACCTCAACGTCTCATAGCGGTGTAGGTCCGTCCTGTTTCAAAGAAATCCAGAGTCGGATACCTTCAAGTAGGGGTGGAGACCTATGGTGGCGGTATCTGGCACTCTTGGCTCGATCGTGACCTCTCTCTTGCCGGGCGGGTCGTGCTTGCAGATAAGAACGGCAACTTCAGCTCGAAACTAATCAAGATTGACAAGCCTATCCTTCGAATCCCAACTTTAGCCATCCACTGTGTGTAGAAACCCGACCCTACTATTGTAGACGATATTGACATACTTGTGGAAGTGGACAGGAACATTAACGCTGAATTCAAATTCAACCAGGAAACTGAGTTTATTCCAATCGCTGGCTTGGTTGAATCCCAACTCAACTCGAAACCGGAGGAAGGGAAGAAACCTGAACAGACGGCATCGAGCATCCAGGATAACCATCATCCAGCTATCCTCTCCCTCCTTGCTACAGAGCTTGCTGTAGCACCAGAGGAAATTCACGACTTCGAGCTGTACGTATGCTCATGTTCTAAACTAGTGTGAGCAGTGGCTCATGCTTTATTTTTGTCCCCCAACAGCCATCTGTATGATGTCCAACCAGCTCAACTTGGAGGCTTGAACGACGAGTTTATCTTCAGTCCTCGCATGGATAACCAATTCTCCTCGTGAGTATACTACCCAATCATCGTTTACCCTCTCCCACTGATTATTGTCCACTTTAGGTTCGCCGCTGTTGAAGCCATTGCCAACCTCGCCACCGCACAAGGTTTCCCCACCCTCGAGGGCAACGTGAACGTAATCGCACTCTTCAACCACGAAGAAATCGGCTCCGTCTCCTCCACCGGCGCCGAATCCTCTCTCATCCCCTCTCTCCTAGAGCGACTTTCCCCGACACCAGCCACATTGGCTCAATCTATCTCTCGCTCATTCTTGATTAGTTCGGATATGGGACATGCGATTCACCCGAACTATACGAGTAAGCATGAAGAGAACCATGCGCCGACGATGAATGGAGGAGTTGTGATCAAGACGAATGCTAAACAGAGGTATGCTAGTGATGCGATCGGTAGCTTCATTGTCAAGAAGCTGGTGGAAAAGAAGGGCGGGAAGATACAGGAATTCGAAGTTCGTAATGACATGTAAGTTCTTCCGTCCTCTAATCATCTCTGCGTATGGTGGCTAATAATCACTTACACAGGGCATGCGGTTCCACAGTCGGACCTTTCCTGTCAAAAACAGGTATCCGAACCGTCGACGTTGGTTGTGCAATGCTTTCCATGCACTCCATCAGAGAGACGGCAGGTTCACACGATGTCCAAAACTACATTGACCTCTTCTCATCCTTCTTTGAGGGCTTTGCGGAGCTCGATCGTTCTCTGACTGTGGACTAAGTGTATAAGCATAGTGGAGATGCTGGGCATTATGATGTACAAACAAATCTGAAGTGTATACCCCACGACTGATATGAAAGCGGGTCGAACGAGAGACGTCTCTATATAAGTAGATCTGATCACCTTCGTGTTCGCTTTTTTGAGGATTCCTCTGAGTCCTCTGCATTATTCGATGGGCGAGAACTTGAACTTGGAGTTGGACCAGTGAGGAGACTTCGCTTCTTGGTTGTTCTTGAGTAATGCGACAACACCCATTCTCGCTCAGCTTCGTTTTGTTCGATGGTACCTTGTCGAATCTCGTATGCTTGAGAAGAAAACAATAATTAGTGGAAGATGCATTGTGAAAATGGTCATGACTTTACGTTTCATCTCAAACCTCGGACCAACCTCAGCCAGTTGAACTTGTTTTGGGCCATTCTTGACAAAAACATGATGCCTAACGAGCCTCTGTAAACACTTCAATACTTCGAGGCACTTTGAGAATAGCGTACCTGAACGAAATAAAGTCATCCTCGTTCGAGAAAGTCATCACTCTTTTGCTATCCTCTTTTGGTACCGGGAAGAGATACTTTAGGATATCCCTCACTCGTTCACCTAACCGTGAATCGAAGTTCTCAAAAATGAGATGGGGATATTGTTCTGAGACAGTGGAGGATTTGTAGGATTCGATGTCATGTCGAAGGGTAACGTTGTGGAGTGTGAAGTATATTGTGGGTCCATGAGGGAAGTGTGAGACGATCATTGCGTCTATCAAACTGTTAGAATGAGTCTTCAAGAAAGTAATGTCAAACGCACCTGGTTTGCCTCTATGTTCATGAACGATGACAAGGTCGGTGATATCGTTTGCTCTGCATGCTTCTGCGAGCTCCTTTACAACGTAGTTTCCTCTGTTTATCCGATGAGAGTTTGGGAACACAAGACGCATTTCCTATAGAAACCAAACGGTTTATGAGAGATCCAGAATATAAGGGTGCATAAACGTACCTTTGAGAACTGTAGCAGCTTCGAACTGGGATCTCTCGAAGTAGTAACAACAATTTTTGGGTCAAGAATCCCCGCTCGGGAATATTCATTGTCAATATGTGTTGACGGGTCTACATTCAAAATCCTTAGAGCACATTCTGAATCTCGTGAAACGACAAATACACACCGGCTTGTGCTTCATCAAAAGCAAGGTCCTTCCCTAGCGAGGAAGCATCTTTCCTCAGCTCTGTCGGGAGAGCTTTACCAGCGGCAAGGGCATCTTTAATTTGTCTCTTTCGTTCGTAGGTTTGGCGTTCTTGGGCTTCTAAGGACTTTGCGTAGATGTATTGGCGACGCTCACGGGCTTGACGACGGATCTACAACAGGAATATGAATATTGTTTAATTTCTATCTTGTATAGAATAGGAAAGGATGTACCATGATGGGAAGGAAACGTTTGTGGAAGTGCGCCTGAGTTCAAGTTGTGGTCGGAAGTAAAGCCACATTACCTTCGATCAGTGCAACTTTCAAAATTTTGATCTTATCTTATCTCGAGCGTAAAGTGAGCTGGGCTGCACTTCGGCTTCGGACGATGGGCTCAAAATACACCAGGACTTCGCAGCTGTTCACCGAGGTTGCTATTATTACTATGATATATACTACACATCTAAGACGTTAACAGGATCATCCTATTCCTGAGAGTGTATTTTAGTGCTTCTTGCCAGAGATCGCCTTCAAAACCTCTGGTTTCTTCTGGACTTCGTCGAACCGTCGAACGATCACCTCGCACTTGGTCGTTTTGCAAATATGTTTAGACTGTTTCTTGACTTCGTCTGAGAACAGCGTCAACCC
Organism: Cerrena zonata; assembly: GCA_038087015.1. NCBI lineage: Eukaryota > Fungi > Basidiomycota > Agaricomycetes > Polyporales > Cerrenaceae > Cerrena > Cerrena zonata. The sequence goes on from JASBNA010000001.1 coordinate 234,962, forward strand.
AGAAGCACGCTCGACCGCTTCAACTGTAACGAGGCATCAGATTGTGTAATTTGAGATTTAGGTTGCGATTAAATACATACTAGGCATGATATAGTTTTGAAGCTTTGCTTCATCCGGAATTGGGGCGTTCGGTAGAACGAATGCACCTGTAGATATTTCAGGGAATATCAGGAGTCTCAGGAGACGAGGGTTTTGTTGTCAACACGACTTTTGCAAAGTGGGTTGGTACAGAGACGTTTGGAGGAGATCCAATGACCTCATGATGCTAACATAATTATCCCCATTCAATATGTCAACGATGAATGTGAGCAAATGGATATAGTTGCTACTTACAACTCGCCATTTCCCATCCTGTATCGAGCTTGGGAAGGTACAAAGGGATTGTGAAGACATATACGTCTTTGAAGGAACCCGTTAGGCGGCGACACCAATCCTCAACATATGCCCAATCTACCAAGAAGATGTAGGTTTAGTATATCTAAATAAATAGAATGAATGTACAATGCCTATTGAAACCGACACCGACTTGAGGAGCAATGTTCGACAACAGGAAAGTCTCATTCATAGCATCCTGAACAGATTTATGAAGTCAATGAAGGAAGATTACAGGCAAGGAGACATACCTGTGACATTTTGGCATCAGCAGCAGGAACCCTGGTGTGACGCATTAACTACAGATACTGTGAAGAAATATGAATGGAATTACATGTGTCCACGATCATAGCCACTCCTAAGGTAGTCAGAGAGTTTCGCGCGGAAGGGGGTCGGGATAGATTTGTCCTCAGTAAATAATGACTTCGTGCGATCACCAGTCTCACCCTCTTCAGGCGGAGCTTCGACAAGAGATTTTCCAAGAGCGGCAAGAGTAAGATGTTCTGCGGTCTGACATAGCTTGTAAGTCACTGTAGACGAATGAATGTTGCATTTCTAGTTACCCAGGCTGGGTGTCGAAGACGACGGTCATATCCAGAGACGTATGCGCTTCTGACGAGTACGTCGGCAATTGGTCCTAGTTATACCAGGTCAGAATACGCAGTATCCGTGAATCTTCATACTCACCAGGGTTTCCATACCTCAATACAGCATTGTCAACCTGTGTAAGAGCATCTTGGGATACCGTGACCTGGCCTGTACGACTCTCAACTTCAAGTATAGGAGCAGGTGCTTTGACCACAGGTGTTGTTGGCTTGACCGTAACGGCAGGTGCGGGGACTTTCGCAGCCTGAGGTGGCGGAGGAGGAGGAATTACTTTGCGCCTGCTAGTGACCGTAGCTGCCACTCCTCCACCAACCAGTGCTCCGACCGCAAAGCATGCGGCATGAACAATGGTTGAACTGGGCATGATGTCACTTTCCTGGTTTAATGTTTAAGTTCAAGCTCACTCAATTATTGACCATATTTCAAGGCGTCTATACCCGATCGTGTTTGGTTTCTTGTTTAGGGAACTGTAGTAGTTGCTCATTTCAGTGGACCATCACCATCTCGAAGTAAAATATCACATTATAGAAGTATTGCATCTATATCTACCCTCTTAAGTCCAGACCATGCCTTCGCTTTGTTTTAAGTAGAGAACAGATAACCGAATGAAGGCCCATACCAACCCAACAGCACAGTAAATACTTGTCAACATCAACGGAAGGAATTCCAGGTTTGATGCTGGTCCAGCATCCGCAGGAGTTTCGGGTGATTCCAGAGTGGTGCCATTGGTTCGAATGTCTGCTGGAGCAGAAGACCGACTAGCCCATATCGGGAATAAGGTCGTGAACAATTGCAGCGCAGCAAATCCTGCGATGTATGCCTTTTCCAGAGTATCGATGATCACGAATGGTAGGGATTTGGGGAATCTGGGTGAAACCATGAGAGATTTACGGAGGATTTATGGCTTTAATACTTACTCGTACACCTTCTTCTGCAGAGGTCCGAATATCAAAGCACCCCATAATACAGAGTAGATGACCTTGACGAGAGTTTCTGTAGAATACGTGATTAGAAAATACAAGAGCTATGGATAAGGACAACTTACCAGCTGGCGTGAACAATAACGGGAACAGCGAAAAAATGCCGGACACGGAAGCGATCATAAAGGTACGGAAGAAGGCCTGGTTTTCGCCTGCCAACAAACTTTGCAATAACCATTGTTTAGTGTTGGCTGATGTTTATATGGGGAAATTCATACCTCAGAGGTACCAAGACGAGCAGAATCGCCTTCTCATGAACATGCCATCCGAACATGAATGATGTATATCCGCACAATGTCAGGGCAGTAACGAAAGATTTGTAACTTGGAAGGCGCCATAGTTTCACCAAGAAGATCTATATAATTTTAAATGAGGTCACATAGGTAATAGATAATTGGGTAACTTACCGCTTGGAATGCGATAGTGATGATGAAGGTATGTATCGGTTTGATGTTTGGAATGACTGCGAAGACAGTGTCCCCTACTAAGCCGCGGGACGTGGAGGCAACGCCTGCTTCATGAATAGCAAGTCCGATGTTCAATCGTTGTGCGACTACAGAAGTTAAATTAGTATCAACTCTGAATGCCATCCTAGTAACCGAACAGACCTTTAAGCAGGACTCTATCTGCAAAGGTTACCAGTGCCCAGACATTCGGAGCCCAGTATGCATGATTTAGACCACGGGTGAATGGGAAAAGTCGGCTGAGAAGCTGCGGCAGCTGACCCATCAAGACAAATGGTCCTAAGGATGCGAGGAAGACAATGATCACAGCATTCGCCAGAGAAAGGAATTTCGTTGGTTGGAGTGCACCAGTCGGAGAGAGGCAGAATGAGCGCAAGAGGTAAATGAAGTATGCAGGTGCAAGATACATATAGATATGTTTGAAATTGAGCAGTACGGCGAACAAGAAGCCACTTGCTAGTTTGTTGCCCTAGTTTGAAGCCAAATCAATTTAAATTCTGTCGGTGACAATTCCAACTTACATTTCGTGCCATGAGAATAGACCATAGAAGGATTCCAAACATGAATCCATTATATTGGAAGTGTATATGGTCCACGATGAGGAATCCGGGATGTAAAAAGAGGGAGACAGATATAATCCTCTGTAGACTTCGGTCGACCGCTCCCTTAATGAATCTAGCATAGAATCGTAAGCATATGAGATTCCTTCTTAGAGATACGGTCTCACCTCTGAAGAACTATCCCCAATACCAGTTCTGTCAGAATGACTGTGGTACGTTGATACGCCACGACAGACCATGCACTATAATTTAGGTTCTGAAGGTCCACAATATTCGGGTCTATGAAGGATGCTGGTATCGAGAGAAGCTTCTCAAAGTATGCGAAGAAAGGTGGGTAGTCGAGTGCTAAGAGCTAGAAGTTTCGGATATAGCAATAGAGAGGAATTAATGAACGTACTCCACTCCGACGTAGTCTAGATAAGTCGAACCTATAAGTTATGTGACCATCCTTTCCTTTCCTCATATTACACTCACATCGTAGTACCATTTCGATATGGGTAATGAGTGGGTGATAGCTAGCCAGTTCCGATGCACCTCGAAGTCCGTTGAACGACTAAATATAGTTTATTTGGTATCTAATGTGCATAATATATATGAATTGCAGGGACATACTAAGCAGGAAACAGCAACAGTTTGAAACATGTTGATAGTAGTAGGATATCCCAATCCGCTGAAGCAACATCGTGCTGAAACAATGACTTCCAGCGCGGAAGAGACGAAGGGGGAGATGAAGGGATCACGTCATCCTGCTTTAATGTAGACTCCTTCTTCTCTGGAAAAGGTTCCACTGAGCCTGACGGGGTAGAAGTCCGTACTGGCGACTTCGACGACATCGGAATGCAGGTCCTCTGGTGTTCGGGAAAGATCTAAAGCCAAGACCTCGTCGAGGAAACCAGCCTCTCTTGCACCTCAGAGAGTGTAGACGGTGACAGATCGCCAGAAGGAAGCGTCAAGAAGGGAAACAGTAACGGAACGGAATAAGGAGATGAATGTGCTTCAAGAGACCAATGTCATCAGCCACGCATTTAGCGTTTACAGTGATCGGTGCACGTGGACGATCTACGTGTGGACTCGGACGCGTCTTCGATGCGCTCATAGTTGTTTGCAATTGGAACTTGGGGGTCTCCTACCATCTATCCACTCCAACTTCACCCATAGGCACAGAGTTGCTTGGAATCATGAGTGCACAGGCAGCAGTATCAAAACAAACCGAACAAGCAGCCTATAACGGGTGGGTGGTTCAACAATATCCTGTCTTCAAGTCAACTTACGCTTCGATCATATTATTCTAGTGGTGTCTTGGCCAAATTGCTCATCTTCAGCTTCAGTCTAGCTGTCGTACCCCTCACATCATATTTCTTGTCAGAAAAATATATTTGGAATGGTATGTTACGTTTATAAATATAGTTACGAACGTCGCCTAATTTATGATACAGGCAACTCAACATTTGCTGCCATTACCGCCATTGTAGCAGCCAACATCGTTCTAGTTCTGTACATCATAATCTCTGTCCTTGAAGACAAATCAGCTACGTCGCAACCACCCTCATCGACTACAGAGAACAAGAAGACTCAGTAATTACTGCGGTCTACATAATGCTTATATACCCTTAAATGCATATCTATACTTTGTACTCGCTCACTGTTCACGCTTTCGATAATGTGATAATACAATCTTTTGGTTGATTATTAGGGTATTAATTACAAATGATAATACAAGTCCGCCGAATGAATAATGATAGATCTAACGAAACAATGAAAACATATATGCACCATGCATGATGATCGAAGATAGGATGAAAGTGTTTAGAAGTCTTCCTCAAGAGAGCTAAGAATTAGAAGTCAGTCATCGTGTCCGTTCCGCAGCTTTTAGTAGATAGGACTCACAATAGTCTCGAGTTGGTAGGTTCTGACTTCGAATCATGGGAGGTATTGATACCAGCCTTGGAGTAGTCAGATACTCGCTTCTCAAAGAAGTTAGTCTTGCCCTGAAGCGAGATCATGTCCATGAAGTCGAAGGGGTTGGAAACGTTGTAGACCTTGGGGCTACCGAGGGCGACCAGGAGACGATCAGCGACGAACTCGATGTATTGGTTCATCAAAATAGAGTTCATGCCAATGAGGGCGCAAGGCAAAGCATCTAAATCATGAAAAAAGGATTAGAAATGTTTGGCATCATACCTAGCGAGAACTTACCAGTCAGGAACTCTTGTTCAATAGCGACAGCCTCAGTAATGATCCTCTTGACGACGTCAGGGTGGGGACGTCTCTTCATGTGACTGAAGAGCAAGCAAGCGAAGTCGGTGTGCATACCCTCATCACGGCTGATCAACTCGTTGGAGAAGGTCAAGCCAGGCATGAGACCACGCTTCTTGAGCCAGAAGATGGAGGCGAAAGAACCAGAGAAAAAGATACCCTCGACCGCAGCGAAGGCGACGAGACGTTCTGAGAAAGCCGACTGTTTGTCACCGATCCATCGGAGAGCCCAGTCAGCCTTCTTCTTGATACAAGGAATAGTTTCAACGGCATCGAAGAGATGTTCACGTTGAACGGGATCTTTAATGTATGTGTCAATGAGAAGGGAGTAGGTTTCGGAGTGGATGTTCTCCATCATAATTTGGAAACCGTAGAAGCACCGAGCCTCCGCGGCTTGGACCTCATTGGAGAATCGCTCAACAAGGTTCTCGTTGACGATACCATCAGAAGCAGCGAAGAAGGCGAGGACGTGTGAGATGAAATGACGCTCGTTATCGTTGAGACGGTTTTGCCAATCATGAAGATCCTTGGAGAGATCCATCTCCTCGGCAGTCCAGAAGGAGGCTTCAGCCTTCTTGTACATCTGCCAGATTTCGTGGTATTGGATGGGGAAGAGAACGAAGCGACGCTTGGATTCGATCAAGAGAGGTTCTTGGTCTAGACATAGAGGTGAGCAAGGATATCTATACTGAACTAGCAGTCGAGTGTACCTTCAGTGAGATGAATGTCGCCAACCCATCGTTTCTTCAACTCTTCCTCAGACGCAGGTGCAAAAGGATCTTCGTCAGAGGACGAGGGAGAGACTGATCGCATCTTATCGTCGATGAGTTGAATGGGTTCAATCTTGGCCTTCTTGGAAGGCGAAAGAGAAAGGCCATCAAGGGCAGCAGCCGCCTTGGTGAAGGTTAAGAAAAGTCACAATCGAAAATGTTAAGTATAGACCTACCCGTTTGGAAGGAGTTTTATTGGGAGTAGTAGGCAAGGGAGAGGCCATACGAGGAGGAGTCATGGTACCAGAGAGAGTCATGGTAGAAAAGATGTATTATTGAGAAGTCGAAAAGGCTTCTGAGTGTGCAGGAGGATGTGCGAGCGCGAGGGAACATCGCTAAAGACGAGGGTCCTTAAATACTAGCGAGACGCGTCGACGCGTTCCATTAAGTGATTGACGGTAAACATTCAACGCGACGCGTTTGTTATGCCCTGTTAACGCGAAAGATTGATTCACGCGTATCTTATCAGCCGATAACAACAAGCGCCCGTTGATCTATCACCTTTGCGGTCCTCCCAATCATCTGAATCTTTCGACTGCGACTCTCGGACCACCGAGACTTCTCCTGTATTTGATCTTTATTCTGGCCTGGTTTGTGTGGATTGCTCGCGGCTTGAATGTCTGAATTCTGTAATATCCTTCCCGGTGGCGCTTTACTGCGGGCATTGAGTCTGACACTGCAATCATAGCTTTCGTGGTTCGATAACCATGATGGAGTCGCAAGAGACCCTCCGGTCGACGTGGTTTGATGAGCATACATTCTCCCATCTATGTGACCATATCCCACAGGTTATGATTCAGGTTGATTCACAACATGCTACCGACAAGAACAAGCGAGGCAAACAAGCAACAGTTCCTAGGCGTCCCATCTTCTGCCTTACACGATGACTTCTTCTACTCATGCTGACAGACCCCAATTGTTTTGGACCACTTCCGAGTCATCTGCATCAACGTACGAGAAAACGCTGTCTTAAATTGGGAATTCTTCTTGTTCTTCACCGACACCTTGGCGACTTCCTCTCTCGATTTGGCCATGACTTCATCCTCCTCGGCGGCAGCTGCTGACAATCCTCTTCGGCATGTCACGTTTCTCAGTCGCGTCCCCTGACAAAGCTGGGGAGGGTGCGGGTCCGCTCAACGCGACTCATTCCCCCTTGCGTCTCTTCCGAAATATTTACTACCCCAAGCTAAGACTGTGGGGGCTTCCAGTTTCATTCCATCCCCGACTCGGACTTGTGCCCAGCCAGTACTCATACACTCGCACTCGAAGTTCTATAGACTTTTCTTCTCGTCAATATGGTTCAAGCTAGTGACTTTTATGAGATCATCGCTTCTTCAAACGAGTTTTGCTCTGACTGTGCTGGCCCTGGTCCATGCCCGAAAACCAGCTTCAATACAGACAGTTGGCTGAAGAGTCTGGCAGCTTCTGATCGATTTGTCGGAGAAGTAGATCTTCCGGAAGGTGTGTATACTTGTATAACAATGTCTTGGTATTTGTGTAACATTATATGGCCGTGAAATAGACCAAGAACCTCTTTTGCAGGAGTCGAAGCGACGATTCGTTCTGTTTCCCATTCAATATCCTGAGGTAAGACCGATCAGGAGTCTCCTTTTCATCACGCCGGTGCTCATGCGAAATCTCCTGTAGATATGGAAAATGTACAAAACTGCTGAAGCTTGCTTCTGGACAGCAGAAGAAATTGACCTTTCGCATGACCTACTGGACTGGACAACCCGCCTCTCCAAAGACGAACGGTATTTCATCTCACATGTCCTTGCTTTCTTCGCCAGCTCGGACGGAATCGTCAACGAAAATCTTGTCGAGCGATTTTCCAACGAGGTCCAACTTGCCGAAGCAAGATGTTTTTACGGTTTCCAAATCATGACCGAGAACATCCACGCAGAGACGTATAGTCTCCTCATTGATGCCTACATCAAGGACTCCAACGAGCGAGAGCACCTTTTCGATGCCTATCGAGACGATCCCCTGTATCAAGAAGAAAGCAGACTGGGCCCTTCGGTGGATATCAGACAAGGAATCCACTTTCGGGGAACGTTTAGTCGCCTTTGCAGCGGTCGAAGGGATATTCTTCTCTGGGTGTTTCGCAGCCATTTTCTGGCTACGAAAGCGCGGGCTCATGCCCGGCTTGACATATTCCAATGAGCTTATAAGCCGTGACGAGGGCCTCCATACTGATTTTGCTTGTCTGTTGGCCCGTCATCTGAAACGCCGCCCACATCCTCAGGTTATCTTGAGGATCATCACTGAGGCTGTAAAGATTGAACAGGAATTCTTATCGGGTATGTTCACCGTCATGTTCCAAATATATATATTTCGTATACTTACGTCCTCCCTTTTTAGATGCGTTGCCTGTCGGCCTCATCGGTATGAACGCTGCGTTAATGCGCCAATATATCGAGTTTGTCGCAGACCACTTGCTCCAATCCCTTGGGTGCCCGAAACATTATAATTCGAGTAACCCGTTCGAATGGATGGATATGATTTCGATGCAGGGCAAGGCGAACTTCTTTGAGAGGCGAGTTGCTGAGTATTCGAAAGCCCATTTGTCTCGAACAGGAACACCTGTAGATTCGGGAACTCCGTCAAGAAATTTGTGAGTGCTAATGTCTCTCCTCCTAGTCGAAGTATATCTGATAGTCGGGGATAGTACACTTAGCGAAGACTTTTAACTTTTTTTTTGGCTTCCTTATACATTCGTTTAATATCTTTCGGTGTTTGCATTTCACTATCTTATCCACCGTGTACTCTTAGCCCACACCACTCCGGACTGTCGTGTGTTTATAGCACTACCTCTACAATACATGTACAATACAGCAGAACGTCCCATAATGCGCAAGACGTGTCTTACTTCTTGGCAATGTGCACGACTAAACGGACAGAAGGGTTTAGTGACGTAGCCCATAACGAGAGGAAGGACGCAAACGTACCATCTTCATCCTCTAGAATATGGTCTAGACCGACTTTCTGCCCTCTAGCATGTTTCGCACTAGAACCCCACACAATAGAACTACACACACATCCATCAGTAAAACGTTACTTAGATACCCGGGCATAGCGGCTCAAACGAGCTAGAAGACCACTCACTATTTCAATTGCTTTGCAATTTCTTTGTGAATCGCGTTACAGAAATCTTCCACCGAGGACTTTCCTTTCCGCAGCACGACAGGGGCAGAGTAATCTGGTGCGAGACCTCGTGGTTTCGTGTATACTCGCACGAGGTTGAGGGTCCGCCACATCATGTCGATGAGTTCGTCGATGTTGAGCCATTCTTTGGAGGAGATTGGGCAGCTGTGGGGGATTTTGTATAGCAGGTCAAGTTCTTCGATTGAGATAGCATCAATCTAGAAGGATCCTCTTCGTGTTAGTATTATGATTTTATAATTTGAAATAGTGTGCAACGTACCTTGTTGAGAACGTAGATTGCTGGTATGTATACACGGTTTCCTTCAATAACATCGACAAGATCGTCTGCCGTAGCACCCGGATGCCGAATTGCAACATCAGCATTGTTAATTTTGTATTCACTCAGGATGGCTTTGATTTCATCTTGGTCGATATTTGTCAAAGGCACGGTGTTAGTGATAGCAATTCCGCCCTTGTCCTTCTTGCGGACAGTGATATTTGGTGGTTTCTTGTTCAGTCGAATTCCAAAGCCTTCAAGTTCTTGCTCGATAATCTTCTTGTCACCCAGTGGTTTGAGAACATCGAGGACGATGAAAATTAGATGACATGTTCGTGCAACTGTGGGAAGTGAGAATGAGGTATGACATCATACGTAAATTTTGCGTACCAGCAATGACTGAAAACAAACCAATGGATTAGTGACGACTCTGCAGGATAGCAAGAAATGCTGCGTACCTTGACGACCTCGACCTCGACCATCATTGGCACCCTCGATGATACCGGCTAAATAAAAAATGTCATAACACTGCCCGCTGCCAAAAATATATCAAACGCACGAAGATCAAGGATTTGTATCGGTGCACCATGCACCTTTACTGTTCCAGGGACTGTTGTAAGTGTTGTAAAATCAATCTCGGACGCCTCCGAGTGGGTGCCCGTCAATTTTGACATTAGCGTCGACTGATCGTTGCGTATACCGAGGATTGAGTGAAAGTTGAATACACTGCAAACGTCCCACATACCTTGCCCACTGAAGGGAAGCCCACGAATCCCACCGATGCTATACCTGTTCTTGCAACATCGAAGCCAAGGCCTCCGCCGCCTCCACCTCCGCCTGAGGGACTGATCAGCTCACGGCGGAGCTTAGCGAGCTTGGCTTTGAGCTGGCCCAAATGGTAGCTCGTGGCCTTGTTCTTTTGCGCTGGATGTTATGGCTAGTCAAGACAGATGTCAAGGTGTGGGACAGAGAACATACTCCTGGCCTGCAGCCTACGGTGAATACGGTTGGACGCCGGTGTGCGATCGAAGACTTACCATCTCATCTTCGATTTCCTGAGCATCGTATGCAAGTAAGCAAGGGCTATAGTGTGAAAAGTGAGACAATAACCGACCTTTATCTTCTGAACGGTCGTCATTCTTGCAGGCTGTGGGGGGGTCAGTGATGGCTATTGTGGCTAAAGACAATGCAGCGGAACAGAAATAACTTTAAGGGAGTAGGCGCCGGGAAATGCTGATAGCAACAAGAGAAAGAGGCGCCGGACGCGGTTTCCCTCTTCCACTCGCTTGTGTGCTCGTCTCGTTTCAACTCGTCGCTGCCAGCCTCTCCCCGCGGTGCATTGGCCCTCCTCACCGCCCACTCTGGCTCTCATCAGGCTGTAGCTTGTAGCTTCGTCGCTCACCCTCATTCACCCTGTCATTCGCTCTTTGCCCATAGCTTCCCAGCTGGCTGGCCAGGACTAAGCCCCCTTCTGTCCTTCCAAGTCCCGCTCATTTCACACCCGACACCCTGATCCTAGCCCCTCTCGTACCCAGCATACTCACTCACAATGTGTTCCGGCGCAACATGGAAACGTGAGGTCGTCCCCGACCACAAGGTAATTGTTGCCGCCACAAGCCCTGACTACCATGAATACTTACACGTCTAACCCGAATAGTTCGATTTCGTGGACACACGAGAATTCACTGATAACAGCTTTGGCATGCGCTTCAAGTACGTTCGAAACCCATTCTAGCTCTTCACTCTATGCTATGCCGTCTCGCTTGTGTATCCGAGCGTTAGCAACTTGAAGGCTCTGCCACAACAAATTCTGATACTACATCTCTCTAGGTACTTGTGGCTCTACATCATCATCCTGAAAGATTTCCTGGTCTATGTCTCCGATATCTTCACCGCAGTTACCATGTTGTCAACAGATTCATGGTCGAATTCCATCTTCAAGAGTTGTCCACAAGATCAAGCCAATGGCTGTGTTTACATTCCTTTCACTGTAGGAAAGTGGCTCTTCTTCGGCTGTATTTGTTTCTCTTTCCTGCTCGTAAGTGTATCCCTCGCCGCATAAATACCGCCTAATTAAACACCCTGCACAGCTTGCCTACGAAGGTTACAAGGCGAAGAAGATTATTGCCAGTCGGGATATCTCGTATGCCTTCACAAACGTCATGGCTAACAACTACTACTCGCTTAGTATGTTTTGCTACAATTTTACTGTTTTCAATGCTCATGTTGCATCACCGTGTAGGGTCGTATGATCACTTCTGTTTCTTCAACCACATTTCCAACTCCACAAAGCGAATGGATGACTTTGCTTTCTTCGTCTTCTTCACTTTCAAGAGTAAGTTAAATTTTCTTTAAATCCTCTCTGAGTGAGCCTTATCACGTTATCCTAGGTTGGAAGCGACTTCTACTTGCCGATGGCCCGCGTCAAACGATCAATGCCCTGACCTTGTACGGTTTCTACCTCTCAAAGCAGAATTCCGGCGAGTGGTGGGACCTGTCAAAGTATTTCAACAGTGACGACTTGGTTGCTAGCGCCCTTACGGTATCCACTGCATTCACCGTATTGATTTTCGCTGGTTCGCTCCTTTTGCTCGTTGCTGCTGGTGTCTGCTACATCCCCTTGCTCTGTCACATTCGTGGTAACCTCAAGGAATACTGTTGCCACAAGGTCGACAAGGTTTGTATTCCTTCTCACCCGTGCTCACCGCATGTTGGCAATATCTCACACTTGTTTTCATCTCCGTTAGCGTATCACCGAGATTATTAAGCGCAGGAACAAGCAGAGACTCGCGAAGGCTAACGCTCTTGCTAAGAAAGAGGCCGCTGGTGACTTCTCTCATCTGCAGACCAAGAACGGTGAAATCGTCAAGCCCATTCCTCAGCCCACACTTCCAAGCATCACCCTCGACGACGACTTCAACGACACCTCGTCAGTGCGTACCAAGGGACCTCCTCCTAGTACTTACACAACCACAACCCAGAGTGATTACTATTACTCTGACCGGAAGGAATATCCTACCGACTATCCTCCCATGCCCGCTTACAATCAACCCTATGCCAACTATGCCCAGAACTACCACCAGTATAATCCTTCCATGGGTACACTACCAGATGATCAAGCAGCCTACGATGATGATTATGGTAGCACCGCTCATCTCACAACAGGCGCAGCCTACTCTGGCGGTAATGATATGTTCGCACCGAGCAATCATTATGATCAGAACGCTTATGGCTACCAACAACAGCCGCCGCAACAAGCGGCATACCCAGCGCGAACCGCATCGGCGATGGGTGGCCAGCAGGCGTATGCTGACAGTCAGCTTGCGTACGATGATGCACCGGCGTATGCGGATCCTACGCAACAGCAACAGCAGTTGCGACCACATGCTAATGATCCTGCGTACGGGTACCAACATGGTACTCAACGGCGAAGTGATTATAGTGGCGAGAATGGTGCTTCTGGTTACGGGCATGCTCTTTAAGCAAAGCATAGACTCTTTCTTTAGTTATATTTTTCGTCGTGCATTTTCATTTTTTCCATTTACCTCACCTGTTACTTCATTCATTATACTGCAGAGCAAACCTTTTATTTGGCATACTAGTAGAATCGCGTGTATACATATCACTCCCTCCTATGAGGGTTTCGGATTCGACGTATTGGAGGACGATTCATATGCATTGCTATGGTCCGAGTACATGTTAGACTACATGCATCAAGAATTCCTACGACGATGAACTTGAGCCAGAATACTCTACCCGAGCTCTGCGTCGCGCTGCCCTCTCAAACTCGGCTTTCTGTGCTCGCCAGGCGGGACTTCGTTGGTCTTGGGGGTCTGGTAAACTGGGCTCGTTGAGATAGCCTCTGCGACTCCAAGGCCAGATAATTGCTGAGAGTTTCGATTCTATCAACCCAAGCGGAACCTAGATCAGAGTGGTTGTTGGCACGCAAATCCTTTGAGGAACATAATCTGTCAAACATACTGGTCCGAAATGATTGCTGTCTTCCGACTTGAATGGTTCGTCCCCTTCTACCCATGCATGACCCTCTGGGACTTCGACCACTGCATCTGGGTAAGGTGGTAATGTTTTAACCTATGTCAAGCAGGTAAGGATGTCGTCTATTATTGTTCCAATTGTTCAGACTCACTTTATCACCTTCAAGTGCAATTATACGTTTCACGATGAGTTTCGCATCGTATGGAGACCTATACAACCTGTGTCAGCTTCTGGTCCCAATCAGGACTTTCAGATATAACACGCACTTCAATGCAACGATATCCCCTCTATTATACTTCCTCTCAACCACTATCGACCACCGGTCAAACAGCACAACATCTCGCCATGTCGAAGAATCAGGGTTCAGCGTCGGCTAGCTAGTGAGTTACCAATATCAATATCACCCTTTCTTGCTGAATCGAGATGATGAGAGAAGAAGATACCTAACTTGCATACTCCGCCCTGTCACCGTCTTCACCGTGTAACCCATGTCTGTGAAACAGATCCCCATAGGAAGCCAGAAGAGAGTGAAAAGGGTCCATTTGATTGGGGGCGGCGAGGTTGCTTGTCTCCATCTCGTACGGAGGGATGACCATGATGAGCGGAGGGCGGCCAACCTCGACATTAGAAGTTCCGTTAGCAGTCCTGAAGTTGGTGGTCAGTGAAAGTCATGGAAGAGAAGCAACAAGTTGACGTTCCCGGCGTTCCGGGCCGCTTCTCTGAGACTCACTGACAGCCTGTTGGGTTTGCAAGGGGTTGCTGATTGCCATGTATACACTACCTTGGCTATCGTTAGCCATGGTACCTTTATGGTGAGGAATATAAATCGACGTTCAGTGAGTTCTCAATATATATTGGACCATTTTTAACCTCACATCTACAAAAGTAGGTTTCAAGTACATGGCCCTAAGCTCGATATCCCGGCGGGCCCATCGCAAAATTGATATGTCCGAGTCCGAGTCCGACTCGCTAGTAGTGCGCTGGGCGCTGCATAGCTCAAATGAATTGGATCTAAGGCTGCCTAGGCCGTGGCAATAAAATGAAGATATTGTAATTGGTGTATACATATATTTGTCCCCAGCATAGAGTTCTAACCCTGAACATCATGTTTCCAGCTGATCGTGTCCGGTACTAGTAAACACGCACTACTAGTAAGACCCTGACTCTTAGCTTTCTTCTCTCCCACCACCTACCTTACAGAACGAAGCCATTGCCAGTGACGAACTCTCTTTCAGCGAGTCGAAATGGAGGGTGACAACCTTACTTACATATTAGTGGCTATAGCTACAGTTACTTATTTATTTAGGTGGTTGAAACCGCCAATGTCATCTGTGAGTGAAACTGGAATGATGGTATAATGACTGATGCATGAACCCGAAGTTCAATTTTTAGTTACCTCATATCCCTTCACTAACACCCACTGCACCGTTATGGTCGTACTATGGCTGTATCAAGTATCTCTTTTCCAACAAGGATCTAATACAAGAAGGGTACGAGAAGGTATGATGTCACTTACATGTGCAAAATTTCGATCTTGACCGTACATTTGTTCCAGTATAAAGGACATGCATTCAAGATACCAGAGCCCTTGCGCTGGTCTGTCGTTATCACAGGGCCTAAGCTTATTGATGAGCTGCGAAAAGTACCAGCCGATGTACTCGACATGCATGAAGCTGGAAAAGAGGTAAACCTTGTTTGCTTTTCGAATGAGTCCCTCTGTAACATTGAGTGGGCCGTTCTATCAGGTCATACAAGCGGAATATACTCTCGACCATAGACTTCTCCATAACTATTATCATGTGCCTCTGGTTCGGAGTACACTAACGAGGAGTCTGGCTATCCTCTTCCCCGACATTCGTGATGAGATCAGTCAGGCCTTCAGTACGCTGATACCTCCTAGTGATGGTATGTAAACTCTTTTACGCACTTATCTCATATACTCCTGGATACTTACTCAAGGGTCCTCGCAGATTGGGTGGCGGTTCCTGCATTAGAGACTGTCCTGCAGATTGTTTCTCGATCCACGAACAGGGTGATTGTTGGTCTTCCCCTAGGTAGCCAGCGTTCCTCTTTATATTATCTAGATCGCTGAAGACTTTTTTCATTCTAGCGAGAGACCCTGATTTCGTCAAGCTCAATATCGACTTTGCTATAGATCTATTCATGGGAGGTCAGGTGATAGGCATGCTTCCACACTTCTTGCGAACGTAAGTCCTACTCTCTAGGTTACCCATTAATATTCTCACCAAATTCTAGTCTTGCTGTCCGGTGGTTCACAAATGTCCCAAGCACCATCGCGCGTGCTACAAAACATTTAGAGCCAATCATCAAGTTCCGCTTGGAAATGATGTCGACATACGGCAAAGATTATGATAACAAGCCTAACGATTTTCTTAGTTGGCTGATAGACGAGGCCGAGGGTGGCGAGCTAGCAGTCCACTTCTGGTCCAGCGCATTCTCGTAGTCAATATGGCTGCCATTCATACAACTTCACAGGTGTGTGTCCAAGAAACATGAACCTCGGTTTCTCCGTTAATGATTACCTGCCGACTAGAGCTTTACCTTTGCATTGTATCGGTTAGCCGCAAATCCTGAATGGATCTTACGCATGCGAGAAGAAGTGGAGAGCGTCGTAAAGGCCGAGGGTTGGACTAAATCCGCAATGCAGAAGATGCACCATGTGGATAGCTTCCTGAAGGAATGCCAACGATGCGATGGAATCGTGACTAGTGAGTCCAGATCCAATATTCTACGCAGAGTCCTAATAATTTCAATAACAATTGTTTCACAGTTAACATGACTCGTGTTGCAATGAAAGATTATACTTTCTCAGATGGGACCTTCATTCCAAAAGGTACATTTGTTTCTGCAGCCGTTACCCCTATGCACAACGACGAAGAGTATTACGCGGATGCGACAGTTTTCAATCCATGGCGATTCGCTGAACTGAGGGATGGTGAAGGTGAAAGTTTGAAGCACCAAATGGCTTCTACAAATAAAGAGTACCTCGCTTTCGGTCATGGGAAAGATGCATGGTACGCATTTCCCTAGTCGTACGTTACTGGCGGACATTAATGCTCTCTCTGCAGTCCTGGACGATTCTTCGCTACGAATTCGCTTAAGGTCATGCTAGCCCACCTCGTCCTCAACTATGACATCAAGTTCGAGGAGGAAGGTGTACTGCCCAAGTCCTTAAGGATTGCAACCATGCATACTCCTAACGCTAAAGCCAAAGTCCTGTTCAGGAAAAGGCAACACTAGTCATCATACAGGAGTTCGAATCTGTCCAAACACATCTATCTTTATGAAAGAACGGTATCTAGATATCCATATACAGCATATCTCTATTACAGATCAACGATTTGCAAGCTAGGGGACGAAGCTTCACTCCCTATTGCTGCTTCGTCCAACTAACTTCTGAGGCTTTGGTTTCTGTCCACGCCCTCCGAACCCCCATTGGATCTGGTGAGCATTGTGAATTTCAACACCAAGATCGTCGGCGAATTGCCAGACGGCACCGGGATTCTTCTGGAAATGCCTTCCGATAAAGATAGCATCTGCCTGATCCTTGTCAAGGATAGACTGAGCGGTCTTCCCATCGGCAATGGCACCAACAGCAGTAACGATGATCTTATCACCATGAGCTCTCTTGACTGCCTCAGCGAAGGGAACCTGGAAACCTGGTTCATACTTCATTTTCTGCTGACTGTTGATGCCACCAGTGGAAACGTCAAGAACATCGACGCCGTGGTCAGCGAGGATACCAGCTAGAACGACGGTGTCTTCTGAACGCCACGCGGGTTCGTTAGGGAGCACCTCTTCCAACCACTCAGTAGCGGACACCCTGTTTTCGAATGATCAGTACATCATCCCAGACGGAAAGTCTATGAAAACACTGACCGAACGAACAGTGGCATATCTGCAGGAATCACTGCACGAACAGCATCGACAATTTCGAGTGTCAGACGAATACGATTCTCGAAGCTTCCACCATATTCATCGGTCCTCTTGTTAGAGGTAGGTGACAAGAATTCACTCAGAAGATAACCATGTGCGTTGTGAATCTCGATGACATCGAATCCAGCCCTGAGAGAACGTTTGGCAGCAGCGACGAAGGCCCCGATGATTCGTTGGATGCCCTCCTTGGTCAATTCCTGGGGAGTAGCATGTGCGGGATCGAAAGGGATTGCACTCGGGGCAACAACTTCATCGGGCCAGCCATTGAGTATGGCAGGGACGACAGGCACCCGAATGTATCCAAGGGTGCATAGGCACTTGCTTTGCGTCCGGCATGCGCAAGCTGGATGCCTATCTTTTGGTTTTGAGAGTGTGCGAAGTCAACGATGGGTTTCCAGGCATCAGGCCTGCTCATCGAGCCAGATACCGACATCCTCTGGAGTGATGCGGCCTTCTGGGGTCACCGCGGTGGCTTCGACGAGAGAGAAACCCGGTCCACGACTGATAATACCGCCAACTAGAACAGATGTTTATCTCACGGTTATGTGTGAAAAAAAGGTCATGACTTACGGTGGGCAATATGCCATGGTTGGACGAATCCGTTTTCTGCAGAGTATTGGCAGAGTGGGGAAAGCTAAATATGGTCAAGCGCATGAGTCTAAGTTAGGGAACGAAGATCAAGAAGCAGAGTTTGATTGACAGCGTAGGAAACCATCCAACACCTTCTCTCTGCTAGTACCGTACTACGTTCGCCGAATCGAGAAAGTGTACAAAAGAGCCTCTCTGATGGTCTGTAACATAAGAATTGAAATCACGTACCCAGATACGGTTTTGGAATTCTACACCACGGATTTTTAAGGGCTGGAAAAGCTTTGGAACAGGTTTACCATTGGGTTGAGGATTGACAGCGGACCCAGAAGCTGGATACTGAGCTGGTGTGAAGAACGGGACGTTCGGAGCGGGCGCGTTGTAAAGGAACGTTGGCATGAGGAGGTAGTGCTATAATAGTGGGATAGGATGGGATGAAGACAGCAGCTAAAATTGCACTGGTTCTTCAACAATAATCAGGTTGGGGGACCCACCATTTAAGATCGATTTCTACCTCATTATATCTGGCGGAGAGTGTGCTTAGTAAAGGCAAATCCATGCTTATCAAGACAACCCGAAAGCGAAGCAAGACGCTACTATTTACGAGCAATCTGTGAAAATGTAAACAAACATGTTGCACCTCAACCGATGACGGCAGCATGCGGAAGATAAAATTTGAGAGGCAAAGTAGGTCTCCGTGAGTAAGCTGCCGGTAATCGAATTTCAGCAAAGTCCGTTGGCACATTCTGTGAAAAATCGGACCGTGTAAATCACTACATGCGTAAGTTAGTAAGCCTTCGAAAGAGAGAAATGTCTGACAAACCTTGGTGTTGGACGCTTCTTGACCCACAACGAGAGCTCGCAGTCAGACGTGGAGGCTCCGGTTGAATGCCGTCGAAGGGCCCGCGTTCGATTTTCGATCGGTTTCGAACTTGAAACAACCGGACCCCCAAAAGATCGTAACATGTGCTCAATGTGCATGAGGGCAAAATTCCCTTCCGTCTGACGAGCTCAGGCCTCAGGCTCTTTTCCATTCTTGGCAGCTACTGCTGTGAATTTATAGAGGTGTAAGTCACCAAAGTATAATGTAAGTCAGTCTCCGTTGCTGACTATATACTATTGGCAATCGATCCAAACCCCAGTCAATGTAAGTCATCCCGGACCTGAATGGGTAGTACAGGTACAACTACGACTCTATGGTCTCTCATCCGTGTAATCAGGCCGGCTTAATCCAAAGGATACCAATGTCTACACATAGAAGATTATTTCCTTTGCCAGTGGTAGACCCAAGCCATTCACAGTCGTGATAATCCTCTTCCGCATATGAGCCACACGCCATTGGTAGGAATCCTAGAAGATGTGATCAGTTTGTTCTCAGGCTCAAAACTATATTCTGTCGGTTCAGTGGGTGTTCACGTACAGTTATTGATTTGGTCACGATCTTATTTTGGTGGATCGAGTCAAAGCACTGAACCTCATCCAGACCCTCAGGTGGGATATCTGTACCATCGGCTGAAAGAGAATCAGAAGGATGAGTGACATTCAGTTGGTTCTAAACATACAAATCGTTACCTGGTCCCTTGTATACTTCAGTAAGTGAGTGTTCGGGGTGGGTGAAACATGCGAATCTATGATTATCTAATAAGGTCTTGCATTGTCCAAGTGGATGCCAGGAATAATCCTCAGGGTCGGCCAAGAATGATGGTGAGTATTCGCCCTTGTAACGCATCTTTGGGCATGAATGGATGTAGAAACCTAAGTAGTGTGCATAAGTAGAACCGCACCATCGAAGGGTTAAACCCACACGTACCCATGTAAAGAAATTGCATATTGGGCACGCCAGCATCGTGAATTTCTCTAGCCAGCGAGATCTCCCTGAGCGCACTCAGCTGTTCGATACGTTAACATTTGGCAAACCTTCCATCCAGAATGAAATAACAATAACTCACTCTGCCAAGAGAAAATCGCTCCCATGTAGAGTTGTACATGAAATACACACTCGATACACAGTGCGGAAGGATGTCAATAATGCCCATCGCGATCAACTCTCCATCTAGTCTATAAAGTTGATGATATGAGCCATATTCTGAGGGTAGATGGTCTGGTTTAGTTCCGGGGTAAGGTATCGCTTCGTACTGGAGAAAGTGAACAGTTTACAATACAAAGACAATATACAACAGAGGAACTCACATGAAGGGGTGTTTCGACAAGAAACCGATTAAAACCGTCCGGATCCTTATCGTCTTCGTGGTGTATATCTTTTTGATAGATTTCGAATAGATCGAATTTCTCCTCGGTGAACGAGGAATGTTCTAAGGTAACCTATGAAGACACATCCATATTAACCAGGAAACGGGTTGAAGTTAAAAGAAATACCTCAAATTTGTGTTTCACAGATCCGTCCTGGATAGTTCGAGATTCAGATGCGTGTAAATCTACTGTCAAAGCAAATGGTGCCTCTTTCTTTGCCTGTTTCTTGTTCCCACTGTCGTTTGAAGTATTTTAGTCGATGATCATATTTAGCATGATACAAGACAGTGAGCATACCTGCCTGTGGAAGGTTCTTTCTCGTCTCCATGAAATATAAACCGATTGAACCTAGTAAGTAAATATTCAATCAGAAGTTTATACAGGTATCCAATACACTTACCGGTTTATCAGTTTGCGTTGGCTCTTTGAGGGCTTGAACTCAAGAGCATCTAGTCTGCAATGTGTGCGAAAGTTACCTACGAACCGCCTCACGGTGTACTGCTAGGTTAGCATGCATACCTAATAGTATACTGTGGACAACAAGATCGTTTCATATCCGGTTTATAGCAATAAGTACCAGACCGTCTCCAGCCACGGTCAATCATCCCTTGGTACGCCTATACATGAAGGCAAGTTAAATTGAAAACCTAATGAAGAAAGGGTAACATAATGTACCATGCATGAGAGCCGATCAGCAGATAACTCAGCTGAGTGGTAATTCGACTTCGCAACGCTCCGTTGTCCAGGAGGGCTGCAGTATCCGCAGGTGCTATTGTGAGGCGTAAGAGGTTGGATAATAGATAGAGTGCTGGACATGACTTCGAAGCAATGATATGCAAGAAAATAGCAATTGTTGTATGTATTGTTATCTGCGACCTACAGTGTGTGTGGTTATGAGCAAACTTGGGTACTAGCCGTGGCGGCAAGATGGTGTTATGACCTCAAATAGAGTCAACGATCATATTGATCGGTATTTTAAGAAGATAACATCGGGCCCGGCGAGATGACGACGTAGTAGTCATTCTATCCATATCAAGAACACGATGTTTATCACATTAAGGTCATAGCAGTACATAAACTGGGACTAGTAGAGTGCAAGTGTATACAATTGCAGATGCATGAGCGGAGAGCATTGAAAGAGCAAAAGAAATGAAAATGAAACAGGGAGATGTGAAATCCAAGAAACGTCCCAACCGATGAATGAACAAACATGATCTAGAAAACTGGGCAAGTCCGTATATATCAGCCCCAACCATCCCAACGCCCATATCTACGATATTCCTTGAGAACACACTCCCGACTCTTTCCTTCCTTCTCCTTCTCCTTCCCCTTGTCAGGACGACTAGTAGAGAATGAAGAGTTGCTTCCAGATCTTCGTCGAAACTCGGGATGTCCCGCGGCACTGGGTGGAGAAGAGAATGTCGGGGAGAGAGGCGTCGTGGAATGCCCGGAGGCATTCGAGGTACTGGATATTGGGACCGCTCCAGGTAAGGATAGGCGGTACCAGCCACCGGTGTACGTCAGCGCAACAAGCTGATACTCCTGAGGTCCGTCCTCACCGTCCTACAGGACCTTGTATCCAACCAACGACACATTTCTCCTCGTCAACGTCATCCGCAGTAGGTGACTTCGCTGGACCGGCAGACATAGAGATATGTGCGGTTTGCGTCGGTAGCCGATATTGCGCGTAAGACCACTCAGAGGAGAAATACTTCGGCAATAACGAAGTCAACGTCGACAAATTGGATTGGCGATTTGAAGGTCCACCGCTACCTCCAAGCCAGAATAGGTGGATTGTTCCCTTGTCACTCCAAACACAGAACTCTTTCTCGTCAGGACGGAAAGCCACTCCGTAGATCTCTGCTTTGTCCGCTCCTCTCCGAAACTCTCGACAAGCTTTCCAGTCAATGCATCCCACACACGAACTAAGGTTCCTCTAGAGGATGTAGTAGCTAGTAGTCGTCCTGAGGGCGGGACAGAGAGTGTCGTAAGGGCATTCTCATGAGCCGCGATGATCGAGACAGGATAATGTGTGGTTCGGCGGTGCCTGTTTGTGTGCGAAACGAGCCGGCTGGTGGTGGACCGAGGGTCGTTGGAGGAGGGCAGGGTGGCAAGTGAATTAGATGTACATGTCCCGTTTGAAGCCCCGGGATAACTAATAGAGTAGAGTATGCTTCTGTGGCAAGCGTAAGTAGACCTAGATTGTTCAATATGCAATATCGAGCACAATGAGCATGATATTCCAAAAATGAAATACGAAGCACCCTACACACCTTTCGGGTTCTCGCATGTATCGTATTCCGCATGCCTTGATATAGTTGCGCCCAACTTGTAGACTACAACCCTCCGTTTCAAGGCCACAGCTAGCCAACCTCGTCTGCACGCGATCCCCCGAACTCGCTCCCTAAACTCTAGGTCCGCGACTTCCTTTCCTTGGGCTTCATCCCATAGAATGACCTTATTAGGCGGGTACCGTGGACTACGACCTCCTCCTACAAGGAAGAGAAGTGAGGACGAGTGGAGAGGAACTGCTAGAGCAAGGGTGCCTCCGGAAATCTCTAAGCCACAAAGTCAATATCTCGAACGACCCTAGTACGGAGCATATATGGCATACCTCGTTTCCGGAGCAACTTCAAGGGACGAGTATGGTACACAGCGAATCCTGCCTGAGTGCATGTGGTAAACAATTGAGAATCTGCGTCAAAACGGGTGTCGAAGATGAGAACGGGGGCAGTTGAGCTGATGGAGTGTCTCGCGAGGTTCATTCAGTGCACAGTAATAGTAATAGTAAGGGCGTTAAGACAGTCGGGTGGTCGTGGGTCAGAGGCAAGAGGCAAGCAGCACTCCACGAGTTGGATGTGTCGTGATAGTATGATTAATAACTTATCTACAGTGTACGAATCAATGATGAATGAAATTCGAAATCCAAGGACCCGTATCGAGTAAATGGGTGTGGCGGAGCACAGTCAGACGAGACTCATGGAGTCACGGAGGCATTCTGAGCAAGAGATCTGCTCTTGGACTCACTTACCGCCGGCACCCATATCTGGGGTTCATTTCCATCGAGGCATCAGATCTCCAAACAAAGAAATGGTATGATGCATGGTGCATGAATGGAAAGCAGGGAAGAGAGCAGAGGAACGTTATGCATTTGTCAGGACTGTAAGGATACAGAAAAGTACATAACCCACTCGTAGAACCCTATGCACAAGCAAACGGAACAAGAAAGATGGAAAGTAGTGTCCTACAATCAAGTTAGAAATCCAGCAATGTTTATCTGCTAGTAGGAAACTGCTACAGATGTGACCCTAGTGAGACAATAGATAGTACAAATGAGGAGAGGTGGGAATCTTTCGATACAGTGGTATGGCATGTCAAAAGGTATCGGTTGTGTCAACCGCGTGAAGCTGAAGTTAATCCGTAAGGTCGAGAAGAATAGGCATTATGAGCATAATTCTGGCTATGGGGGGCTGGTTGGGACCGGGGAGTAGCATTGATGCTACTTGCCCAGGACTTTGGTGGCTGCAGACCGACACCCGCGAGCTGTTGTCTAGCAGCCCTGAACTCGAGTTCCTCCATATGATTTTGAGCCAACTGGGCGGCCTTTATTTCGGCTTGTCGTTGAAGTTCTGCCTCGGACTCGTCGGAAAGGTAGTCGGTAAATCCGCCGTCAGAAATGACAGTCGACTCAGAGTTACTCCCACTGCTGTCACTCGAGGCACTTGAGGCACTTGATAGACTAACCGCAGCCATCTGATGTTCAAGTGACCGTTTCGTGGGCGTGATCTGATTCGGACGTTCCCCTGATTTGCTTGCAGGCGGTGACGGCGACTTGGACAAAGTGGAAGTGGGAGGGGAGGGTTTGTTGGTGGGGGTGGTATGGCGGCGTAGAGGTTGCGCATCGATGGTCACTTTCGAGACTTGCATGGATGGTATTGCAGCAGAGATAGAAGGTCGCCGGGTGATGGAAGCATTGGTTCTAGACTCGGACCCCCTTCGCGAAAGAGATCCTCCCAATTCAACGTACTTACGACCAGGCGACATCTTGCTGGGTTCATGGGACACATCGCGCTTATCGACTCGAGCGTCAACAGTGCCAGAACGGCGGTGCATAAACAGCTGATCCAGCGTCGACTTCTCGGGGAGGGAAGACGAAGTAGTGTCACCATCGTCGTCTCGTAACGCGTTGCCGTCCAGCGCAGAAGGCAATTGTGGAGGACTCCCACCGGGCCTAATTCGACCAGGTATGGCCACCGGAGCGGTCCGCAAGGGAAGAGTATCAAACCGGTTGGGGGAGGTGACATTA
This sequence comes from Cerrena zonata, assembly GCA_038087015.1. Classification (NCBI taxonomy): domain Eukaryota; kingdom Fungi; phylum Basidiomycota; class Agaricomycetes; order Polyporales; family Cerrenaceae; genus Cerrena; species Cerrena zonata. Next base: position 259,488 of record JASBNA010000001.1, read on the forward strand.
TAGCTAGACCGGCGAACTGGGGGTGTTGCAGGAGACTGGGTGGGATTTCCCCGGAGACTGCCAGTTGGAAATGGAGGGGAGCCGTTGCCTCTGCTAGGGGTGGGCGCCGAAATACTATCCAATAACGCCTTTATGTCGGGCGGGATAGGGACTCGATGAATAAGACTGACGGCAGGCCAGTCTGCTGCTCCGATGAGCTTGTGTTCCTCTGGCGAGGGGGGTCGGCAACAGCCAGGCCAGCCATTGTTGTTGAAGCCAGCTTTTGCGGGACTGAGTTTAGCCCACTAAAACGATCGGCATGGGTTATCAGCAGAATCGGGAAATATGAAAGAGACGGATACTTGCCTTGCAATAACCGCAACCGCTGAAGAGTTGCACTAAATGATCAGGGAGAGGAGCATGATGAGTGATCCGCCTAGTTTGGAAGGATGAAAGGGCAGTAGCAGCTCACCCTCAGGATTCTTCAAATAGACAACGTCATGTTTGGGATGCAAGGCCCTATTACGACAGACCTCTCGTTTGTGTGGGCATCTGAAACACAGAAGGTGAGCTTGGTGAGCCAGACGACGTGGGAGATGGAATATACCTTGAGGCGCTAGGTTTGAAGACCTTGCACATTGGACACACCGCGATAGCTTGATCACGAGAGCCATAAGCGCAACACATAGCGAAGACGAGCCTTTGAGGAAGCAGCGAGAGAATGAGGAGGGCTGCGGCGGACTCTGAGGCAAGGGAGAGTCGAGTCTAAAGTGGGGTATATAGGCGATAGTACTGAGAGATTCTGGAAGAACGCATATGCATGCGGTCCCTTTTCTTGTTGCTGATCCAGTTCATTTAGCGATCTATGCCTCGAAGTGAGCGAAACAGCGGTGCTGGAGGGAATGGGGACTTTGGCAGGGTTGCAGGGATGTATTCAACTGGTTAAGGAGGTGTACACCGGTTGCTCTCAAAAAAGTGCTTCGTTTCGACGTCCTTTCTGCCTCGAGGCAGCATCGTGCAGCGGACGATCAGGTAACCCTTATCAGCATAAAAATATTCTGAATAGGAAGGTGAGCATATGGCTACTTTGTAACTACAGGTCCACACGAAAACGTGAGGATGGTGCTATGTACTGATGGTGCTACTATTGTTCTCGCTGTTGTCGGTGAGTGTGATACAGACCAAAGCGGGAGTGCTTGACCAGGGCGTCCAGAGATCTGGCAATGGGCGGGCCACTGTTGGAGGGCAGATTGGCGAAGATCTCCCTTAGATTAGATAACGAGCACAGATCAGGGGCAGATGCCGAGCACTGTAAGTCCTTATGACGCGCGGTTCCTCAAGTATATTTGGAAACAGAAACACTGCCTTTCGCGCCTTGGCACCAAAGTGCATTTCGAGTCCGCCTTCCAACTACCACAGCATATCCCTCTTTTACCACCTACATCCGACTACCTCATATTATGGGCGGAAAACAGTCAAAGCTCAGCCCCGAACAACTCGCAGATCTCCAGAAACACACCTACTGTATGTACCGCCTTCTAGATCCATGAGGTTATTGCATGTTCATTCCGACACGATCACTTACAGTTGACAAGCGAGAACTCCAACAATGGTACAGCATCTTATCTTCCATAATGTTGCATTCTCTCATCACTCCGATCCTAGGTACAAAGGCTTCCTCAAGGACTGTCCCTCTGGTCAACTCGACAAGACAGAGTTCAGTCGGATATATAAACAGTTCTTCCCGTTCGGCGACCCAGGAGATTTCGCAGATTACGTTTTCAATGTCTTCGATGAGAACAAGAATGGAACCATCGATTTCAAAGAATTCATCTGTGCTCTCAGTGTAACAAGTCGGGGTCGTCTAGACGAGAAGCTCAAGTGTGCGTACTTCTGTGTGTACACGCTTTGAGGCGTATTTCATATTCCGCGCTTTCGGTCACAGGGGCATTCCAATTATATGACATTGACGGCGATGGTACCATCACATATGCAGAAATGCTCCAGATCGTCCAGTCAATATATAAGATGACAGGTCAAATGGTCAAGCTACCGCCCGACGAGGATACACCGGAGAAGGTAAGCACATTACTCGATTCAAGCAACTCCCATCATGTTAAATAACCATTCCCACATAGCGAGTAGACAAGATCTTCAAGAACATGGACCGTGACAAGGATGCTAAACTCACGTTCGACGAGTTCGTCGAGGGCAGTAAGCAGGACCCAACAATCGTACAGGTAAGCAACATGAATACTGAGCACGAGACCAAACTAACCAAGACTCCTCGAAGGCACTGTCACTGTACGACGGTTTAGTTTAACCGTACCGCCTCCTCCTCTTCCCCTCTCTTGGCATCCTTGTAAGTCTCCACTGCCATCCGTTCCAAGTCTTTCGATCAGACCAACCAGTATGTGTAGACGTCTTTCAGGGACCCTTAGGCCGCTCCTCCCTCTCGGTGATACCGTGGACAGTTCTCTACTTTCTTTGTTAACGATATCCTTTCTCGTCCAGTCCGTTCAGTCGTGCTTTGTCCTTAGCAGTTATCATCTCGCAGGTTTTCTCGGAGGAGGGGATACTCAATGCGACCGCAGCCACCGTTGTATATCCAATAATTGTACTTGACACCTACGTGTATGTAGATGGTAGAAGTGAAGTAGGTAGTCCAGACGGTAAACCATTGTAACATCACCCCGGCGAGGCATTCTTTATGTGTTACTATCCGCGATCCCGCGTTTTATGCATTATCTCTAACATAAATACATATTCCGTGGTCAATTGTACGTTGGTGTGTCATACAACATGACCCATGGTCGAATAACTATTTATGAAGTCGGTATTGGGCGACCGTACTTTTGGAGTATACGCGTATCGGCATCTTTTGCTACCCATGAGTGCAAACCTTCGGCGAATTCGAGATGTTCTCGTTCTGCTTTGAAGAGCTTGCTGTAGTCTTGTGCTTGGCCTCCTTGAGGGGCATTCGCCGCTGCAGCAAATGGCGTAGACATCTCTCGAGATGAATCAGCAGCTAAAATAACACAAGCGAGAAGAGTTATATTTAACAGTGGGTTATGGAAGGTTGAACTATACATACCATTGTCGTTGCCGAGAATTAGGCGATAGAGACCGTTCAAGCCGAAGAAATTCAGGAAGTACCAGGAGAGTGAGGATACCCAACGGACGTCCATGTCAGGTGTCTCGACGCCACGTTGCAACATGGATTTGAAGCCCAAGGTTAGAGGGAACGGTAGTTTGACTGTAAAGAGGAAACAATAAAGGTGACGTCAGATAATCAGAATACCAAAAGGGCAGCAATATATTCCCCAGAGTAACGTAGAAAGCTGGGGAATATCATCCCGCATAAATGTACGAAAGCACGACTTACTGAGAACAAACCCTTGGAAGAAGAAATTGATCCATCCCATGATGACCATTTGCGGAACCATCATCACCATTTGAGTCTTCATACCAGCCATCATACCATCCATTGCAGCTGGGTCAGTCAAGGGGTTAGGAGGGGTGGACGGAGCGTCGGCTTGAGGTGGACCGTCTTTGAGGTAAGTACCATCTGCGAAAGCTTGGGAGAGGTATTGCGAAATGGGTTTGTAGTAGGTTGGCGGGAGGGGAGAGATGCCTGCCGTTGCACGAAGAACATTTGAGCGGACTAGAGCACGTCTAGATAGGAGGGTCAGATATAAGTGTACAGTGCTAAGAGGAGCGAGTATATGAAGTACGAGGGAATGATTCGACGTACTGTTCACGAATAGCCGCTCTGAGCTGTTTCTTGGGAGGGGACTGGAGAAGCAACACAATATAGTGACGAAGAATTCCAACCAATATCTGAGAAGCAGAAGCATTTATGAAATGAACCATGAGTCAATAGAGAAGTACGCACCATTACAACTGTGATAGGGAACAACACCCAGTCCCGAATCTGGGAGTCCAGGTAAAGCGAGACACTAAACCAAGCACGTTAAAATCAAACATTTAGCACTGTGTACAATAGAGACACTCACTTATCGCCCGACATGATGACCCCTCCCAAAAAACCAATAAAGCAGAGAAAGTGTTGTGACGGTAGCAGAAGAGCACTGAGAACGGTGAATGATCGGCAGCCACCGACACGCGATCACTTTACGGTCCCGAGGGCGCGTCATGGCATGGGCATGGCTGCTTGACTCTCCTCCAGATGGTTCCTTTATAACTTCCTCCTTCCTTGATACCCTGGTCTATATTCTAATTTTCTTCCAGCTGACAATAGATCATCTAGACCTTCATTCGGAGACAGTCGTACTCGATGTCTAGCACGTTTGCTAAACATCTAGAATACCTAACTCGATCGCAAGATGAATCTGCTGATCGGGATAAAGGTGCCGTCGAGGAATGGTCAAAGTACGTGATCTATATATTTTATAAATTTATGGCTGATACAATGTATCGTATATTAGATTCGCGTCGAACCTCAAGCCGTCAGGTACGTTATTCGCATGACGAATGTATTTTATAATGTTTAAATGCGTTGTTACAGACCCCGTTACTCAGGAATACGAAACGAGCGATGCCGAGGATGAATATGACTCTGTGCTAAATGTTTACGAAGCTGGACGTTCTTCAAGTATTCAAGCTAGTCCTATAATGGCCAAATTATTGTCGTATGTTCATTTATTATATCGGCTTTCTGTTACTCATGGTTCTGTGTATATACTAACAGTAAACCGGGTGGAGAGACATTACTGCAGTCTCTTCACGCTCTAATTTCCTCGAACACTCCAAACGATGAGCTATCTGAAGAACTGGTCGAGATGATTGGTTTTGACGAAATTGAATTGGCAATGGGGATTTTGAACGAACGGAAATCTATCACTAACGAGGTATGTTTTTTCTGAACCTATAGAGAAATAGGAGTCGACTTATTCCTCATGCATACAATTTTCAAAGATCTCACAACACTTGCAAGCATCATCCCAGCCTTCTTCTCAAATGAAGGGATCTGAGCCGGTCCAACCTAATGCAAAAAATGACAAATTACATCTAAATCCGGAAGCAGCGCGACAACGCATAGAGGAAACTCTGAAAGCGAACGCTGCTCGACCTTTGTTTACCGGAACTGCTGTATGTGCCAACCCGTTCGTATTTATCTTGAAACCCACATTCAACCACTACATATGCATACATATAGCAACAAGCACCAGAAATCCTTCCTCATGTATATACCTCCTCTTCCTTGGTACAGGGAAACGTTCTCTCGCATACAGGAACCAAATTTATGCTACCAATCGGGACTATTCGAGTTCAAGAGGAAGAATACGAAGAAGTCACGATCCCTCCTTCACGGCCGGTGCCACCAAAGTCTAATGAACGTCTGATTACGGTAGCCGAGCTGGACCCACTTGCCAAAGATTCTTTTCCGGTAGGCGTTTATTTATCAGTCTGTATGTAAAGATGTTCATAGGTGCTCTGGAGCCAGGGATACACGAGTTTGAACAGGATACAATCTATTGTCTATCCGACGGCATATCGATCTAATGAGAATATGCTTATTTGTGGTGCGTTGCTATCAAATATCTTCTTAGTCTCTAGAGACTCACTGCTTATCAGCTCCGACGGGTGCTGTAAGTCTAGCAATGCTACTCCTTCATCCTGTCTTTTAATCCAACAAATTAAATCATAGGGTAAAACGGACGTGGCTATGCTTTCTGTACTCCGAGTATTGGACCAGTATCGGAACACCTCGGATACTACGGTGCCATTAGCTGGGACTATCGACAGAGATAAGTTCAAGATAATTTATGTGTACGTCTTTCCCTTTAATAATCAGGTTATGAGCTCACCCCCGTGAACAGTGCTCCCATGAAAGCTCTTGCATCTGAAATTGTTCGGAAACTTGGCAAAAGATTGAAATGGTTGTCAATCAAGGTCCGGGAACTTACCGGTAAGATAACAAATATTTACTTCCATGGATTTAGTTGACAATGATTCAGGTGACATGCAACTCACGAAGAGTGAGATTGCTGAGACGCAAATCATTGTGACTACACCTGAGAAATGGGATGTTGTTACGAGGAAACCTACCGGAGAAGGCGAGCTTGCCTCAGTGAGTTCTCATATTAGGTTCTGTTGATATTAACTCATTTGTACCAGCAAGTGAAACTACTTATCATCGATGAAGTTCACTTACTGAACGATGAACGTGGTGCTGTGATTGAGACTATCGTCGCACGTACGCTTCGGCAGGTCTGTATTATTTAGTACAAAATTGTTGCACACACTGACTTTCGCTTCAGGTCGAGTCCAATCAATCCGTTATTCGAATCGTAGGTTTGTCTGCTACGTTACCAAACTATATCGACGTCGCCGACTTTTTGAGGTACATAATTTCATCTCCTGCTTCAGCTGTTCCAGTTCTAACAGTCTTGTGTAGGGTCAATCGGCATACCGGATTATTTTATTTCGACTCATCATTCAGACCAGTACCTCTCGAGCAGCATTTCATTGGTATCAAGGGTAAAGCCGGAAGCCCCCAGTCACGCAAGAACTTAGATCATGTTACCTACGAAAAGGTTGCGGAACTTGTCAAGGAAGGCCATCAAGTAATGGTTTTCGTACACGCCCGAAAGGAGACTGTCAAAACTGCCGAGGCCTTAAAGGAAGCGGCGATGACAGAAGGAATTATTGATGAGTTCAGTAGCATCGACCATCCACAATTCGATTTTTTCAAACGTGACATTGGGAAGTCGAGGAACAAGGAGATGAAACAACTCTTTGAACACGGTTTTGGTATCCATCATGCTGGTATGCTTCGGGAGGACAGAAATATGATGGAGCGAATGTTCGAAGCTCGAGCCATCAAGGTTGGTGAATGTATATTTCCTGTTTGGTTAATGCTCAAAATCGATAGGTACTATGCTGTACTGCAACATTAGCTTGGGGTGTCAACTTGCCTGCACATGCCGGTACGTTGTCGATAGGTCTGTTGTCGTAGACTCCCTGCTAAAGCCACTACCTATCAGTTATCATCAAGGGCACTCAAGTATATGATAGTTCTAAGGGCTCTTTCACTGATCTATCGGTTCTGGACGTTCTTCAAGTGTTTGGTCGAGCTGGTCGACCAGGCATGGAGACTAGCGGTGTTGGTTATATCTGTACCACTGAAGATAAACTTACTCACTATCTTGACGCCGTCACTTCTCAAGTGAGTGTTATATAATCTCGAACGAATATAAATTGACGGTTCCTTCACAGACACCGATAGAATCCAGGTACGACTAGTTGGCCTGCGTAATTTTCAGTGTCCTAACTTGATATCTAGATTCACCGCTGGTATGATTGACTCACTGAATGCCGAGATCGCGCTTGGGACAGTGGCAAGTATACGTGACGGTGTCCAATGGCTTTGTTATACGTACCTTTGGGTCCGGATGCGCAAGAATCCGTTCCAGTATGGTGGGCGAGACTATTTTGCGAGCACCGTTGCCGTAGCTCACGAGCATTCTATCAGGTCTCTCGCATAATGATCTCGTGAATGATCCAACGCTCGTCGGAAAATGCAGACAACTCGTCATTGAAGCTGCTTCAAGACTAGCAGCACCCGATATTCGGATGATCGCCTTTGATCGTACCGACGAGTCTTTGGTGATCACCGACCTGGGCCGGATCGCAGCGAAGTACTATATTCGCTATGCATCAATAGAGATCTTCAACCAAATGTTCCGACCGATATTATCAGAGGCAGACGTTCTCGCTATGCTTAGCAAAAGTACAGAGGTCTGTTGTCATTTTACCCCACTGCGAGTCCTAATTGACTTTTTTCAGTTTGACCAAATACAAGTAAGGGACACGGAAACCAAGGAGCTTGAACTGATGAGGAAGGTTGTCCCTTGTAAAGTCAAGGTTCGTTCGGAGCAATTAGTGATAGACCCTATTTAACTTTGACACAGGGTATCGACACCAGTGCAGACAAGGTCAACATTCTTCTGCAAGGTTACATCTCCAACATGCGTCCAGAAGATTTTGCGTTGGTATCTGATCAAGCATACGCGGCCCAGAACGGAGGACGTATTATTCGCGCGCTCCTTGAGATTGCTATAACCAGGAAATGGGCGAGGGCAAGTGCAGTCCTGATGGGCATGAGCAAGGCTATCGAGAAACGTCTCTGGCCCTTTGATCAGCCCCTCAAGCAATTCTCCTTGAAAGCAGACGTATTTCATAAACTGGAGCAATACGCCGACGATTACACGGTGGCCGAACTGGCATCTATGTCTGCTGCGGAGCTGGGAGAACTTGTTCATCTCAACGAACATCATGGCACCGCAATTCGAAACGCCGCCAAACAGTTTCCAACGGTTGCACTATCATACGAATTACGACCTCTCGGATACGACGTTCTGAAAATAGCTGTCAAAATCTCTCGGAGATTCAACTGGAGCACCAAGATCCACGGATCCGTGGAACCCTTTTGGCTTTGGGTAGAAGATCATGAGGCAATCACAATCCTACAACTCTCTCACTTGATTTTCCGACAAACTACGGATACTCTTGATGTCGATTTCATCATATCTATTCCTGAAGGAGAGCGGCCACCATCTGTCACCATTCGATTTGTCTCGGATAGATGGATGGGTGCCGAGGATGAACTGGTTGTACCTTTCGATTCCTTGGTTATGCCGACTGCTTCGGAATCCCATACACCCCGATTGGATATCCCCTTCCTTCCACTATCTGTCCTTCACGACTCTGTACTCGAAAACTTCTTTGGTCGACATGTGAGCAGTCTAAATGCCATCCAATCTCAAATATTTTGGAGTTCGGTAAACACCAGACAACACGGCCTCATATGTGCTCCCACGGGTTGTGGCAAATCCCTCATTGGTCAATTCGTCATATGGTGAGTTAGTCTTAATCATTCTAAAAAAACCTAGATGTTCATGCGTTACGCAGGCGCACATTGGATACATCTGAACCTAGCTCGTGGGCCCTTATCGTTGTGCCTCGGCGAAGTAAGGCGGTCGAACTTCTAGCAGACCTTCGCCCTGTTTCCCGCGTGAAGGATATACCTGTGGAGCTACTTGCACCGGAATCCGATTTCAAAAACCACAAGGGAAAGCACATCGTTGTAGCAACTGCTTCTTCTATGCTATCGGCATTAACCAAAATTCGAAGTAAAAACGATGGTCGTAAACTTCAGGGACTGCGTTTAGTTGTTTGCGAGAACTTGGAACTTTTGGATGCCACTTACGAACTCGCGGTCTCTACACTACTACATGTCACTCAGACGCAACCAACGCGCTTCTTTGGACTGTCCAATTCGCTCAATGACGCCGCTGATCTTGCAGCATGGTTGAATGTCCCTCCCTTAGGGCTCCATAGCTTTAGGGCAAGCGACAGGGATCAATCGCTCGCCATGTCCACCCAAACCTTCACCATACCACAGTCAGCAGCATTATTCAAAGCCATGACGAAGCCCGCACATTCTGCGATAGCTGCAACTCCTGGAGAGCATGCTATCGTTTTCGTTCCTTCCCGAGGCCAGTGCAAACCGATCGCAAGGGACTTGATCACGCAATGTGTTCTGGAATCCGAGACGGATAAGGGTTATCTCCCGGACGGTGTCGATCCTCATCATCTAGAATATCTGATGTCAAAGATCGAAGACATTAGTCTAGTCGAGTTCATGACGCGCGGGATTGGGTTTTATTATGAGGGCATGACAAATTCCGACCGCGCACGAACCCTCGAATTATATGCGGACGGTATCATTCGAGTCTTGACTGTTCCACATGATTCTTGTTGGACGTTGCCTGTCCGTGCGGCAACAGTTGTGGTTATGGGCACCCAATACCTTCATCTAGCACCTGGTGGCGATGAACGCCATTTCCGAGATTATAGGTTAGAAGAACTGGTCCATATGCAAGGAAGAGCTGTTCGACATCATGGTAGTGGAGGCCATTTTTATCTCTTCTGCCAAGCGGAGGCGAAGGATACGATCACACGTTTCCTACATGACGGACTCCCGTTGGAATCGCAAGCTATTGGAACGCGGCGTCTTGAAAAGGTGGTATAAGGCTCACAAAGAGGCTGGAGATATTCGCGATAGGCAGGATGGAGTCGATGCTCTATCATTTACGTTCCTTGCACGACGAATTATGAGTAATCCCATCTATTACGATGCATCTACGGGCTCAAGAGACGAGGTACTATCACGCGTTGTAGATACCTTAGAATCTGACGATACATAGAAATACACAATTTTCCTCAAATTCCATCAGGAACGTGCAAGGTGTTTGCTCAAGCCCGCTAGACGTTGCGCCGCATGCTTGAGGGTATCGACATCCTTGCAGAATGCGAACCTCGCATAACGCTCACCAATGCTCACATGCTCCTCGCAGTAGAACTATATGAGACCATGTTAGCAGATCGAATACCGCATGAATGGATAGCCACTCACCTCGCTGACGGGGATGGAGGAAACGCCGATCTCCATTGCGATGAACCAACACGCCCTGTGATAATGTGTTAGATCACTGCAATCTATTTTTATCTGCCTATAACGCACTTAAAGTCTCGACCACGACCCTCAACGCTCTCTGGGAATGGATAGTTATCAGGCCATGTGACAGTCGAAATATCCTGATCAATTGTTTATATGAGTGTCCTGTGGTTGATCTACCTCGCTGACTTACAAGAAGAATGAAGTAAGTGCCCTCTGGGTGCGTGTACGATAACCCAAGTTTATCGAAACAGGCTGTAAGAATGTCTCGGCGTTCTTGGTATTCACTTAGTTGGTTCACAAAGAATTTTCTATCATTGGCTTCCTCAATACCGGCGGCGGCGGCCTCTTGTAGCGGTGAATTGGAGCAGAATACAATTCGAGTGGTCGCTGCCAAAGTTGGTTTGATAATACTTTCAGGGCCGATAAGCCAGCCAACACGCCATCCAGTGGCCGCAAACATCTCTAATGATTACGATTGTATCAGTGTTTGATCCGAAATAGGAATCAATAGTGCTTACTGCCAGCTGAGCCTACTGTCACGGTACGATCCCACATTCCTGGGAGAGTAGCAAACCGGACGTGTTCCTTCTTATCATAGACTAGCGTCTCGTACTACAACACTTGGATTAGTGAATTGAAACTTTGCTAACGGAAAATGAATCTTCTTACCACTTCGTCGCACATGACAAGGAGATTGAATTCTTCGGCCAAGGCCGCGATGCTCTCGAGTTCTTTCCGAGTAAATACCTTGCCAACAGGATTATGCGGTGTGTTTATAATGATCATCTTGGAACGGGGAGTAATGGCCCGTCTGCAATATTGAACTGAGATGTGAACAAGAAGAAAGTCATCTCATGACTAACCGAAGTTCATCGAAGTCAATCTTCCAATCATCACTGCTAATCTTGTCTGCAGAAAGCTTTGGATGCAAAGGAACATAGACGGGTTTTCCACCATTGAAAGTGACGGAGGGAAGGTATTGGTCGAAGAAGGGCTCAAACATGATGACCTCATCGCCTTGCTCAAGGAACGCGACGAAGACGGAATATTGGCCTATGTACGTTGAGTAAAAATAAATCTCCTATTTGTTTGAGCTTCCTGAGAAGAAATCTCACCTTCGTTGGCACCACTGGTTATAAGAATCTCTTTTTCAATGTCAAGATCCCTTCCGAAGTGTGGAGTGTAGTAGTTCTTGAGCGCCTGCCGAGACGAGGTCTTCCCTTTGGATGTGAATAATGATTGGCAACAACGGTCCCTAGAGCCTCTGTAGCGGCATCCCTTATCCATTGTGGAGGGGAGAAATTCATGTAGCCCTGACCGAGATTGAGACAGTCGGTGGGCAGGTTTGCAGCACTGGAAATGGAGATGTGAGTCATTCGTATGACACTTCATGGAAAATCATACTTGAAGATAGACCACACGTCTTGAGCCAAAGCCCGACCATCCCTTAGTCTGGACGAGAAGGGTATCAATTCGGAGCGATCTTTCAGTTTTCCGTTGAGTCCTCTGTTCGTTTCTGAAGACATGGTGGTATACGAAGACAGGCGGGTTGGGTTAGGGAGTCTTGTGAGATATGGCAATGATAAGTTGTGAACTGAGGACAAAGGCACCGAGTGAGACCTTGAGTTTGAAAATCGCACACCAGTAGACTGCAAGCGAGGCAAAAAGTTGCTTGAAACAAGAAACATCCACGACCAATGCATTCAATTGTGACGCTGACTCGGTTTCCCAATTAGAGATCGAATGTTTCCGATCGTTCTTGATCGCATCATTGCGAATCAAAATCACATAATAACGGCGTACACTCTATCTCTTTACCATCTCTAAGTGGAAAAGAACAGCGTACTTGCCGTCTCGTCCCTGTTGCGGAACCCTATAGTCGCCCTTGACTCCTAACTCGATGCGACAGCTCAACTGACTCTCCCGACCTATCAGATAGGATACTGCATCCAAGGTACAAGGACGATGATATTACGAAGCATCTCCGGAGTTATCTCAGTGAATGCTATTTTTTGCACCAAGACGTGTTCGGGTTGGGCGACATGCAGATGTGGATATTCCATATGGATCATAGCCGCTCCCTTCTACAAATGTCTGGTCCACTTGTGTGTCGATAACATATCTCTTGGGTGCTCCAGGGTGCTCCATACGACAGTATACGACACCCGCTGCCAATGCGATGATCGATGACCAAAGACAGACTAAAATAGGGCGCCGAATATGGAGAGGATATGAGTGTATTCTAGAACGCCGAGATTTTCTTCCCCGCCCCGAGGACGCTTTTGTGGAAACACATGGTTACGAGGTTGCAAAGAATTTGTCTTTGTCGAACAGCCCATAAGCAGTGCGGGACACATCCGTCAACTCAGGTCATGTCACCATCTGGTCTTCAGGTGGCATTTGTTCCGATTTTCATCTTAGTCTTATCAAAGCTTCTGTCCATGCTGTCAGAAACAAGAACTATGACAGAATGTATTGCGTGTGGTGGTCAACGAAGCTATCGGTGAGTACGCTCAAATCCACCGTCAGCTTTATTTATTAAGAATAACTTGGAACGTCAAAGGAACTGGTCAGGACACTCCGCTATCGGTGAATTATGAGGTTATCAATGGCTTGGATGGTCACAACCTTTCTCTCCTGCCATTACCAATCCGAGCCTTAACCGTCCTGGAACCGAAGCAAACCCGTTGGCTGTGTTTGTGCTTCCTCGAGGACGATGATTCTAGACAACTTCTATCATCATACTCTGTTTCTACCCCACATGCTTTGAATTGCACCGAACATACGGATGCCTTTTCCCCGGACATGCGTCACGACAGCAACATTCTCTCAACATGGAACAAAACTCCCTCAGTGGCTCTTGTTCTTGCGCGATCTACCAATATTGGTGCTTGTTAAGCGACCATGGAACGTTGCTTCAGGCGGCGTGGTCGGTTATGGCGTTAACATAAGATATTCTTGGATATGCATAAATGAAAATTTGCTGAGATGCGGTCATGGATATAAAGACTTAGCCGAACGCAATCGCAGACCTTCAACTGGCCAGCCATACTCCAGCAATGCCTCGCTCTCTGAACTTCGCGCCTCGCACTTTCATACCTTCTGCCTCTGATAGAGCTTTGAAGGCTCAACAGCAGGCTGAGTATGTTAAGGAGCTATGGATCTTCCTAGCGAGCATTGTCGCGCTCCTCACGGTCATTCGCTTTGTACGACTTGGTTTCTCAGCAGTCTATAGGCCGAGGTCCTCTCTTCAATCGAGGTCAACATCGAATGAGAAGTCGACAGAAGAACCTGCAGTACCTGGTCAAACTGGAAAGCTTTCATGGCGAAGACTCCCCTACGCAGTGGCAACATCCTTCAGGATTGTGGCATTCCGACTAAATATCCGCATTGGCCCACGAGCATACGCCAGTGTCTCCGAGCTTACCTTCATCTTTGGCTACATTATCGCAACATTTATCTGGTTATTCGTTGACAGTATGGTCATTTTATTTTACTAGTCGTTCTATCATGGTTGATTGCTTCGTGTAGCCCAGGATTTGAGCTCATGGTTTTTCGAGGATCGAGCGGCCCATTTTGCATCCTGTCAGCTGCCTCTAATCGTCGCATTAGCCGGCAAAAATAACATCATTTCTTGTCAGTTTTTGCGAATTCGTAATATCTATGAAGTATCCTAACCCAATTTCATAGACTTGACGGGTATTTCACACGAGAAGGTTAGAATGTTCAACTCAATTCTCGGTAATAGGTATTGAATGCCATTCAGTTGAATGTACTACACCGAGCGTCTGCGCGTACTTGCCTGATCCTTCTCTGGTTGCACGCTATCTGCCGTGCAGTCAATGGGTAAGAAAGTCCACCGTCTATCGATTGGCTCTGTATCTAACGAAGAATAATTTCAGTTTACCGGCGAAATTCGACTTCACACATGATTGGATGCAATGTGGTGCAGTCGGACTAGTTGCTTTCACGTTGGCAACGATCCTCTCCATCCGCCCGATACGCAACGCATTCTTCGAATTCTTCCTCGTATCGCACATAATTCTCATCGCGTGCGCACCTTTTATCAAAATCTATTTTTATTCTTATCTAATTTCCCGTCTTAGTATCTTTCTGGTAACAGGTTACATCCATGCTCGTGATCCAGGGTGAGTACGTCAAGTGGTGCGGTGACAGTTAAGCTAACAGAAGATCAGATACGGCGACTACATCTGGTCTGCTCTCGTAGTTTGGGCGTTCGATCGAGTGCTCCGAGCCTCTCGTTTGCTATGGAATAACCTCGTGGGACGTTCCTCGGAACGCCATCACTCAACTGCAACCGTTGAGCTCTTATCTGAGGACACTATTCGCCTAACTCTCCGCCGTACATTTAATTGGAAAGCAGGTCAACATGCCTATGTAATCTTACCCACAGTCAGCGAGCTTCCGTTCGAAGCTCATCCGTTTACTATTGCAAGTATTCCTCACGCTCTCGATGGAACCAATGGAACGAAGGAAAAGGAAGTTTCTTTCATCATCCGAGGACGAGACGGATTCACTGGTCGGCTGAGGGATCACGCAGTTGGAAACGCCGGCCAATCAACTGTTCCCGCATACATTGACGGACCATACGGCTGTCCTCCCGACTTGACACAATACTCAACATGCATCCTCATAGCAGGTAGGCACACTCGTCATAGGTATCGTAACCGATGTTTACTCAAGTTTTAACCGGTAGGAGGGTCAGGTGTTTCGTACACTCTTCCTCTGTTGTTGAATTTAGTACAGTAAGAAACTTCCTTGGTGGAGTACGAACGACTCAACTAACGTACTATCTCCAGTAAAGCACGCGCTGGTAATTTGTCGACCCAGCGAGTTATTTTTGTGTGGGCTGTTCGTGATGCAGGTACATTTTTCCGTCTTAGACTCTTTAATGGCACACTGAATTGTAAATTTGTATTTAGAACATCTCAAGTGGATCTCGAAGGTTATTACTGAAGCTCTAGTGGCTGCTCGACTCACACATCTGACTGTCGACCCTCGCATTTACATCACTGGACCTAACTGTCCTATCCCGGAGGTACCTGTGTTGGGTCATAAGGATTCCCTCGACGGCACCATCACCCCTAGTTCCAATCAGTCAAACGAGAAGATCGAGCTCCCTATCTATACATCTTTGAAGATAACACATGGTCGTCCAAGTATTTCTCGTATCCTCCACGATGAGATATCTACTTCTATAGGACCGGTGTCTGTGGACGGTAAGTTATACTCTTTCATTTGACTGATCGACTCATTGATCATTGGTTTCCAGTGGCTGGTCCGACTTCTCTTTCCCATAGTGTATCACGCGTTTTATCCTCTGGTCCTGCTGGTCCCCTTAGTGTTCTGAAGGGAGCACCCTCGGTTACTCTCCATACTGAGACTTTCGGCATGGTGCACTAAGAACGTGTACCAATGTATTCACAGTTATTCTGTATTCCCATAGAGCCATCCATTGTATGTATTTTGGATATGACGTATATAACAACCAATGAGAGCGCACAGAAAATGAAAAACGCGTTTTTGACATTGATCATTACGTCCACGTGATGGGATTTCTAGTGAATGTTTCGCCTTTTGAAAGTTCGTTCACCACCTTTCTCTCCCACTGGGAGTCCTTGTTTTGTATCCCCGTTGTTTGCTTTAGGAGTGTGCTATAATGTCGTTGAGTGATGACGAGTCGTTTCATTACCAGGAGTTGGGCACGATAGAAGAGTACGTGTGCCGTAATTGCCAATATCTGTTGTGGCATACTGACATTCGTTCCGCACTGCTCAGAGCCACTACCCCACTTCCGGATACTCCTCCAGATACCTTGCCAGGAGACGAATCTGAGGAAGAGGCGTTTGTATATCCTGCAACATCCACCGAACCTGAATCGGATACCCTCCATCCACTTGCAACTACTTTCGAAGCGGACCATGACGCGATACCGGAGCTAGATATACGAAATGCCACCTCAAGCCCACATCTCTCTTCTACCTCAGCGGTGGTCTCAACTGAGCTTCAAAATACTTCACCGAGTATTGTGCCTACGCCTATTACACCCAAGAGCCCTGTTCATCCTTCCCCCGCTCAGTTAGAAGCCCTTCAATCGGCTTCAGCTGCAGGTGATTTGAAGCTCCTTCAGAACCTTTTCAGGAATGCGCTACAATCCGGAGAACTGGAACCATTTGCTTTGGCAAACGATGCTTCAGCTCGTACTGGTCAGACTGCTTTGCATGCCGCTTCAAGTAGAGGTTATCTTGATGTAGTAAAGTGGCGTAAGTAATTCATCTCCAGTCCCGGATTCCGACTTATTTCTTCCTAGTTATTGAGGAGTGCGGTGCTATACCCGATATTGAAGATAAGGAAGGCGAGGTACGCATACACATTTTATTCCACTGTTCCTGACTAATCATAGTGAATAGACTGCATTGCACAAAGCCGCTCTGAACGGTCATATCCGTATCGTGACATATTTGCTACCTAACAGAGCCGACGTCCATGCTCAGGATGCTGATGGGTGGACTGCCCTCCATAATGCATGCTCTAAGGTGTGTTGTTATGACCTTTCGTATATTGAGGGGACATTCATCGTTGGTTAATTTAACCACAGGGCTATTTGGATATTGTCAGATGGTTGTGCGAGCATGGTGATGCGGCTTCGACCAATAATGGCGTACGTGGAGTCGATGTCCAAAGTAAAGGAGGTTGGACCCCATTGAGTGAGCTTTTATTTTGGTATTTTCCATTCACAAGTTCTAAATTGTATCAGTGAATGCTGCATCCAAGGGGCACCTTCCTGTCGTTCTTTATCTTCTGAGCAAACAGTCGGCCGACCCGTTGATCCGAAATAACTGGGGTGAGACTGCGTACGATGCTGCTGCGGCTGTATTTGAAGTTTGGATATGCGAGGTACGAGATGAAATAATTTGAAAACATAGATTCTCAAATTCTTGTCGACAGGTATTGCAAAAGGCGGAAGCAGAGAAATGGCGTGGTCCATCGGTCCCATACAATTCCCTAGCTGTGCACACGACCATGCCGGTCCTGCTCTACGAGAATCAGCGACTTGACATGCGCATCAAGACCCTTGCTATGTCCGGTGGAAAACCTAAGTTTTCTGCTTCTGGACTTGGGCGACGTGGCCGTCGTGCTCCATTCGAACTGAGACTTCCCCAACCAGATGATAACGGCAAAAAGGAAGTTTCTGCGTGGAGAAGCGATGTTCAATTGCCATTGCGCGAAGAACCTTTTACATTACCTATGCCAGGCGACGCATCATCGCGAGAAGGTTCCGAACGAAGTCATTTCTGGCTGTATGTCACTCTAAATCGGCTCCTGGTTAAACCACTTGACTAAATTTTGTTCAGGTCTGACTGGACGCTTGATGTAACACATCCAGGTGTTGATGCCGAACTTGGTTGGCAATATGCCCACTCTTTCGAGGATCCAGATGACCAATGGACGTCAGAACCTCCTCCTCAGCTTGAACGTCTTCTCAGTGGAAGCGGGGCTATGACAGCTGGCCTTGGTAGCTCGTCGGGCAGTAGTGGAAGAGCAGGTCCAAGTCGTGCGAACTCTTCACAATCCCACCGGTGGGTTAGACGCAGACGCTGGGTTCGTGTGATGCGTCGCAGATTGGATATACCTCCACTTCCATTTTTGCAACCGGATGGACGGATGTACGACTTGGATGCGGATGGTCATTTAATTCCTCATGTCGAACTAGCTGAAAGCGATTATGGCGACAACGATGGTCAGGAACTTGCATCTATGCCTAGTACAGGCCTTTCTTCTACTCAAGACTATGTGACTCGAGCACGTTATCTTGCTGGAAACCAGAATGGCGATGCTGAAAGCTCTAATGGACAATCTTCCGCCCTCGAAGCTCGTCGTGCTATAGCTAAATTAGAACGCGCTACCACAGAACTGCGGCAGGGTGTTATTGGTGAGTGAGGTTGTTATCTTGCGAATAACAGAGTCTGAATAGGTTGCTGTAGGTGACAAAGATATTGAAAGGAAGACGCAAGCTGAGGTCCTCCTGAACGCATGGAATCGAGAACTCGAACGCAGGCGTCTTGCCGCAGGAGCTCAAGGACTCTTGATTTCTAATGATGGTAGGGTCATCGTCCACTTAATTATTCTGACATGTCTCTAATTCAACATAGATGAGCCTGAGCTCTATGACGATGATTCTGATGACGAATCTTTCCACTATCCTGGTTCTTCGACTGAACACACTAGGCCATCCTCAATCCGTTCAACCGCTACCGACTACTTCGGCAGATCCTCCAGTTCTCGCGGCCCTACCGACCTTACCCCTCATTTATCTCAAGCACCTGAATTCCGTGTGCCTACTCATGAAGCTCCGCAGAAAGTACTAACACCCAGATGGACACCCCCAACACCACATCAGGTTCATGCACAGTGGGAGAGAGATGAAACTGTTTCGGAGTGTCGCGAATGTAAACGAAGATTTGGCTTTATTACCCGCAGAGTACGTATCCTTGTGTATTCTTGACATTCTGTTCAGATGCTGATTTGACCCTTATAGCATGTAAGTTATTGTTTAAAATTGACTCACGACCAAAACTCACAGGAACTCTCAGCATTGTCGTCGGTGTGGTCGCATTTTCTGCGATCGTTGTTCTTCGTATAGGGCTTTACTTGACCCGTCTGACATCGTACAAGATCCTGCTGCTTTGGATGTCTCGTCAAGGCCAACTTCTCAGCGGGTCTGTCAGAGCTGCTATGAGGAAGTGACAGCTACCGTTCCAAATGGTTTGCATACGTCACGAACGAACACTATGGAGCGTATTGTCATCGATCAGAGAAGACTGTCAATTCCAAGCCCTACTACCGGAGACACAAGTTCTCAGATTAGCGACCTAGCTGAGTAAGTTTTTATCATTATTTTTTGTCTACTACTTGTGTGCTCAATAACCGATTAGGTGTCCTGTATGTAATACTAATCTTTCCGAGTTGGGCACTCCCCATATGCAGGAGGCTCATGTGAAGAGTTGTCTGGAGGGCGGTGGAGGCGCGGCCCCTCCAACTGCGAAGTATTTAGTTTACAAGCTTCCCGCGGAGAGTGCGCTAATTGGAACAGAATGTGCGTTATTTATCCCCAATGGTTTGCCCGTGTCCGCTGAACGTTTTGGCTAGGTGTGATCTGCTTGGAAGAATTTGTGAAAGACTCAACAGTTGCACGTCTCAGCTGTCTGTGTAGCTTCCACAATGGTGTGTCACTTCCTCCTTTTCTTCGACGCACTTAACTTACCTCTATTATTCAGCTTGTTTATCCTCATGGCTCCAACGTGGCCGAAGCTGCCCAGTGCACGCTCGTTAACGCACTACCAACGATATATACTCATGATTATCACGTCTTCACGATGTAGGGTGGATCACTTATGGTACATAGTTACTAGCACAATGGATATATAATTACATATTGGAAATATCTTCTTGACATTTGTATCTTGCTGCTAATCATCGTCTTTAGGTTCGTAGAACATGCTGCGAGGTATTCGACTATCGTCAATCCGAATAACGCTGGTCAGGTCCTCGTAATCAGGTTCAATGATGTCTTGCCCCTTGCGTCCATCATCTTGATCATCTTCGAACCAGGCAGCAGGATCATCATCACTGTCATCGTTCAGATCGTCTGAATCGTCCTCGAGATCTGAGTCTGAAGGTTTGTAGTTCCTGCAAAGATAGGGCCACCCAATTAGTTAATTGGCATCCCAATACAAGGAAACTACTCACATGAATGCCCATATCCGTTTTTCTCTTTCTTGTTGAGAGAGTACCTCCCCCTTGATAGGCAAACCCAGCCGGCGCTTCTTCTCTTCAATATGCTGTTTGCGAAGTAAATCCGCCGCATGGGCTTCTTGTTCGATCCTGACAGCTTCATCGAACGAGAAGGAACTAGCGTCCTCATGCGTTGGCTGAATTCGTGCAGACTAGCATACATAGAGCATTCAATAAGAAAAAGTCCAGTTAGAGTGCATATAAGGAGTGACGCACATATCTAGCAAGTATACGGCGTTTGGTGTCAATAGCCCGACTCTTGGGGACGCTGGGACTCGGAGGGCCATCGTCGGTCTTCATCTCATTGTCCTCTTCTTCCTGTCGATCATGGATAGTCGCTTCTTGCATCATGTCCTTGATTGTGTCCACTCCAAGCTCGACTAGACGTGCTTCAATCGTTGTCTGTTCAGCAGAGAGCCGTTGAACATACGTTGATGTTGAGGGAGCTCTGGATCATGATTAGAATTCAAACCGTATCGTCAGCCCCCAAAGTAATTAAGTTGCGATTTTTGAAAGAAAATGAGACGTACGGTTTGGATAGGATTTCTGCATTCCGGTTATGTTGGTCTTGCAACTCCCGAATAGACATTTCCTTGACTGGTAATTTCTTGGGCCTAGGAGCGGGCAGGAACCCTGGTGGGGCGGAGGGCTTGTGGCTACGGTGTTTCGTTGGTGAGGTTGGCGACATTGTGGTGTTTTGAAGGTTTGTTGAGAGTGTTAGTGGAAAAGTGGCCAGTGACGCGGGGCCGAATATATAGGTTGCGCGGCTGACACCTGCGATTGTATTGTTACCTCGAAGAGCCCAAATCGCAAATTCCCAGTGATCTATATTGGGAAGGCGTTGAGGTTGGTTGGCGAGCGCAGTGGCTGTTCATCACACGTAAAATATCTTTGCCTCACAGGTTTCGCATATAATAGGTTTAAAAAAGCAGCGTGGAGGTACATTTACATCGTTTCGAAAACAGATTTTGTCAAAACTAGATTTACAGGTGCTACTACAAGTTCCGCCCCTTTCTTTCTCCGTCTCACATAAACATGTCCCGCTGTTTCATCAGCTAGTTAGTGATTTTGCAATGGATGCGAACAGGAGTACAAGACTTACAGCACCGGGTGGCAGAAGGTCATCATTGTCCGGATCGTTCATGTTTCCACCTCCTGGTAAGCGACGTCCAGGGAAGGCGCCGCCGGGATGTGGGCCTAGTCCGGGGCCAACGGGATCGAATCTCGCACCAGGAGGTGCGCCCATAGGAGGTAAGAATCCATCCCCACCCCAGGGCCCTCTCATTCCAGAACTTCCAGGATTCCTAGGTCCGAAGATTGGATGATTTGGTCCGACAAACATACCATCTCCCCCGCTAGGGCCTCCGAAAAGAGGCGTAGGTGCGAAGGGGTTACTTGGGAAAGGGTCCAAGTCGCGGCGTCCGATTTCAAGAGGGTTACGCGGAGGTATGGCGGCCCATGGATCTCCGCGCTCTGGTGCAAATGGTGGAGGTATTGGATGAGGACGTGATGGCTGGGGATCTACTTGTGGTCTCGGCGGTTGTTGATTGTTCTGCGATGTGCTGCCGCTCTCTGTGTATCCATCCTTTCTCAATCCGGGGATCAACTTTTGGATTATGGCAAGCTGGAATTGTGATACAAAGTCTGTGATACGGTTCGAGGAGATGAACCCGTGCACCAAGGGTTGTGCATCGGAAGCAGACAAGTCATGAGGAAAGAATGACGGCGACGTAAAGTCGTTGGTAGCGATATCAAGTGAAGCAGCTTTATCGGTCTACAAAATACATGAGAAAGGGGCTATACAGGGAATACCATAGTAAATGCGCACTTCTGCTGCGATAGCATTCACAAGCGTACGACTACCTAGCTTGGATACTTTGATAATGAATTGGAGGCTGCTCTGCTCGTGTCTGTATCTGAGAGTGTAATGACTGGGTCCATGAGAGGTCCATTCCTCTGGCAAAACACCATCGGGAATATCACGGGCAGGGGCGTTGTCATCGACTGCAACTAAGCGGAACCCAAGTACAAATAGAATGGTATGTGCGAGTGCAGCTACTGCATCCTGAGGTGAATCAAGCTGCTTCTTGGATGGAGGAAGTAGTTTCGGGAGTGTTGAGGTGAGGACAGAGGGATCAAGTATGTTGGAACTCATTTCAATAAGTCTATAGGTGACGATGGAGGTTAGTTACAAAGACAGGAGCTACAGAGTGTTCTACTACAGCTGGGCCAATCTTGGGATGAGCAACGTAAGCGAAGCCAAAATGAGGAGTTCGTCGCCCTCTTATAGCCAGACAAACAAGACCACACAAATATCCTGCAGCGCTAACCTGGGTCTCACCACTCAACAGCCTTACACTTCACTCTCTCCACGCTTTCGCTTAAATCACCGAAAATGGCTCGAAGGGACAGGTCATATACACCGGATAGTCCAAATAAGAGGGTAAGACCTTCTCACCGCTCAACACGGTCACCGTCGCCAACCAGGCGCAATGCCCAAAGGCTCCCCAGATCGAGGTACGACGACGAACGAGACAGAGATCGAGACAGGGACAGGGACCGCGAAAGAGAACGCGATAGAGACCGAGACCGAGACAGATACCGCGACGACCGTTATAGGGATGACCGAAGACGGGACCACCGCGACGACAGACGAGATGACCGCAGACGTTCAAGGTCGAGAGAACGAAGGGACCGCGACAAACCACCAACCCCTCCAAGATCTCGTCCGGATCCGCGTCCAGAACCAGAAGCCAAACCCGCCACTCCCCCAGTCGAGGATGAGAAGATAAAGGCCAAACGTGCTAAACTAGAAGCTTGGAAGAAAGAAAGAGAAGCAAAGAAAGCTTTAGATGAAGCCAAAGCCAAAGCGATGGCCTTAGCGGGCAAGTCTACTCCAGGTGCGTTTATATCTTTTTATCTCAATTTCGGAGCTACACACGACTTGATTATTCCCTCCAGTCACTACTGCTTCTTCAACAAAGCCCGGAGTGCAACTTAACCGTTCCGCGTTAACCGGACTTGGGTTGAAGGGCTTACCACTCAAGTCTGATGTTCTCAAGGCTAGCAAAGGCTTAGCCGCCATGGACGACTCTGTTGAAACCAAGCGTAAACTAGAAATGCTCGATTTGCCCGACGTTGACATGACTATGGCCGACGTACACGTTGGTGACCTCGAGGTCGATGACGATGAAGAAGAATCTGAAAAACAAGCGAAAGCTGTTGAAACTATCGATGAAGATGACGAAATTGACCCCCTTGACGCTTTCATGAGTGGAGTCAAGGAGGAAGTCAAGAAGGTCAACCTGGAGGACATGAAGAAGATGACTACTAACGGTGGCGGTAGAGTCCGCTTGGACGACAGAATGGCGGAAGATGGAATTGATGAAGAAGAACCTACTGTCGACGAACTTGATGCCACTGAACTCAACCCAGAAGAAATTTTGGCACTTGCTGCGAAGAAGGCGAAGAAGAAGGATCTCGCAGCTATTGATCATGCTCGTGTTGCGTATGACCCCTTCCGCAAAGAGTTCTATATTCCACCGCCGGATATTGCTGACATGACTGACGAGGAGGCAGATCTCCTGCGTTTGGAACTGGACGGCATCAAAATTCGTGGTGTCGACTGTCCCAGGCCTGTCACGAAATGGAGCCACTTCGGTCTTCCTGCAACCTGGTAAGCTTGTCTCCCTCATATTCTGGGTTTCTTCACGCTAATAGCTCATATAGCCTGGAAGTTATCAAGAAATTGAATTACATGGCTCCTACTCCAATTCAAGCCCAAGCTATTCCCGCTATCATGTCCGGCCGCGACGTGATTGGTGTTGCGAAAACTGGTTCTGGAAAGACTATTGCTTTCTTGCTACCTATGTTCCGTCATATTAAAGACCAACGTCCTCTTGAACAGATGGAAGGCCCAGTTGCCGTAGTCATGACCCCTACCCGTGAACTTGCTGTGCAAATTCACAGGGAATGTAAACCATTCTTGCGTGTTCTTGGCCTGAGGGTAAGTGTCAATCATCCGTCTGTTTTGCTTCTTCTAATGATGATGCGTCTTTGCAGGCCGTTTGTGCGTATGGAGGTTCTCCTATCAAGGATCAAATCGCAGAGATGAAGAAGGGCGCTGAAATCATTGTCTGTACTCCAGGACGTATGATCGATTTGCTCACCGCAAACTCCGGTCGTGTAACCAACCTCAAACGTGTCACATATCTTGTACTTGACGAGGCCGATCGAATGTTCGATATGGGTTTCGAGCCTCAGGTCATGAAGATTGTCAACAATATCCGACCAGACCGTCAAACAGTCCTTTTTTCCGCCACATTCCCCAGGCAGATGGACTCTCTCGCCCGAAAGATCCTTCGCAAGCCTCTCGAAATCACTGTTGGTGGTCGATCCGTTGTCGCACCGGAAATTGATCAGATCGTTGAAGTACGTGACGAAGAGTCCAAGTTCAACCGTCTACTCGAGATCCTCGGTCAGACTTACAACGAAGATCCCGAGAGCCGTACTCTTATTTTCGTCGATAGGCAAGAGGCTGCTGATAACCTGTTGCGAGAGCTCATGCGCAAAGGGTACCTGTGTATGTCACTTCATGGTGGCAAGGATCAGGTTGACCGAGACTCGACTATTGCTGATTTCAAGGCAGGAGTTGTCCCTATTGTCATTGCTACCTCGGTCGCGGCAAGAGGTCTTGATGTCAAGCAACTCAAGTTGGTTATCAACCATGATGCACCGAATCACATGGAGGATTATGTCCATCGTGCTGGACGTACTGGTCGTGCTGGAAATAAGGGTACATGTGTTACTTTTATCACTCCTGAGCAGGATAGGTACTCAGTTGATATCTATCGAGCTCTCAAGGCTAGCAATGCAAGTATGCCCAAAGAGCTAGAGGAACTTGCCAATGGTGAGTGCCGTATTCCTCCACACGCACGGATAACGATATGCTGATGATGACATCATACAGGCTTCCTGGAGAAAGTTAAAACTGGCAAAGCCAAGGTTGCTGGCTCTGGGTTCGGTGGCAAGGGTCTCGATCGTCTTGACCAAGAACGTGACGCGAAGGAGAGAGCTGAACGTAAGGCGTACGGCGAACCCGAAGACGAGAAGCCTGCAGCTGCAGCTACAGATGAACCTGCCAAGGCAGCGGGAGCGGCTGCCGCCGGTACAACCGACGATATGACATTCGGAACCTTCAAAGTCGAAGTCAAGCGGGGACCTGCACCAGACTCTTCGAAGGGTCAACTCGGTGTCGCCGGCGCTGCACTGGCAGCCAGGCGTCTCGCACAAGCCAAGGAAGAAGAGAAGATCCAAAGCTCTCTTCGCGAGGCCGAAGCTGCTGCCGCTCGTGCTGGTAAGGATACCGCTGCACACAAACAAGCTCTCAGCGTTGTCGCGAAACTCAACGCTCAATTGCGTGCTCATAAATTGGTCGCTCAGTCACAACTACAGCTTTTGCAAGAGGACCCGAGGAAAAATTCGACTACCGATGCTACAGAGTTCCATGCTATCATTCCTATTAACGATTACCCGCAAAAGGCCAGGTGGCGTGTTACCAACAAGGAGACTATGGTTCAACTCATCGATATGACGGGTGCTTCTGTTACTAACAAGGGTATCTATTACGAGTCTTCGAAGGAGCCACCTCCGGAGGGACCTCCCAAACTTCATTTGCTCATCGAGTCCAACGAAGAGCGGCGGGTATGTACCTTCATCTCTATATACATCACTGGACAGTTACTTATTTTTTTTGCAGGTCGAGCAAGCTGTCCGCGAAATCAAACGACTTCTCATCGAAGCATCAGCCGCCGCTTTGCAAGCAGAGATGCGGAACCCGACAGCAACCGCTGGGCGATACAGTGTTGTATAGAGATGGCTTTTCATGCATCCTCGGTGTGCTCTTTGTTTTTATTCTTTCTATCTAGTGGGCTCCACATGTCTCGTTCTCGCAGAATCGCGGCATTTGACGCGATCGAATGGATCCTCATACCAACACCCTTTCTTTCTTGCTGCTGTATCGTGAGTCAAGTATCCTCGTTTATCATATTGTAATAAGACATCACTTGGTCGTGCTGACTGGATTCTTTTTCTTAATTGAATTCGTCTGAAAATTGCATCTCGTTCGTGTGGTGAGCATATCTTCACAATAACGCTTGGATGGTAATTCCATTCAACACAGGTGAAAGACTGTCGGGACGTTAGAGCTTTGCGTGATATCAAGGTATGAGTATATGTGCAGAAAAGGATAATACAACATCGGTAGCAAAGGGCAATCCAACAAGAGAAAACAAGGTTATCATCGACCAAGACCATAGCCACGCGACCGCGAGCCATTGATTTGACTACCGCCGTCACTTGCTCGTACCCGCTGTTCAACATCCGTGAGCTTTCCATCTACTTCTTTCACTGCACCATCGATCCATTGTAGACTCTCCAAGTGACTGCTCAAAATTTGAGCGATTTGGCCAACAGGATCGTCGTTGGTATTGTTGTCCGCTACAGGTTCCGACAACCCGTTTACAGACTCAATCATCTGTACCAATGAATTCGAAAGGTCATCCAAATGACCGTGCAAATCAGTGGCGAGCATGTAGCTAATAAAAAAAGCAAATGGTCAATATTCGTACGACTGACAGGTAGGGAGAAACATATACTTCTTGTCTCGTTCGGTATCTGCAGGGCCAGTGTCTAGAGCTCGCATGCTTCCGCCTTGCCCGCCAATAATCTCTTCTGTTACTTTGTCATATGCTTCGAGTGTCGAAGCGAGGTCCTTTTGTTGTTGTTCGATATGGTCGAGGGACTGGTCAATATCATTTTGTTCACGTTCCGCAGCCAAAACCGCGGCGTAGAGTGCGCCAAGCTATTTAAGGTTATGTTAGTTTTGCGGTTTGTGTATGAGTGATATCTGAATCCATACGTTGTTGCCGTTCTCGATAAGGGCACGATCCCAGACGGAAACTTCTCCAGCAAACTTGTTGAACTCTCGAACGTGAGTTTCAAGCTCTGATGACCATCGGTTCACGATTTCCTCGATAGTTTTACCTCTGAGCATGGAAGGGGGTGGGACGGAAACAGGAACAGCTCCGGCTGAGGTTGTCGCACCAGGAGTAGCTATGCAAGGGAATCTTTCTAAATACATTGATTTGATTCCCTGCAGATGAACAACGTACCAGGTTTGGCGGCGCTCGCACCACCTAATGAGAATGAGGGTGCTGTTTAAAATGTATTATCAACAAATTGCAAACCCGGTGCGTCATAGTATCTTACCAGCAGGTGCGTCTTTCTTTTCATCATCCTTTTTGGGACCGAATAAGCCACCCCCCAGAGTCGGGGCAGCGCCATCCTTTTTCTCTTCAGGTTTAGCAGGCTGTCCGAACAGCCCACCAGTGGGAGCTAAGACCGTGCACATGAGCTCAATGCACCTGAGAATATAGAGTCTGTACATACCCGTTGTCGATGTCGACGAACCAGCATCTTTGTTTCCACCTAAATTGAATGGTGGCAGAGTCGAACCCGAAGCTGGAGCAGTTGATGATGCACCAGCAGCAGGCGTCGCAGGTTTTGCTCCAAATAGACTTCCTCCTCCGAACAGACCTCCGCCGGTAGCAGGCGTTGATGCAGGGGCGGCTGAAGCACCTTCTGCTGGTTTGTTGAGATTGCCAAAAAGGCTTCCACCAGTTGCGGGGGTAGTAGAGGCTAAACTCTCGTGTATGAGTTAATGAGATGGACAACTAGCGCAAGAGAACATACCGGGTGCAGTGGGCGCAGCCCCACCGAACACTATTTAGTAAGTAATATATATGAGGATAACTTCACAAATTCAAGATAAACATTCTACGTACATCCGGTGCCTGCAGGCTTGGGGGCAGAAGAAGCTTGATCAGCAGGTTTCTGGCCGAAAAGAGAGCCACCACCGAACAGGCTCGATGTTCCTGATGCTGGGGCTGTTGTAGACGGTGTAGTATTTGAGGTATTGCCAAATAGGCTGCCTCCCGAAGACGGAGCTGCAGTTCCAGACCCTGAACCAGTAGTGTTGCCAAACAAACCAGTCCCGGTAGACGTGCTACTTGACGCGGCAGGAGTCGAGCTTCCAAACAAGCCCCCCGTTGTTGTCCCTGTTCCGGTAGTTGTGCCTCCTCCAAACGCCGAACCTCCTCCAAATGCTGAACCACCGCCAAACGCAGAGCCAGTAGTTCCTGAAGGTGTGGTACCTGATGCGGCAGGAGCAGCTGATCCAAATAATCCACCACCGGTAGGTGGGGTAGTGGTTGAAGATGCGCCACCAAATAAGCCACCGCCTGTGTTGTTTGAAGTAGTGTTGCCAAAGAGGCTTCCACCAGTGGTGCCTGAGGTTCCGGGTGTATTAGATGTATTTCCAAAGAGACTTCCGCCAGTTCCCCCAGCGGGAGGATTTGCTAATTACACAAAGTGAGCTGAATGAGGTACTTTAAAGTGAGTTGTTCTAACCTCCTAAAGTAGAGCCGCCAAAGAGACCTGTACCAGACGATCCGGTAGTTTGAGTGTTTCCAAACAGGCCACCACCTGTCGTTGAGCCTGTGTTGGAGCCTTGGTTTCCACCGAAGAATGACATGGTGGCCAGAGAATAAGATGAAGAGAGAGAAGCCCAGCGCGAACAACTCTAACACCTTGTTTTTACACGTGATCCACGCGTCTTCGTTCTGCATCTCAGCCTTTGCCTCTTTCGATCCCTACCCTCCAGGTCCTCATACCGCTTTGTGACCTAACAATCCCCTTCAATATATATTATATCTCTTGTATTCTAATCCGAATAGGGGAAATCATTCCTGTGTAACAAACACCACTTTGCTTCGCTTCAAACCGCTGGTTGACCCATTACCGCAAGGAGCTTTGGGTCACAATGCAAGACGGAAGGGCACCTCGGTTAGTCTAATTCTCTTATATGAGTGTTCTCTCGTCTTATAAATCCGTAATAGTATCAAGAACCGGGCTCCAGCAGCCGTTCAAGTTAGTCATATAAACACATACAACAATTAACTTGATACTGAATCCTTTCCTAGATTACTGCTGAACAACTACTCCGAGATGTATGTACAAGAATCATCCATGGTCTTAAAATACTCAACTCCCTTTAGGCTCAAGAACGTCAAGAGTCACAATTCCGTGCACCAAAACAACGAGTGGAGGATTTCGAGGAACTGCACGAATATCGTGGTCGAAAGCGAGAGGAATTTGAGAAGCGTATAAGGCAAACTAGAGGCAATATGTGAGTACTATTTGCCGTCGAGTCTATGTATTACTGATGTTCGTTGACCATTGTTAGCAAAGAATGGCTCCAGTATGCCAATTGGGAGGTATGTGGTTAATACTATGCCGACAGTCGGACAGCGCACGCTAACACCCTCTCGAAATTCAGGCTAGTCAAGGCGAATATGCACGCTCGCGATCCGTATTCGAGCGAGCACTTGATGTTGACCCTCGAAGTATTCAACTATGGCTCAGCTATACCGAAATGGAGCTCAAAGGTAGAAATGTTCAGCATGCACGAAACCTTTTTGACAGGGCGGTTACGCTCCTACCTCGTGTTGATCAACTCTGGTACAAGTACGTCTACCTAGAAGAGTTGCTCCAAAATGTTCCAGGTGCCCGACAAGTATTCGAGCGGTGGATGCAATGGGAACCCGATGACAAGGCGTGGCAAGCGTATGTCAAACTCGAACAGAGGTACAACGAACTGGATCGAGCGAGTGCTATCTATGAACGATGGGTAGCTATTAGACCTGAACCTCGAGTATGGGTGAAATGGGGGAAGTTCGAAGAGGAGAGGGCGAGGTTGGACAAAGCTCGGGAAGTCTTCCAAACTGCTTTGGAGTTCTTTGGAGACGACGAAGAGCAGGTTGAGAAGGCACAAGCAGTCTTCAATTCTTTCGCCAAGATGGAGACTAGGTTGAAGGAATACGAGCGTGCGCGGGTGATTTACAAGGTATGTCGATTATTGATACATTTCCGTCTCTGCTGCTTACATCCAACATAGTTTGCTTTGTCAAAACTTCCCCGGACTAAATCGGCTGCTCTGTACGCAGCCTACACGAAATTCGAAAAACAACACGGTACCCGTACGACCCTCGAAAATACGGTCTTGGGCAAACGTCGCATTCAATACGAAGACGAACTTGCACACGACGGTCGAAATTACGACGTGTGGTTCGATTATGCTCGCTTAGAGGAGGGAGCTTTGAGAGACCTCCGAGACGAAGGTGTAACTTCAGATGAGGAGGAGCAGGCGATCGGACGAGTGCGAGAAGTGTATGAGAGAGCAGTTGCTCAGGTTCCCCCGGGAGGTGAGAAGCGGCATTGGAGAAGGTACATATTTTTGTGGTTGTACTATGCATTGTTCGAGGAGATCGAAACGAAAGTAAGAGCCCTCCCTTTGTATTCTTCAATAGTCTCACTGATTGTGTTATATTTATAGGACTACGAGCGAGCACGGCAGATCTTCCAGACTGCGATTCGGCTGGTACCACATAAGCAATTCACATTTGCCAAGCTATGGATCCAATTCTCCCGCTTTGAGGTTCGACGGTTGGATCTTCCGGCTGCACGCAAAATTCTTGGTGCCGCCATCGGAATGTGTCCGAAAGAAGCGATATTCAAGGGATATATTCAACTTGAATTTGATGTAAGTGATTGTTATAGTTGTGTCTATCTGCACATATTGATCACATCTTCTAGCTTCGAGAGTTTGACCGAGTCCGAAAACTATATGAAAAGTATATCGAAGTACGTGACTTCATTCTCCCTTGATGGCTTCGTCAGGATACTTACAAAATCCTCTCAGTACGACCCAACGAACTCAGCATCATGGATCAAATATGCTGAATTGGAAACCCAGCTAGAAGACTTCAACCGTACACGCGGTCTCTTCGAACTTGGTGTCTCTCAACCACAACTATCGATGCCGGAGCTACTTTGGAAAGCCTACATCGACTTCGAGACAGAAGAAGGCGAACGGGAGCGTGCTCGTGCGCTCTATGAACGTCTCATTAACCTTAGTGGTCACGTCAAAGTCTGGATATCATATGCTCTCTTTGAGGCAGAGCCGATGCCACTGCCTAGATCGGAAAGAGAGGAAGATGAAGAAGACGAGGATGACGAAGTTAAGATGGTGGAGGGTGATGCAGATCTGGCACGGAAAGTATTCCAGAGAGCTTATAATGACCTGAAGGCTAAAGGCGTTAAAAGCGAGGTATGTCATTGCTTGATTCAAGTGTTCTGTTGTCTAATCATCGTGTTTGTAGCGCGTCGCTCTACTTGAAGTTTGGAAAACATTCGAGGAGAAGAACGGTTCAGCAGACGATATCAGCAAAGTCAAGGAATGTTCCCCATTGTCAGTAAGAAACGTCGCGTGGACGAGGAGACCGGACAAGTTGTCGAAGGTATGCCTTATGATCCCTCTATCTAGACCATTGTTGCTAACGATAATCGATTTAGATTGGGATATGGTGTTCGCAGATGACGAACGTGAATCGAACCCGACGACGTTTAAATTCTTGCAAATGGCACATCTCTGGTCACAAGCGAAAAAGTCCGGACAGGCCGTACAGCCTTCAGCACTTCTGTCCGGTTTGGGGTCGTCCCAGACATCGAAACCATCGGCTTCAACGGAAAAGTCAGGATCTGCATCAGCGTCGAATGACAAAGGTGACGATGATGCCAGTAGTGTTGCTAGTTCGAATGACGAAGATTGATCTAGTGTCTTTTGATAACACTTCAACTAGTACCAAGTTTATTTTTTGTAACTCCCCTTCTACCTGTAGAGTAGTAAACAGGAAGCGTGATCTTGGAATTGCCTTGCCTTCAGATTTTCACGATATTTGCTTCGCAATAAGTATGCCCCTTCTGCGTGAACGTCCAGCGTTCCTGTTGGCCGCTCAGTGAGCTTCGGTTTGCTGCGCCCAAGCGATATCGATGTCACTGCCATGATCAGTTAGTAATGAATTATTTTAGAAAATCGCAAGTCTTTCATGGACCCCTCACGATACCGATTTCTCTTCTACTGCTGACTCGGAGATCTATTCTGTGACACCACCACTATGCAGCCCTGCAGCACAGTGTATCGTGTTATATATAATATGGATATTCTCTACAATATCATCCAGGCCTCTCTCAATCGGTACAAATTTGACTGGAACACTCCAAATCTTGCAAGGTTAGCAAGGGTCTGCAGAGCCTTCCACGACCCTGCATTGGATCAACTGTGGAAGAGGCTGGAAGATTTTACGCCGGTTTTTGCTTTATGCGATGCAATCATGTTGATTTACGACCCGAAGGTGAGCGCAAGTAACACTTTTGCTGACTTGTGGACGTTGATCAGGACAATATAGAATAACAGAGAAGGTTTTCTACAACGTTTACATTATTATACTAGGCGTACCAAGCGTATCTCTTTGGAAATGGAAAGGCACCAGAGCTTGATTCCCCAAAGGTCCACTGGCTACACAAGCTTTGCAAGGGAACTCCGCTCTTCCCATCCCTTAATGATCTCAACCTGTCGGTATGGCCTCTGTCAGTAGCCGAGGCAAACCTGCTTTTTTCCCCTAGCTTGCACAAAATCAGTTCTCGAAAAGGCTGTACCCAATACCGCACCATATGTGTATCGAAACTAACACCAGTGCAACAGGAGCAGATGTGTATTCATTTATTGGTGAAGCGATGCCCGGGGCTTCAGGTGTTTGAGGGCCATCTCCTCCAATCCTCAGGAGCCACGCGACTTTTTGATCCAATATTCAACTTGGCGAAGTTGACCACTTTTAGGCACCACCTTCCTCCGCCGACTCTCTCTGACAAGCGAGGTCAATGGCTGGAGAAAGCATCCAGAATGAAACACCTTAGCAAGTTTTCCTTCTCGCTCATCGATTTCCCTGACGATGCCATTCCACAACTGGACTTGGGTCCATTCACTTGTCTTGACCAGCTTCACATTGAAGGGAGCGTCCCTATGTTATCCTTGATATTCAGCTCGATGTCTAACCACTTGACATATTTATCCATCCAAACAGACATCGGAGAAGCGTTTTCCGGCATGAGGAAATGCTTCCAAATGTTGGCTGATAATGTGGGGAGACAGCTGTCTGTTTTCAAAATGGATCCTACTACAGATGATCTTGTATTTATTTGCCTTTCTTCATGCTCCAACCACTCGCTCAGATGTGTCATTTAGAAGAGGTATGGATAACGATGCCATGCTCAATAACAGACCGCGACATTACCATATTGGCGAAGGCATGGCCCAATCTGCGGCGAATCGAGATCGGCAAGTTTCCTTCGTCGGAAGTGGAATCTTCCATACAAACAGGATTTCGGGCACTCATCGCACTAGCTGTATGGTGTCCATACCTTCAATTAATCCGTCTAAATCTAGACCTCAACGATCCTCCGCCACTCAATAAAGTCCCGGACGTGAAACATAATTTGCAGTGGTTGGGCACCCAATACATTAGCAGTGACGATGAAGGACATTTACAGAAGATAGCAGCCGTAATACATCATCTATTTCCACATATATTCAGTGGCACGGACTTCGACGACCCAGATGATACTGATACCAATTGGTTGGCAGTGTTATCCCTTGTGGAGGGATTGCAAAATGCAGCCAACCTACATCCCTGACCACACATTCGGCGCATCTGACATCGTTACGAACCCTCGATCTATGACACCGAAACCTCATCCCATATTTCGGTTATGCAGGCACTGCCCTACCTTCGCTTCTACCCTTCCACTACGAGGCCTTTCGGAGAAGTAACACAGAGATCCAGCAAGAAGGAATTACCTCGGTATCCGAAACGATTCAAATGTTGGATGTCATATATAGGCGAGTCTGGTCTTCAGGGGAGAGGAGAGGAAGTGGAGATATTGCGCTTATGGAGGTTATTAGAATAGATGTCAGTAAGTGCTATACACGTGGCGGTGGCTTCGTAGATCATTGATTGACATCCAGTGTCGGCATGTTAACAAATTGGAACAAACCTCACCTGTACTATTTGTAGAGTTCGCGGGCGTACACTGTGGGAACAACATCTTCTGTCAATTAGATGATCTGCGCAGGGAATAGCCTACGGAAGATTGTATATTAACGCGGGCTATTCCATCTCTTCAAGTTACCGCCACGGTCTCAATCTTGAAGAATGACTGTGTCGAATATTGAAGCTTGGTAAGAATAGCTTGCCTTTCAAAAATATAGGCTAACTCGTACTCCCTCCATTCCAGTCCGCCTATAGACGGTACATCACAGCAGGAATTTCCCACCCACGGCTATCCAAATGGTTGGACGATGTTCATTCACCCACAAGGTTGGGTATATTTTCGAAACCCCTATCTATCACGTTATTACGGACGAAGATATCCGTGACGAAACTATTCTCGAAAAGCTAAATGCAGCTTGCGAGTGGTTAGGTCTGCCTTCAGAGATGGAACAGGATATTCACGTTGCGGCATCTACGAAACCTCCTGTCGTGATCTTCGTGAATCACGACCATGCTATCGCATCCTTCAAACGAGATTTAATAAATCAAGGTATAGAGGATATTGGAATACACAGATGCATGTAACCTTTCCTTTTGGCTGCTATCATATGGAAAGGCTCACAATTTAATTGACATATAGTGGTACGCCTCCGACGTCTATACTATTCATATCTACAACATCACTGCGTGCACATGCCGACACCGCAGAACGCAGTCCATGAGGCAACTGATGCACTGGTTTCTTATCGCCTAGGTAAGGTTTGTAATATGAATATGTAAACTGTAACATACTAACCGCGTCGCGGTATAGACTATATCGTGAATGGAGCTATTTGTGTTGCCCCATTCTCTAAATTGGAGTGTGAGAACTTACTGAACGTATTGGAGTCATTGAAGCAGAGTAGGGCTTCCCGGTTTCTTGCTTGAGATATTCATCTTCATTTTATTTTCACAGACGGTACGACGTACCACCACTCCGGTGGAACAACAACGTTTATAGCCTGGATATTGAAAAGTATATGTATGGTCCAGTATCCATTTTTGTATTCCTGTCCAGATGGCTGATACACACCCTACAGACAGGTTTCGCCTGCTTGATCAATACGGCAAACACACGAGGAAACAATTCACGGAATTCAGAAGCTCGCTGAAGCCTCCTTTCATAGCCACCCACAAATTCCCAGCTTTATCCAAGCTATGCTCACAGTCATCATGAAGTTCCCCTTCTTTGGTGTCCCCGAGACGTATTTGGCGCATGCGAAGGACGCTAGTGACTTTCGTGGCCGTCTCTTCGAGCTGGAAGAGCGATGGGAGGCATACACCCGCCAGCTCACCCGAGAGTACTCAGACTTTATCTTGGTTGTACGTTCGTAGTATTTATTTTTGAGCTCAGTCGCTTACTCTAGCTACTATCAGTCCACCGTGTTGCTATCGTGAGTGCTCTTCTCTTGCATTTTTTAATTTACGAGTACCAACGACACGAGTAGCGCAACAATGGGGTTCCTAGCCGTCCAGACATCGAACAGGTGGCGAAAGCCCTAGGCCTCATCTCCGTATTTTCTGCTCTCAGTAGCATCGTCGTGGGTGTATACTTTGTGTGGAGACATCATCGACCTCCGCCGTCGAAGAGTACTGTATGTAACCCTCATCTCTAACACCCATCGTTCTCTTGAGGATCAATTTCTCCAGATGGCATATATTCACAAGGCCCGGAACAACCCACTGGGATTGACGGGTCATGCCATATTACTGAGTCTTCCAGCGACTTTCTTGGTATGGTCAATCACATCTTTCGCTGCTGCAGTTATTGCATACACAGTACAACACGCCGGTACCCGAAGCGTATCCATATGGACTGTAGTTGGAGTTTTTGTTGTGTTCTGTTTTCTCCTGTCCGTAGGGCTTATTACGTTTTCCAAAATCTGGGTATGGAAAAGATAGTATGACAACTGGCTTCGTAAACACCAATCATAGAAAACAATACAAAAATAATACAATGTGCTATGACTTGTCATTGTCCGGGGGCGCTGGCGGTCGACCGAGAGTGACTTCCAGTTTGTCTGCCAGCTTGAGGACCTCTTTTTCCAGCCGAGTGATTTTTGACCGTCTAATGCTTGAGTGAGTAACATGAAAGTGAAATGCCACGAAGAGAGACATACTCAGCACTCGATCGTTCACCGTACTCAAAGGCCTGCGATAGACCAATACTTTGTTTTTCGGCAAGTCGCTTTTTTAGTCGCTCTTCCTTTTCGTGTAGGTCTTTTAGACTTGGCATTAGTCGATCGAGTTCCCGACGAAGCTAATAATGCGTAAGCAAACACAAGATGACTAGATATAGAAACAACAACTTACTAAAGTTGCCCTGGACTGAAGTGAGTTTTCATCATATCGTGTCGAACCCGTCACTTCAGCCTTCATCCTCTTCAACTCCTGGAACCACTTGGTCTCATGCTCGCTCAACTCAGGAGAAGCCTGCTTAGTCAACGACTGCAAAATCCTCTCTTCCCGCTGAAGGAGCCTCTTTTGTGCTTCATTCAAAGCGACCAGCTTCCCCTTTGTTGATGGTTGTCGACTACCGGTCAAATTATCAATCATGTCGAGCATTTGCTGGCAAGTATCCTGCTGTCTCTTGAATTCCTGTCGCTGCAGCTCGGCACGACGTTTCGCAGCACTGTAAGCTAGTTGTACTTCCCGAATTTGCGCCATGAATCGTTCGAATGTCGTTCCAAGATATCGCAAAGTGTCTGGTGTTAACCGGAATTCTCCTTTAGCATCTGCAGGTGATGGGGGAAGTGCGAGTCTTGGATTCGAGGGAAGACCGGCGATGCGAGTAAGGACAGGTGCGGGTTCGAAAGGCTCGGTGAGGAGGGATACATACGCGGAAGGGTCATCTGGATTTGCTGCAACACTCTTGCCTAATGATTGGTTCAGTGATCGACCAAGTCGGCCTCTGTTTTGTGAGACGGAAAGGCCCGCTGATTCATCTGCGGTATCCAATTCGGAGCGGAGAGAAAGTGGAAGACAAACAACCCGCATTGCAGATGTGAGGATAAAGATACTGTAGGTCAAGTAGACGTCGTTTGGAATGGCAACGCCAACTATTGGGTTTGAGCATCTAGATAATCGGTAAGTGATTAACAACCGAATTACACGTGAACAACGCGACTACTTACTGTCGCTCCACAGAGAATGTGGAAACAATAGAAAGGACTGTCGTTCCCTCTGACTCTTCAACCGCTTTGGTCAATTCCTCTT
Organism: Cerrena zonata; assembly: GCA_038087015.1. Classification (NCBI taxonomy): domain Eukaryota; kingdom Fungi; phylum Basidiomycota; class Agaricomycetes; order Polyporales; family Cerrenaceae; genus Cerrena; species Cerrena zonata. The sequence continues at coordinate 297,033 of JASBNA010000001.1, forward strand.
CGCCCTCGTTATCGTCGTCACGTAAAGCAGCACCTAACGCTTGCAATACGCCACCCAGCTGAAGAGCATGAACGCCGAATGCATGATAAACATAAACAGTCTCATCCTGAATTGGATCCCTAAGGAATACGGGATGATTGCCTTCCAAGAGGTCAAGCAACGATGAGTCTGATGAAGTCGAGGAAACTTTGTTGAGATTTCTGATAAAGCCCAAGTCAATTGTTTCGTATACAGCAAGCATCGGAAGATCATTGCTCTTGTGCTAGAAATATTTAGTTTAGCTTGGTGGGGTTGGCATAGTTGTACAATGTGCACTTACGTATCTGTGTTCCCATTTGGCTTCCACCTTCTCCACATCCAGACATACATCGACCTTTCCGTCTCGGTATGCAACGAGAACAACCCCAAGACGTTCGGTCTCGCCCTCATCGTCCTCTTCGTCCGAGGATGTCCCAAAGGTCAGATAAACTATGTCAGTGGCATCACCACCTTCACTACCATCTAGGTTCCGCGGCGAGGGTTGAAGAAGGAAAGGACCCTGTCGAATTGGGCTAGTTTTGATGGTATTTGGCGGATGAAGGAGGAAGGACTGTGAAGTAGAGGGGAACGCAGCTCCCGAAGGAAGCTGTTTGATGAGAGATGTGACATATTTGTGTTGGTATTCGTACAGGTTGGATAGACTATTCGTGGTATCTGTCTCAGACTGCGCAAGGAATTCTTGTTTGGCGTGAACGAAGCATTCAAGAGCGTGTATGTATGACGAGGGGATAGAGCTAGGATATTGATGCGTAAGTCGAAACGACAAGATGATAGACTGAGTACTCACGCGTTCTTGGGCATATACGGGCATATTGAATAAATGTCGCCACTTCGCATGAGGGCGTATACGCTAAGTGGACCCCAGTCGGCATGCCCCTTTCCAAGGGTGAAGGAGGCCACTTCACGTTCCGATAAATCCTCTGCAACAAACGACTTTGACTTTCTCTCTGGCACGAATGATAGAACTTGTTGTGGCTCTTCGGTGTCCACAGCAATGTCATATTCTCTGTATATTGTGTTAATGAGGCGTTTCAAGATAGTTATAATGAGACATACCGGAGTTTACCATCTGTAGTCATCACGAGCAATGTTGTTCCACCCTCGCCCCAAGGATGCCATTCCACCTTGGCTATAGGGGTTGCAGAACTCGACGCGTGGTAATATTGACCAACTTGTATCGACCTGTGTTTTGGGTTAGTGACTTCACAAGTAATAGGATATGGTATACTGCATACTTGCAATCAATTGTCTCAGGAACCAGTTTCATAAACCCTGGCCGCGGAAGTACAATAACTGCTACTTGGAACGCACCCACGACAGCAAGCAGTTTCGAATTCGGGTTCAACGCAATAGTGTGGATTTCAAAGCTAACATTCGGCGTATGCAGTACCTAACAAACGCATTCAGTTTGGTCTTATGCACAAAATGAACGAGGGACATACACACTTTGTATGATTTCGGACTGTCCTTCTGTAGCTTGGAATCCCCAAGCGAGGCAATTCGTATCTCATTCCCCGAGGCCACAAGTAGATCAGCGTCTTTTATGACCATAGACTGTCTCCGACCAGAGGGTGTCGGCCCATCGTCATTAGGGTTAATGTCTGTGAAACGAGGAAGCGTGTTTAGCGAAAGCTCCAGCGAGAGGTTTCCTTTGCCAGTAGGGCCTGACACGCTTTTGGGCAGAGAGAAGATGGGGTGGTCTTGAAGGAATGCATTCCACGCTTCGTCATTATCCATAATGTCGTGAATATCCAAACCAGGTCGTAAAGGAGGTAATAGAGTCGAGAACAAGTATGTCCCAGACTTGTTTATGATTGCGGCAAGTTCGCGTTCATAAACAGAGGCACGCCTCGCGTGTCCCCGATCAAGCGATGAAAGGTTCCCACGCTGGCGCGTCTTGAATCTGGGCGTGGCTTGCGTGTTCGGTATAGCACACTGCTGCACTTCCTTCCGGTACCAGAACATATCTTTCCATTTCTTTGGTCCTAGAAATACAACATGACGTCCATCGGTACTGGGTATGATCTCTCAGCGAGTACTTACTCTCCAGATGGCCGTATTTTCCAAGTAAGCGAATATATTAGGCATTTGGTCTAATTAATCTCATTCAATCGTGAATAGGTCGAATACGCGAACAAGGCTGTAGAGAACTCGGGGTATGTTGGAATATATTAGTTGATATGATGTTTCTTATCTTTGAATATCCAGAACTGCTATCGGACTCCGAGTGAAGGATGGTATCGTTCTTGCCGTAGAGAAACTCATCCACTCAAAGCTATTGGTACCCGATTCCAATAGGCGGATACAAACTATTGACAGGAGTGTGGGGATGGTATGTTTGGACAAGTTCGTCGATGTTATGTATACTGATCATTGAATTATTGTAGGCAAGCTCTGGTCTCCTAGCAGATGGTCGACAAATAGCTAACCGTGCTAGAGATGAATCCTACAGCTACCGTGATGTTTACAAGGAGTCACCGCCACTAAAGGAACTCGTGCAACGAATGGGTCTTTATGTTCAAGCATACACCCTCTATTCTTCCGTCCGACCATTCGGTTGCAGCACAATTCTCGGTGCTATCGACAAATCGGGACCAGTACTGTACATTATTGAGCCCAGTGGTGTTGCATATGTTCGTACCACCATCATGATGTACCTATACCAATACTGACGATATTTGTGATATTTGCAGGGCTACCACGGTGCAGCAGTAGGCAAGGGACGTCAACTTGCCAAAACGGAACTTGAGAAACTCAAACTTTCCGAGCTGACGACGCGTGAAGCAGTGTTTGAGGCTGCAAGAATGTAAGTTTATTATTTACTTCATCAAATTCACCCCGGGCTTACGTGTATACATCACCATAGTATTCACCTTGTGCACGATGATGCCAAGGAGAAAGAATTCGAGCTCGAGATGTCCTGGATTGGGGCAGAGACAAACGGCCTCCACCTACCTGTACCGAAAGACCTACTCGAAGAGGCAGACAAGAAAGCGAGAGATGCATTGGAAGACTACGACGAGTAATCGTAAATATTGCATGTGTATTGTATTCGTATTGGACTCTTTCATCAACGCATTGAACCTTAGGATGTCACAATATCTTCGATCAGAATGCAACTTAGACATCAATGTTAAAAATATGGGATGCAGACGATAGGGAAAAGGGTACAAATATCTACGCGACTATACAATCTGCTCAAGTTCCCGCGCGTATTGGAGGTTCGCTGCAATGAGTTTCTGTCGCGGAATCTCTGCCTTGTCCTCACCCTTCTTTGCAAATCGGATAGCACCACCTGTGAGATCTACCTGCCACCCTCGCTAAAATAAAGAGATAAGTATTCTGGTGTTGTGACATCATTAAAGAGCTTCAACATACCTTCTGTGCAAATTGAACAAGTTCTGACTGGGTCTTAAAGAACAGAAGTGTACCGGCATCTTTCAGAGGCAGACTTTCGTACGCAGTTTCTTCACAGCTAGCAATCTCATTTCTACCCCAGGAGTATTAGCTAAGTTCCCTGTCGCATACCACATCGAGCCCAAAACATACCTGATAGTGCCCATAATTTCATCCACGAAATACTTGTACTCTTCCGCTGGTGCTTCTTCTCTCGCGTTCCACACTTTACTATAACTTCCTTCCATTAGCCATCTCTCAAGGTTGATAGGATGGCTGATGAATGGGTTGGATGTTAGGGAGTCGGCGGGAAGAGGGAGGGATTCAAGTGTTATGTGGAAGTCGGCGATACGGTTTTGAGTGAGGAGGCGGATGAGGTAAAGACCTCGAATAGGGAATTCACGGGGGGACGGTGGGAGGACGGAGCTGGAGGTAAGGTGTTATTAAAGGGAGCTAAACAAGGGATATGAAGGGAGGTGCATACCTGAAGTCATTGTAGAATGTTTGGAGCTGGGAGAAATAACGGTCGAACGATGGTATATCTTTTGAACGGATACTCCAGAATGCACCGATTTCAAGAATCTCCCCTACGTTAGCAAGCGTGTTTAGAGATCGTAGTAAGTGGAGTTGTGGGTTAAGCGGGACTCACGAGCTGTGGCCAAATCTACCGGGTTTGCATCTGGTTGTGGTACTAGTAGTCCAGCACCAATGAGACCGATCTACCATGAATTATATATTGAGAAACCAGAGACATGATACAGAGCATCGAGCTAGCAATACCTTGAGTTGATTCAGAAGAAGACCACATTTCTTCAAGTCTGTTGGCCGAGCAGTGAAGGAACGAATGAGTTCCTGGTAGAGTTGTCCGAGATCTGTCGACATTATAGCGGGTTATCTAGTTTCAATATAATCACCAGAGATAAGTAGACCTTGAGAGGTAGCGAGGTAGGGAGTATAGAGAGGATTGAAGAAAGCGTAAGTGAGCAAGTGATTGAATGAGCCCCGACGCGCGTCGACGCGTCACCTCCCAGCATTCAGCCACCCTTGCCTCACTCCATCTTTCCTCCGTTTCCCATTACCATCCCCTCAACTTCATCTCTCCCCCACCCAATAATTCATCATGCAGACCGTGGATATGCAACAACTCAAATCGGGCGAGGTTAACCTCGGTGTATGTGCTTTTGTTTATTGCAGGGGTGCTTGGGCTTAACCGCTATTGAATACAATACATGATAGACCTCGATCATGGCCGTTCAATTCAAGGATGGGGTTGTTGTTGGTGCTGATTCACGAACGACAACGGGAAGCTACATTGTATGTACATCGTCTCTCATACTAGCATCGAGGGATGCTAATTATGCATAATGTGTTCTCCTTGCATAGGCCAACCGAGTAACAGACAAACTCACTCACGTCCATGACCGTATCTACTGTTGCCGATCTGGTTCAGCAGCAGATACTCAGGCCATCGCTGATATGGTCCACTACCACCTCCAAATTCACGCGTACGTCCTACCCATGATCCTATTTACATTATGATTTAGAACTAACTCTTCCGTAATAATTCTGCAGACAACAAAGCGGCGGCAGGCCGACAGTACTAACTGCAGCAAATGTCTTCCAAAAACTTTGTTACGAGAACAAAGATGCCCTCTCGGCCGGTATTATCGTCGCTGGATGGGATAAGGAGACTGGTCCCAGTGTGTACAACATCCCGCTCGGCGGAGGCTTGTTCAGGCAACCATGGGCTATTGGAGGTAAATATCTCTAAACGAGATATGTCGGAATTGTACTGATAAAGTCTTCCTAGGCTCTGGTTCGACCTATGTATACGGTTACTGCGATGCTACATACCAGGATGGCTGGGGACGAGACGAGACTATCAACTTCGTCAAGAACAGTATGTCCACTCATTATTTGCGGAGCCACATATCATGTATTGACACCCATCTTAGCTCTTGCACTCGCTATGTCTCGAGACGGCTCCTCAGGAGGTGTCATTCGTATGTGTGTAATCACCGAAGACGGTGTCGAGCGGCTCTTCGTACCTGGGAACGAACTCCCGAAATTCTGGGAGGGTGAAGAAGTGCTTTCAAAGTCAAGTAACAGAACTCGTGAATTTACAGATGACATGGCCATCGAGGTCTAAATTGTATTATACTTTTTGTACATTCATATCATATATCATACTGCAGACTCCCGCATCTAACTTGTCCTACTCTGACGAGACCATTCCAACGTCAAGGTTTGTGCTCTGTAGGTAGGATAAATTTCCACTGTTCCTTCCAACCCTCCCCTTCCCACATCCGGAGTCGCCATAGAGCAATAGCAAGCGGTACTGCATCTGCACGTAAGAGACTACCGGCATCTGAGCATAGCAGGTAAGCATGACTGTGCTTCTCATCCGCGCGAGACAGTTGTGGAGAAATTTCATCGGGCGACGATGTGGATTTCAAAGACTGCTGAATATCTTGCCTCCAACGAGCTCTACGCTCGACAAACAAAAGATGGTTTAGTTTCTCGTATAAAGCGGCTCTCATAGGCCTCGAAGGCATAAGTGCAGGGCCGTTATACAAGGGGACTCGAGGATTTGGTAGAGGGATGTGTAGACCCAAATTGGAGCCGTCCTCCGGTTCCGAAGATGAAATAGGATGAAGAACGGACAGCGGTGGCAGAGGTTTAAACGGTTTGTTTGGAAATGCCTCGCCGCTAGCTGGCGGGAGTGAGGATGAGTGAGGTTCCGGTCTCTTCTTCGTCTCGGGATTCTTGTTCACGGGCGGCACGACAATTATTGCTACTGCACCATCATATGGGATAACACCTGTGGTTCTGAATTCGGACCACTCTGCTCGTGTTAAACGTCGTAGAAGAGGTTTGTCAGAAGCTCCCCGTGGTCGTAATCGTAGTTGTTCTGCAAGCCATTCGATCTCCTGTAGAACTCGGAGCTGGAGCAGATGTGTTATGTACTGTAGAAGATGGGAGTGAGTATGCGACCCATGCCATGAACCTAAGAGTAAGGTTTAACGTTAATACATGGGTGACGTATTTTAGAGAGTAAAGAACTGCCGTACCTTTCTTGAAGAATTCTGCAGCGGCCTCTCGTCTACAGACCATATAGAATCCATAACCAGAGCGACGAGATTGCCACTTGGGATGTTCAATGCCATCAGGTATGGCGATAGTACTCATACGAGCCGAACTTGGTTGTTCGACTCTTGCACGAGCAATACGAATCATGAAGTCTAGAGAGCCACGTTCACTTTCCGTCACAAGGTAATCAAATTAAAACATACCTGAGGGTAAATGAGTTTGTGTATACTCACACATCCGAACTGTACTACTAAGCATCCTTACTGATAACAAATTACAATTCATAAGCTTGCTAAAGCCAAACCGAAATACAACATACGATATGGGTCAGAATACCACTGTCTCTCCTGAACGCTCATCCTCCTCGGTTTGTCGACATCTTTAGGCCCAGCCTTGACGAATTTACCCAACCTCACCACCGGAGGTAGAGTCTTATGTCGTCGATAAATCCTCCTGTTAATAATTGGATTCCGTTCAAGCAAGAATGACTTCTTCCGTCCTTCGATAGAAAAATTCGGAGGTGGTGGCGGCGGAACCCATTGTGACTTTGGTCTCGGGTTGGGTCTCTGTATAGGAGCAGAAGATGATTCTGCGGCAGCGGTTATGAGGGGTGCATTGCGGAGTGCTTGTACGAGACGTGGTATAAGACGAGGCATACCATTCGTCTTGACGCCTGGTCCGACTATACCGGAGTTCACAACCTCGCTTGGCTTCGGGTTCCACAAAGGTTCACTGTCGACCTTTACCTTCCACTCACTGGACGTTCTGGACAAGTTCAATTGTTAAATATGAATATGTTCAACGCACAAACCCGAATATATACATCACGCCAAATCCTTATCGCTAACTTGAAAACTTTGCGATGCATCACAGCAGCCTGAGTGTCGGTCCTATAGCTTTCTCTCTTGCTAGCATCCGACCCACTTCACTACCCATAGTTCGAAATGGTCTTTATACTAGGCAAGCACCAGTGCACTTCTATTGAAGTTGATTGTCACATAACGCTCATACCATTTAGACATCCCTAGTGTCGATCACTGTAACATCACTGCTGTTTTACCGTCTTCAGGGTACCCTAAATTTTACACAGGTTAGGCCAAGTCCCGTACTGTGACAAGTAATATGTATGTTGTGCTCAAATGTATTCACCAGCACGACAAGTCATGACATTCATATCTAGAGAGAGATACACAGACAGACACACAGACAGACAGATGATGAACATGTCACAACAGTACCTGTCTCAGTAGCTGAGCCTACTCCGAGTCGCCGCTCCAACTGCGCTGCCGAGTACGACTGAGCCGACTGTTCAAATCGAAGACCCGGCCAGTTCCTCCTACAATTTTACTACACGCTTTACGGATGGTCAAATAACATGGTATCTGGATGTCCTAAGCCTCGTATACTTGCACCAGCTTGCACCTTGTGATCCCCTAGTCTGTAGGTAGCGCGATTCCTTCGTGCATCTTGAAACCACACAAATCAAATTCCTGCCTGACTAAAATCGCTAACGTGTCCACGGCCCTTAGGATGCCACATGCCACTGAGATTCTCACCCAAATTCACATTATTAGCGCACGAATTGCTTCTCTTCGTGTAAGTCTCTCAGGCAGTCGCTTTGCAGCGCCGCCAGGAGGCGTCATTCTTCCTCCGAGATATCAGACACTCAGAGGTATAAATAGGTCGGGATATCTGTGAAATTCTGCTGCATCCCTGCTTGACCCAGTATCCTCATAACCAGTGTCTAGGTGTCACAATGGCTCTGATCACACAGCTAGCCGTGTTTGGTTCCATAGCGTGGATTGTCCGTTTTATCTACCGGACTTTCTTTGCGCACCACCCACTTGACAACATTCCAGGACCAAAGCCCACATCTTTAGTCACAGGTATACCATCTAGAGTAGCTGAAGTGTATGTCTCTCATGTTATTTCCTCTAGGTGACTTGTCACGGCTATTCCATCGGCTGGCCTGGGACTTCCATAAAACATTGATCTATGAATATGGACCTGTTTCCGTCGTGCGCGGCCTCTTCGGGGTATGGAATGTGTCCTTCTCTTCAGATGAGCTGTCTGAACTGTTGATTGCTCTAGGCAAGAATGGTTTATGTCTTTGACCCGAAAGCATTGCATAACATCGTCGTGAAGGATCAACACATATACGAAGAGACACCTGTGACTTTGACGTGAGCACCAGTTATTGAAGATACGAGCTACTTACCTAAACTCATCATAGCTTCAACCGTCTATTCTTTGGGGAAAGTTTGTTGTCATCCTTAGGTTTGTTGCCTACCTGTCGCTGCAGCTAAACCGAACTAACTTATATGTAGGCGAACAACATCGTCATCAGAGGAAAATTCTCAACCCAGGTAAGATGTCCTCAAGAGTCAATTAAGGCTATATCTTATCACCACCCTAAGTTTTCAATATCAATCACATGCGACACATGACACCAATTTTCTATAGGGTATCACAGAAGGTTAGATTTTCACTTCATCATGACGAGTCCCGAGTTGAACGATATATCATTAGCTTCGGGGTGGAATTTCCAAACAAATTGCTTCTGGTAACAACGAAGTTGACGTTCTCAACTGGATGACACGTACGGCTCTGGAGCTTGTTGGTCAAGGTGGACTTGGTACCTCTTTTGATACCTTGGAAAGACCAGAGGTCAATGCGTTGGCCGAGTATATCAAAGCATTCACGTAAGTTAGTCTGGTTAGGCTTGAGTCTGTCTACTCATCTTCGCGTTTACAGACCAACAGTCGGACCACTGTTTCTTTTGATGAGAATTGTGCCTTTCCTTACGCGCATAGTACCCCCCGCTTTTTCCCGCAGGTTCTTGGAGTTCTTACCTTGGAAAAGGGTACATAAGTCGATGGAAATCAGTGACGCCATCTACGAGACTGCGCGAGCAGTTTTAGAGTCTAAAAGAACTGCTCTTGCATCGGGGGACGAGGCCGTCTCATCACAAATTAGTGAAGGGAAGGACATCATCAGTGTTCTATGTAAGTATGATCATTTCGGTTGAGTTTTGAATCACTCTGATCTTCGACACAGTGAAGGCCCAGACATCGGTAGCTGAGGAAGATAAAATGTCGGATACCGAGCTTTTGGGTCAAATGTCGTACGTCCTTCATGCTTGTTACATTCTACTACTTAGCCTATGTTTGATGATATTATAGCGCACTTTTGTTCGCCGCCATGGAGACTACCAGTGGCGCTCTCGCTCGTATCTTGCACAAGCTAGCTCAATGCCAGGACATCCAAGAAAAGTTGAGGCAAGAGCTAATTGCTGCGCGAGGCGGCCGGGACAATATTCCGTATGATGAGCTCGTTTCTCTTCCATACCTTGACGCTTTGTGTCGTGAGTCTTTACGTCTGTGAGCACCTCTCCCCTCTTCGTGTGATACCTTTAGACTTATCTAGCCTAGGTACCCTCCTCTTATAACTTTATCTCGGGCGTATGTATATTTCCTTGATGTCTTTAGGGTGTACTCTCATACTCAGTGGAATTTAGGACCACGCAAGACATCGTCATGCCTCTATCGAACCCTATTCGTGGCAAGAATGGTCAAATGATCAACGAAATCCCTCTTCCAAAGAATACCACCGTAATGATGGGTCTGTGGGGCTCAAATATCAATCCAGCAGTCTGGGGAGAAGATGCAGAGGAATTCAAACCAGAAAGATGGTTGTCTAATTTGCCAGACACGGTAACAGATGCTCATATCCCTGGTGTTTACGCAAATCTGTGAGTATACGGAAACTAAGAAAGTACATTAATCTAATCGACTCACAGAATGACCTTCCTTGGTGGTGGTCGTGCATGCATGTACGTCTTTCAATGTTTTTAAATCAAGTGACATGAGTTGAAAGCTTGCCAACAGTGGCTTCAAATTCTCTCAACTCGAAATGAGTAAGCTCATCACATACTAATTTGGTATACTTCTTTTAACCCCCCGCTCTAATCTGAATAGAGGTTGTTCTTTCTATACTGATCGAACACTTCCGGTTCGAATTACCGGACAAAGAAATCTACTGGAACTGCACTGGTATACAGTATCCATCTATTGGCCGTGTCGATGAGAAAGGCCAACTTCCTCTACGTGTAACACTGGTCAAGTCGTCCTAATCGTTCAACGATTTGACAACTCCATCACATTGACTTGGTAGTTATTGAGCCGTGCCATTTGCTTTGATTGTAGACTTACGCGTTGCCGTTTTTTCCAAATCCTATTCACTCCCGTTATACCTTTGCTTGGTCTTGTTTGTTAGCATCCTCGTTCCTGTTGCCAGACCTGGATCATGTCTCAACTGAGCGCTCCATATCGGCCTACTAACGGAGGCTTTACACTAAGCATCAATCAACGCGATATGGAGAGGCCAATAAGGTGAGGTTCGCAGTCAATCTATCTCCGAAGGCTGTCTCATAATATTCTATCTCTCCAATTTCAGTGCAAGACCTTTGTAATTCTTACCTAATGCTCTTCCACCATGGCCTCCGAGTGCCCGGTGGTGCCTGACTGCCCTGCTTCAGGTTTGTGTTCACCAGTCTGAGGCGTGATAATTGCACAGGTATGCACAATATAACAGTGCTTCTATTCTAAGAACTCGCTTCGCAACGCTATGTGCACTAATAGCATTCCGAGTCGCACAAAGCTCATCGACATATAAGCCCTCTTCGCAAAGTATTCATGCATCATACTTTATCTCTTTTTTCATTGTGCGGCCATCCCATGAGTTTCTTCTATTCTCTTCTTTTCTTTATTTATGTCACCCATGCAGTATACGGCTTCTCTACGCAGCTGCATAAACGAGTGGTTCCACGTGCAGCACCCTCGCCATACGGGTTTTTGAACTTGAATGGTGTTCAATACTCTGCAGTCGTTCATGTTTCAGGCCACGACTTTCTCGTAAGGCTCTCAATTAACTTGCTTTTTCTTGCTCACTTTCCACTAGGTGATCCTTGACACCGGCTCGTCAGATCTCTGGTTGGACGTCACTGGGTTCACCCTACCAAATGTAAAAAGCTCTGGCGTGAACGTCTCATTACCTTATGGGTTAGTTTTTACGAGAACCTAACCTATCTTCAATCTTACTCAACTTTGGTATAGCGATGGATCCGTTGCAATAGGGCCTGTAAGCTACGGAAAGGTGACATTTGGCAACTACTCGATTGAAGACCAGGCGTTCGGTAAGTCATTCTTCTATAAATTGTCAAGCGACAGGATAAACTCTTCCTTAGCCAATACATCTGGCTCTAATGCCACCCGCAATGGCAGCGAGCAAGGAATTCTTGGCGTCGGTCTGTGAGTCTTCGTCCTCATAGACATGTACATAGGGTATCAAAACTAACGATTTCTCCGCAGACCGGGCCTGTCCGTCATCGCGAATATGATGAACGAAACGAAACCTAACGCGAAACCCTTTCTCTCCAACGTGGGTTATTCACTCCGCCTATTGTACCGACCTATAGTTGACTTTCATCGTCAAGCTTTTCCAACAAGAGAAGGACTTGCCAAACTTTATCAGTTTTTTGTTATCCCAGGGAGATTTTATTGCAACAACTGACGGAGGCGTGTTTACAATTGGTGATATGATTACTTGCCTTACGGGAACCTTCGCTGACTAGCATTTGGTATGACTAGGAATCTATGCCGATGGTTATGAAGCTATCAAGAATGCGCCAAAGCTTCCTGTCATCGGCTCTCGTTTCTGGACGACAAATGTTGATAACATTATCGTTAATGGAACTTCAGTCCAAAACATACATAGGTAAGAATGCCTCTTCCTCTAAACTGACTCATGATTGATTTGTATGTCAAGGTCGTCGACCACAAGCCGAGTAAATGACAAGCTTACAGCTGCCCTCGATACTGGCAGTAGTTTCCGTAAGAATATTATACAACCTCATAACTACAAATCCATTGAAATACTTTTATAGTTCTTGCTCCAGCTGATGTGGTCAACGCCGTATACGGAAATGTTCCTGGGGCTAAATTCAACACTAGCACCAATGCGTACAACGTTCCTTGCGATACTAAGCTTGACATCAAGTTTGTGTTTGGGTGAGTGTGTTGGAATTTCACTGATGCTACTATCTATTCATACGCCACTTATAGTGGTCAAACATTCCCTATGAATCCCTTGGATCTTATCACTGCGCTGGATGTACAAAATGGCAAGCCCATCTGTTTTGGTACGATGAATCCTGTACCGCCTACCAATACACTTCCATTCGGTAGGTTCCGCAACTTGGTTTACTCGGTAGTGAATGACGTTTTCGTCAGACTTCTTGCTCGGTGACGTTTTCCTACGGAATGTCTACTCTCTGTATTATTATGGAAATTCGACCAGAGAAGGAGATGTCGCACCGTATGTGCAACTGCTAAGCGTAGGTTTGAGGTGGTTTCTGGGCGAAACGTAAAACTAACAATCTATTGATAGGTGACGGATGAAAATAAAGCTTCGTCCGATTTCGAAACTCAGAATAAAGCTCGCCTAGATAATCTGGTTTCCTTCATCCAAAACGCCACTTCACCACAAACGACCCCTGCGGGTCCCTCGACCGTCGTCTTCCCAACAGCGTCTGTGAGCTCCAGTCTCACACAGCCTAATGGGTCAGCTCTAGTTTCGGATGTTGCTTCGACCATCATCTTCTCCGCCTCTCCTTCCACCATCTTTTTTGGAACTGCGACTGCGACTAAATCGCCTGTTGCTGACGCCGTAGCAGGTGCATTGGGTGACGACTTGCCAGGGTCTGCAGGCGATCTTAATGTTCTCATGCGCAACTCGTGGATTATTATCGGTCTTCTGGGATCGGCAGTCCTTCTACTATTAGTGACATTCATCATCATGATTGTTCGTTCGAGGCGACCAAGTGGCCAACAGTACAGAACTCTCCAGAAGGCTGCACCGCATACGCACGGAGATGATAATATTGATGAACCATTCACTAGCGCATACGCCGAGCAGAAACATTCGGAGTACACTAATCCGTACACTGACAAGGAGTAATAATATCCGTTCCGCGTCGCTCTGTTCCGACCGCGCGTTCGACTTTTCCTTTTCTATATTATGCACATTTATCGGACATCATCCAATAATAAACTACGAGAGTGAGAGCGGTGGTACCGATAGTTGAGGATGAGTTGTACGCAGAAACCGTTGCAGATGCAAGAAGTCCACCATCGATGAGAAGTAGAGCTGACCGACGGTAAATTCGGTCCGGGCCGGGGCAAAGTCGATCGTAAAAGTGCCAGTCATTCAACACGGCCTAACACCCACTTTCAACGACTGAGACACAACTATGAATAGGGTGCTCGTAAATTGTCGGAATCGTCCTCTCGACCTACAGAAGCCAATGAAACATTTACAGTCCTTACATTTCAACATCTGGACCTCTCGCCCATTCTTCTACCTGCCTAACATCAGCGATCGACCGCTGTCATCTTCCCTAGTCTCTACTTCTGGCATCATACTCGAGACTCGATAGCGCACTCCTCTGCTGCCACCACCGAATGAGATATACTTGGTGCCTTTGCAGCTGACTCTGCCCGTCATTACCCCTCCTTCCATTTCTTTTTGGTTCAAACTTGTACCGAAGGTGAGTCGCCTGTTCATATAGTCATGTACGAGTTTCGTTGACAGTCTCTGGTAGCAAGCTAGGCGGGGGTTTGAAATAAAGTAGTAAAGGTCATCAACAAAAGTGAAGCTGCGGGACATATACGAGACTGAAGACCTAGGAAAGGTCATTAGGGTCCGATATCGAATGTACATCGAAATAGGCCTCATTGCAAGTATGTAATAGTCCTGATTGTCCCTGTAAACCGACCGTGACGGAAACGGCGGTTCCAAAGATGGTCAACGCAAGGCAGGTCAAAAATACCGCGGTGTACGTGACCTTCGGCTAGAATGAATGAGATGCGGCATGGGACTGGCTTTGGAAAGTCTGCTCCATGAGCTCGGACTGTCGTCTAGGGAAAGTATAGCTAGCCTCATTCTCTCACCCTCCCCTGCCTTTGACGGTCAACTTATACGGGAAACGATAACCATACTACACTCCGCTGATCATTCGTGTAAGTTATGTCATATTCCTTCGTTTCTTACAAACAAGCGTAAAGTTCATTTGGTTATATCCTCCTACATGCCCCAGCCTCCCACTCGTGATCCCTCTCCCATCTAATACCCACTGTATCACTCCAATTTTAACATGCCTGTTCATCTCGTAAGTAATAAAGAGCTGGTTTTTCTCGACCGATAGTACTTAACCATGTTTAATAAGAGGAGTTCAACTCTGATCGCAGCCGCATGTAATAGCGGTATATGTGTGTATACAAAAACCAAGGAAGGCGATGTGCGTGAAGGCTGCAATGACACTACTGAATGGCAACTCTTGCAAGCTCATCATAGTGGCGATACACGTGGGTGGAGCACATTCTCCCGAAATATGGCTTGACAAACATTTGGTTCTAGGTATTCTTGATCTTGGCGACGGCTGGTTCCCAGGTAAGTCGGCCTCAAGCGATAGTACTGATACTTTCTAATGCAATTTGCAGGCGAGCTTCGCTTCCACTGTAGTCCTGACAGTACCCTATGTGCAATTGCTGTGAGTCGTGTTTCACATTTTCTCGTGGCTCCATTGTGTTAAGCAATAGTCTCTAGTGGGACGCATGGAGTCTGTCAGTATTTTATCAGATGGAGGATGGCTGTATCCGGGAGAGGATGCACTTGAACTATTGGGAAGAGACCTCGTTTGTTCAACCGGACTGTATGATGGGAACGAACCTTGCCGCAGTCTGTTCACATGCTGCCGAGCATATTTATTTGTTCTTTCAGGATAACGACGGTTACCTATGCTATCGGTGGGTCAAGGTTGTATTGTTCACAATATATATTCTGAACATCCTTCTAATTAGCCACGCTACACGGTTTGAATGGAGTCCAGCCGTCCGTTTGCAAAAAGCGGCCAAATGTACTGTTATCGGTGCAACATCCCTGGGAAGGTAAGTTCGTTGATATCTGGATTTTGTGGGCTCGCACTCAGAGCGAATTAGATTGTGAGGAAATACGTGTCCACTTTCAAGATGAGAACAATGTAGTTCGCGAATATTGTGGTGGACGGGACTATACTCACTGGTAAGGGTACCTCGGATGATATATTACATTTCGACTTACTCTAGTTCCTAGGTTTCTTGGTGGTTATACCCACCAATGCAGCATACCTATTGGAGCTATAGCCGCTGTGAGCTGGTTGGCCAACGGTGGCATTGAGATCAGGTAAATCACTTGTTCAATTCCTCAGCTATATGAATGCTAACACTATATCCATTGATCTAGGATTTATTTCCAGGAAGAAAATTGTGATATTATTGAATGGTGTCATTTGTACGATGGTCGATGGATGCTGTAAGGAGTGCTTTACGAAAGACTGTCTTTGGCGACTGATATACTTCTTCAATAGAGGGCATTTCTGCCATGCTGCACTCCCCAACTCGGACATAGTTGCATACATTCGGAATCCTGGAGGGAACCATCATATCTGTGTCATGTGGGCCGGGCAAGACCAGGTGAACTTAACTCAAAATCATATGCAGTCATTGGATACCCTATACTAAATACTAACTGTACAGACCCTGTGGCAAAAGGTGAACCTAGAGGGATACGGTTGGTTGAAAGAGACACCAATCACATTTTTGCAAGCAACAGGAAGGTTTTTTGGGTCTTGGATGGGAACATCTTTCACAGGTCAGTACCATGCTCTGTGCAGCATTATGTATTATAATAAGACTGAGAACAGTTGTAGACAACTTGTCCAATGTAGACTGCAAAGTCATTCATCAGCTACGCATCCAATGTGGAGAATGCATTGATGGTCTTGCGCTGGACTTCACAGATGGTTCCTCAACTGAATGGCATGGAGGATGGGGAGGGGACCACTATACTTACATGCTTGATGGTGGGGAGGACTTCATAAGTATTCGAATAATGGTGGACAAGAATTACATCAATGGTTTGCAGTTCATCACGTCAAAAGGTCTGCCTAATCTTGCCAAATCACAAAATGAATGATATTGACATGGATTTGGTGCAAGGTTGCGAAAGCATGTGGTATGGCTCTAGGTCTGGTGTATCTTCAAATTGGGAACTTGACAGCCGTGCGCTTGCTGGGTTTATGGGGTCAACGGGTCAATATATAAATGGTTTGATGGTGAGTACACTGGGACTACCTTACTACCTTAATGATATCCAGATACTGATGTCAATTCCCTTGGTATTAGCCCTTCTGGTCTGAATGCTACAGCCCTGCTATGCTCACAAACCTGCAATCTTGCATTACCGAGGGTGAACATATTCGAAAGGAGATTGAGCTAGCCTCTACCCAATGTGCCCAGCTTCGTCATCAAACTGAGCAACTCCAGCATGATATTGAAGTTGGCCTCCGTGCCCCAGTGGACCGTGCTATCCAAGGTGTTGGAGTTCTATGTGGTACCATTCAAGACTTATATGACGAGACTCAGAAGGCCATTGTCTTGCAAAACCTTGCAATACAGAGATTGCTAAAGGTGTGCGAAGGCCAAGCAGCGGTTGTTGCACAATGTTTCAAGGATTTGTATGATGAATCTATGAAGATGCTGGAAGCTAGCAGCAAGGTGTGT
Organism: Cerrena zonata; assembly: GCA_038087015.1. Lineage (NCBI taxonomy): Eukaryota > Fungi > Basidiomycota > Agaricomycetes > Polyporales > Cerrenaceae > Cerrena > Cerrena zonata. The sequence goes on from JASBNA010000001.1 coordinate 314,216, forward strand.
TTTTTTAATTATTTATGCTTTCTAGTACGATGTTGATCTTTCAATAGCTTAGCCTTGAATGTACTGCAAAGTTGGGCAAGTCCGAAACCAGGATGATGCATCTCAATAACTTGCAGTCGGTTGTGGACAGTCTGAAGAAGAGTGTAGAAGTCAGAGCCGATACCATGCAGTATGTTATTTCACTCGTCTTGCCAGAGGTATGCCAAAATGGCCACTGATATCTTTTCATAGGGACAACTTGAAACAATGGGATGCTCAGAATTCTGCGAACAACTAGCAGGAACCCATGCGGCTGGCAGCAGCTTCGGTGAGGAGGTACTATTGGTGATGTCTGAAGACAAATATGACAAGAAAGCAGTGAACGATATGGCAGTAAGTAGGCTCGGAACATAGGAACGTACATACATAGGGTTAGGTCGAGCGTGGGAGAGGTAATAAGCATCAGCCAATCAGAAGACCTCTTTGTCTCGGGGATCTCGGAGACCCCTCTCTTTTGTATAATAGAAGATAATTGGCTACCCTGCACTCTGCCAATATCTGTCTGGAGCCTAGTCCCCGAGGATTGGCCCGGAAATGAAGCACTCACCAGATGTTATCGGACATTTCAAGTTACCACCAGTAAGTACTAGTTACGGTGGTTGGACTGTTGAAATTTGAAAGTTCAAGTTGAACCTCTCTCAGGTAGTAAGAAACAAGGGTTTAAACTCCGCGGTTCATAAACCCGGGCCTGCAATCCGGCGAATACCTTTACGTCATTCCCTCAGTACAACTTGAAGTCCTCAGGCTCCTCAACTCCTCCGAGTCTGCTGTAGTCTGCTCGTCACGCTTGCACGACGTTTATTGAACGCCATATCATCGTGGCCGCAGTCCGCTTTGACAGGACACCTCGAGGCGAACACGTAGAATCATCAACCTTGGTCAGGGGTCGTTATCTGTCGTAATCTGGGTCATCTGGTTGGCTGCAATTTCACTGCAGCAATCCTCCTTCGAGTTCGGGCCCGCTGGGTGTACAGCCCGTATCTTGATACAGTGAATGAAACACTAGACCAATAATATATTTCAATCTCTCCAAGTCATATGCTACTGCTGTTATAGCCTATATATAATCAGCATGCCCTTTGTGCGCCATGCTAAAGGTCTTTGGAGGAAGTCTATACACCTACACGAACCCTTTAATCTCTGCAATATGGCACAAGATGTCGCTGCCCGTCAAGAAGACCCTATCACCCTTGCTATTATCGGATGTGGGCAGCGCGGAGATGTACGTATGAACGCTCACGGGGCGTACTTCTACTTATAACTCAGCTATCTTTGTCCATATCTTTATTCCTTAGAACTATGCTTCCTTTGCCATAGCGGAACCTACCAAGTGCAAGATAGTCGCAATCGCTGAGCCTCGACCAAAGACTCAGAAGAACTTTGCTGCTCTTCATAATGTCGATCAAACTCTCGTCTTTGATTCCTGGGAGGATCTCCACAAGGCTTCTGCGGATACCATTAAAACCGTAGGTAAACGTCTAGCAGACGCCGTGGTTGTTGCAGTACAGGACCAGATGCATCTCGAGGTCGTCCTAGCGTTTGCGGAACAAGGATACCATATACTCTGTGAGAAACCGATGTCGACTAACCTCGACGATTGCCTGAAGATGGAATACGCTGTTAAGAACGCGGGAATTATATTTGGCATGGGTCATGGTACGTTGCTACAATGTTGGAAGGACTGAGGTCCTAACTATATTTAATCTGTCAAGTGTTACGGTATTCACCTTACACCAAAGCCATCACCGATATTGTTCGCTCGGGCACGTTGGGCCAGATAATCAACGCAGTTCACATAGAACCAGTCGGTCATTGGCATTTCGCGCACTCGTACGTTCGCGGTAACTGGGCGAGAGAAAAAGATAGTTGTTTCTCGCTCATGACAAAGAGTTGCCAGTTAGTCCTACTTTCTTTACCTCTATTTACTTTTAACACATAGTATTATACGATAGTGACATAGACCTTCTCTGTCATTGGCTCTCTCCTTATACCCCAACCCGTGTCTCTTCATTCGGTTCTTTACAACACTTCCGTAAGGCATCGAAACCTCCTGCTGCGGGTTCAGCAACACGATGTTTCGACTGTTCGTACGAGAGCGAGTGCCCGTACAGTGCCAGAAAGAGTACGTTGGCGTCAGTCTTTCATTATCTTTCAAACCTAACTAGCTTTTTCTTTTTTATAGTATACCTTGACCGAGTAGCTCAAGGCATCACTCATTGGCCTGCAAGTACGCTTGTAGACGGGGTTCCAGACATCGAGAATATAACATACGCACTCCGCAATGGGCCATACGGCCGCTGTGTGTATGAGAGCGACAATGATGTTTGCGACAATCAAGTACGTCTAATTGAAACCTGCCAAATTTTGTGTCATGTGAATAATGTTATCCCAGGTCGTAAACTTAGAATTCTCCAACGGAGCTACAGCATCCTTCACTATGATCGCCCAAACCTCTCTTATCTGCGAACGTCAAACACGCCTCCACTTCTCACATGGCGAGATCGTCGGTGACATGAACTCATTCACCGTCACCAATTTCCGAACCGGACAAGTCAAGAAACACACCCCCAAGAATGAAGGTGGACATCATGGTGGAGGGGACGTTGGGTTGATTCGCACGTTCATCGAGGCGGTGAGGACGGGGAAGCAGGAGTTGCTTGGGACGGATATTAGCGATGTCTTGAGGAGTCATCTCACTGTTTTCGCGGCAGAGACTAGTCGGAAGGAAGGTAAGGTTGTTAATTGCGAAGAATTCGAGTCAGAGGCTAGGAAGAAGCTGCGCGTTGTATAATTTGACAGGTTTCCACTGCGGTTATGTATTATATTGACGAGACCTAGGTTGTATTATGCCTCATCATATTGAAATTGATTATACCCACTCTGTGTTCGTCGTCGTCTCTTGAAATTTCGAAGAGCAGTCGGGGAATGTCACGAAATAGTCTTGGCGCAGTACGCGGATCTCAGGTTCAAAAGGTTGACAGGCATTGCCCAGTTCAGGACACTTACCCCTTAGTACTGGATGATGATCTAAAGCATGACCTAAATGCACGTCTACCTTGGTATTAGGGGCACTGCTGCGTCGCTACACCTAGACAAACTTAGATATGGACGAGCCTGCGATGTAAGACGTACTCACTCGGGCCCGACTGTTAGCTCTCATTCAGGTACCGAATAAATAGGTAGCAGCTCTGTAGAGGTATCTCCATAATCCGAGTCCCCCGGACGTTTGCACCATAACAGAATGAGCGAAGACAGATCACAAAACAAAGAAGAATACCTTCAGCTCGAAGGTGGTCGTGTATTAGCCTACGCTCATACAGGCAACACCTCCAGTAACAACGTCGTCATATTCCTCCATGGAGTCTTCGGCGTAGGACGAGTCAACCCCAAGACCATCGCACCAGTCTTCATCGAGAAGGGTGTACATCACCTTGCTCCTACTCTGCCAGGATGGGGCAACTCATCTCCTCCACCAGCTTCAGCGACATTTCACGATTACCTTTATGAAGTGATCACAATCCTCGTCACTCATTTCCACCCAGACACTTCTAGTATAAAGCTCTACATTTCAGGGGGTTCTTATGGCACGATGGCAGCCCAAATGCTATACGGCGCACCCTACGATGTCTTCCCGCTAGGAAGACAAATCGCAGGTGTTATGCTCATAGCCCCTTTCTCCCCACCTCACATCCACAAAGAATACACCAAATGTCTTTCATGGGCAAACTACACTGCCATCGGTCCCCCTTCACGATACCTGCCCACGATGAAACTTGGCAAGGTCATGATGGAGGATAAGGTCAATACGCTCGAGAAGGCAGCTGCTTTCATTCATGATTTCGGGTTCAAAAAGATGACACCCGGAGAACGTGAGGCGTTTGAACGCTTCAAAGAGAAACACGGTATAGCGGATGGCGAGACCGAGAAGACCATGGGAGAGGGGGTGTATAGCAGTGTGGCGAAGACCTGGGAAGGGTTCTTCGCTGTTGCCAAAGTGTTTCATTCCGGTTGGGGTGGGTACGACCCTACCAGCTTAGATGATGAACACGCGAGGAAGCCTGTTCTCCTCGTCATGACACACGAGGATAAGGATAACAAGTTGATGGGAGAGTGGTTATTGAAGAATATGCGGAACGTTCGTGGGAGGTATGAGGAAGGGGGTCATATGGCGTCGATGTTCGTCCTCGACGACATCTGGGCGGATTTCCTGAGCGATTGTTCCTAGTCACGGCTCGGATTCTTATTAGTAGTGGCTTACCGAGGGCTTTTACTTGTTTCCGTTTTCACTCTGAGTTTCTGGGGCAAGACAATTATATATGCAATACATATGCGGACTTACTAAATGATTCTCTACATGCGTCGTAATAGATGGGGGGAGATGCAGCGCAGAGAGTCGGTAAACATCAGTCATGTAACTCCAGTTCTCTCCGAATCCGTTCACGGACTTCTCGTAGACCACCAGCTTCTCGTTTAACAGTACGTGGGCTTCTGGTCCTGAGTTCTTCAGCACTTTCGTGCTTACCGCGAACACGGCCGGGACTGCTAGGCACCTTGCCAGGGCTAGAAGTGGTTGAACTACTGGACGTTTCCGAGGTCGCATTCATAAACGGTGCGGGCATTTCCAACCATTCTTCCCCTCCTATGTTTTTGTATTGGAGGAAGAACGGACATAGAGAAGCGAGCATCTTTAACGAGTCTTGGGCGTCCGACAGAGAAATGGGTACGGGAGACGACTTGATAATGGCAGAAGTGACTTCTGTGTATGGAAGAGTACGCCTTTTGCGTATCGTTGCAGCGGTTGCCGAGCCGGCTGGGTTGGAAAATAACCTAAGAGCGCACAGGGTGAGCAAGAGAAAAGTAGAATAAATGGATCTTACTTACATCCATACACTTTCAGCTACTCCGGACAGGCGACCAAGCAAGCATCTACGACGTGTTTCTTCTTGGCCCAGTTTCTGTAGTTGTTCTTTAGTCATTCGAGGTGTACGACTAGGATACAACCCTGGAGTGCCCTTGGAAGGGGTAGACTGAAGTGAACGTTGTCGGATGCGTTCATACAAAGCTTCGCGCCTCGCACTAGTAGGAGTCTGAGGGACAGTCACAGCGTCGGAGCCGCGCTGATGAACAGGTGTGGATGGCATTGAGAAGGTTCGAGAGGAGGAGGGGGTATCGCTGAGGGAGGGCGTTGAAGGTCGAGAGGATGATGGTGTTCTAGAGCCAGATGTTGATGGAGTCAACAGTGCGGCTGCCAAATCCAAACGACCAGTACGAGAGGGTGTTTTGGGGAATAATATAGAGCTCTTAGAAGGTGTCGTAGAGGAAGCTCGAGGGAATAAGATAGAACTCTTGGAAGGTGTCGCGGAAGGGGTAGAAGCTCTGCTTGACGTATCAATGGGGAAAGGTATGGCAAAATCACGTCGCTTAGCGGGAGATTTGGACGGAGACCGAGAGTACACAGAGGTAGGAGAACCAGGTGTCGCAAGAATCTTAGAGGAAGAAGGGGACTTGGGTGATGACGACGCAAGTAGTCGCGTGAGAGTAGACGGCTTGCTGGCTTGCGGAAGGGCCGGAAGGTCCGCAAGGGGTAAGTTAGGTACCGGGTTTTGATCAGAGTGTAGCTATGGGGGAAGTTAGAGATGTGCTTTTAGAAACTCGAAAAGAATTTTTATTACCTTGACCCATTGATCAAGTTTCTTGCGGACATCATGCCTGCGAGATTCGCTTGCAGCCGTCCATCTTGCAACAGCAGCCATGCCCTCACCCATGTCCTTTGTCGATATCCATTTCCACTTCGATACCTATTCCATAGGCCGGTACACGCGTGCCAGTAGACTTGGACAAGTGAGTAGTCTGACTGACGACGAAACCCATTGCCCTTCGCATCCAATCCTTGGAATGGACTACCGACGGCTTGGGTTTCTCAACGAAGAAGGGATTATCATCTTCGGAAGGTCTTTCAGGGGAAGACGTATCATCCAAGAAGGGGTTGTCATCATCTTCAGACTTAGACTTTCGCTTGGGCGTGGATGGGCCGGGCTTGTCGTCTATGAAAGGGTTCTCATCTGGGTCTTGCGACGCGTCTTTCTCGTTCAGCTTGAAGGGGGAAGCGGTAAGACTTTACCATCCCACTCCCAAAGCCAACATAAACGTTTCAAATCGTCAATACTAAATTTCGTGGTCAAGCCCGAGTACGAGCTAAGGGCGTGATGATTCAAGACATTGCGTACGATGCCTGTATCTGCAGTTGGGGAGATGGCACATGTTGCCAATGCGTGTGAAAGAGCGTGTTGGAGTGCTGTCTGAATAGTATACAAACGTGCAAGATGGGAGGGAAGGGGTGTCGCTGAAGGTTTGGGTTTAATCGTCCTGCGTGTGACCGTCGCTGGGGGAGTGGGCGGACTATGCGTGGAGGATGTGTAAGTATAGCTGGTAGGAGAAAAGAGTGAGATGAGAAGCAACTTACGCGACTCTTAACCTCTTGGGAGTCAGTACATCTTCGTCGTCCGAGTCTACGACCAAAGTACGCTTCTTCTGGGGGGACACACGAAGAGAAGCATATAAATCGGACATGGCGGATACTATATGCACGTATAGGAGAAGTAAGGGAACGCGTTCAATGGACACAGTGAGACAAAGGGCTCGAGGTAAAGACAAGGGTCGCGGAGAGAGGTAAATGAGTCTCCAACCAAACACGCCCATTAACGCGTTCATTTATAACTCTCCCACGGACATTATTGGGCGTTTAATTACTACGTCCTCGAGTAATTTGGTGAGGGACGACCATGGAGGTTCTTCTGCCAGTGGCTTTCTTTAGGTCTGTGAAGGAGACTACAACTTGTCTGTCATTGAATTACACTGACCTTCTAGAGACTATTATCGCATTCACACACTCGCTCTCATTCTCCAGACCATACTATATTTAAATGCTCTCAAATGTGCAAGATGGACTTAAGTATCACAAGAACTTACCGACCTCATAATCGATTACCTATGGAACGACCCTCGTACTCTCAAATATTGCTCTCTCGCTTGTAGTTCGTGGCTGGATAGGTCGAGACATCACATTTTTAAGAAAACTAAGGTATCCTTTGGAGGTTCCCCCACGAGACTTAGTTTCTTCGAATTCCGCAATCATATGCAGTGTCCTCCGCCGTCGGTTTCCGCCCACCAATCCTTTGTCTACTACATCCGTGACCTACATCTGTTTCCTTCAGGGAAAGAGCCAGAGTCCGATTATTGTATTGACATCCAAACTCTTGTTTCTATCCTTCAGAAGCTTCCATTATTACAGAATGTATGTATCAACAATATATCGATGTTATCTCGTAGACTTTAGCTGTAATATATGGGGTTGCTGCTGCGAACGACTTTATGTCAATTGTAATTGTATGAATACATGAGAAGGCGCTATTCTACAAGTTTAATCATGATTTGATTCGTGTCTATTATACACGGACAGCATTTATTCGTCTTTCTGGTTGTTGTCTCGCTTCGATTCGCGAGACTCACGGCTTGGAGGATTTGGGGTACGATTAGAAGGATCGAGACCAAGGATCTCGTCGGCTTCTGGTGTACCCGCAAGAGGTACATCCTTACGCAAAGATACTGCAACTGGAGATACACCCTCGTTATAGGCAAGGGCGAAAACGACGTCCATATCTATAGTTGTTAAAATGCCCCAATGAGTCTGGTAAAAGATGGTGGGGACAGATCTTGACTTTACCTTCGAGGGAACGACCGGCGGTTTCGGGAAAGAAGAAATAAACGATAGGTATAATGAATGCGTTCAATGCCGCAAATACTACATTGTAATCAGTCACGACACATCGTACTATTTCGATGCAAGAGAAGTTTACTCACCAATGTAAGTGCCCCAACTAATATTGTTAAAGGATGGACCGGTCACCATTACCACCATGAAGTTAAAAATCCAGTTCGAAGCAGTACTAAACGCATTAGCAGGAGCTCGAATTCGAAGACCAACAATTTCAGCAGGCTGTCATTTACCCAAGTTATTGCAAGTTGATGAGCAGAGTCAAGCAAATACTCACGTAAAGCCATGTCATTCCAAGCCATCCAACAGCGAAGAAGGAATTGAAAACGAAAAGCAATACGGCAGAAATTATTTGTGCAGGTGAGTTATCAATACTTCCAAGGATTGCAAGTAATATCATAGTCCCGCATTGTCCAACAGCACCGAAAAGCATCAGTTTGCGACGACCAACACGGTCGATAAGAGCAATAGCGATCAAACTGGCTAGGAAATATTCCGTTCCGTTGCAAGCAGCAATGATACGTGACTTGACGTCGTCGATGCCCAAACGTTCGAATAATATCGTCTGTATAGATGGTGATTAGAATGACTCTGAAAGACTGATTTGGGGAAACATACGGCATAGCTAGAAATAAGTGTCAGCATTCAAGATTATTTCGGAGGGCGAAGAGACATACTAGGTAATAATGTTAATACCTGTGATCTGCTGGAAACACTGGTTCACAACTCCAAGGAATGCACGTCGGAAGTTTTGGGACCGGCCACCAGTAAAGATCTCGCGGATGGGCGAACGTTCACCAGGGAGATGTGCTTCGGCATTGACAGCTTCACGAATACCCAAGTAGGTTTGACGAACTGAAGGTGCATCGTGAGACTCGCCCTCTAAAGCCGCGATAACAGCCAGTGCTTCCACATTTCTCCCTTCTTTCGCGAGCCTAGTGACAAACCGTCAACACATGAGAAAGGATCATGATCCACATACTTACCATCTAGGAGACTCAGGAAGCTGTATACATTGTATCATCAGTAAACAGTGATGAAGCAGAAAGAGTTAGACTCACAAAGAAGATCCCGCCAATCATCATCACGGCGAAGACAATTTGTAAAGCAATAGGAACTCTCCATTGTACTGAAGATCCTGTTGCCCAGAAGCTAGAGAAAACGATGAGCCTTGCTCCGATAACACCATTGTATCTACCTACCATGCGAAGTCAATCCACTACCAATACGCAAATCAGCAACGCAGCGCCGACATGACTCGGAGGTTCTCAACTCACATATCTATCAGGACGTTCACCATGAGATATCTTCCAAGGTCTAACAATTGATGAACTTACGATATCATGATACCGAAGGTAATAAGACTTCCTTCGATCATAATGAAACTACCTCTCTTTGATGCCGGAGAGCATTCAGCGTGGTAAGACGGCACAGTTGAGGTCTGAAAATAGTAGTGATGAGAATATCTATCAAAGGGAGACTCCGATTTCTGATACCGACATTCAAACCATTCCCCAGTCCTGTGACAATACGAGCGACGACCATTTGTGCATAGCTAAATGATGTAGCTTGTAAAATTGCGCCAATGATCATTATAACTCCGCCGAGGACTATCGTTTTGCGTCTTCCTAATCTGTCTCCAACCCAGAGGTTTGACAAGGCACCGATTAAGCAACCAATTTCCTACGGAATGAATTGACATCAACTTGAAGTCCGACTCGGAATCAATGATTGAATGGGGACCTACATAAATAGCTACAATGAAACTTTGAAGTGTTGCATGATTTGAAGGTTGGTCCGGATCCACAACTACTTGCGGGAAAACCTTCTCGAACTTCGAGAATAATATGTCAGAGTTAAATGAATACGAAGAATCATTCGAACTGTTGTACCTGTTTCGCTGTTAGCAGTGCAGACATAACACCTTGGTCGTATCTAGATCATGTTAACTCTTGTGGCAATAAACGGATTCCCAAGATATTTGCTTACCCGAACAGAGTAAACCCCGTCCCTGCAACAAATGCCAGGGCAGCCGTAAGTTTGCGACCAGAAAGCAGGGGTGCAGCGTTGCGAATCCGTTCATCATACTCAGGCCCAAAGATGTCATCAGATTCATTTCTCCTCTTCTCTTCTTCGCCAGAATAACTGCGGCCGGCACTGCGAACAGAGGAGGCCATATTATGGTATCAGTCTGATGAAGAGGAATTGGGCATAGAAGATGCCATTGTGTGCGAGATTTATATGCACAGAAGCCGCTGAAAGTGCTCCAAAGTGATCCCTGTAATTTTTAGACATGGTATCGGTTGTACCTATTCTACATTCTCGCGAGCGCGTCGAAGTGGGGCACCACTTTGCCGTCTGTCGGAGAAGTTCGCTATCACGGGGTACCAGCGTGTCCAAGAATACGAGTCTCGTGATGGAAGCGAACGTAAAGAATACTGTGGGTAGAAAGCCGTTTTCATATTTTGAATGAATGAACTAGACAGACCGAATGTAATGGCAGTCCGGTTCCCCGTGCAGAAGATGGTGGTTTGCTCGAACTGAATGAGGAACTTGCACAGGAGCATGGACAAATCGGGACGCTCGGGCTGAACCGATCATGATCGCATCCACGTGGCTTTATCCGCTCCCAAGTGGTTTCCCTCGCCGGCTGAAGCGAAACACCTTGGTTTCTATCCACCCTTATTTCCTCAGGATAATCATCTCATGCAACGTCCTCCATATTCATGACAGCATCACAAGGAAACTTGAATTCATTGGGATAACTGGATACACGGGAACGTGTATCCTCGTGACAGCGCTGGACACCAGCAGACTCGGACATACATCCCGGTACAGGGTCCCTGGAATTCGTGTTCTTCACCAAAATCGTGCCGAGGCGTATACTTACCAAAGGATCTATCGATTTCACTTGGTCCACGTTGTGATAACAGTAACCTAGCAAAGTCACACAGGGCCATCTCTATGACTTATGTACTGCGATTGTTAACTCGGATTAGCACGCATATCCTAGGATCTATGGAGTCGTGGCAAAATCCTGCTACGTTTTCGAACAATCAGGGCTGTATCTCAGTAGCTGAGCAACCTTTTTCTCTCGTAATAATTGTGGGAGATGTTAGTGAACTGCTCTTACGCCTCGTTTCCTTGTTCTACCCTTGTGCTAGGTCCAAGCTATCTCTTTGTGTTGGGTATCCATTCGTCCTCGGCGCTAGGCAGTTGTCATTCCATGGTTCTCGGAGGGCTAGACAATTGCCTGCCCTAGTGAAATGACAGATCTCCTTCATTGTAAACGGAAGTATTGACCCGCGCTTCGGCACTCTCTGTTGTATTAGGTTCACTCTAAGGACCCTAGATGCTGCGCATCCCTCCCTCGGCGTGTACTCCTCATTGTTACTCTTCCACTACAAAGCTGCCTCTTGGGAAGTAGTGATAAAAAAAAACACCTCCTGTTACCGTCCAATTACCACCTTTGTCGCTGCAGTATCCTACCCCTATCGCGATAGAATTAGCGTTCTCAAAGAAACTGAATATCATGATTGATAACCAGACTCTACCCGAATACGCGTCTGAAGCGTTACTGTAAGCGTTACTTGGTCTTCTTCGGCTATGCTTGACACCGTACACAGCGAAAAGTGCCTGAAGACTATACAGAGTAAGTCCAGATAGCTATGAGCATGGCGATGAAAGCTGATGGTACCCTCAGGTGAAATAACCAACCTGACATTGAATTTGAATGAAGATCAAAGCCGCCGGATACGAGAACTTGAGTCCGATTTACGACAAACCAAAGCTGTCGTAGAATATTTTCAGACGAAGTTAGACAGTGCCAGAAATGAACATGCGAAAGAAAAGGCAGTTCTGATGGAAGAGATCACCAAAGGAAAGGAGCAACAGGTTCAGGAGCTCCAGATGATCAAGGTATCTGTTCTCGCGCATCACTTCTTTGTCATTCTCCACTCACAGACGTATTGGTTTTAGTCCTTGGAACGTCAAGTGTTTTGTTTGATTGATGGGGATGGAACCATCTTCTCATTGTCTCAAGTTGCTAAGGGCCAGACGGGTGGTCGTGAATGTGCTGCCAAGCTGACGGAGTCTATTCGAAAGCAGCTCAACACTGATCCCTTCCATCTTTATGTCTGGGTCTTCATAAATAAAGGTGGCTTCCTTGAAACATTGAGAAAATGCGGCAAGGAGGATGCCCGACGGAACTTTGACGACTTCATCAGAGGTTTCAATCAAGCCGCAGATAGGTTCCTTATGGTCGATGTCGGGAGTGGTAAAGAAGCCGTGGATGCTAAAATTAAAGGTGAGATCTTCCAGCTATCCTCGGAAGAAGCGTCATGAATGTCACTCTTTGTAGCGTACCTAGAGGATGAAGCAAAGTGTCTACAAACTATCAAGATTGTATTCGGAGGTAAGGGTTGTTCAGAACGGAACAGTGGACGTCAACTCACCTCAGATGACGAAATAGGATGTCACGATAATGGTTACTTGACAACTTTGAGATCACTTATCACCGCAGGACACGCTAGCAAACTCGTTCTTCTTCAGGGTTATAATGAAATGGCCGCTGGGTTTCGCACAATCGATCTACCCTGTTTGAGGGTCGATGACCTATTTGAACCAGAAAAATTATGTCCTAGTCAATCCGGTTCCCCCGTACTCTCCGCAGCGGTCGCCTCCACTCCGGCCGGGATAGTCAAAGAGAGACTTCGATCCAACAGCGCAACTTTCACCTCGCTTCCGGCTAGTGGGGCGCCGGTGAACCAACGAATACCGTTACATCCAACTCAATCAGGTTCTACGGGTCTTGTTTGGCGCAAGTGAGTAACTTACTCTTTGATGGAATACACCTCCTCTAACTAGAACATGTTAGCACCGTTGCTTCTCCCCAATCGCCCCGATCTCGCCATATCGATCCCAACAAGGTGAGTAGCGATGGTTGACATAGCACCGGCCAAGTTCATTGCTGAGAACTCTGCGATTAGCCCCTCTCTAAACGTAAGTGGTATTGGAAAACAGCATTGCAGTGCATTGACAAAATCTTCAGAGGATCCCCCTCCTTGCAACATTTTCTACCTGACGAAGGGGTGCAAATTCGGAAGCGCTTGTGCCTTTGCCCATGATTATCTTTTGACGGCTGAACACATCGAGTCGATGCAAGAGAGTGCCAAGAAGTCACCTTGCGCAGCCATGATAAGAGGTGAGTCGTCATGCAAGAAGCAGCAGTTGCGGCGTAGAAGCTGACATTTGGACATTTGTACAGGGGAAAGTTGCCCTTACGGAGACTCGTGCTGTTATGGGCACAAGTGTCCCTTCGGATCTAAATGTCACTTTAATAAGATGGGCATATGCAAGTTTTCTCTAGGTGAGTTCCCGACAGCGCCAAGTTGCCGACTTTCACTGATGCAGGGTTAATGGAGTGGGAATGCACGCGGACTAGGACCCTTGTTTGATTGATGCCCCGCGGCGATCCTCCGTTGTGGTATCCGAATCTACTGCGTCTATTTTTGTACTTATAGTTTATGTCACAGAGGAATGTGAACTAGTATGCTATGTCTAGCGGCAGTGTCGGGTGGTTATGCTCAGGGATAAGAGGGCTTCGTGGCGTTAGAACTGAACAGGGCATGACGAGGACAGAGAGAGGATCAGTCTTCGTAGATGCCGTGGATAGCACCGATTGGGTAGTTAACCCCCGAATGCCTAGTTTAGGCGCATAAAACGCGACTCAACCGCCGGCTCCCATATGTCAATCTGGGACGGACAGCAACAAATCTCGTGTCTTTTGAGTTTCGCCATACAGTTCGTGGGATTAGAAGCTGACTGAGTTTGTTCAGATTTCCATAACGTGCCTATCTGGACCAGAAGCGTTTCGGGGAATCTAGCCAACTTCACCGCCGCAGTCTGACTGGCAGCAAGAATCATGTTGGTCCTCGGCGGTTATATATATTCCATTCTTCAATCCTCTTTCTCCCCACTTTCACTATCATCCTTGGTTTTCTCTTTTTCTCCTTTCTTTTACCAATAATGACCTCGACGACGACTGCGGCGGGGGAAGTTAATAAACAGCTCTGGTGAGTCATCCCCCACCGTCGTGTTTCGGAGATAGACTCGCTTAACAATTTCATTATGGCCATAAGGGACGACGCTCTTACGCGGCTCCTAGGTACGTCCGGTACTTGTGTGTATGATGCAACACCCTTTCGACACACCGTGGCGCGCCTTTCCTCAGACTTGTCCACTGTCACTCTGAAACGCAATGCCGACCTAGAAACCCGAGTCAACGAGCTTGAACTTGAGCTCTCCGTATGGAAGCAAGCACACTCGAACATGGTCGAGATGGTGGACCGCGATAAAAAGGCCCACAACGTACAGGTGGCCACTCTTAACAGACAACTATCGTCTTTGGATGCAATCAAAGTAGGCCCACACTTTGCCGCCCACCGCCCCAAATCATTGCTTATGTTTCGAACCCCAGAATCCCTTCATTTTGTGTGCCATTGACGGCAACACCAACATTTTTAATCAGACACTTTGGAACCAAGGCCAGCAAGGCGGTCGACTCGCAGCTCAATTGCTCACCAAGGGGATTGCCGAGTACCTCTCCCAGGAAGAGGTCCAGGTATTCGGCCGTCTATCATTTTGGATCACCATATTTGTGGATCGTGAACGCCTCCTGGCTACATTAATCGGGAGCAACATTTGTACTTCTGAACAGTTCAAAGCATTCTTCACTGGCTTCACTGAAGCCTCGACCCGTTTTCTTGTGGTGGACGCCGGAACTGGACAATCTTCTGTTGATGCGAAACTCCAAGGCAAGTCACTCACGGTCGCGGTGTCAATTGTATTTTAAGGATTCTTTCCTTTATGCAGAATATATTGAGACATATGCAAGGTTCCCTCAGACTCTTCGGCTCATTCTCGGAGGTACGACCTGCTTCCATATAATAATTCATAATCGCTATATTCATACCGATCCTAGGCGGTTACGACTCCGGATACTTGGGCACCTATAGCTCCTTGAACAGAGAAGAGCTTCTGGGAAAACTGGCTCTCTTGAGAGGACCAGTAGACCCCACCGACGATGTCCAAGGCTTGGCCATACCATCCATTTCCGTCGAAGAATTATTCGAATTGCATAAATTACCTGGCGTCGACAGTAAGCGGCCTGGACCAATTTCATTGCCGACGACCGGGCTAGGCAGCATCACCACTAATGGAGGCTTGATCAGTCCCCAATCCGAATCACACTTCTCTCGGACTTCCGAGCCTTCAAGACAAGTAGGGCCAGGGAAGCTCATCGATCCGACCAAGGTATGCATCGTCCCGCTACAGAATGAATTAAAAAAACTTACAATTCCGTTCAATAGCCCCTTCATAAACGTCAGTATTCGCTTTATCGTGTGATGAATGATGCCAACCCTCGCACATAGAATCGCCTCCTCCGTGCAATGAACATTACCTTATGACATGTTCCAAAGGGGTACGTCTAGCATCATTACGTTCCGGCATATCAACTGACGTCCCATATACTGCAGTCGTCGTGCAAGTACTCACACGAGTGGAATCTAACTGCTGAGCAATTGGATACCTTAAGTAAGAATGCGAAGAAAGCTCCTTGTAATTATCTCAAAAATGGTGACCCTATTTCCCTTTTATCTCCGCGAGAAAAATCTCTAATCATGATGACCTGCCAGGCTTGCCGTGCCCCTATGGAAGCAAGTGTTGCTGGGGTCATGTCTGTCCCAGTGGTTCTAGATGCTTCCATCTTAGCAAGGGCAAGTGTTGGTTTAAAGGCGGTAGGTGTTAGCATAATTACATCCCGAGTGTTTATTAACGGTTTTACAGCGAGCATGCACCCACCTGTTTCCCCCGATGGTTCCACTCCCTAGATACCACCACGACCCAGTTTTAATCCCTACCATTTAACGATGTTGGCGACTTCCAGTCCTTTCCGAGCAACACTCTTTCCCTCCCGTTTCTTGCACCATATTGGATGAGGATCTTATTTTAACGTTTCCGTGCGCTCCATCTATACTTATGCCAGCCACTGTAGTAGCGGGCTCGATTCGCTTTTTAACATGTTGTGTACCACCAGGCCAGTATCTGTAACGTATGCTGATGATATTGCATCTATTTTTGTACCGAGAGCATATTATTGAAGAAGTCTTACGACAGGGGAGACTGCGGCCTGGAGATCGCATCGGTGTTGACGCAAGGGGTATAGACGTGAACTACCCGCGATGCCATAGGGTGCACTACTGGGGCGCTTGACGGTAATTACGGTCTGATAGCTGGGTCTGCCTCGGCAGCGCGCGTATAGCACCCGTGAGAAATCGATCGATATATTGCAGACTGCCTCCAGACCGTAATCAACCCCAGCCTGCATAACTCAACTTCCAACTATCACCATGTCTGCTGTACGTTCCTCTGCAGAATGCCACAGCTACTTCCCCGTCTAATATTATCCATATAGCCTCACGAAGAAGATGACTTCGCGCCAAGCAACACCCCTGGTATATATCTTAAATGCTTCCGTTCCCGATTACACCGTGACATTCACTGACTGTATGCGCTCTTCCATTCTTGCAGGTTACAAGGTTGGGGCGGCAAAAACTGTCGATGAATATGCAACCCTCGATGCCGAGGATGAGAGTTTGGCCCGTTGGAAAGCTAGCTTAGGTATCGTCCCAGGTGCATCGACCCCAGCATCTGGACCCCAAGTATGCACTTTGCTTTAGATCAGCATGGCAACAGCTTCTAAATGTATTGGAACCTTCCAGGTCTCGGTGCTAACTCTTGAGCTTGCTTCTCCTACCCTTCCTTCTGGCAAACATCTACGTATGGATGTTCAGAGTCCCGCCTCTCTCGAAGAAGTCAAGAAGAACCCATTTGTTATCAAAGAGGGTGTCGAATACAAGTGCGTCTACCTGTCTTCTAGGCATCTCTTCATTGCCTTACAAATTTCCAGTGTCCGAATCACATTCAAGGTTAACCACGGTATTTGCTCGGTCGGTGTTATAGTGCCCTTGCGCAGCTCCTTTGACACTAACCTTACTTACAGGGTGTCCGCTATATGCAGGTTGTGAAGCGTGCTGGTGTGAAAGGTGAGCGCTGACCTGATCACAAGACCCTCACCTATCTAACCCGCGGCTTTCAGTGGACAAGATGGAACAGATGCTGGGTTCTTACGGTGCCCACCCTAAAGGCGAGGCATACACGAAGAACTTTGACCCCGAGGAGTCACCATCTGGTATGCTTGCTCGATCTGGTACCTACCACGTTCGTAGCCGGGTTGTGGACGACGATGGCAAGGTATATGCTGGTGAGTTTTATACATGCCTCGTGTATCTTTTATCAATATCACTCACATGGCTCTCCACAGATTGGGATTGGTCATTCAAGCTCGGTAAAGATTGGGCGTGATATGAAGTATGTGCCTTGCTCCTCGGGCTTGCTTCTTGTCTCGAATCATTGGTCAACTGGCTTGTGTGCATTTAGTCTCTTTGGATGTATCGGATATCCCTAAACATATATATCATAAACACTATCACTGGAATAGAAATGAATCAAATGTATCTTCGCCGCTTTCCCCAAGCGAATGAGTACGAATTATGTTTTGTGAATTGTTCTAGAGCGCCAACCACTGTGTAATTGCTTTCTGGACAAATGTGACGCCGGCAACGTCCGACTCTTTCCTCTCAATCATGCGCATCCTCCTACACGCGTCTCGACTCCATACTTCACGGATACGAGCATCTTCACAGGTACCAAGAGGGTTTGCAAACCTGACAAGTCGAAAACGTATATCTCATATACCGAGATATGTACACAACACACGAAGCTTGTCGACGCAACCAACAGCACCCATCGCGGCTGCATCGCAGTCATGGATAGATCGGACACCCACAAGAATTCAACCTTACCTGCACTTAATGCGACTAGACAAACCTATTGGGACCATCTTACTATACTACCCGTGTAGTATGTAACAACCCGCCAGTCACAGGCTAGCTCATTCTGAATTGAATACGTATCTTTACAGCGTGGTCAATTACAATGGCCTCATTCGCACTTGATACGCCCATATCAATACCTCTCACCTATCTCGGTCTCTTTGGTGTCGGTGCGCTCATTATGCGGGGTGCAGGATGCACTATTAATGACATGTGGGACAAGAACCTCGACAAAGCCGTCGGTAAGTGCCATGTGTTCTCTACTTCTCCTTTCTGCATTTCAGATGATATAGAAATCGATTTCCTGAAGCCAGAACGAAGGATAGACCATTGGCTAGAGGGGATATCACACCGACCCAGGCATTTGGTTTCTTGGGTGTGCAATTGACCGGAGGTTTGGCTGTTTTAACGCAGCTTAATTGGTATAGGTGAGTCTAGACACATATCTCGACCTCCGTCCTCGACCAACTCTATACTTGTATCTTCTAGTATTCTATTGGGTGCTTCATCGCTCTCGGTAGTCACTATCTACCCATTCATGAAAAGAATCACATACTGGCCCCAGGCTGTTTTAGGTGCGCCTCGATTATTGTGCCCTGATCTCCTCGACGACTCATCTGGAATGCAACTATTTCTTTCTCAGGCTTGGCATTCAACTGGGGAGCCCTTCTTGGTTGGTCTGCAGTAGCTGGAGCGGTGAACTGGAGCGTCTGTCTTCCTCTATACGCAGGAGGCATTTGTTGGACACTCGTCTACGATAGCATTTACGCCCATCAGGTACGTCCGACCGTGCTGAACCATCTCACTTTCATGTGTAACTCTTACATGCTATCTTTGTAGGACAAAACAGACGACGTAACAGTCGGTATCCGCTCAACAGCCCTCCTCTTCGGACAAAACACCTTCCCCATCCTTAGCGCACTAAGCGCATCTCTCTCTCTTTCATCTCACTCGCCGGGTATCTCAACGGCCAAGCACTCCCATTCTATGCCGGTGTCGGTCTTGCCGGGGTACAACTCTTCCGTGTACTAAAGAACACGGATTTCGATAGTAGACCGAGTTGCTGGAAAAGATTCGTGGGTTGTGGATGGGCCGGGTTCTGGGTATGGATGGGAGCCTTGGCGGATTTTGGATTGTTGGCATCTGGTATCCAACTGCCCACCATTTTCTGATATAATACAATTGTGATGTTGGAACGCCATAGGGTATTGATTTCAGTGGTAATATATCCACTTACTTCTTTCTCGCACATTCGTGTCTTCGACGTGTGTCGTATCGGAAAGCTTACAGCTCTTTCGGAAAACCTTGTCACACGCCTTTTTTTTTTTGAAAGTCGCATTAGGCGCTTCGCTACCAGCGGGTACTCTAAAGGCCCAACTGACGACTTATGGTATATTTAGTGGGTTAGTGCATTGTTTACTGTACTATATCTGTGCATATATATTCAGTGATATCAGACATTCTTTTACAGTGCAAACCGAGCCCAACAGAGTGTTCAATTATGACTTCAGGCATTTAGTGCTTGTTAAGCGTGGGATATCAAAATCATCATGAGCTACTGCTTTTGGTAACAAGAAGGGCTTGAGCGCCCAATATTGATGCGTCCGTAAAAAAAAAAAATCAGGCGTGCGACAAGGTTTTCCGAAAGAGCTGTAAAAGGGTATTTGAAGGTATTTTTTATTCAATTGGTATCTACGATACTCAAAAAATACACACAAGTACCGTACAACACAGACAGGGGAGGGTAGAGAGAGAAGACCAGTGATAGAACAACCAGAAGTCACAAGTAAATATCAACTGCCAATGCGACGAGATCTGCTGAACCAATGGATAATGCGGAGAGGGAAGATTGGATTGACGGAAGGGAGCACCACCAGGAGGTTTTCCGGGTATGTAAGAAGATATGGAAATCCGAATTAGGCGGATGAAGTGAAATGTAAGATCATGAGGGGATTCATTAACAATACACTAAAGTGAAAAGAGTAAGAGCACAACAACAGATCGAGTATAAACACAGAGAGATGATAGAGAGGAACGTGAGGATGCGTGAATGCGTGATACAGGAATCCAGTGTAACTATGGATGGCAATGCAAGAGGGCTTGCGATCGTAATGGTGTACCACTATAGTGGCGACGTGGTTGACATGTAGACTTTCATCTGAATGTGCGATGGAACTGCAACAAGGAAGAACCTCAAGCAGAGCTGTGGAATTTGACAGTAGCATGGGTATGGCTCTTCAACCATCCCTTGAAAGCCACAACACTCAACGTCCAGCAGAACGCCAAACACGTTATAGCGACGGCGACGTTGAGGAACATCATCATGTCATCGTGACCCTGCCTCATTGCAGCAATCGTCAGCTCTTCTGTCGAGAACATGAACATCAGACCTCCACAAGCGAGGAAGAACGACGCCAATGCTTCCGTAGGTGGTCGTGAAGGGAGTATAGAACGGGGAGGACCGAGCCACAGGAAGAAGTATGTCAGACAACGGAGGACGGCGAATGCACTGAGGAGGTATCCCCATAGCATGTGGATTTGCACTTGGAACACATATGTTTGGAAATGTGCGCTCATGGCAGCACCGGTAATACCAATACAAAGAGCTGGGAATGGGTTGAAGCTCGCGATGTACGTCGGTGGTTCAGCAACAGCTTCCGATGTGCGAACAGATGGTGGCATGGCAGCAGTTGCGCCCGAAGCCAACAATCGACGGATTCGTTTGGATTCAATGCCCATACCGATGAGACCGGCGAACCAGTACATGACAGCGATGGAGATATGTTGAATTTGCTTCGTGGTGAAGGGATCGCCTGGGTGTGCACCGAAACGTTCCATCCAAGTATTGGTGATGCCATAGGTAAAAATAACAGCACATTCGACGAACTCGGCGGAGACGTGTTGGTTGTTCCCAGGTGCGCGATTCCAAGCCCATCCCAATTCAGAGAAGGCACCGAGGAAGCGAGCAAAGGTGACAAGACCGTAGCACCAGAAGATGGCGCCCTCTGTGAAGCGGAGAGGAAGGGAAGAGGTGTGGAGTGATTAGAAAGTGGTAATCATACAGAGAATGGCTGAATTACTCACTGATGAGGTGAGCGAGACAGCCGTTGACCCAGTTCTGACGGCACCCGCCCGTGTAATCCACGATACCGGTAAGGACTTGCATGAGGCCGGCGAAGACAAGCATACGCTCGGATGTCCCAAAGGCGATGTGACCAACCCGCTTGAGGAAAGAGGCTTTGTTCACATTCTTCCAAATGCCCTCGTGTAAAGTTTCGTCGGAGTGTATTGACCCTCTTGGAGAGTGAGCCCTTGCAAACAGGGTTCGTTCTGAGGCCGCGGATTGAGGATAAACATTACTTGCCCAATGTGCAGTAGCGTGATGTTCTTCTTGTGCGAGTTCAATGTTGATAGGTTCGATGGTCTGGGCTCGGCGAACATGAATAGGGTCCGCTGGTTCAGCCTCTTCAAGTTCCCTCGCCTTTAGCTCAACCGCGTCATAGTCCTCGGGTTCTTCATGCACGAGATTAACATATTCCGCGCTAGTTCCCGATGCATGCTCCTCTCGATCAAGCACAATGGTGTTCCAACACGATTTAAAGGTAAACCGTTCCTGGCCCGATCGTACCGAGCGGACATAAGATACCGCCCGACCGACCAATGCAATGAAATCGAGGGCAGATACCACGCAGGCCAGTAATAACACAAAGTAGCCATGGGGACCATGCTTATTCCCTTCGTACCTGCGGAGTGAAATGAAATAAGAGACTGCATGAGTGGGCCGGGACCGGGAAGCACGGTATGACGTCGGTGCCGGTGTGACTTACATGTTAGGAGTCAATTTTTTGTAAAGCGCGCTGAAGGCCAATCCCAAAGAGACGAGGGTCCAGAACACAATAACAGACAGCCCATGCCAAGCGTGCTTAACCGAACGCAGCGCAATGCCTGGGGGATGCGTAATCAGGACGAATGTTCATCTCCGAAGACCTCGGTTGTAGATAACCAACTACGAGAACTTACCTATTGGCAAAGCACCAAAGAACGCAAGGCTCATGAAGGTAATGTGAAGGCCCATAAGACCTGGGTATCGTGAATGCTCGGGGTCATGATCGGCGAGGTCGATGGTCCAATACGAGGGTGGTGTAGGTTGATGGTACAATAAAACCTCGGTCTCGTTGAGTTCCAGCAGTGGCTGGACGTGGTGGTTATGACCATGTCCATGCTCATGCCCTCCGTCGCGGGGTATTAGTTCGTGAACAACAGTTCCAGATCGTGCAGCGAGTTCAACGGTGTCTTGAGCAGATAGTGCAGCACCAACGAAGGCCGCAGCGAGGGCAGGGATAAGGAAAGGGAGAGTCCTCCAGTGGGAACGCATGGTGTGCGCACAGGGGATGCGGGAGAGGTGGAGAAAGAAAGGAGGACAGGGGCGGGGAGGTAGATATAAGGAGACGGGCGGGCTTAGATGTGGAGGAGAGACTCCCCGGCCAAAGTCGGACTAGAGGAGGCACTAGGAGGGGGAGATGTAAATAATATGCAGAGAGGATTAGAATTATGTGTGTTATTGATACACAGGATGGATCTGACTAATCCAGATTCCAGACAAGCATTCCCGTCTCATCTGCCATTGCAATATCAGCCTGGGCGAGACTCGGTCGACGAGAGAACCAGAAGGAAACCTGCCGAAATACGAGAGACCATGTTGCGTATGTCCGAGCGCGTCACAAACGAACCCTACCTGCCCTGCATCCCTACCTTCTCCCCCTTCTACCGCTCGCACGCCTGTATCCACCATCCAGGGTTGCACGTTCCCTCCATCGCTTCTCGAGCTCGCTACTGAGATTTATACAAAAGTACATCATTCCAAGCAGCGAGCTCGATAGGGATGGGAAGCATAGTAAGCTGCTCTGTCACAGTCTTGTCCCAAGGCCTTCCAAGGTCCACTACCAGCTGATACGCTGACAAACACGATCTACCGTAATCGGAAAACCGGACGCGCTAAGATCCAGATACTCCGTCCACACAACTCTACACAACTTTCCGCGCTTGGCTGCTCTTCAGGGTGCTGACGACCATCCTTCAATTCAGTCTCAGATGAAGAGTCGACTGTGGCAACCGCGAGAAGACTGTCTCAGACAACCTGTTTTCTGTGCTGAGCAGAACAGAGTGCGAAGATATTCTACTTGGGTCGGGGTCGATTAGATCGGTCGGTCGATCCGCCGAAACACTAGCATTCATTTTCGGCATGACGTTGTCCTCAGTCAGCTCGGGACTGGCCGCTGTATTTCGTCATCCGAAACCCCGGTACCGTCTGCAACACCCCCTTCGTCGCAGCAAGTCGCAGCCCGCTCCTTCAACGCTGTTTTCCGCAGGCTGCCATGATAAAACCGCCCAATCTGCGGACAACCTTCCTTCCTGACAGCCTGTTGGTCTCCTGATTTTATGTTTATTTTCCAGATTTCTACATGTGTTTGCATCATGTTCCAGACACTATCTCATGATCAGTCATTCTTACATACGAAACCCTCAGCCCTCCCTCCCCCACACTCCCCTCCGAAATCCGAATCACCGAATATCCCTTGCAAATATTCCCATTTGACGCAACAAGAACAACAAAAACAAGCTAAGAGCTTACGTGCTCATTAAGGTCACTACTTCTCTATGTTCGACTTTTGACTTCAGTTCCCACTGGCCACTTCTTTCAATGAATCAGATCAAACCCATTCGTTGGGTGTACCGGTGCTCTCGGGAATTACGGACGCCCAAAGGCTGGATGACCGCACTTTAAAGCTAGTCTCCGACTCTTCCTTCCCAAGAAAACATGCCTATACAATACGTGCCTGTACTGATTAAGCTACCTTGACTCATCTCCGATGGAGGAGCACTTCACTTGAGGAAAGTCATCCTGATTGATCCTACCAATCCTTTTTCTCAATCTAGCGATCACAATGCGTTTTGATCTTGATGTTTGATTAGGATGATGGCGGCCGTTTTCGATGACTCAAATCCCACCATATTCCCATCGTTGTTTCTTGCAGGATCCCGAGTAAAAGGAGCGAACCAGGACCCTCTCGCGATGAATTCAGGACAAATCCAGACGTCTACTCGATCTCGGGAGCGTATCCTAGAATCGTCGCGGACGCTTGAAATATCACATCCGGATTCACTATGGAACGCCAGTAACTTCTACAGTTTGATTTGATGTCTCTTCCCAATCTTCTCTTCTCTAGCCAAGTGTTGCGAGAACTTCGGCCATCGTATATCATTCTCGGGGAGAACGCGACTTCGCAATTCTGACATTGAATGGTAGCCCCGACTATGTGGGCATCATGATCTTACGACGTCAATTCTATTCACATTCACATAGGATGATGGCGTCATTCATTTTTTCTTGACAGTTAGGATGAACACACGGATACTACGGCGCAGACTACGTGAACTACGCATGTATACGTTTATACTCGCACAGTCTTTGGACCGACCTTCCTCCATCCTTGGCAGATCGCGGTGCGTTCGAAATACGTATATCTCATGCTATGCTCATCTCCGTATGATCTCAAATTTCAAATAAATATGCCAATTCTTGCTCACATCCAGGTTCTTTTCACATATCCTAAAAGACTCTTTCCGTCTTCTATTACTCTCATTCCCATTCTATTCTCCTGGGTAACGTAAGCCGAATACGCCTGTCTACTGCAATGACGTTCCCTCATGAGCTCTGTCAACTGGGACTATCGTAATGCTTGCCTTTCATCGGAAGGTATTGACGTAAGCTTACAATATCCCGGTACTAATGGATATACACTCTTCTGTATTCCCATATAAGATTGTGGTCTGTTTCGGACGGAGTTGACGATACGAAAGATCCGATCTCCAATATCCTTAATCACTCTCGCTCCGAATTGTCGGAAGTTCTACTTAACGCGGAGTTAAATGTTTCAAGTTTTGTTGAAAATCTGCTTACTGTACTCAGGTATAGGACCGGCGATGCCTCCTTCGATGTTATCATTTCACCTGTCAAGTTGCTCCTAGTATTAGTGACGCGTGGACGAACTGATGTGTATGTGTATGACACTACTGAATAAAACACCTGTGGTCTTAGGTGTTCTGTGTTTCTAGTGCAAGATTCAAAATGAAATTGTCGAGGTACATTGCTATGATAGAACTCAAGAAGCAGGCTTGAAAATTTTAGGTTCGAGGTTCAAGAAGGCCTCTTCGCTTCCATTGCTTATTTGTAGAATGACAATATGCAGAAGTAACACTTTGTGTGACTACTTGGATCTGATCTTGGTATAGCAAATTGAACTAGAGCATCATGGAAGTTTTGTGTTTCCTGAAGTGTATAGAAGGTTGGAAACAGGTACGAGTCATTGTGAGCTTAAGCTTGATGCGAAACTTGCGTGGGCTGCTAATGTTATGATTCATGAAGGCCCTTTAGATACAAGACTTTAAGCTTTACCAAAGAATTCCGGGCCCTCTAACCTGGTGCCAGTGGGTTGCACTCAGGCTGGCATGTACAGAAGACGTCGAGGATGGACAGGTCTAAGGTTAGGGTCCGGTACTCAGGCTATACATGTGAAAACTGGCAACATTCCGATCGATTGCATTTCTGAGAAATTCGATATGATATTCATGGGGATGGACATGTCGTCCCACACCGCGCCGCATTGCTCATCTCTGTTATCCCCAATAGCTCCATAACAGCCCAAGACTTTCTTGCTTCATCTACTCGATGGTCTAAGCATCTACACACCCAAACTAGGATTTCGCTTCCCCAATTTCATATCTGTCATATTTCTCCTCCGACCCACCTGACGTATCTCTGCGTTCTTCGGTGGATCTTAGTCGCTCGCACAAACGACCAAAGCGGACACTGGGATACTTGCTTACCTCCGCACTTTGTGTAACAAGACCATAGCCATGGGGACCTCGAATGCGCTAGCTAAGCTCCGACATTTCGTATGGGGTGAAGTCCCGCAAAGTAAGACGGAGAGAAAGTTGTTGTTAAAGATAGACTGGTTTATATTGTCTTATTGCTGCCTTATGGTATGTAAAGCTCGTTGCAATTTGGTGACTTGGATCTTAGCGTATCACCCCTTTTGCCATAGTATTTCACGAATTGTACGTGGTCGTGTGCCATGAGTACTGTACCGGTCCACGGATATGGGTGCTCAGGAACCTGTACTGTTCTATAGATCTCGATCGCTCGAATGTATCAAATGCTTATGTGTCCGGGATGCGTGAAGACCTACACATGCTTGGGACTGAATTCAATGTACGTATGCATAGCCTGTGTCGGCTTCACGAGACTTATGGATGGTTTACAATAGAAAATAAACACAATTTTTACTTGTGGGTATATCGTCGGAATGATACCCAGTAAGTTCAGACTTTATGCGCTGAGGATGACATGTCATGATGTAATGTTTCTCCATAGACAACTTAATGCTTCAGCGAGTTTCACCTCGGATATGGTTCCCTTCCATGCAAATTATATGGGGAGTCCTAACATTTTGGTGAGTCTGATTTTAAGAAAGGCGCATATAGCGACCACAGAACTCACACTTTATCTTATCTTAGCACGGCCGCGGTAACGAAGGTGGAACATGTGAGATTTCTTATTTATAATCTGTTCCCAAACAAAGCTTACGAAGGATTCCACAGATTTACGCTATTCGATTCTTCCAAGGTATGGCAGAAGCATCTACGTTTGTTGGGACACACTATATTTTGGGATCGTACGTCCGGTGTCCTTTCTGTTATATCGAACGCAGGCTGAAACATCTTACGCAGGTGGTACAAACCTGGCGAACTTGGGAAACGATCCGGAATATTTACTAGTTCGGGACTGATTGGAACATTGTGAGTGGTGCTCACTAAATTTTGCACTGTGCTCGAAACCAATCATTTCACCTCTTACAGGTTCTCCGGAATTTTACAAGCTGCCGTGTACAAGTATGTAAACCAGACCACGCAAATACGGCTGGGACTAATCATTAAAACACTTCCCGTCAAGGCATCTGAATGGTGTGGCTGGGCGTAGCGGATGGCGTTGGTTGTGAGTATTTTTAGGCTTTAAACTTATATAGAATCTCGGAATTCAATATTTACATCCCCTGCTTACTTAGATTTATCATCGATGGTGTAATAACCCTACCCATCGCTCTATATGGGTTCCTCATATTTCCTGATGTACCAGCTACCACTAAAGCTTTCTACTTGAGCGAAGAGGTACATCGTATATCATCAAGAACTATAACTTCTTCAGTTTTGTACTGAACCAATGTCCAGGAACGTCTTCTCTCCTCCGATCGTCTGGACAAAGGCAGAGATCTCACACACGAACCGCCAACTTGGAATCTATTGAAGAGAGTGGTCAGTCGTTGGAGATGGTATGCTTGTAGTCTCCTTGTAAGTCAAGACACGACTACAGGCGATATCACACCGTCTAAAACCGTTGACTTCGATAGTTCGCCATTTCAGGAGAAACAGAAAGTTTCGGCTCAAACAACTTGATGGGCCAATGGTTGAAAGCCATTGGTGGTTATACCGTCGAACAGATTGGTATGCGTTTTTTTGGTACTTATTTTGCCCAATATAAGATTTATTGAACGATTTAGACTTTTATCCCTCTGGAATGACTGCGTTTGCCATCGTCTCTACACTTGTTTGTGCTACTTGGACCGACTCAACTCGGTCTCGTGCGAGATGGCCTGTATTAGTATACATGGCGATCTGTACTATCATTGCCAGTATTTGTATTCTGGTGTGGAGTAGTCCGACCGGACTAAAGTTCTTTGCGTATTATCTGGCTGGCGCAAGTTATGCAGGACAGGCTACTACTTTTGCGTATGTTTTTCATAAGTATATCTACGTTATAGACTGCCTATTCACGATTATCCAGCTGGGCAAACCAAATATGTGCAGATGATGATCAAGAACGCGGTATAGTCCTTGCATCTATGAAGTGAGTTACATCCAAACCATTACTGCAGACGAACTTGCTCAATGCTTTATTTCAGTATGTGGAATAACGTAATCAACGCATGGTGGCCCCTTGTTTTCTACCCTGCTACGGACGCACCTAGATTCACCAAAGGCATGTGGGCCATGATTGGGATGTCAATCGCGACACTCCTCATCACTTGGCTCGTATGGTACCTAGAAAGAAGAGAAAAGAGGATCAAATCCAAGAGCGAAGTATCTCTAGATGGTGAAGATCGTACTGTAGACGAAAAGAAATCCCACGAAGCTCACGAATAGATTCTAATCAGACTCTGACGACAAGATGGGTGTTGGGTGTGGGGAGGACTGAATTGCAAAGCACGTACTACGGGACTAAATACAGCAAAGCTAGAGAGACCCTGTTACCAATTAATTACATCATCGTAAGAAAGGCGTGAGTAGTCTCTGCACATCGGACCAGCCAATGCCAGAGACATTAAGTTACTACTGAGAAGAAGACTATTTGGGGCATTAATATTCGTGAAAACTGACATCATTAAAAAAATCCTTTGCGTGCAATTTATAGCTCGAGTGATGGGGGAACAATCCTTTAGGCATTGACCACCTAGAGACACAAATTGGTCGTCAGATGATGAACAGACTCCGTCAGAAGCTTTTATGTATTTCACTGACCTTCAAGAGTTTTCTGGACTTCTGGTGATGAAGATGGTGAGGGCTATCGGGCGAGTGCGGAGAGCTAGGTGCACTGCTGAAAGACGACGAGCGTGAGGACGTAGGGGAGTGGGGTACATCCTGCGCGTATGGACTATTCCCGTAGCCTGAAGGACCAGCGGCGGCCATATTCTGACCAGCGTAAGCACCTGTTTGGGGTGGTTGAGGCACTGCGTAATGATCTGCGGGATGATCGAAGGGCGATCCTTGATGGCGCGGGTCTTGGAAGGGATCAGGAAGTTGAGGAGGAGCAGTGTGGAGGTAACCAGGCTCTGGAACTCCATGCTGAGGACCCGGGTAACCACCGTGGTATGGTGCATTATCATATGCGCTGTATGGCTGCTGCTGTT
The DNA here is from genome assembly GCA_038087015.1 of Cerrena zonata. NCBI lineage: Eukaryota > Fungi > Basidiomycota > Agaricomycetes > Polyporales > Cerrenaceae > Cerrena > Cerrena zonata. The sequence continues at coordinate 343,009 of JASBNA010000001.1, forward strand.
GCTGTTGGACGGGGTACGCGGGTTCACCGTATTGCTGGTGGGCAGCTGCACCATAGTCAGGTCCGTTGTGGTCGAGGGGGATCTCTTGCATGTTACCTTGGTCGGGTCCTTTCTCATAGTCTCCTTCGTCTTGGGGAGCAACGCTTTCGTCATCGTCATCGTCACCTCTTCGGTGGAGGTAGACGACTATGGTTATGATGAGGAGGAGAAGCAGGACCACGCAAGCAACGATACCCGCGATGGCGCCGGGGCTTAAACCATGTTTCTTCTTGTCGTCACCACCATCTTTGTCAGAGGAAGCTGTAGATGAGGCCAATGCGGCTGAGACTGAGGAGGCGGCAGCAGCAACCTGTCCGTTGATAGTGGCAAGCGCATCTTTCAAATTCCCTCCTCCAGCGGCAGCAGCTCGTTCAGCAGGCTGGACTTGCACGGGCGAAGGTTGGTCTTGTTGTTGCTGCTGTTGCTGTTGAGTTTGTTGCTGAGTTTGTTGTTGGGGCGCAACGGGTGCAGGAGTGGGTTGAGAGAGAGGTAGAACCACTGAAGACGAGATCCGAGGGAAGCTTATGCTACTTTGCCTAAGAAAGCAACGCGCAATGAATATTTATGTATGCGTCTGGAAAGTGCAATAACTTACGTGGGGAAAGCAATAGAAGTAGGGTGACTCGGGAAGACGAAAGATGGTTGCGCATGTTGTTGCACAACTGGCTGTTGGTTGCTCACTCCAAACGAGCTAGTGCGAGAGTTGGCTTTCGCTGAGCCTGGTGCTACAAATGCTCGTACGGCCCTAAAAAGCAACATTAAACATTTCTACGACGTGTTATCGCGGAAGCAAACTCACAAAGCATTATTAACAACTATTCGATATCGGTCAATGAGTTATATCTTGGCATACAATGAGAGGGACTTACACTCATCCACTTGTGCGTTGATCTCCCGTCTCAATAACTCTTCGTAGTCAACATAAGCACGTCTCCGAAGCAACTCGTCCACAGTTGCACGCAAAAAGAGGGCATTGTCGAATTCCATGATGTCAGTTCGTAAAAGTTCACGTATAATTTTAACTTGCTTCGTGAAAGAGAGTGTGCAATGTTGGTTGTGAAACCGTCAAGTTGGTTCTTTGAAACTCTCGTTCGTCTACCAGAGACTCCAGAAAAGAATGTTGAACCAGTCAACGAAGCAAGAAAAAAGCCACAAACGTCGTCAACAACGCCGGGAATAGGAAAGGGTCGTAAGATGATGGAAGAGAGACAACAGTCAGTCCTGCAGTTCCCGGAGCGCACGAGGGAGCTTATAATTGCATGGCGATGTATAAGCGATTGATGGCTGTGACGACTCCAGGATTGTTGGCATCGATACGCACCAACGAAACGCTAACATCGATCAGCTTGGTACCGACCGGCGACATGCGCAGATGGCTCACACCCGGGGAACGTTTCGGGGTATGAAAAACAAGGTCCAACATTCAAATACACCTTCACCAGAGTTTTACTACACACATCTACCCAACGATTGATGAGAATACAAAAAGCAAGAGGAAGCAAGACATGCTACAGACTGACTATTAGTGATACAATCCAATGAAAACAACTTATTCGTATGATTTGCCATTCCGTTCCATGATCTCCCGAGAGGTCCAAGAAGACGAGTGAATGCATGAGCGTCAAGCGCAGCGACCTTGAGTCTGGATATTGTGGGATCTTCGCGCACGAGAGCACTGACCGTGGCTGCTCGCGGTTCCATGTGAAGAAGGGACAGCTCTAGAATCGAGAGTTAATGACCCGATGATAACGTACACAATTTGAAACTCACCTCCAAAGTAATCACCCTTACGAAGGTGACCAGCTTTGAATTCGCGCACTTGACCATTGTCATCTTCAAACCTCTTCGTAACGATAGCTTCACCGTCTTCGACGAAGAAGAATGTATCTCCCATCTCTCCTTGCCTGACAACAGCCTCGCCATCACTGTACACTCTACTGACGAGTGCGTCGGCAATTTTGCTTCGTTCCTCGGGACCGAGGGAAGTCAAAAGAGGAACGGAAGTCAAGAACTGCTCATACATAGTACGTCTTCTATGCGCAGCCTTCAAAATGATCGTCCGGAAAGTGATACGATCAAGTGACCACAACGTCGAAGGCTGAATAGCCATGACCGTCGCGGCACGAGGGTGACCATACATAAGAGCCAGTTCGCCAAACGAACTACCCTCCTTGCACTCAGCGACCTTTTTTCCGTATTCGGGATGGTATCCAGGTGCCAAAAACTTCTCAGGGGAGTTAGAGTGTTGTTGACCGTTGAAGTTGAAAACAGGTTCAGGACGAATATAACAATGTAGCAGGCCTTGCTCTACAACATAGAAGTATTCTCCGACATCGCCCTGACGAATGACGACATCGTTAGACCCAACATGGATCTCTTGCATGGCCATCAACACGCCCTGTTCCTGTTCCTCATCCAAATCGCGGAAAATGAAGTTGCTCGCGATGGATGCCCGAATACGGCGCAACTGTTCGGGTGTCTTTTCAAACCTCGGGAGTGGCTCATCAACGTCGCTGTCAACATGTATGGACTCCGCGCTGACCGAGGTACGGCGTGCGAAGATAGTGGAAGAAGGGGGATGGAGGTAATCTCCGGGATTAGGAGAAATGGCTCCATTTGCGAAGGACGCGAATGGATTCGGAGGTTCGGTAGGAGATGGGGATTGAAAATACATATCTGGACCTTCCATTTGGTAGGGAGTGGAGCCTCTGGGAATGGGAGTTGACCTACTGGCGTCCTGTAGCAACGCATTTCCAGGCACATTCAAGGTACCAAAGGGACTATCGCCCGAGGCAGACATACGACCCTGCGTTGGCTTGAATATGGGGTAAGTATCAGGACCAGAGGTTGGACTTAGAGGGTTGTCGAGGTAATGATCGGTAGGGATGCTTCCAGTGACCAAGGAAGGTCGATGAGAGAAGGAATCCCGCATACGCGTCCGTTGTTCTTCTAAACGCGACTGGAACCAGTTTGCACAGAACTGGAGAGCGTCCTTTGGTTGCACACGATGTACGTCGCGTGTCAAGTCTTCAACAAGGGAGTCAAAGGTAGACATGCCGGAAGCCAACTAAGAACCACTACAAAGAAGTGGACGCTTTTATACTCCTTGGGAAGGCTGTGATAGGACGGCGGTAAGTGGCTTTTCGCTTGTTTCTGCTTCAGGAAGTATGAAGAGTTATGGAAGACTCATAGAGCAGCAGACGTGGAGATTGAGGTGGGATGGGATAAAGACAACGGATGTGAGTAGGGTTGAAGCTAAAATACAACAAAGAGTTCCTCGGTACTTCTAAATGGTCCGCCACGTGCACCGCCCAACATGGCAAGTCCTGTCATTAAGTTCTCGAGACGCAAACTCTGTGTTATAATATCCGTTCCGTTAAGGTATTGGTTTATATTGCTACAGTAGATGATACACAACGTGCCCAACACGTGTCAGACCCCTTATTCCTTCAATGTGTTGTATAAACGGTCTCCCTAAATAAAGCAATACATCAGGCACACATTTGAAGAGCAACTAGTTTCGTACTGACCGTATCACCAAGTCCCGGAGAGACAAGACCATTTGCAGTCAGTTTGGGATCGACAGTAGCTACCCAGATCTACTCAAATTATAAGTGAAGTACACTATCAGAAGGGTCATCGAAGCGTACCTCCAAGTCAGGATATGCCTCTTGAACGGTCTTCAAACCATCTTGTGAGGCTAAAACACAGAGGAGTTTGATCTTTGATACTGTGTAGTTTTTAAACTTTAAGCTGTACTACACTATGAGTTGGTAGAGAATAACAACGAACCTGGGATGCCCCAATCGAGGAGCATATGCAAAGCGGCAATTGCGGTACCACCAGTAGCGACAAGTGGGTCCAGTAAGAAAACAGTATCTACCGGAGGAACAGAAGGAAGCTTGGAGTAATCTTAAATTTCCAAGTTTAGTATTATTCTTAGTGGAATAAATTCATAAACCTACATTCAACAGGCTGAAGGGTTGTTTTCTCTCTGAAGATACCGAGGTGATATACGGGCGCTGATCTAAACGGAATGAGAAGCAGTTTATACGCTTAGATTGAAATGAGACTTACGGGAATAGTTCTAGCAAGGCATCTGTCATACCCATACCAGCACGAAGAACAGGTGTAAGACCAATCTTGGGCTTGATGAAAGATCCAGTGAATGGGCCGATCGGGGTTTGCTACAATCTATGTTCGTTAGGGGTCTATAGCGCGGCGAACGGAACTCACGCCCTCGTACGATTCCTCTTCGAGATTTCGACTAGCCTCTATTCCAAGGAACAAACTAATGTCATGAATGCCCTATAACATATCTTTCATTAGCATCTATGCATATCTACGACGGGCAACATACTACACCTCTCGGAATTCCTTAGCAGGAGTGCTTGTTTCTCGGAGCTTCGATAACCTCGCATTGATGAGAGGGTGGGAAAGCACTGTAACCTTGTTGGACGTCGACATATTCGAGGCAGTTGGGATGACAGCAATAGGGTGCAGGGAGGAGTTGCAGGAGAGGGCGAGATATATAGACGTGCAGAGTCGTGCTTACGGTCAGGCCAAGGCCATGCACTTATCTCGGACCGGACCAACTATTTCGAGCGGCACTATGTTTCGTCCTCATTCACTTCATACTACTCCCAACTCGAATGTCAACAACGATATGCTTTTGACTTATCTCTGCCATGTGCCCTTGTCACCCTATCAGTTGCAAGTTATCTTGCTGAAATTGAGCTTACTAGTCGTCCCCCTTACGATCGCTATTTCGACTGCGCATTTAGGACTAGTACTTACGTTCGTATCTTGAGCAAACCTAATTTCCTACTGTGGTTTCAACATCGGCATAACCTGGCATAACCATCAGGCCAGAAGCATGGTTGACAGGCTTCGTGGTTCCTTATACACGCGATTAAGGTATGTCTTTCGCCTAGTCTGCACTCTCGGCTAAGTAGATGTTGGTTATTGTTGAAGTGTTGACAGGTGTGTGTGATAGTTACCTATTTTTGCTCTCCCCATGAAATAGCTCTACACCAGTATTTTCAGGTGATAAAGTTGGAGCTTACGACAAGCAGGAAACACGCTTACATGATGAACTCTAACTTTGGCTCTTGTGACGATACGATTTACTATTGATACCTGACGGCCCATAATACGTGCCTATCATGCACGTTGCGTTTAAATGGAGAAGGAAGATTCCTTTCGGTTCAGCACGACACTTCTGCTCCAGATCTGCGTCTGCTTCATTTCAAACTCACGGAGTGTCTTACAGAAGGTCATTTGCATACACGCCTTGTGTGCGCAGCAGACTGAATAATCCTCGTGCTTACATGTAGAAGAGGTATATATTGGTTGTCGAATCCCTTCACGGTTTCTCCAGTGCTTTCTTCACCAATCTCCTCAACCATGCCAGCAAGAACAGACTTCGTCCGTTCCTCTCACACAGTAGGTCTAATCATCGTACATTCTCAGCCGAACTTCTACACCCACTAATTCACTCTGCCAGATTGGCCCAGCTTTGGTATACTTCGTTTATGTCATTATCGTCCTACCATTCTAATAACGTTGTAGGAGGAGCTGGACCTATTGAATCACACAGCTTTGGAGTCCAGCGATCGGACTGATCATGAGCTGTACACGGCCCCAATACTCACGCGAGGGGCGTTTCTTGCCGGAGGTTTCAGTGGGAAATCCTCTCAATATGGAGTCCTGGGTGGTGTAGTTACTGTTTAGTAAGTCGCTGGTGTTGGATTCCATCCCCCTAGGTCTAATCGTCTTGTACAGCGATCAGAAGAAGAAGGATGTTCCTGACGATCCGAGGATTTATGTGAATACCGTATGTCTTCCTCTCGAAGTGCTTCGTGATGAGAAGTATTCTAATAAAGTTGATCATAGAATGCTCCTTTCTCTGCCCTGGTGTGCGGCGTTCAAGGCTCCGGAAAATCTCATACGGTCTCTGTCATGCTTGAAAACATGTTCATTCCAAGGTTCCCTGCCATCGGATCTCTAGAAAAGCCCCTTTCTGGACTTGTACTTCACTTCGGCGAGGGTGGGGCAAATTCTCGCCCATGTGAAGCAGCTTGGGTGGGAGTATCTGCCCATCAGGGAGCCAATGCACCCCCCGTCAGGGTGTATGTTTCTAAGTCTTCTTTGCAGACTATGAGAGGCATATACTCTGAGCTAGGGAGTAATGTGACTGTTGAACCTTTGATGTTTGCAGAGTCTGAGCTTGATGCCGAAGCCTTTCTTTCGATGATGTCTGTTGGATCGTCGGAGACGGCCCCACTCTATGTGCAAATGATTCTAGTATGTTCTACACCCCCTTCCCCTCAGTATATCCATCTAAAGCGATACCCTAGTCGATCCTCCGTGAGCTAGGAGAAAACTACAGCTACTCCGCATTTCAGAAGCAGTTGAAGGAGGCTAAGAAGTCCTTTAGCCCTCAGCAACTTTCCGGGTTGGAACAACGAATGACGCTCTTGCAAGCATTCATTGCTCCGAAGGGCTACAAGCAGAAACCTCGGTTTTCGCCAGGACAGTTAACCATTGTTGACCTGTCAGACCCATTCATCGACCCTGCCGCTGCTTGTGGCCTTTTTGAGATCATTACCCGTCTATTCGTTCGCGCCAATGTTGATACAGGAAAGGTGTTAGTAGTTGACGAGGCCCATAAGGTACATTTCTTCATTATTCATATCATATAACTTGATCTATCATGCTCAAATTCCGATTAGTATCTATGTGCATCCAAGACCAACGTGGGTCTCACGAAAGCTCTGTTATCCTTGATTCGCCAGCAGCGCCACCTAGCGATGAGGGTTATCATCTCGACCCAAGGTTCATCCTTCGCTGCTGTTTTGAATAAGTCTAATATCTCTTCTTTGCTCAGAGCCTACTGTGGTCCCACCCGTCCTTCTCGACTTATGTAGCGTAGCAATACTACATCGTTTTGCTTCACCGTCCTGGTGGGAGCACATCTCCCAACATGTCTCTGCTCAGCTGGGCTCGGACGAAGCGTTCAACCATGTTGTCACCTTGCGGGTTGGTACTGTTTAACTTTAACTTACCGCTGTCTAATGAAGGCTGACGATCCTCTGAATCAAAGACTGGTGAAGCTATCATACTGGCTCCGTCCGGTCTAGCCATGATCAAAGAAGCAACGGGCTCTGAGGGAGCGAAGCCTCATCGTAGAGTTCTCCAGCAGCTTGGTCGTCGATATATCCTCATGAAGACCAGGAAGCGTGTCACTGCTGACGGAGGCGCTTCCATTATGGTTCTGTAATCCTTTTGTCTTCTTTCATGATGTTTTGTTTTCGAATGATCTTGTTTTTGATCACACGTGTATACACGTTCCCAGTGTCCTTGTGATTATGTACTATGTACTACTATATGACCATCGTTCCTATCAGTCATTGAGCATTCTTGAGAGCTTGTAGGTATGAATTGACAGTGATGCTCCGAAACCATTTGCTGGATCCAAATTTATACAACCACGTCGAGATGTACTCATCTTTCTCTGCCAGTTATGGAGATTGGCACTAACAAGAACTTTGTTATATTTCAGCGCCCGACTCGCAGTAAATTTCCTGACTGACTTCCACAAAGTAACTTAAATACCACACACAGTTGTGCTTACACGCTATTATTCTATTTTCGAACTTCGTTCAGAGCCCATGCATTATCCATGATTGACTTGCGGCTGTAAGGAAGCGCATCAGCGCACCCGCAAGTTTTCCCTGCTTTTCCTCCCACTATATAACACGCGTGCGTAGTAAAGCTTGATTCCTACTCCTCTCCTCCCACCTTGCCGCCTCCAAACGAAAGTACCTCCCGCAATGCCAGTCCTAAGAAGCCAGAAGGAAAATAACAGTAAATCCCGTTCAAAACCCTATCGTCGTCCAGCTTCCCCAGCTGCTACTCCAGACCCGAAGTCATCGTCAGCCGAGTTGGTGGTGAGTGCGAAGCACATACTTACGCTTTGAGATCATAGTTACTGAAATGTTTCAATGCATAGGCTCCTCCAGCACTGGTACCATTTATATATAACTCCTTTTTTTCGCATCCTCTCATCTTCCTCCAGGATGAGCTTGAGTTACTGAATCATACGACTCTTGACAGCGGGGGCAAAAACGACCATGAACTTCGAACAGCCCCAGTGCTGACACGCGGAGCGTATCTAGCAGCGGGTTTCTTCGAGAGGTCAACCCAATATGGTGTACTGGGCAGCGTCCTGGGCGTGTAGTAAGTGGATAAGGCATTCGTATGACCATCATGACGAACGCCGATATTTTTAGTGACCAAACTCAGAAGGACGTGCCCGAGGATCCTCGGGTTTACGTTAACACAGTATGTTCAACTTGGACAGCGACTGAACAATACTGTATGCCGCTTGCTGATCAGGTTGCTTTAGAACGCCCCGTTTTCCGCACTTGTGTGTGGGGTTCAAGGTTCGGGAAAGTCGCATACTGTCTCTGTCCTACTGGAGAATATGTTCATACCGGACCGAATTATTCTCCTATCGGCTCCCTTGAGAAACCGTTGTCAGGTCTAGTTCTTCATTATAGCGAAGGTGGATCCAACTCTCGTCCCTGCGAGGCAGCTTGGGTCGGGGTTCCTACAGTCGTAGGTGTTGATGCGCCTCCAGTTAGAGTATATGTCTCTCGATCCTCCTTGCAGACGATGAAAGGCGTTTACTCTGCTGTGGGGCCCAAATATCATAGTCGAGCCATTGACGTTCTCAGAATCTGAACTAGATGCCGAATCCTTCCTGACCATGATGGCTGTGAGTACATCTGAGTCTGCTCCACTCTACGTGCAGATTATTCTAGTGAGTCTCCCGTCTAACCCTCTGGTATAATGATATTGAATTGGTCGGTCGTAGTCCATTCTCCGCGACCTCGGAGAGAACTATAGTTTTTCCGCATTCAAGCAACGCCTAGATGTGTCGAAGAAAACTTTCAACCCGAACCAATTGCACGGTTTGGATCAACGCATGGCCCTCTTACAATCGTTCATCGAAAAGAAGAGCAATAATATGGTCCCTAGGTTCTCACCCGGACAACTGACCATCGTCGATCTCTCTGACCCATTCATCGACCCAGCTGCTGCTTGCGGGTTGTTTGAAATAATGACACGTCTATTTGTTCGTGCCGACGTCAATACAGGTAAGGTGCTTGTTGTCGATGAGGCCCATAAGGTCAGTTATATCTCTATTCACTTTGTGTAAAGCTTCTAACACGCATAGATATAAACAGTATCTTTCCGTCGCGAGGAGCAACGCAGGTCTCACAAAAGCCTTGCTTTCGTTGATTCGTCTCCAGAGGCACAATGCCATGCGTATCATCATATCTACTCAAGGTCTGCTGTCCTACATTCCCCTACCCGCTTGGAAACTCACCTGTGGTTCAGAACCAACCGTAGTCCCGTCTGTCATATTGGATCTATGTAGCGTGGCCATTTTACATCGATTTGCTTCTCCAAAGTGGTGGGAACATATTTCACAACATGTCTCTGCTCGCCTAAGTTCAGAGGACGCATTCAACCATGTCGTTACTCTTCAAGTTAGTAGTATCATCTCCGTATCATTTACACTGTTAACACCTCTTTTAGACGGGTGAAGCCATCGTGTTGGCTCCATCAGGCTTAGCGATGATCAACGACGTTACCAACGGACGCAAAGGGTCCCGAACTAGAACATTACAGCAGCTGGGCCGACGATATATTCTTATGAAGTCTCGCAAACGGATTACTGCAGATGGTGGTGCTTCAATCCTGGTTGTATCATGATTTTCACTTATCTTCTCCGCCCACGTTATTCTTGATTCATGGTACAATTTGTTTTAATTGCTCATTGTCGTAATTTCCGATATACTTTACTATGACTGTAATCAAATACATTTAGACTTTCACTTTTCACTGTGCATTCTTGACAGCCTGGACGAATGCTGCAAACTGACTGGGAAGAGAGTCGTAAGGATTTCCGTTATTCGCCTGGACGTCGTCCGTAATGTAGAGTGCGCCAATGTGGTCCGTTCCAATGAGTGTATTGATTAGACTGGTTGGGGGCGTTGCCGGTGCATCGTGCAAGATGACACCTTGCTTCGAAGCTGGAGTGGTAGGTCCGATAACGAGTTGAGATGCACTGTACGGCACAAAACACAAGTCAGCAATGAGCATATTCTAGTCATTGAAAGGGGAAGAAGGTTACCTGAATTCGCTGAAGAAGTTCTCGGCCGTGACGACTAAATCCGCAATGTTGTAGAAACCTGGAGTTGGTGTTGTACCAGGGTTAAGGACAGTCTATATAAAGTTCCGTCAGCTAACCAAAAAGGTAATATGCTACGTGGAAAAGGTACTAACCACCCCAGTACCACCTTTGAACTTCTGACGAGCCAACGTCGTATACTGAGTATACAACGCCACATTACTCGAATCAGCCTGGTCAAAGAAAATCCCATCGGGGATATAAGAGCTCCCCCAAGAAGCATAGGTGTTTACATCCGCAATGACACCAGCCGTTTTGGTTGTATCGCCAAACCACGTAGCGACATATCCTATAACATTGACATTTGGAGCTTTGATTTTAGCGATGCATCCTTGGTAGGATGGGTCAACGGGTAGAGTGCCTGGTCCGCTGTTTGGGTTGACGATGGCGTAGAAAGGGACGGTGGGGTTTTGTGCGATACTAGGAGTCAAGACATACTTATTAGTATTTAGGATATATGTGAAAGTATGATGAATATCGTACGCGTCGATGAGTGGAGCCCATGGGGCACAGGAAGGAGGACTTCCAGGGAAGAGATACAACGGGATGATGACACCCGAAGAAAGGAGAGCTCTAGAGAGAAGCATGTCGCGCTGTATACAGATTCTTGGATTGGAGACACACGGCCTGAACAACTCCGAGAGCAGACCTAAGTCTTTATACTAAAACAAACTCCAATAATCAAGCCGATCATGTCTTCATTAGCCGAAATGGGTAGACCTAGAATGTTACAGGGGAAATCAAGAATAACGTAGCCAACGTTGACATACCCTCATCTGACCATTAGCCACAAGTCTCCTTTGACAGATGGCACGAACAGAATCAAACGTTTGTACAAACGGACCGAGCACAAGATGCATTAAATCACCTTCTATGGGTCACCATTTGCAAAAATAAAGATGAAGCTCAATCAAAGATGGACAATATACTTCATGTGAGAATACTGAGGCACGGGATGTATTGAAACGCAGTATTGCAACGCCGAGCGGATTGTTCGAACGGGGATTGCGACAGCGGTGCATGCGTTGGTAAGCTTAAGCTTCAAGGTACGTCGCGGCAGAGCTAGATTCTATGTCGTCCTGAGACAATGTTGGCTGGATATTGGTGATGAACGCTGGTGGCTACGGATGATCCAAGGGCATGACCTCACCGTGAGGGTCATACATATGCAAGTATTCTAGTACGCCTGAATATTAGTATAAACGAAAATAATTCTCCTGTTGATCTGTCAATCATACATCTCCACATGTCAGGAATCTGCATGATGCAGTTCGAGTTATCTATTCAGATTTGACAAAATTGACAATCCTGTAGAAAACGAAGGAATCAGTTCGTATTGACATATATATATCAAGATACGGATGCGAACATACATATTTGGGTGATCACACGAAGGCAAGGCAAAAGTACGAGGAGTACTTACGACGCGAGAAGATGTCAAAATTAGGCTTAGTTGTTCACTACTAGAGAAAGGAGTCCACAATCGTGTCCTAGAGAAAATTATCGTACAATTCCGAAGCGACGACTGGTCAGTTACCGACTATCTACGCATCATCCACCCATTCCGAATGCTGCACTCGCTGCACATATTCTCGAACCCACCTCGGTCGTCTCTCATGTCTTGCGATCATGTTGAGCCTCGACTGAGCACGTTGAACACTTTCCGGAGTTTCATCCCCTTCTTCTCTTGGTTGAGACTCTCGAAGGTTAGCTTCGGTCCTGATACGACCTTCTCGCCTTCTCAGCACGGTTCTCCGTCGGTCCCAAACAGCAGGATGAAGAGTGGTGATCAGAAGACTAATGAAAGTCTTCGCTCGATGAGCTAAGCTCGGCGGAGTGATATCTCGGGAATCCGTGTCTAGGGTCGCATCTTCTGATGTCAGATTGAGGTTCGACAGCCTATCCAGAATGGAGTCCATTTGTGACCGTCTAGCACCTTGATTATTTCCGCCTGGTTGAATACCACCCGCAGGACCTGGTATTCTTGGCCCCGCACCTTGACCAGCGCCAGCACCATTCCCACCTTCGCGTGCCTGAGCTGCAGGTTGATCACCGTTACCAATGACAGCACGAATAGCGCCCCATGCTTCATAGAGAATCCAAGCACTGAGCACAATTCCGAACAAAGGTCTCTTCGATGGTGAGAAGAAATATAGGAGGAGCACAGTGCGGAAAGTGAGCATCATGAGCGGAACCATCAGTGCTCGTAGAGGGATCGCGCGGATCTCTGCAGCAGCTAGTGGATTGTTTGGATCGTTCGGGTTTTGATTGGCGTTTGCATTCGGAATCAAACGCAAAGGAGGCAGTCCGACTTGTTGAAGGTGATTGTTGAGATTGGTAACTTGGGTGTGTGTGAAAGGCGTGGTTTGTGAAGTTGCGAACGAGGAGGCGGAATCCGGGGAAGGAATAGACAGAAGAGGGAAAGTATGTGTCAAAACCTTCAGGGCGTGTATCTGGAGTGGGTTGGGGGCAGTATCAGGGGTCATAAGCTGCAGGAAAGGCTGGTTCCTGGAATCGGACAGTTAGCAGGTAATCGAACAAAGAAAGGAAGCACAGGATACATACTCGATGATGACCCTTTCATATCGAACCCCAGTACTCGCCCCATCATAGGATGGATATTCTTCGTCCAGTTGAGGTGGCCAGAACCAGCCCTGAGATTGCAATGTCGAGACTGCGAGCATCCGTGATGTTGTAAGCTGCGATGGCTCGGGCGGGTTGGATGGTAACCGACCAGTGGTCAGGACATGAACAGCATTATTATGCAAGTGGACGACATAGGTGAGCGGAGTACCAGCAGGCGGGGGGACAAGAGACCGATAAGTTAACTGAGTTGCTGGTTGTTGCGATAGTGGTCGAGGTTGTGGTGTGGGTGGTGGTACGGTGGGCATGGGAGGATAGACGATCTGAGGAGATTGCGACGGTGTCATCAATGGAGTTGTACGACTTTGAGAGGACTGTGGTGCTAAAGGTGGTGTTCCCGTCCAGGCCGATGGATGCACTGCGAGATGCAATACTCGAGAGTCGTCGGGTGACTAAATGCTTGTGAGTATTTCATCACTGTTGCATTAGACATTAAGGGACACATACACTCCAGACATTCTGCAGCTTCTCCTCATCTCCTAGAAAGCGACCTCTCCAAATCACTCGTTGACCGTCGACTCGCGGTGCACCTGGACATGTTCTTTGAATTTCTTGCTTTACGTCTAAGATAGATGAAGATGGAGGAACTTGAATCTGGAAAGAGTGAGAGAACGCCGGGAGCTCAATGCGAAGGTCAACTAGAGACATAGACGAGAGCGGAAGGAAACAAGGAATGCAAGAGAGACGAAAGTAAGCTGGGAGAACAGAGAACAGATGGTGGGAGGTGAAGCGATGAATGACACCCTCTCGCTCGGTCATTTCCCCGCACCAAGCAGACGTGGACCGTACCCGCCACGTGGTAGTCGCTCAAAATGGCAGGTCAGGTCGTTGGCCAGGCGGTATCCTTTTTTCTTCCGCCCACTTTCTGACCTGTGCTCTCGACGCTCACCATCTTTTGATTTTACAATTGGAAAGGAAACCTGCAGTACTCGCAAAAATATTCGGCTTGGCACTAACAATGGAACCTGTGCCTTTTGCAATACAAACACCGATTGAGACCGTCTAACCCTTTGTGCCAGACCTCCGAGACATCTACCATCAAAGGCGTCAGAATTAATATTGTGATCCCTCGACCTCCAAAAGTGTTGTCATGTCCTTGGAGTCACTCACGACACATTGTGTTGCGTACCCCGGCATCCCTCAGTGTTTTGTCATACTGCGACAGCAAATACCCTCTCGACAAACAAGGAGGCAGTTCCTTATTCACCAAGCTGGCTGATCGATTTAATACCTCTCGGGTGATCGTCATTGATCATCGCCATGTTCCAGTACTCCCTCATGTTCCGAACTAGCGTTCTTCCCTTGGTCCTGTGCAATTATATCTCCCCGGCGATTAACTCGTCTCCCTTGGTGGTAACCTAATACGGAGAACATTGATGGCATCTGCCCGCTATAAGAACCCTCTGTTGAATTGAAACTGTATCTCTAACATCTTGATACCTCACTCACACTACTTCTCTGAATCGCTCTCTGACGAACTTTACGAATAAAAGAATGGCTTACCCATCGTATAACTCAGGATCTTACCCACCTCAGGGTCCTCCTTCATACAACGGTGCACCTGGCTATCAAACAGGTTACCCTGCTCCATCTGGTCCTTATCCCCCACAAGGCCCTCCTGCGCCCGGTGCACCTCCCCCTCAGGGCTATCAACAGGGGTACCAAGCTGGCTATGGTCAACCCCCACAACCTTCCTATGGTGAGTCGCAATCGTCGGGCTCGGATCACCATCGAACTGTCATTCTAAATATTTTCATCGAATTTAGGCGGCTATCCTCCAGCCCAACCACCACAACCAGGATACCCCCATACCCCGACCCCACCTGCAGCCCCAGGGGGCTACGCACCAGGAGGTTATGGTGCTGGATATAACCAGGGCTACCAACCATCCCGATCCCCTCAACCTGGACACGCAGCTCCTTATCCCGGCCAACAACCTGGCGGTTATGGCTCCCCGTACCCCGCTCAAGCACCTCCCCACGGTTATGGTGCTCCTCCTCCTCAACCAGGGTATGGCGCCCCCGCCGTTCCCGGATACGGAGCGCCAGGACCTCAAGCAGCTTACGGAGCACCTGCAGCACAGGCTCCTCCTCCTGGAGGTGACAGGCCTGTTCAATTCCAGTTCAAACAGGATAATGGATTCGATTCATCTGGAAAGGTCATCGATGCGCAAGGGAAAGCCATCTTTATCATGAAGGATGAATCGGATGGTCACAGTTGGACGAAATACTTGAAGACTAGGGTACGTAACATACGTATTGTATCTCAAATGTATCAGAATACTGAATTACTTCGAATAGCCGCTTCAAGTCAACCGAAGTGATGGAACCAAGTTTGCTAACATCGATTGGAAGGGTGGTCCCGAAGAAACCAAGGTCACATTGCATGCTATCTGGGCAAAGGGAGAGAAGATGAAGATGAAGATTGAGGGTGATATCCTTGACCAAGAGTACGTTTTGCTCTCGTATATTTTTACTCCATCGAACTCATATCGATGTCCTATTTTCAGCTGGAAGTTCAGACTTCCGAACGGCCACTCATACGAATGGGAAGGTCCCGGTAACGAGGCAACCTTCAGCCTCCTCGATCAGCAACAAGTGTCTGGATCTGGATTCGATACCCAAGCCAAGACCGTTGCTCGTTATATGATGCACACCGAAGATCGTGATGCCACTCTCGAATTGCTCCCCGAAGCTTTGGCAGTACCAGATCTGCTTGACGCTTGTGTCCTCACTTCGTTCTACCTCGAGTACTACATGCAAGCCAACGCTGAAGAAGATGGCCCCAGTACATCTGCGGCACTCTCATCGGCCCTCCAACAGGCTGCTGCTAACGGCCGCAACTAGAGTTCTCTCCCGCTTACGTCCTCTGTTCATGCTTATGAATGATAGATTGACTTGTAAAACAAAAACAAATGTACCACACTCCATGCATCATCAAAATTCCTGTATCCCTGTCCACAGCTCACTCAATAATTTATTCCTTCCGTTTCGGATTCCATCATCTGATTTAATTTTAATGGTTGTGACATTGGTTTCCTCGGGATCAGCGAAACATTGATCCATAAAATACACGTAAGATCCATTACTTCTCATGTCGTTCTTTGCTCCACTGCAGCGCTCTTCCTGCATTCTTGCCTGGTGATATCTCCTTCAAGCACGAGGAGGGACAACGACAGTCCTTCCCTCCCTCGAACTCTGTTTCGCCAATTCGATAATCTCGATAACCTCAGCAGACTCGGCCCACTTGACAGCAGGAGTCTTTCCTTCGCGGATAGCCGCAGCGACATCCTTGAACAACCCGACATATTGACCCTTGGCAGTTGATGGCCAACTAATAAAAGCATCAAAAGTGTAATGTCAGTAAACGTCCGCGGCCATAGATCGGGAAAGGAAAAAGAGATAGGCTGCTGCGAGAGATTTGCGTTGTGTGTTATTACTCACATCGACTTGACGACCTGACCATCAATCAGGTTCTCCACTGTGCCCCAAATTTCCTCAGGTTCTTGCCCGTAAACCGTGTTCGTGGCGTCGACGATCTCCGATGGTGATTTGATCACTTTTAGCTGATCTTCCTGAGTATCCACACCGAACTTGAGGAAGGTTCCGCCTGTGCCCCGGACGACGTAACGGGGTTGTGAAGATCGGACGCTTAGCATGGTGCTTCTGAGAATGGCGGTGAAGGAGGTGGGCGTGACTGAGGCGGTGGTACGTTGGGGGAGTGATGGGTAATGGAGATTGATCGTGAACTGTCAAAAGAATGGTGTGAGGAGATAAATGCAGACATAGAATGATAAAAGAACATACGCTGTCGTCGAGTTGTTCGCTACCTAAGCCACGCAAGTTTTCGATTTGAGCAGTGACCTTGGCAGGTCGTCCGAACAGCACAAGAGCCTGGTCAATCAAGTGTGCGCCCAAATCATAGGTTTGACCTGAGGCAGGGAGTGGGAGGTCTTTCCAAGTGCCTTTGAGGACATCCCTGAAACGGTCGAATCTGGATATTACATCAAGGCGGTCAGTTTACCTCGTGTGTATAAAGAATTAAGAAGGTAAACCTACCGGGATTCAAACTCGTACAGGTTTCCAAGCGATTGGGGATTCTCAGGTGACAACGAAAGGAGAGAACGAAGTCCGAGGAAGTCCGAATCCCAACGACGATTTTGATAGGGGTAAGCAACGAGCTTTTTAGACTTTGCAAGTTCGTCAATCTCAGTAGCCTGAGCGAATGTAGCGGTTATGGGTTTGTCACACAATACTTCAGGATGCATTATGAGCATGATATGAAACTTTCAGTCCCTGGATTCTGCTCACCATGTTTTCCCGCCTCGAGAACCTTCTTAGTGAACTCATAATGAGTTTCACTAGGAGTACCGACGATGACAAGTTCGATTTCGGGGTCAGCTAGTACAGCCTCAAGGGAGTTGTAAATCTTGACATCCTTGGCTGCCTCAGGACCGAAACGTTCTTGTAGTTTACCGCCTGGTCCAGCGGGCTTACGCTCGAGAACGGCGTGAAGCTTGAACAAGTGGGGAAGTGCAAGTACGAAGGGAACATGGAAGGTCAGACCAGCAAGTCCGACACCTGAGAGAAAGGTTAAAATGCGACTATTTATGCATATATAGTTGTATGCATACCCAAAACGCAGGTCTTAATTGGTGATGCCATGTCGAGAACTTGGGAGAGATAAGTATAGACCACGGGCAGAACTTTGATATACTTGGGGATGCGGTGGGTTTATGCCTTCTTCCTCACGCTCTTTATACTGTTTTGCGTCCAGGTACAGAAACCAGAATGATTCGCCTTTGCCGGTGGGTTCCGTTGGCAAAAGGATGACCAAGGTGATGTAACCAGCTTATCCTGAATTATGGAATTTAAACCTAGACCATGTTCAGGGTTTTGTGGCGGAGATACGGTCCGATCGATTATATCAGGATTGTGTGAGGCCTAACGGAGACGTTGTGGAGGAGGATCAGTCACCAGGTACTTAGGTTCGACTCTTTTTGAGCTGCGTAACCTTTGCACCTGACCAGAGTACATTTTCAACTGTCAGCATCAAGGAATCTACAATTGAGTGCCCAACGTGAACACCAGTTCGAGCGAGAGTATTTGTCTATAACAGGGCCAAGTTTCGCAGACTCGTAAAAATCGAGCTGAGGAGGAAAACCCCATTTTGGCAATATCTCTACGATGACGTCAGCGTCTGTCACTATTTATCCTTGGGACTAAAAAGGAAAGCAAGTTCGACTTTGAACCGAGTTCATTTCAGGCAAGGTGGAGACTCCACTCCGTCTTCTTTTATTCGCTTTCCCCTTGACCACGTCCTCTACGACCCTCTCGACGCCTCTTACGACGATATCGACGTTTTGTATCTATACTCAAGAGTATCACATCAATACCCTTTATGCAATTGCACTCATAGCATCATGCACGCCTCACAATTGCTTACATCTTTGATACTTACGCTCGCGTGCTGCTCCAGCGCGGCGCTAGCACAACTCCCTTTACCTAACACTACCTTCACTCCACCAAGCCCGTCATTTGGAGTCTAACATGCTAACTCCTCACAAAAGTCAACTGTGGATCCCCATTGGTCCAGCTTGATGGGGAACTTGCTATTCTTCTACGAAGCTCAAAGAAGTGGCAAACTTCCCAGTAACAAACGGGTACCTTGGAGGAATGATAGTGCGGTAGAAGATGGAAGGGATACTGGCCTTGATCTGAGTGGTGGTTATTACGATGCAGGAGGTAAGTGTTAAGTGTAGTGTCACCCTACCAGCGACAGGAACTGACTTGTACATTGTTCGACCGTAGATTATGTTAAATATACTTTCCCCCTTGTAGGTACACTAACTTGTCTCGATGCTCATGATAACCCATGTTATATCTGCAGTCGTTTACTCTTATGTCTGTATGCTGGGGAGCCATCGGCTTTGGAAAAGGTCAGTACTCGTACCATCGCACCTAATTTAGGTATATTTCTTATTTATATTCAAATATATGATATAGGCTACGACAACGCAAATCAAACTGCTTACCTCGATGATATGCTCCGGTGGGGCCTTAATTGGTTAATCAAGGTCAGCAAACTGCTATTCTTCTCATGTGGTCTCCTTCTTACATATTATGATATACATAGGCTCATCCAAATGAGAATACTTTATTTGTTCAAGTTGGTGATGGGGACGTGGATAACGCGTACTGGGGAGGTGACCTTGGGATTCCTACCCCCAGAACTTCCTATCAAATAAACCAGACTCAGTACGTTCTGCATTTCTTTCCCTTCGAATAATGTTCTGCATGCTCAACGATTTGGTAGCCCTGGAACAGATGCTGCCGCTCAGGCATCAGCAGCATTCTCAGCCTGTTCGGCTCTTTACGCTAACCATGCCCTCTCGACCTTCTCTGACCCTGCATCACTAACCGATATCTCATATGCTACGACACTACTCAACCATGCTCAACAACTCTATTCCTTTGCTACCAATTCGACTCAGCAAACCTATCAAACTGCTGTCCCCGCTTCTGCGGATGCGTATTCCTCTTCTGGATATACGGACGAGTTGACCCTGGCCGCTCTTTTCCTCTCCTTGGCATCCAACTCGTCGACACTTTACCAGCAAGCCATGACAAATTACAAGAACTACAACCTGGATCAGTATGTTCGTGCTGGCTCTGAACAGCCATTCAACTGGGATGGCAAGACACCTGGTTTGGCTGTTCTTGGTGCACAGATTTCCAATATGTACCCCACTATTGCGAATTCTTCAGATAAATCTGTGAACTTCACAAGGGAGGCTGAAGACTATCTTGACTCCATTCTCAACGGTCACGGAAGAAGCTTCCAAACCTCAGGTATGCTCCTTTCATTATATGCCTCATTGCCCCTATTTGCTCATACCCTACTTCTATAGGTGGATTACTGTGGTACCCTGGAGACTCCGATTCGGTTTCTCTCAATCCAGCACTCAACTCAGCTCTTCTTTTGACGTATTATGCAACCTCCGTCCTTCCTACAGGCTCTCCTAAACGCGCAACCTACCTGACCTTTGCTCAAACGCAACTCAACTACACGCTCGGTGCCAACCCGATGAACGTTCCCTACGTCGTCGGTACACATCCTAACTCACCCCAAAACCCTCATTCCGCTCTCGCTACCGGTGCCTCGCCATACGACATCGCTAACATCAACACCGTCCCTGAACACGAACGATATGTGTTATATGGCGCCGTTGTTGGAGGCCCAGATGTTAACGATAGGTACTTCGATTTGAGGGGCGATTGGGTACAAAGCGAAGTGGCGTTGGACTACAATGCTCCTTTGCTTACTTTGGTCGCGGCGACCATCGCAAACCAGACTGAGGCCCTCAGGGAGCCAGCCTTTGTTAATGTGGAAGAAGGATCTGTGGTAACACCCAAAGGCGGGCCTTGTGATGCCGCATACAAGACAGGTTGTGGTATTCATCCGTTCTCAAAGGGCGGAAAGATCGCGCTGGCTGTCGTGATTACCGTTGTGGGCGTGGCAGTATTGGGGATGGGAACTTATTGGATGGTCCTAGTTGTGAGGAATTCTGGGAAATTAACTCTCAAATATTAGATTGCATTTCACTTTTTATTTCTTCGCATTTTCTTCGATTTGATTTTCTTTGCATACATTCGGAAGGACACCCTTTGGACCTTGTAATCGTTCTCCATGACGATCTTTCTTGTATTTTAGTTACGTCCGGGATTTTTTGCTCTTTTACGCGATGCTATCACATACCCACTAATCCGATTCGATGGCACGTTGCTGTATGACAGAAAACAAGAGACTTTGAACGAAATGATAGCGATGATACCGTGGGGGTGCAAACTTTCAGAACCCGTCCAAAAACAGTGTACGCACCTTCCTTTTACGGTCTCAGGATATTTTTCGTCATCTCGCTTCGCAGCGGTCTTGCTATACAGTTCATCTTATACATATCCATCGATCTTGACCTTTTTTTACTTAGGTAAACAAGACAAGGATTTTCATTCGGAAAACAAATCAGTTACAAGAGTGGAGAAATAGGTTTGTCGATGGGGGTTGTCAACGACGTCTACGAGGTACAAGAGAAAAGAGATGGGAACCTGAAAGGTGAACATCATTTGCGGTCGCTGTCGAGTAATACAATAATAACCTAATGTACGATTGAATACAAGGGACAGCAGAGGTTCTGCTACGTATATAACTTGATGCTTGATGAGGCCAATCGTGTTTAGTGACCTCAAGTGTTCTTCATCGTCTTCACGTTCATCGCTGCAGCTTCCGAGTCATGGTCCGAAGTCAAGGTACCAAACCCGCTGGTTTGTTGTAGATCGGGCTCGGTACCTGTCAACTTGGGAGGACTGAGTGGGGGATTTACCTCATCCGCCATCTTCTCGTCCATTGGTCCATGAATCGCATGTGTCGTCGGTTTAACGACGTTATCAGTTGTTGGGTTTTGCCCTTGGAACGAATTCCTGTTGGAGAGTTCTTGTCCGATGGGCAAAGGCCACGGCTGGTAAGGCCCTTGACCGATCGGCATTGAGTAGGAGGGTTGGTCACATTTGGGGTAGGAGGAAGGTCCGGGCTCAGAGTACTGGGGAATGTCCTCGCCGGGATTCGCCAGTGCAACGGTGCCTTGGCCGTAGACATATTTCCTGGCCTTGTAGTTGCGGCGTCGCACGCGACGTTTGGTAACACAGTCAGAACAATTGGCACAACCGACAATGACGCCATCATTGTCTTCAGCTTCGGAATCGTCCAAATCTGAATCGTCGGTATCCGAATCGTCGCCGTCGTCGCTAGGGGTCTCAAAGGGAGATACCAGAACACTGCTCAGAGGGTCTGGTTCGTCAACCAATTCCCCGTCGTTCTGAAGCAAAGAGTACAACGTTAGTGATGGGTTCGCCCTCAAACATGCTAGTTGGACGCTTACGATATTCCATTGTGGAAGGCAGGTTGTCCATATGACCAATAAGGCAAAGGCGAAGACGAAGCTAAAGAGCCAGATCATGTTGAAGGTTTATGGAGGACGGTGTAGGAGAATCGATTGAGCTGCCTCGACGGTGACGAGAGGTGGCGTATAGAGTATCGATGAGTAAAGATGCTGGAGAAAAGTGGGGATATACGGTGAGACGCACCAGGGTTTTATATCCATTTGCTCTTCCCTCATTACTCGCTTAACGGTGGGCTATTGACCTCGTCTCATCACACCCCAGGGCCCCACCCCGATAAATCGACCCTTACCTTTTTGGGCCCTGGTTGTGGTGCGAGATCACACTGGGGGAACTCCCATGTTCCAATTTTACATTGTCGCATTGTCCGTGTCCTGCGCTCATTGCTTCCCTTCCCCGGGGGTGATACGCTTCCAAATTCTATTGGCATTCCATCAACATGTGTTTTCGTTTGTAGAATGATCTGATACCGTTCAGGGTCTTCTGCCTTTGTTCGAGGGTTCCCCAACTGCCCCTCCAGCCGGCAACAAATTGGTTTGGGCCCACTCTCATTTCGCTTTCGTCACTGGTTGGTAATACTTTTATTCCACAAGTCCTCGTTGAAAACACCCACGAAAAATTGTCAGCGATCTCAACTCCCTGGGGAAAATGCAACTGGTCTAGTTCTAAACCCACGCCACTTCCTTCACGCATGTCTTCATCTACCTAAAAACTGACCCTCCTGTATCATGGTCAATGCTATTGTGCAAACGGGATAACGACAATCGAGCTGTCATGCTTTCATGTCTTTCCCCTCTTGTTTTCACTTGTCACGCTAGACATATCCCATACATTACTGTATGTATTTTCAATCACCACAAGATCATTGATGACGGACACATTGGTTCACGATTCTATTATGCAAGTACGGATATAAATGGCTCCTAGATAATTGTGGAGTAAGCAGCATAAGGCGATTAGTACACCTCAAGAACATAGCGTTCCTCCTCCTTGAGCCCTTCCAAGAAGTTAGACGCATGTTCTTCCTCCAACCCTTCGAATTCCCCAAGCGCACCGACCAACGCCTCATGAACATCTGGTACTGGCCATGTGGGTCCACATAGATAGAACACGCCCTCCTGCCTCAACAACATCCTAGCCAACGCCTCTCCGTCCTCCAACATCTTATGCTGGATGTACACCTTCTTTGGTCCGTCGCGAGAGAAAGCAAGACCCGCGTGGGTGATAGTACCCTCGAGCATAAATGCTTCGATCTCTTCTCCATAGAGGTATTCCTGACTTTGATGGCGAGAGCCGAAGTAGTAGTAGGTGTCGCCGACGGGGATGTTTTGTTGGGCGAGCCACGCGCGGTATTGAAGGAAGGCGCGGAAGGGAGCGGCTCCTGTACCGAGACCAGCCATGATGATAGGTTGACTTGGTTGAGGTGGAAGCTACGATAGGCAAGTTAGTGGTTGATATAGCGCCAAAAGGATTCTATCACGGACCTTCATAACACTGGGCCTAACAGATACTGTGACTTTCTGGCCGATCTTCAACCCAGCGAGATAACGAGTGCATTGACCATATCGTGGAAGCCCTGAGTTGACAAAGTTCAGTAACAGGTTTACGGAAATATATTTCGCCGAGACTTACCACTTGGGGAGCCCCACTCGACGGTAACGACAAGTAGGTCAACGCGATCACCAACGACAGCTTGTGCACTAGCAATACTGTAATGCCTCGGCTTGGTATCGCCAATCATCTCGCACAACCTTTCGATACCAGGGCGTGCACTTCCGTAACGCTTCAAGATATCCGCGAACGTAACGGTATCCTTCTCTGACAACTTTTTGAAAGTTGCTGATCCCTCTGGAGAACCGATAAACTGCAGGGCATACTTGTCGGTTTTATTGGTAGCGTATTCAGAGAGATCTGAATAGAAAGTCTTCGTGGGTTTACCGAAGAGGTCGATTTGTTGTTGAAGAGCTTGGAAGACGGTACGAGTATGCATCTTCGTACCATCACCTCCTGAAACAGGAATAGTGATAACGCGGTTGGGATCAACTCCGTACCAGGAGCAGAAGTCGAAGACTTCCGCTTCATCATTCCATCCATGAACGCCAAGCGCTTCACCAATCTCGTACTTCAACCCGGTTCCGCTGGTATCGAACTCGAGATGGAAGACATTACGGTCGTACTCGGTAGGGGTGAGACGTCGGTTAACTGTGCAAGTGACGAGGAATGTGCGATCCGGAACCTCAGGTCGTAACGCCACGTTCGGGGGTAGATCTGATTCTATGAGAGCGTCGTCGACAGTAGCGGGGGTGAATGCTGAGGGGAAGATGATGTGCTTCGCAGCATCGTGCCAGGATCCCAACTTCGCTCCATTTACAAGTGTCTCGCCGATATCAGTCTCGACTGCAATGGCATTGAACTCGAAGTTCTTCAACGTAACGGGTTTAGCGTCCTCCGATTCAGCTGGTTGTGGGGGGACCTGAACCTCTACCAAACTCTCCCAGGCACGGGAAACAAGTTTCTTTAAATCAACATCTCTGAAAGCACCACTGAGAGTCTTCTGTGCAAGTTTGAGTACTACCTGCTGAGTGGCGCCTTTGCCAAGGTAGAGACGCAAGAAAGCAATATGAACAGCGGCACTCGGTGCGGTCTCATCGACAGCATCCGCGTTGAGCACGGCAAAGACGCAAGTGCCTTTGACGAATGATGTCCAAGGTCTCCGGGGCAGTGGTTGAGATTAGTTCAGCAGGGGACCAATCACTGACAACGAGGATAAGTGAGCCTGGTTTGGCATGCGAAGCGAGTGCGTGAGATTTCACGAGATTGTGGTCCAAAACGACAAGGACATCAGATGCACCGACACTATCTGCGGTTATGGGAAGTGCCAAAGCAGCAGGGACGAAAGAATCGACAGCTACTTTGGGGGATAACAGAAGACGGTCGGCTTCGACACCTCCTGGTTTGGAGAGGACATCGAAGTCCGCAAGGAGTCTTGATGAAATGTTTGGCTGGCTTGCAAATGTCTGTTCGATCAACCGAGGTACGTTCGACAAAGTTGATTTCGGGGTGCCGAAGAATAGTACTTTCTTGGACGATGTCTCTAAGGAGACTGGGACTTGGGAAGGGATGAGGCCGAGCAGGAAGGTTGAGAAAGACGAAGGGGAAGTTACGAAGTCTTGGGTACGGGTAGGGGTAATTCTGTGGGGCTTGACTACAGGACCAGGCTGAAGTGGGTCCAATAACGACGAGTAAACGTCCACGTAGAGGCTTCCCTGAGCATATTGAGTGGGAACGTCATCCAAAACATGTATAGTTTTGGCAGAACCGGGTATGATTGTGCGGAATGTATCTTCATCCCATGGCCGCAAAACACGAACAGAAACAACGCCCAAGCCGGATACTCGCGAAGCAATAGCTTTGGCAAGTTGGGAAAGAGGGCCGTTGAGGGCGACGACTACAGTCTCGGCGCTGGCATCGCCTGAATAGTCAAAGTATTGGTATCCCGCATGAGCGAGACCATCCTTCAAGGACAGACCACTGGACACCTCAGGAAGTGTAGGCGCCTTAAACCCACCGATTTCACGAGCAGAACTGAAATGATCAAATATGTGTATGACGTGAACGTTAGATAGACTGTATGACAATGTTGCGAGGTCTACAGCTTCTTGAGGAGTCGCCGAAAGCAAGACTGCGAAATGTTCTGGCAAGATAGGCAGAACTGGGGTGAGAGGTGCCAAGGTTGGTGATAAAGCGAATTTCTCGCCGACGGGTGTAACAGTTGGCACATGGATGACAAGTTTGCTTTCGCTCGAGGGGGATGGAAGATATGACAGAGACTGCATCATAGATGCGAGACCCGTCGGCGTGTTGTATGCAGTAAGCACGGCACCATTGGTAACGTCCTTGCTTGAGCCTTGGGAAAGTCTACCGACCAAACTCAAACCTGCACCCGCTCGGGTCTGTAAGCTTATCACTGGAGCAGCACCGTCAGCAGTGGTCCAGGACTTCGTAAGAGAACCAAATCCGGCTTGCTCTGCGAGGTCGTAAACGAAGACAGTCGAACTTGATGTTGAACGAGAAGCTATATGCTCGATGACGACTGATGCAGACAGTAAGACATTTTGCGGAGATGGTTTGAGCGAGTCCACCGAAGACCTTAAGGTAGGTGATCCTGGTACAGACAATGTCGACGAGGTCGATAGCGGAGTGGAGATGCCTGAAGTCATGGTGCCTCCAATGAAGATGTGGAAGTCGATGTCAAGTCTCTAACCGAGCTAATCACCGAGAACTTTTTAATTTTTAATTTTAGCATGCGTGATGATGGTGCAGTGAAAGATGGTGCAATAGCCGCAAATGATGGCGACATTTCACGATCGTGATCGATCGATTCGGTTCGTCTCACTGTAGAGCCCAAGTCTGTCCCTTCAGGTTACCACTTGCTTCGAGTCCGAGTCGTGCTCATTCGACTTTGACATTCAGGGTACAGCAATCGTTCTATGTCACCAAGCATCGATCAATCTGAAGGATCATCTAGGATGGAAGCCGAGGGATACAGAACTTCGCTCAAGAATGCGAGTGCGACAAGCCTGAAGGATGCTCCACGAGAAGTCATTCAGATACAGAGGAAACACAACGCATTAGCACCTATTTCACGTCTTCCTGTTGAAATATTCTACATTATCTTGATGTGGTGCAAAAGATTAAAACCAAGATCCGAACCCGAAGGATCCTGGCCCTCTCACATCGCTCGTAGAGCAGTGTTACACATCTCCCATACGTGCCATATGTGTCGAACCCTCACCCTCTCCTTCCCGACGGTTTGGGCCGATATAGACTTCCATGATCCTGCGTCCTTCGCAACTTGTTTGGAACGTTCGCAACGCTTGCCCATTTCCATCAAGTTCGATACATGGTTGCGTCACAGAAAATATGCCTTCGAGTCCTCTATCATAACGTGGGGCCTGCAAACTATTCACAAAGAATTTCACCGGATTTATAATCTCATAATCTCGTGTCAATTAGATCTGGCCAATCAAGATCTGTTTGACCAGAACTCAAGTCAAGAACTTCCTTTACTAGTTGATTTAGAGATAAACCTCCGACAACGGTCAGAAAGCGCCAGGCCCCCGAACCCAGCGTTCTGCTTTACACGATGGCTCCTAGCCCATAGTGCCCCTCGTCTCAAAAAACTTGTAATAAGAGATTTGAGTTTCAAATGGTGGCAGTGTCGAACCTTTCCTTCAGGGTTGACACACCTCAGCATCAGCATGTTCTACAATGGGTTTCAAGGACACGACTACTGTACCTTGGCCGAGGTTTTAACGTGCCTTGGGCAGCTATCCTCACTGGAAAACCTCGATTTAAGTGGTGCATTACCGATAAATACAAGGCCCATATCAGGATCGAGAGGAGTCGCATTAACTCCAATGCCTCAGCTGAAACTTTTGACTTTAGAGTCCTTGCTGCGCAGCGCCATACACTTTCTCACTTATCTTCAGCTTCCACCCCTGGTTGCTGTATGGATATCAGGAGGTGGTATAGATCATGACGGTGGTGAGTATAAGGACCTCTGTTCGGATCTCATCCCTTTCATGCAGGGGAGAACTGCATTGCAATCGTACAAATCCATGGTATCATTTGGCATCGTGAACGACCTGGGAAATGGTGGCTCTGTTTCTTTCCTTGGTAGCCGGAGCTTTTCGTCTTCACTCGACTCCCTCGTGGCAGAATATCACCTCACACTCGATTTCAAGACGAGAATGGAGGATAGTAAACTAACGAAGGATGTCTGTGACAGTTTTCATGATGCGCTCAAGCATATCCGTGCCCTCTTTCTGGACATGCTCAAGTTCTTTAACCTGGATTTCTTCCTCGCTAATTTCCGAACCTCAAAACATCTCTTACGGTTAGGATTGTCCGAATATAATGCATTAATCCTGCCAGAGCTTCTATTGTCGACACCCGAGGAGGATAGCAATGAAACTGAGGGGAACTTTATCTTCCCTGAATTACATTCGCTCATTATCTCGGGCTTTGTATTCAAGGGAGCAAGGCTAGGCGGTCTCACAGAAGATGCATTCTTCATGAACATGGTGGAGGCGATCCAGACGCGTCAGAAACACGGGTTTGGTCCTCACACGCTTACCTTTCAAGATTGTACGAACTTTGACGAGTCGGAGAAAGTCGTGAAAGAAAGACTTTCGTCTTTGGTTGTCGTCGTCGATACATCAACATCCCCTAACTACAAGCCAAATGAAGCTGGGACATATGACGATGATAAAGATGATATTAGTGAACCAGACCTTGTTGCCTCCTAATGGTGCTTACTACGACCCCGGCTAAGTCAGTTACCCTTCATGATTGCGAAAATAGCGATTGACTTTCTGTTATCACATAGACTGCTTCCTAGTCATTGGGCTCTCCGTACCGTTTTCTCTAAGTCTGGTAGACACAAATCTCATATATTATGCATATCGAGCAAGGGAGCCTTAGTCACCCGCAGATGATCTACTTAGCGTACGGAACATATGTACGAGTATTTCCCTTTGATCCATTGCTTCCACTAGGAAGCTCTATGGCATTAGCGTACATGTAAAGACCCAATAAAAACTATCTTCGAGTTCAATCCTGTTGACTCAGAGTAGTATTAATCCCGTCACTATTCAGATCGGCTCCGGGCCGGCCGGCCGAAGTTCGACGTGTCTCCAATTGGAAGCTTGAAGTCTGGAGCATCAGAACTTGCCAACTTCAAAGTTTGAAAGTTCGTGTCACCCTTAATATCACCGACTAAGTCATATATATCAGACTCACTCCGATTAGATTCGTTTTCTGTCTACTGCCAATCCACTATCTTGTCGCCTTATATGATGATACGATGTCAGAATGAGCAGTAAGTTTTCTTTCTTGAATTCTGCATGCATGAAATACCGAAAAGGCTTCAGAGCGGTCGCAGAAGAACGGATGAAACTGCTGGTCCATATCGATGAACTTCAAAAAGAACTCGATGGTATCATTGCCAAGGAACCTGCCCGTTCACGAGCTGTACGAAACAAGACAAGAACTATTCAACAAGAACTTGTTCCGCTCAAAAGGAACTACAACACGCTGGCACCCATTTCACGTCTCCCCGTGGAGCTATTCTCAATAATCTTGATGTTGTGCAGACGGTTGAAATCAGGACCTTACGCTCGGACAACTCAAACGGATATTGGCCGCATCGCAGTAATAAATGTCTCTCATACTTGCCATATGTGGCGGACTCTCGCCCTCTCTTACCCACAGGTGTGGGCCGACATGGTCGATTTCCGTGGTCCCTCATACTTCATGGCGTGTATAAAACGTTCTCAAAAGGTGCCCATCGCTGTCAGGTTTAATACACGACCTGCATTATACTATCCGCTCTTTCCAGTATCTGCTGTTAAACAAGGTTTACGGGCCATCCGGAGGGAATTCTGCAGAATTTCTAAGCTTAGCATCTCGTGCCAACCGGATCTAGCTCATCAGGTTTTTCATTTGGACCAGCAACCGAAACACAAACTTCCTCTACTGACCAACTTGGAGATAAATCTTCGGTCTCTGAACCGAACTTGGCCCCCCAAATTCCCCTTCACACAATGGCTGCTAGCGCACGATATTCCACATCTCAAATACTTGACTGTAGACGACTCGAGCTTCCGATGGTGGCAGTGTCGGAATTTTGCTCCAGGGCTAACACACTTGAGCATCAATATGTTTGGAGGGATCGGCACACACCAACACTGTACCTGGGGCGAGGTTTTGGAGTGCATCGGACAGCTCCACGCGCTGGAGGTCCTTGAGCTGCATGGGGCGCTCCCCCGGGTGACCACAGAGGAGCAAGACATACCAGGATCGAAAATGATCGCATTGCCTCATTTAGAACTCCTGAGCATAACCGCCTCCATCAGCAGCGCCGTTTACCTCTCATGCCATCTTCACCTGCCGTCCACGACTGCCATACATATATCGGGAACCATAGACAACGAGGGGGAGGAATCCGAAGAAGTTTGTTCGGGTTTGGTTCCCTTCATAAGGGGCGAAACTGCGTTACAATCAAACAGCCCTATGGTATCATTCGGCATCACACAGGATCGCATGGGATTAGGATTTGCCAACATCTCCTTCTTCTGTAGCAGAGAATATTCCCCTTTTCTCTATAGTCTCATAACACACGACTGGCACCTCAAACTCGAGTTCTGGTCGATGGATCAAGACCTTTTACCGATCTCGGATGTCTTTGACAGTATCCACGATTCTCTCAATTCTATTCAGGTTTTGTGGTTGGAAGAAATTGACTTCCTGGACATGGAATCCTTCCTGGCTATGTTCGGGGCTGCAAGTGGCCTTAACTGTCTGGGATTGTCCAACACAAATGCATTGATGCTTCCAGAGCTTCTCTTATCGACACCCGAAGGGGACTCGGATGAAGAGGATGCGGCAGGCCCCGAAACAAAACGAAAATTCATCTTTCCTGAACTGAATGACCTCACTATTTCGGATTTTATATTCAAAGGATCGAGGTTAGGCGGTCTCGAAGAAGACACGTTCTTTGAAGAATTGGTGGAAATGATCAAGACGCGCAAGGAACACGGAATCGGTCCCTACACGATTTACTTCCAAGAATGCCCCAACTTCTCTGAGAAGGATAACGTTGTGAGGGAGCGACTTGCGTCTCTGGTGTCCATCCTCGATACCTCCAATCCAAGGCCTCCGGGGTCGGATATGGATATGGCAGATGAAATGGGGACCTATGATGAGGAAGACTTCTTAACGAATCACTATCCGGGTGCCTTTGATATCTAGCCTCTAAGTCAGTCGACATTTTATTTATCCTCAAACCAACCCAGTTAATCTTCTGACTTTCAAACGTAGACACATTTGTTCCATCTTTCGCAACCCCGTAACACAAAATCATACTCCAAACTCATTTCCATCTAACCTAAATATGTTGGTTTTCTAATGCTCGGTCTCTTGGAAAGAATCGCATTTTTGCAATACCAAGAATTCAAGCTTTCGAAGGTTTAAATATTTTAAGTCCATATCAATAGGGCTAATATCGCTCTAAGGAAGACTTTCGTACACGTATTACGGATGTTTGCCCCCAAAGGTTCATAGGATCTATGATAGAGACATTGTGACAAAACAGATTGGAATACAAAGAGGACCGGGGTAGGCTGTTGAAATCAATGTCGAAGGTGACGGGCACTTTGGTCTCGCACTGCCATCCCATAACTATTAACCCTACAAAGATCACAATATTGGAGAGTGGGGAAAACGGGCCTTTGGTTCTATGTCGTTCCAGTGACTCCCAACCGCGTTTTCGACTACTTTCACACCGGGCAACCTCAGGGTCCATTCGCGTGTATATCCAGATTAAGTAAACAGTTCGTACGACAACATCCTCCATTCAACGCCGTTTATATTCACATGGTTTTAACAACCGACCCTGTTCCAAAATCGTGGACCACTCCTTCTCGGACTTTGGTTTTCTCTCCACTTTCACAAACTCGAAGAGTGTGAAGTGTGTATTACTGTCATCCTATAGGACAACTAATTAATACGAAGTCCGATGATTAGGTCGTAGACCTTACCTTCGATCGTAATTTAAATCCTATCGAGACAACAAGGGATACAAAAGCATCTATATTAGTAAATCGACTAGCGACCTCCGCAATTTTTAGTTCACCACTGTAGAGGTGAGTCAGCAACATCGCCAAGCGGGAAATTTTGATCATATTTACCCTTCTCTCAAAATTCGCCAAGCTTCACGGATACATATTGGCCAATTTGTACCCATTAAACTCAACGCACATACAACGACATCGACGATATGACCATTGTCTTCTGAGTCTTCTTCAGTCCCCGGTAGGGGGATTTTCGCACAAGTATCGGCTTCGATGACCAAGTTCCCGTCGGAGACTAGGTCAAACGATAGTACGTTCAAGCCTTTGGGAACAAGTGCGCGTGCAAGGGCCGCATCTCCGCAACCCAAGTCAGCGACGATAGTTCTTGCAGGATATTTTGACAGGACGGAAATGTAATGACCAACGGGGTTACTCGGCCAAGATTGGACCTGATGTCTAAATCCAGTATGGTACTGTGTGAACGAGCGAGAGAAATTAATTGCGGGTACCCATACTAGAGTAGAAGGAGAAATACTTACCTCCGAGAACACGTTTGGATCATCGCGCATCATTTCATGCGCATGCTGACTGTCAGACTTATACAGCATCTCGTTTATCCATCTGGGGTTTCGTCAACATTATTCGAAATATGAGATGGTAGAAAGCATACCTGAAACGAGCACCTTCTAGGCTGTTCTTCATTTTCGATTGCAGGGAAGTTAGGTTGCTTTGCGTCTCTACGCCGACATCTGTATTCGCCTGCGCCTTTGCTTTGGACGGCGTTTCTGAATCCTTGCGTTTATCTTTAGGTTTCGATTGCTTCCCTTTGCTTTTGGACGAGGGCGAAGGAAGGGGTGGAGCAGGTTCTGAAGCATCTGCAGACTGCTCCTGTACAGGTTTCCTCGGGCCCTTGCCTTTCTGTTTTGAAGTTTGCGGCTCCCTCTTCGGAACGACACCCTTAGGTTCTTGTCCCTTTGCTCTCGTCCTCTGTTTCTTCTTGGGAGTGTCTGCAACACCATCTCCAGAGCCGAACTTAGCGATAAGTTGCTCAACATTAACGGCTGCACTAGATATTTTGTCGGCATCAGCTTTGTCTCCGGAAGGGCGTTTCCGTTTGTTGGAACCTGCAGAAACCATGGGAGCCGCGGATGGTACACTCCATCCTGGAACCTGGAACAACGCCATGTTTACCGAGGAGATAGAGAATATGTCAGAGTTTCCTGTAGTGTGGCCAGACGATGCTGTATGGAGAATGCGGGTCTCGCTGTGAATTCCGAGAAAAATGGAGTAAAGCTTCAGAATTCCAAGTCGAAGCAACTCAGATTCGATCACACGCGATCGAATGTAGGATGATCAGGCGCCCATGAACTCTGACAGAAAAAATCTCATGCTCAGGCAAGAGTGAGAGAGAGAAACGACAACACGATTCCCAATTGTTTTTTTTTCGAATTTGAAGTAGCAATAAACAAAACAAACAAGCAAACAAGATGCTAACTAATCTACAGTAGGGCAAGTAAGCATGTGTGGGGGTTAGGGGGGTTAGTTAATGATACAGCATGTACGACAAGAGCTAGAAGTAGTGAGATTAATTCTGTTAATGGGGGTTGTACCAAAACAAATTGTTCCAAGAACGTAACGAAACGAAGTAGCAGAAGTGTATCCGTATCCGCAGCAGATCTCTCCAGAGCCCTCGACTTGGGGATGGAAAGATAACGATAACAAGGTGGGGGTGGGGGACATTAGTCATCCGATTGTCCTTGTTGTTCCTTTTCTTGACGAACGCAAGATAACCAAGAGAACCACATCATACTCCTCAACTGCAAAACGTCCTCCTTCCAAGCCATTGACTGATTTTGCTCTCTGAATTCTCTCGTCAGCGTCTCGCAGCGGCCGATGTTCTCCGGGCTGACGAAGTCGCAAGCCACTTTGATGGAATCTGACAGGTTGCATACCTTGAGAAGACGAATAGAGGTCACATTAGCAACTTTAGACTCTCCCCCGGGCAACATGAATAATCCAATACAAGATGGGTAAAAAAGCGTACCTGATGGGCACACCCAGCAGGGATGAACACCGCCTCTCCGGGCTTCTGGTAGATTCGGAAACTCTTTACCCCATAATCGTTGTATAGTTCCCGACGAAGGTCGGAATCCATATAGAACTGCTGGGAATGAATGGGGTCATGTTGGTATTGACCTTTGAACTTCTTTCTCAGGAATCGTCTGAGTTTCTGAGCGTCTTCTGCCCTGAATAAATCCCATGCGGCACAGCCCGGTTGGCCTGTAGGAGTTTGAGAGGAATAGAGCATGATGTTGATAGCGTCCGCCATGTCCATGTGGAGCCGTGTAGTCCCCTTGCTGCCTTGAGACTCGTACGAGGCCATCGCGTTATACATCTTCGGCCCTAAAGCTAACCATGACTTGAGTGTCTTTCAGTTAGACAAGGAACATACCTAGATCGGGTGCAACTGTATTACTGGGAAAGTGCGAAGCAATGTTGAGCACCCCGTCGCGTCTGACGTAGTTGGGTACTGGAACGGCCCTATTGAAATCATCATAGAGTTCGGGGAACGCCGTCTTGAAGTCCGTTGACGGCGGCCAATCCTATCGCCATATCGACATGTAAGTATACATCTTGACAATTGAGCATTAAAAGTATACCTTAAGTTTCCAACAATCCCTTCGACCTTCGTAATCTCCAAACCACGAGAAGAATTCACCAACAGTAACTCGCTTGTTCTGATCCGATTGACATTCAAGAATCAAGCAATTCTGGTTACCATATTTCGTCCTGAAGTACTCAGGTGTCCATTGAAGTTGGAATTTGTGAAGGAGTCCAGTAACGACCAGAGGTTCACCTTTGATCCAGACTTTACGGAAAACGTCATCTGTGAGGATTGAATCTTCGAAGACCTGAACGGGATGTGTAGGAACAGGAGCGTCGTAGGGTAAAGGATTCGATGGGGCTGTGGAAGCTGTTGGAGATGCAGACGATGAACTGCCGTTTTGTTCAGTGGGTTCATTCGGAACCTCTGGGCTTTGTCCAAGAGTTATGTCTATATCCTTGGCGATTATCGGCGGTCCGATAGCATCAGGGTCACCTTTAGCAAGCAACGCCTCCATTTCGGCAATGGCCTGTGACAGCTCGTCTTTGCTGAACCTCGACATCGGTGAAAAATCTCTCGCCCGATGCTCACTCCGCCGAGTGCATGACAAGAAGAAGGGATTGATATGCGCGTGTTTCTCCCTCTTCGCTTGGAGAGCAACGATCTCCGCGTCGTTCGCGCCCACGCGGTCCGTCGTGAGTTCTTCAACCTGTTCGAAACATTCCGCGCATGCTTCTCGGCCGCAGTTGCGACACATCCAGGTGCATGAGAATATAGAGGTCATGCACGTATCTAGTGGAGCACGAGAATAAAAGGCAGCACGAAAAAAGGACAATTGTAGAATTAGCCGAATGATGAATGCCGCGAAGGTTTGAAATGAAAAAGGAAGATTCACTAACCACACGTGGCTCTGACTTCGCTTTCTCGAGGTCGACGGATGACTTCTGGTCTCTTTAGATGTTCACGTTCTGCACGTAGAATCGGTAGCAGGGCCTTAGCGACAGTACGCTATGGGAACGCATATAGTTTAGTGTAGATCAAGCTAGGATGATGTAATGGTATGCGTACCTTGACGCGTAGCATATGCGATTCGTGCAACGGGATGTTCCATTGCAGTGGGAAGCTCATCGAAGGACCGTCAGGCTTCTGAGACTCGACGAAGCTAATACCAAGAATATTCCGATTTTCATCCTTGAGGAAGAACCTGATACCTTGGAATCGGCAAGTGTCACCAGCCCATCTCCGTGTACACGATACGCATCTGGGAAACTCCTCCGAACGATACCGATTGGACATACACCTGGCAAATTGTAATTCAGGATGAAGTTTGGGCATCCCTTCTCCAGCGGAAACGCCTAAAAGAAGGCGTTAAAAATAGCTCCAATGATATCGATAGGGAATGAGCTGACCTTCAGATGCCGCGTCAGTGGCGTTTTCCCCTGCTGCAGGCTTGAAAGAAACCATAGAGCCAAGAGCTATCACAAGTCAGCTTGATAAGCATCATAAATAGTAAATGCAATAGTATAGAACATCACTGCACCATTTTGTGCAGCGATTTGAGCCGCCTCATTACGTTTCTTCGCATTGTACCCCCGCCGTGATGCTGCCGTCGAAGGGAAAAATAAGAAGAGTTTAGAAGATCCATTACATCAATGAGAAACCTTACTAGGCGTTTCCCCATTTGTCTTTTTCGCTCGAGGTTTTTTCTTTGGTACAGGCTCCTCTTCTGGAGACGACTCCAATGGCCGCTTTGGGGCAGGCACAGGAGCGATCGGCTGAAGCGCTACATAAGCAATAGTGGGAGGACCATAGTAAGCATGAGGAGGAGCAAGTTGACCACCACGCTGCTGTGCTTGTGCCATTGCGGGGTGTGGAGGTAAAGGACCACGCGCTGCAATTCGGAAAAAGAAGCACTTTTAGCGAGTTGGCAAACTGATTAGAAATAGGTTTGAGCCACACAATTCGGATTTGCCATCAAGACTGGAACATAACCCGGCGGGAATCCTTGCGGGGGGTATTCTGGATGTTCATATTGCGGAGAATAGCCTAACGAAGCTGTGTAAATCAAACCCTGCGGAAGTAGGGGAATGAAGCGACACGAACTCTTGGACGCGTCGTTAGAAGAGCCTGGCATGGTGTAGGCGTTGAATGACCATGTGCCACTCATCGAGGCGGAGCTCGACTCACCACCATTTCGTTGTTCAGAAGAATACGATGGCGGAACAACATTATGTCCATTATACTGGACGGGAGGAGGATCCTGTGGAGGAGACCAAGTCGGCTGCACATTCAAATTAGGATATTCAGTGGGCTGTTCAGGCTGAGATTCCCCTTGCCTGAGCTGCCTAGGATAAGGCTGCTCAGGATAAGACGGGTGAGAATGAACAGATGAAGGACCAGCAGGCTGGTATCTGCAGGAAGCGGAGGAATCGAGCTCATGGTGTCTTGGAGATACGCGTTCTTCGGCACCCTGATCCCAACTTGCGGCAGAAAGCCTGAAGGAGCCTGGCTGCTGCATGGAGGGTGGATATGAAGGTGGGGCAGAGACATGCTGCTGATGATTTGGGGGCAAATAAGCGACATTTGGAGGAGGCATATTTGGGAGTTGATTCGGGGGGTAGACGGAACGGGGATCGAGAGGAGCAGCCTGCTGAGAAGCGACGGGATTGAGGAGCTGGTCGATCGAGGTGCGTTTGTTGTGTGCTTGGTCGTGGAGGTTCATGGTGAACAGCGAGAGTGCGCACGGGAGATGAAAGCGGAGGAAAAAGAGGGAGGAAGGATGATCGCGGTGGAATAGGGAGAGAGAGAGAAGGACGCGAGGCAGCGCGGTGAGCCGTGTGCGAGAATGAGTACCAAGTCCGCATTCATCCACGCTCATCCTCCTCAATCTCAGTCGCTTTTTCGACTCCGCCCACAAGCGCAGAACTCCATCAGCACGTGGCAGTGTCCTAATGAACTATGTTTGTAGCCGACGCCCGTAATTGCTCAGCTCTTGCCTCTTCCTCGCCCCCATGCACGCTCAGACACGCTCGTGGGGGCAGCACCGTTAACACACCATCGCGGCAGAAGGCTCCATATCTGACAGAGGCACAAACGTTAATAGAATATGCTCTCGCACTATCCTTTCACTCAAGCGCAACTTGAAGGGACACAAAGGCGGTGCCATATCAGGCCTCTCGTAGTAACTCCGATCGAACTCAGCTTTCCGCCGTCCCGGTCTCGCTAGCCTCCCGCGAAAGGATCCGCGACGCTCTCTAACCGTCTTTTCCTCCCAGGCCTGTCCCCTCTGTCATGGATCGCTGATCGATAGGAACCATCCAGGAATTCAATTCCACCACTCTCGCCCTCCTCCACACCTCCGCAAAACTAGCGTAATAATATATATCAATCGTGTATGTGATATGCCGGCGATCTACCAAAGCACTACTACTATGACTACAGTTGAGACAAGGAGAGATAAGAGACATCGGATGGTGGGAAAAAGAAGGTGCATGCAATGAGATGAGATATGAGCAACTCGGAGAAAACAAAGAGAAGGAAAGGTATTGCCAAATGAAAAGAAGAAAGAATCGATACACTTTTGTCGGACGTGAATATAAAAGTATATGTAACTATATGTGTGGTGTGGTGTGTGTGTGACTGTCAGTAATATCATCGTAATAAAACCCCCAAAGACCCAAAAGTGAAATCGTCCATTCAAGCCTAAGCCCCGAAAACCAGGAAAGAGGTAAAAGGAGAAGGAGGTGTAAAGTAACCCAGTAAAGCACCCAGAATCAAAACAGTTTCCCAATCAACCCGGCGACCCTAGGAAACAAGGGTATGACGAGCGGGAGAGCCAGCCAAGCTAGCATCCCAAGAGTCGCCCCAAACCGTCATTGAGGTTCCGGAGGGGGTCGCCCAGGGTTATCAGCAGAAGAAACAGGACCAGACGACGACCCCTCTGTTGGAGGTCCGTCGTCAATGGTCGCCGGAGGTTGAACCGGCCCAGATCGCTCAGCGAGCTTGTCCACCCGATCGTCTGCATTTTTAGATTTAGCCGAGTCTTTGCAAACTGGCGTACACGAGAGTCTATAACTCTACATACCATGTAGACCGTGTATTGGCGCTGTATCGGGGATTTCTGGCTGTGCGACGGGGGTTTTTGCAACAGGATCGACGCCTAGTATATTACTCAAACGTCAGAGGTTGATTCCCGTCGATATAGCCTCCATACTTACCATGTCGATCACCAGCACCATTAGAACTTAAAGACGCCCTTGGAGTGTCATCGGATAGCGGCGTGTCTGGGGAAGCAAGCCTTTCCGCAGCAGCTAGGCCTCTAGCAGCAATCTTCGAAGCGTCAGCACTTGCAGTTTTCCTACTGACAGACGAGGATCGACTACGACCACCAG
Source organism: Cerrena zonata (assembly GCA_038087015.1). Classification (NCBI taxonomy): domain Eukaryota; kingdom Fungi; phylum Basidiomycota; class Agaricomycetes; order Polyporales; family Cerrenaceae; genus Cerrena; species Cerrena zonata. The sequence continues at coordinate 381,540 of JASBNA010000001.1, forward strand.
TTGGCGTCATTCTCCCCTCAGGAACATGAAGCCGACGAGCAACATTCTGAGCTTGTTGAGCCTGACCATGCGAGAAACTCTTCACGACCTCCGGTCGAATATCCGCATACATCTGTAAAGCCTTGATAGAACCCCACTCGATGATCTTACTATTCAACCATTGAAGTGAGACCGGTTTCGTCAAGAAATCATTGCATCCCGCGGCGAGTGCAGCCACACGATCAGCTTGCAGCGAAGAAGCCGTCAGAGCGACGATGATCACAGATGATCTGTACGGCGTCGTGTTTGCACGTGAATCGCTGGTCGACGCCTCGGACGGTGTTTGCTGACCCTCTGATTGTGGAGTGGAAGGGAACGTAACGGTGCCGTACATTTTTTCTAGCCTGCGGATTTCTTTCGTGGCAGTAATACCATCCATGACGGGCATCTGAATATCCATCTACGAAGGCAAAAATGAGATAAGAATGTCGCGAGGGAAATCACAAGCATAGGGTAGAAAGTATAGGGATGGGAAGGATTGAATGGACTACTCACGAGAATCAGATGGAAAGCACCAGACCTCCACTTCTGAACAGCCTCTTCTCCATTCTTCGCAACATCGTATTTGATTTTCTTCTTCTTCATAAAAGTAGACAGAATTGTCTGGTTGATAGGGTTGTCTATATGGTCCGAAATTAAAAACGAATTGTCGCGTAAATTAAGGGTCACACATACCATCAACAATCAGCACGCTAATCGGTGGGACGATGGTGGTACCGCCAGCTGTAGTTGATTTTGTCTTCTTCGCCAGATCAGGAGCACGAGGTCCTGGTTTTTGTGATCCCCCCTCTCAACGACGTTCCACCCGGAGTAGCAGGAGAGTGTGGAGCCTGAGAAGGTGACAACGGAGGACTCGGATGACCAGGTCGTTTCGCAGATCGCAAAACACTAGGACTAGGGTAGGGCTTCAGGGAGGAGGAATAACTTGTTCGCTACTAGCAGGAGGCAACTCTTCACTGACAGTGGGACCATCTTGACCTTTAGTGTTGAGGTCGACGTGGTCTCACTATCTGATGCAGCGACAGAGGGTCGAGGACCGGGTCGGGACATCTCCGAGAAACTCTGAGCAAAAGAATTACTTCCCTCACTTCGAACGGAACCACCCCGCACACGAGAATGAGACTCCTTCGGATATTCACGTTCCATTCTCGGTGTCTGAGCAGAATGTCCAGGCAATGAAGCCATCGATGGTGACCTTCCCTTCGCACTCGGCTGGAAGAAAATACCTGCAGGCTGACCATCTGGACTCTGAATAACCAACCCAGTTGACGGCGACGTTCCTAGTCTTCCAACGGAATCCGAAAAGTACTCCATCCCATCTGAACCGGCCAACGGCGACGAAGGCGCATGTGGATATATGTCTCCGGGTTCCTTGGGTGATTTGGTAGATCGGTCAGAAGGTGTTCGGCCACTTCCTGTCGACCTACCACCCGGGGACCTAGCAGGATTTGCAAAGTTGAATAGAGGTGAAATACCATGTAATCCAGGGCTAATAGGAGAAGTGGCGATCGGGATAAAGAACGGGTCGACGACGGGTTTCGTAACCGCTGTGTGAAGTGCAGTAAGGAACCGTCGAGGGCCTGCGGGTTTAGGGATGACGATCACTTCTGGAATTCGGGGACCTAAGCCTGTGAAATTCGCTAAAGACTGAATAGCATCTTTCACGAGTTTGTAATTGGCGAGACTAGTGAAGTGCACGATAACATATTGAGTTGGGGGAGATGAATGGGAATTGGCAAAACCACCCATGAACCGAGCGACGGAAGGTGAGGATCGTGGTCGATGATTTGAGGCGAGAGAGGGACGTTTCCGACTGAGGTGAAGAGGGTATCCCAGTTCGGCCTTGATCTTGTCCAATCGATTCCTCAGGACGTTGACATCGTCATCAATCATGATGAATGTGAATGAAGCAGTCTGGGTCGAAGGTGCCTTAGGGCCAGGGGAAGAAGGAACGGTCGACTCCGGTGCACTTGAGGCGGGTGTAGGAGTTAGAGGGTCGACAGGCACTTCGAATCGTTCGCCCTCGGTATCATGTTCCGTAGAGACATGACTGACATCCATGCCCCATGCGGTGAGGTAACTCGATAAGTGATGAGCGAAGGAACCTCTAGAATTTGCATAAAGAGTCGCCTTCCTCCCACGTAGAGATTCAGCAAAGGTAGTGAGCTGTTCAAGACTTGGTTCATTAGCGATTCGATACTCGGGGTATCCAACCAAAGCAGCATCCTCTGGAGTTATCAGTGCCTGCGGATTCAGAACCGAAGGTTCGCCAGGTTCAAAGACTATAGCCAGTTCGCAAGAGCGCCCAATCAAGACCGGAACTCGTGGCTTTGCTTCGATTTCCAAAGCTGCCCCAACGTGGCGGAGCAATCTTCGCAGGATTAAGCTACTAAACTGCGGTTCTGATCGTTGTGGAGCTCCATCTGCAGCTTCTGTTAAACGATATCTGTGAGCAATGTGGAACAAGCAACGAAAGGATGTATCGAGGTTTGGAGATGGGGTGGAACGGATAGCTTCAGGGTCATCATCATCGCGGACGGACTCAATGAAGAGCCCTATTTCAACTGTATCACCGCGTTCACAGACGCTAATCACCTGGCGTATTATCTGGGAGAGAACATCAATGGGGGACAAACGGTACCTGTAGATTGGGGTACTTACGTGTGAGAGTGTATAGGAAATGCCACTTTCGTCCCCCTTCGCAGATACATGCTTCATGCCAACGTCCCCATGGAACAGCACTAGATCGACTCCAGCCTGAGCAGCGACACCACTCAACACGTCCCCCACGCTTTGCAGCATTTCTGCAACATCGAAATCGTGATGGGACGCGTCTTTATTTAGAGCAGAGGCGGCCGCTGAACTTTGGTGATCGGAGCTAATTGTAGCCATATTCGCAGACATGTAATTTAGGTTCTTCATAGACGTAAACATAGCAGACATCGAAGGCGTGGGTATTGATAGCGAGCAAGCAGAAAATTGTTCCTTGGCAGGATCGAGTATTTGTGGTGGCGACAGCTGAAGCAAAGTCTGAATAACCATCTGAACAGAGTCGGCCAGCTCTAATGATAATTCCTGGTAGCAGTCCAGCTCTGGCAGCACCTCAGATCCTGGAGATGCACTCGAGTTGGAGGGAGTGGTCGTTCTTCGAGGATTCTGCAAGAAACCGAGTTGTGAAGGAAGTGGCATTGAAAAAGCTCGTGAAAGCCTGGGCACTGTTGGGGGTTGTTCGACCTGGTCCATTGGGTTGTTGTCCGAGTCCATGTTGTTAGTTGGAGTAACGAACTCAGCATCAGAGTCCTCTGGTCTGGAACTCCATCTGGTCCGAACGCCGTCGTGCTCTTCTTCAGAAATTTCGGTCTCACCCTCGGAGGAGCTAAGTGTCACGGGCCGCTCCTTAGCTTGAACGGGAAGATGCGCGTGTCCCACTGCAGACGAATCTGCAGGCCACTCGATAGCAAACTTGTTTGAGGAAGGTATTTCGACTACGATGGAGTCCTGGTGGTCATCTTCAGGACCACTTTGGCTAGCTATGACTGATGGGATTCGCACTGCAGCAGGCAGTCTATTCCCGGACATTGACCTGGGATCGTTGGTGGCTGCGGTGCCCAATGGACCGGGCTAATCGTGATGTCGTTACAAGGATAGACAGGTACGGGTTGAAGAGTAAGAAAGGTAGATATGGAGGCCTTTTGGGACCAGCCACTAGGCGGTACCGCACAAAGCACTCAAAATCATCCGGCCTCACGTCTGTCACCCAAGCGCCTGAAGCGGTTGTGGCCCAAGCAGGCAACTGCTGTTCTTTCCTCCCGCCTGCCGACGCATGATTCAACAGCAAAAGGTTTCCCATTCTACAATTCCAAACTGCACCCGACAACTGGGGTGGACTTGGCCTCCCGCCGCTCAAACACGCAGCCTACGCATGGCCGAAAATTACATATATCACAGCTCAGCCTATAACAGTAAGGAAGACAAAATGAGTAGCGGTCACATTATCCTATACATAAACTCCGAAAACAAAATGCAATAATACATGCTCAGTAGGTCAACTCAACATCACCCTCCGCGACAAGGTCCATATCGTGATAGCTAACTTTTCTCCCGGCTGCCGCTCGAGGGTCTTCCTTCGCATCAGGCGGAGGTGGCGGAAGGGGTCCCATTGCACCTCCATTGTTACGACCACCCCTCTTACCCGGAACAGCGTCCAATGAACCAATCGGCTTCGCAGGCAATCCTGCGGAAGCTGGGATCGCTGGGATTTCAATGTTCTGATCATATCCAGGAGCAAATCCACTAATGCGATCACTCAGACGTCGAGCAGTAACAGCTTCCTCTCGTCGTTGTGGTGGGTAGGGAGCGGGATGATAAGCGTAAGCGTAAGGATCATAGTAGCCGCCATTCGCATTCGCGTACGGAGGAGGATACGGTCCATGTGGAGGCTGATGGAAAGGCGGTCGACCGTATTCACCAGGAGGAAACGCTGGACCCTGCAAACCATACGCTTGGGGAGGAGGTTGAACGTTGCCAACAGGCTGTGGCGGGTGAGTAAACGGTTGGATATGATGAGGATCCAAAGCGAAATTATTAAAGTACGGTATCTACGGAAGCTGGTATCAGTGACTCCATAGATCCTCAGCAACGGTTTCTTTCTTACCTCATCAAGATGTTTTACAAGTTCAGGGTGCTTATTTGCAATATGTTTCTCAACGAACGTCGTCGCCTTGAAAAGTTTTTGACAATTTTTGCATCTGAACTTTCCCTCGTCCTCTTGCTTGATATGAGGTTCTGCAGCTTTCGAAAGCTCCCTAATGCGTTGTAAGGTTTTGCACTCGTCAAATAATAGAAAGGAACGACTTACTCTTCGAAGCTCTTACCGCCGTAGTCTTTAGGGTCGACACCATTACGATTGATCAGCAGGGCAATTTTTGAGTCTAACCAATCCAACCATCGCTCGTCTACAGATAACATCAATAACCGCCACTCTACATAAAGCAAAAAATAACAAACCATTACGCTTCCAATCCCGCCCGTCGCCACCTTGCCTCTCTCTCGTTGGTGGTTCTTTCACCTTTTCCTTTTCCTTCTCTTCCTCCTTAACAGCTTCGCCTTCAACCTTGTCCTGAGAATCAGACATTGTAACATCGGAAGTTTTCGTTTCCTGTGGTACGATCAGAGCCTTCCTCACATGCTTCACACATTTCCGGTGTAATTCTTCTACATGATCCGTTACAACAGCGCAGTAGTAGCATGTGTGGAATGCTGCACGAAGATAGGCAAGGTACAGATCCAGAGCAACAACCGTCTTAAAAGGTCAAGGGGTCAGTTGAAATGGAATCAATATGAAAACGGCACGATCTCAGCTCACCCGTTTCGCTTCCACTTCCTCCTCGTCGACACCATCAAGCAGCCCTTGCTCCTTCATATCCGTCATCACCTTTTCAATACGCCTCTCTACAGCATCACTACCACGTTCCCTAGGCTCTGGATCCTCCTCTTCATCAGCATTGATGGTCTCTGACATGGTCACATCCTCGGATTCGTCCTTGACTTCAGCACCATTTTCAGACTTCTGGGCCTTTGCATCAGCGAGAGCCTGGCGCAAAGCCGTGTATTCGTCTTCTAGTGTAGTCGCCAGTATTCTTGCATTGTTGAGATCTTTGGTCAATCTCTCTGGTCGACTAGCAGCCTCGGGAGTATAACGGACCCGGCTTACGAATGGCTTCACTATATGCGCAACATGGAGCTTAAACCCTTCGATCTGCCATTCTGTTAGTTCTATGTCAGGAAGGCCGACATAAAGATAGTCCTTACCTTCTTTTCAGAAAGCTCGGAAACGACCGTGGGTATGTCTGCATCCTCGCGGAAACGAAGCCAACCAGCCCGGTAATAATTACGCTTCTGAAGAGGATCACCGAGAGCAAGATAAATGTAACCCGGCAATTTGCTGCAGGCCTAGATGTCGAAGAGATATGAATAGGCATCGGAAATGAGAAACGTTAGTAATTGAACTAACCTCTTCCAACTTCACACGACCAATGTCAGGGGGGATGGTACGAATCATGACTTGATTGCCTTCGGTCGGCACTGAAACCTCTTCGCCACTCTTACCACGTCTGTCATCATTTTGCTTGTTATTTCCAGCACGATTCGCATCCTGATCGTTTTCCTCCTCCGCCTCAGCGTTGAAGGTCATGTCATCGTCCCCAGTCATTGTGGGTTTTGACTCTTCAACAGGGGTTTCTATCGCGCCACTTTCAGCACCATTGGCAGCCGAGTCGCCGTTGGTCTCTTCCTTGATTGGTGACGTTGGTTCAGGCTCTGGTTCGGGAGGATGCAGATCTGGATCAAACTTTCCAGCTTCCAAATCAAGCAAGAAAGTGTCGATACGTCCACGCCAGCCAACTCTACGTACACGTGCACGAAGAGCGGCAAGTTCAGGGGAAGGGTCATATTTTTCGGCGAACCAAGGAGACTTGCGATGGTGGTCGAACATTCGTTGTAACTATAACGAAGCAATTGGTCAATTACAACCATGTCACAAAGCGAAGCGCCAGGATGACTCGGTGGCGCATGAAGAACTACAGTGTACGAACCTGTTGAGCTGAAAACTCCTTCCTATATTTCTCCCATCGTGCACGAATACCGTTTCTTGGTTTCGAACCGTCACCGGCTTCTTGTTCTGCAGCTTTGTCCGCGCTATCTTCCTCTGCCGCTTGGGATGGGAAGTAATACCGGAACCATTCTGCGTATTGCTTCAATGTCGCAGGATAATCTAATGTATGTGGGTCAGGAGGAGCGCGTCTAGACGAGCCGTACGGTGGAGGGTAAGGACCCCGATGAGGTGACGTGTAGCCGTGAGACCGTGAATGAGTATCTACAGTAGAATGTATAGTGAGCTTGAATATCATATAAAAACAGTGAAGCGTACCATAATCATCACCATACCGAGGTCTAGGTTCATACCGGTCGCGCTCCCAGGGTGACAGCGAACGTCTCCGCTTACGACCTGCTGAAATGTCTGTCACTTCCGACTCCTGAAGCACAACGTCGCGTCCATACGTACCTTCTTCAGGAGGAGGACTACGACTTCTGCCACGTCGACTATACTCGTACGCCGCCCGCTCGCGCTCATAATTAGCCCATGCCCTATCCCGATCATAAGCCTCCCAATCCCTCACATCTTGAGGCGGATAACCTGATTCGGGGTAAGACCTCGGCGGAGGATAAGAGCTTCCACTTCCTCTGTATGGAGAACGAGAACGAGAACGACCTCGAGGAGGTGGAGGATAAGCAGAGCCAGACCAAGACGACATGTTCAAGAGAATGAAGCTGAGAGAGAGAAAAGAGAAGAGAATACACGAGGACTGATCATTAGAGCCTGTGAGAGATAGTAGGCGAGCATGATGGAAGGACAGACCTCTTAGGATCGCGTACGATGGTGGACACGACGTGCTCGCTGTAGCTGAGACACGGTCGATGTGTTCGCGATGCAGAACAAATTCGGTTCACCGACGACGACGTAAACGGCTACTTTGGGCGGAGCCTCAATTCACAGCGCTTACTCAAACAACACCGCAGAACAAGCACAGTATTAACCAGTATTAATTAACCCTGCTCAGAAGATACTACTCAATACACTATCCAACTGGCGGGGATCTGCAGCGGACACCTCAGGCTTTTCCCGCTCTTTTCTCCTCTTCTTTTCCGGTTGCCTGGATCCCTCCGCTCCCTCAAATGTTCTCCGAGAAGGCCTTTCTCCAGCTGGTGGCCGTTGTTCCTCGTCTCCACCAGCCTTTCTTTTCCGTTCTGCTCGTTTATCCAGGACACGGGCAAGTTCCACATTCTTGAGGTACTCCTGTTGTTCCTTCCTCGACTGAGATAATTCCACACGTAATTGTGCAGCATGGATTGCCGCTTCATGGGCTGAAAATAGTCGTCAGTGAAGAGCTCGAGACAGTATTAGAAGTCTAGCATACCAATTTGTTCGGTTAGCATACGCCATTTGAATTTGGGCAGGTATTTCATCGTCCAGACGTCATCTCTCCACCGAGTCCCTTTCTTTCCCCCAATCGGCTGAGCATTAAGCAAGTCTGCAACAGAGCGTGCCACTTTCTTGTCCTTGAATTCAACCCACCCCTCTGTAAAGTGAATCTTTTTCGTACTCGTATACTTCTTCCGAAGATACGAACGTTTTGCATCTAACAATGCCGTTCAATAAAACCACTACAAATTGAACATGTCCCAATAACATACCTTCTGGTTGCAAGTAAACTCTACCAACTTCACCATGTTGGCTCATAAGATGCCGCACTTTCGTGGGACGCATACCAGGGGGGATACGTGAGATATAAATAACACCAGTCTTTTCCTGAGCAGCTTTATACGCGGCGAGGGCCTCCGGTGTAAGAGGCTTAACGACCTTTCCTGAGGGCCCAGAGAAACCTTCAGCATCCATCCCTTCAGCAAGTTCTTCCTCGTCCTCCTCATCTTCATCCACGTCCGAGTTAAGGTTATCGGAAAGGTGCTCCTCCTCGTGAGGTGAGAGCTCTCGACTATGAGATGGGCCAGCTTCTGGTCCGTCATCGAACCGACTGTCTACTGCAAAGCGAGAGTCACACATTGCCCAGAATTATCAAGCAATGATAGTAAAATAGTGTGTTGAGTTACCGCAATTGAGAAATGACGATCCTCATCAAAAGCTCTCGATCACATTGATCGTTAAGCGCTGCAAGTATCACACACTCTCTGAGTCAGGGTGTTCGGTTGATGCATGCTATTGACATTTTGAAAGTACAAGGGTATATAGAGTAAAATACATTTGAGAAGAGGTCGTAAACCAGCATTTGAGACAAGGGGCAAGACAAAACCACCAGGTTACGATACAGATCGAAATAGAAAAATTATGCATAATTTCCCGATTTTCATGACAAGTGACTATTTCTATCACACCTTCGCAAGTAAAGGCACTGACTTGGCATGGCGTAGCGTCGCTGTAGATACAAAGCAGCTCGCATCCTAGATAATAGAAGTCAATTATAGGGAATGGCTTAGGGTTTTCAACTTACAGGTTGGTAGTTTGAGAGGAAAGCAAGTCGCTCTTTAGCTTCTTGTAGAATCTCCCTCGATTCCTCCTATAAATTATAAGATTGGTTAGGTATCTCTTGATACAGCACGAATACCTAGCTTACCTCTGAGCACATTATAACCAAATGCTTCAAAGAGATTATCTCAACATATACTTCAGCCATTTGCTTCGAACGGCGTAAGAAATCGAAGGTGCGTTCTATTCGTTGGCGTTCCTCCATGCGCTCAAGGTTGTTATGCCATTTCAGCCACCTTCGGAATTCTTGATCTTCATAATTCGGATGCACCCAGCCCCGATGCATCTTTGCCCAGGACTTGGGACTCTACACACGCTATGATTAATATAGTTCCTGCACAACGCTATTGTCGCACGTACCTTGGAGAACTCGCCCGAGGAATTGTCTTGAGTGATTCCGATCTGAGAAGTTCGACTTAGTTCCAAGGCATAGTCCAACCCGAACCACTCGTCAAGTTCGTCCGTAGGTGATTGCTGCTTTGAGCTCCGTTTATTTCCGTTGGGTGGAGTTCGCGGTGGGGTTCGCGGTGTACTGGGAGTCCAGTCGCGAGCAATATCTGCAAGAAGTGCGTCGTATGGCTTCAAAATCCAACATAGTCAATAGGTATATGTGCATATAACAAGAAGGGGAGCATACCAAATCACGCTGAGGACGTTTGCCTTCGCGAATTTGTTGAGACTCTTCTCTAGTCCTTGGAGGTGTATTATTGAGATTAGGATCATTACGAGATTTTGGTGTCGATTCAAGAAACGTCCAGTCGGAATTATGAGAACTGGCAGGAGAGAAAGAGTCCGGCGTCAAAGGGGGCGTAGATTCAAGATTGTGCAGAACTGGTGGGGCGCCGGAAGACACTGTATGCGCGCGTCGCCTCGTTATATGCGGTGGAGCAGAAGGACCGAGGACGGGAAGTAAGCCAGTTTGGGAGCCTGAGCGAGAGCGACGACCGCCGAGTGTGATTTTGGAGACGATGCGTTTTACATCTGCTAATGAAACACTACGGGCATGACCAAAGCGGCGAGACGTAGGCGGTACCACAGTAGAAGATGGAAGTGAGGTTTTCTGCTCTGAGGGTCCTCGGCCGAAGGTGAAGGGGACCTTTTCATTCGTTCCGCCGGAAAAGCTGGTCAAGAGTGGTCCTACAGAGGTCTTTGCCAAAGCATTTCGTATGTGAGAGATCAGACCAGGGTCAATTCCAGAGGTGCTCTGTTCATCGTCATCATTCAAGAATAATTGTAGATTATTTTCCATAGTCAAGTGTAAAGGTATCAGTTTTCGGTTGTCTTGTGCTTGTTGTCTAGGGTACGAAACAAGGTATAGTCAAAGTTCAGTCGCTCTGGCACGGTGATTCAAGAGGGTTGAGTAAAAAGACGAGTGGAGCACGATGACGGAGTTGGTAGATGCAGGAGTGCCAGTTACCGTGGGACTGTCAGACCGACGTCTTCGATAAGAAGTTCGTAGATTACTTGTTTTGTATTTATTCCTGCATATCGGTCGCCATGAATAGGAAAATATATCGATCAGTAGCCACCGAACATCCGGCCGATATCCACAGTATTGATGGAGAATATGGTGACATGAAGGGAGCTAAGCCAGAAATGTTCGTTCGATATCGATTATTTCTATGATAGTAACACTGTCCAAGCAGAGCGTACGCGTCCAAAGAAACCAGAAAAGATACAAAGTCCCGATGAGAGTATCCAGAAACCCGAGAAAGACCATAGACCATGTACAGAGCACCATATAGACTGGGAACCTTTTACGTGTGGATCATACTGCTTGAAGAGGAGGGTGCGAAGGCAGTAACGGGTCCGCTGTCATCTCGGGCAGCTTCTTCGGCGACTTGTTGTCGTCTGGTCGTGATATACGCGGAAGCACGCTCTCGATCTCGTTCTTCCTATAAAGGAAGAAATGTGTCAGCCCTTGCGTTCGAGTTCTAGTGAGAGAAAACATGTACATCGTTAGATATCTTTGCCTGGTACGACTCCGTGAGCTGGATTTGTGCACTTTCTATGTCATGAAACCTCAGAGTCTCATGATGACGTTTCTCCTGTTAACACCACAATCAGCGACTAACCAATGCGACAAGTTTCTATCAACTGACCTCATAGGTGTCATCCGTCTTCACTAACGCCTCCTGTGCTTTATCGTAATGCTTCTGAGCACTTTCCAACGCCTTTGAGGTCTTGTGTTGTTGTTTCATCACTTTCTCTAGGCCCTTGCGTGCCTTAGTTGTGTCCTTGTGGATGTATCGTGAGTCAGGAACATAGCATTTTGTTATTTGTTACATACCTTCAGGCTACTTTGATATGCTTTCTCGACTTTGGCTAAGTCTTTCATGGCCCGCATGAGGTTCTTCTCGTCCATCTTGGCTTCCCGAGCCAAAACCTTTTCCAAAGCTTTGTGAACAGAAGATGAAGGCATTTGTGATAATGATAGAGCAATGTGAGATCGACGTGGAGTATGAGAGACTAGGAGGTAAAGTGAGTTAGACAGCTTCCGCCCAAAGATATTTTGCGAAGAGGCTGACAACACATTGCAGGCTGACCGGGTTTCCTGCCACTGGCAAATTGCTTCGACACGGTCAGCCGCAATCCAGACTGGAGTACGGCAAGTTCCTGAGAACTCCTTCCAGGGTATCCGAATTCTCCTGAGCGTTCTCGTTGGCTGTCCAAGTAAATATAGGAAACAAGGTCATTTGGCTCTTCCACGTGTACAGCGGTCTTGTTATCCAGTCGGTCGTTTCAAGGTTTAATTGAACGCAATACCGCTGATGAACAGTGAGGGCCTTTTGTGAGAAATGCGCTCTAATGGGTTTAACATAGTGACGAGAAAGACGTGGACGAGATGACAAGGGTGTGCCGAGTCCACAGTCGGCTCTTCATCTCTTCACCGCTCAAGCAAACACCGTATACCCATCTGGATATTGTTGTCCTTGTTCGGGAAGTGCAGGGGCACTTAACTATGGTGATAATAGCGACCACAACGGGTGCCTTTCTAATACCTCTGCGAGTGAAGAGATCGGGATTTTGCAAGAGGACCGGGCGTATTGTAAGTCCGTCATGGCGTCCCAGGGTCGCTGTCCGATCTTTGTTGTTGATAGACTCGGAGCAACCTGTCAAGAAGGCGTACCTATTTCCCTAAAGTCCCTTGTCGAACGTTGAACATAAACGTTGGTTGGTTGTATCTTGCTTGTGGGTTGCAATAACAAAATCCGATATGACCGGTAGAATGCTAAGCCGGAACGCCGACGGACAGCCTGATTTTGATGTTCGAGCGACCCGATTTTGTTATTCACCGACAACTCAAACGAAAATGAACGTCTGTCTTTTCGTTGAGTTCATCTTAGTCGCCGATCAAAGTTTAGTGGCGTCCCAAGCTCTGAATGACCGCTAAAACTTCCCGAACTGTCGTAATCTAGATCGTGTCATTTCCAGCCAAGTATAGCTGGGAGGCAGAGGCATGCTGAACTCACTTGACGACCCACAGCAATCGAACCTGGAATGATGCTTCCGGATACCCTTGCTTGTCCGGTTCCTCGCTATATCGCTCACCGTGATTTGTCGTGATTCCTGCCCATTTGAAAGGCTTGTGGAACCTATATAAGCTCGTGGGTTGAACCAAGACACTCCTCGGTGAGCCAAGGCATAATGGACTCTTCCCTCTACAAGGACATCACAACCACTCGGGGGCTGAAGTATCACTATTACTTCTCCGCAGCGCACAATACAAAACCTACCTTGCTCTTCCTACACGGTTTCCCCTCTACCTCTTTTGACTGGCGGAAACAAGTCCCTTTCTTCAAGGAAAGAGGGTTTGGGCTTATCGTCCCTGACCTTCTAGGTTATGGTGGTACGGATAAGCCCACAGACGTCAAGGACTATAAATATAGTGCCATGACCGCCGACATGATTGACATCATGAATGCAGAGAACGTAGAGAAGGTTGTCGCAATTGGTCATGATTGGTAATTTATGCTCCATTATTATTACAATCACTCTCTCAACAGGGACTACCAGGGGAAGCTTTCTCGCAGCACGCCTGGCAGCGTACTACCCAGAACGCTTTGTCGGATTCGCCTTCTTGACCGTGGCTTATAGCCCTCCTCAGCCAGACTTCAATCTGAGCAAAGCATTGCAAGATACAAAGCAAGCGTTCGGTTACGAGCTTTTTGGATACTGGCTGTAAGTTCGCACAGCATTCCTCGACTCTCAATGTGATCGTCTAATCAAAGTCTCATCAGTTGCTTTGCCGAGGAGGGGGCCGAGAAGTTGATAGAGGAACATGTATAGCTATTTTCTCGCCCATCAATTCGTTCCTTGTGGCTGACAATGTGTGCTGAACTTCGCAGCTTGAATCTTCTCTGAGCATCCTGTTTCCAGCGGACCCTAGTATCTGGGCTACTCATCTAGCACCTACCGGAACGTTGAAGTCGTGGATCTCATCTGACCAGAAGACCGACTTTGCACCATACATCTCAAAAGAGGTATATTGTATCCTCATGCAGAGAAGGACATGCGTTGACGTTTACATGTGATGGCAGGAAATCGAAGAGTACGTCAACATCGCCAAGACGAACGGGTTCACCGCGCCAGTCAACTGGTACAGAGTGATGGTTTCCGGTGTTGGAGCAGAAGACGATAAAAGTGGCTACGATTTCATACTCCCTCATTGCCAATCGTTAAGACGTTTAATCATTCTTAGATGCACCTACTCAAAATGCTGTTGTAAAGAAGCCGGTCTTCTACGGAGCATGCAAGCAAGACCAGGTTGCTCTTGCCTCTGTCGGGGTACAGACGACGAATGAGCAGTGCACCAACGCTACCATCAAGCAATACGATTCCGACCACTGGCTTCAGCTTTCTCATGCCGATGAGTTCAATAACGACTTCCTAGCGTGGCTTGAAGACGTCGTTTCTGCTCCGACTTCCTCAACTTCGTCGTAACCATGCCATTCATTTGAATATTTAGTATTTAATCGCTTTCGTCATCGCCCTATATATCATATACCTAGAAGGTTCCGACTACCTGCTGTGTTAGCTTCTCTGTGATGTAGCATACTAAGAAAACTGTATACCCTTCGGTGCTGGGCATCATCTTTGATTTATTGACACTTTTGACTTCATATATCCATACTCCAAACACCATCTGGTGGGAAATTTAAATGTTCGACTAAGAATTGGGTATCGTTGCTCCCTTCGTTATCAAGCCATACAGGCCCTATGACTATCTACTGTCTCTTCAGGATGTCGTGCATTAGATGGTCATTATACTCATTATAGGGAAATTGACTCTCAAGATATTAGATTTCTCTTGTATACATTCAGAAGGACCTTCTTTGGACCTTGTATTAATCGTTCTCCCAGCACAACTTTCTTGTACTTTAGCCGGACGTTCGGGATTGTAACGCGCGGCGATGCTATCACATACCAACTAATGCGCTTCGACAGCATACGTGCCAAGATGAACAGAGAACAAGAGACTCTGAATGGCACGAGAGCGATGACTCTCTCCATTATCGTGGCAGTGCAAACTTTCAGAACACTGTCCAAAAACAGTGTACACGCCTTCCTTTTACGGTTTTAGGATTTTTTTCGTCAACTCGCTTCGCTGCCGCCTTGCTACACAGTTTGTCATGGTATCCATCGATCTTGACAGTTTTTTTACAGGTAGACAAGACAAGGATTTTCATTCAGGAGAACAAATCAGTTATAAGAGCCGAGAAATAGTGTTGTCGATGGCAGCTGTCAACGACGTCTACAAAGTACAAGAGGAAAAGAAATGGGGACTTGAAAGGTGAACATCATTTGCGGTCGCTATCGAGTAATACAATACTGCCCTGATACACGATCGCAACCGAGGTACAACAGAGCTTCTGCTAGGTATATAATTCGATGGGGTCAATAACAGTGTTAGTGACCCCCGGTATTCTCCATCGTCTTCAAGTTCATCGCTGCGCCTTCGTGGCCCAAAGTCAAGGTACCAAACCTACTGGTTTGTTGTGGGTCGGGCTCGGTACCTGTCAACTTTGGAGGACTGAGCGGGGGATCTACCTCATCCGCCGTCTTCTCCTTGTCCGTTGGTCCATGAATCGCATGTGTCGTTGGTTTAACGACGTTATCGGTTGTAGGATTTTGCCCTTGGAATGAATTCCTGACAGGGCATTCTTGTCCGATGGGCAAAGGCCACGACTGGTAAGGCCTTTGACCGATCGACATTGGGTAGGGGGGTTGGTCGTGTTCGGGGTAGGAGGGAGGTCCGGGCTCAAAGTACTGGGGAACGTCCTCGCCGGGGTTTACCAGTGCAACGGTGCCTTGGCCATAGACGTACTTTCTGGCGTTGTAGTTGCGATGTCGCATGTGGCGTTTGGCAGCACAATCAAAACAATCACAAGGAACAATGACGTCGTCCTCGTCCTCAGCTTCCGAGTCATCCAACCAGTGTTGGTCGGCCACCCAGTCATCGTTGTCGTCGCTAAAGGCCTCAAAAAGAGAATCCACAACACTGCTCACAGTGCTTGACACGGAGGCGGGGGAACCGGGGCAGTCTGGCTGATCGACCCATCTCCCGTCGTCCTAAAACAAAGGTTCCAGGTTAGTGGCGAGCTCATCTGAAACGTACGAGGTGGACACTTACGACATCGGACTGTTGTGGAAGGCGGTTCGTCCACATGAAGATGAAGCTAGAGGTTGCTCTGGATGATGAGGTAGGAGAGGCAATTGATCTACCTCGACGGTAATAGTGGTGTATAGAGATGCCTGGTATTGATGAATAGATGCTGGAGAGAAACTGGGGATATGTGGGGAGGATACCAGGGTTTTATATCCATCTTACTCTCCCGTCGCCACTCGCTTAATATTGGACCATTGTCCTCCTCTCATCACATCCCAGGGGTCCACCCCTGATGAATCGACCCTTACCTTTTCGGGCCCTGGTTGCGGTGCGAGATCACACGGGGGAACTCCCATGTTCCAATTCTTCACTGTCGCATTGTCCGTGTCCTGCGCTCATTGCCCTCCCCTCTCTAGGGGTGCTACACTTCCAAGTTGTATTGACATTTCATCAACATGTGTTTTCGTTCGTAGATGACGGGACGGTCTCCCTGCCCCAACAAATTGGTTTGGGCCCTGACTTCGTGTTCACTACTGCCTAGCAATAAATTATTCCACAGGTCCTCGTTAAAACCTAATGCCTTCAGGCTCCATGAAAGATTGTTGCCGATCTCAATGTTCTCAACTTACGTCCTGGGTACGGTGCAACTGGTGTGAGTCCAAACTCACGCCACTTCTTTCACACATGTCTTCATCTCTCCACCCGTATTGTGTTCAATGCTATTGTGTTAACGAGATGGCGACAGTCGAGTCGACATACTTTCGTACCTTTCCCTTCTTCTGGTTTCGACCTGACATGTTTCCGCTATAGTAGTATCCATTTCTTAGTTGGCAACAGATCATATCAATTTCAAACTCATTTCTTCGATTCCATTACACAAATACAGATATAAATGACTCTTCCATGACTAGAAACCCTCAGAAACAGAACGTCCCTCCTCCATCAGCCCTTCCAAGAGGATAGACGCATGCCCTTCTCCAGACCCTTCGAATTCTCCAAGCGAGCAAACTAATATAACCAGTGCATTATTATGATCGTAGGGAACTTAAGACGAAGCACCATCATTTGTACCTGTTGGTGGTATGATAACAACTTCGCTAACCATGCATTGGAACAGACAGACCATCTCCTCGAGAGTTTTAGCAGCGGCCTCCGGTCGTGAGTGGCTGAATCTCGATAAGTCGATTTCGAGAGACTGAAGCTTGCGAGTACAAATAGCTTCGGAGAGCTTTATGAGAAAGGGCCGGACAAAGGACCACGATCCGTGTCGGTAGTGGCTTACATTCAGTTCAATTTTCATCCTATGCAGTCCTGAAAGGAGCGCGTCTCCCGATCCACTTGGCATGTCCAACACAGCTGGGATTCTAGATGCGCAATCGTGGAAGCTTAAGGGAATGTTTTGTATGTAGATTTCCAGGTATCTTGTATATGGCACACCATCAAGGATGGTGTGGATCATCGAAGAATGCTCGTACACTTCCCCGACCACCTTGAATCTGGTATATTTCACCAGTGCAAGATAGGGGGACATGACCTTCCTTAACGATTCGAACAGAGGACTAAGGTCGTTGAGAAGTATGCTTGAGAAAGCAATTCTGATATGAGGGGAAGGGTCTAGAAATGCACCATCGCATGGTTTACCACTGCTTAGCCGCATATCGAAAGCGTCTGGCCACTCTGATCCATGCAGATCACATATGCACGAGAGCTCGGAGTTAAGCAGAGGCGTCCATTTCGTTCTGAGTATTTGGGATAGCATTGTCATGTCTTTGAAATCGGCGTGATTTCCTTCGAAGGATAGACGTAGGCGTTCGGTGGAGGGAACATGGTGCAACAATAGGAAGATTACTGATGGACAACCTGCGAGGTATATGGAACTCAGATGCGGTATGTTGAAGGTAGTGCCATTCAACAATGCGACACAGGGATCGGATCTCAGACCTGTCAATGCGAGGTGCTTGAGATGTGGAAGACCGCTAAGCTTCTGTATCAAATTCCCCATAGTCTCCGCAGTTAGATAATAATTATCGATTATTTCCAACGACTGGATCGTATGGGGAAGAATTTTATTCGAAAGCCACGTCCGGCCCAAGATGTTGGCGGGAGTGGACAGACACCGCAAATTTGGCATGATGGAGTTTAGCTCATCATCAACTTGAAACCATGGTTTACGAGTTGAATCACTACCCTCAATGGATAGAGTATGCACTTCAGGATAGGTCGGCCATTTCGTGTTGTGTGGGTTGTCGAAAAGTTCCAAGGAGCGAACACGGCCAAAATGAGGGATGCACTCTTTCCAGTTGGATTTGTCGGAGAACCCGCCGTTATACCGTATATGCAATGGGGTTTCTAGCGAAATGCGTAGAAATTCCTTCATTTGCAATGGGGCTTTGTCAATTGTTTGGATATAAGAGAAGAGGAGTGGAGTTGTTCGGACGATATTACGCCAGAACCTGCAGACATGAGCCACTCTAAACCACGCGTAGAAAAATGTAGGCTCCGCTTTATGACACAATGTGCGATATCGAAGAAATATACCAGCAAGGATTTCGATTGGGAGTTTTCTGATATGAACTCGAGGTTCCAGTTCATACAGACGGCCCTGGTAACGTGCGATTGCTCTGCTGTGATGGTTAATCGTTTTTTCGAGCTTCATAATGGCATCCCTATGCGCTGCAATACGTGAATGGATGGTGTCGAGAGTGAGATTGGAAAAACAGGTGCTGGGATCAACGATGTCCGGCGGGAAATCATCAAGACTAGATATCACTGATCAGAGAAATTGCGCGAAATACAAAGCTAACACGAACATGATTGCGATAGAGTCCATGGATTTAGGTTCGTGTACTTGCTAGTGAGACGTGCAACTCCAAGCTGAATCTCTTAAACAGCAGGACGCGCCAGTGTGCAACTTTGAGTTGAACTTGACGCCGACTTGTTTAGTTTGGACTCGTGTTGCAAATTTGATATTTACTAACGGCCAATTCCAATATTTATCATACATATATATCAATGCTGGAATGTATTTTACAGTATGCACGCCATGAACTTGTCCAACGATTCAAGGAAGATAATATCAAAAAGGTGTACCTCGATAGCCTGAAACAGTGAAACTTGAGATTAAGAGGGGGTTTGTGCTCCTTCAACAAACATTTCCAAGAAGTCATAGACCACGTCGGGAAGGATGATAGTATCTAGTTCTTGGGTTGTGACGCCCGAAGGATCGTAGTCCTTCGGGATACTAAACGGTGTGTCGGAGATCTGACTGTCGCTGCCAGGCTCGGATTGTGTCTGTGATTCTATAGTTGGATTCGGGGGAGCTGGGCATGGAGCTGGGGCTGAAGCTGGAGGGCTGTCTGCAACAGTTCTCGGAGGGATGGAAGGGGTAGGGGGTATGGGAACGGCAGGAGGTGAAGGAGAGAGCGAGTGAGACGGCGAAGATGACAGAGAAGATAAAGGAGTCGCAGAGGGTGTATCACCCTTAACAGAGAGGACAATGGGTTGTTGCTCGGTCGTTGCTTGAGAGACTGCCAATGACTTTGGAGGGGCCTCATCTTCATCTTCAGTCTCGGATTCGGTTTCCGAATCATCGCCGGGAGTAACTTTCTTCGCTACCCTCACACCACTGGAAGGATTATTAGCAGGATTTACTTGGTTGACGACTTGAGATGGTTCAGATTCCGTGACGGAATCGTTGTCTGAGCCATGCATTTGAACATCCTCCTGCGAGAACGTTTCAATCCTCTGAGGTTTTACGCTTAGTAAAACAGGTAACAACGAAGGTAGAGCAGGTTCAGTTGCGTTGGGATCTTCGGTATGTTTGAGACGTTCAGGAGTGTGTTCCCAGGACTGTTTGAACATGTCAATCTGGGAGAAAGCATCTGACATTTGGGTGTCATTCGTATTAGAAGGCGATGGAGGTGGGAATTGTCCGGATGGGAACGGAAGCTGAGTTGTGGAACTTTGTGTACTGCTCAGGTTCTGGCTTTGGTTCGAAGTAGTTTTAACTGAACTTTGTGAGTTTTCCTGTGACCTAATCAAGGAGGACTGATTAGATGCTATGAAAAAAGGGAAGGGCTATAGGCGTTTACCTATCGAGGATAGCTTGGGTTTCGGGAATGATCAACTTATCCCGACTGGAGGGTCTCTGAAGTGGACTGGATCGTGATGAGATAGATGATGCATCACCGGCAGCAGTAGAGGGAGTCAAAAGACCAGTGCTCATCCTTGGTGATACTCGCGGAAGGGCACGGCATGGGCTACGTAAACTAGAGAGACGTAATTCCTCCTCTTCAAATTGAGAAGTAGGTATCACAACCTGTCCCGGTGAAGAAAGGAAATCTGACAATTCCTGACTTTGAGAAGACTTGATAATCTCCCCATGCGATCTATCATGTACGAACAGCGGACTAGAATGTATGCGACTCGGACTAGAGAACGTGAGAGCAGCTATTTTTGTCGGGCTCGAGAATTCTAGACCACGGCGTCGTTTAGGTGTACGAGGAGTGGTCGGTGGAGTTTGGGAGGACGGAATGACTTCATCGCCCGGATCGATGAATCTCGTAAAGCTTGTACTTGCAGGTGAGCTGAAAGCACTAATTGATGCAAGAGAAAGGCCGCGAAGGCCGCCAAGAGTGGTGGGACCCCCTTGGTGACGTGTGGGTGTACCTGGAACTTGGAAGCTACGACTCTGTATTTGTCTGGTAACAGAAGATGGTCCTTCTCCTTTGTCATCAGTCACTGGGTGATCTTGGTCCCTCCAGCTTCGTTTCGGAGGTACTAGATGGGAGTCAGGTGGAGTAGGCAAATAATCTTTTGCCTGAACGGTAGATCTGATAACAGTTGGAGTAGAATCCTTCTTCGTATTCCGGGAGTAAGGGTAATCAGGCCGGTCGCGAAGAGTAAGTTCGGGTTCCTGCGAGTCAGGAATTTCTTCAGTTTCTTTGGACTTCTTTGTTGAAGCTATATAATTATATTGTTATCATCAGCATCCAACTGGATATCATTGACAACGAAATACTAACAGCGCAAACTACGTGAAGAAGTAGGTGACGAGGCTAACGTTTGCTTTAGTTTAGCTTTCTTCTTCGGGGAGACAGTAGGACTTGATCCCAACGCTTCAGACTTTCTACGCTTTTTACTTTTCCGAGTAGTGTTCGTAGTTGAAGAGCCAGCAACCTGAAAGAAGGCCGTAAGAGGAACTTGCTCCTTCAAGCCTTTGGACCTGACCATCTATGAAAGAAAAGTGAACAAGCAAGCAAATTATGGGTAGGTATATAGTCAAACAAAGGGTAATAGGGTCGAACTTGTCAAAGGGCAAGTTCCTTCATGTGGTATGTGGCTGAGTTAAGCAGCGGGGACAAAGAACTTGAAATGAGCGTGTCATTCCCGTGACCGCGTTTAGACTCCGATGTCAAAATGAAGCAGCCACAGACGCGTCGCGTGCATTCAAAAGCTCGCATTGCACGTTCACACTCTCCATCCTCACTCTTTCATCCACTTCCATATGTCTGACCCCTCTCAAGTCAAGAAACGCAAAATGTCTACCTCTAACGATAACGAACACTCCAACATTGCACCTGTATCCAAACTCCTCATCAAACGTCTTTCTGAGAAGGCGAAAATCCCTACAAAGGGCTCACCTCTTGCTGCTGGCTATGACCTCTACAGGTACGCGTTTTTCCTACTTTTTACGCGTAATTTATCTCTGAGCAACAAGTAGTGCCGAGAAGAAGGTGATTCCTGCACGGGGCAAAGCTCTCGTCGACACACAACTCTCCATTGCTGTCCCGGTTGGTACCTATGGTCGTGTCGCGCCACGCAGCGGACTTGGTGAGCTTCAAATTGTTTCTCACATTGAAGTGGAACTAATCGCTTTCACAGCTTCAAAATTCATGATTGATACTGGTGCTGGTGTCATCGACGCCGATTACCGTGGCACTGTGTTCGTACTCTTGTTCAATCTTTCAGACAAAGACTTCACCGTTGAGGAGGGTGATCGTGTCGCGCAATTGATTATCGAAAAAATTGAATCTCCAGACGTCATGGAGGTTGAGGTACGTTCATTTTCCATGTTGGTAGTCTACAAGCTCTAACATTCTGCAAAAGGACCTTGACGAGACTCTTCGAGGAACCGGTGGTTTCGGTTCCACTGGTGGTCATGGCAGCCTTTAAAAGTGGTGTATCACTCATCTTGAATTCTGCATCGTGCTGTATCATAAACATGTACTGAATATAATACTCGCTTGAGACGAGACTTTCTTGCTTTTACCTCAGAGCAGCATAATTGTTGTAATTGTTGCATAGTTGACGACAATACTACAACTCAGGCCTGATGTGAGCCTCCACATCTTGTAAGATAAAGATACAGTCAAGATGATGGACTGAGCGAACAGACTGGTATGCCTTCCAAGAACTTCTAGGCTTGTTGATATACTATTGCCTATGGTGTGCAACCAGAGCAATGAAGAACGGTCCATCTAGAATATTCATATTATTGAGCACTAAAGGCCGAGTAATCAGTGCAAATGCTACTCACTACTTTCTTCGTCTATCAGTATCAACAACATACATCCCGTTCTCCGTCCGAGCAGCATGCTGCAACAGAGTCTGACCCGACGGTGACTCCGCATCCGACTGACTGGCAACATCAACTCGAAGGTCAATGCCAGTTCCCTCAGCCCAAATACGACTGTCCGGTACCGCTTCACCCTTGGATTGGTCAACTTTGTCGACATCACTAGTGTCGACTAGTTTCACCTGCTTCCACCAACTTGACCAAGTTCTCCATCTCAAGCGTGAGTTGTTTGTGCTCCTCCGTACCCTCCTCTGGGGGTATCAGTGCAGAAAGCTCATGTATACGCTTCAACGTATGGGCGCTGATTGTAGGTTTGGGGTATGAACTTAAGAGTTCATTAACGGACCAGGTGGGACGTATTGGAATTCCGTGAGCGTCGACCTTGACGGAAGAGTTAGCCCTAGGACTCGAGGTATTTAGGCATCGTATGTTATAGCGGCTAGGGTTACGAAGGTGTGATCTGAGGAGACGCGAACATGTTGGACACGGACATGAGTGTACTCCGCAAGGAACAAATTCAATGTGGTCGCACTGATTATACCAGCAGATGTGGGCGTCAGGCAATTGCCAGAGTACTTCGATCAAGCGTAGACATAGGCGCTACGAGTTTCATATAGACTTCCACCACAGCAGTTGGTCGAAATCATCCTCCCTTAACATTCAGTATGGCGACGGCAAATGTAGCATCAGCCATTCAAAAACTACTCCCCTCAAAATTACCCTCGTCACTCTCATCACGACCAGGCAACTTGTACCAAGTTCCTGTCACGATATCCTCAGGACGGTATTGGCCAGAAAGTCCACCAAACACGATGGGATATGAAGAACATTGAAGGTTGCTACTGGGAGGTCACACGGACAAAGATGAAGCTGGAGGGTAATCACGGGAAGGCGTGGGGCAAGCTCTACTGGCGAGGTAAGCAATACTGGCAATTAGTTGACAGTTACACGATACAAGCTATGTCTCTTTCAGGGAAGTGTGTTAGCGAACAAGATGAGAAGATTCCTGGAGGGTTGAAGTACTCTTGGACAACCGGCACTTCGAAAGCAGTTTCACCTCCGAAACAATCGTAGCCTACACTACCCTCCACACCCTTATTCGATTGCACCCATCATTCACCGTTGCATATTTCCCGTTGTTTTCGCATCACATACGCTTTCCGCTTAATTTCATTGGAGGTATTAATGCCACACGCCTGTTGTCTTATCTTGCAAACGATTTATGAAGGAATACGTGCAATGTTCGAGACTTATATGTCCCAACAATACTTGAATCACATTCTCGTTGATCGACTTTTCTGAGACGCCTACCAGATTAGGTTTCCACGCCAGCGTGGTTGTGGCTGCTGTTTCGGCTATATCACCTCTTAGTTTTATACTCATCGTCTGACTTTTGTCGAGAGCTTACGCTGCTGAAGCTCTGATTTGTGCCCATCGTCACACTTCTGTGATTCTCGTCAGACACCAGTGAAATTACTCCCAAACCTTCTAAGAGCTGCAGCAGCCCTTCCGTCATGGACCCCCGACAGTTGATCGACGCACAATTCGACCGTGCTGTGCAGATCGTACAAAGTTTACCAAAGACAGGGCCTATTCAGACGGGGTACGAGGAGAAGTTGACTATGTATAGGTATGCTGCTATTGTGCGTGTGATACACCACTTATCTAACCCTCTTTTCAGCTTGTATAAGCAAGGTGCCTCATTGCTTTGAGAGATCTCTGTCACTAATTGTTTTCCTGACGTCCTCATATTTCCTTAGCTACTGTGGGTAACGTTCAACCACCACGACCTAATGTCTGGGATATGCTGGGGAGGGCAAAATGGTACGAAGCTTTTGGGGCGTTTGAAACCACATGCTAATGAGATGTAGGGATGCTTGGGCGAAGCATAAGATCTCGATTCGTATGAGGCGAAATGGATGTATGTCGACGCCCTATTGAAGGTGGGTCGGCATTCCTGTGGTCTCTAGAGAGTCAAGCAAGCTAACAACATGAATAGGTCCTTCGAAAGTACTCTGACAAGACGGTGGCTATGGATTTAGTGCGGGAGCTTGAATCGTACCAGATTGATGATGGTGGTGAACCAGAAGCTGGTTGTACGTTGCAATCTATATCTGTGTCACATCGGGATCTTTGTTCTGACATAATATTTGACTTGAAGTCTCAAGACCCAGGGCGGGATCTACAAGTTCCTCAGAATCTTCCACTTCCGAATTAGGTCTCTCTGGAAGCATGCCAACCCAGCTCCGAAATTCTCAACAGCTGCAGAATCCACCGCCTGCTTCTCGTACCCCAATGGGAGTAAGAGAACCCGAGATGACCACTTCAGAAGAGGAGGAAACAGACGATGAAGTGGGACCTGAACCTGCCACAATTCCAGGATATGCCCACAGTCAACTCAACCGGCCACAATCCTCGCTATCTTCGCGCCAATACCGTACACCTATGGCTTCTGTACTGATGACACCTCCGGTCCACACTTCACATGTCCCCGCTACACAACCCATGCCTGCCTTCGAGACCCCATCTGCATTCGAGGGTGTGGGCTCACCTTCGATACCTTCCTCAGCATATCCTACCACTACTGTTTCATACCCATACCCCGGAAATATCTCTCAGTCATCCAGAACAGACATCACTTCACCACCTAATCCTTATCCGGCTTTCCGACAACCATATACCGGGAGACCGTACGCACTCCAACCCGGCGTAGGACCACGTCCGGGTTCTCGACCAGTTATAGAGAGGGCTGTCGAGAGTGTCCAAGGACATCTTGCCGCGCTCACCGAACGGATAGAAGTTTTAGAAACCTTGATGCATCGGTCAACTATATCTATGTCTAGTCAGCCTGGGCCTCGTCCTTCCGCGTGGGGTCGAGGTAGTCCTTCAAGTTCACGCGGAGATGACTCACATTGGGACTTTGACGATATGGGCATGTGGTCTCTGGTACTCAAGCCGTTGCAGAGGGTGTTCATTATGTTTGAGCAACTAAGAGCGTTCTTGGCACGTAACGAGAATCGATCACCGACACTTGTCATTGTTCGTCGTTTGTTCCTGGATATTTCGTTCCTTCTTTGTGTGCTTGCTATGACAAAGATCGCATGGAGGAAAAGTGGAATGCGGAGAAGGGAGGTGTATGCTGCGTTAGGTGCGCTTTGGAGAGCGTTGATAGGACAGAGGAGACCGCGAGTACTGATAGATCGAGCCGTATAATCTCTTCTTGTTTCAGTGCTTTTATTGCTTCGACTCGGAAGTCGTGTATATTTCGATACGATACAATCCGTCATTATACTATTGATACACGTTGGAATGCAACTGCGTACACTTCGACTGACTTCATTCTGGACAACCATTGTTCATACAACAAGTGTGCAACTCAAGACATGTCAACAACACATCGGATACAATCACCGGCCTGTGCAAAATGTTGAGTATTTGAAGGAATAGACAATATGAAATATACTTACATGCATGTCATGGAAGCCTTCGTTAATCTCAGAGAACTTGCGCTCATGAGTGACGTAATCGTCGATTCTCATCTTTCCCTGGAGGTAATCTAGAATTGTTTTTCAATCAGAAGCTGGAACTATCGTCACCGATGATATTTCTGTACCTTCAACTAGACCGGGAATCTCAGTTCGGCCCTTGACACCACCAAAGGCACTTCCACGCCAAACACGTCCAGTTACAAGTTGGAATCTGGTTTCCTGCGATGAGAAATATCCCATTTGAACGACAGTTGCGGTAGACTTACGGTCGAGTAGAGATTTCTTGACCGGCAGCAGCCACACCGATGACAGTACTAACACCCCAACCCTTGTGGCACGCCTCAAGAGCAGCACGCATGACGTGAACCTGACGCAAAAAGGTGAAATTAAGATCAAAGTCATAGTTCGGAAAGGGCGACATACATTTCCAGTACAGTCAAAGGTGAAGTCCAGACCACCATCAGTGATCTCAACGAGATGATCCTGAATTTTTTTGCCCTCGGGCAAAGTGGTAGGGTTGATAAATTCATGGGCACCAAACTTGCGAGCCCACGATTCCTTTCCAGGGTTTGTGTCGACAGCGATAACCTTAGATGCACCAACGAGAGCAGCGGTTGAGATGACACCGAGACCGATCGCACCACAGCCAAAGACGGCTACAGTTGAATCCTCTACAATTTCATGTGAGACTTCATACTAATAATTATAATTATGCAAATAAGATACTTACTGATGCCTGGCTGTTTCATGACAGCACCCCACGCGGTGGTGATACCACAGCCGAGAAGACACACCTTCTCCAGGGGTGCCTTAGGGTTGACTGCAACAACAGAGACATCGGCGACAACGGTGTATTGAGAGAAAGTTGATGTTCCCATCTAAAAAAAATTATTAGAGGCATTTTTTCTTCTTGACACAGGCAACTACATACAAAGTGGAAGATGTCCTGGCCCTTGCATCGGAATCGCTTGGTCTTGTCGGGCATCAGACCTGCACCTTGGGTAGCTCGGACTATACAAAACAGTTCAGAGCTGTTTGATTATCGATGTTGGTCATGGGTACGCACCTGAGCCACAAAGGTTGGTCTTGCCACTCTTGCAGAATTTACATTCACGACATTCTAGGAGTACAGTTAGTTAAGAACACTGAGATTTGTATAATGTGTGCCTTACCCGCAGTGTAAAGGGGAATAACATGGTCTCCCTAAAATGACGTATTGAGAGAAGCAGCATTGACGGCTATCACATAGACTTACAACCGAAACGCTGGTTACACCTTCACCAATAGATTCGACCTGGATGGTAATGAGCAATAGAATATTGTTTCACTCTGAGAGGACTCACAATTCCTCCACCTTCGTGACCGAGGATGACAGGGAAGGCACCCTAAAAGAAATATAAGCCGAAATATATCGCATATAAGCAATGATCTGCGTACCTCGGGATCCTTGCCACTGCGGGTGTACTCATCAGTGTGGCAGATACCTGATTTACGTCAGATCCCGTTATCGACCACGCCGTTTTCATTTCATACCTGTGTACAGGATACGAATGCGAACTTCGTGCGCGCGAGGAGGATCAACTTCGACCTCTTCGATTTTGAGGGGTTCACCGGCGCCCCAGCAAACGGCGGCTTTGCAAGTGATAACTTTTCCAGTGGTGTCGGACATATTGGAGAGTGGTAGGAGTCGAGTTTAGAGGGTGAGTAGTGAGCGTCGGAATGCTCAGGAGATGTTTATATCTGACTTTGAGAAATCGCAGACCCTAGCTTCGTCATCCATCTGACAATCATCGCCTGATCAGTTGTCCCTCTACGGTTCCCCGCGACCCGCGACATCATCCGCCGAGAACTTAGTTTCTGCTCCCAACCAGTGTGAATGTCAGTGACCACAAGACTGATAACGCACAATAGGCTCTCACACATTCTTCGAAGTCCCCTGTCTAGACTCTAGGTCACAATGTCTTTCACAAACCTGTACTACAAGAGAGTATGTTCTCGAATTTCGCACCGTGTGGCTGCAGCCAACCACTGTACTTGAGCAGGCAGCAGGAACTCCCAAGGCCTGTTTCGTCTGCTATAAACCCACTACGACCGTTCTCGCCACTATCAACACAGTCGACTTCATCTATACCTGTGACAATCATCTGACCGATCCGGGCTTCGCAACTCGCATCGGTGAGAGTTCAGACGGAGCTGCGGGTGGAGCAAATAAACCTGCACTAAGCCCAGACGAGATTGCCAAGGTAAAAGAGGAATGGGAAGAACGCCAGAAACGAAAGCAGGAAAAGGAGAAGAAGGAGAAAGAACAGGACAAGGAGAAGGAGAAAGCTGATTCCTCGAGCAAGGAAGATAAACCAAAAAGTGTAGCACCCTCACAGTCAACCAGCTCGGTCTCGACTCCTGCACCAGCACCTTCGCCTTCTCACCAGAAATACTCTCTCCACCGTGACATCTTTGCTATACGTCAGGCAGACCATCGCAAGCGTAGACAAGCAGCTCAAGCCAAAGAGCTGCTACCACGGCTTCCAGGTGCACCCCGAGGAGGACTTCCTTCCAACTGATCATTGCACACAATGTTTAGTGCTCTATGTATATCATCTATTCGTGAGTGAACTTCTTCCTCCCGATCACAGCGCATTCCTCGAATTCCACAGATTTCATCTATATTTCGGGCTTTTACGAAGTGCTTCTGTCGTGTCGTCTCAATATAATTCCTAACATCACAACCTTGTACTTACCGAATACTCTTCCGTTTCTTGCCGCGAGCACCAATAGCGCTAGCGTTAGAATCTCGTTTCGAAACGGGTCCAATCGGACTCGGAATATTGTATTACACAGACTGTGAGCAGGGCAGAACGGGAATTACGATCCTATAGTATAGCTAAAAACGTTTCTAAAACGACATCGTCCGAATACCTGATAGATGAGTGTCCATATTAACATGCCCCGCGTCCACCCGTAATCCACTGGTTATGCTGAGCAAAGGCGTAGTCAACTGACTCCCAAAAGCGGTCGGAGCAAGATGGGCATGACCAGGCTCTATGAAGTCGGATCAGACATACTCTGCAGGGTCACGAACTATGAGCTCTGACGTACCAGTCTATTCTCGGAATGGATTACAATCACAAATAGCACTCCTGACCGCAAAGCTGGCGAAACTTCCAAGCGCCAGACCTCCTATGAGCGAGAAACTAGCCACTGTGGCTGCAACGTCGACATCTTCAATCCGACCGTTCAATCGAAGATTGTGTTCAACGGAGGGTGCAGCCATCATACATAAACTTGAGATCCAGCCATTGCTTGTCCCAAATAGGAGGAGAATGAACATAAAGAGGATATCAGAACTGATGAAAGCGCCTGTATGAGTCGGGTCTGTCGAAGGTCGTTGGACATTACACAAGAGGAAGAGAGGGATAAACAAGGTTCGAGATAGTGAAAGTGCGAGAAGACGTTTGGAGGACCATATAGTAAGCCGCGGGAAAGCGCACATATAACGACCGAGGAAATCGCCGATATTGAATATTAGGAAGTGCACGGCACTGAAGATAAGGGGATGAGTTGACGGATTGGTTGGCTGGATTGAGATTGTAATGGAGGGGAAGACAGCCTGTTCACAACACACATGTCCAACATTATGGTATTATACATTGTAGAGATTGTGTAATACGTACCAGGGTGATGAAGAAGATGTATGCAACAGCGAAGTTATAAATGACCATTTGTCTTCGCCACGCGAATAATCTGCGAACGACGGTCCTTTGCGCTGACTGTCGTTGGGGCATGAGGGACGAGGTTGGAGGTTTCCAAACCCTCTTCGTGGCTTATGTGGTTGAACTGCCCGATAATCGATTTGTACGCTGGTAGCCTGAAGAGCCACGCCTGTGCTCCTGCACTGACAAGAAGAAAGAAAGTGGAGATACTAAAGAACATGAATGCAGATCGTTCTTCAGGTTCTGATGTCAAAGTTACATCAGTTTCAGACGAGGATTGGCTATGGACCGATGTGTATGCGCTTATAGCTTGGACGAGGCTGATAGCTACTCCAACAGCTCCCTGTCCGGACATGACAGATTGCATAGCACTTGGACCGAATAGGGAAGCAACAGCAACGATAGCTGTTTGTAGATATGAACCCGCGGCGGCTTGAGCAATGGCGTTCAAAAGAACGAACGCGAAGAATAATCCAGCAGCTACATGGACATATGTACTGAGGGTGAGAAGGCCAACAAGTGCTGCCAGACAAATGATTGACACGAAGCCTCTTCGTGCATTCGATGCCTACCCAATGTCAGTTAAATACTGAAAGGAATAGTGTACAAAAAGAAGCAAACCTTCTTGACAGTCGCGGTGGCATGTGCAAGGAAGACGAAGTTGGCAACGGTAAACGTTGTTGTCAGAGAAGAACCAAAAGTACTCTTGAACGGTGATCCATTCAGCCTTGCCACAAAGTACGGTATTGCAGTTATCATGGCTATTCAGTTTGTTAACGGTATTCAGCTGCATTCCTTTATTACTTACCGTTCCAGGGCAGGAGAACAGCACATCCTAGGATGAAATGTATCCATCGTACACGGCTGTCTGTACTGAGAGCAGCTTCCCGATGTATAAACTCATCTGTCGATTCCTGTTCGTCCGAGTCTCCAAGCCGAAATTCGTCAGAGGCTCTCGAAACCTCAGGCTCTGAAGGTACTCTATGGTACGCGGAAGTGGTATTTGTCGACATGTCTGAATATCGACGTGTGTGTACGATCCAGGATGATGTTTACTTTCCTAAGACTCCAGAGAGTGATGCATAACAGGGCAATTCGGTTATTCGTCAGTGGCTGCTGAACTGAGCCTCACTCTTGCCGCATGAGTAATCGATCGGGCTGTGTTGTGACAAATCCGGAAGGTATTGTAAATCAAAACATAGACGGATGTACATATAAACTACAGATTCTACGTGTTTCGCATATTTCTAAACCATCATCAAACTGCGTTGTTGAAAACTAGCTCGGTCACGATTCCTATTGTAGCAAGGTCAACATTATGACGAGCTGAGATCGATAATATTAATACTTACCAGCTCCTATCGTTTCCCCGCCCCTCCGAATTAAAATCCTACCCATCTCTTTGTTCACCGAGAAAGGTTCCAACGGTATTGGTTGTGCTCTTGCAGCAGGTCCGGATATGGTTGCGCTACGTAGTGTAATCTGCACTTCAGCAGACATGCTCTTTGTTAATACCCTACCAAAAAAGCTCTAAATAAATGACTGTTGAATGAAAACGATGGAGATCGAACCGTGGATTCTTTCGTATAGTGGTACCAGAGGCACGATCCAGCGTTACAAGGAGTTTTGATATCGATGCAGGCACATCTCGGGAATGATGGAAGAGTTCGACCTGTGACGAAGATTAAGTACTAACGACACGATAATGTAAGTAGGATACTCACAGACGTTCCTGCAGTTATCGGCACTTGGATATCGAACACAATGATTCGTGCATTGAAAGTGGTGACGAGCGGAATTACATCGTTTGGAGGACAAAGTATGCTCCCGATGCTGATCTGTCGAGGATCGATGGATGTGAGATGCAAAGTTACATTGGAACCAGCTGCTGCCCATTCCAGTCTGTCTTCTTCAGACTCGATAGCTATGGACAAGAGGGTTGGAGACGTGATACTATTGCCGATTAGGGAACAGAGAAAACATACCTTTTACGAGGGCTGTCTCGTCGCCTGGAACGATTCTCAAGCGTTCACCAACTTGAACTAAGCCACTGCACACTCGACCGGAGATTGCCACAGCTGAAGATGGCGTTTTGAAAACATTCGCCACTGGAAAACGTAAAGGAGTATTGAGGTCTCGCGTTGGAGGCTCAAGTTCATCTGCGTTCCGTTAACATGGTAGACAGAGACATACTAGACCGGTGTGTTATTCACCTAACAAGTCGCAGAGAATAGGACCTTTGTACCAAGCAGCCAGGGCTTTCGAGTCGGTACCATCTATGGCTACAAGATTGACTCCAGCCATTGCACCAACGGGCACAAACTTAGTTTTTGAGGGATGGAAACCGGATTGTACAAGGAATGGGCGAAGTAATTCACAGATTTCCTCATAACGGGCCCGTGACCATTGTACCTGAGCCTACCGTCAACGAATGCGAATGCTAGGTGAATTTCTGAGCTTACTTGGTCTAACTTGTTGATCGCGATGACCACCTGACTTACACCGAGGCTTCGAACCAGAAGCAAGTGCTCCCTTGTTTGTCCGCCACGGTCAAATCCAGCTTCGAACTCTCCAGTCGCAGCGTCCACGACAAGCAGGGCACAATCGGCTTGGGATGCTCCTGATATCATGTTGGGGATGAAGTCCCTATGCCCAGGCGCGTCAAGGATCGTGATATTGCGATGAGGTGTGGCGAATGCTTGTAGGGCAACGTCCATTGTGATCCCCTGTAGTCAATTAGTAAATGGATGTAGTTTTTGGTAACCCAAAAATGAATCCTGACCTCTCTCGTTCTTCGGTTGTACCATCAAGCTCCCAAGCCCAACTGAAAGCTACTCTTACCTATCTTACTACTTGCTCTTTCGTTCGCGACTCGGGTCTTTTCGTCTACCCTTCCGAGCTCATAGAGTAGTCTACCCATAAGAGTAGACTTGCCAGCGTCGACATGTCCTTGACATCGAATATAGATCAGAGCTCGAACCAAGAAAAGATTGACCTACCGATAACAACCAAACTAACCGACTTCTTGTCGCCAGTACCTTCCAATTGCTTTCGGGCCTCTTCTAATACCTTCTCTCTAGATACACTAATTTTTGGAGGCGGTTCATCCACAGGCGGCTTGTATTCATCTTCGAGATTCAATGCAGCGATGTCCAGTTGCCTTGGATCTGTGCTACGCACAGGGCGTGGATGTCCCAGACCTTTTCGCACCTGTACCCTTCTTGACATTCTGAGTCAATTTGCTTGTTGCCTCTGCTGCCTTCTTCTGTTGGGCCAATTTCAATGCTTTATCTTGCTTCTCTTTTTCTTTAGCAGCTACATTATATTAAAGAACACGGTGGTCAGTACATTTCAACCTAACCGGAAGTTTTGATAGGACGAGCAGTAGAAGTAGACGTAGAAGATTTAGCAGAAGACGAAGAACTAGTGGATGAAGACGAAGATTTCGATGACGAGGACTTCGAAGATGATGACTTCGAGGACGAGGACTTCGAGGACGAGGATTTAGAAGATGAAGAGGTCGCAGACTTCGATACAGCAGAGTTCGACGAAGCGGTGTGTGAAGGATTTCGCGCGTTGTGCCAGAGCTGTTCCTTGACGAGCCCTGAAGACGAGGTCATCAGGACTTGGGCTGTCAAAGGCGAAACCCTGTAAGGGTGATAAGGGAACCGCAGGCGAGTGACTATGGTGCCGATGATTGCGCCCACTCTTTCGACTCTTCCCGTGTCCAGAGGATCCGACTTGTAAGAGGACATGGTCATCGACAAGGATAGCAGCAAATGTCGATGGTGACGCACGAGAACGAGGTGATGCAGACGCGAACAGCGTTAAATCTGGACCACACTCAACACCCTCTGGTTCTGGTTCTGGCTCTGGCTTCATCTGCGCCTTCCTGCTCTTCAAAGCCAGTTTAGATTGTTTAGGCACGTTCGCAGATGGACTCTTATGAGGCTCGACCGAGCGATGAGGTGGAGGGAATGACGGAGGGAGGCGAGGCATGGCGGCAAGATCGGACAGTGATTGGTATGTAGTAGTAATGGCAGTAGTGGCGGTGGGTCCATTGGCGATAGGTGTGAGATACTCGGTGTGGGTTTGGCGTAGCGTCAGTCCAGATGGAGGTACGACTGGCTTCTTCGGTTTAGGCATCCAAGGACCTTGGTGTGCTTTAGCTTGAGCAAGCATGGCCAACTTAGGACTGCGGACGCCCACTTGGAGCTGGGTTGGTGGGGGACAGCGGAGAGCTCGCCGCGGGTGGCGTTGCCTCTGGGACTTCGCGTGCGACAGAGAGACGGTTTTGGAGAGCTTTGAGCGATAGATGACGGTGGCCTTGTCTCGGTCTGAGGATCGTTGTCTACAGCTTCCATTTCCAATGCGGCCAGAATGGCTCGTTGAACATGTCGGTCCATAGATGAACTACCCGTCATGCTTGACTGCGTGTCAGAATTCAGGGATAACATGGATTCTGAAGAGGGTCGTAGCGCTGGATATGTGAATACAGTGCCCGAGTCCTCTGTGAAAGCTTGTGAACTTTTCGTAGCAGTGCTCAAACGAGAACTCGCCAACTCTGACAGCTTAGAACGGGACTTCGTTGATGGAGGCTTCGTCTCGAGGTTAGCAGCTCTGGCACGGGCAGTCAACTGAGAAGACGATTTCTTCAACAGCAATGAATTGTTGGGAGGTTGACCACTAGATTTGGAATTGTAGTCAGGTATGTTGGGTAGTGATTCATTTGTTGGTGGTGCTCCCCTGGACCGAGTCGTCCTAGGTGTGGGTGTCCGAGTCCCAGAGGTAGAGGCGGAGGGGGGAGATTCGATATATGAAAGGCGTAGTATGGCAGACTCCGGAGGAGAAGGAGGTATATTATTAGGGTCTGGTGTACGTTCTTGAGGAATGATTAGAAAAATAGAATATGGGGTTGTAACGTCTGAACGTACCAATTACATCGCCGTAGTCTGTTTCTGATGTCCAGGACGAAGCTACCTTTGGCGGAGGTGGAGGTGGGGGCACAGGTATGACTGGTAGTGGCCATTGTTTACTGTCTTCCGTCCGCTCAGTTACTTCTGTAATTGTCGAAAGCACATCCATTGGTTTCCGCTCAGACGATGAATCATCTTCGTCATAATAAAATTCCTCATCATCAACTTCGTCGCTTGCTGGAACGTCATATTCATCAGGTTGATGAAGCCTGATTAGAGGCCCGTTTGGTCGCCCAGGAACACCGGGAGGTGGTTCTGCGAGAGCATGAAATTGCCGTATGCGCCGAGGAGACGCGAGACTGATGTCGGCATCTTCAATAGGTGGAATAGGCAATGGCTTATCACCTGTAGGCATACGTAAATACAGGTTCAAATAGCGTCTCTGGTTCGGGAAGGACGGGCACCTTCTCGCATTTGGACCGCTCTGTACACACAGAGAGTATACACAACAACAGGGACGTGCGAAGGTGCGACATATAGATTTAAGCAAAATGGGTCACTGTAGGCTCACCTTTCCTTGCGCGTGCTACATTCTTTCGTTGCTGCTCCTCTATAAACAAGGATAAGTCTTTCATACAGAGACCTTGTCTGAAGGTCATGCATACCGATAAGCCAGTTCAAGCTTTCCTGAACATTGAAATAATAATGGTACAATGTGTCCTTGATCTCGCGATCGGATATTTCAGATGCTTCTTCAGGACCCAATATTCCACGAATGTGCTCGAGCCCGCGCATAAGTTGCTCTGTACACAAGCTAAGTCTCGGTTTACAAGCTTCATAACATTTCACACACCATAGTCGGCAGGAGACAGATCTTCTTCGCCTTCAGAGAAGGCTTGGTCGTCCATTTCATCTAATAGAATATCCCAACTGAAGCCTCACTTAGTACATGGGTATCGTTGTGTAGCTCACCTTCGAGGTTCATATTTCGTACATCTCTGTGGCGTGACATTGTGAAGGTTACAGTTCTAGAAATACAGAATCACTTTGGCTTGCGAGGTTGTGAAGGTTTGAATGGAGGCGAAGGCGCCAATGTGATCCAATCAATTGGCCGGAATTGAACTCCGCGTCTGAAAAGCACACGCTGTAGGACGCGCTTGGACTACTTCATTTCTTGCACCTCAACACGCTTGTTTTCGTGTATTCCTCCTGTTTAGAAGCTTGGAATCATGTTTTCTCTCGCAAGACGTGCCGCTGCCTCGCGAGCAACCTGTTCGGGTATGTAACCTGCTGTATCTCCCATCACATTCCATACTAACCATTTCCAACGCAGACCTTCTCATCCTCCAGTGCTCGCGCTTCTGATTTGGCAAAGCTCACCCTCATTGGGAGACTAGGCAAAGATCCTGAAGTTAGGAGAACAAAGAGCGACAAAGAATATGTCTCGTACGTCTCAGAAGTACTTACGTGAAGTCTGACTACGTGTTAACTATCTTCCAGATACACGGTTGCAACAACCAACTATCCTCCCCCTCCTCCTAACCCTGATGGCAGTATGTTTCAGTATCTTTGTACTCGTATGACGTTACTCAATTTCTCTTGACAGCACGACCGGAGCCGAAGGTCTCGTGGCACACCGTTCTCTCGTTCAATGCTACCTCCAACAACTATCTACGGACTCTCCTGAAGGGTTCTCAGGTTTATGTTGAAGCAAACTACGAGCTTAGGGAGCCCGATCCGACTGCCGACCCTGACACACCTCAAGGTCAACGCCAGATCTTCTTGCGACACGGTTCGTTCATTTCATTTAGTACGCGCTGTGATAGACACTGATACTGACTGTTGTCTAGAAACCTATCCGTGTTCTGAAATCTGCTCCTAGAGTTTCACAAGACGAGTCTTAGTAGTCGCTCTACCAACTGACTGCTTGTTTTATATTATTGTACCCTACATGCCATCCCCACTCTAATGGTCATAATCCTGGTCATGATCAATCTCGTGTGATTGACTGTATTCCTGATGATGATGACCATGCATCAACGTGCTTGCTGCAGGTTCCCGTACCCACATCTGGGATGAAGAATGTCGCAAGTCCTGAGAGCTCCGCCAAGATGTCGCAGTTCGACTTACAGTACTCTCTCGATCCGTCCTCTCAGTTGATGCAGCTGGTATTGGAACAGCTGATGATGTTGAGGGTGGAGGCGGAGGTTGAGGAGGCTGACTGTCTCTTTGCATCTTCTTGAGGTAATCACGAATACCATTCACCACCAACTGATATTTTGTTCCAGTTAGTTTCGTAATCTGGTGACAGTTTGTGTGACTTACATGATGATCGTCTGAAGTAGAACCTGAGTAACATGCGACCACTGCAATAGGACAACACGGAGCATTCTAATGTATAGTTAGCAAGTGGAATGATCATATTTGAGGTCTTGAATTG
This sequence comes from Cerrena zonata, assembly GCA_038087015.1. NCBI lineage: Eukaryota > Fungi > Basidiomycota > Agaricomycetes > Polyporales > Cerrenaceae > Cerrena > Cerrena zonata. Next base: position 418,420 of record JASBNA010000001.1, read on the forward strand.
TATTACCTCCAACCAGATCGGGAAAGCTGTGAAGATCAGCCACCAAACTCCAATCTCTATCCCATAACCACACACATACCTCCACCATTAATTCGATATTCTCCCTGAATACCCAATTGCTTAGGGGTCTTCCCCATAGCACCCATGCCCTTCTCTACGTAGAAACTTGAATGCCCCGTCCGTCGAACAACGGCAATCATTCCCTGTACAAATTCAGACATCACATCAACTTCTCCACGTTGAACCAACGCACTTCCAAACATGTCCAACTGTCCAAGCTAACATCACCTACTCCCTGAAATCCACCTAAATCTCCAACAGTGCACGCGAATAACGTATGTCCCTGCAATAGTCTGTATCGAAATAACCAATCCCTTGCCTCTGGCATGCCGGCTCGAAGCTCGAAATCGTTTTCTCAAGGAAAGACCTAATGTAACCGCATCGTTCGCCGTAAATGACGCAAACCGATAGCTCGCTTCTTCGTTCAAAGTCTGTGTCGCCAATTCCGCATCGCTGGGTGGTATGGGGTTATGAAATCCGTTGAACATGGGTAAGTTATCGGGAGTTAATGATTTGGAGGGTTCTTGAAATACGAACGGGACTCGGAGGTCTAGCGGGAGGTCTTGTGGGATTGGAATCGAAGACAGCTTGATAGTGAATGCAACGCACCGCACCCCTTAAGGACGGTGGTTATATGGAGAAGGTTGGGAGAATTACACGAGGATAGAGGGAAGCTGAGAGAAATTCGAACAACACGAGGCCGCGGTCAGGGCTCATCGCTAATGTAGCCGAAAGACAATACAATGAAAGCGTGTTATAATTACGGTACGAGCATTCTAGTCTCTAGGTATTTGCATTTACATTCATTTAGGTTGTTTGAGCAGCTACTAGAGGCTGGATCCTTTCGACAGAAGGTTTCTGATGCGTGACTCCTGGAAATGACCCTAGTCTCCACGTCATCATCGTAAGTTGACTGAACCTCTAAAACGAAGTCGCTGTGTATCCATGCAAAGGTGTCAGTTTCAATGTAGCATAATCTCTGACGACACATATCTGAGACGCAATATAAGGTAGTGAACACGAAGTGGGTTTGCATACTATACGTTAAGCTAGGAAATTACAGAAATATCTATAGGTTACGAAAAAAACAAAGTCCTGTAATGATGAAGGAAGGCAGAATCGATCTACCTCAGGATTAGAAATTGTATATACTACGACAGAGTGATGAAACACTCACGAGTTGCAGATCCTTCCGTCGTAATGTTCATGAGCGTTCGGGGTCAGTGGTATTTCCATCACGATCTCTGCTCACTGATCTTGAGGCCAAGTTCGAGCGGGACCCCCGCAATCTTCGAGGGCTACCTCTAACAGAACCAGGGCCACTATCATCTCCAAGCCAACTCACAGCTCGCCTCCGAGAGAAGGCATCAGGAGAAGGCATGGCAGAAGGATTGTCCTGACTCTCGAGGTCCTGGAGACATCGATCGTACAAAAGCCATCGCGTGGAGGTGTGTGGACTATCAGGACACGCTGTCGAAGATACGATAAGAGTCGCGTTTGAGTATGGGATATAAGAAAGAGCTAACCTGGGCGGATGAGAACCCTAGCATACTGACTATACTCTGTTTACGCGCGAGTCTAGGCGACGCGCTACTACTAACGGTACCTTCGGGGATGACCAACATCGCTCGGTTGCGACGAGATATGCTACCTAGACGGACATTATGATTTCGAGGATCCGTACTGGAATCGGTCAACGAAGCGTCACTAGGTTCCGTTTCCGTATGTTGCTCGGGTGCCTCTTGAGTACTTGATGATGAACTCGGGTTCCAAGTGATGAGAAATACACCAAAGAAGGTAGCACCACATCCGTATAGGAAAGTGATGAGTTGATGAAAGGTGGCTTTTTGAAGTCGCCGTAAAGGAATGGCTGAGCCGAGTATCGCGGACAGGTTAAACAAAACAAATTGTGTTGGCACAACAATCTGAAGAAGTAAAGTGTAGGTAAGTCTGTTCACGAAGAAAAGCCATGAAACATGAACTGACCTTGCTGTCAAAGCGCATTAATGCGCGATTAAGGTATCTTATTTGGCCAACTCCGGTTCCGATTAAGATCTGTCAGAGGCGGATACATCAGTTTGGAGAGTGTTGACCTTAAGGAAGGACATACTGCAAGGACAGGGTATGTGATCCATTCCGTGAACATCTCAAACCATTCCATAGTAAGAAGTGTCGATACCGCTTTCGTAGATAATACAGTGAATCCGCCTGCATCCCTAGGTTGAATATAAAGGCTAATGAGGAATCACTTAAAGACACGTACCGAATAATGCACATAAACCAACATCTACATAAACGACTCTCTTTCCAAAACGTCCTTCGGACAGACCGGAAAGGATAACTATACCAACAGCATACACTGTGGAGTAGATAACAAATGGGCGTCTCGAGATAGCTTCAATGAGAGCCTTTGGACTGAGACGAGTGTCTGAAGGATTGGTAGAGAGGACTACGGTTATAGCACCGATGATGGCGATAATGATACCAAAGAAATCACGCTACATTTACGACTTAATATATCAATGGAATGTGTGGAGTAGAACCAACATACCTTGCGAAAACGCTCGCCGAGCATCAGAGGTGCAAAAAAGCAGTTGGCGATTAAGGCAAACTGGATGAAACTTTGTTAAAGAAGCACACAGGGACAAGACATACTACTAACAGTACCCAGAGGGGCAACAAGAGATGCTGGAGCAAAAGCATAGGATATGAAATTCCCCATTTCTCCAATATTCATGAGAATGAAACCCAACCACCTAATTAAAGATGGAATAGTTACAGCAGGAGTTTTTTCATCACGTAGTCTGACTTACCAAAGCTTCGATTTGAGATAGTCGCTCTCGTTCCCATCATACGAGTCCTGGTCGGAATCAGGTTTGGGATCATGACTGCGACCATTGCTGCGTGATGTTCTGTTGACAGTGACAACATCAACAGGCATCATTACATGTGTTGCAGCAACGTGCGCATGGTCTGACTCTCGCGCAGCCCGGGTGGCGCGCCCACGCCATAATCTAGACAAGAAAGAACGTTTAACTTCTCTCCTGGGGTTAGATGTATGCTCTAGTCCCGGAGTTGAGGGAGAAAGCAATGGCTCAGTTTCGGAGATTAGATGAGGTAGTTCAGAACCATTGAGATGTCGAGTCGCAGCAAAGTAACCGTCTCCAGATATCTCGCTACGAGTGGTAGAGGGCTCAGTAGCAGCGGATTTTGCTGCTGCTTCCCTTTCGGCCTCTAATCGTCTATGCGCAAGTTTCTGGCAGTTAAGAGCCAGAGATATGAGGACATTGCCAGAGATAGCTACAGCAATACCCGCGACAGTTGCGTGACTGATGTTAGGCCATTCCAGACCAATGGTGCTTCCGTATTGTGCGATAGAAGTGGACCAGTGGGTTGGTATACTGATGACCGGCATTGCGAGTAAGGATAAAGGGGAAGGCGGTGTAAATTAGTACAACAGTGTAGGGGAGGAATACATGGTGCAGCTTCCAGCCCGAGATGGCGTTGCTGCAGTGGATAGTGATAACTCGAGAAGGCGGCGCTGTGCAGCAGCAAAATAGCCATTCTCACATTTTCCCACGGTGTCTATATATGGAAGCTACTGAATATAGCAGTCTGAGTTACTCGCTTACTTGGCACTTTACGACCAGCTTCTACGCCTCCATCATCTCTTTCGCGTCCTATACCTCAGTTACTGGCACTTTGGACTTCCGTAGATCGGTATACTGTCTGGCACACTCCGGAAATAATTTATTGATACACTAGATAACAAGATGCGGACAAAACATGCTTCCCATCCACTTCCAGCGTTTCCCGTCTATTCATGCGCATTCGTATCTCCCAATGAAGTGGTACTCGGTGGTGGAGGGGGTCAGTCAAGAAGTGGTATCAAGAACAAACTTGTGCGTCGCCTAACTCATATGATGGACATTGCACACGTTTAACACGCACTCGTAGAGACTGTACCGCGTTGATGACGAGAAGTCATTAGAACTTCTCGATGAATTCGAACTTGACAAGGGAGAAGATGCTCCAATGAGTATGGCCGCACATGTCGATAGCCGTCGCATTATCTGTGGAGTCAATAGCTCGGAAGAGTCTCTCAAGAGTGGCGAGAACCAGAATTGTCGTTTATTTGGTATCAAGGAGGGAAAGTACGTTGGCATATTATGTCATTGTGAAAGCGTTCTCACAATCCAATGATCCTGTTAGGCTTTCGTCTATTGAAACACGAAATACCCTGAGTTTGAAACCGGGAGATGATGATTTCCAGGTAACTATTCGAATCGAATCAACATAGACTCCCTCATTGACATCTACTCAGAAAGTATCATCGTTATCTCCCGATGGCTCTTTGCTAGCAGTGGCAGGCAACCGGGATGTGAGTGGCTTTCGACAAGACCAATCACTGACACTTACCGTCTCGTCATAGCTTTCATTATTGAATTTCCCCTCGTTGAGTCCTGCTGCTTCACCACTAAACACAGCAAAAGAGGATATTTATGATGCTGCATTCTCATCCAGTTACGTGAGTTGTCCATAATTGACAAATTGGGTTCTATCCTGACCCCATGACTTATAGTTCGTTGTCGCAACTACGGTTCATCTTCTCGTTTACAGTCGGCCACCTTCTAAGGACCTCAGTGAATCACCTAAAAAGACTGGAAAGCAGAAAGCATCATCTCTCGCCGAATTAGAGCTTGTCAAAACTATTGACAGACCTACTTTGCCTGGGAAGGATGCTGGGAGCAGTTTCCGTGCCATCCGATTTCATCCTGGCGACGATAAGACCCTTTATGCTATCATCAACTCCGTCCCTCCTCGTACGAGAACAAAATCGTCACCAAGACGGGCCTTCATATGCAAGATTAATACGGAGACATGGCAAGTTGGAAAGATTCGGAAGATCAGTGATCAAGGTGTTACATGCTTCGACATCAGGTAACACCTTACAATATTTCTATTACTCCTATGCTCACTATGTGCCCAAAGCCCGAATGGGAAGTTCCTCGCGTTTGGTTCCGCTAACTATACAGTTGGCATTCTCGATTCTAAAACTTTCGCGGTAACCAATCTGTTTATCTGTCACGGAGAATACTTACTCACACTGAAAATAGCCTCTATTGACAATATTGAAAGCACATGATTTCCCTCCTACTGCATTGCGTTTTAATCCCGCATCTAATCTCCTGGTCTCTGGCAGTGTGGATAATAGTATTCGTGTTGTCACAGTCCCAGATAACCTGACTGCTGCTTGTAAGCTATATCGTCAGATATTCCCTGTAGTTGACATGTCTAACTGTTTTTTCGCAGCTTGGAGTTCGTGGATTATCGTCCTTGTGACACTGCTCGTCATTCTCTTCGCTATATTAGCTCAGCAGATGCATCAAAGCTACATGTCTTGAAGTATCTTGACTGTTACGCTGGTATTTATGGGCTTTGGAATCGGCTTTAGGGAAACGAGGGGCTTAGTATCATTATGTTGATAGAACCTGTAATCATGATGTTCTGGATTAGCGTCTTAATACGATTCCATACTTCCTATAATACAAGCAACGTCACTAAGAGTGAAACAAGTAGTACAATACGTCGAAAATAAGTCCGTTAATCATAATCCTCGTCCAACTTTCGTTTGACCCCATTCACCGCTGGCTCAGGAGCAACGACATCCATTTGCTCATTCCCACTCTCCTCTTCCTCATCACCACCAGCGAATAATCCATCCTCTTCAAGCTCACTTCCATCATCCCCTGCACCTGGATTCAACATGTCAATATCTGACGGCGTTTGGAGAGCACCTGTTGGTGGGAGGTACTGGTTCATGGGTCACGGCTGTTTGACTGGACGAAGTAGGAATAGGGTGCTGGCTCCATGTCCTCATCGTCATCGTCGGATTCCTCGATTTCTTCAATCTCTTCGTCATATAACGTGACCCCAGGTGGTGGTTTGTTTGGTACCAAGTCAAAGTCTACTGAAGCTAGACATTCATTGGCCGGCGGTAGTCGTACACCAAAGACTTCTGGTACCGCTGGAAGCGGTGTCGAGTTGGTTTGTGACGCAAGAGGACATGATGTACTGCGTTCATAGTTACAGTAAAGAGAGAAATCAAATTGGCACCAGATTAATGTACATGCAAAGCGACACAGAGTAACGTAAGCACCAAGCAAAGATGGTGAGCTTCGTTGGGCCACAAACCTCTTTGGGTACTCGTCCACCAAACTCCCATCCAACACGTGCCTGTACCTGCAAGTACGACATCATCCACTTCTATCTTCCCAGGGTCTCCCAGCGTGTTCTGCGTATACAAGAGCATCTGAGAGAACCTGTGTCGTATACCGATGCGAGAACTCGAGAAGTTGGTGTAGCACGCCAGGCTGCGCGTCTTGAACGGTAGGTGTCGACGCGAGAAGCAAAGCTATTGAGCGTGCTGTTGGCGGAAGAGCCTCGGCCTGGTTCGAGCGGCTCATTTTGAAAAGTCTGAAATAGGGAACAAGAGCAAGACAACAGGTCGTGGTATAAACAGGCTGGTTCATGATTCCGAGCGGCTGTAAGTTTGTTTGTACATGATTGACAAGAGCGTCGAGGATATTACCTTATTCGTGTTTCTTTGCAAAGGACGCTTATGCTAAGGTAGGTAGTATTGGTACTCAGTATAAAGTTTAGTCTATAATATATCCTCAGGTCTGTTGCAATTTCTGTGTTGATTGTGAGGGGGTCGCTGCGCTTTAGCCCAATCAAAAGCTATCACCGCTGGAGTAGGAGGCGAACAATTACTATTTTTCGATAAAGCGACTTAGAACAATAGGAGATAGCTAGACTATGTAAAACAGTTCGTAAAGAGGGTATGGGTGGTATTAGTCTGGGAACACGTATAGAAACTGTCCAAGAACGTCCGAGTAACAGGGAATAAGGTCCGTTGAGTCATAATGTCCGAGAACGTCCGAAAACAAAACAGGAAGTCCGATTACGATTAACACGTCCAGGATGCCTGTTGAGCCCGTGTATGTCAGTAGCTGTGGAGAAGTATATGTTGATTGTAATTGTACTAACGTCAGGCGTTCCGGGTGCTCCGACGCTTTGGTAAGGCTGCATACCCAAGCACTCAGCAAGAGTAACAAGACGGTACCCAGCGTTCTGCAGACGCTGAATAGCATAGGGGAGGACCTCGTGACTGTAGAAAAAGGTTAGTCGTTGGATTCGGGCGTTTGGTGCCAGAACTTACGCAGTACGTTCTACATGAAATGCATCGTTAGATATTGATAGAGCGGGATGATAGAGTTTCCGTACCATAAACTTCGTGGTTCAATGCGAGAACATTGGATGGCCTTCTGGAAACAAGCTGGTCGTAACTTGCCTTGCTTTGGGCTGGCGTGGCGCCTACGGAGTCGCCAGAGCTAAATCATAGTTAGATCCATAGCGCGGGTAAATTTCGAAAAGCTAGAAGCGTACTCAAAGTCCCAAATGACTACGGTCTGACCTCGAAGACCGGAAGCGTCCCGAACAAGATCGTTGAAATTACCGTAAGCTTAAGGAGATAGATCAGGATCTGGCTAATAGGGTGAGTGGAGCTGAACACTTACGTGGTCGCATGAAGGCCGGAACTACACCAGCAATCCTTTGCAATGCCTCTGCAGAACAAAGGGGTTAATTGTCATGGTCAAGGCAACGTCTGACGGGGACACGTACGTTCAACTCGCCACATTTCATCATGGACTACGGTGATCGTTTAGAATTACAAACTAGGGAAGAGTTTCAAAGCGTACTTTGGTCCCAAGTGAGGGTGGTCAAATCTTTGTGTGCCCAAGTGTGTGATGCAATTTGGTGACCATGATCATAGGCATACTTCACCCGCTTTTGATTGTCCGCGCTGTAGATACATTCGTAGTTGTTGCCGTCTGGGAGTGTGCGTTAGAATGTAAGGATATATGTCAAGCTTAAGAAAGACTTACTAAAGAAGAATGTTCCGGTTGCATTTGCAGCGACAAGAGCCTTCGAAACATCATACCTAAGGGTAAAAATCTTTGAGTCAGACTCGGGGTCAAATGTGACGAACAGTATTTCAGAAGCTTACAGATATACCCAAGGACCATCATCCTACAACATACTTTTCAGTCACAGCTATTGTCGATAGTTGGCTGACTTACAAAGGTTAACGCGGCGGTGTTGGGTTTAGTACAAGAGTAGACGACGTTGGCACGCGCACGGGGCTCGAGCGGGGAGGCGCGGGACCCGACGGCGCAGAGGAGGAGGGATGTGAGGATAGTAGAGAAACGCATGATCGTTATGGTCTCAAGGCAGACAAGAGGGAACAGTCTGGCGAAGGAAAAGGCTGGATAACTCGGGCCTTTTTATACCCCCCCCGGACTTCTAAAAAACGACATAGACGAAACACGAAGGACATTCTCTTGTCGCAGCGGAAGCGGGCGGAGGATGACCGAACACTAGAATCAATGGCGCCTCTGGTCTTACGATGGTCTCTCCAAGGTCCCTCGACAGGTCTCGAGCGCTCTGAACAACCTCCGAAATCCGTTTTAGGTATACGCTTGCTTTATAGCCGAAATCGGACAGTGTCCACAAGCCTTCGCCAAATGCTCCGTTCCGGTGGGTGTAAGGTGGATGCGCTAGGGAGGGACTGGGGAGGGGGATGTAAGGGCAAGAAACCCCGTCCCACCAGTCTCGATCTGCCCGATGCCTTTTTTGATCGCAGAGTATGCAGTAATCGGAAACACAGCATGCGACGTTTTATGCAGTCATGTGTGCTTAAACCAAGATGTGCCTCAGCCAAGATCCAGTGGTGTACCTGATTGGCCTTTTTTCGAGTTTTCGAGTCCGCTCTTAATGCTCGAACTCATGGACCACAATTCAAATAGCTTCCAGATCGTGGCAGAAAATCCAGTGTGGCCCAGCAAGCGAAATGAAAGTTACAAAGAGTCAACACATGATCAACGAACGCCTACCAGGATCGTAATGGTTGATAAAATGGACTATATGATACCATCAATAGCCGCCTTATTTTAGTCTAGGGAGAAGCCAAGGTACTGCAGAAAGAGATTTTGCAAATTGTTTCATCGCTTTCAACCTCCGATATCGGCTAAAGCATCCTGTTGCTTAAATCTGCCAAGTGATATGACACATTCTGAATGTCATTGACGGGATATCCCCATGGGCGTAGCCCGCCCTCAGGAAAAGTGAACATGCGAATACAGCATATCACTACAACGTCGGTCAGACAGAATGTCAATGCCGCATGGACTGTCATATACAACGCACCTCTTTGGATATATACCATGTGATCCAACTCCAACACGATATTACCTTCAATTTATGTATTCCTGACTGCTGGGAAGCAACGTTACGAGCAGACGTCGTTCTATTTCTATGAATAAACCGAAGGGTACGTCACATCCGCTATAGAAGACGTGCGCATACGTCTAGACTTTATGGTTCGTATGAGGGGCTCTTTGAGGACCGGCGAGGGATGGCCATTTGTCTTGTCCCCGACCAATATCAACCAGGTCAGCAGGTTATTTCGTTGACATCTCAAGTCAATTCCGAGATGAACGTTGTTCGGTTGATCCCCCTTTCTGCCCTGGTGGCACTGGAGGAGGTCAGATGTGCACCAGGTTGTGCACTATGTCCTCGGCCGACGCCAACCAAGTGTAGAACAAAAAGTAATAGAAGTTGCCACCGTCTAGCCTTCAGAAATATCAGAACCAGGTGTCCCTTCTATATCAATTCTAGAGACAGACTCGACGCGTCTTCTCTGAAGACTGTCAAGTAATGAGTCAAGATGGCATTTCTCGTTCGATTATGATTGGATTATGAGCTCGATTCCAGCGATTACGTGCAACACTAGAACTCCATCAAAGCTGACTGCGAAGTTCAGTAATTCCAACCAAGTCGAGTTCTCAGATTTCTTTATACGTACCGTTGGGACCTATATTTGGAGTGTCGTCCGCTATGTGCATGCTGCAACGTCAATATGTGAACCTTATTTCCTCGATCAGAATGAACATATTTGCATGCAAGTAACATGAATTGACATACTGTATAAGTCTCCACACACCATAGCCTTTCTAAAACTTGTGCCATAGTGTGTACCCACACTGAAAGCGTTCTCCGTTCGTCCTTAATTCCGCCTTTGCTTCAAGAATGGACATTGGAATTCAACGTCCGACCGGTGTTTAGTAGTACTGCCACAACTCTGTAGTCTCCACACAAGATCCACGCCAAGCTAGGCATGACCTCTTTCAAAATGGAGAGAAAGGTTGCTGACATATCCGGCAACCGATGGTTTCCAATGGTCCAAGGTGGTCCAAGGTCTACAGAGTACTGTCTAATGCCGCCGGGCGGTGTCAAATTCGTCAATCGAAGTAGGGAAGTATCTTTTAGGCTGACGCGAGGCATAAGTGACGCAGACGACATATCACCCGTTTGAAATGAAGAGGTATGAAAGTGGGGAAGGTTGGATGCAAGGAAGCGGCATGTCTAGTAGCGCCTGGTGCTCACCTGGTGTTCACCTAGTTCGAATTTGATGTCTTCGGCAAGGCTTACTTGATGATAGTGACATACGAGAAACAGCCTAAGTTGTTTCTATTTTGTTTTGGCTATAGGATAAGTCGAGCAATATAGTAGATCCGGGACTTCGGATACACGCCTCGATCATACGCTTACAAGTTCGAGTTAATGTGCTAACAAGTATTGAACATTAAGAGGGCATTATGTACGTATAATTCTAAACGGAATGAACATGAGTAGAGATAGAATAGTATAGGAACACCAGTATCATCTCTACTTCCTGGTAGTCGCAAAGTCGGCCTTCGCCTCGATCTGCTGGGCTAAGTCATCCAGAGGAGCAGCCATTTTTGTGATGGATGTCGGTGTTTCTGTACCGCTGCCTGGAGTTGACGTGCCATCCGTGGACACACCTGCCTTCTTCGCCCTTTGCTTTTGAACGCCTCTCAACGTTTTGATACCACCGGAGTAGAAGAAAAGCATAGTGCCGAAGACCATGAAGTGGCCATACCATCCAAGAAGACCCCACACGCGAAGGGAGTTCTTGACGGTAAGCAACATGAAGGGACCGGCCATATAGTTCATCATCATGACTGAGCAAATGATGCCAATGAAGTCATAGAAACGTTTGATAGCAGTTTGAGGTGGAGGAGGTGCACCTCGAACGGAGACGTAGTTCGCAGGAAGGAAAAGAGGTCGGATGTTACTCCTGCACAGACGACCGACAGTTTGCGCGAAGGCACCAGTGATGAAAGCAAGGTAGTACCCTCCATCGACACCGTGCTAGGCAGTTCGTCACTACATTACACTCCAAAAAAGGTTAGAACAAGAGAACACTCACCCAGAAAGCACTGGTAGCAAATGTGATAATACTGCTTCTGAAACCTGGTTTTTGACCTTTAGGTGTAACACGCTTGTAGACACATTCCCGGAGCCAGACATTTGTCTTCATATTCCACGAATCAAGCAAAACCTTGATGTTGTCGGGGAACTCGATCGACAGAATCTTAACATTTGCGGCACCATCCCATCGAGTTTCACCAGAAGGACCATATCCAGTGAAGCCCAGACCGGTGATAATTGATGCACCCTGTTTACAAATATCAAATGAGAGTCGAACGCACTAGCAGAAAGTGTCACGTACCTCAGTGAGAGTCCAGATCGCGTAGTATTTGGTTCGTTCAATACAACCGTAGAATTGGAAGAATACGATACTGTAAACAATCGGAGTCAGACATCGATAATTTTAACCATAACTTGTCAGAACGCACCGCTGGATGAGACCCATCTTAGCGAACTTTTCAGTCACCGCAGCCGCGAAGGTGTGTGTTCCACCAAACACAACGAAGATACCCAAGCAAACCAATCCAAGGAGCCCTCGACGGTACGCAACACGCTTTCTGCCCTTGGGTATCAGTCGTCGAGCAGGAGCCTTGCCCTTTTGTTCGTCCGCTTTCAGGAGCGACTTAAAAACTGTCCCTTCAATAAGGTTCATGTAGTCTGCGAACTCAAGGTAGGGGCCAACTAGCATTCCTGGGAAGTAGAAACTGCTCATCGTTAGCATGGGTGATAGACCGAATGATGTCATACTTACACGTATCCTAGGAATTCCAAAATAGAAGGCGTTTGCACGATGCGCTTTTCCTTTTGCCATTTATCCAATTCCTATATGAAGGCCAAAATAGTAAGGATTGTGAATCCCCAACTAGGTGAGAGCCACTCTTACATCAACAGGTCGTCGTCCATCCCAGACATTCCATGCGTATGTCGTAAGTTTCATCGTGAGCACCATCTGTGGACCGGTAACTTCGAAGGTCTCATAGCTCAGACCGTAGATGGCACGAATAACATGGCTATACAAGATATTAATTATATGCAAATCTCAATAGTCATCTAGACTTACTTGTAAGTGAGGTGTCCCATGACGAAGCTGTGCAACATATTTTGAGTGAGACATAATAGAGAGCCATGAAATGAACTGGTGCACTTACACGAAAACTATCCACGGCATATTGGAACTTTTGATTGAGGCTGATAGAAAATACGTTCCGAGCGCACTGCCGATCAGTTGTAACGAGCCTCCCCAAAGATCGAGCATGGCTACTAGGTAGAATAACGAGATCCCAATGTTGAACAAATGTTTTAGGTCATGCCGCTCTTGTGGTATACGAATGAATATACTACCCAGAGGGTAGGAAACGAGCAGACATGAGATGAGCTATGACGCGTGACTATTAGCTGCGTTGAGACACAAATAGCGTGCTGCATACCTTTATTTGATCTAGTGAAGCACCTGTCGCCGATGCCAGCGGTTTGAAAACGGCATCCATAGCTAATAGACGTTTCTATCACCTACTAGTATCTACCGAAGGAGTACATGAATAATGACTTTTCGCAACAGTACACAGATGACATACCGTTTTGACCCACGTTCACCTTTACGCCCTAGTATCCTTGGATACGATGCCTCCGAAGCTGAAGAGAATGGTTGAACGTTGAAGAACGTTGAGGTGGCAAGGCGGTCAATTCAAGAAGTTTAGCCCGTCACAGCCATTACGTAGGGGCAATAGTCGATAATTGCATTGGGGTTGGGGGGCGCCCGTCCCGAAGATACCGGACCCTGAATTCTTGCTCGAGATGGCAGGTTCAGTTTATTGCAACTCTGCCTCCAGGATCCAAAGAGTCATTATCGTCCTCATCTCCTATGCAAGTTGCCGCCGCATTGCCATTGCATCGAGAGCTATTTGTCTGTTTTAGGCGTTCTATGGTTTTCTCCTCTGTATTCTGGCGATAAGTGCCTTACCTGTGATTTCTCGCCTCGTGCATCTGCCAGTCTTCCCGAATCATGAATGTGCCACTTATTTTGACGAGTTCGAAACGACACTAGCACCATCACCATGATACAGCCAGCGTCGGATGCCAATTCCGTCAAATACAACTACTGGAATTGTAACTTCATCTTGATCTGGTCAATATTGTCTTTAGGACTTTAGAACGCGCATAACACGGCCATAGCCTCACCCATGTGTGCTGTATTCGCTCACATCCGACACAGACCCACTCAAAATCGGGCACCTCACATGATTTTCCCTACATCGATGTATGCTCTCTCATCGGCACGGAGGTGGCAATCCACGCATTATCTCGATAAGCTATGTCGACATTGGTTGTCGAGCAATGACACTGCACCGCCTCCATATACACTCACGACGTATGCGGGTATGTTGAACTGATCAATAGACAAACCTTATTTGCCCACCATTGGATTAATTTCCCAACCCATTGTCATCCTAGATCCACCTGGGATAGGACGCAATGCACAGCCTTCCTGTCGTAAGTATTTAAGTGCTCTCGAGTCTTCACCCATGAATGTCTATACTCCCTCCATTTCCACTTCCACATCCTATCCTCTATACAGTCCCGCCTCCATGAGCAGAACGAACGTCGGTTGGACCTTGTGTGGCGCATCTCTCGTTGTGGTAAGCGCCCCTTCCGCCTCATCTCAACATTTTACCTGGATTACTCATTCGATGAACAGACATGGCTTCTGGTGAATGCTGCAGATGCGATATGGATGTATTTCTGTAAGTACATGCCCCCTTCTGTTTTATTCAATACGGTTCTCACTCCATTATACTCTAGACATCCAGGCATGCATCAATCCCAACCCGAGGACAGCTGTCAATCGGACTCATTCAGGCTTTGAAGGATACGAGGCCATGATGTTCTTTTTCGGCTTCATCTGGGGTATTGCAAACCTCTTCGTGATGGGTGCTCTTATCGGCGCGACGTGGTCATGGGAGCCGACATCCTTCAAGAATTCTCGATCGTGGTCCATTATGAAAGCAATCTTTGTGGCATTCATCCTGTTTCCGATTGCCGTTTTCCTGGTTATCATGCCCTTCTTTGGTGGATGGATTGTCCTTCCTCTAGCACAAATTGTGGGTTTTTTGAGTTACGCTACATATAAAATGTCAATTAATGTATAATTTTCTTCAGTATGCATGGAATCATCGCTGCGACGATTACCCTATGACAGTAGTACTGGACGGGAAAGGCTATTATGGGGCTCGTTTCACCCCAGACGTTGCTCGATTCTACCAAACCGGCATTGACCAATCCCTCTACACGTTCGATATTGACACCGATAGTTCCGACTTCGGAACCTTCCACCTACGAGAGTTTGATGTTGATCAGGTCTCAATTCCTCTCCAGTTCTATCCCACACTCCAACAAATCAACTACAACTTCATCAATAATACCGTGACCGGAAACTGCACCGTACCAGTATCCCAAGGGAGCTCCAACACAACTACCAGTCAGTGTGTTTCCGGCTCCTTTGATCTGGGGCAGCCCCTCAGTTTCAATGTCGCCTCCGCCGTACCGTCAAACGCCACCTTCAACGCCTCATCCGTGGAAACGATCCGAACCTCCCTCAGGACTGTGGATAAGCAATGGACCTTTGGAGATGACGCCCCATCCTTGATCCTACGCGAAGTGAACACCAACAACCTCCAACTCGAGGAGATTGTCTTACGTACGGCAGTGACGAAGAAAGGCGACTGTACACGACTGAAGATCTGTGTGGCGGGCCCTCCTTCTGTGACAAATCCAACTGTTGGAGGGGCTGTGATGGTGCCTCTTGGTATCATTCTCATGAGACAGGCCGACTACTCGATCGAATGTACCACCCCTAGTGATAATTGAAATGTCTCTTTCCATTGTTGTTCACATATGACGAACTGTTTTGTTGAATTAATCCATAAAACTCCATTACAACATTATTGTAACAATACTAACATGATTCTTTCATTCTTTGTGTACTGTATAACGCGTTTGTAGAGAAGACTAAATACATTCTTACACTTAATACATTTTCAAGTTGATTACAGCACATCCCAAACACGTCCTTCAGCTCCTTGAATTTACGCCTATTCCTGACAAGATCAAGATAAACTAGCATAATATTTTGCCTCATCTCGATTCAAATTAAACCTCCTTACCATGACTTGTCGGGGAATATTAGTCGCATTGCCTTTTGCGAGAGCGACTCAGGCAAGTACATGTTATACTATATTAATAAGGACCATGACAGTAATCCTGCATGAGGACCTGTGGAGTAAATTATTAGCAGAGAGCAGCGAAAGCGAAGTCAGGGCAGCCCAAACCAATTTCAACTTCTTGGTGTCGGCTGGGGGAACCAGCCGGGAAACCCCTCGAACGAAGGCAGAAGACCCGGAACAGTATCAGATCATTCCACAAACGAAACCACATGTTGATGGAATGCCAATAGAATTTGGAAGCGTATCACCCCCGGGGAAGGGAAGCGATGAGCGCAGGACACGGACAATGCGACAATGTAAAATTGGAACATGGGAGTTCCCCCGGTGTGATCTCGCACCACAACCAGGGCCCAAAAAGGTAAGGGTCGATTTATCGGGGTGGGGCCCTGGGGTGTGATGAGACGAGGTCAATAGCCCACCGTTAAGCGAGTAATGAGGGAAGAGCAAATGGATATAAAACCCTGGTGCGTCTCACCGTATATCCCCACTTTTCTCCAGCATCTTTACTCATCGATACTCTATACGCCACCTCTCGTCACCGTCGAGGCAGCTCAATCGATTCTCCTACACCGTCCTCCATAAACCTTCAACATGATCTGGCTCTTTAGCTTCGTCTTCGCCTTTGCCTTATTGGTCATATGGACAACTTGCCTTCCACAATGGAAAATCGTAAGCGTCCAACTAGCATGTTTGAGGGCGAACCCACCACTAACGTTGTACTCTTTGCTTCAGAACGACGGGGATTGGTTGACGAACCAGATCCTCTGAGCAGTGTTGTCGTGTCTCCCTTTGAACCCCTTAGCGACGACGACGACGATTCGGATACCGACGACTCAGACTTGGACGATTCTGAAGCTGAGGACAATGATGGCGTCATTGTCGGTTGTGCCAATTGTTCTGACTGTGTTACCAAACGTCGCGTGCGACGCCGCAACTACAAGGCCAGGAAATACGTCTACGGCCAAGGCACCGTTGCACTGGCGAACCCCGGCGAGGACATTCCCCAGTACTCTGAGCCCGGACCTTCCTCCTACCCCAAATGTGACCAGCCCTCCTACTCAATGCCGATCGGTCAAGGGCCTTACCAGCCGTGGCCTTTGCCCATCGGACAAGAACGCCCTATCAGGAATTCATTCCAAGGGCAAAACCGCACAACTAGTAACGTCGTTAAACCAACGACACATGTGATTCATGGACCAATGGACGAGGAGAAGACGGCGGATGAGGTAGATCCCCCACTCAGTCCTCCCAGGTTGACAGGTACCGAGCTCGATCCACGGCAAATCAATGGGTTTGATACCTTGACTTCGGGACATGGAGCCGTAGCGATGAACTTGAAGACGATGGAGAACATCGGGGGTCACTGACACTATCATTGACTCCATCAAGTTATATACTCAGCAGAAGCTCTGCTGTACCTTGGTTTCAACTGTGCATTAGTACAGTATTGTATTACTTGACAGCGACTTGCAAATGATGTTCACCTTTCAAGTTCTTATTTCTTTTCCTCTTGTACTTTGTAGACTCTGTCGTTGACAACCGTCATCGACAACTTCTCGACCCTTGTAATTGATTTGTTCCCCTGAATGAAAATCCTTGTGTTGTCTGCCTGAAAGAAACCTGTCAAGATCGATGGATATGTACAAGATGGACTGTACAGCAGGGCAAAAAAATCTTGAGACCGCAAAAGGAAGGTCCGTACACTGTTTTCGGACAGGGTTCTGAAAGTTTGCACTGCCACAGTATTCGGGAGAATCTCGCTATCTAAAGTATCTTGTTCTCTTACTATTGGTCTTTATTCACCTTGACACATACGCTGACGTGCCATCGTATGGGATCAGTGGGTATGTGCTAGCATCGCGCAAAAGAACAACAATCCCGCGCGTGACGAAAGTACAAGATCGTCATAGAGAACGATTACTAGGGAGCCTTAGCTCAAACTCACGGCGTGTAGTCGATAGTATGGTAAGGCATATGATATTCCATTCATCCAGAACACTACACTTATATTTTGAAGCTCAAGGTTGTCTGAAGGCTTAAAACTGCTTGTGGGCAGTCTGTCGAAATAAAATGTACAAGAATTCACCAATCAATCGTCAAATCAGACCTCTTTTTGTGAGAACAATAACCTAGCTGTTATGTCCGAGAATACTTGCTCGCAGAGGGACTGGGTTGATAGGATGGAGGACGTTGTTGAGGTGGATATTGGCTTCGAAAAACGGGTCTCTGTTGTTGAATAGGCGGGATATATGGCATAGGATCCTTCGGTTCGTAAATTCCAGGTGTACCAGAAGGCGGGGTGGGGTCCACGGCAAAGTTTGCTTCCTTTGCGCTCATCTGCCATACACTCCTACCGTTGCTGTGCATTTTCAGTGATAGCACGGTAAGGACGATTACGTAGAAGAACACTACAATGGTAATCATTACTTAGTTTGACAGCGTTTGAAATTAGATCAGGTAAAACGATACGTACGGCAGAACCAATTCAAATGTGCGAATGCTAGGATGGCTCGGGTTTCACTGCAGCCTGTGCGAATGGTATTGTTTGTTGAGAGACACACGGATGTTGAGTTTGCGTATATGTTTGAGGTATACGATGCAGTTGCCAGCCAAAGGACAGCGAGGGTCCCTACAGAATTGAGTTAGCGTGACACGGTAGGAACCAGTAGTATACCGGTCGAACTTTACCTAACCAAGACAGCTCAAACACGATCATAGAAGTAAGCGCACCCTTCCTTGTCCGATCAATGAGCAACCTATAATTGGATTATCAAGAATGTAGACCTCGTATATCGATGAATTTGACGAACATAATAGGCAGAGTAAACAGTGACAGCAGAGACACTGCTAACGCTAAAGCCGCGAACGGATCGTAGAACGGAATAATGAATTTTGTTTGGGTAGTCGTAATCCAATGAGCTGACAGGCTCAAGATAATGATCGAAAATAACGAAACAGTGCCTGTAGTAATTCGTCAGTATCGCTCTTATACACCACAAGGTTAAATGCTGACTTAGGATCAACGTTCTGACCAGGTTGAAATGCATAGAGAGTAACTGCATAATGAGAAAAGAGGGGAGTCACTGTCAAAGATGAGAGGGAGGAGGGGGTACAAGGGGAAAGAGGACCGTCGTCAAATCTTGATACCTTGGCTCCTTGAATTATTATTGTAGCCTAGATGTCTTAGATCAAGCTCTATTGACGAAGTGCGGTGTGCTTATGCTAACGGAGGCTTTAGTACAAAGTCTAAACCAATTCAGTTGGTTTATAGTTTGGAACCCCAGTGAGTAGGTGACTGTCATGTGTTATCATCTTGGCGGTTCATTGAGATTGACAGGATCAGGATGTGTTTGATAAGTGATTATCACAAGATTGAAGTTGTGGACTGCTTGATGAACGACACCGAAGATGAGTAGACCCTCCGTAAAAGACAAAAGAAATTTCAAGTCGCGCCTAACAATAGGATAAGTTTTGTAGGCAGAAGACTCGGTACCCACATGATTTGGTTGCCTAAATAGATTCAGTGAAACAACATCATTGACCTAAGACCTGTGCACAACCCTCATGGAAAGGATTACAGCCCGATCATTGCCGTGCCTGGACGCCGGGGACCTGGGATGCTTGATCTCGATCAAGTATGATCGACTCTATAGATTGGGTACGGGAATGCCAGAAAGCAGATAGGGAACAGAAAGGTGTGCGATGTTAATAAAAGCAAAGGGTTCCTAGTAGTGTAGTTAAAACCGAAAGTACTTCCACAAATAAATAATGCAAGAGACACGCGTGCCTGGGAACGGAAAAAAAGCCGCGAAACACCAACAGGAACACCTCCATCAACAAGCACACCTCCAAATCAGTTAAATCCAAACTAAAAACCCAAAGATCCAGAGCATAAATCATGAAGGACGTATAAAGCATGACAGCAAGAGCAGCAGATACAAGTAGTTCCTGGTGAAGCTACTTGGTCTCTTTGGCGGCTTCATCCTCCTCTGAGATGATGAAGTGGGCGTTACGTTTGCCGCTGGTGATCGGAACAGGGGCCCAAATGGCATCCAGATTGAACCAACCATTAGAGGACGTGGCTGTGGTGTCGACTGCATCGGTATTGGGGCTGTTGCTCGAGTGAGAGTGAGGAGCAACGAGGGTGTTGAGAGCCATTACATCGCTCTCGGGACCCAGACCGAATTCAAGATGGGGGCGACCAGTGAGCAAACTGTGCATGATAAGGTGGCAAGCCATGATGAACAGCAAGATGGCAAATACGAAAACCATGCGTGCTTTCGCCTTACAAGAAGAGGGTTGGACAACAAAGTCTTTTTGAGCTGGGGTAGGGGGAAGTTGGATTTGAGAAGGAAGCCTGGCCTGAAAGGAGGGAAGTGCAGGCATTGAAGGCAAACGGGCCATCATACGCTCTCGGAGCGAGGGTTTGGCTGGAGGAGATAAGAATGCAATGGCAAAGTCTTTCTCGCCATTAGGTGATGAAGGTGTCACAATGATGGCTGGCAGCGGCGCCTTCTCATCGACCAAAGGAAGTGCAAGGTCTGAGAAAAGTCTTAGATTATTGAACCAACGATATATTTTTCAAGCAACAACTCACCGAGAGGGGCAGGAATCAAAGTATAGTCCAAACGTTGTGGTAGACGGTTCAGACGAGGTGCTGTATCATCATGATTGTGGCGTATGTCAGCGAAACTGCATTTGCTTGAATTGTAACTTCAAGCACGCACCTCCGGAGCGACGCATGATAAGATTCTAGGTAAAGGGGTAGGTTAAAGATAGCGAAACAAGGCTCAAGTTAATGTTGAGTTGTTATAGCCAGTGGTGGGCACAGTGATCGACGGTGAGGACGAGACTGCGACGACGCAAAAAGAATGTGAGATTAAAGGAGAGTGAGAGCACGAATCTTGAATCCGCGATAGTGATGCGAAACCCAGTCGTAGCAGGGGCGAAGAGTAGAGAGGACGAGGACGTGTGGAGGACGAAAGGGAATAGGGCCGCAGCAGACGCCCACACTCGTTGCCATATACACTGTCCACGCTGACATAAGCATGCAAAAAAGGCAAGGGCTTCCACCCAAAATTACCTCCGGTCCCCGTCTCATCTCCCGCCTTCTGCCTGGGACTTTGTTGAAATGTCTCTCGTAGACACTCCGTCCTTGTCCGTCGCTTCAACAGCGATAAAATCCACCCAACTTCCGGGGGATGTCTATGTCCTGTCTCTTGCATCACTACCATCACATTATGCCGCCGCGTCCTCGGCATCCACACAGAACATCCATCTCTTCGATAAAACAAACCTCCAAAGGGTCCTGGAACTTCCAGGACACGACAATATCTCATGCATGCGCTCCGTCCGTAACGTCGCATCCTCGGGGCGCGAGGCCCTGGTATCCTGCGGCAAAGACGGAGCTGTGAAAGTCTGGGATGAACGATCGGGCTCTGTTGCTTTGGAAAGTAAGAGGATACTACGTCTTGATCTAAAGCTAGAAACTGAACTCAAGGAGTCTGCATCTTCCCATAGTGCACGCCTATGCTTCGAATACACGTAGATCCCTTCTATCTTGTGATGTCTCCTTCGACGGCATGACTGTTGCTGCGGGAACCGACCTCCAGGGCGAGGACGCTCTGTTGCTATACTGGTACGAGGGAAAACACTCTATTGCCATGGCAGAAACATGCTTATTTCTTGAACCAAATATTTCTCAGGGACCCTCGCAGCCCCGCAGCACCTCGCAGAGTGCATTCGTATACCCATTCAGACGATATCACCGCAGTCCATTTTCTGAAACCAAATGGAGGACGAAGTTATCCTAACGTCCTCCTTTCCGCCTCATCTGATGGTCTACTATGTACCTCAAACCCCGAAGAGGATGATGAAGATGAGGCGGGCCTCCATGTCGGCAATTGGGGCACTAGTGTTGCACAGGCTGGTTGGGTTTATGGCCAGTCGAATACACCTGGTGTTTGGTCCTCAAGCGACATGGAGACCTTCGGGATCTGGTCTTCTGAGGTAGGCTTCTTATGAAACTTCTCAAATTCTTCATTTTACCGATCGATCATTCGTGCCTTACCAGCTCGATCGCATACAAGACGGTGATATTCGTCAACCAAGCATTCATAAACAGAACGTTACATGGGTAACAGACTATCTGATCGGGTGTCATAATGGCAGCAAGATCCTCCCAAACCACGACAATGAGCTGAATGTGTTCCTTGGTTCAAATGAGTATGTGGGCTCTCTGTAGTTCGCTTATTTCTAATTCAAATAATCTTTCCAGGGGTGATATCGCCATGATCTCGAGACCTGACTTGGCGGACCCCGAGAGCCCTTGGCAGCTCCATCGAGTATGGACGAATGGGCACGTTGGCATCGTGCGATCATTGCTATGGGATGAAAGTGTACGTCCTGATCGTTATGCAAAGTTGATCCGTTCATGGACCTGGTTCATTCTAGAACAACATCTTGTTAACCGGTGGTGAAGACTCCAAGATCAATGCATGGGCAAGTCCTCCCCTGGTGCCGGAAAACGTCTCAGTTGGCGACAAACGTACCAACGACTCTGATTCCATGGATGTTGATTCAGACAGCAATAATCGAAAGAGAAGACGAGGATAACTAACGTCGTTGGTGTTGTAAAAGTAAAATAAATGTGTAAATCTTGTGCCTACAATGACATTCCAGGTCCGTCTAGAATTACATTCTGAATACTCCAAATCCGTTATGGTTTCCATCCCATGTTGTCTGACAATGGCTAGACCCTCTTGATCCACGTTCTCTTGCAGAGAGTGCAAGTGCTAGTCCAACGGTATCACGCGTGTCTGTTGGTTTGATGATACCATCATCCCAAAGTCGTGCTGTAGCATAAAGCGCAGTTGACTGTTCTTCTATCTCCGATTTCAATGACGAGTGCTTTGTAGGATCCCTGGTACCGAGAAGTCAATAAAGTCTCATTGCGGAGTGCCAAAATGACGTACTTTGATACGGTCGCCATAACTTGAGACAATTGTCCCGGACCCATGACGGACACCTTCGCGTTCTGTCGGCAGATGTGATTAGTATTTACTCATTTCCTCTCGGGATTACGACTTACCGGCCACATCCAGAGGAACCTCGGTGAATATGCTCTTCCGCACATACCGTAGTTACCGGCACCGTAGCTGCCACCCACGATGACAGTCAACTTCGGCACGTCCGCGCAAGCTACTGCTCGAACCATCTTTGCTCCGTCTTTCGCAATGCCCGCCTTTCTCTGCTTTCGAGCCAACCATGTAGCCTGTCACATTTACCAAGAAGAGTAATGGTATCTGTCTTTGCGAGCAAAGTTCAATGAAGTGAGTTGCTTTGAGTGCAGACTGGGAGAATAGAATGCCGTTGTTTCCCACTATCCCGACGGGATAGCCGTGGATGTTCGCGAAACCCTGTAAATGTGTAAGGGGGAGCTTCTACGAGGTAGGAAACCAAGCTCTGCAGCCTTACTGTTATGATGGTCGGACCATACTCTTTCTTGAACTCGCGGAACTTGCTACCATCGACAATCCTCGCAATAACATCCCTCATATCGAACGCCTGTCGAAGATCAGTACCCACAATGCCATGCAGCTCATGCGAATTGTACACAGGATCTTCCGGAGGAACTGGTGGCTATGGTCCACATGGAAATACATCATCAAGATCCGTCTCATATGTATGATATGACAACATACCGGAACCTCACGTCCACCAGCTTTACCAAGATCGCTAACGATACCTCGCGCGATAGCGATAGCGTGCTCATCATCTCGTGCAAGGTGGTCTGTTACACCACTTTCCGAGGAATGCATCTGACCTCCCCCGAGTGTCTCTTCGTCGACTTCCTCTCCTGTTGCGGCTTTCACGAGAGGTGGACCCGCTAGGAAGATTCTACCTTGTTCTCGGACGATGATGTTTTCATCTGCCATTGCCGGTACATATGCTCCACCTATAGATTTTTCTTGTAAGATGGGTGACCTGGGAACCGAGTAAAGTGGAGCAAACCTGCCACTGATATGCCGTGTACGATAGCAATTTGAGGGATCCCTAAGGCAGACATTTGCGCCTAGAAAAATGAGTCTACATCATTTGTGCACAAGTTTAAGAAGACCTACCATATTATAGAATATTCGTCCAAAGTGTTCTTTGTCCGGAAATACCTGTGGAAATGACATAGAGTTACCTCTAGGATTGTACACCACACTGAGCTAACTCACGTTAGCTTGGTGTGGTAATGCAGCGCCACCGGATTCAACTGCATAGTTATGAGATGAGCATTAATCCTTCTGCAACGATAACTCACGTACCAACGTATACACAGGGCAGACCATGTTCCTTCGCAATTTCCTGAGCGCGAAGGTGCTTCTTTACCTAGATGTCCAAGAATGAGGCCAAACGACTCTAACGGCGAGTAAAGCATACTAACAGTCAACGGGTAATATGATCCACCCTTCACTGTTGCGTCATTAACCACCACCACACATTCCCTTCCAGATATACGTCCAATTCCAGTGATAATACCAGCACCGGGTACTGTATCAGGGTATACATCATGAGCAGCAAGTTGTGACAACTCTACGAAAGGGGTATGGGGATCTAAAAGTAACGCAAGTCTATATATGTCTGTTATTAAATGTTCCAACCTCGAGTTAGCTCATGCTATAGCTTACCTTTCTCGAGGCAATTTCTTTCCTTTGCTCCGCATTCGTTCTGCAGCTTTGACTCCACCCCCTAATCTCGCTGTCGCAGTCTTTGCTTCAAAATCTGCTACCAAAGCATCCATAGCTTCTGCCTTTGCTTTGAATTCAGGTGACGTCGTTGAAATACGCGTAGGAAGGACAGAAGCATGGTATGCTCTACGGGCACGGATGGGTACGCGTCGAGCTGAGCGACGCAACGCTGCATACATCATGTAGTGTTATACTAGGTGGAAACCTAACAACTGAAGCTCTGCAGTCTGCTGAGAGGATAGCAAGCAATGTGGAGAGTTCAGAGTATGCCCCGGCTCAACTTGTATTCCAGGATCAAAATGCGGGGAAAGGTCCGTCCGCAACACGTGAAGCGATCGTATGAAGTTCCGATCTGATCTCAGTCTGGGGATAATCGTTCTCTATTAAATGACATCACAATTGAAATCGCCGGGTCATCTTCAATCTGTCCTCAAAAACAGCAGAGCACAATATGTGCGTATATTTCCAATCTCAGATGAGTATACCGTACAGTAGGAGAGTAAGATAGTGACTAGTGTACAAAGAGGCGTGAAACCCGTAGAATATATCGTAAAGTGTCCGAGTTAGTAGGGACATGTTTAGTAGACGTAACGGACTGCGAGAGGAATATTAGCTGCAGGCTTGCGATGTAAAGAGAGAGGCGAAACGTACAATCAGGGTTCTCCTTATCCGTGAGATCGTCGAAGGCGTGTCTGTGAGAGATATGCTCTGACTAAATTGAGAGAGTTAGAAGATCTATTGTGAGGCACGAATAATTATCGACACTTACGCTATCCTCGCCATTTTCACGAGACTCTCTGAGGCCTTGAGCACGTCGTTTGAGGACGTTGAGTCGCATCAACCGGAGGCGAAGGAACACGATAACCGCAAGTTGGATACCGTACATGACAATGTGAGTAACGAAAGCCTTGATGTATCGCGGTCCGTCGTTTGAACGGAATACTATCGGAAGGTGAGCTTCCGAATCGGAAGACAGTGTTGGAAAAGAAGCAGCTAACCTTGAGGTCCAACGGCATTCCCAACGGCCCATGCACTATAAGTTACAAATAATGTTAGCACAAGACCGATGATTTGTAACGGGAATAGCACGCACATAAAGACGAGAGATGACGCGACAACCTGCTTCGAACGACCTCCGACGTTGTTGGTCATGATTGCTAGATTGAGAACAGCGACACCACCGAAGCCTTGGGTACAGCTATCGAGGAGTTAGAGACTGAATACCAATAGTTGAAAGAGAAAAACATACTAAAATGCAATGAGCAATCCAACCTTGGTGTGTGCGTTGGTAAGGACGGCTATAGAAATCATTGAGCAATGGTAACGCCAAAGACTCAGAAATACCTACTCAGGAAGACAATGGTGCCGGCAATGTTGGGGAGTGTGTAGATCTAACACCAGCATGAGAGAAGGAAACGACGATGTAACTTAAGTGGTACACTCACGAAGGCGAACAGAAGCTTGTTGTTGTATCGCTTGGAGAGCCAGGCAGCGCTGAACAAGAAAGTCATGATGATGGCACCTTGCGCAATCGCAAGCAAGTAGGTTTGGAGTTGAGTGAATCCCTATGGAATTTGTCAAAAATTGATAAGATTAGCGTGGTCTGCTACAACACTTACGAAGGCCTTCAGGATGATGTTGGAGAAAGCACCGAGACCCCCAGTTGGCAGAGCGTTGGTGAATGAGATCAGAGTCACAGCCCATACGGTGGGGTCAGTAAGAGCCTCAACTGTAGGTTGTTTGTCAATAGCCGTAAGGTAGCACAGAAAATATTTTCTACTCACTAGCTTGGTACATCTAGCAGATGGAGTGAGTCTACGGACGGAACAATTAGGTAAGTGGGACATACCTTGAACTCCTTGTTCTGGATTCCGGTCTCGTTCTTTCGGACACGTTCAGCAATCAAGATACGGTCCTCCTTAGACCAACAAGTGGCACGCATGGGACTGTCCGGGAGCCACCAGAGAACAAAGCAACCCCACACAACAGTAAGACAACCGAGCAACTATATCGGCATTATAGTGAGATACGGCAGGTTAGGACATTTATCAACGTACTGTGAAGAGGATTTGCCAGTTCTTCAGAGCGGCTCCTTGGATTTGAGCGATTCCATACGCGATCAATCCACCAACACATTGTTGGAAACCGTTCATCGAGTAGAAGGAGCCGATAACAAGAGCTTGCTCTTCACGAGTGTACCACATTGTTGACCTTTGGACCAACGAATTAGCAGAGGCATCAATCACCATCTAGAAACTGGGACAACTCACAAGAATACGAAAGCGGGTTGGCAAACACATTCGAAGATTCCGAGGAGCGTACGAACGATGACTAGACCAGTGAAGTTCTTGCAGGCAGCTGTACAAGCGAGGACAGCGCCCCATGCGATAATGCTACACAGAACTCAGTATCAGATATTCAACTAAAGGAGCATTATATGTGCTTACTTGAAGCCAAGGTATTTCGCTACAGGAAGTCTTTGCAGAAGTCGGTTAGTCGGGAATTCCCACACCAGGCTAACAGAATGTCTCAGTAAGGAATGATGCGCAAAGGCGGCGAAATTGTAATCACATGGCGATGTAGACTAAGCAGGACACGGGTGAGCATCGGGAGAATTTGCACAACGGACTGTGAAGAAGACTCACCACAGGT
The DNA here is from genome assembly GCA_038087015.1 of Cerrena zonata. Taxonomy (NCBI): domain Eukaryota; kingdom Fungi; phylum Basidiomycota; class Agaricomycetes; order Polyporales; family Cerrenaceae; genus Cerrena; species Cerrena zonata. The sequence continues at coordinate 445,448 of JASBNA010000001.1, forward strand.
GGTTAACCAAGCGTATTGTTGACCATGAAGGTTGTTATCTGTTATAATACCCATGATAGATGCGAAATTGATGGTCCTAGAATTCTTTGTTAGTTCATGCTGGTCGGTTGATGGAATGAAACACTGCTTACCCCTTATCAAGAGTTTGTGCGAAATACGTAACAACCATTACAACGAGGACACGTTTGTGAACCATCCAACGTAGTCGTTTGTTCGTCTCGTCGTCGATAACGATGCCAGATGGCTCCTGAGAGAAGAAGTTGGCGACCTCAGCATCAATGCCAGCGGGGCCTGCTACGAATACATGGTATAAGCTTCAAGCTGAAGACATCTAGCGAGAAACGTAGCCTACCTTTGTCAAGGGTGTCATCGCCGCTGTTGATGGAGTAGAGATCCTTCTCTGCATCCTCGAGCATGACAGGGCTCTCAGGGGTATCCTTCAGGTTGCTAGAAGACATGAGTGGCTAATTGTCGTGACCGGATGAAGGAGAACTGTGGAAGCAAAGAGCTCGGGGAGACATTCTTCAAGCAAGCTCGCAATTTATGTGCCAAAGGTTCCGGACTTTGGAGCACTGCTCGTGCCTGAGGCATAATCGTAAAAGAAGCTACGAAATGTCTCGTGAACGCCTTTGTGGCCCACTCTACCCCAGACGGCCCGGAACGTCCACCCCACGGGGAAACGAGTCAACCGGGACTCATATGTTCCTTGTTCGCTGGGCAAGGCGCCCGCCGTTCTGTAGAACAATCCGATCAGCGATCGTCAGGAAAGCGCGGTGCGGACACGGGCCGTCGCATTCCGGCCAAGGATAGGGACCTCGACTTAAGATATTGTGCACCCTCGAGTCCGAGGTTGAGAGAAGCCCACAACTCAATCACCCCGTTGACGTGCTGAATATGTCTGCTAACAATATCAACCCAAAGAAGGTCGCTCTACTCAAGACCTATCCGCAGTTTGATCAATTGCCTGGTCAACATCAAGGATGAAACGGGTCAATTCCTCATGACGCTCGAAGATGGTCGTGTAATTGATACAAAGGGTTGGAATGACTGGGAGGTAATGTCAGAGTATATTCAACCCGTCATACCGCTTACTTACATCATGCTAGTGGACACATGGCGTAGGTAAGAAAGCCAAGCTTCGCCGCACCAACCCTTCCCCTTAATCTGTTTCAGGTCTATATGGCTTGCTTAAATTCCATGAAATCACCGGTGATGAAGAATCGCTTCAAATCGCTTTGAAGTGGTTCAAAGATCGGTTCGAAGTTGGCACTACGAAGAATGTCAATACTATGTCACCGTTACTTACGGCGGCGTACTTGCACGAAGCTAAACAAGCGAACTATCATGCTCATCTCGATTCATGGGCCGAGTGGGTTATGCATGACATGCCTCGCACAGACGAAGGTGGTTTGCAACATATCACCTACCTGGTAGATAACCACCAACAACTGTGGGATGATACCCTCATGATGACCGTCCTTCCTCTGGCCAAGATTGGTCTCGTATTAAACCGACCGGATTACGTCGAAGAAGCAAAGAGACAGTTTATGCTGCATGTCAAATACCTCGCGGATCCCGTTACCGGACTGTGGTTCCACGGTACATCTTCCTTGCTGGTAGTCTTTGCAAATCCAAGAAACTAAAAGCTCTTCTAGGTTGGACTTTCGATGGTCACCATCATTTCGGCAAGGCCCTCTGGGGCCGAGGGAACTGCTGGATTACAGTATCCATCCCTGATTTCATCGAGCTCCTAAAACTTCCCCCGACAGACGGACTCCGTCTCTTCCTCGCTTCGACATTGAAAGCACAGATTGACGCTCTTGTCAAGCTACAAGATCCCGAAACCGGCCTCTGGCACACCATCCTCGATGATCCTACATCGTACCTGGAAGCTTCGGCGACAGCTGGCTTTGCGTATGGTATACTCAAAGCAATAAGACTTCGTCTGATCCCGAAGGAGGAGAAATACGCTATAGCAGCTAAGAAAGCTGTGGAGGGTATTCTGGCGAATGTGTCGGCGGATGGGGAATTGCAGAAGGTGTCGTTTGGAACGCCAGTTTTCGATACTATCGAGGAGTACAAGCAAATTCCCTTGACGAGCATGCCATATGGACAGAGTTTGGCCTTGCTTTTGCTGACGGAGTACCTTAGAACATTCTTGTAATCATTAGACAGTAAAGTTCCGGTAATGTAACATTGCATGTATAGAATCCAGTATTGTGCAATTTAGAGGGAGCTGTTACGGGTGGTCGTTTGTACACAGGAAAGTGGTAGAATTGTAGAAGTGCTCTGGAGGCGAGCGCGCCACAAATATTTGATTGACATGAGTATTCACATACAAGGCGCTTACGAAAGTCATCTCTAGCTCGTCCCTTCAATTACCAGTTACTCTACGACTTACCTGAGAGTCTACTCCTACCAAATTGCCGATCCGACTCTCTCTGGCCTTTCCTTAGTACAATGAGTGCACTTGCAGATGAACTCTTAGCTGATCTTGACGACCTCTCCGACGGCGAGGAAGGTTACGAGGACCAGAACCAACAACCTGCCGAAGGCGAAGCAGGCCCTAGTACCAGTACTCCCCGTGGCACAAAACGCAAAGCATCAGGCGATGCTGATGAGGATGAAGATATGTCAGATAATGAAGAAGACGGTGGAGAGGACGGACAGAAAGCTGTGGGAGGGTTGGTGTTGGAAGGGGGAATCAGACCTGCGGAGGAGTTGGATGCTGAGGAGGTACAGAGAATGGAACTTGGTGGGATTGAGGATGTGAGGAAGATTGCGAAGTTGGAGGGGAGTAAAAGGATGAATGATATTCTCAAGGCGCGTAGGGAGATGTTCTTAAAGTACTTTGGTTTTCGTTTCCTAACATTTTGACTGTTTGGTAGGAAATTGAGAAGTACCAGGCGAATCCGAGTACCCCTGAAGAGATGTCAAGACCTGTTCATTCGAATCCTGAGTACAACCTTATTGTACAAGCCAATAACTTGTCTGTAGATGTTGACAATGAGATTCTTGTTGTTCACAAAGTATGTCATATTCAAGTTGCGATAAACTATGGGCCAACTAATGTAATATATACAGTTCATTCGAGATCACTATTCCCCTAAGTTCCCTGAACTTGAACAGCTCGTCGGTGACCCCCAAATGTACATTCGGTCTGTTCGTGCTCTCGGAAACGCAGAGGTACATATACTATGCTCTGTTTCTCCCAACTTAATTGAGATACTTACGCACCCTCAACTCTTTTAGGATCCCACTAAAGTAAATCTTCAAGGGATCCTTCCCCCAGCAATCATCATGTCAGTCCTAGTCACTGCGACTACAACCTCTGGAGTACCTCTACTAGAACAGGATTGGGAAGCTGTTCAGCGAGCCTGTGACCTTGCTGATAAACTAGAAGAGGCACGTAAAAAGGTTAGCATCACACTCTCCACTACAAAACAGTGCGAAGCCAGAACTAATCGAAATCTCCCAGATTTTCATGTACGTGAGCTCACGAATGAATATTCTTGCACCCAACCTATCAGCTATCGTCGGTACAACTACAGCTGCAAAACTACTCGGTGTTGCCGGTGGTCTCAGTGGAATAGCCAAGATGCCTGCGTGTAACGTTCATGTTTGTACTTTCCTTGCTTTCCATGACATCATCTCGCTAACATGCTTTTGTTTCTCTCTTTTTTGTTGTTGTAGCTTCTTGGTGCACAACGAAAGATCGCTGCGGGATTCTCCTCTGCCACACAGAAACGCCACACGGGATTCATCTTCCAATCGGACCTTGTCCAACAGACACCTCCAGAATACCAGCTCAAGATACAGAGGACTATTGGTGCGAAATGTGCACTTGCTTCGCGTATGGATCTGGAAAGAAAACGTCGAGATGGTAAGTTCTCTATGCTAGTATTTTCCTTTCTTTGTATATTGACGAATGGAGTAGGTGTTTACGGCGAAGAACTTCGAGAGAAGATCGAGAAACACGTTGATCGTCTAGCTGCACCCCCACCGAATAAGATCATAAAAGCACTACCTATACCAAATGACGGTCCCAAGAAGCGTCGTGGTGGCAAACGGTAAGACAGACTGATTCGAATCCATACATTGTAACTTATATGCAATCTTTCCTCGCCTATTATAGGGCTCGTAAAGCCAAGGAAGCATACGCGCAAACGGAATTGCGCAAAATGCAGAATCGTATGGCATTTGGAGAGGCAGAGCAGGAGGTTGGCGCATTCGACGAGACCAAGGGTCTTGGCATGATTGGTACTGGCAAGGTCAGAGCCAACGCTGGCGAGGCCAAGAGTCGAGGTACACTTCTCCGTTTTTAATCCCTAAATTGTTCAAACATACTGACCCGTAATGATAGCCAAGCTCTCGAAGGCGAACAAACTTCGGACTGCAGCACTCAGCAGAGCCGCTGCCCAGTCCGGCCAGACATCTGGAACAGCTACTTCTCTTACTGTTACCCCTGTACAAGGTCCGTTGTGTTGGGCTTATGTCTTTATCTCTACCTTCTCTCGCTCACATATGTGCGTGTAGGTTTCGAGCTGACGAACCGCGCGGCTGCTGCCCAAAAAGTCAAAGAGGCAAACGACCGATGGTTTGCGGGTGGTACTTTCTCATTCGTGGGACAGAAAGGTGCTTGAGAACCAAGCGTCCACTCTATTTCCGTACCTTGCTTTCCTTTTATATGTATGACTATCTTACCTCCGATGTTAACATGTGAGTATCACTTTGTGGTGCGACATAGTGGAACGATCACGACATGTAATGACGATGTTTTATAATGAGATCCACATAGCATAATGAGATTATGGGCGAGGCTATTTGTTACATGAAACAAGACTGAACAAGAACTAATGGGTAAAAGCGAGAGGACGAACGATGCAAACGAGAACGAGCTGCTGACATCTTTACGCTGACGGTAGATGCGCGGTGGCAACGGTCTCTCCTGTCGCCGCGCTTTGGGTAACGTCGATAAAGCCGCTCTTTTTGGGGTCAGCCAACTTGCTCCGCTTCGACCGATAATCCCGAATAGCAGAGCGGATTGCGTCCTCAGCGAGCACTGAAAGAGAAGATTAGACGTGAGCTCATAGGCATGGCTGACGTTAGGGCAAGGGGGACTTACTGGAACAGTGCAGCTTGACGGGTGGTAAGCAAAGCTCCTTTGCAATTTCAGTGTTCTTGATCTTTTCAGCCTCTTCTAATGAGAGACCCTTGACTCGTTCAGTCATATACGAGCTCGACGCAATGGCAGATCCACAGCCGAAAGTCTTGAACTTGACATCAGAAATGACGCCGTTGTCGTCAACACGGATTTGGAGTTTCATAACATCGCCGCAGCTATCGGGATATAGTCAGGAAAGCCCGGTCAAAGCACAGAACGGCGTAGGAGACATACGCAGGTGCACCAACGAGCCCAGTACCAACGTCAATGTCACCTTTGGGGAGTGAGCCCACCTAGATGAGGGTAAGGAGTTATCAGATAATGAGCAGAAGCCTGGACCGCTCAAGACATACGTTTCTAGGCTTTTCATAGTGCGAGATCACTTTTTCGTGGTAGCCGCGAGCAAGGACGGGTCTGGCAGCAACCCTGGCTACGCGGGGAGAGGCGTTGACGAGAGATTTTGAGAGAGCAGCGCGGAACATGGTGTACGATGGTGGTGGATGGGATGAGAACTATGCTGAGGAGGTCGGCCGGGTGCAGTGATTGGCTTAACGAGACGGCGTTGGCGCAAGGACGGGTATGCCCGAAACTCTGGATATAGTCACGTGAATGCTTAGCTAAGCTATCGTCATTGCCAGAAGGCGCGTCGTGGCTCGAGCAGCCAACACACCGTGACACAGCCAGTCGAGTTCCTAGTCAATCGTACTAATACACCACGCCTCTCGACCACATCTCTTTGTCCCTTTGTCCCGTACTTCTACATCACCGGCCACCATGGCCACAGACACCTCCCGCCCTCCTTCTCCCCCCACTCGCCCCGACACTCCTCATTCCGTTGGCTATTTCTCCGTTCCGTTCGAAAGATTCAAAAGGGACGAAATTTCAGATTGGGCCAGCGGTTTCACCCTCCTAGGTATTTTATCAGCTGCTCTGTCCAACTCCTTTGGCCAACTGACGCGTTCTCTGCACAGACACTATGGAAACCTATTTCGATTCACGTCTGGATCTCATCCAGCGCCAGTTATCGAAACACAGTGATCGACTCAAAATGAAAGCAGAAGAGAAGTTCAATGATGTGTTTAAAAAGGACGTCTTGACCAAACTCAAGTCTCAGTCCGGGGATCTCCTCCCAGACAATGTAGAGAAAGAGATGCAAAAGTTCAGACTCAAGGTACGCCGCGTCCGTATCTACAATGTTGCATTATCATGACCCCTTTTCCTAGATGACACAAAGAATGACCTCCCTCTCAGCATCCTGGCAATCTGCCAAGATTATACGAACACGAGAGAAGATTACATTCTTTACCGGTGTTATGATTCTCCTCTTTACTGCCCTCATGTTTGGGATGGCCCCTCAGTGCGTCAACTGCTCCAACCTCGTGTTATCTATCTCATCTGATGAACCCTTCCTAGGTGGATACACATCACATATACTGTCCTAGCTGGATATCTGCTCCCCATGCGTGCCTACCAGTACAAGAAACGGTCTTGGCATTATTTCCTTTTCGATCTATGCTATTACAGCACAATCCTCAACTTCGTCTATATTTGGTTCCTTCCTGATAATGCCGCTCTGTTTGTTGCGTGCTATTGCCTATCGCATGGCTCATTAGGCAGTGCAGTCATTACGTGGCGGAATAGCTTGGTTTTCCACGATTCTGACAAAGTCACATCCCTGTTCATCCATATCTATGCACCTCTGACATTTACTGTTATCCGGTAAGCCTACAAGGCATCTATGGCTGTGTTCAACTCTAATCCTAGCCTAGGCATTTCTATCCGAACGCAGAAGTGCGCTTCCCAGCCCTTAAGGAGGTTCCCTACCTGAAACCGCTTCAAGCTATCCTCCTTAGTGGCATAATCTGTACGTGTTCTACGTCATTTCCCTCGTAGTTCGGCTCTCACTTTAGTGATTTAAACTTTCTCTAGACATGATCTGGCAGCTCCTTTATTGGAAGGTACGAACTCTATTTTCCACACCATATTTACGTCAACTTATACACAAACGTTCGTCAGTTCGTTCTCATCAATAGACGTACGAAGATTGAATCGGGACAGAGGACCACGTCGTTCTCATTCCTCCTCAATGACAAGAGAGGTGTAATTGGACGTGCTTTGTCTTCTGTGCCAGCTCAGTATCGCGAAGTTTCGTTTATGGGCGGACAATTGCGTAAGTTTACAAATACATGCATCTAGGCCCTATGAAATCTCATAATCACGTTTTCCCAGTCTACGCTATTCTAACAGAGCTACCTGCTGTGTTCTTACTCTACGACTCACCGTTTTGGAGTGGTGCATTCCTTTTGCTCATGTTCTCAGTCAGTGTCTGGAACGGCGGAGGATTCTACATTGAAGTCTTCGGTCGCAAGTAGGTTCTTTTCACATGCTTCAGTGATTCCTTTACGAACTGAGTGTCGTCCATTTTTAGGTTCGAACGTGAACTGGAAGCCCTTCGGAAAGAACTTGCCGAGGCCACTGCCCGCTCGTCATCCCAGTCTAGTCCGACGTTGGGTCCCCAGAGCGATGACGATTTCTCGACTGTTGCTGGCTCACCACCGATGAATGGGAACAAGATCCTTTCTCCAGAGATCGCTTCTATCGAGCTTTCGTCCGAGAGTTCGACTACATCCCTACCCGAGGTCGAGAGCAAAAAGGATCAATGATTCTTGGTGTCTTGAACTCCAAGTTCGATGCTTGATGCTCGCTGCTTTCAGTCCGGTTTTGCAGTAACATATTTGGCATATCTACGTGACTCACGACCACTATTTAACGACCTCTCACGATTGTACGACGACACCTCACCATGTTTTCTCTCTTGTTATTTCATTCCATTTTATGGTTATTTGGAATTGTAGGATTTGCCAAGTCGTTTTATGGGAGGGTTTTTCTCGCCCTTGCATTTGTTTTAATTTGTATTGCTCTGATGGAATTTTGGAAATAGTTGGATACACTGTAATGATTTTTTACCTCAACACGCGTAGTAGTCGGTTTTTGTAGACTTGTCTCTCCTCGCACAACCCCTCACCCTCACACTAGAGTAGACTTCGTGGAATGGGAGCCTAGATCTCTAGCTTTTATCTAATTGGTCGGCTCAGCGTGCCTCAATACAAGTCAGGGTCAAGCACCCTATCCTACTAGCATTTAATATTTGATCGCCTGCACGATCGAACAACTTATGACATAGTCTGCCCTTGTCAAACCCTACCTGGATAAATCTCAGATTCATTGAAAAAAACCAATCCACCAATCCACTCGAGTACACACAGCGCTCCGCCGACCCTGAGCGGACCGCGTAGCATTCGCCACAGGAACGTTATTCGACTACGATGTCCTGCTTCCGAGACCACACTACGCGTAAAGTTTGAGTATCAAGCTCACGCGATACCAACAAGACTCTGCTCTGACTTGTTCAAGCGAAATAATCCTTGGAGGCGCGGACCGCTGGGTGCAACTAGTGCCCCTGCCAATGGTCCCGAAGTATCATGTTGACGTGGTCACCCGTAACTCGTCGCAGTGAGCAACAGTTACAGAATCGGGCCTACGAATTCGTGTCCATGTCCGCGTCCGGGATCAGCGACGGGAAACCAAAGCAACCAAATGAAAATGTGTAATTCGGCCTTTCAGAATCCAATCAGCGAACTGGGAAACCCAGTGACCGGGGAGTCCATTGTGTATTTCGGTTCAGTGATAGATATGTGGACCTTGTTCATTTCGAGAGAATGCATTACGGTATGCCTACGGCCAAGTACTCGGTTAAATGAGAGCAACAAGAAACAAGAAACTTCGACGCCGGACTACGCAGTGAAGGCACGCATTCAGTAAAACTGCGAGGTAAAACGGAGATTTCGAGATGAACGTTCACCGATACCGCTCAATCCCTGGTCTTCTTTGGGCATAGCGTCCGCTGTCGAGCCAATGATAACGCGAATACTACCCGTGGAGCGTAGGCCTAGTAGGAAAACGTCAGACGTTCAAACAGCACTCGTGTGATTCCATAAATTCGGCATAACATGTGTAGGGCGTTGTGCACGTACGGATCATGAAGTTGAGATGGGTTTTCCAACAAATGTCACACATGTGTTCGGTCGTGATCCTGGCAGGATGCGAGTTTCCCAACTTGCGTTTCCTTGGAATTGAGTCGGGATAGCCCAAATTTTGTATTGGACATCAAGAAGATAGTGTAGAACACTACAATCCGCCGCGGTCCGAGGTGTTTCTACCCGAACAGATCGCCACAAAATGGCATAGTGACAAGCTAAAACACTAGCAACACCGGCGCCTGCCGATGTAGGTCCAACTTCCCGCCACCAGAAGCGAGGAACACATGCATCTATCTTCCCAAAGTGGGACGGTTCCCAAGGAAGAGACTGTGACTCTCTGTTGTCTAGCCCGAAGAGGGAAATTGATGATTTGCGTAAACGAGCCTGTCAGGACACGTTTAACGCCTATTTAATGCCTTGCTGCCGCGTCTGATCTTTTCTTTGCTTCTTACCAGTTGCCAACACCTACCACCTACCCACTCACCGTCTTTCAAGGGATCCAGGGATGCATATGCCCAACGCCTCCACCTGTGGCCATGCACGCCTACGCCCGTGAGCGCGAGGTCGAGATGGCACTTGATATCGAAGAACAAGAAGCAGAGTACGACGTGTATCTGTATTGGTATTCCGACTCTTCTGTCGATAGGGTCGTGGTACGTTGTGGTCACAGCTAGTTGAAATGTGCCCTAATCTTCCGGTCACGGTCGGCGATAGGAAGACGACCAGGTTATCAACCGACGTGAGGCACGACTGTCACAGGAGGATTTGAGCGCACTCGCCCAGAGCGATGAAGAGAGCGCATTTGAAAGTGTTGGGTATAGTAGGTGTTTTCGATCTGGATTTTTCATCGAGGTAAGCGGTCTGTCTTGCAGTCAAAGATGTACTCACTCAGTCTTGCATTGCTGTCCATCTGTAGCGGCTTTCAGACCGCTTCGACTCGCTCATACATCGCTTGAAGGCCATATTAGCTTCAGCTGGACCACGAGCATCGCGCAGTTCCTCAAGAGATTAGAGGAATCCTTCCAACTCTTGCGGCTACTTTCTCAACATCAGGACTCATTTTGAATCATTTCGTATTGATCAGCATAATGTAATTTTATCTTGTAGTTGTCATGCCTTTATCTGGCAAACGTATTATTTAGAGATAGTTAGAATCGGATCACAGATATTTACTATACCTTGTTTATCACTCGACACGGCTTCACTCCCTTGCGGATCCCCATTCATGTCAAAGTATTCCCACTGTGAGCCAGTTGTGATCCATCCAGCAAACGGTCCTCGTGTGCTACGCAGAGCGGCTTTAGCAGCTTGATAATCTCGCGAAGACTCCTTCGCTTCACGATAAGTATGGAAATCGGCTCGAACATTCAAGGCACCCTAAGAGAAAGAACATTGAGTAAATAATGACACATACTTACTCTTGCACTCACAGCCACCTGACTATAAAGATTGAACAATGAGAGCTTAGAAAGAACCGGTCTAAATTTTCGATTGTGTCGACGTTTTGGAGGGACACCACGTCTGATGCCATTAATCAAGATTTCGTGAGCCGGAGAGCAATCCGCACTATAACACAAAGCTACCACGGCCATCAGAACGGGATTTAACGGTGCCCGGTCTCTAGCCAGTACGCACAGTCGTTGCATGAGCTCTTTGCTCCAAGCGCAAGCGAAGAATGGAGAAACAACACGTTGGTAAAGTGAGTTTGGGGCTTCCTCAGAGAAAACCCAGTCGGTAGCTGCGATTCTAGACACTGATGAGTCAACTGAGCGATCCCCCGCAGGATAGTTCTCACCCGTCTAGTTTATCCAGCCGATTCCAAAAAGCCCGGTCACAGTCCTCCAGTACAACATCACGCAAGGAGTCTTCTATGTCGCCGATAACGATATTATCGACATATATAGGCTCTAGAAAATGTGAAGCCAGTGCGCCTTGAAAGCCTGTCACATTCCAACTGGCAATTTTGTCACTACAGCACATGCACAATGTGGGCGGAGAATCCGCTCTTCCAGGCTTGGTTCGTAATACCCCGAAGAGCGAATAATTGTCCCTGCCTCTTGAAGCTGTACCTGGAGGCAAAACGGGAAACTCAGTTGAGTTCTTCAGAGCAGCCATTTCAGCATCTTGAAATGAAGCCAAGTACCGCATTGACGCATCACCGCCTAAGTAATTCATAATTCAGACATGAGAATTTATTTCAAAATGATGCATAGGACTTACAAGGCACGGTAGAGGCATAAAGCGTTACTTGAGTATAACTCTTCAGGGCGAAACGCCCAGAGGCAATTGTTCTACCCAGTCTGAGAAACCTGTAGTAGTGTATCGATGAATTTCTTCCATGAGCCATCGAACGGCCCCTCTTCTGGCTAGAATTTCTGCATGACTATCATGAACCACGTATCCTTCTTTGCATAAGCGAATTTCAGGTAGACATTTGGAACCAGATCCGAGTGATATAACTTTCAGTTCTCTTGAGAGTGCATTCCGTAAGACAAAAGCTGCCAAGATAGTAAATTTACCATCGGGTGGTTTGAAGAGAGTCCAGAATATACGTCTAGGACGGCAAGAGCAATTTCATCGGGATCGTATGCCAGTGTGTGCATTCGACATGAACGTTACTTGCCAAGCTGGGTATCAGAAGTTGAGAGCCGCCGTGACTTGATCCAGACGCCGTCGGCAGATGCCGGCGTTGCGAGTTTCTTGAGAAGCAAACGCTGTAAACTCTGCTCACCTGCTCATCGTTTCGAGTGACGAGGAAGTCAATATGCCTCGTCTGCCACCACAACTTGCCCGAGCCATCGCCCGTGGACCATCCCTACCACGCTCAACCTTACTATCGTTCCAGTCGATTCAACGACCAACGCTTTCATTGCTCAAACCGCGTTACAGTCCCTATCTTTCTCTTGCTCGTCTTCCATTCAACTCGTCACCTATATCTCTGCCATGGTCATTACCATCCCTATTCCAACCACGAGCACAACAAACTCGATTTGGCTCACGAGGAGCAGAATACCAACCGTCGCAACGTAAACGTAAACGCAAGCATGGTTTCCTCGCTAGGATGAAGACTGCTGGAGGTCGCAGAGTCATCGCAAGAAGAAGGGCGAAAGGCCGTAAATACGTCTCGCATTGAGGACACCGTGCTTGGGTACGCTGGTGATCTGACTCATTCATTGTCTATAATTAACATTAACCTTCTTGGAACAGGCTAGATGAAGCATTGGTAGTTCCAGATGCCTCGCACTTCACACCTTGGATCACACGTGAACTACAGAAGTAACACATATATCACACCATAATTCCAGCACGCTTACTCGTTAGATGTATCAGTTTGTGTGAATGGTACACCTTCCAAAAACACTTACTTGACCGAAGTCCCTCACTCCACGTTACTACACTTTGCTCGTTCAGCTTTCAAAACCGTTTCAAATTTGTGCTAATACTACATGTGTGTGTGTCTGGTTAATTGTCCATTCATCACCTCCGATCTAGTTGGGCACCTTCAGACCGGCCTGGACAGCAGGACGAGCCTCAATTCTGGAGATCCATGCACGGATGTTAGGGAATGGCTCAAGATCAACGCCTGTTCGTGGAGCAATTCGGAGCCAGGGGAAAGCTTTGATGTCTGCAATGCCGTATTTGTCACCGGCGAGGTACTCGTGCTTGCCTAACTGTGTTTCCAAAACCGAGAAAAGACGCTTTGTCTCGTTCAAGTAACGGTTGATGGCGTAGGGACTAAATACGACCGGTCAACATGGGTTCGTTTGCATATGACCAATATTTGGCACTCACATTTTCTCAGGTGCGTAAAGGTTGAAGTGGTTTGCTTGACCTTGCATAGGTCCAACACCTCCATGCTATATATGTATACGTCAGTAACAGGCCTACGCAGGAAAATGAACAATTTTCACAGTGAAGAAGATCCAGCCTTGTTCCTCAGCCCACTTGTCCGTCTCGGTTGCGGGGTCTCTGGAGAACTTACGCTCCTTGTCAAAGACTTGGGCGAGGTATCCAAGGATAGCCGAAGTCTCGAAGACCGGAGTAGAGTTGTGTGTAATGGCGGGGATACGTCCGTTGGGGTTGATTTCCAAGAACCATGGAGACTTTACTTGGTTGTGTACCTTTCCGATGTCAGCATCGCTGATGCTCATTTTGACCCAGCTGAAAGAATCACAACGGTCAGGCAAGTGTCATGGAACACGATGTTAAGGGACTATACTCGTAGTCCGCGGTGTTGCCGTATGCAGTCTACCGATAATCATTAACCAACGGAGTTCTCAGGAGTATTGATTTATAATACCTTGAGCTCCTCGAGAAAGATTGAGATAGGGAAGCCATTTGGTGTTCCGGCAGTGTACAACACGACGGACTTGCCAGCAGATGGTTGAGTGGCCATTTTCCTATAGGTTGTTCTGAGTGTGGAGGTTGTTGAGTGTCCTGAGAACAGGCGAGTCGAGAGACGAGATATTATAGAGTGCATCTAGTTCAGTAGTCGCGATGGATCTTTTATATGGCGTCATAGACGATGAACATTGTACCCATGACAAAGAACAGTTCTTTAGGTAGAAGAGCAGTCTGACTAAGAGTATGTGAACGACCCTCGGCGATGGCCTTGCATCCGTACTTAGCACTCGATGGCGGAAGTTCTACGTTATTCTTGTTCAATGACCTTATTCAGCAACTCATTAGAAAGTCGAGACGGAATGTGGGTCACTAAGCTGCATGAACAGCCCATTTGATTCCTCCCGTCTGTTTTATTCAGCAATCTCTAGATGTGGAGGTGCGTGTCCTGTATCATTTGACATATGATGTAGTATTCATATTACGACAGGATCATATATAACTAATTATACCTTGGCACTCAGAGGCAACCCAGTGTATTTAACCAAGTATTGGCAACCATTCCATGACGATACTAGAAGTGGACAATGCTTTGATATCCCTACAAAAGGCTCCAATAAATGAACAGCATGTCGTCATAAGTCTTTTCGCTCTCGAGCTTGTAGCAAGTATTCGGAGTATTGACGTGTCGGGGTCTGGGATCAAAATGTCGACCCAACTCAGGTTTATTGGAAATTCAGTATCTTGCATGCGCGCCACAGGCACGACTTGTGGTGTACTTGGACAAGGTAGCCACACCTGGCGGGTTCATACTCCTTCAACCCAATCCACAATGATCAGTTGGAGTAAAGTGACGTTACCTGTCTTAACTATAAAATACCCATCTTCACGATGCCACAGTTCTTCACTCTATTCGACAGTTTAACTGACACCTTCAGACCCACCTCACACATACAACTTCTCCCACATTAAATAACCACATCAAGAACAACATCTTCACGAAATGCCTCTTTTCGGAACCAGACGTCAAGGTCACACGACCTCCCTTTCCACTTCCCGTCGAGGGCGTTCTCATCGAACACGCTTCGGCAGGAAGGATCCAGACCGCGTAGCAGGAGGTTACAGTGAGTACCTTTCTCTCCTGACCTCAATTCCTTCTGTCTGTAGACGGGTCTTCTAACCACCGTGATTCTGTGTTCACAGAAGCAGCTCTTTCCAACCCAAATACGACCAGGTCTGGACGTAAACACGCGAAGCGCGAGCTTGGAGTTATGGTAAGCGGTTTCCTCCTGAGGTTATTGCTGAGTATTCACATGGTGCGATTCTATGTAGGGTCGTAGCGGAGAGACGAAAGTCCCACTCATGACCAAGATTAAACGTACACTCGGGATCCGCAGTACACCCCGTCGAGAGAGGGTGCGCACTAATACCCGTCGTCACTTCTGGAGTCGCCGGGGAGCTACGTATTAGTCTGAAGAGGCTTAAGGATTTGCGCTACGAGTCTCAACATTAACACGGGATACCAGAGATAATGATACCTATATTCATAGTAATTTAAATACACGCCATTATTCTTGCAAACCGTTTGCGAGGTCATGAAAGATATGTGACATATATTGGCATACGTGAATCAAGCAAATATATAATATAGTACACGAGTGGTGTTATAGGGCCGCGGTGTAGTGAATCAGTTAAAAAGAATAAAGATGCTTCGTGAATGATGTCAAGTGATGTGGCAAGTCGTCTGGGGGTCGTGTCGAGTTATACAACGGTGGCTATTAGTACACCTTCCAAGTGCCCTTTTGCGCCGCGAAATGAAAAATCCAATGATCGTCCGTAGAAAGGAGCTGCGAGAAGTGAGGCAGCCTCACACTCAACTCGTGGAGAGCACAGGTTGCCACACGCCAGGTGAGTGCTCCTCCAAGTGGTACAACATAACTCGGTCCCATGAGATTGGGATCATGTTAGGCCTGTCATGGTAAGAAAGAAAGAATGGAAAAGGGGGGCGAGGATAGTCAGAATGGGGTCACAGAGTTCAAGGTTTGAGGACATGCACATACCTGAAGGAAGTGGACACATGCACGAGCGATTCGACGTGCCACTGTTTGCAATTGATACGACCTTCGTAGGTATCCACGGGAATTTCATATGTCATAGAGGTATACCCCGTCCACTAGGAAGGAAAGTCAGTCATGTGTGTTTCCGAAACAACATACACGTTGAAGGAGGGTTAGCCACTTACCCTGATCTTCAGAATGATCTTCCCTCGATGATCAACACCGAGGTCATGGTAGGTGTACGAATCGTTTCCAGACAAGCGAACATTCGACATGGCTTCACCGAGAGTGATGCCACTCCGGAAGCCACCCTTGCGTTTGAACTTGACGATCGTCGAGCTATATCGTCTGTGGTGGCTGTCGAGACGAGGACGGGAACGGTGAGATACCGACGAATATCGTCGTTGTCTCATTCCAGGAGCGGAATACGGAGTAGCATACCCAGAATCTGGGTAGTATTCGTTGTAGTCATCGTGATCTGTCAAGGTCGAATCAATTTCTGAGAGATACGGTGTGACGAATACTCACGATAACCACCAGCGTATTGACTAGCTGTGCGTTGAGGATTGTAAATGGGGTAGCTTGGCTGAGGATAGTTCTAGACCATATCAGCACACCATTGACAACGATTACAGAAGGGTCCACGTACCTCGCCGTATGCACCGACGGTTAATGGGTCATGGTAGGCGGCCGAGTAGTCCCCGTTATAGGTACTGTACTGACGGGGGAATGCCACCTGGTTGTAGGTATCGTAGGCAGCGTATGCCATGGCGGGCTGGAGGTGGGTTGGTCTTGAGGGTGGCACTTAGTGGCTGAGGTAGAGGCAGATGGGGACGCGAGGGAAAGGGGGATGGGACACCCCAGCAGTCTTATATGTCTACTCAGGATAGATGGGAGTGGCTGCTCAGTCGGAGCAACCTAGGCGAGGGAATGAATGCCACGAGGCAAGCTTTCAAACTTCAACGAGCGGCGCGATACCAGAAGGAGTGCATCAAGAAAAATAGGTTCAATTGAAAACTAATTCACGAGCAGAGTGAAGAAGGATGCATTGCGCATGTTGGTTTCCTGAGTAAATATGACGCTGACTTAGGGTTTTTGCTTCCCCTGGACCCATCCTCCCCCATTCGTAGGTTTAACCCGAGAACGTTCGAGTGCTCAAGCAGCAAATATAACAAATTCCTTGATGCTTGATGTAACTTTAGTACACACTGCAACCTGTATGCACGTACGCTAGCTCATGTTGGGTCACGTCCCGAAGAAGTCCAAGGAGCACCAAATGCCATGTCACGGTATTACTTGTGCCACAACCAATGTCGTAGTCACCGGAGATGAGCCGGCGGATTGATGGGGTGATAGAGAGCGTTGCTTGCTGAGAATCACATCCCGCTACTGAATGCCTTGAGGACAGCACGCTTGAAAGAATTTTGGAGAAGCTCAAGATCGTAGAAGGCCGGTGATCTCTTGGAAAGTAAATCGGGCACTGCAAGCGACAAGATTGGATAGAAATGATGCTGCCTAAGATTCCGACAAGCACGAAGTCAAAGACACTAGCCCAGAAATGAAATGCCTCGTACGCGTTACGACCTGAATGATTGAGATACTTAAGAATTGATGCATACCGCTGCCTCATGGTTATTTGACGGCGAGCGAAATTGTTGAATTAGAGCGGATTATGACAGAACTTTGTAGACTGAAGCTGAAGATATTGGGTTACGTCAAACATATCTTTGCGAGGGTATGTTTGAGGGGTTACGGGCTGTATCTCCGGGCCTGGCGGACAGAGAGAGCGGCGGATAGGAGAAACCCAAGACAACCTGACTTCAGCCACTTGCGTCAAGTCTGATGGTGGAGGTTTCGAAGCTCGAGAAGATACTTGATCATGGATGTTGAAGTAATAGAAGTCCCAGAAGATGGCAGAGCATGTCGTTAAAACGCTATTCAATTTGAATGTGGGCTGTAACGGGTACTGAATGAGCAGAGGAGATAAGTCGACAAAGGGTACGCTATCGCATTCTAGAGCTGAGTCACTTACCGTTCTAACTCGGGATCTGCGCAAGGCGATACTTGTAGTTGCAATCGATCTAGGAACAAGCTGAGCAGTTCTCAGATGAAGAGAGTAAGATAGGAAATGGTCGACTTTGGATGACCTATGTATATCAAGATGAAGAGATTACAGGGCCGGGTGGACGTGAGAGCGAGGATAGTGCAATTGCAATACTGGCAGCATCATGGCTCACTTCATACGTTGCAGGAGTTGGCATGCTAGGTTTTCGAATGGACGATGGAACAGAACCGTGTCGCGTTTCTGGGCCTGTCTGCATTATGTTCATAACTAAGTTGTTGAGGACGATCGGCGTCTCGGCAATCACACTACGCTTGCAGTCAAATTTAGTCTCCGTGGCCGACCATACCGACCCATCTCCATCGCATGTCCGGAAGATTCAGCAAACCTTTGTCCTTGAGTCCGGTAACGATTGACGTCAACGTCGAATGCCTCTTTCACAGTGATGCACTCTGTATTACATTTCATCGTCAAGAATAACATATACGAGCGCAGGATATGCGTGGAGAAAACTGATCATCTTCATATCCCTAAAACTTGCTTGAACGCTTCATAGCAAGACAAGATCTGATGTCTGTTATCAAGAGGCTTCATTCCTTCGCTATGCCTACGATTTGGGCGCGGGACCGGGGGCACACAGTATGAAATGCAAGTAGCATTGCGGGGATATGTACCATGAGCAATACGTGTACACAGGTTTTTTGTGACGGGGATTTTGAAGAACGTGGGTGATGTACCCACCATGATAATTCCAGGTATAACCTAGAAATTATTACTTGCGTGAGACAAGAATATAAGTTGACATGACTAACCTGCTCCGTCAAGCAATATAGTCCTGCTGCCATCCTGTTCTTATTGTTTTCCGCGAATGCAGCCACAGCTTCTGCGACAAGCTGCGCCCTTGTATCTACAGGTCTCCGATCCTCTGAACGTTTATCTTCCTTGACCAGGAGTAGGATATTATTCTGAGAGCGATCAACAAGACAGACATCAGTCTCCACCTGTCTCAATTCGCCGCAAATGAGAAGCGCAAGATTCTTCCGAGTACATGCCAAACGGTCTCGGCGAACATAGCCTAACACCTTGAAGAGCTCAACTACAAAGTCACTGACGGCACCTTTACTGCCGTGTGGGCTCATAGCGAGATCGAGGAGGTTGATAAGTTCTACATTACGGTCCTTTTGCATGGCCTGCGCATCGACGGTGGCAAGCAATTCTTTGTCTACGAGCGGAGGTGTGAATGCTAGGTTAATACCAAAGAACACGCCAGGCTCCTCTGGGAAGAATTCGATATGATATGCATCTAAGTCAGTTTGTGTCCAGTCACTGCCAGACTTGGCAGAACGGATGAGATTAGCCATGATGTATGATGGTCCAAGCAAAGGTACTCATTGCGAATTGCGAATTGTCATGTTCAGACTCCGCAGATGCCGCAGTGACTACCGAGATAATTTAGGAACACCCTGCTTACTCACACCAAGTTACCTTCAAAGTCTCACTAGCGATAACCGGTATCAGTGAGCTACCACCTTCGCGTATCCCACCCATAGTCACTCGTTCCGTGTTATCATGCCTCCCTACTACAAACCCCTCGCCACCAGCGAAGAGGACGAAGAAAGCCAGACTTTCAAATCCCGTCTCTCCCGCTTGAGACCCACTTCAAGCACCAAGAGTGTCCTCTTTGGCATCGTCGCTACAGCCGCAGTCATGTATGCGCTCTATCTCGGTTCCAGGAGCGTCCTTCGCTCCTTGCCTAAATACCACCATGGCATGCGTCCCGGATGTGGACTCCATGGTCATCATCGTAACTTGACTTCGTTGCCGAGTCATTATACGTTACCCTCAGGAGATAAGATCCCCTCTGTTGCACTTGGTACTGTAAATATCTTTTGAACTCTGGGTTACGGTTGTATTGAATTTGGGTGTATTGTATGTGCATTTATTGTTGCATTTATTGATATATAGGTGTTTGGCAGGCTGGTAAAGGCGAAGTCGGAGCTGCTGTTGAGACTGCACTCAAGGTTGGCTACAGGCACATTGACGGTGCTTGGATTTATGGCGTACGTCCAGGATGATATTGCGTCATGACTATATGCGCTAACCTTTTCGCACAATCATTGCATATATGGTGGCCATCGTTGTGTGTTGTGTGTATAGAACGAAGAAGAGGTCGGACAAGCTATCAAAGCCAGTGGTGTTTCTCGTGACGAGCTCTGGTTGACCTCTAAGCTTTGGAACACTTTCCATGCACCCGAGGACATTGAACCTGCTCTTGATGAAACCCTCAGCAAGCTTGATACCGAATATCTAGATCTTTACCTCATTCACTGGTTAGTTAGCCCTCGCTTCTTAGAAATGATGTCTAATTTACTTCTCCCGCTTGATAGGCCTATCGCTTTCAAGAAGGGCTCGAACAACGTCTTGGATAAGGTCCTCACTGCTAACCCCTACCCAACCTGGCAGAAACTCGAAGAACTCGTCGACAAGGGCAAGATTCGCAACATCGGTATCAGCAAGTAAGTCTCGACCTTCTCAAAGCTCATCTAGATGGCCTCTTACAGATCCCCCTCGACTACAGCTTCAACATTCCTAGGATCAAGAACCTCACCGGTAACCCCCTCAAGCACAAACCTGCCGTGAACCAAGTCGAGCTCAACTATTTCAACCCCCAACCCGAACTCCTCCAATGGGCCAAGGAGAATGACTTGGTGCTTGAAGCTTACTCCCCTCTCGGAAGTAACAGACAAGTCAAGGAAGCGCTTAATGTTCCTGAGGTGAAGGCGATTGCCCACAAGTTGGGTATCACCCCTGCACAAGTGTTGATCTCGTGGCACGTTCAACGAGGAGTAAGTGGATCTTGTATTTCATTCATTTTTGGTATATTGATTTGAGGTGATATGTGCTATTAGACCGTTGTCCTCCCAAAGAGTGTCACCCCGTCCCGCGTTGAGGAGAATCTCAAAGGTGCGTTGAACACGCTTTGCGGCTCAGAGCGATCGATTATGAAGTAATTGTGTGTTGACGTCATATATTTCTTTTCGTAGTTGTTTCGCTCCCCAAGCATCTCTTCGAGAAGCTCGAGGAGGCCGCCACCTCTCATTCCCCTCAGCGTGTCGTGAACCCCTCCAAGGGCTGGGGTCTCGATTTCGATGTCTTTGATGACGAATGGCCTTTCTAGTCCGTTCTAACTATTCGAGTGTGTTTTGTTGAGTTTTGTATGTTGTAAAAATGTGCGGCGTATGATCAGCGGGTCGCGGCATTGGTAGCTGAAGATAAATCAGAATGAATTATGCTCGAGACGTATGGTAGAACTTCTGCGTATCGTACAGCTAACAAAAACAAAAACATCACTGATACACTTTTACTCCATCCGTGGTATGTGAAAAAAAAAGAATAACCCCGACCTCACGCAGGCGCACCTGCGGGTCCCATTGCTGGCGCAGCACCAGCCACCGGGGCGGTGGCATGCATTTTCTCATTGGCTACCATGTCGACTCCTTGTCCGCCAACATCTAGAGATCCGGCACGGGATGCAGCTTGTGCATGGATCTGTGAGAGCTTCATTTCGCGTTGTTGCTGTGGTGTTAAATGAGGTGGGTCGAGACAAGTCGACCGACTTGTGATTCGAAAGACGTACCTCGTTTGCTTCTTTACGATGCTGCCATTCCTCCACAGTTGCCTTTCGTTTCTGAAGATCATGGGCCAGTCGCTCTTCGTGCTGTTGCTTCAGCTAGATCGCATCAGGATGTAAATGTTAGGAAGATGATGCTGCAAGCAAGTAGACGGCTTACCGCGACGTTCTTCTCGGCAGTCCGCTGATTCTCAAGCTGCGCCTCGTGGTCATGATGTGCTCTGTTAAGAGCTGTGGCGGCTTTGTGTTCTTTCTTGATTGCTTTATCAAGATTGTGTTGGGCCTTATCCGCAGTCTACATAGTACCGGCGTGTTAGCATCTATAGATGTGCACAAAGGAACGAGAGTCGTGAGCTCTATCTGGAATACCTTGATGCTCTTGTTGTGAGTCGACTCGGCACTGGAAAGATCCTTGACGGCGTGGTCGAGATTCTTCTGGTCGGCACGCGCCTCGTTAGCGATGCGTTTCTCGAACTGCCGAATGGTGGGATCTTGGGACATGTTGTCTGATTTGGATGTAAAATCCAGACAAGATGGCATGATAATGAGTAGGATACTTGGCGAGAGAGGGTATGACTAACGATTTATAGACTGAGAGTGAGAGGATTGTCGACGTCGACGTGGCTCTCGGTGCCCCCTTGGAGCAAGCTTAACAGACGTCGAACCAGGTCGCTTGCCTAATGCGGCCGCGATCGAGACTTTCACGGTGATAAGTATGACGTCATATGGCTGTAACGGCGGGGAGCAAAAAGTTGAGTAACGAAGGAGGGCGAAAAGAAAAAGGGTTAGGGGTGGGAACCGTCTTGGAGTCGGAGACTTTGTTGTGGCGAAATCAAAAGAGGGTGAGTACGGCATACCAAGCAAATGCTGGCATATCCAGCGAAACTCTGCCCGTAAATCCATCTTTTCCTCCTCTCTGCTCTCATCCTACGCTCGTTCGCTGCTTTTTCACATTTGCTTCATCTAACCTCACCGACTTTCACTTCCGAGTCAATTTCCAACACGTGTTGGGCGCGGCAAGGAGCATCATTAGCACGAGAATCTCAGATAGCATTTCATTATAATTATCAGCCTATCATTAGCCACTGGTCATGACGACCACAAGGGAAGCAGCCTCTGACAGTCAAGAGCTTTCTTCTCGTTCGCATCCTGCGGGTAATCGTCCGAGGCAGCTCGACCTCTTTCCTTCTGATTACGGAGACATCGACAACCCCATTCCGTCCCCACCGTACCAGCGTGACCTGGCTTCTTCTCATTTACTACTTCAAGATCATCCTGAACACTCCCCCGCCTATCGGTCCCGCTCCAACCTCGATCTCTCTGCCACCATGGGCGACCAAAAAACGGTGGATCTCACTGAAGATGAGCCCCAGGTCGTCGACACAAAACGCAAACCTTCGGTCCATTACGGCGAAGACGTCACCAGTCCTCCTCCCAACAGTGCACGACCTCTCTTTACTCGACTCGAGTCTAACTATACCGATGGAGATCATGGAGATACTGGCTCTAGGACTCCGTCCATCGCGGGCACCGACACAGAGGATGAGGATGAAGACTACGACTGGAGCGGCGAGGAAGATTTAGTTGACGAAGAGGCAAAGTTCGAGCAGCAGATGGGTACGAAGAAGATAAAGCGTCCTTGGGGTTTCCGAAGGTATGTACTTTAAGTATCGCTTATGTTTATAGCGTCTTCCCTGTGTTGCCGTGGATGGCACGTTCAAGTGGCCGTATCCTATCCCCGTCCGGCATCCTATTACCTCCCACCTCTATTTCGCTCAACCTGATCGCAGTGCTAACGTCAATTTCATAGGATCGTTACCCTCCTCTTCTCGTCACTTATCGGGTCGACTTTCCTCTCGGGCGTTATCATCACTCCTGCGTTGCTTGTCCACTTTTTCTGGTACAAACCTCATCCCGATGACCATAGAAAATATGTCAAGGATAATGTCGAGGCATGGTTGTTCTGGGCTGCCGCCAACGTCACCATCTCGTGGTACCTGGCCTTCTTGATCGACATTGTTCCTGTCCTTATTCGGTTCTTTGTTTCCCTAACCTGGGGTCATGTCACTGAGTCTATCAAGAGTAAACTGGATCTGTACAACAGTGTTAAGGATACTGTAAAACCGGTGTTCTATGCTGCTAGTTGCTGGGTTAGCTGGGTCATCTTGTTCGAATCCATCTTCCAGCTGTACAATCCCGATGACCCGGACTCCAGCCGGGCTGCCTACACACCTAGGGTGAGTGTTTTTAATGGTTGCTCCTTTACGTGGTTGTCTGACCATGACGCAGGTATTTGATGCTATCGAGTTCCTATTCTTCTTTGCCCTCGTCATCTGTGCTCAAAAGATGCTTTCACATGCCATTGGTAGGTGCCCTTATTTATGTCATTTTAAGGTTCATTGCTTGACTTCGAACCTCCCTTCAGCCTTCTCCTTCCACCGCACCGCATATAGGGAACGTCTAGACTCCATTACACACACCCTCAACGTCATCGAGAAACTGCGTAGGTACCGTCCAAAACGCGGCCATGCACACAAGTCCTCCTTTGCTTTTGGTCGTCAAACACCTGTCCTCTCCGCATTCGCACTCTCGCCCTTCTCCGACAAGGAACAGACAGACCGCGGCTCCCGTAAACCTTCACCTATCCCCTCGCGTGCTGGTACTCCTGATCGATTTGGCGATGTCATGTCTGGAAATGAGGCAGATGGTGAAGATCCCGATGCGACCCTTGTCAAGAAAAAGAAGGATAAGGGCAAACAGCGAACAAGCTGGTTAGCTCAACCTGTCGAGACTGCCGAACCCCAATCTACTACGAGCACAACTCGTCACCATGATTATGCAACAAGTCCTCATGCATATCCACCTTCGGTGTTCTCTCCCAGTCGTAGTGGTGCTGTTACACCTAACCGAAAGGCGAACTCATCGGAAGGTGATGATGACGCAGGTGCTATAGTTCATCAAGCGGCGAAAGCTCTCAAGTCGGCTGTTCTTCATGATGCACGAAACATTCGGGGCAAGTCTGATGATGATTTGGGTGGTCTTGTTTGGAATGTTACTTCGGCGCATGAGGCGAAGAGGTTGGCTCGGGCGATCTACACTGTGTTCAGGAAACGAAACCGGAACTACCTCCAACCCTCTGATTTCGAGCCGGCTTTCAAGGATAAAGATGAAGCTAGAGCTGCTTTCCGAGTCTTCGACACAGACAATAATGGCGATATCTCTCGAGCGGAGATCAAGACGACTTTGATCAAAGTGTACAAGGAACGTCGGTTCTTGAGTCGCAGTATGCGGGATATCGGCATGGCGTTGAAGACACTAGATCATATCTTGTTGTTCTTTGCTTTGATCATCCTGTTGTTCATTTCCCTCAGCGTGTTCGATGTCAATGTCGGTGATTCGTTGACGAGTTTGTACTCGATTGGTATCGCTTTGAGTTTCATTTTCAAGAATTCGGCGAGTAGCGCATTTGATGCGATCATGTTCTTGTTCGTCACTCAGTACGTGGTTGAAGCATATGGATCTTGGGCTTCCTTACTGACAGTTTTTTTAATTATCTTCTAGCCCCTTCGATACGGGCGACCGGTGCTTCATCGATGGTGAGTAGATTGTGATAGCAACAACGCCTCAGTTGGAGACAGTGCTGATCCTATATTTTAGATGAGAACCTTGTAGTCAAGAAGATGGGTCTCTTTGCTGTAAGCACCTGTGATACCGAACTATCTTTCCGCAGAGATGTTAATTTCACCTTTCTCAGACTATCTTCACTCGGTCAGATGGAACGGAAACCTATTACTTCAACAGTCTTCTATTCACCAAGTTCATGTATGTCACCAGCTCCACCTTCTTTTCTTGATCTTGCTTGTTGACATGTTGCTTGCGCAGTATCAATGCACGACGTAGCGCAGTAAGTGCATATGAAATCTATTTGTGCTATTACTCTTCTCATGCTGCTATCAATGACGACAGAAAACATTTGAAAACTTGACGATGCAAGTCGCATGGAGAACACCCCTCGAGAAACTTGATGCTCTTGAGCAGTGCCTGAACGATTGGTTGTCGACTGAACCTAATCGGTGGTTCGAACCGAGTACTTCTGTGACTTTACAAAAGATCAATTACCAACGGCATCTAGAACTGACTATTGGTATCGGTCATAATGGGTACGTGCTTCATAGTCTCCTATCCTCGAGTCTAGACGTCGAACTCAACGTGTCCGTTTTTTATCTACAGGACATGGCAGTGAGTGCAACTCATTTTTTCATTTCTTTAATATCGAGACCATTCTCAACCATTCTACTTCTTTCTCGTTGCGTTCCTCTCTAGGGTAAGTTCCGTCGTCTCCCCCGTTACTCTGCTAAAAGCACATCCGCTCACACGATTGCTATAGGATTGGGGTCTTCGATTGGCTCGTAAAACTGCCTTCCACGCCGCAGTTCAATACTACTGCCGTCAACTTGGGATCGTCGCACACGAGGCTGCCATGCCCATTGCATGGGCTGACCAGGACACCATGGACTACATCCCTCAGACACCTGGAACTCACGAAGAGGAGGAACATGACGATACGGACTCCCTTGCTCCACCTCCTAAGATCCCATTCGATGGTGCTTCTCAGCAAGAATCACGTCCTTTGGTCCTCGGCTTCCAGCCTCCTTCGGAACGTCATGTCGGTGTTCGTGCCCGAAAGTCGAAGAGCAGAAAAGCTGTCTTGCGTACCATTGGTGCAGACGGTTAAGTATATTGCGTATGTTGCATTAGACTTGTAGAGATCTACGGGATCTGTTGGGTCTTGTTGTCTGTTGTGGGACATTAGACATCTTTGGGGCTGTATGTAGGAAAGATATTTTGATACACCCGGTGTTGCATAGCTGTTTTCATTGTTTTTTTCATCATTTCTGTGCATAGTAAACCTTCTCTCTCCCCGTTCGCGGATGTTAGGGTTGTTTTGGCTATGTTTTCTTTTACCCTTAGAATAGCCTTGTCGTCGTCACGCATGTGTTGGACACTGTACGAACGTAGTCGTTGGACCTTTCATCCACTTTCACTCCTTTGCCATATACAAAATAGTCACGCCTCATGCGTTTTATTCAATATCAAGTCGTTGTTCACTTTTGATCCTGTGGAGGAGAAAGAAAAAAAGACTTGCCCGATCGGTTACCCGCACAATTTTCGACACCCGTCTTTTCAGACTGGAGGCTCCGTAACATGTTTGCGCTGGCTAGTGCAGGGTGAGCATAGTCCAAATCGTGCTAAGCCATGGACCCCGTTCTGGCAAGTCTTGTGCTGAATACAGCATAGAAACATCCTTTTATACTCACATTTCGGAGCATTCTTGTATGACTTGGTCGCACGAGCAGCAGTGCCTAACTCTATCTCAATTGGCTAACAGAGCTATAGAGTGACTTAATTCTACTGGCCGGACCAAACGGGAATAGCCGCGATAGCACTCCCGGACGTTTAGTATAAGCCCTCTCGGTTCTCCGAGTCAATAGAACGATCGTACATATTTCCGATATGCCTGCAAAGAGCCGATATCCGGTACTGACAGTACTGTCCTTAAGCTTATCGTTATCCTCCTACATCTACATCCTACCACCACCTAAACTTTGAGATTTTATACCTTCAATCATGCCTGGTCGTTTGCAGAACAAAGTACGTAGGCTGAGTGTATGCATTTAAGATCCGGATGATATTGATTACTGAGCTATTTAGGTTGCTTTGATCACAGGAGCCGGCTCGTAAGACCTCTCAGTCGAGATCTGTATACATTTGGTATTGATAGAAGTGTTGCAGTGGCATCGGCATGGAGTCTTCCCTCTTGTTTGCTCAGGAGGGTGCCAACGTCTTGCTTGTGGACGTAAACCTTGCCGCCGCCGAGAAGGTCCAGAAGACCCTTAGTGAACGATTCCCCAATGTCAAATCTGCCGCCATCAAGGCTGATGTTGGAAAGGAGGAGGATATCAAGGGTGCTGTCGATAAGGCTGTCGAGCTTTTCGGTCGTCTGGATGTTATGGTAAGCAGTTTACATGTTCCTCCCGAATATGAAGCTAAATCAGGGAGTTTCCAAATAGTTCAACAACGCTGGCATGTGGAAAGCTTTGTCAATGGTGAAGATAACATACTGAGCACCATACAGGTATCATGCACCCCGCTGATGACAACGCCCTCAACACCGAAGAGAAAATCTGGGATCTGACGCAGACAATCAACGTCAAGGGTGTCTGGTGGGGTTGCAAGTACGCCATCCTTGCTATGCGCAATAATCCCACCGATGAAGTCAAGGGACTCCACACCGGCGGCAGTATCATCAATACTGCAAGCTTTGTTGCTATTATGGGTGCCGCCACACCCCAGCTGGCCTGTGAGTCACTTTTCGGGTACGGGTGATGTCAACGGTGACTATATGCGTGTTCTAGACACCGCTTCCAAGGGAGCCGTACTTGCTATGACACGTGAACTTGCGATGGTCCATGCGAGAGAGGGTATTCGCCTCAACTCCATCTGCCCGTAAGTTATATCCATCTGATGAGCTATGATTTTACTAACCATCGTGGTTACAGTGGACCGCTGAAGACACGTAAGTAATCTGAACATCTGTTCAACCTCAGCCTCATCATCACTGAAATATCGTATCGTAGCATTGCTCATGGATTTCCTCAACACTGCCGAGAAAAAGGAGCGTCGTCTTGTCCACCTTCCCATGGGACGCTTCGGAGAAGCTATCGAAGTCGCGAAAGGCGCGCTTTTCTGTGCGTAACATGTCGTCTTGCCGCTAGAGAGCTCTCTAATTATATCTTTTTGTATCACAGTGGCAAGCGACGATAGCAGCTATATGACGGTAAGTATTTGACAACAGTGGATTTTTGGACATATATCTGATCCGTTACTGTCGCAGGGTACCGATTTCAAAGTGGACGGTGGTCTCACCTCATGCTATGTCACTCCTCTCGGTGAACAGATTCTCCCTCCTCCATCTAGCCTTGCGTGATTTGTTGTTGTATCATGCTGTAAAATATAGAAGTCCAACACATTGTTATACAAATTAATAGGGTACATGGGGTGTGAAAGATAAATCCAGGGATCCGAACTAGATTCAAACAAATAAGTAATCCATACTGTCAACATTTACAGCTCCTTCTTTTGTGAAGCACGCTTCTTGTCTCCTTCAATCTTCTTGATCCTGGCGATTTCGACACCAATGTCGCTCTTTAAGGCCTTCTGGAACTCAGGACGATATCCGAGCTTGAACAAACATTCCAAATGAACGAAGAAAGGTGCCAAAACCAATGCTTGAAACACAGAAAGTGAGCTTGTATTTCGTAATGTGACATTTTAGACAAGAATTACCTCCAACAAGATTGTCGAGCAACGCGGGGGAACGTTTCTCGGCAACGCCGTGACCGATGAATTGGGCAATCCAAGCACCGACATGAAGGGGGACAACCCAGTGCAAGGAGCCGGGAGTGTGTGCGACGGAGACGGCGGTCAGGACGGAAACAACGAACTGTGGGGTGTAAAAGAACTAATATCAACAGTTAGTATGTGCAACTAATTTTGCGAGAAAAATTGAGACGTACTGCTGCAACTGGCTCCATGAGGTAGTAATACACGATATAGAACAACCAAATAAATGAGACTGGTTTGAGCTCAAATTCCATGTAATCATTGAATTTGTATTGGAGCGCAGGGAGGAATGGCACAGTAGGCGTGTATTGCAACATGATCATGTATGTCCTACGTCCCATAGTGAGTCCCTGCATGTCAAGTTTTTGAAGTCGTAGCCTACCATAAAATTATGGGGACACAGGTGACATGGATCATGATATTTGTCGGGTTGTTGTGGTATGCGCCATAGAAGGTCAACTAGATACAATCATGAGCTATATTTTTGGGTGAGGGATAACATAACAAACCTGCTTGCGAACGTCCAACGACGACATATTGTGGCTGAATGTGGGGAAAGGAGGAAGAAAGTGCGGGGGCGGGCCTCGAGAGCAGCCGGTTTATAACATGATCAGGGTATTCAAGCAACGCCGAGACCGGACTACATTCTCCGGCGCCTAACGGTGTTTCCATATATTCGTATGTGAGACGCCCATACACGTAGGTATCCTCTGCCTGTTCTGAACGTCACTTGATTGTCCTGTTTCTGTCTGGTTCCTCTCTCGCCCTTGTACACCTTGTGGTTCCTCTGTCTCGCCCGTGAACTTCCAGATGGTCAAATCAACGATCATTGTTCGAGCCACTGATGCTCTTCCCCTGGCTGCTACCGTAGATGACGAACAGGTGAAGGAATTGTCACACCACCTGGCTACCCAATAGATTGATGTGCATTAGACAGAACAAGCACTCCAGGAACACAAGCAACAGGCTAAACTCATCTTTAGGCGTATAAACCCCCAAACTGAGCCGCGGTGCTCTATCGAGAGTGGACAGTACACGTTACAGTATGATGTATTGTATTCTCATGATTTGTTCGAAAACTCACAGATGTTTGCCAGTTATCTCATCTCTCAGAATGTGGTGTTCCTCGTCTTTGCAGAAAAGTCCTACCCTCGGAAACTAGCCTTCTCGTATCTGGACGAACTGTCGAAAGAATTCGCGACATCGTACGGTGCCAAAGTCGATTCTGTTCGGAAGCCCTATGCGTTTGTTGGTTTCGGTATGCCACGTAGTCCATTACCTTTGGTCCGTGACACTGAAATTATATCTCTCGGTAGACACCTTCATGGCGAAAACTGCAAGGCTATACCAAGATACACGGTCAGCGGGAGCAGGAAGCTCAAGTCTGGATCATCTAAACGGCGAACTCCAAGATGTTACTAGGATCATGACCAAGAACATGGAGGAGCTGTTATGGCGTGGGGATTCACTTGACCGTACGTATATCAGTAATTATTTATATTCTCGCTTACTCACTTGTACTCTAGGAATGTCCCACCTTTCGTCTTCTCTGCGATCCGAGTCTGAAAAGTATCGCAAAGCTGCCCGAAATGTCAACATCCAAGCTATGATTCGACAATACGCCCCCGTTGCCGCTATCGTTTTCGTAATCTTCCTCATAATCTGGTGGCGACTATTCTGAGCCATCCACTCCTAGCTTTTATTTGTATACATACTTTCATCTCTGGACCTCTATTTTATTTCATGTTGTCGGTTGTGACTTTAAGTCCCGTGCTTCCCACAAGCTTATTGTATGACGCACGGTTTGCAATTGATTGGGGCAGTCCTCATGGCATGCTAATCCTAGCGAGGGTGTTCCACTTTCAGTACCATTTACGAGAATCGGATAGCTCGGCCAACTCCCGTCTGATGCAACTGATTCCAGACTTAGATTAGAGAACATGCTTTCTCCTCCCACCACCACCCTCAAAGCTTGATTCCAGCTCCCAGGTTGTCTCGATTGCTTCCAGCTTAAGATTGCCCAATTTCATTTGAGAGTACACAGCAAGTAATGGCTTCGTACGCCTTCCCCGGTGGGGCCTCACCCTTGCAACAATATGCCCAACCTCTTGGAGTAGTTCCAGGAACGCCTGGGCCACAATACCCAACCATCAACCCACAAGGAGCCAATATTCCCGCAGGACAAGTGGTGTATACGACGTCCTACGATGCTTCTGGCCAAATGATCTATCATCCGTTCAAGTATGTCCCGTTGACTGTACCATAACACCTGCGATACGTCTGGTTGGGCTGTAATACATGCTAATGATTGCCTTCTTTGCGACGGTAGAGCCGTTCCAGCTAGGTATGTCCTTAAACTCAACTTCCGGAGTGATCAATTCACTAAGATCGGTCGATCATTTCATGTAGCTACAAGACCTCCGCAGGAATTGTCACTGGAATCCAATGGGTTCCTATTGATACAACTTCAGTCTTGCCTGTAGGGGCTGCCCCTGCTACCGGGGTGCGTATTTAGGTCTACATACATACTCAAGATGATGTTCACCCCCTGCCCATACCTCCTTTAGGACGTCTTGCAATCGGTCGATCGCATTGCAAGTGATCGTAGTCGCGATTGGTGAGAACTGCAGCCAATGATTCAAGTCTGGTATAACTCATGTGCCTCGGTTTATAGGGGAAGAGATAGAGATAGAGATGATGACCGATACCGAGACAGCTACCGTCGTACTGGTAGAGACGACCGGGACCGTGATCGTGACCGTCGTTCTGGTGCATGGGACAGCAGAGACGACTATCGGCGTCGTGAAGAAGATGACTACCGTCGTAAGGACGATAGAGAAATACGTCGTGCGCAGGATCGCGACGAACGTGAACGTCGGCGAGAAAGAGAATCCCGCAGGATGAGTCAAGGGACCGACCTCTATGCAGCAGCAGGAGGCGATGCCTACCGACGTGAGAGCAAATACGGCTCTGGCGGGATTGATGACCTCGAGCGTCGTTTCCAGGATCTCGATGTCGACCGTAACCGTGACCGTGATCGTCGAGAACGACCTGGGGAGTACGACCGGGACAGAATTGCAAGATCCCGACGTGGTTCAATGTACGGAGGAGAACGTCCGGTGCTTCCTGGTCAAGACCCTTACTCCAGAGGGAGTCCTGCAGCTGGCTATGCAGTGACACCTGGTGGTTATCCAGGTACAACTACGCCAGGTTATGCTACATCCTCTCCATATGCAACTACCGCAAACACAGCTGGCTACCCACCTACTAGTGGTATTTACGGACGGGATGCTACAGACCCGTCTGGTATTCGACGACCGGTATCTCCTTATCAACAAGGTCCTGTTGGTCCTCCGACCACCTCTCCTTACCACAACCCTAGCGCTCTCTCTCGTCCTGCTTCTCCCTACCGAGGTGTAGCTCCTTTGGCTTCTTCATACGCTCGTGATGCTGCAGGAGCTGTTCCAAGGCCTACGTCCCCTTATCGCGGAGTTCCTCCTGTTCAACGTGCAGCTTCACCTTACCATGGTGGAGGTCCTCTTCCTCCTCGTCCTGCTTCACCTTATCATGCCGGTGGTGTTTTGCCTGCCCGTCCCTCTTCTCCTTACTACGGAGGTGTCTCAGCTCCTCGTCCCATTTCTCCCAACCCAGGTGGTGTATACCCACCAGGACATATAATGGCAGGCAAACCTGTCGGTCAAGGTCGATCTGGTATCTCTCGTGTACCTTCTCCGGCTCCACCAGGTGGCTATGGCGACCCAAGAAATTCTCCTCAAACTGGTTATGGCGCTGGTATCGGTGGTGGTTATGGCGGGTCCCCTCATATCCCTGGCCCGGGAATGGAGGACCCCCGTGCAATGCCTCCTCCGGAAGGGTTTGCGCGTCCTCCCAACCTTGCTCAACCTTACACCCCATTCGATACCATGAAAATTCAAGATATGGATGACTTCTTTGAGAACATCCCTCGTACGCCTCTAGTTCTGATGACCCACGATGTGTACCATGAGGATTGGATCCGTTTCATGACTGTACGTGTCGCTCTAGTTAATTTTAAGCATTAGACTAACCAATTGTTCCACAGGATCTCTCTTTAGCTTGGGCTGGAAAACTTCCTGTTCCCCAATACTCTCAGGATGGTCGTGCTCCGAAGAGGACCTATCTCACTGCTGATCTTATCGACCTCTGGAATGCCTCATTCTTCGTCAAACGTGGTATCGAAGCCGTATTATACAAAGGCAGAGAACGTCGCTCCGGAGCCAGCGCCGGTGCCTTCGATACTCACCTTCCAGGATTCGAGGATACACCCGGATACTCTGACGACGACGACGATTTATCTGAGGACAGCGATGATGACGAAGAATACGATAGACATCGTGGAGGCGCATACGGTGCTTATGCAGGTGTCTATGGTAGGGGTGCCGAGAGCCAGATGGCTGAATTCCAGGAAGCAAGACGTGCTCGTCGTGAACGGAGGAAGGCTGATAAGAAGAGACGTCGTCAGGAGAGGAGGCATCGTCGCAGGGTGCGGGAGGCTGACAGAAAGTATTCTCTCTATCTGACCTGTGTGACTCCTCGCGATCCTCTCATGTAAAGGCCGCTTCGTTGGACATGACATGGACAAGGATCAATCTGTATGAAGATATGCTGCTCAAATTTCTCTGTTGTATGTACGTTTTTTGTAACAAAATACCCTCATAGACCTTGGTGTACTGTGTACATCATCGACAGACCATGTAAACTTGAATTGTATCTGGGGATGTAGTATCACGAGTAAGAGAGTCGTGTAATATATGTATTTGAACTATTGTACGTCGGAAACAAAGTGAAGCGGAATAAAAGCGAGATAATATACACTATACCTTAAGAGGTCCCTAACAGAAGCGTATAAATGTGCGAGTATCAGTAGCGTGGTCCTCCCCTGCCTCGTCCGCGATTGTATCCACCACCTCTAGGTGCGCCGCCTCCGTACGAGCCACCTCCATAGTCCTGCTGCCCTTGCCCTCCGCCATATCCACCACCGTATCCACCATATCCGCCTTGATTATAACCGCCACCCTGGTTGTAGCCTCCATTTTGGTTGTATCCACCGCCTTGGTTATATCCACCACGAGAGTTGTTGTATGGCTGACCATATGAACCACCGCCTCTTGGGGGACCACCACGGCCACCTCTTGGTGCACCACCGCCGTACGAGTTATACCCATTATTGTATTGCTGCGCTGGGGGACCTCTTGGCTGAGCATTGTACGGAGCCTGACTCTGTTGATATGATGACTGGTGTGAATTGTACGATTGATGCGGCCCTCCTCTCGAGTATTGGTTATTGGAAGGATAGTGCTGTCGCGAATCTCGACCACCGTTCTGCCAGTCACCGCCACCATTGCGAGAATTATAATCACGACCGTTCGAATAGTGATCTCTGCCATTGTTATAGCCTCCGCGTCCACGGTCAGGTCCTCCACGGCCTCGTCCTCTACCACCTCGTCTTGCAGTCTCTCGGTCGTCCTCAGAAAGAACGGCTCTGGGTCTCTTTACACCAGGCAGGAGAACGGAGCTGTGAGGGGTGAGTTGTTTGGGGAAGAAATACAAAGCAGATAGAGTGCGGTCAGGACTGATATCAGGCAAGTCCACACTTGTCAATGGACTTGAGAAAGTTGACCCCGGAAGACAATCAGGGTTGGGTAGAAGACTGCCGTTAATCCCCTTGCTAAGTTTGGGATCGATTACGACAGGCTGAAATGTAAACAAGGTCAATAAATGTGTAGAGATTTGAAGGAGAACAGCGTACATCTGGGCTCTTTCTCTTGCCATACAACGCTTCGAGCGAGGGGTAGAACGGGTGTTCTTCAGCGACATAGATCACATCGTTACCCCACGAGTTTCTCCGTTTCTCATCGTCAGTGAGCTGATCGTAAAAGGGTGCCATGGCTTCCAAGAGACGTTTTTCGTCGATGAACGGTAACAACGCGACGCCTTGCCAGGCCATCCTCTTTCCATTCATATCAATCTGGAATGTTGGAGGGTAGAAGTCGAGAATAGATGAATCTTCGTCGATCATGAGATGGTGGAATGCAGCAGGAATATGTTGTCGACTACGTTGTACATAATTAGCACGAAGATTTAAGACACAAATATTAATTGGAAAAACATACCTCGCTGCAGGGAACACACCCATGAGTTGTTCAAAGGGCTTGAAGGGCTGTCCAAGTTCGAATTTGAGATCCAACTTGTCGATATCTTCGAAATCCGCAGCAAAGGGTGCAAAGTGGTAGGGATAGTACCATGTCCATGAGGGTGTCTATATGAGGCTCGTTAAGTCATGTTGGACACAAAGAAGAGATTTTGGAGCACTTACACCTTGGTAGTAGTAAGTCAATACCCAAGCCATACCCTCGACGTACGATTTTGCAACGCTGAGAATAGGTCAAAATGCAAACATTAGACATGAAGATAATAACACACTTTCGCTTGAATTGTTCGTCGCTGTATTCTACGCCGAAACTTTTGCCTGTAGTAACGTTGCTTGTAGCCCGGCTCCCAAAGTCTAGAGAGAACACAGTTAAGAAGGAAACACTTCGAACCAATTCGTTTACTTACTTGACCAAGTCCGGTTGTTCCACTGTGCCGTCTGCATTGACCGTGAATGTATAGTCGGATGCAGCATCAGGATGAGAGGGCGCATCATCGTCTTCAGAGATGGTAATGACATCATCCTTGCCGTCGACAGCAGCGTCCTCCTCTTCCACTTCATCATGCTTTCGCTTATGACCTTGCGGTGATTCCTTCTCCCCATTCATAGGTTCGTCGGGGAGTGGTGCTGCGGTACCATTCTTCTCCGGAACGTCGAGACCCGGGATGGTTTCGCTCTCCATGGGTACATCAGCAGAAGGTTCGGGGGCAGAGGCAGAGACTGGTTTAGGAGGGAGAGAGTTCTTGGACTGTTTGAGCGGGACAAGACCGGACATTTCAGCCTTGAACATTTCAGCAGCGCTGAGGTTTGCCATACGGATGGCACGACGGTTCTGAACCCAGTCGCTATTCGAGCCTGCCAGAGCTTGTGCTGCAACAGGAGCATTTCGCACAGCTTCGTCGTCCTTTGGACCACCAAGTCCAATACTGTCCGCTTTCGCAGAGAATGATGTCTCGGGTTTGGCCGGCAAAGGGTGTGTGGTAGGTGCGGCGGGTGCAGCACCGAGGTTAAGGGAGGATGATGGGCCAGCACCACTGTCTGCCATCTCTTTCTCAACCTTACGACGTTTGGCATTCTGGTCTTGACGTTCCTCGGCTATGACAAACACAATCGCAATCAACTTTCACATCACAACAATTCAGTCAAGTTATGGCACACCTTCACGGCGTTTTCTGAAAATGTCGTCCTCACGTCTCGCAAGACCCTCAAGAATGATTTGGGCTCTAGCCAATTCAAGCTGACCATGGTTGGTGAGATAACCACCCATCCTCGGTAACTCATCTCGCCAAATCTTGAGCAAGGTATCAATGGCGCCTTCTCTAATCTCAAGTGATGGTAAATGGGGCAAGAAATCATTTCCAACAAAGAATATGAGGAGCACCCAATCATCAATCGCTTGCTCAAGATTAAATGGGAACGGCGTGTTTGCCACCCTCAATTCGGCTTCGAGATACTCGCGCAGGATAGCGACATCGAGGAAGATAAACGGTTTCTTTTCGGTAGGTGTTTTCTTAATCTCAGCCTTCGTTCCAGTACATTGAGCGGCATAATGTCCTTCTTCGCCGCATATACGACAAGCAGTGCGGCTACCCTCCTGGAAGAAGACATCCTCACGAAGAACACGGAAATGAGGCTCGTGGGTCGCCAATGAAAGCATGATCAAGTCCGCATCCTGTTACAAGCTATTAAGTCAGGGGAACTCGGAAGAAATGAGTATATATGCATACCAGTCCATAGATTACATGACGGGTGTTAGGGTCATGACCAGCGTTGGAGCGCTGACGCCGAATGAAGTCCATAATTTTGTGTTCACCCTCCCCAGGGACGCTTGCATCGGAGATGATGACCTCCATCTGTCAAACTTGTAAGCACATATATGATGAGTAATATGAATGGACCTTACCCCTTTCCAACCAGGGTCCGTATTGAGTTTCTGAGCTACCCAATATCTGAGAGAAGCAGCAAGCAGAGTCATGAAGGGCGTTCCGGGAGTGATAGCGTTAGAGTCCCATGACTCTTTCTCCTTCTCGTGGTCACTAATACTCTTGCCCATAGCTTAAAATAGATGAGAATACGTATAAAGAAAGCGGTACGTGATGTTAGCACATACCTTCCCACATGGCGATAGACTCCTTGCGAGCATCAGCTTTCTCCTTGGCCTCCATAGACGAACGGAACCGACGAGAGCGTTGTTGGTTCATTTTGGCGCGAGGGGCGACGCCGTCTTCAAGCAAAAGTGTAAGGGACAATGTAGAAGGATAGTAAACATGTAATGAACGCACCAATCGCCATGAATAACAGCTTGCGCGGTCGAATCATGTTAACAACACGCTCTGTGTATGAAAAGATTTCCACCATCATTTCCTCCTCAGATTCCGGGGCGGGCTGTATAAAGGGTTAATATAAATACGTGTCGGTCGAAAAGTATGGTGTCTTGCCTTTCCCTCGGGGTGCGTACATGGATGAACCTGAGGGCGAGAATTTAGTGTAGTACTTTCGGAGAGGGAAAACTACCTACGATACCATTCATATCGAGGTATAGGTTGTCAAATTCCTCTCCATTGGGGTTTGGTTTTGAGATGTCTATAGGAAAGGCGACTTCCGTTCCAGACTCGTCTGGCACTGTGACTACTTCTTCCTCAACGACCGGAAGGACTGAAGAGTGCGTGTAAGAGCTAGGAATGTTATACAGTGTTTTGTTACACACCAATCTTAGGATACTTTTTGCTGAGCCAGCGGAATAGTGCCGGGACACCCTGTTCAAGCTGTTAACGTTTCTGCGTCACGACTCGTATTAGAGGCCACTTTACCATCTTAAATTAGTCCAATATCAATATCTCCTTAAAATAACGTGTCGTATTCTTCAAGAATCGTCAAGACGGGACAAATAGCAGCGTCTGGGTGTGGTCGTTGCAGTGAACGTACGGAAGGAGGTCTGTAACTTGTGTAAGCTGAAGCTGTAGCGGGGTGCATGAGGGCAAATGCCGTGAAAAGCTCGATAACGTAATCGGCATTCTCCCACAGTGGTGCTTGCCGAGAGAAACCCCGGGAGGAGCGCCCAAGATACAAATGAGATCTTGTGGCAGGACGTCCATTGGCATGACTCGACCTCACTCACTTATTCTTCCTTCCTCTGTCTCTACGCCTCTGCACAAATACATCCCTCCATCTTGATCATTTCCCATAAACAGCGTTAAATCAAGACACATCTGACTTCAGTCCGCGCTATGCCTCCTACACCATCGCTTCCAGTTCACCCCCCAAGTGCGCCTCCAACCACCAACGGAGATGTCTCGAGACCCCCTCCACGCTCCCAAAAGAGCATGACCAAAGCTGAGCGAAGGGAACTCCAAGAGAAACAACGAGCTGCAAAGGCTGCAGCCAAAGCTGGTGGACCACTCAATGGCGCACCGCCGAAACAAGGATCGAAACCTCCTGCTCTAGCACCCGCCTCATCATCTGCACCCAAAAGGCCAAGCAAAGCAAACGAGCCCTTCACACCCACAGCTGCAACAAGTAAAATGCCACCTAGCGGAAGGGCGCGTGGACTCTCTGTGAGCGTTGCCCCGCCGGCCAATGCTCGTGGCCTCCGGATATTTTCACATTTCGGTCTGCCCAAGCCTGTGAGTGTGGTAAAAGGCGACATCCACCCTGCCATCCTCCGACTCGCCCTCCAATTCTCCGAATTCAAAATTACCGGCGCAAATGCACGTTGCATTGCAACCCTCCTCGTATTTAAAACTGTACGTTCCCGCTTATGTCCACTTTTACGCACGCGACCAGCTCTTCATGTACTAATAGGTCATCCAAGACTATGTTACCCCTCCTAACAATACCCTTTCAAGACATCTCATGACCCATTTATCACCGCAAATTAGCCATCTCGTTGCTGCGAGGCCCATGTCTGTGACGATGGGTAACGCTATTCGACAACTCAAGCTGGATATCAGTAAAACAGACATTGATCTCCCAGAACAAGACGTAAGATCCATTTCAACCCTTACAGCTGATAGACAATTAAGTATGCTCACAACCTCCCCTTCAGGCCAAAGACGCACTTTGCCAAGAAATTGACAACTACATCCGGGACCGAATAATAATCGCAGACCAAGTTATTGAGGAAACTGCTAGCAAGAAAATCAAGGACGGAGACGTAATTCTGACCTATGCTAGGTTCGCTACCATTCCTCTGCCATGATACACGTTCCCGATTACTACTGCCCCCGGAACTAACGCCGTCCTGACAGATCCTCAGTGGTCCAGAAGGTCCTCCTTGGTGCCCATGCGGAGGGTAGGGAATTCTCGGTGATCGTCGTCGATTCAAGACCCATGCTAGAAGGTTTGTCCGTTTATCTCTAAATCCATCTGCCAACGTTCGAACTGATTGTCGATTGTCCTGGTGGTATGTTGTGATATATTTAGGCAAACGGTTATTATCGATCCTTTCGTCAGCTGGGATCCATTGCACGTATATTCTCCTTCCGGCATTGGGTGCAATCATCAATGAAGTTTCGTTGGTCCTCGTGGGCGCACACTCGATTCACTCAAATGGCGCTGTGTACTCGAGAGCGGGGACCGCCTTGGTAGCTATGATGGCTAAGCAACATTCAGTACCAGGTCGTTGTATGTTGTGAAACGTACAAATACTCCGAGACAGTCCAGTTGGACAGCTTTACTAAGAACGAACTTGGTACGTCATTCTTACACACTTCCCAATCAACACAATTCAATCACCATTCTTAAACTTTGCTTACTGACACTTGTTTCTACACATTCTAGCGCCGCAAGGTGACATCTTCTCATCATTCCCCTCCGTCAAATCAAGAGACAAACTTACCCTCGAGAACGACGCGCATCTCGAAATCTTAAACCCGCTTTACGACCTGACACCACCCAGTTGCATCACTGCAGTCGTCACTGAGGTCGGCGTTATCCCTCCTAATTCCATCAGCTCCATCCCTGTTGCTCTTGGCCGACTCTTGTGAACAAGGAGAGGCTTGCCTACTGCTATCGTTCAACTCCATATGGTCGTTTTTTTGCTCTTCAGTTCCACCCGATTTCCACATTTGTTCCGCATTCACCCACTCGACGTCCGATTTCACTCGGTGTTCCGATAATAGACAATATCTATTTCCAGTTTCCTTTTCCTCAACTTGCGATTCTTGACTCCTTTTGCTTGCTTTGCTTTGTTGCCTCATTCATCATGCATTGCCTTTGCTATCCGTGCGCTTCCTTTCTCTCTAATCCTCTCCCACTGCGATTCCTTTTGACTCCCATCTCGCATTCTGCATCCAACTTCAATTTACTTATTGTATCTCATACGTACATACGTCATAAGTATGCTCTCAACCAACTGGACGCTGGGGACGATTGCGATCCGTATAGTATATATGAAGCAGTTCCAATCCAAATATGTATGATCTCATAGCGTTTGACAATAGAACCATTACTGTAGCAATTCAATTTCTGAGATTGACTGTCGTTTGATGACAGTCTTTGGTTGCGCATTCCTTGGACCCACAATTGGTATCGCCGTTCAAGTCCGGGTATAGTCTATTCAGAAGAGTACGGTTAAGAGACTATGTATGTTATGCAAAAGTTACAGTGGGTGTTAAAATATGAGATAGACTCGGAATGTCAGGCTTAAAGCACATTAAAACTCCGGGAGTGTCGTCGGAGTAGGGGCGTAAACACGTCTATGTCATAGGTCCGTCTTCTTCGCCGAGTCCTGGTTTTCGATAATCCTCTTCTCTATCCAATCGAAAGCATAGTCTGTTGCGTGTTCTACTGGTTTGTCGAACAGGTAGGGGAGTACTGGGACAATAGCTAGACCAGTTACGGTTGGACCCCAGGTCTTGATTCGTGGATTGGTAGCATTTATGAACGCTTTCTTGGCTTGCTTGACTGCTGTGTGGATTGTGAATGCCGGAAAGGCCCTAGAAATAATAGAATGTTGGATATAATGATACGACAAAGTTTAGGGGTAGGGAATGTTTGCGCACATCGAGGCTAATGATTGGAAGATGGCACGTTTGGTAGCGAGCATTCCGATACGAGTGGGTTCAGAGAAGTGCGCAGCTTCGAGAGGTGTCGGACCTCTTCGATGCGCTTTGTACGATTCATAGCCTACATCGCTGAACGGTGAAAAAGTTGAACATATGACGTCAATTATGTTGATCATTTTGTGAACGATGTCGATAAACGTGCGTACCCAATTAGATACATCCAAGAGATGCCATAGGCTGCTGTCACGACTGCTGGGGGAACCACGGGGCGGAATGCTTCACCGATATCACTGGTCTAGATATGATTTAGGTTTGTGTTATACGTTAGGGGAGAAGGGGAAGTCGTACATAAGCAATGTAACGTTGACCTGCACGAAGAGCGGTTCTTAGACGTGCACCGTACGCCATATAACGGATGTCCGAGTCCGTGGAATCGACATCCTTATCTGCAAGGGTGTTAATTTCGTCCTGTGCTTGTTGACCTATTGGCTCGGACATGATAGCAAGAAAAGAAGAGACTGCGTGAGATGTAGGGGCCTTGGAAAGCAAAAGAGAGTGAGTCCCAAGAGAGTGGATGCCGGCGATGTACGCGAGAGAGCCGGGGTCGAATATTGTGTGCAGCCACGTGGGCGACATGGACTTGGGCGTCTTTCTGGGGGAGTAGCTTGGAAAGGGAGAGTGACTTGTCCGACCAGTGCCTCTCTCCTCCACACACAAACCTTCCTTCCCCGCACTCTCATGCCCATTCTCCTCTTCACTCATTAACAAGAGTGACATCATGGCAACCCTCACACAGTCTTCCTCCCTCGCTGCCGCCGTCCACGACGACGAGCTCGCCATGTCAAACCCTGTTCCGGACAAGATCAGCGCATACTACAGCCTGGTCTTTCCCAACTTCACATATTACATCCAGACCCTCAAGGTCATCATCGGCCGCAAGTGCATTCCCCCAAACGCCGCCTCTTCGTCCGAGATCCCCCAGGTCGACGTTGACCTGGGCTCGCTGAAGAGCGTGTCACGTCTACATGCAAAGATAGAGTATGACGAAGACGAAGAACGTTTTCTTCTCCATGTCATGGGCCGGAATGGTGCTTGGGTAGACGGCGTTTGGTCTGGAAGTGGTAGCAAAGTTCCGCTAGGCGATAGGTGTGTCTCGCTGGCTTCATGAACGACTTGTTTCTTTTCTCATCTCTTTCTCGCTCTAGGTCTCAAATCCAGATCGCCTCTCGCACTTTCCACTTTGTCCTACCTCCTACTCCAGATGGCCCAGACGACTCATCAACACCCAGCTCACCGTCCTCCTCCGCTCAACGTGTTCGGTCACCTTCGGTTGACATCACTTCTTTCTCTCCGCCCTCTTCCCTGCCTTCATGTTCGCCACCTCCTGTTCATGTCGCACCACAGCTACCCAAGATACCTCCATTATACGACTCGCACTCTCAACTCCCGAACTCAAACTCTATCAAGCCAAAAGCTAACCCAAAGAAGCGCAAGAAGTCCGATGTAGATGCGCCTCCCCCAAGGCCCGAGGTTATACCACCAAAGCCCCAGTTCACTTACGCCCAACTATGTTATCGGGCTATCAAGGGTCTCTCAGGCAGAGGTTCCTTGCAAGATATTTGCCATTGGATTCAGGACAACTACGAATATTACAAGTATTCTGATAAGGATTGGGAAGTACGTATGATACCACTTATGTTCGTGGCATTTCGTTTGACTCATCCATGTGGTCATTTTCACAGAGCTCTGTACGTCATAACCTCTCGTCTAACCGAGGCTTCAAGAAAGTCGAACGGGGACCTGAGGAGAAAGGCAAGGGTGCTTTGTGGACAGTCGACCCATCGTATGAGCACTCCTTCGAAGAGCAGGAGGCCAAACGACAGTCGTTGGCTGCTCTCGGCAGCACCGGAGCGAAGGATGTCAAAGCGCCTGGTAAGAAAGGAAAATCGGCCATTCCATTAGACCCGCCCTTCAGACGAACGGCTCTAAAGGGAGGTCCTTTACCTCCACCATTGACTTCGGCCCCTTTAATCCCGAAATCGAGTCTCAATACTTCCACAACACAGTCGTCCTCGTCGGTATCGCTTGCCGCACCTATCGTCAAATCAGAACCTGTCGCTGCTAGTTTACCACCAGCTTCTCACCCGCCCGTGGCATCCGTTTCCACCACAGTATCTATGTCGCCTACACCTCCGTCTATTGCAACCAGTAGTACAACAGCTACACCCGCCCCTCAGGCATCGTCATCCACGCTGACAGCCCCGTCTTCCTCTGCGTTCCCACCAATTCCAGCATCTGTTCGAATTCCTATTATCATTGGACCTGCGCCTTCATCTGATCAAACAACGTCTCCAAAGCCTATTGTATTACAGGATAATACCCTAATCCTTAATCCTCAGATTTTCTCTCATCTCACCCCGAAGCATCTTCAGGAGCTTGAAGCACTTGGTGCTCAGAAAGCTTTGGAGATTTTACAGGGATATATCGTCAATTTCTACAAAGAGAAGTTACGTGCGGAAGGTGCAAGAGGCCGTGGCCGTGGTCGACCCAAACGTGGAAGAGGTGTCCCAGGAGCTTCAAGAGGTCCTGTTCCTGGTGCAGGTCGAGGCGAAGGTGGAAGCAACCCTTCTACTAGCCCATTCACTCATACTCCTCTTCCATCGCGTACAAACCAGCCTTATCAGCCACAGCTACCTACTCCAGCGGCTTCGCCTCCAATTCCAGATTATGGTCCTTCGAAGATCCCGCCACCTATGGCTTCATTGCAGCCACTGCAACCTCAGCCGTTGATTCGTAGTGAAGACACAGACGACGTCATTGTGATAGACGATGAGCCCTCGGATGATGCTCGGGCGACGAAGAAGATTCGTTTGGGCTCTCCAAAGTGCCAGTTTGCTGTCCGCTAACCGGTAGCTATTATCACGCTCATGCAGCCTGTAGCTCTCACATGCAGAGCTTCCCTTTCGGGGTAGGACGGTCCTATTCCTAGCTTTTCCCCGCATTCTCCCAATTACCCTTTTACACTCAGTTCTCAAGGGACTGACCATGCGATGAAACGGGCCGTTCCTTGCGCTGTCTTTCGGACCTCCCCCTCC
This sequence comes from Cerrena zonata, assembly GCA_038087015.1. Lineage (NCBI taxonomy): Eukaryota > Fungi > Basidiomycota > Agaricomycetes > Polyporales > Cerrenaceae > Cerrena > Cerrena zonata. The sequence goes on from JASBNA010000001.1 coordinate 489,437, forward strand.
CGTGTTTTTGTTTTCGACCCATTGACTGATATGATAATCATGACCTTTAGAGAAGACGTTCCCGCTCAATCACTTGTACTATTATCATTCCACCCTGCAGATCGATGGCAACAGCATTCCTCTTATGTCTAGCATATTCGGAAACACGACTCATGACCATCCTGACATTCTACGTTCCTGGTCCATTCCTGGATTCCCTATCTTGAACATCCGTTGACGTCCCGTGGCGATCATTCACAAATGGAATGTTGGCCCAGATGAGACGTTGTCTCGTTTGCTCGGACTGGTTCAAGTCGGCGTTTTGCCTGAATATTGGACATTTGCGTTTGGGGATGTCAGGGCAACCAGGACATCGATCTGGCGCGTTTTCCTATCTTACAATCTGTTCACGAACTCTGCATGTCCGCGGTTCCTTATTATTATCACGACACCCCCCTAGCTTATTGTTCTTTACAGTTAATGTTCGTTTATCGTTCACCGGATATCGATTGTTTTCATGGCTTTGTTGCAATCTGTTACGTTGCGTGCATGCACGGTTGCAAAACTTGCAATGTCATTGGTTGGTTCGCTCACGAAATGACACTAGGCGTTTTCAAAGATGGGCTCACATGGTGTGATCTTGAAGTAAAGAGGGTTTACTTGGTTGATGCGTGCGCAGGTATGTGAGTATCGTAAGACTTTCTTCTGTGATTTCCAAGGCTCCACGTCGGTCTGGAGCTTACTTATGCTAGGTACGTTGGTAATTCATTTTTGGAACGCTCATCGTTCTTGTCACACGTTCACACTGATCATCGAATGGACAGAACCAGCTATCCATTCCCGGAACCAAATACAAGCCATACATGGATGTCAAGTTATCGTAATCATAAATGGTACTAATGTACCTTTGTCCGAACGAAGAAATAAAAATTTAGGTTATAAAGATAAGGTGTCCATGATTCATAAAACATAACTCTCTTCGTCTCGCTGACCCTCCCACGTCGTTAGAACGTTTCAAACAGAAACCCTCATCCTCTTCACCGGTACTTCTCCTCTGCAAACCTTGTCTCCCAGAGTTCGACGATGTTCTTCGCTCTTTCTCGAAGAGAATGAACGGACGACTGCTCCTGGCAAGTCGTACGTTCCGAGAATCGTTTCATAGCTTTGCAAATACCCGACGACTAGACAAACAAACGTTCGAGTTAGTTCCCTGGACACTGCGCACGACAACAAAGCACATATTACTCACCTGTATTACCCAGATCGAAATAAGCTTCTTCCCGTCATCGATAATCCCAATGGCGCTCCTCGCATTCTCCAATGCATAATGGTATCGTTTCACAGCGTCCGAAAGACCCAGCTTTCCCTGATTCTCTGACACATTAACCAAAGCCTCCTCCAACTCCAAGATACTCTTCTTCCAACCAACCGCTAACTGCTCGCCAAACCCAGCGCTGTGGCACTCAACAGAGTTCTCTCCGGTCGACGAACGGGGCTTAGTAGTACTAGACTTCCAAGACATCGGAGGTGTCATCCCACCGACGCTACATTTCATCCTTTTTGGACTGGATGGTCTGTCACCTGCGTTATTGGGCCGATACGAGTCCTGGAGAGGGCGTTTACGTGACGGAGGGACGAATAACTTTGCTGCGTGGGCTTCATTTCGAATGTCAGCTGTGCTGATAGACGCGTAAGGGGATGTAGGTGTAATAGGTGATGTAATTGGGATTGACGGAGGAGGTGAAATGGGGATAGACAACGACTCGGGCACGGGGAGGGCAGGTGGTATAGACGCGTTAGGTGAGTTTGATGCAGTAGCCGCTGCTCGCGCAGTTTGTATAATTGGTGTAGTTGGTTTGATGGAGATAGGCAGTTTTGAGGGCGGCTGAGGCAGTTCCTCAAAAGCTGTATGTTCTTTGATGCTTACAGCTGCCAAAGCACCAAGAATGGAGCTGGCTGTGCTGTTAAGGTTTGGTAAAGGTGGTATATCAACCTCCATAGCAACTCCTACAGCCTCCCCCTCCTCCCCCTCACTCTTCTCAGTTTCTGCACTCTCTGCTAGGTCAACCACCATGTTATCCTCATAAAAGGATGGTTTGGGGCTGGACAAAGCAGGAATGGTGTCTACAATAGACACATCCTTCTGCTCTAAGTATTTAGAGACAGTTGGAGGGTTTGTGACTGAAGTCACAGGTGATGTTCCAGCCCTATGCTTTAGCAGATTGTTAAGAATCTGTTGGCATGTAATAGGCTTAGAAGACATCCAAAACAGATTTGACCTCCTAAAATCACTGTGAGAAGTGAACTTTAGTGAAGTTGATCTGGTAGAGTGTAAGCCTTGCACATTTGGCTTGGCTTTCAGCACCACAGGAGTAGACTCAGAGTCTGGCGATATATCTTCAACTTGAAGATTAGAGGGCTTTGACTTGTCTAGAAAACAAAACAAAATCAGATTTGTAACAAAAACAATTTGATAGAACACAAACCTGCTGAGATACTGGTCACTGGTTGCTTATAATCAAACAACAAACTGGTCTTGACACCCATCTTGACCTTTCGCTTGGTTGATTGCCTTTGACGCATGGACTTTGCTTGATTGTTTTGAGGACTGGCATGAGGAAATAAATCTTCATCATTTGCTAACTCATCAATCTCTGTATTTGGGTCAGAGAATGAACTATTGAAAAGATTGTTTACAGGCTGGCTATCAACTATAGGTGGTGGGAGGACTGTCCACTGAGGCGATGGTGATGAGGACATCACCACTATCAACAATGCAGGAAAGTTGTAGGGACTTTAGAGAGAGGAGTGGGAGAGAAGGTAAGAGAGAGGGAGAAAGCAGATGATAGCTGAAAGAAGAAGCCAAAAGAGGGGGGAAAGGTAACCAAGCTCTTTTATAGGATTCTGAACCCTTGCTTAGTCATCATGACTCACGATTCAATTTCCCACATTATTCAGCAAATTGTGGCAGATGACCAATCACAAGGGCTTTGAGAATGCAGAGATATGCAGTTGAACAATGAACAGACAGTTCTAGGCTGGCCTGCAACAACCATCTGACCTGGAAATATTCCCAGCTCTAGGGGATGGGCTATTTATAGGTCAAGGAAAAATATCTGATGAAGATAATCAAAATAATATTATGAAAACTAACATCCAGTGAATTGAGATACAAAACAGAGAACAAAATAACATGCACTGAGTACTGGCAATATAGAGAGAAGCTCCCCACCCGCAGTCTGATCCACCGCCGGTCGCTGTTATCGGTTCAGGTACCCTATCAATGACAGAAGAAACCGATAGGAAATTGGGATAAGATACCGCGGTAAAGATAAGTTGTCTGTGAGAATACGATTGGTCAATAAGCTTTAAGATATCTGCGGCAACGTGCGAGGGACCGGTATCAGAGAGTTTCGGGGGCAGTTGGAATTGGTATAACGTCAACGTTACTCAATGAAGACCTAGAACGCCAGCCTCGATGGAGAAAGTTGGGACATTAGGCCGATAAGGGAAGTGAAACGGACGAGGGAGACTGCTGCCAGAATATTCACTCGACGGTGGTTATCCCGATCAATCAACCGAACAGGGTCAGAAGACGCAAGATGAGGAGGTATGATGTGAAGTATGAAATCAGAGGGGGGAAGGACAGCTGTTTGCGGAAATGGCCGTGAGATAGGGAGAGAAGAGGAGACACATGCATGCGCTCATTCGCCGGGGCGGGCGTTGGAGAGGATGTTAGAAGCCAGAAAGGCAGTTGCCTGAGAGGATACACAAGAGCGAGTCAAACGTGCGTACAGCGAGACATGTTCGTGGGCCCGGCTATGAGGGTGCATCAGAATGCGGCCGAGGAAATTGGATCCGCTTTGTGGGCAAGCTGGGGAATGTTTGCGGCAAAAAGGGAGGAAAAGTCGGAGAGAAAGCGTCGGGATGGAGGCGTCGGTGGGCGGAGGGAGACTCGAGGAGGAAAGGCTAATTTTGCGGGAGGGGGCTTAGTCAGCACACGTTGGATATCGTCACTGGGACGGGGATTGGTGCGAGACCTTGTTTTGCGTTTCGCCTCTCGATACACAACGGCTGCTGCCTCCTCTTTTCGCTCCCGCCAGCATCACTCCCGTCAGTCAGAAGCAAAACATATCATATATTTATATTCAGTGCTCTGCAATTCCCAATTTGTCAAGAAACGTTGCTCCCCGGGAGGTCAAAGCTACCAGCGGTGGAAACGCTATATAGGATCCGCCTCATTTTCTGCACTCCCCTTCCACCTCTACCCCCGCTTCTGAGAACCGACACCACCGTCGCTCTCGCTCTCCTCTTCTCGGTATATGGGACCCCCTTCCGAATCTTCTCGCTCAGAGCGACAATCATATCGTTTCCCCTCATCCTCACAACTCCCTCTCTCTTCTTCCCCTTCCCGCTCTTCTTTTGACTCGGTCCCCTTCAAGACACCAGGGGCCACACCTCCGAGTCCTCGACGCACCTCTTCCCATAGTGTCTACCCCATCAAGTGGTCTCACCCCTTTCACTTGGGATCCGATGGCTCAGACACCGAGACAAAGCATGCTCGTGTTTCTCCTCACAAGTCACGAAAACGTCTTCCTCAACGCAAGTCTGACAGATCACTAACGCTTCCCTCTTCTCGGACAAAACCTCCCGAACTGGTCTTATCACCTCCGCGAATCTCAAGGCCACGTTCTCGTCGATCGAGCTCCGCTTCGACTTCATCATCCTCATCGAGTCACAAGCCCGCTATTCATCCCCAATCTGCTGGAATAGGTCGTAAAGTCGCAGCCTCTCTAGATCTATTCAAAGAGTCAGTAACTACTCCTTCTGCCGAGGAGCCAAGCCCGTTCGAATTCGTCCGACCCCTTTCTTCGTCGTCCAAGCGTAAGGCAAGCGTTTCGCGTGTGGACGATGTTGCTGAGCCCCAGTTCGAATTTGTCAAGCGTTCCGACTGGCCGGATAGAGAAACGGTTGCAGGTCGCCGAGAGAAGAGCACCACTCTCGAACGAGTGCGGACAAGGGATAGTATCAGTTCTCATGTGAGTACTCGGGAAGACGACGATCGTCGAAGAAAGGACAGGACGTCATCTGTACTCAGTGACTTGCTTGAATGGCGCGATGCAGTACTGTCAGGTCGGGGGAGACGTCGTGAGCGTCCGCCCTGGACTGAAGATCCTCCGCAGGAGGAGTTCGCTGTTGGTTCTCCGAGCTCTGTGACGTCTACCACTTCAGGCGGAACTGTGCACATAACGTCACCGCTTGAGCTACCAGAACGACGACTGTCTTCTTCTATCGTTCTATCACCTCATCACCATTCCCCTTTCCCCGAAATCGTTGCATTATCCCCTCAACCTCCCATTGAAGCTCCGGATCACGTACCACTGCCATTCATTTCTCTACCATCTAGCTCTCGTTCTCCTCCCCCTGCAGACCCTCTTCCTGTTTCTTCTGCACCGCCTTCATATGTTCCGGAAATTCCTGACTACTCACCTTGGTCAACTGACGACGAAGAGTCTGCTTGGGAAACTGCTTCCATTACGTCAACGTCTTCCACAACTTCTGCTTCATCACCTTTTCTCTTGTCTCCTGCTCGCACCAGTCCTCACCCGCAGCCCATCGTCCGACATGCTAGTGACGAAGATGATGAACATCATCATCGCAACCTTTTGTCTCGTTATGATAACCTCGAAATGGAGCATCCCGATGATTCGACCAATGGGCTTCCGAGTGGTACATTTAATCTTTCACAGGAAAGCTTGCCACATATTCCACTGCGGCCTTTCCGCAACCAGGTCGGTGGCCATAGTGCAATTTACAAGTTCACGAAGCGAGCTGTGTGCAAGGTACGTCATCCATGGTCGTATGCGTAACGTAAACATGTGCTTACTAGTTTGACAGCCTCTTGTGTCAAGAGAGAACCTTTTTTACGAAGCAGTCGAGCGAGAAGCGCCCCCTCTGTTAGAGTTTATTCCTCGGTATCTGGGTGTCATGCTTGTCAGCTATAGGAAGGTCCCACGTGCACCTGCCTTGCAGACCAAGCCTTCGGTCAACGGTAATACCACGCTAGCACCTCGTCCACCTTTGCACAAAGCCGTTACAGACATACCCCATACCGTTTTCCGACGGCATCCTAACCGTGATCATCACAGCGATCCGGATGCTGTTGACGGTGCCGATTCTGAAGAGGCAGAATTGCCTGAGGTTGCACTTGCGTACAACCGCCATATTATTCCGGAATGGCTGCTCCAGAGCGGTCGAAGTCGAGCTTGGTCACATTCGGGTGGAAGTGCGAGTTCCCTCCCGGTTAATCGACACCTTCGCCGTCCACACCTCAACGGTTACACTGCTTCCAGCCCCGATCTCGCGCTACCGTCAGTTCGCGCCGCTTCTTTCAGCGGTGGTCAGAGGCCGAGCCCACTATCCCAACCCCAGAATACACCACTCACGCCCACAAACTCACCGGCAGTTGGGCATGCTATTCCTTCTCATATGCCATCCCGCTTGAGGTTCCCTTCATCCGGTAATGCGATTACTGAGAACGGAAGGACAACGAGTACACCTATGTCGCCTGTCTCGCAGTTTTCCAATCCACATTTCGGTGGTACTGGATCGACCATGGTGAACACCAGGTTTAAGGACCACGTCTTTAGCACATTGCTCCGGCGTTTCCGCAGGCCTAGAGGCCGTCCTTCACTTGGCACGCGCACAGAAGACGAGAGCGAGATGGCTGATGCAGAGGATGAAGGCACTTGCGGTGTTCTACAGAAGGGTAGGAGGAAGGTTACGAAGCAAGTTGAGCGTTTGGCTCAAGAAGGGGAACCTGGTATTTTAGGCTCGTCTCTTCGACGGGTACGCAGTGACGAATACCTTCCCGATCGAAACGTCGAACCGCAGCCTGACATCTTCCCATTTGAGGAATGTGAGGATACTAAGGGCGACAGCAATAGCACTACCGCTCAATCAAAGTCTAATTCGTACCCTTCCCGACGTAGCCGCTCTCGGTCCCTGGATCGCCCAACAACCACCTACCGATTCCCCTCCCATCGTCCTGACGATCACTTACCTACTCCTGTCGAAGTTAGCGAGATGAAGTCTGAAAGAGATCCCTCTGTCACCCGTCAGAATCACTTCATACTGATGGAGGATTTGACGGGTCGTTTGAAGTATTCTTGTGTACTTGATCTGAAAATGGGCACGCGGCAGTACGGCATGGACGCTACGTCCGCAAAGAAAAAGAGTCAACGTAAGAAATGCGATCGCACTACTAGTAGGACGCTTGGTGTGAGAGTGTGTGGCATGCAGGTAAGCTGTCCATTCGTTGCTTCTTTCCTTAATGTGGGACACTGGGTCGTTACTGCTGTACAGTATACTAGTGGTTTATTTTTGCATTCGTATAACCCGTCATTCAAAAATTGTTTTGCTAACGCCGCTTTTGTTTGTTTGTTTCCTGAAAGGTTTGGAACCATGCCACGCAGTCCTACATGATGCAAGACAAATACAAAGGACGCGAAGTGCGCACAGATGACTTTCCCTCTGTCCTGGCTTCCTTTCTCCACGATGGCGAGCGCCTGCTAGCCTATCAGATCCCTGTCATCCTACGCAAGGTGTACGCCCTGGCGCGGATCATCAACCGTTTGAAGGGATACCGGTTCTACGGGTGTAGTTTGCTCTTGATTTACGATGGTGATCGAGAGGCGCAAGAAGCATTCAGGTCTTCTGCTTTAGACAACCCTTCCCCAAGAAGCAAGCGTGGCGAGTCGCTGGAACGCAATTCCGATATACGTCTTGCTTCGGAACCGAAAGAGACGAAACCCACTCTCAGACGGTCGCACAGTGAAGATCTCATGGTGGGACCTGTTGCCGCTCGGAGCAGCCGTCGTCGCAAACGTGGAGAAATCCAAATCCGTCTGGTGGACTTCGCACATACCACTACTGGTCAAGATTGGTTGCCTCATCCTCCACCTGAGCAGTACGAGACGGAAGGAATCACTAGTGGCCCGGGATACCAGGCTGATGTTGACCCTGAAACTGGCCTGGTTTATGCTCGCTTCCCTCCCCATTATCCGGACGAACCTGACCGTGGCTTCTTGTTCGGATTGATGAACCTCGCGGAGACGTTGGAGAAGATGTGGAACGAAGAACGTATCCGACGTATCAAAGTTTCCAGGGACGACCCCTCTTCGTATTTGGACCAGTTACCACCTTTGTCGACAAAAGGCAAAGAAATCTTTGACGAAATCTTCAGCTCGCAAGATGGAGATATCGACTTGGGCTATATCTCAACCTGAATGACCATGACAACGCTTCGTGCATATTTCCCCTCTGCTTCTCGTTTCTAATCTTCCTCCAGAATTGAATGCTTGGTGACAATGGTGCTTCTATTTTTCCTCTCTTCTTGCTCATGGTGCTCATAAGTTGCAATATCTCTATTTTTTCTCGTTTCTTGTTGCATTTCTAACGTCTCCTCAATCCCCCCCTCACCCCCAATTCTTGTCAAATAGTCAATGTTCAAACATTCCATATCCCATGTTTTCTATTACACAATATCTTTTCTCTCTCTCGCATTTTCCCTCCCCTATTATTCTCTTCGTGTTCTTGCATTCGAACACTAGACTTATCTATTTTCTACAGATGTATCATACCCGAAGTATCATACTGTGCTGTAATGACTGATGATGTTTACTCCCCTTGCTTGATGATTCCAAACCATTGTGCAGATTGCAACGTTGGGCTCGAATAATAAAGCCCTCAACGTTCAATGACAACGCCTAAAATAATGAAAGGAGCGAGTATCTTCTGCATAAGGTACTAATTTTACAGTTAACGGGGGTTCAAGTTCATTTCGGGCTAGCCCAGATTACAACCAGTCGGGGTTCGATGATCGTATTACACCATGTTGTCCAAAGTTACGCTCAGACGTCGAATTTAGGCAATGTTTGATGTTTGTAGGTTGGACGTCGGACGCTGTGTCGGCAGAATTCGGATCGAGTAACACATTGCAAGCACACACGAAGTATGGAGACCAAGGGAACGTCTATAGTTTTAGATTGCGGGCAGACAGTAAAGGCATAATCTACTCTTCATCTTGAATGTATTTGTCCCGGATATCCTTCCATTGTTTCTACAACAGACAGTCAGATAGATCAGAGTGCGGTGGCTAGAATGCGACGTACCCCCTGGTTCCACTTGTCCCAGACTGAAGTGACGGCGGTGTCAAAGCCAACACCGAAGGCGAATGCACTACCAAAGATGGCGGTAACGTAGACACCTAATTCAGACCAGGTTAATCATGGTCAAGAGAGTATGTGTGCCCTAGAGTTTGGGGGTGATGTCACAAAACAAGTAGACAACTCACTGTTGCGCCTTACGAAGGTGTTGTAGAAGAGGTTGGCAAACTGAAATTTATAGTTTCAGTTACATGTATAATTTCGCATATTGGAACACTACTCACACCGGCCATGACGCTAATAAGGTAGAGAGATAGGGAAGGTTGGAAGACGAAAGGTATGGTTGCTCGTCCGTCCGTGTCCGCCCAGCGCTTACCCGAAAACGGTTCGGAATTGTCCGGCAGCCAATAATTTCAGCGCAAGTTGTGAGCAGAACAAGCACTGGCAGTCATTATCACTCACTCGTCATTATGAGTCTCCTCAGAGCTTGTCGGCTGCGTCCATCATGTCTTCGACCCAGGACGACTCAAACAGCACGGATGTCATCACTTCCAGGCTCAGAGACACTCATTGACTCTACTTCTACACCGTCACTTGCTGAATCTTCCGCTGCTCAACCTTCTGCTTCTACAAGTCAAGCGGACGGTGGTTACTTTGATGCACTTGCGCCAGAGACTTCATCGGAATCAGGGCCGCCGGTCGGAAACGCATACCCACCTCCCCAACCTGACGCAAACCCTCTCCGTGCCAAACCTAAAGAGAAGGAGAACCATAAATATAACCTCTACGTGCAATCAACACGTAACAACACTATCGCTACTTTTACAAGACCAAATGGAAACCCCATTACTACTGTCAGTGGTGGAAAGTGTGGCTTCAAGGGGGTCAGGAAGTCGAGCTATGAAGCGGGCTACCAGTGTGCGGTCACGATGTTCAGCAAGATTCTGGCTATGAGGGAGAAGGAGGGGAGTAACATGAAACTGGAGGTCTTGTTTAGTGGGTTTGGGCAGGGTCGGGATGCCATGTACCGGGCGTTGATGGCGGAGGAAGGTGCTGATGTGAGGAAGCTGGTGTCGAGGGTGACGGATACTACGCCCATTAAAATTGGAGGAACACGGGCGCAGAAGGCTCGACGAATATAGAACTCTGCAGGTCAGTGACTATTTACGCTCGTTTTTAGCCTTACGCTGAACCTTTGTCAAAGTTCTTCACCTTCAGACGCTTCCTCTTTACGCCTACCAGTATTCATCTGTAATTTATACCGACATTTCCTAATGCAAGAGTGCATGCATTTCGTTGCTTCAGTCTCAGTGTGATTGTTCTGCGACCGCCCGCATTGATGAACGGCTACGAGTACGCTCCCATGTATACTGCGCCTGTCTTGCTAATATCCCGATTTTCTATGTCGCTGTTACGAGAACATACGACGCAGTACCCACTACTGTGCCGTGTCGGGGGTAAAAGTCGACATGTGATCGTGGAAATGATCGGGAGAGCTTTGAGCTTACGCGATGCGGATGGCATGGTTCTGGCACGCTGACGTCCAGCTCCCGGCATGCGGCCTGGACTGCTTTATGAGTGAACGTTATATCGTCGTCGCAGTCGCAAACTGCGACCCCACTCGCTTTCTTCTTCGTCTCTCATCCTGTCTCGATTAGTGCGCATTCCCCGCTTTATCCTGCGGTCAGACCTCATGGCGTCCTCTGCAACTTCATCTGCATCATCATTGGCAAACTCGATGCCATCATTACCCCCGGCTCGTGATATCCCATCTTCGTTCACAGCTAGTTTGAAGAGCTGGTGAGCAAACATACAGTATTGATTCAAATTGAACATGTTCCTGATTTCAATTAAGGTGGTCTCTTGGAGAAAAGGAGGGTGCGGCAAGTGAGGAGCGGCTCCTCAGGTGTGTTTACCGCTCGGCTTTCGCATGTTCACGAAACTAATTAACACTTTCATTTCCATCTAGGAACCTATCATATTTCAGACCTGCTGGTGCGACCACAACCCCCGACGAATCGTCTCCGGTCGTCGCACATAGTTCTCGGGTAGAGCTATCTGACCCCAAGAAATATATCAACACCTTTACTATAGAGTCTACTTCCCCATCACCATCAGGACCACCACCTGCGGTCGTTCTTCATGGCTATGGAGCTGGACTCGGGTTCTTCTTCCAGAACTTCCCCGCACTTGGCCGTTGGGCTGGCAACCGAGGAACCTCTGTCTATGCAATAGATTGGCTTGGTATGGGACGATCAGCCCGTATACCATTCCGCGTTAAGGCAAAACGTGAGGATATCCGTGGCCGAGTTGCAGAAGCGGAGTCCTTCTTCATCGACTCGTTAGAAGAGTGGAGAACTAAGATGGGTTTGGAGAAGATGACACTTATCGGACATTCGCTGGGTGGTTATCTCAGTATTGCCTATGCTCTGAAATACCCTACTCGTGTGAGCAAACTTATTCTAGTTTCGCCTGCTGGTATACCCCGAGACCCCAATAATACGACCGAGTACTCCCGCGAGGTGGCCGATCCGCAAGTGACGGGTGCATCCGATTCAGACCACGCTGAAGCAGCGTCGAAGAGCACCGTGGAGTCCATGCGAGCAGAACAACGGACAGAACAACGTAAGGAGAGTCGATCAAGGAGGTTATTCACATATCTCTGGGAAGAGGGATTCAGTCCATTCCAAGTCGTCAGGTCATTGACCTTCTGGGGTCCCATGCTCGTTGGGAAGTATTCAAGTCGTCGATTTATTGGATTGAGCGCGGATGACACGAAGGCCATGCATGAGTATATCCTCAATATCACAATGGCCAAAGGGTCCGGAGAATACTGCATATGTGCGTTCTCGTCTCTCTATTCAGTCCCCCTCGTCATCTCTGCACCTGAATCTCACACTTCGGCATTTTACAGCACATCTACTGGCGCCGGGGGCTCACGCCCGACAGCCGATGGTAGACCGAATCTCCGCACTGAAGATCCCAGTAACATTTGTTTGTGAGTCTCTTCTTTTGACACACCTTGTGAACGGCGGACACTGAGCTTATTGCGTATCTCCGCCTTGCAGATGGCGACAACGACTGGATGGACCCTGAGGGTGGAACTGCGTCTGTGGAGAATTTGCGACAGGCCGGAAACGGACAAGGCCGAATGTACATCGTTCCTCACGCGGGGCATCATGGTTAGTAAACTTAATTTCACTTACATCACTTGCCGTCATCCATACTAACTATGTATGTACTCTAGTTTATCTAGACAACCCTAAAGCTACAAACGATTTGTTAATCAAAGAGCTTGACCGCCCTCATCCTCATCCCCGTTAGATTAACGGAGTGTTGTTCTCCATTGGGATATGGACTGTATACTTAGATTCTTCTAGCATCATTCGTCGACTTGGGGTACCACGATCATTATCACTGTAACTATTTGCTGCATTTTTTCGCTGTCCTGTTCTGTACTTAGACATTGGTCGTACGACCTCATTTATATACTTACGTATCAAACGTACACATTTCTTAATGAAGTCAGCCCGTTCTTTACAATCATTGATGCAATTGTGATTGTAACTAAGGATTACACTGGGTGTACAGACCAATGAAATGAGCAATCGTAATACGACTGTAAAGAAACAGAAATCTACGTGCAAGTTTTAAGTATGATGCTAAACGTAGGGATATTATACAATAAAAAAGGGTACAAAGGGTTCTTCGAACGAGGCACAGACTGGACACTCTGAACAGGTCATGGAACTTGGAAAGAGTGTGAGCGCGCCGGCGGCAAGTGGTAGAAAGTGATTGGAAGATTGGGAAACAACAATGGGTAACCGATCGGAATTTATGATTTTGAGATGCGAAAACAAGCGAGAAACGAGAAAACGAGCGATAGCAGGAACAGAGCACACAAGAAAAGCCAAGAGCGAAGAGTGGGAATGATCTTGAAGAAAACGGGAGGCACAAATCACACAGCGTTTGGTTCGCTGTATGATGATGACCTTTCCGAGCTGCCCAGTTTTGTCTTGGAAGGTTCGTACCGGTCATCCTTCGTGTCCCGCGTGAGATCCTCGACAGTGGGGTCATGGTAGTCTTCGATGTCCTTGGTGATGCTCACAGTGATAGGCATATGCCTCATGGGCATAGACCCGATGGTAGCAACTTGATGCTCGGTGGCACGAGTACTTGCACCCATATGTGACGACGCTTTCCGAGTAGTGTCCAGTGCACCGGACATACGCAGGGTGATACGAATGGTAATGGCGGTGAATGTGATGCCCTATAGAATGGAAATAACACGGAGGGAATGTAGATCAGAAAAAAGAATCCCGCGATGAACGGGTTTGGGGAACGTACCACGAGCGGTGTAACAATCTCTAGCAGAATGTATTGCGCGTTGTAATTGATGCTGTAGAGAATCAACAAGATCACCTCGACGACGAACTGCAGAGCAGCCGATTCAACGAGAATCCGAAGGACCGGCATCAAGTTGCCTGAATCTGCACGGTAAGCCGCAGACCTACGGTCAGTCTGCCAGATACGGTACGCCATGAGGGATGTGGTGAGGGACGACTGTACAACGGCGGTAGCGTAGAAGATGATGATAAAGCGAGTAAGGCGGGGGTCAAAGACGGTACTTCCCGCTTTCTCGCTGGGGTAAAGACCACAAACGGCATAGCCAGAAACTAGACGGTGAAGGACGGTTTGTTAAGACGCCGACATTCTTGTCAAGGAAGCCGGAGATAAATACTCACCCAGTTGAACGATGAACAACGCGCAAGGGACAACAATGACACGCCAGTCACGGCTCCAGATAACCCAACAACGATAAATCTAGAAGGTGTCAAAAAACAATCAGAAAATAAGCGAGCGGTAGGATATATGGGGGGAACTAACGGCTACGCCATCTCCCAAAATTTCTTGCGTAGCGTAGAGAGTATCCTTGAAGACGTGGTCCCATGGAGCGAGGGCTCCGAGATAACCAACTGCACCACCGGGGCTGGTAGCGTGATCGACAAAGCCTCGTATCATACGGAAGCAATTCATGCCTGGAAGCACGGGGGAATCGATCAGTGGCGAGGGGAAGTGCAAGGAAGATCGTACGCACCGAGATGCATCGTGGCGATAATGAAAAACACGATGCCGGCGATGAACATAGCCTGACGCCACAACTAATCAGTCCTCGACTAACAGTAACATGCCGCACGAGACTCACTCTACTATGTCCATCCTGGAACTTGCGCAACGTAAGATTCACGTAGAGGGATGCGCAGAACAGCGAAAGAAAGACTCCTGCGAGGGGGGATAGAGGTCAGCGGATTCGATCGTCCCGACGACGAGCACTGGACTTGCCATAAACGAGGGCCTATAATCCCAAAATGGTTAGGGGTCGTCTGTTCGTAACAATAAAGTGATAGTGAGGGGAACGTACCTCAAGCCACAGGGAGACGATGAACGTCTTGTCAAGAGGAAACTGTGCCATGTTGGGGAACAGGTGAGGAAACACATTGGAACCCGAAGGGCCATTTTTATTGACAGCAGGCGTTTGATTCTAGAGACCCGTCTACACACGAAAAAGTGTTCCATGGTATGTGTGAAATCGGCATTAGCAAGGAAGGCCGTCACATGCATGTCGAGAAGTCAATTCAACAGCAAGAAGCATCTCCGTGGAATCTCGGCCGGGATCTATCACATATGGTCGAAAAAGGATCCTGTGTGTGTTGACCAGGCAATTAGAATCAATGGATGGACTTCGAGAAGTATTCTGTCAGTAGCCTGCTCCAACGAAGGTATAATCTTGTCCCACTCCTTCTAAAGTTGTCTCCCTTGTACCGTATATAGACAAGGGAATTCGGTTTGGCCATGAAAACTGTGTCGCCAATCACGCCAATCACTGTTGAAGACGATACTAGCACCAACAACGAGTGATAAAGTGAGATATCAATAGAATATGCCTGCAGCAGGCCAGGTCCTCGTGAATTAGGGCTCGACTATGAGAGACTTCCAGGGACTAGTGCGGCATGTCCAAGGAACACTGCCCCATAGTCCTATGGTGCATTTACCCGAGATTCGTTGAATAGGCATATGTGGTAGTCGATCACACCATATATTTCCAGTTGGGAACGAGTTGGCTAATAGAGATGAGGTGAGAAGAGAACGCGAAAGGACTGACATTGCTTCCGAGCGTCCCTTCGCTAAAATTCGTAATTTATGCATGAAACCGTGTACCTTAAACCCTTTGCGACCGGCTAGCACTGAAATAATGTTCATCATAAAAGTATTTCTACCTAGCGCGATCCAGATCTACTTTGAGGGTGATGGGGATAATCGGAATATCCTAGTTGAGTAAGTTGTACACAACTCAGAACGAAAGACTATCGGCTGAAGACCATAAACAGAGTTTTAGGGGAAACTTTGCATGACGACGTGTATGAAGAAGATGTGGAATGCTGACATAACTGACCTTCCATGAATGGGTGTGCGTTTGTGCAACCGGATATGGAGGGCAACAAGGTTCGTAAAAGGCCGTCGTGTATCTCTCCCACCCAGCAACGAATGCCAGCGAATACACGCTTCTGATGTTGCTAAGTTAAACTAAATGCCGTCTAGTCGAATTTTTCAATTGCCGAACAACGAGGCAGGCCGGATATGGTTTGTTACGAACTATGCGGCCCAATCGATCCTTGGACCTAGCGTCCTATTCTCCTCGTGACTGTTATGTATACTATCTCTATGGTATCGGGAATATCGCGGCGTCTTTCAGGGGACCCTAATATAAAGAGGCTGAACTAGAGGTCGACGCCATCTACCTAACATTACCCACTTTCACCAACATGCAGCCCATCAACACTAGTCTCACCAAACTTCTCAGTATGTTTTCCACACGTCCCCACCTTCATCACGCATGAACTGATAACCTTGACACCAGACATCAAAACCCCCATCCTGGCGGCGCCAATGGCGTTTGCCTCTACTGCAGAGCTCACAGCCGCAGTATCAGCTTCTGGTGGCTTTGGACTTTTCGGGGCTGGTAAGACTTTCTTCAGGAATATTCGATTCCTCCTAACTTTAGGATTGTAGGTTTCGATACCACCGAACAGTTGAAAGAGACCATCCAGACGGTCCGTACCAAATTGAGCCTTCCCAAGGGTGTCCCTGTCCCTATGGGCATTGGCTTCATCGGATGGATTCTTGACATGACTGAGCCTTCCGACGATCCCCGTCTGGAAGCCATTCTTACAGAACTCCCTGTTGCTGTTTGGTTTGCATTCGGTGAAGATCTTGGCAAATATGTTGCCCAAGTGAAAGCATTCGATGCAAAGAGAAGTCACAAAACGACTATCTTCGTGATCGTCAGCTCCGCTGCTGATGCTGTTCGTGCTGCAACCGAATGGGGTGTTGATGTTATCGTCGCGCAAGGTATATTACATCTCATCATGTCCTTGTTGAACCGTGATCTCATATGCCGCTTTAGGAAATGAGGCAGGTGGCCACGGAAGTTCCATTTCCCCTCCTCTGCTCGACCTTATTCCCTCTGTTCTTGCCGCTCTTCCTAATGGTACTCCGGTCGTCGCCGCGGGTGGTGTTGCTACGGGTTCTCAAGTAGCTGCACTTTTGGCTATGGGGGCCGCTGGTGTCGTTCTTGGCACTCGCTTCCTCTTCACCAATGAGTGCCGTTATACGGATCAGATCAAGTCCGTTCTCGTTGACGCCGATCTCAGGGCAACTCAAAGAAGTTTGTGCTTCGATGAAGTCAACCGTACCAACTTCTGGCCGCCGTTCCACGATGGACGTGCGATTGCCAACCACATTTGGGAGGATTATACTTCTGGCCTTACTCTTGAAGAGCGTATGAAGAAGCACGATGAAAGTAACGCAAAGGGGGACAAGGAACGACTTGTTATTTGGGCAGGTGTTGGCGCTGGATTGACTAAAGAGATCAAACCTGCTGCTGTACGTCGTCTCACGATTATTTCTGGTTATAACTCGACTAACATCCCGTACGCTTAGGATGTCGTCAAGGAAATCCATGAAAGTGCCATCAAATCTCTGAAGACCGCAGCTTCTCTACTCTCGTAATATATTCCCTAGCTAACGTAGTATCATAGTCGGTCTTTCTGGACGGGTAGAGTTCCGTTATTGGCAGTACAGTTAAAATGTTTATACCTAATCGCACGTGATTAATATACCAGGCGTTCGAGATCATCATGATTGTGTTGTGACAGGCCATCTAAAGATTATGTCTTCATTCCTGGGGGGCGGGACTTCGTAAAGGGTCGTGAAACGAACGAAATAACACTTCCGTGTTGCGATCCACAGCACTTGCCATATTTTGTTCAGTACGATCGTGTAGCGCCAGAAGGTGCATGGATTACCGGCGCCATATTGGAGAACAATGGACGATCATGTCTCAACATACTCACACATTCCCCAAGTCCCAATAGTGTTTAGACATTGCACAGCTTGCGGTAACTTTGTATTTGAAGATCGTGGATCGTTGTCTCGAAATCTGATCTACCAAAGGTATACTGATCGAATTTGAATGAATCGTTTCTAACTAGCACAATAGGCAATAGTAAATTCAAAATGGTCATCGCGACTAGATGGCTTGTCATTCAGGAACCCTGGCCTGGTGACACGAATAGGATGGCACCTAGAGGTCAGGACAAATGGTGTAACCTTGTTGGCGCCTGGCTCTCGCATATGCTCCAAGGTGCTACTGAAGTATCTCGTATTTACACACGGGACAGTGTACGTAGGCCCAGACAATTATGCTCTCATAACGTGGTCTACTCAGGTGTCTTTCTAATGCTAATGACAGCGTAATGACATTATTGTGAGGCTCAAGAAAGAAATCGATGTCGAGAACTTGATTGGAGCCCATCGTTGGAAAAGGTTCTGCTGCATATTACCCCCTGCATTTCAATCTATGGAATCGTATGTCTTCGAGTTTGACCGCAAAAGACTCGGCGATCCAGCGACTCGTAAGTCCATCTCATAGCGATATCCACCAATCCTTGACAAAGAGATACAATCAAGGTCAGTGGACGGAGCACGTTGGTTTGGAACATTTCGATGGTGATGTGTCGAGAATTAACTTAATGAAACCTTACCCTCCTCCGAGCTGGGACAGACCGACCAATAAGGACCTGAAAGATTTAGCAACGCGTAGGATGGCACCGCTGAGGGCTCGGACTCCAACTCCCCCTCCACGATCTCCAACACCAAGACCACCGTCGCCCTGCACACCTGCACCGATAGCTAGTCCACCTCCGCCCAATTTACCTGAGATGGTTTTTTCTTCTTCGAATTACAACGACTCAGCTCACAAATGCGTTTACAGGACGCATTTGTTCCTTACGAACAACATCCACACATGTCCGCTATCGACCCATCTGACCCTCTTGGCGAGACCGAGGAGCCGAACGAGATAAAAACTGATCCACCAGATGAACTTGAAGGTATGCTGTTTATCTAGTTAGAATCCTCACAAAAACAAATATCGCTTCATTAAGCTCCAAGCTTCAAGCTGGTATCGAAACTTGATCCATATGAACAAGGTGAGTAACATGAAATTGTTTATCAACCTTCTTCCATAACTTAAGGAAATATCAGAGGAACTCGCTGCACAGGCATTATTGCAAGAACCAATCGTCAATACGCCTGACGTACAGATGAATATTGAGGTTAAACCTGAACCTGAGGAAGGTAATTATGCAGACCGCGAAAATTTAACGAAACTGAGGATGTTATCTTCCCATCTTTTTAGCCCCCGCTGATGATCCCGAAGTTACTAGACAGTTGCAAGAAGCTTTCCAGGCATATCTGGCCTCGCAAGCTCAGCCCCCGGCAACTGAAGAAATACCTATAGGTACCGTCTACATAACTCGTGCCGACAAAACCAGTCTTGAGATAGTTTTCAGAAGCTCAGCAGCCCGAGAGACAAACCCAATCGATGTCACGAACACCACAAGTACCGGCGGGTGGGTATATTCTTTAGCTTGTCGGAATTTGTTCAAACCTTGGTAATGTTCCCAGAAACCATGGCGGCCATTTCGGCGTTGCGGTCTGCAACAATTCCAAGTTAGTGAAGCATCCCCTCCGTGGGTACGTCTCGTATTGAATATTATTGCCCCAGGTCGCGAGATTTCTCGCCAACCTACTTGGACGCCCGGTTGGTACTTCCAAAAATTTTGTTCATCAAATTATATTTTCAAGCCCTGGTAGATCCCCAACATGTCGGCCCTGTCAAGAAGGAGCGGTCTTCACCACCGATCTCCGACCGTCGGGGAGGTTTGGCAGAACGTCCCCCCTTCATCAAACCTGAACCTCAAGATATCGGCATCCCGCCTGCTCAAAGTCCTTCGGGTTCTGATTTGTACTCGGTAACGCCGCAAGCGAATTCAAATCTGACATCTATACAAGATACGCAACAAGGGCATCCCTATATGAAGCAAGAACCGGGGGATAGGGATTCAGGCGCATTGAACCCTTCAGGTTAGTAGTGTCGTTGGATACTATAATGTAGCTTCCCCCACCGACGCATTTCATTACAGGTGGTTCAGTGAAGGCGGAACCCATCGAAGCTCAAATTCCTTCCCACCAGAATCTGATCAGAGATCCTCGTCTAATCAAGACCCAAGATCCTCGGCTTCGCTTACGAGAAGGTATGTAATTCGTTGCCTCGTGTTTTATTTCTGGTCAAGATGTGCTTTGTAGCGGCGGCAGCTAAACGAGCGAGAGAAGAGGAAGAAGGTAAGATCGTGGGGTGGTATACATTCTGCGGGGCTGATCGTGATATTAGCTGCTCAAAAGCGAATCCGACGATGACCGAGTATCACAATGATGCGTATGCGAATACACGGATAACATTTCAACATGTTTCTCTTATGTACCAATATACATATATTTACCTGGATGTTCTACTCTCGAGTTCGGTGATTGATATGGGGTCATTCAGAAGTCGGGGATCTCTATTATGTCAACGTACTGTACTGATGGTATTCTGAACAATCCAATACCGTGGCGACCAGCTCGGCCTAGGCAGGTCAGAGGAACATCTGATCTACTTTTGACAGGATATATATTTTGCAAATTCTACGCTTAGAGCCGTCTAAGTACCTCGTCCAAGACTTCTTGTGTTTTCGATTTTCCACCAAGGTCTGGTGTCAAAACTCTACCTTCCCTGATAACTTCGTCTACAGCCTTATCAAGTCTATCCGCACCCTGGGAATAACCAAGGCGGCGAAGCATGAGAGCAGCAGAACGAATGGAAGCAAGGGGATTGGCAATGCATTGCCCCGCGATGTCAGGTGCTGAACCATGGACCCTTGAAAATATGTTAGATGATGGCGCGGGAGAAGAGAAAGGCTACATACGGTTCACCCATCACGAAAGAGTCGCCAGCGTTGATGGAGGGGACCAGTCCGAGGGAACCTACTAAAGCAGCAGCGGCATCGCTTTTGACAAAACGGTCAATATATTGCACCAGATGAGACAAGAGTGAACGTACGAGATGATATCACCATAAAGGTTAGGAGCGACCATGACATCATAAATTCTGGTGAATAAACTGTTAGTATTTGCAGTAATGTCCAAGTAATGAGGGCCTACTGGGGTTCACGGAAAAGTCTAAATCATACATAGATAAGTAATTAACCTTATATAGACTCAAGCATGTCATTTACCGGTACACAGCACTGTCAACGAGTTGTTCTTGGATGGTCACGTCGTTGAATCGTCCCTGTACTTCAGGTAGTCCAGGGACTGCACGGACAGTTTCTCGGAATAGGCCGTCAGTGACGGAGAGAACGTTGGATTTGTGGATAATAGTAACTTGCTGAAAAGCATGAAGATATTAATAAGGGAATTATAGAGTAGTATTCATAGATTGCGGACCTTGCGGGGACGTTGCAAAGCAAGGTCGAAGGCCATAACTCCAATACGACGAGATGCACGCTCAGTAATCAAACGAGTAGCACGAGCCTCCTTTCCATGTTCCCCTGTTTGTATACTCTCTTGTTTGACGTACTATCCCAAACATTGTTAAGTGAGCCACATTATAGAATGTGGGTGTATGAGGGACGTACAAGACACTCCTGTGTTTTCACGAACAACAACGAGGTCGACATCTGGTTTGTCCTCTGGGTTGGTAGCAACCTGTGAGTTTATGTCAGACATTGAACAATACATGTATTAAAGTACGCACAGAGATAACAGGTCGGATGTTGGCGTAAAGATCAAGGATCTTTCGTAGTCCAACGATTGGTGAAGAATATCCAGTAACCCTCTTTGAAGGGGAGCTGAGAGTGTGTAGCAATGCTAAGTTTCAGGTTCCTATATAAGCAAACATGATCACATACCTGACGGAACCAAACAGTGCACAGTCGCATTCCTTCAACGCACTAGACGAGAGTCAACTGATAGTCCTGAATATTCTGGGTGTCTGAACGCCTCACGCCACAGTATCCTCCGGCAGCGCTTCACCATGACGAGTGAAGTACTCGAAACCTGCTTCTAGTGGTACAAACTCCGGCTTCGGATGTCTGAACCTAATGCTTCGATTGCTTTCTGAGCGGCGGGTATGACCTCCTTGCCAATTCCGTCCGCAGGGATCAACCCAATTTTGAGCGAACTGCGAGTCGCGGTAGATAGCGCACGTCGAATGGGTGTCCTGAACATCGTGAAGATAGCGTCAAGTTAAAGTAATACGTAGAGAAAGCCAAATTACTGTCAAAGTTGACTCGGACGCTACGGCCGAATGCATCCTCCACATGTCTGTAAAATGGCGTCGATCGATCACGCATGCATGTCTCGATCACGTGTTGGACGCGTCTCTTTCGCGTCGTTGATTAGTCGCGTCGCGTTGATTGTGATTGTCGCTCAATTTCTCTTTGTATTATTCTCTAATATCGACCATAGTGTCCTCTATTTCTCATTCACTCCAGAGAGACGTCGAAATGGAACAAGTGTCGGAACGTCTAGCTTTCAAGAACCGTACCAACAGATGTGATGACGATGAATTTCCGAAGACTTTGTCGCAGGACAAGAAACGACCCGCCAATGAGGATAACAAATCGTCTAGAAAACGTGTCAAACTTACGTCTAATGTAGAGACGATAGACATATCCGATGAGGAAGATGATGTTGTCATACTATCTGGTACCTCATCTCGTCGTTGGTCTCTGTTTGCAATGAGAAACAGGGCGATGTCATGTGCACCTTTTGGATATTCACGATTACCTCAAAGTACGTCACAATACTAACATTAAGCACAAGTTCAAGCACCCTAACGCGTATCTCCAGTGTCTACGAACGCGCTTCTACGATCATTCGTCTCTTCAAATAAATCCGACGTGTATAAATGTCATTCTATCGACGCGTCCAGTTTCATGACTCTTCCATATGCTTGCGCATATTCACATCAAGCAAAACGCGGCGGTAAACCTCTACTAGCTGTGACTACGGAGCAGGGTACCGTACATGTCCTGAATACTGAAAAACGGAATGACTGGGACGTTGGTAGGTTACATATTCCTACTATATTCGAAATTTATTGACCATGACTTTAGAACCCCAGCGGACTGTCTTTCAACCGTATGCAAACGGTATATTTGACGTGCAATGGTCGCCTTTAGATACACAGCTAGCCACCGCTGCTGCTGGTTCTTCCATTCAAGTATCTACTCTCGACGCATCATCTTGTGATGCTAAAACCATACGCACAATGCACGGCCATGCAGGCACTGTCAAGTGTCTAGCATGGGATCCCAGAACGGACGGGTCATTGCTGTGCTCCGGCGGAAGGGATGGTGCTATATGTCTATGGGATCTTCGCCAGGATGCAGACAGCCCAGTCATCACTATTGCTGATGCTCATGAAGACACGTCGAAGGGTGCACGACCGCGGCCGAGGAAAGGGAAATTACCACTAGCTGCTCCCCAAAGGAGTATCACTAGTGTACTATATACAGAATGTGATCCCTATGGCGTGACTTCAGCAGGGTCGTTGGACGGGTGCGACGACTTTAACTCCATACAATTATGAAACGACATGCTGACCGATAATATAGTATTCTCAGGCATTGGGACTTCCGACTACCGAAGAAAGTTGGTGCTCGTAAGCCCCGCATTCAACCCACGCACAGTTCACCTCTCGATCCAACTGTCTACCTCGGTTCACACCGTGCTCGGGGAATAACCAGTCTCACGCCAGGTTCTGGACCAACAGCAGGATTACTGTTTGCACTCGGGCATGATTCACGTATACACACCTATAATTTGTCATCCCTCGTTCCACTCTCGGGGAACACGTCAAACCCAGAAGATGACACATACGCGTTCAGTCATCCCAACATGCGAAACACTTCGTTCTATGTTCGAACTTCGCTATCTCCTTGTGGACGATGGCTTGCGAGTGGAGGGGCTGAAAATGGGAGTGTGTATTTGTTCGATGTTAGTAATGCCGGTCGAGTCCAAGCCGGGTCCTGATAGCAGAGCGGTGGAATTGAAGGGTCAGAAAGGTGAAGTGGGTGCCGTTGATTGGGCAAATAATATGGTGGCCAGTTGTGCAGATGACGGCACTGTCAGGGTTTGGAGACCGGACATTTCGGTTTACCGGCAATGCCAAGAAGACCCCAAGGAGATGATGTGGAGTCACAGTTGGGCGACAGACGATTTGTAGAATATTATTTGACTCCAGGATGTAATGTACGATACCTCTTGCTAGTATAATACCCTTTCTTGATGCTTGTCTCGACTGTCAAGTGTTGCAAGATGAATCCAATGGAAGTGACATACGTCATTAGCAGGAGATGGAATGGTACAAACGGGTATGTAAATGTATGATGCAGCAGAATAATTAGGAGATGTCCGGAAGGTTTGCAAGAAATGCAATAGAGAATAGATGAATGGACTGTGAAGGAAATGGGCGAAGCAATAGATGGTGCTAGCTACTTCTTTTGTATTGCATTCACCAACCTAAAAATGTAACGAGTTAAGAGGTCAACGTCAGGGGTATTTTGCTGGAGAATCACGTACCAATCCAAACCCTCTTCGAGACCCTCCCCTTTGGTCGCACAGCTGCCTCTTACACTCCAATCCCTACCCTTCTCACCACCTGCCAAACCTAGCTGTTCACTGATTTCCTCGGGTTTCAACGCTCCCTCCATATCTTGCTTGTTACAGAAGACAAGTAATGGGACTCCGTTGAGCTCTTCCTCAGAGAGCATGGTAAGTAACTCTGTCCGAGATGTTTGTAAACGAGCAGTGTCTGCAGAGTCGATGACGTAGATGATCGCAGAGGTATTCGGGAAGTAGCAGCGCCAATATGGTCTATGCAAGCGAGAAGTTCAATATCAGTTTCGGTAGTGGAGTAGACAAAGATGGGTATGTACCGGATACTCGATTGTCCTCCGAGATCCCAAACTTGGAATTTGATGTTCTTATACTACATAGGCAACGAATTCAATTTCGAAGTGGGGTGTCGGTGCAGGGATGATACGGACCTGTACAGTTTCGACGTTAAAGCCAATTGCTATAACACCAAAATAAGACTCTCAGAATCATTGCATGCAATGAATGTACTCACTCGGAATGGTTGACACAACTTCTCCGATCTGGCACCGACAATGTTTAGAACATAAACTTAAAGCGCAGTCATCAGACGAACCTGTAGTCTGTACAAAATAGTAGTCTAGAGCCACAGAACACCGTCAATATGAATTCCACACAAACTCGGAGAAAGCACATCAACACACCTTGCCAGCCGAATCGAGACCAAGCATCAATATCCGCACATCCTTGTCCTTACTCCACCGAACGAGCGACGTGATTGACGTAAAGAGAGAAGATATTGAGAGACCCATATTTCCAGAAGTGAGAGTACAGCGAGAGAAATGATAAAGCAAAAGACAAGAGTTAGAGAGGAAACTTGGACGGAGGTGTGAGTGTGAGTGAGTGGTCGCCGGCTATGTCAGCTACTGTGCCAGCGCTTCGTGGGACTACATCTCGATCGTCTTTGGTGCCTGACCCAATTTGGTTCCTGTGTTCACGCTCTTTACTATTCCCCCGTCCTTACAGTCGCTATGGGTTCATCCACAGCTATCGCTGATGCCCCTCACACTACGCCAAAATCATCCAAGAAGTCAAAACGAAAGTCGAAGGATGTGGATTCGAAACCGCTTGGGTCTGCACACGACGATACAATTGCTATAGACGAGAATGCTCAACTTGAACCTGGTGCGGACTCGGAAAAAGCAAAGCGAAAATCAAAACGGAAGAAGGAGAGTAAAGCAGATGATGGCGGGGAGCACAAGAAGAAGAAACGGAAAGTCCGAGTCGACGAAGACACTGCCGCTCTCGAAACAAACGGCGACGAACCAGATGCGGTGATGGAGGACGAGAGGGTTTTGGAGGAGAAAAAATCAAAGAAGGAAAAGAAAGAGAAAAAGAAGGTCCGAATCTCTGATGTGGTAGAGGAGGCACCTAATAACAAAGGTACTTTATTTATAACGCTACTCTTCGTTGTGAACTCAATTATTCATCCACCAATCACAGATGTTTTAACGTCTGAAGACACCTCTCCTCCCAAAAAGAAGAGGAAAGACAAAAAGACCTCTTCTGATAAACGGGAATCGAGAAAGAAAGATAGAGAAGAGAACGAATCCAAATCCCGACGGAAAGCTAAGGATATAGACGAAGCAGACCCAGAAGGAGACGAAGAACTCAACGACCAAGCACGTAAAGGTCAGAATTCTTGTGTGCAATCCGGACTGGGATCTAGAACTCTTATTGATTTTCTTGCGTTATATTCACAGCTCTAGGATACGCATATCTATATGTAACGAAACGAGAGCAGTGGAAGTTCGCCAAAGCACGACAAAACTGGCTCGTTCGAAATATCTTTTCGCAAGAAATGGTATGCACAGCTCACACCGTCATCCGTTATTCCCTCGACTAAACTGCATGTTTAATTCCCTTAGATTCCAGAGAAGTATCTCGAACATGCGAATCAATATTTGCAAAGCGTCCAAGGCGGGGTCCGTGAGGTACGTCTTTCCCTCGACTCTACTACGAGGTTTTTTTCTGATCTTACCTTAGAATCTTCTAAAACTATGTCGCGAGGCTACAGTCGAGGTGACCTCAGACCCTCAGCCGGAAACTGCAGAAGGTCAGACCGCAGAAGTTCCAAAACCGGAGGATTCTGTGAGACGAATACGGGCGCAGACATTACTAACCTTGCTATCAGAAGAGACTTCATAACACTATTCGTTCCTCCGTCTGTAGTTCACATCTTTCCGAACCCTTCGTTCGGAAATACAGCCTTATTCAGGATATCGGTGACCCTGCACATCGGTATTTCTGACACAAATCACACATTTCAGAATGACTTCCCAACAGACAACACTTTATTACTTCGACACCCTTCACCACAGCGAGTAGACTAAACCAAAACAGCTAAATCAATTGCTGTACATGACGTGCATCGAGCAAACAACTTCTAACGAATAACCAACTAAGAATGTCCAACCTTAGGCCCCAACGGCAATAGGAGTAGGTGCGTGAACCGCAGAGGGGATAGAAAGGACATCCTTGCGTGCAACCTGCAAGTGATTAACAGCAGGAGTGACCTCGACGGGACCAAGGAGGTCGTTGAATTTCTCGCGAGTAATCCTGACCGCACGGGAATCGACAACACGGCTATGACCAGTCCTCAACAACTTGGGTGCAGTGCCATCGACCAAACCAAGGTGCTCATCCTCCCAAATAGGCTTAACGGGTTTGGCGTTAGCCATGCCAACGCCGGCATGTCCTCCCAAAGCCTTCCAGTCCGAAGTGCGCTTGATACCGAGTTCAGTGAAAGTCTGGTTAACAACGTTGGCGACGCGAGCAATCTGGTCGACGGTGTGGCCGGGGGTGACTGTGAACCTGAGACGTTCCTCGCCGCGAGCAACCGTGGGGTAATTAATGGACTGAACGTAGACACCGTGCTTGGAGAGCAAGGTGTCAGAGGCAGCCTTTGCGAGGGCAGCATCACCAACGAGGACAGGGACGATGTGCGAGGGACCGGGGATGACAGGGATATCCATAGACTCGAAACGAGACTTAAGCTGACGAACGTTCATCTGCTTCAACTGACGATCACCCATGTATTCGCGTTGGTAAGAGATACTGGCTCGAGCACCTGCAACGTTTACGGGAGGAAGAGAAGTAGTGAAGATGAAGCCGGAAGCGTATGACCGGATCATATCAACGAAGTCCGTAGAACCAGCGATGTAACCACCGACAGCACCATAAGCTTTTCCGAGAGTGCCTAAAAGTAGATTAAGCTTTATAAGGTATTACGTGAGGGTCGGTGATAAGATAAGCTTACCAGTAATGATGTCAACACGATCCATGACTGAACCTTTAATTGGTTCAGGACTATTTCCAGCGCGGACCTGAGCCTCCCAATCGAGATGTTCAGCGACACCTGCTCCGTGGGGTCCGTAAAGACCAACAGCATGAACCTCATCAAGGAAAGTGAGGGCTCCGTACTGTTTAGCAAGGTCGCAAATCTCTGAGATAGGACCAATACTGCCACACATGGAGTAGACGCTCTCGAAGGCAATGATCTTCGGTGTCTCCTTAGGGTACTGCGCCAACTTGGCCTCTAAATCCTGCAAGTCGTTGTGCTTGAAAATAACACGCTTTGCCGTAGAGTGTCTCATACCCTGAATCATAGACGCATGATTCATGGAATCGGAGAAGTAGACACACCCAGGCAACTTGGAGCCCAACGTGGCAAGCGTTGCGTCGTTTGCGACATAGCACGACGAGAAGACAAGAGCAGCAGGCTTTCTGTGTAGCTGGGCTAACTCGTCTTCAAGGGCGAGATGCATGCCGGTGTTGCCAGCAATGTTACGGGTTCCACCTGCACCATGACCGTATGTATTCAGAGTGCGACTACCAAAAATGTCAATATATGCGCTCGGAAAGGAGAAGGAAGTACTCACTGCATGGTCTCAAGGACGACTGGGTTATTTCCCATGCCAAGGTAGTCATTAGCACACCAAACCTCGACCTCATCCTTAGGGTCGCCGGTATGAGCAATAGGGAACTTGTTTGCAAGACGGTTGATGTTGTTGAAGTAACGGTAGGAGGAATCCTGGTGCTTTTTCTCAAGCTCGGTAGTGTAGAACTGCTCGTAGTTGAAACCTCCGGCTGCGGCGGTTGCTTTGGCAGCTTCGGTGGTTGCCTCGGCGTGGAATGGGCATCCAGCAGCGGCCTTGGAGGAGGACGCTTTGGGGACAGCCTTGGTAGCCTTCTGCTTCTTAGCCTTGGAAAGGTCCTCGGCCATACGTGCGGCAGCGAGAGCCTTGGAGGCATGAGGGCACTTCTCGACATTTTCACCGGAAGTGAAAAGACTCTTGTGGTGATGCATGTTGCTGACCTCGGCATTACCGGCTATGCTAGCATAGCCAGCGACCATTTGGTTAGAGCGAACCTGGAGGGCAGGGCCCATGACGGGGCATCGGGTTGCTTTCTCCGTGAGCTTTGACAAGGTAGGGTAGCGAGAAGACGCAGAAGTGCAGAGGGTGCGAAGAGTAGAGGTCTTTGTGCGGCCCAAAAAGGGGCAAGAGGCCGTATACTTTGCGAGAGAGGAAAGCTTGTCGAGCATCGTCGAGAGGGACGTTGAGACAGCAGGGGGGGACGGGGACGGGAAATTGAAGGAGGAGGATTGGTCGTCGTGTCATCTTTATGAGCTACCTCTTATGGGCGGCTTACCTAAGCTGACTCACATCTCACGACTTTTATGACATGAATCGGAGGGCGTCGATTGGCTGTCCGGCAATGCTGCACAAGATCGGAGGCTTAGTACGGGGAGCGTACTTGTCCATTACACACTACTATAGAACGTCTATTCCAATCTATCCAACAATACATAGGCACGGCCCCCATTAGCTCGGCTCATCATTCCTCTCACGACTGTGAAAGGCTCCCCAGGCAACTCTCAAGCACATCCACCGCCAGATCGACCTCTTCCCGTCCCACATTCAAGCTGGGAACTAGTCGCACAGCGTCCTTTCCCGCGGTCAGCACAAGCACTCCCCGCTCCCTTGCCATGTTCACCAGCTTGCCAGGGTGACTTGCGTCCTTGAACCCTAATCCGAGAATCAAGCCCCGGCCTCGGACAGTCGGAAGTAAGATGTCGGGGAACCATTTGGGCAGCTGGCTCAGACGCGCTTGCAGATATGTACTGGTTTCTGTCATGTTCGATACGAACGCCCGTTCAGATAGACGCGACAGGACATAGTAGCCCAGTGCACAGGCTAATGGAGACCCGCCGAATGTTGTCCCATGGGTACCTGTAATATCATCCCACAACACCGTTTCATTCCACGCCCCCAAGTCAATTACCGACTTGTGTTACTCACCAGCTGTCATTGGTTCTGCAATCTTGTTACGCATTAACACTGCGCCAATGGGGAACCCATTCGCGAGAGGCTTCGCCATTGTGACTATGTCGGGATGACACTCGACAGGATAAGCAGAATGTGTCCATAACGTCCCACTTCTGTAAAGTCCACACTATGCACGGATTCAAAGGTCAGTACATATGGCATAAGCAGAGTAATGGCCTCATCAATATTGACAAGGTAAGGGATTGCCGAGATGAGAAGAAGTAGAAAAGAAGCAATCTACACACCTGGATTTCGTCAAAGATCAACACAGCACCGGTTTCGTCGCATCTCTTTCGCAGCTTACGCAGCCAGTCCATGTCCGCTGCATTTATTCCCCCTTCTCCTTGAATAGGTTCTAGGATGACTGCTGCTGTTTTCTCAGTAATCAACGTGTCCAGACCGTCGGTCTGATTCAGTTTTCCAACCTTCACTCCAGGAAGCAATGGTTCGAATGGTTTCTGGTACTTCGGGTTGGTGGTCACACTCAAGGCACCCATAGAGCGACCGTGGAAGGCCTGTTCGAAACACACAATTTCGTACTTGTCGCATGAAGGATCATCCCACGTTTTTCCCGCCTTGGCGGCCCACCTCTGTTTCCCAGTGAAACGGGCGATCTTGAGCGCACCCTCATTTGCTTCGGTCCCTGAGTTGGAAAAGAATACCTTTGCGCCGTGGGCTTCCCCGACGGGTGGGTTAAGAGAGCCAGCCTCGTAACCCAGACCACCTTCTTTTTGGGTCAACGTGACCAGGAGTTCAGCTAGTTTGGGTCCCCATTGGTGGTGGAATGCATTGCTTGTGTGAGACAAAGTTTCCGCTTCCCTGCCCAAAACCTAAAATATCGCATACATCCAAGTAATTGGACGCAGAACATAAATAGAAGCAATTATCAGTCCTCTGGTCACTCCACGTATGATTGGTGATGAAATGCCGAGTAAAGGGACTCCCACAGAAATCTTGGTTACTTTGTAACCGTGAGAGGATATGAAGCAAATGGCCATGCAGAGATAAATGACCACATGAGATATATTTTAAGACTCTCACCTTGACGAGACCGTCATCGGCATGTCCAAGGGCATTCACAGCGATACCCGCACTAAAATCCAAATACTTGCGGTGCTCTGTGTCCCAAACATAGGCCCCTTTTCCATGTGACAAGACGAAGGGAGGCCTGGCATAGACAGGAAGGATGTACTTGTTTGCGCGGTCGAGGAATGTTTTGACGGGAGGCGAGATGGAGGATGCATCTTCAGGGTGTGTTACACTTGTGTATTTTGTAGACGGGGCAGTTGGGATGGAATGAGCTGGGGCTGCCTAGAAGTTGCTTCAGCTACGGAATGCAAATAACGGAATCGGACATACCTCCGAAGTGGTTGAAGCATACCGCACAGACCGACCTACTCGTCCTCGAAGAGCAACACGTCCCAAAGATTTGTGCATCACCGTCGCCGTTACGAACTGCGATAGGTCGACGTTAAGTTATAAAGTAAGGGTCGGAATAATGTCCGAGCTCGCTGCTACCAGTAGGGGTGACACGCTTCCGAGTCATGGCGGTGGTTCGCGATAAAAAATGCTACAGGCATCACATGATTTCTGTCAATAACGTTCTTCCTGTCGATCTTGGCTCGAGCCTCTTGCAATTTCGAATGAAGACAGGTTATGCAATACATGATACACTACAAGACATACGATTTGAAAGGGACTAACATAGGCCTTGGAGCAATAGCACAAGAGAAAGACAGTCACAGGATATACCCAAATGAGACTATCTAATCCCTACTACGGCTGCTAGACCTACTACTAACAGACATGGAGGAATCACTTGAAACGGATCTTCCACGACGAGGTCCTCGTTCGCCCCTAGGAGGTGGGGTTGGAGAATTCGTCCGATCACGTCCTCGTCGGTCAACTTGCATAGGAGAACGAGACCTGGATCTGGACCGTGAGGTCGAGGGTGACCTTCCTCGACGAGGTGGGGGAGACCTTGAACGCCGCTCGCCTCTCTCAAGATCACGGGTGCTTGGAGGACGAGGAGAGGGTGAGCGAGAAATATCGCGTTCCGCACGAGAAGGAGGCTCGACAGAACCTGAGCGACGGTAAGGAGCGCGAGGTCGTGGAGGTGGTGATCGTGACTCAAATCTTCGTCGAACGCGGGGAGGAGGTGAGGGTGAACGCGATGGAGGGCGATGGTGAGAAGGTGGCGAGGGTGACCGAGAATCAACCCTTCTCCTGCGGTCATCCCTATCACGAGGTGGTCCACGACGGTCGGGGCTTCGACTACGTCTGTCGCGCGAATCCCTGTCACCGCGACGAGGTACAGGTGGAGGAGGCATTCTTTCCCTCCGCTTCATCTCTTCCTCTCGCTCTTTCCTTCTTCGGTCTTCCTCGCGTCTCCTCAAACGGTCCTTCTCCCTCCTTTCAGCTTCCCACTTCTCCTTCTGCGCCTGCATCCGGGTTCGTTCTTCTTCTCTCGCCCTATCTCTTTCCTCTCGCTCCCCTGCTCGTTTTCTCTTCAATTCCTCCTGCTTCTCCCTATCGAAAGCATCTCCCTCGGTATAATCTCTTCTCGTACCCAAAGCGCGTGCCATACGATCAAGTTCATCTTTCTTCGCGGCAGCAATACCATGCGTGTCCGAGGGTTTCAGACTTTTAGCATCAGTAGCCATTTTGTTAAGGTTGGCAAGCAATTTTTCTCGGAGAGCATTCACTTGCTCCTCAATGTCGGCTTCATCCACGCTACAAAGCAACTCATTAGAATCAATTACAGCCGCAAACCGAATACCACATACCCCTTGTCTTCGAGTTCCACCTGCAACTCCAGACATTTAACCTCCACTTTACGTTTCTTTTCATGCTCTAGGATTTCAGCATCGGGTTCTCGGTGCTTTGGAGGGGGGGCATTCCATGACTGAGCACGTTCCGCTGCAGTTTCATGGTTCCTCAAAACCGACATGTTACGAACGACGTAGCCATTAGTACCACTAAACGAACAGCGTTAGTCAGCTTTAAAGGCATCATAAGTTGGATCATACCTTCCACGAGGAGTCGTTAGACCTATACCGTTATACATCTTGCCGTTGGTCGATGTTCACGTTAAGGATGCAGAGTACTGTACTAATACCGAGTGCGATACCCGGCGCTTCAGTTCCCCAAACGGGTCGAGCAGGCGCTTGAGGCTCCTGAGTCCTTCACTGGCAACTTCGAAACTCATTTCAAAACTCAGTCATTGCACAAAAGTAATTCTTCCTCTCGATAAATATTTCTCAACACACTGATTGAAGCTAATTTCGGGATAAACCTTCCACTCGATGACTTGATCGTTGTTCAACTCACTTACAAGTTTGGGCTGCATGTCGAAAATAGTCACCGATGTCGAGCTTGAATGGAACGAACATATACTATTACAGCCTACAACAGATACACATAGTGACTGCAAGATAGATGAGAAGGATCAGTAATAAAAGATGAAAACCACCGAATATCAAAAGCAAAGTCCAAGTCTGCTCTATCTCTGCTCAGACTCCGCTAAGACAAGAGCGGATGCCTTGGAAGTTCTGGGCTTGATTGAACATTTGAATTCCTTTGGATGACTGACGACATAACAATCAGATCTCGCGCACTCAGTATACGAGATGCGTGTCCATTACCTTACAGTGCCCGAAGTATATTCACCCGAAGGCTCCACAACGACGCCATTCTCAACTGCCTTCGAGATATCAAAGGTAGTCAAAACCATGGTGCACGCTATGAAGACAGATGCATCGGCAAGATTGAGACCTTGTAGTAAATGAATGTAAGTGGATAGCCGAGGAAAATTATGAGAAAAACACGATTACCTGGACAAATTCTAAGGAAGAACATAGGTTATGTCAACTCTCAGCGTCCTACTATATTGGAAATTAAGAACATACCTCCGACCAAAGCCAAAAACAAAGTCCCGAGGATTCCGATTGGGACTGGAGCTTAAATAGCGGTCCGGATTGAATGCTGACGGATCTGGGTAGATTTCAGGATCACGTAGGAGAGCCCTACACGACAGTGAGGATAACAACTATAGAAATAAAATAAATATGCGGCTTACCAAATGTTAGCAATGATGATACTATCCTTCGGGATCAAATAGCCTTTGTAGATGTCGTCCTGCGACGCACGATGAGGTATTCCTAAACAAATGGGCGGTAAGTCTTTGTAGATGTTCAAGGCAACAAATGTCCCTTGCCTAGTGGTGCGACCGGATTGAGACGAAGTACTTCATTTATTACTGCTTCTACGTAGGGTAAGTTCTCCCGATCAGCAAAGGTAGGAAGTCTGTCTTTCCCAACTACTCGGTCGACCTCTTCCTGTGCCTTCCGTTGTATTTCGGGATGCAAAGTCATTGCCAGGAAGAATGAATAGGTAGCGGACACGGTCTGTGGAAATCATAAAGCCATCGTCAAGGTCTCCTAATAATCAGACGGACGTACTGTATCTGCGCCTCCAGCATACATGGAGGCGGCTGACCATTTGATATTTAGTTCTTTCTCCGTAGTAAGCGTTTCGGTTTCCAAAAGATGTCTTGCATAACTCGGCACCGCAACGCCTTCATGCTTAAAGTTATGGAGATGATGGCATTAGCAGTCACATAGCCGCACAAAACGTAATCGTTCCAGTGCTCACCATTTGTTCCTTCACCATGGCGAATGGTCTTTCGACCATTTCAGTCACCTCCGTTCTCCATATCCCTGCTAACTTCTGGAAATTGGCACCAGGAAACCAGCTAGGGACGTAGCGCAAGACCGGTAAGACATCGACCAGGAAAGCACCTGGAGTAGTGGTCACAGTGAAATTCTCCATAGCTTTATCGACCATATCGACATATGGATCTTTCCCTTCTGTGACACTATAACCGTATGTGATCATCATAATGATAGCACCTGCAGTCCTAGAAAAACACGATTACCACGAGGCTAGATAGTATTATGTTAAATCTACCGTGACAACGTACTTTCGAATATGCTCGTGTACATCTTCGGGTGTATGGATGAGACGTCTCAAAAATTTGCGTGACTCAGCCTCGATGAGTCCATGGAGAGGTTGGAGGGCACTTTTGCTTCCCATTACTCGGCTGAGATACCGACGGAATTCTTTGAACCTATCATTATATTGAGTGAGTGCAAGGGAGCCATCCCAACCGACCAACTCGCCGCCCATCGTGAACGTTGGTCGGTCGGAGTATGTAGTGCCTCGTTTGTCGAGAAGCGCGGTCGTGTCCTCAGCAGAGTGTAAGAAAATGAAACGTTTCCCGAGAACATTGACATGAATGATGTCGCCTACAGACGGCACTATCAGCAACTGCTCGTCATAAAGATCAAAGAAGTATTTGCGTACCCCATCGTTTAGTCCATTTAGCGATGGCGAGCCATTCATACGATGTAGGCATATCGAGCACATTGCCTACCAAGGGGAGGCCTTTCGGACCTGGAGGTACGGGTGGTCGGTTCCTGCTGATCAAGTACTGACGAAGAATGTAGAGGCCTAAAGCAACGAGGGTGGTATCGAGTATGAAAAGGGACGATGGCATTGTGTCGATAACAAGCTAACCACACCGCTGGTTCATTGGAAGACCATACACGCATATATAGGATATGATTAAGGTTCACGAGGACATCCCGAAAAAAAGCATCCATATCGGAGCCCCTGCCAATTGATTTGTGAAGGACTCCTCGTGTAGGTCATAATATGAGCGACTCTACCCAATTCTGGACAAATTCCTATATCTGAGATGTAACATTTAAATGCTGGTGATGCTATGACAAGACATTATTGGAGCATTCGACCTATGAAAATTCCGGAATTACTCACATGCAGATTTCACAAGACTTTCACAAGCCTTCACACCTGACGATGGACAAGTAACGCCCATTTATATGGTGGGGGTCAGTGCAAGGATCCGTGATGCATGAGAAGGATCAGAAGTTATATGCATTGTATCACCGAATAGTGCGAGCATGGAACTCGGAAGCGAGATTGCGATTGCGATTGAACGCCCAAACGGGTTACGATAGGAAGACGCCAGCGACCTCGAACTTGCATTCCAAGCGAGATTTAGAGTGTGTTAGGTTGAGAGGTTGGGTCGTATGTGCTACAGTTCCAAATCACTGATTTGTCTCAAAACATGGGTAACGGAATGTAGACAATACGCAAACAGGGACTATGTCCTGCATCGCTAGACGAATGTGGATGCTAAAGGTTTTGACATTCGTTCAAACAATCGAGTCAAACTCACGGAGTTGATTGAAGACTAGACTTTATTAGCCACACGATATCAGTAGGAAATGGTTTCTCCATATGACAAACATCTGACACAGCAAAGTGCATCGACCAAGTCTCAAATGTATGACCACCGAAGACCAAATCTTTGGGAAAAGCACATTTTCGAATAAGTGAGGGACCTGGAAAAATGCGTCAATCTTAGGGTAATCACCTAAAAACAGTCGATACTGTACCGCGAGTTTGTGCCTTTATGGGAATAGTGTGGTACTCTGTCTTGATGTATGTGACATCTGAGCGAACGGCCGGTCAAAGAGTTATATCTACTTGACGAGAAGATTTAAGGTGAGCAATACCTTACACACAACCACCCCAAAGTTATACGTGCATTCCGCTGGGAAGATTACTGGAATTTATATACAGTATTGACAGATGTCTGGCTTCTCTAAGAATATCATATCTATTGGACCTAAAGCATGAAGTGCGGATCATTCTTGTAGCTTTCGTAGTCTGGGCGGGCTAGCGACTTCAAAGCTACTCTCTTGTCCGTTTCTATATCCTCTATAAGGCCCTCTGAATGCTTCGTCAGTATACGGCCTCTTGGAATAATATCGACTATACCTCTAGAAGTATAATCTAACTCCGGGCGTATATAACCTAGCACGATCGCATCCATTGCATGTCCGTAAAAATCAGATCCGAAATCATGCATGATATGGATCTCCTGCATAATGTTTTAGAATAAATACTTCACGATCTTGATCAAGAACTGACCGCCGTCAGCTGCTGGTTATGATAGAATGGATTGTAGCCTAAGCTCATAACCATCGGTAGAACAACGGAATCAACGTCCGATAGGACTTTCTTCCCTTCTGCATTGTGAGGTGAAACTCGAGCCCAACCATAGTAAACACCGGTTTGAGTAACCGTGCTCATTGGCGGTAAAGACTCGTCAGGGAGATTCGCTAATACAAGTAACAATGCTTTGAACGAACAATTTCAAGAATATACGACCAACTTACCTGTAGGGCAACCCAAATCTTTCCCCCCTCTGCCGAACCCCTTCTGGACAGGCCCAGATAACAGGATTGGGAACGGCGGCTCTGGGGTATCAGGACCGATTATAGTAGGCCTTGCTTCTCGGAAAGTTTCCGTACGCAACGGCGCAGGTGGTCGTTCATGTGTGGCCTGTTCAGCAGCAGTCTCAGGCATTGTCATGAAGGAGGATAAGATGAGGATAGATTAGAGACGGTGGACGGGCTTGACTCGAACATGGGAATTATCCGTAAGAGTACCGCAAGACGCACAGCTCGCTTCCGATCACGATGAAGACTCAGAAGAGGCAGCGCGCTCCAGTTGTCCACCTCTATTCTGTACCACCATGTCAGCCGCTTACTATCCCCCCTCACAGTCCTACGAAACTTATCAGGGCCAGGGGACATATCCTAATTATACTCCTCAGGCCCAGTATAACAACCAATATGCTCAGTCGGGATCAACATCATATGCAGGGTATCCGCCATCCTCTCCAGCCCCAGAACCCATTTCTGCCCCAGATATTCCTGCAATCACGTCAGAAATTGCTTCCCGAATAATTCAGAGGCTTATCTCTAGTGAGCTCCACCACGCCGGATTTGATGCAGCTCAGCCAGCTACGGTGTTGAGACTCGAGCAAGAAGTCGTAGCATGTCCGTCATATTGTAGACTCTTATCTAGACTACTATTCTAAATTCAATTTGCAGTCTTAGAAAACATCTTTCGATTTGCGCATGACTCTGCAAATCATGGGAACCGATCTGGTCCTATTGCCACTGACCTATTGGCGGCGTGCAAACATCATGAGCTCGAAGTAAAGGATCTTCGCAAACTAGTGTCTGCAGCAAAGAAACGGAAAATAGGTATGTCAATTTGTATGTTCAAACCCTAGCACCCTTGTTAAGTTTCCTGCACAAAGAACTTGAGGATGAAGAACTTGTGCTTCCTTCCATGATACCTCCTCCTTCACGTTCCCCATCACCGGAACTTCTGAGTTCTGACGATGAGGACGCCCCTCCGATGGTCCCAACAACTCTTAGAGGTTTACCCTTGAATTATCTTCCTGCCCTTCCTCCGAAACACACATACCTCCGAACCCCAGTACGTTCACTTAGCCTGACTAATTGACATATGTCCTCATTGTATTGTCGTCAGGCTTCACCTCCAAAGAAGGCGGCGTTGCCTTCATTGGAAAAGAAACTCAAAAACGCAGGTCTAGTACAAGAATCTTTGAAGAATCTCTTACTGGCAACAGAAGACAGTGCCGATCAGGACGGAGAGCTCTTGGGAGCTATCGTCAACTGGGAATCGACCACCCACCCACGTAAAAGGTGGAGAGTTAGCCCATGAGGGACTTACTGCTCATTCTAACACTCGACATCCTTCATATTGCTTTGAATTATTTGCTTCATTGTATTGTGTCTTCTGTACCATGTACTATACATCATCAATATTCGATTTACTAGCTAAACGTGCCGATTTTCGCGCGGGCGTAGATTCAATATGACTCTTCAAACCCCTTCCCTTTCCCCTCCCTCTCCCTCTCCCCCTCCCTCTAACTGACGGCACTGATCCATCAGCAGATTGGGGCAAGTCACCAGGCTGCTCAGTCGTCTCTGCGGTCTTAGTAGAAGGGGCTTCAGCAGTAGCTGGGGCAGGTGGACAGTCAATAGTATCAGGTACGTTTGTGCTTTGTATTTCCTGTTCGCCAGCTTTACGCTTCTTATTTGGGAGCGATCTTGTAGTGGGTTTCTTATTCCGGCCACCTTTTTCGTGCACAGTAATGGCAGGAACGTTGGGAGACTCAGTAGGTGGTGTTGGACTATGAGACGGCCCAGGTTGATCCGGTTGTAGATGTGGATCCTCCGGAATAATAGTTTCAGTAGCTTTCGTAACCTGTTTGCGACGAGGTTTGGGTCGCGATTTCGCTGCTGGTGGTGGCTTGATGATAAATTCAGAGCCAGATAGACCAGCTTCCGGTGTGTCCATAGCACCGGAACTTCCACTAGACACGACAGCGACGGCAGTTTGGGAAGTCGTAGGTGGAGACTTGGTTTGAGCGAAGAGTACTCCCCGGATCGTGGTACCGCTGGGTAAGACGGACGCTGCTGCCGCCTCTTCCCTAAGTCGTCGTTTGGATAATACATGGTATCTGCTTCGGCACTAAAAATGGATGGTGAATTGTTTTCAAGGACGTTGGATGTGGAAACACACCATATTATCCGTGCGACCATTACCCAGGATCCGACTTATTTCCTTCCATTTCCCTTCACCCACCTGTTCGACGGCAGCTAACAAGGCTTGGTCTTCTGCTTCTGCCCATTTCCCCTTTGCGAGGGTTGGCGATAACTTCTCTTGCCATCGTTCGCGACATTGTTCACTGTTGCGGTTTGGTAAGAACTCTGCAATTTCGGACCAAGCGGTGCCATAAATTTCTACAGCATCGCGTAACCGAGCATCCTCTTCTT
Organism: Cerrena zonata; assembly: GCA_038087015.1. NCBI lineage: Eukaryota > Fungi > Basidiomycota > Agaricomycetes > Polyporales > Cerrenaceae > Cerrena > Cerrena zonata. The sequence goes on from JASBNA010000001.1 coordinate 528,767, forward strand.
CGGTCCAAGGAACTCGGCTGATGGAGGGATCTAGTGAGCGCATGTACCGACTCTGACATTGAGTCGCAGTAACATCTTCGGATACCAATTTAGCCACTACATAGATACGGTGAGTAACGAGGGATAGCATATACAAATATAGAAATACCCTGCTGCCAATTGACAATACCATATATTCGGATTGCTTCAGTAAGTCGACGATCACTTTCAGGAGACCAAACATGAGTCTTCCGAGGAATAGCGTATCGCAGACAATCCACTGGAATGCGATTGGTCTAGAAGTGGGACACATTATGAGAGAGATATCCAATAGACATCGAAATGCACCTACTCCAAGTTTCTGAGCCACTTCAACCCAGTCGATTTCATTTTCCCTATAACTCTCATCGAGTTCTTTAACCCGAGATATTTCACCGGGTGTCCAAGGAGAATGATTATGATGAGGTCTTCTCGAACCTAACCATTTAATCTTGCATTCTTTGGCTGTGCGTTGAATACTTGACGAGGCTGCGGTAGACACCTGCAGCCCCAAAGTTAGCAATGTAAATTTTATATCAAAAAGAAAGAAAGAATAGTTCTACCTTCATTGCAACGCGTTCCCAGTCGATCCCTTCGATATTTTCATAATGGCTCGGAGGTGGCCCAAAGACATGCTGTCCTCTTAAATCGTTGTAAGCGAGAATACAATAACGAGAGATAGCTCGTACCGTTGCTGCAACTCTAGGGCGTGAAGTCGATAGTTTTCAGCATTGACAGCCTCGGTCAGTAAGTCGAGTTCGGTCGCCCGCACTGACAGCATAAACTTAGACAAATAGTGTAAATCAACAAGGTAACTTACTCGGATGGACATCGGTGGCCCTTAAATACCGATGTCGTTTCTCAATATCGTTCATAAAGCCAGGCATCTGTTAAAGTTTTAGAACGACCAAACGTTGTGATTACATTATGACATACCCCCGAGAGAACATCCACTGGGACCGGACCAATAGCTTTCACAGCATCTGGGACTATGATGGCACCTCCGGCATCGACGTCAGGTTCATCGTCCGACTGCTCTGCAATGGACTGGTGAACTACATGAGAACCTATCTTCATTATACGAACATGAATTACATACCAGGAGTTTCTCCACGGATTCTAGTTCTGTTTCGAGGCGTTCTGTGTAAACCTTCAACGCATACTGATGGTCTTTATTGGCTTGCGCTACCTTGTGGAGTTCGTCTCGAAAACTCATGCCAGTGACGATCGCAAGAGAGAAATTTGGAGGGGCTGGATGAGCTCGAGGTCGCGTTTGTGTTCAAATTCTGTTAATGAATTTGAGAGTGCTGTCACGGTTTACCTATAGTGAGGGTAAGTGGTATATCGGGGTATGATTGCAACGCGCCCGGCAGGCTTATGTGACCGTTACACCCATGATCCAGTTGAATTTGAAGATCGAATCTTCCTCTTCAAGTTCAGGCTTCATAACTTGAACAATCGGGGTCACGCTTAGTCTGTTATCCAATCCGAGTCTGACATGATATCTAAAGAAATATTGATGAACCAATCCCTACCAAAATACACTTCTACCACTACTCTTAATATCTTGCTCGAGCCTGATACACTATTGAAACATTCTACTTGCACTCAATTGATTCCCAGCTGACCATTGCTAAGGAAGTGGGTCCCACCCGCGCATCGATATCCATGCGCTTGCTTGATCCACTGGAAACCTGCTACACAGACACCCATCTGACGAATCTTGGCCTGTACTCGTGCTTCTTCTTTTCGACGGGTTTCCTCCTCTTTTCGGCGAGCCTCGATCTCGGCCTGGATTCGAGCACGTTTCTCTTTCTCTGCAAGTGCTCGAAGGCGAGCCTGCTCTCGTTGACGCATGAGTTCTTCTCTCTCCCGCGCATCCTTTTCTGCGGCTTCAGCTAGTTGCTTCATAAGTTCATGTTGTTCCTGCTCGCGTTTGATAGCCTCGCGTAACTCCTGTTCTCTCTGCGCCCGCTCCTCTGCCTCGCGTTTTTCCCGTTCCTCTTTTGCCTTCTTGTCTGCTTGGAGCTGGAACCATATATCATCGGAAACGCCTGGATCACGCTCAGTCGACGGAGCATCTGATGTCGGCTCCTGCGGTTCTGGTTCTCGGGGCGTTGTCTGTATCGTCCTGCTAGTCTCGATCCGATGTGCTTTGGGGGAAGGTTCGTCAATCTGCATGGGAGGATAAGGGTACCGAGAGTTTGACTTTGGCATGTTGGAACTACGTTCTTGGCGCTGGGTTAACATCTCCTCCATAACCCCCAGTACTTCATCTGCGGATAATTCCATGGCTGTATCAAGGGGCTTTCCGAAAGCCACAGTGATAAGCTTCTTCGCCATAGTTATGACATCTCGAGCATTTCCCCAGGATGACAGACTGGATAGGGCTGAAATGACGCTGGCCATCTTGGCGTACTCTGGGGCTGCGGTAGTATACAGCGCAGAAGCTTTGATGTCATTCTTCTCGAGCTCGTTCTTGAGGATTCTCAAACAATCGTCCGGCTTGAAATTGTGGAAAGAGACTTCGTCAGGGAATCGACTGGACAAGCCAGGATTGACAGCCAAAAGTTCATTCATCTCTTGATCGTAACCAGCAAGGATAACAACGAGTTTTCCTCGGAAGGCTTCTTGTGTCAAGATACCCACTAGCTCATCCATCGCCTCCTTTGCAAAATGTCCCTCACTCAAACGATATGCTTCGTCGATGAACAAGACTCTCCCGAGTGCCCTCTCAAATACTTGCCTGGTCTTTGGCCCCGTATGTCCTACGTACTGGTCAACAAGATCAGACGCGGAACACTCGACGACCTCAGTCGAAGACAAGAAGCCCATGTCGTAATAGACTTGTCCCATTTTTCGCGCTGTAGTAGTTTTGCCAGTACCTAAAGAGGGATGTCAAGACGACTATCAAATCAAGACATTGTCCCTACTCACCGGGTGGTCCCTTGAACACAAAGTTGGTAGGTACTAATGCCCTTGGGTCCTTGCCTTGCTTCTTGAGACGTGCTGTCATTTGCTGATAGTTGGACAATTTAGCAACTAGTTCATCACATCCGACAGTACCCTCGAAGAGTTTTGCCAGGTTAGCGGTAGCATGCTCGTGTCGATCGAAGTTCTCATCGAAATCTTGTGGTTCGAAAGGTGCATCTGGTTGTCGTTCGGAAATGGGGAGTAGAGCCTGTCGTTGTTGGTACCGTGTCTTAGCTCGACTAAGCAGATTCTCCACTTCGCCAATGTTTCCAAAATTGGGCCGGTTTCGTAAACGACTCAGGACGTCAATGGCAATGACTTTTGCCTCTGCTGTAGCAGACAAGTCACCGTCCTTCAACTTCATATCCAGGGCTTGCAACAGCTCTGAATCAGAGTAGTCGTTGAAATGAAAAGCGTCTTCGATAGCAAATCGACGGGACAATCCGGGATTGACGTTCTTGTATGAAAACTTGCTTAGAACAGATTTTACAATGAAACGTAAGGGGTAAACTTACTTGAAACATTTCTTCTATCTGTGCCTTGTAACCAAGTAAAAGCACACATCGATCCTCTCCGGGGGTGCTTTGCACCTCAGCCACAATGGTATCAATAACGGCTGTCTTGTATGGGTCAGATGATCCTTTCCCTCCACCGTAAAGAGAGTACGCCTGATATTTTTGTTGAGTACTGGGACTAGAATGATAGAAACCTAATCACCTCATCGATTATGAGCACCTTTCCGACTGTATTGGCCAAAATGGCCTTCGTTTGACTTTCTGATTGTCCGAGAACTGCGCCTATGAAATCGGCAGGGTTCTTCGTTACGACTAGAATGAGACATGTGAGGAACAAACTGAAGGGTATGAATTGAAGGCATACCTTCGCCATTGCTGATCAGGCCAAGTTCTGCTAAAATCTGTCCATACCGTTTCGCCACCGTAGTCTTACCTGTGCCGGGTGATCCAAGGAAGACGCGGTTGAGAGAAACTTGGACAGGATTTTTCTCAAGAAGCTCCCGTTCGTAATTTCGTTTGATCATATCAAAAAGATTTGCCACTGAATCCTTCACGGTCTGGAGTCCGATCATCTCCTGTAGCTTCTTCCAAGAAGAGCTTTGAGTCATGACTTGAGCAGGGTCAGGTCCTATGAGATCCTCCTTCACCAAAAGGAAATCATCTGGTTGTAGCCCGTTTCGACGCTGCTGGGTAAGACGATTCGCTTGACGTTCACGTATTTTTGCAAATACGTTCTGCAATGCACGTGCATTCCCAAATCCTTCTCGTCCTCGGCCGCGGCCCAGCCTGCGCGCAACGATTCGACCAAATAAGCCAAAAATCCCATCTTGATCGTCGACTTGCATCTTGCCTTTCCATTGCTTCTGAATTAGTCCGTCCAGCATGTGTAGAAGCTCCGGATCCTCGTAATCGGTGAACTGTAGCTGATATGGAACTCTACTTGTGAGCCCGGGGTTGTGTTCGAAAAATTTCTCCATCTCCCGGTTGTAACCAGCGAAGATGAACGCGATCTTTCCGACATTGTTTTCCATCTCTGCGAGTAAGAAATCTAGGACTTGTTTTCCTCCAAAATTCTCCGGACTTGCGAGTTGGTATGCTTCGTCCACAAAAATGGTGCCGCCACCGCCATTGATCACGCCTTCAATAATCTTCTTTACAGCAGGAACACCGTCGTTTGCGAGACCAGAACCCGTCTTTTCGACAAACGTGTTGCCGGGAATGACTTGCACAGACGCGAGAAATTGTGCATAGTGTCTTGCGACAGTGGTTTTACCTGTAAAAAGTCTTGATGAGCTGCGCTACTAGGACTTCATATCATATCATCACGCACCAGTACCGGGATTTCCGAGCATAGCGACATTGAAACGTTCACCTTTCAGAGAAGTACCTTGTCGGAGAGCAGTATCGACCTTTGCTTTGATACTGAGAACCTGCTCCTTGACCTTCTCTAACCCAGTCATTTCCATGATGGCATCAATCGCGTTGTTGACAGCCCCCTCCATTGTCTTTTGTCGCTGCCACTCGGTTCGAGCAACTGACGGTGTAAGTGTCATTAGTACTGACTTTCCACTGGTCGCTGGAGTTGCCGCTACGGACGTGGACGAGACTTGGACATTGGGTGTCGGAGAGTCGGCTACAGTGTAGTGAATGTGTAAGCATTCATTATATATATCAGCGAGCGAGGATGACTGTTCATACCTTTCGAAAGGGATTGTGATGATTCGGGTGCAGATTTTGATGGTTTGGAATTTGATCCTGAAGTCGCGGCAGTGAGCGTTTGGGATTTCGCAAGCTCAAGATCCTTCATTTTCTGTTCCAAAGCAGCTTGTCTCTCTCCTACGAGCTGAGCACCTCTAAGCTGATCCCGGTAGCTGTTGATCTCAGCATCAATTTCAGCGAGCTTTTGATCATGTAACCGTTGCTCTTCGTCGAGTTTCTCCTGGCGAGCGAAGTCTTCTTGTTGTTTCTTCGCTGCTAGTTTGCTTTCGCGCTCGCATTTGGTGCATGTCAATGGGGGGCCCTTGTGACACTTCCATTGCTGTACGTGAGTCTTGGGTCCCAAGCAGTTTGTAGTCATGACTACTTCACAAGGCATCTTGGAATGGTCTGAAATCTGATGACACTTAGAAGGACATTTATGTATACCACACTTCAAAATACTGGCACTGTGGAAAAGAGTTGTTAGACATCATGACACTGGCACTTAAATATTACTAACCAGGGTTGTAGACAACCACCATCAGGACATTCCTTATCGAAATCAGAAGGTATTTTGAGAAGGGCCAGACGATCAGGATGCCTCTCGCATTGAACGGGAAACCCATCGTAGATTTGGCCGGACTGTTTTAGAAGATTGAAGAGTTTGGACCAGATCTCTCCACCTCTTCGTGCACGAGCAAACGTTTCCGCATTCCCAAGCATGATCAAGGCATCGCGAGCTCTGGAAAGGAGGACCGTTAGACGTTCCTGTGCCTGCATAAACCCAATCTCGTGACGTTCATTGCTTCGCGTCAGAGATATTATCACTATATCTGACTCTTCGCCTTGATAGTTGTCTGCGAAAATGTGAGTTGTGAGACCACATAGTAGAGGTACGCTAAACTCATACCTATTGTGGCAAGACGGATAGGCTTCCTGTCCATCTTTGCGGAAGATTCAGTGACGAGGCCTGCACGGACTAAATCCCATGAATCAAGGTCGCTGAGTACGGGGTCGTTGGTTTCTCGTAGACCCTTCTGAAGCTCTCGAAGCTGTCCAAGGTAAGGAGTAAGAATGACAATTTTATCTGTCCCATATCCTTGTTGGCCAAGATACTTCACAATCTTCAACACCATCTCCACTTCAAATCTAGTGTATAATAATCAATTAATAACTGATAAATCATGGTTACTAGTGGGAAAGCATACGTGTTGCATTTGGACGACTTCGCCATCATGTCTCGCCGTTCTTCAACGCCATCTAGTTCATCCTCTGGAACGCCATGATTGACGAAGACAATATTATTCTGGACCCCTCGGAGTGATGAACGGTTCAAAGTAGAGGGTGAATTGATAAGTTCAGGATAGGTAAGGTGCTTGACGAGCGCTGCTATCTCAGGCCGCATTCTGTGCTGTGCACTGAGAGTAACATGTGGATAGCCTTTCAACACCAGTCTTTCGAATAATGATCTATTGAGATCATACCCTTCACCTTTTTCGACGGTCAAAAGGTAATTGTTGACTTTTGGACGAAGCTGCCTGTAGGGATGTCCATAATTGGCATACAATCAGAGCAATTGAATATAACAGTAGCACGTACTTGTGATCCCCAATGAGAATCAGCTGTCGCGTCTCGGCACGCAGCGCAGTAAGGATATGGCTCTCTAGAATCTCACCGGCCTCCTCAACCAAGAGGATTCCTGGTTGAATAACTTTTAAATCCTCCCGATATTTAGCCGCTGCTGTGGTAGTACAACCGATGATACGCTTTGTTTGCAAAAGAGCTCGATTACTTTGATTGAACTTAGCCTCAAGTTCATCAAGGCATGTATTGTACCTTCGCGCAGTCATGGCAAATTCTTCCGCATACTCCTGCACCAGTGCTTCTCTCCATCTATCGATGACTTGATGACGGTGCGGTTGGGGCATTTTCCATATGTCTTGTGTCGCACGTACATTCGGTATGTTGGAAAACTTTCCGGCGTTGTTTCCAGAACACCAACGGTGGATTAGAAAGTCGGGTTTTACATCCTTTCCCTTGGAGCCAACCTGCTGCATGCCGTCCGAGGACTTGGGAACTTGGAACGCCTTGTAATACTCGGGCTCCTCGAACTCTAAGTAGTCCAAATACTCTTCATATCTCGGTCGAGACAGAAGGAGCTTCTGGAATACACGATTGAGGTCGTTACTGAGTATATCAGATTCTTTCTTGTAACCATCAATGCTCGTCCAATCATCCCGAGAGAGAGGTTTGAATCGTCGATTTGACCCTGAGCTTAGCTTGAATAAGGAAAGTGGCTCAGTTCTTGGCGTCGACTTTCCGCCCAATCTTACTAGACTTGAGCTCGGAATTCCGATATCGAGTAGGTCCTCCAAAAACTGATCGAGTGCATGGTTGGTGTAACAAACCACCAATAGTGTTTGCTCGGTATAGTCATGTAAGGCCTTGGCTAACAGTGCACCTATGAAAGATTTCCCGGTACCTATTAATTGTAAGATGCGCATAAGTACTTGAATAATTATATCGGAGAAAATACCTACCTGGTGGGCCTTGGATGAGTGAAACACTTTGAGACAGGCCCTGAACAAGTGAACGGCCTTGATCTTGATCGAGGCGAATTGACTTCGATGTGTGAAGTAAGTTCTTCAAATCTTGGGTTGGATCTCGACGAATGCTGTCAACGAGTGCATCGGGGATGTATGGAGACTGTTGAACTGGTGCACCCTCTGCCCAAAGCATGATCTCCGATGAGAGAGCAAGCTTTTGTGTTTCCTGGAGCGTCAACAAAACTGGTTCATAGGCAAAAACTGCGGTATCAATCTGGTACAGACTGATGCTTTCAGGCTTCGCAGTGGCCAGCTTCTGAAGTACTCCAGCAACATCATTCTGGCTTTCGAGCTGGAGGACGATCTCAGGAGGGACCGTGGCGAGTCTGTCAATGTCACGGTGCACGGTGAGGAAGGCACAAATGCGGTCGTCAATTCGTAGACAAGTGAGTGATTGATGTTTGAATACATTGCGGTGGTCGACGAAGTACTGTTTTCGTTCCTTGTTCTTGACCTTCCGCAGCTGCCAGAAATCATGAGAGCAGCGAAAGACTAATGCCCATTTGCACTTGTTGCCAGATGATTCGTTATAGATCGAGAGAAGAGTTAATCCTTTGAACGAAACACCTCGATACTTTCCAGACTTCTTCCCAAAGGCGAGGTGCAGATCATCCCGCATCTCGTACAACATATCTTCTCGAGACAACCGAAATTGATTGTCTAAATGGGTCGCGAGACGGAGATCCTCTTCTATCTCCTCTACAGCGTAGCTTGTTCTAAAGAAGGCCGGTTTGTCGGAGAGGATTTCATCCGCAGATGGTAATATAGCGATCTCGCGGAAGTCCACAAAATCGTTATCGTGTCGGCCGCCTGGGCCAAACTGCGTGCCAGCGACTACTCCTACTCCGCGTGTGTTGACAATGTGTTTGATCTCGTAACCAAAGGATTTGACCTGATGGTCTTCAGATGCAAGTAGGGTATCAAGGATGATGGTACTAGAAAGGAGATCCTTATAAGGATCGGCTTCTTCTCCAGGGAACTGTATGAGTTGGAGGAGAAGCCACGCAAAACACCGTTGCGAGCTCTCATTCAACTCACCAGCTTGGAATGAGCGACTATAGGCCGACCAGAATATGGGAGGTTCGACGATGACTTTGATAACAGTGCGCAAAGCGCCGCCCCCACCTATACCAGAAATTTCGGGGGAAGACAGGTACTGAAGTACCTTTGTGGCTTTGTCGTTGAAAAACGACACTGTCAAGTCAAATCGCATCGCACTTTGAAGGCTGGAAAGGCCTTTGGTGCTTGCAGTAAGCCTATCGACACATGCGGCAGCATCCAGTTGGGAACAAATAGCCTCGATGAACAAGGTGCTATTCTGCGGCGTAAGGGGCGTTTTACCCTCGATAATAAACTTGAAATGCTTTTGAAGCCTTTGGTGTCGTGCACTACTATCAGCCATAGTGGAGGTTGTGTTGAAAGAACATGCAAGCGGTATGCGTATTAAAGCATGCTAAGGGTCTAGAGCTCCTTGGATATCCGATTAGGACAGCGATGATCCATCATAGAAGCTTTTGCCAATGCTGGCGATTGCGCGGCCATTGGACAGTAATTCCCATACTATGGACACTACTTACAATACGCAATGTATGGGAGTGTGGGCCTTATCCGGTCGGCGAGATGGAATGTCTGTGTGCTTGGAGAAGTATTACCGCCGTGAACTGTACTGTCGTGCAGTAGTAGTAGTATAAGTCACTAGTCAATATTCAATACTCGAGGAGGATATTCAAGTCGAGCGTGCAACCGTGACCTGTGTGACAGACCTACGCATGTGACGCGTTTTGCTGTGTCACACCTTTGAATGCAGAATATAGTAGTAGAACTCCGAGACTCTTCAACTTGTTCAGGCTATTTTACTTCAAGTGCGATATAATTGCATCATGGCCAATGCTTCCGCGAAGCGCATAGGTATGCAAACAGTTGTATAAATCTGGCTTACACGCTCTGAAACATCTATCAGCTTCACAAAATGCGGGCTCCGTCAAACTGCTCAGACTTGGGTTGCTGGCAGTATCCGTATTGTCGTTTATCCTCCGTATTCTCTTTCGACAAGGCTCGCTTTCTCCACGAAGACTATCATTCTGGCTCTACTCTTTCTCCATGATACCTTCTACTTTCATGTCACAATATTTGATTAGAATAGGAACTCCAAAGCATGAATCGAGCACGGGAGCCCTAATTTCCTCCGGAGAAGACTTGAGTAGGTCGGGAATCATCGAATGGTGTTTCGATGTAATATATATCACCTGTAAGTATATAGCCAATCTCCACATGCTGTGCTGAACATATCTCTGCTAAGGGGCTTGCCAAGTTCTCACTGGCATCTTCGGGGATTGGGTTTGGTGGTTATATTCTATTGTGAGTTGGCGACGGCTCAGAAACCGTCTCTCCGTACTGATCACGGGTACATAAGATACCCGCATATGCTTTCTATAAGTTGTGGAACTCAACCCTCTCGTCACTGCTTTTTGGGCGATCATCCGGTTCGTCTGATAACGTCGAGAATGACGATGGAAAGCAGGCTCCTAGCAAGCGTCAGGAAAAGCTTCGCAAACGTAGTGAACGTGGTGACCCTCGTGTTCGAGTGCAGGGATCTAGATAATATGACGGAAATCATACCTCGCAGCCCAATGTTTGTTATTGACTTGTATGCCGACCTCAGAGTCACGAATACCGGTCTTGGTGGTACATTGCAACGTGTCTATATGCGTACATGTGTAGAGGCTACTACACTATAGACCAGTGTTTTATGCATTGATATGGCGTTCAAAACCGGCTCATATGTAGCGCAATTAAAGCTAGGGATCTATCTACAGGCTTGGGGTGTGGTTACACATATACCAGGTAATCGCCCAAAGTGGATGAAATGATGATCGACGAAGAGGACCAAACAACGCGTCAATAACAGCGTATTTATAACTGCCCTCACACTTGACTTCACAGCATTAGTCTCCTAAAGCAACACCTCCCAAGCTGTCACCCCAAATCAATACTATCTTGCTCATTTGTGTATAGATTGTCCTTTTCAAGATGTCGTACTTGCCCGCCGTGAGTCGTCGTTTCGCAAGAGTGTAATTTGGCTATACGTCTGATCACGCTCGCGTTCCAGATATATCCCCCCGTGTTAGAGCCATACGCATCTTGTGAGAATCATGATGTCTATGCCAGTCTTTCAACTCTTCAGATGGACTAATATGTATCAAGCTCTTCCTCCGACTGACTATTGTTCGAACTTCCCTATTGCGCCCTCGACATTCACGAACGACCGATCAGAAGTGCAGGTCGTTGATCTCAACTCCGAGAACTATAACCCTTTGAATAGCAAATATACAAGGACCTTGGAACAAAAAGACATACCTACTACAAAGGTCAGTTACCACTTACCTGCCTGACATACGCTGAGGTGACTGTATGCGTCCCCTCAGGCTGAAAAACACACCGAAACACGAGCTAGCGAGAGTAATGGGCATCTTGCACTTGAATTATCCTCGGCAAGTGTCCTCACAGCTCACAAACGATCGGATTCGGCTGATGCAGGACGCATATATCCAGGTTACTGATGCTCCTTCCCCCGTCGTTCCATGCCACGATAGCGGCAATTCCGACGTCGGCCTTATTGGACCTCTCAGCTCAATGGATGTGGCGGAAGACTGTCAATCTACTGAACCTACTATTGCTTCATCTACTCCGGACGATGCACTTGAGACAACTCGATGTGTCCAACATAGCGTTGAACCAAATGAACTTTCCCGTACTAACATATCTGCTGCACCGAACTGTATGACTGGCTCTTTCTTGACGCAACAAATGGACAACACTATCCGCGATAACACTGTTCTGGAGCACACGAACCCGCTGCTACCGTCGCTGGCTCCTGAGCCCGAATTTCTCACAGAACTCGAACATCGATCTTCTAGTGCTATATTACCTACTGCTGATGCTGCACCTACTAACGACTCTGCTGCCCACTCGCAACTTGATGACGCTATTGACTTGCACGAAAGACTAACTCACCTCTCTGACGCTGCGGATAAACTATCAATGGAGCAAATACTCGTGACGACGGTGGATAGCGATGAATCCACGATTTCTGTTGTCACCACAGTAGCATTACGGGAAACTTCACTTGATCCTGTGTCAAACTCTTACCGGCTTCGTGATACTCTTGACATTCTTGCAGACGGGAACGCCGCCCCACAAGACTCCAAAGATACTTCACCAGAATCATGTCAAGAACTGAACGATGGCTATGTTTCTCCGACGCCAACCTATTCATCTCTGCCTTCTTCAAGTCCGCCTATGCTCTTCTCTTCCTCCCCTCCGTTCAAGGATAATGTCACGCCCCCGTCATCGTCCCCGCCCGCTGTTACTCAGGATAAGGATACAATTGGAGACGAGCTTCTGCAAGAAAAGACTCTCCCCGATGAGACCACGGCTGCAAGTCGTTTCCTACAGCAGGCTGGTGTCCAATTCAATTTGGAGGTCGAGGTTGAAGAGCCAGTGGACGATACGATGCTAACCGATCCACAGAAGGTATGTTGTCCAGTAACCTGTTATTCTCTTTTTTTAATCTACTTTTGTGCATCTTAGATATTGTCCGGACCATTCAATCCGTCTCACGACACGCAGCTCAGTACTAGAAAACCTACATTCGCCTCGCAGAAAAAGCAGCATAAAAAGTTAGCCAAACCTTTCCGTTCGCCCATAATCAGTAACAATAGCCCATTGTTATCCGGGCACGGTGTTTACGTTAAAGAGAAGACTGACGCGTTAAGTCCTATCAATGTACCAACCCAGGATATCGATGTCTTGTCGGTCACGAGTAGCCAGTCGCTCAAGGATTATACCCCAAAGACGGCCAAGCAGTTCAAGTCACCTCTCGCACAGACTGAAAGCACGATTACAATCTCACCCTCCGCCAGCACGACGCCAGCAGAGTCTAGCATGTATCCATCGTTATCTATCCAAGCCTTGCAAGGAAAAGTGCAGAAGCTCAGACAAGCAATAAAGATCAAACAAGACGGGAAGGGAGAAGAGGACGATCATCTCAGTATACTTATCTCCAAGTGGCGAATAGCTGGCCGCGAGGTAGCTTGGGAGGTCTGGGACTCGGTCAAGGATGCTGAACGCGTGGAGGTTGGAATGGGGAATCCGTTTAAAGGAGGCTGGGACCAAGACGATGCTTTGACAATGGGAGCTAAACGAGAACGAGGCGGATGGGGCTTCGAGGACGACAGAAGCGCGAAGAGGCCAAGGGTCGAAGAAGGATCTTGCGATGCCGATATGCAAGTCGACGAGGAGAACAAGGTCGCTCCACAGCATACTCTTGGAACAATGCTTAGGTTCATGGGTATAGCGCCCGAAACTCTCGGATGGGACGAGGATGAAGGTGACTTCGTAGGAGAACCTTGAAAGACTCGTGTTGTGGACTGCTTATTTATCGTGGAGTAAAACGTGTATAAGAGGGATGTTTCAGACGACATAGTAATAAATCGTTGTGCTTGGCGAAAGAATTGGATTGATCATACAAGATACAAATGAAGATGAGATGGGGTTAGGATAAATTGTAGTAATCTTTGAGAAACGAATCGAACATACCTTTGGCTTCTTGAAGACTTACCATAGCGGGATGGACGCGCCAGGGCGCTATTTTGGTGCCTGTGGCAGTACACACACCTCCCACTCCTTCACACTGTCGAATTGGCAGTGCATACATGAAATCTGGGGACTCCATGGTATCCTGGAAAAGAGGACATGACGTCTTCCTCTCTCATCTGTCCCCCGGCTAGAGACGCATTTGTTATCTCTTCGTGCTGTGTAGTCATATGGCTTTGGGTAACTTTACACCCGCCCCGCAGACGCATGTTCAGTGACCCTCCACGCCCAAAGTCCAGTGGGTTATAACAACCTCTTCGTGCCTGTAACTTCTATCAAGCCCAATTTTTGGCCCCCTAAAGCTCTACTGAATCCTCCATTCAATCATCAATCATCACTCGCATATGCACATATGTTTGACACTTTGATCTTCCTATTTCTGATTGCTAGCGGGACCACATCTCTCGCCGCGGTGGCTCATGAAGCTCGACAAGTATCTTCTTCCTCAAAGGCTGGGCTTGCATGGCCAAATGGTCCATGGGAAGACCTAAATCAATATCGCTCGACGGGAAAAGTCCAATGGTACGGGACTCATTCTTTCTGATCAAAATGGTTCCTACACGCTATTTCTATTTTGTATTTTAGGTACTATACCTGGGGTCCCTCGTCCATCAATACCGACATGGAATTTGTCCCTATGCTCTGGGGCTCGGACCAAGCCAGTCAATGGCAGCACACTATCCAGCAAACGATCAGCCAGCGACATGTCTCTCATGTGCTCGGGTTCAACGAACCCCAACAATCTGGACAATCAAATATATCTGCTGTAGATGCTGCATTTCTCTGGAAAGACCAGATTGAACCTCTCAAATCCCAGGGTATCAGACTAGGAAGCCCTGCACCCAGCTCCGCACCCTCCGGGAGACAGTGGTTACTTGACTGGCTGGACGCATGCCAAGGAGGATGTACCGTGGACTTCATCGCCTTACACTGGTACGACATTAACTCGACGGCATTCATCCAATATTTGAATGATTTTCATGATACCTTTCAACGACCCATTTGGGTGACTGAGTGGGCATGCCAGGTGAGTGATGTTTGTTATATCGGTAATGTAATGTGTGTACTCATATTACAATTCTCATAGAATTTCAATGCTCCAGATCAACAGTGCTCACTTCAAGACGTAGTCGATTTTATGAACGCAACTCAAGCGTTCATGGACACCACTGACTGGGTGGAACGATACTCTTGGTTCGGAGCTATGAAGGACATGTCTGGAGTAAACCAGGCAAGCTCTTTGCTGTATCCATGGACGAATGGCTAGCTCATAGAAATCGAATTGAATCTTAGGATGATGCACTTATGGATAACTCTGGCAGAATCAATACGTTGGGTCAGCAGTATATCGGAGCAGTCACACCCAACGTCAGTTCTGACTATCAGCCTGGAATCGTTCATGGTGGGTTCGGTACCGGTCCACCACCACCTGGTAACGGAGGTATTGTCTCGCTGCATCCATGCGGTTTCATGTCTACCCTTGTACTTGTTACCATCTTACTTATTTCTTGGGTGACATAGTTAACAGGTGTCCGGATTCCTTAATGAATACATACCCACCGTTTATTCCTATACCTTACCCTGAGAACGAGTTTCTCCAGGGGATATATTGTTCTGTTGGATTGTTGTATTGGACATACATATAAAGTAATGAAGTTACAGTACGTTCTCGTATCAAATGATCGCGTCCGTAGAAACCGTGATCTTGACGGCGTGGAGAAAAGAAGGACAACTCTGACGCTTCAAGTTGGAGTTCTCTCACAGTATGGGTTATAAGTTGGAGAATCATCGTTAGACAGACAGCTTCGTGTTCCGCCACCCAGCACCATGTCTTCTTCGAGCAAATCATTACTTCTTTTTGGTTGGCCGACTCCTAACGCTCGTAAGGTTTCGACCTTCTTAGAAGAGCTGAAAGCAGCGTATGGCGTCGACTACGAGTGAGTTGCTCAATTTCATTCCAGTTAGAACATTGTGACATGCTGAGATACACAGTGTCCAAGGCGTCGACCTCTCAAAGCGAGCTCAGAAGGAACCTGAGTACATCAAATTAAACCCGAACGGACGAGTGCCCACCCTTGTTGATCGTTCGAGAAACAACCTCGCCATTTTCGAGTCTGCTGCCATTCTGCTATATTTGCAGAGACATTATGATAAGGACAACAAGTTTGGATTTAACCCGGACACGCAACCTGAGGAATACAGTGTTCTTCTTCAATGGTTATTATTCGCTGTATGTATTATCAGTTTGTCACAAACGCTGTAGAGCACTAACACAATATCAGCACGGGGGACTTGGTCCAGTGCAAGGGCAGGCAATGTACTATGTAAAGTTCGCACCCGAGAAGATTCCTGATGTAATTGCTCGTTAGTCCTGGATATTTGGGGAAGGCGATTCGGTTTCTTACCCTATCTTATATAGGTTTCATCGAGGAAACGAAACGAGTCTATGGCATTTTTGAAACACGCTTGACCAACAGAGACTGGCTAGTAGGACCTGGAAGGGGTCTTTTCACCATCGCAGATATGAACGCTATACCTTGGATTCAGTGGCATGCCATTTGTGGTATCGACTCTATCGACGAATGGCCAAACATGAAGGTATTTGCATACCATCTTTTACGATGATTAGTATGACCTTACCTGGGATCTATGTAATAGGCCTGGATAGCGCGAGCAGAAGCAAGACCAGCCTTCAAAGCAGGAATTGAGTTGATGTATACCACCGTTACTGCTCGTCCACGTTTGTAGTGCAAACAGATATGTGTAAAATAGTACATTAGCAGATTCTTTCAATTTGACAAAGACCGAGAGGCACTAGGCGATAACACCAAATGACTGAGAGGCTTTACGAAGACCAAAAGGTAAAGTTGAGGAAAAGAGACAAGCTCAGGGCGAAGCTGAGAGCTGAAAAATTGGAAATGCGGCATTTCAGATGAGGGTAGTACACGGAACGCCCTAGTAAAAGGCGAGGGCGTTGTCTGATTGTACTACCCTCTGCCGCACCTTATAATGGTGCTTGTCGACAACCTTCCAAAGTAGTTTTGCATTTTGTTCAAGTCGCGGCAAAGCGCTTCCTTCGTTCCAAGGCTCACAGTGACACAGTGCTAGCGAACGTTGAACTCGGACTCCAACTCGAGTTACTTGACATCTATATACTCTACAACTCTAGCTTACGGTGACAATTATACTAGGATGGCATTGGAGGAAAAACTCAAGGCTGTAGCTTCTACAACACTAAATGCTCTATTCTCTGCTAGCAAAGTCGAAACACCCATCGCATCTTTTGACCTACTCTCGCGAGTGATTACACATGGTCCGCCTGCTGGTGTACTCCCTAACAATGAACGGCCTCCTAACTTTCGCCTGACACAGCTCACACTCTTTGAGCGCATATTGGAGCGTCTTTCTGAAAGCTGGGAATACGGTCGAATCAAGATTGTCCGAGATGGCGACTCGGGAGAGCTGACTGTATTGGATGTGCGCCTCGGGGAAAGCCATACAACACAGACACCCGTCGACGCGTCGCATAGCCGCAAGAGAAAGCGTGTCGTGGATGAGGACGCTGATTCGGCTGCTGGAGACGCAGAAGAAGAACAGGATAACATTGAAACTACTCATAAGCGTCCTCCTCCAAGCACTCTGGATAGCTTAAGTCAGGAGATGCAAGAGGTCTATTCTCTTCTGCAGAGGGGGACCGCTAAGAATCGTCTCTTAGCTGAACAAGTACGTAACGTGCTCCTGTATTATATATACGTATTTATAGGATCATACTATAGTTCCAAACCATTAGTGGAAGCTTTGAGCCTATATGTCTTCATATTACCAAGGTTGAATGTGCGAAATCGCGCCAGCCCTTACTGAGTAGTGCCGAGGGCGCAGGCCAAGTTCCTACTATCTGTGACCGAGTTCATTTTCGTCCCCTTATTCGCCCCCATACAGATCCCACTTTGGGACATTGTTCATACCTGAACACATGTTACTCAGAACCCACTTACGCCCAGTCACCTTCTATCCCTCCTCCGCCCTCTCATCGGCCTATGGGATATGGTCAACAAGGTGGTCAAGGGCCTGTAAGTCTTCCGAGTGGTTTGGGTGCAGGTGGACGAGGCAAAGAGAAAGCTCCTTGTCGATACCTTCATTTCGAAGTCGACTGGGACGGAAGTGACGGAGCTTCAGTACAACACGATAATCAGCAACTTGTTAAAAAGTCGCACAAACTTGGAATTGGCCTTGGTCCGACAGGTGTAGAAACGCCTTCGGTGAGTACTACTCGCAAGAACGCTATTCATGATCATTAAATATTCTCGAAGCTTCCGCCTCAATGGATCAACTGTGACGTACGACGTTTTGATTATAGCGTGTTAGGGAAATTTCATGTCATCATGGCCGATCCTCCCTGGGATATCCATATGAGTGTGAGCACTCAAACATTATTATGATTTACTGGCATCATCTAAACGATTCATGATAGCTCCCGTATGGTACCATGACTGACGATGAAATGCGCGCCATGCCGATACCTGAGTTGCAAGATGAAGGTTTGCTATTTTTATGGGTGACCGGTCGTGCCATGGAAGTTGGCCGGGAGTGCCTTCGTGTTTGGGGCTACACTCGGATCGATGAAGTGGTTTGGGTGAAAACAAATCAGGTGAGCCCTCCCTATACCTGTCTTGTGGTTTCAGCTAATTTCTGCTTGTATCACTAGCTCCAACGTGTCATACGAACAGGACGGACAGGACATTGGTTGAACCATACTAAGGAACATATGCTCGTTGGGGTGAAGACTGTTACCGACGAGAATGGGACCCTGAAGTTTCCGTCTTGGGTGAACCGAGGACTAGACACTGATGTGATTGTTTCCGAAGTTCGGGAGACGAGCCGTAAACCAGACGAGGTGTATGGAATGATCGAGAGAATGTGTCCAGGGGGGCGGAAAATTGAGATCTTCGGGAGAAAGCATAATACTCGACCAGGGTAAGCACTCCGATATGTGACTTGAATCGAGAATGCTAACCTTTCATTCAGGTGGCTCACGCTAGGAAACCAGCTTGGACCAGACCAGATCTTTGAGGAAGACATGGCTGCCCGAATCAAAGCAAGGTCCGTGAAAGCTCCTCTGTGATGCTTTTAACCCATTGATGGTCCCTCCAGATATCCTGAGCGTCAGATCAATATCAATGTCGGCATGGTTTGAGCTCTATCCTGATGCGATTGTACCGTCTTTGAAGCTTGAAGAGTCGTAATGGTAGCGACCCTGTATCCTTCCTGATCCTCTATTTCTGAGCTGCACTGCACTCTAAAGGTTTACCATATGATAACATACCGTCCAGCTTCAAGTCACTTGGCATATAAGAGTCATCGAAAAATGCTGAACCACCCAAAAGGGGTGAAGGTACGTACGGGGTACGTATGCGGGAGACTTATTCAGATAACCTTGGAGCGAATTGGCAATTAATGCGCTCCCCGTGCCCTGGAGTTAAGAACTTTGACTCATTGACTCGAAAGACTGAACGGGAGTGGTTGTTTCTGACAGATCTGCATGCGCGCCACCGTTTTTGATCAAACTCTCTCCGACATGTGAGCGACGAATAAAACTCATGTTGACATCGCTAGCTGCTTAATGCGAGAACTGCGATTTGCACGGAGTGAATACGCGCGAAGACTCGAAGTTGTTTGTCCTTTCTTACGCAGTTTTCGTTCTTAAGGCCCGGGGTGTATAGCCCCTCGGGAAGGAAAGAAGACACATGGCGAACAGTTTCAAATGCAATTGGAAAGCCTGGTCAAGCACTGAAGAAGGCCGAATATAAGGGTCGATTACATCGCGGACAAAGTGACCGATGAATTCGGACAAGCCACTGCGCCTGGGGCTTTCTTAGTAGATGCCCTTCCAATTTTACGATACATTCCTAGCTGGTTCCCTGGTGGTCACTTTCAAACGCTAGCAACTGAGTGGCGAGAGCATTTGATACAAATGGTCGAAGCGCCACTTGAGCTAGTGAAGAAGCAACTTCAAGATGGCATTGCTATTCCGAGTTTCATAAGTTATCTTTTGGAGGACGAGAAGTTTACGCCTCAGGATGAGCATCGTATCAAATGGACAGCGCTTGCTATTTATGGGGGAGGTGGTGATACCGTCAGTGTTTTACTCTTGTTGAAACTTGTGGTGGCATCGTTTACCCGACAATGTAGACGGTGTCCGCAGTGTATTCTTTCTTCCTCGCAAGGACCCTATATCCGGAACCGATGCGTAAAGCACAAAAGGAGATTGATGAAGTCATTGGCAGAGATAGACTTCCTACACTTGCGGATTGGGAAAGGTTGCCATACGTTAACGCATTAGTAAAAGAAGTCCTTCGGTTCAATCCTGTCGCAAATTTATGTGAGTCATACTATGAATGATCACTTGCGCCGACTTTCTTACTGTCCTATCAATTAAGGTATCCCTCATAAGACGACACACGACAATATATATGCAGGTTACTTTGTCCCGAAGGGCTCTGCAGTCATCGCTAATATCTGGTGAGGGGAAATAAATGCTATCACTGTTTGAAAATTTGAAGGGCTCTGCTTACTGTCTTACAGGGCATTTCTTCATGACCCAGATATCTACCCCGAGCCATTCAAATTTATTCCAGAACGATTCTTAGGTCCCAACCCTCAGCGGGATCCTAGAGAGTTTGCCTTTGGACACGGCAGACGGTAAGCAATCTCCTACTAGTGAATATTTGAGTGTCTGATCTATTCCTGTTTCACGTCCAGAATTTGTCCAGGTAAATAATACATATATATTATTACCATTAGTCTTTTGATGACGGGGTTGGCTAGGTTTACACTTGGCCGAGGCGTCAGTCTTTTGAGTGTGCGCGATGACACTGGCTGTATTCGACATCCCCAAAGCGGTGAAAAACGCCGTCGTAGTGGAGCCTACAGGAGAATATACTACTGGAACAATCAGGTAATGAAATTCTGCTGTGCCGTTATTACACTGAACGTACTCATTCTGGCAACCAAATCATCCCAAAGAATTCGAATGCTCGATCACACCTCGGACACCAACGGTGTCATCGTTGATTATGGTGGAACTCGACCAGAAGTATGGAATACCCAATCAGGTTGGACGTTCTATTAAACATGGGGTCGTGATTCTGTACATCACGTCATTCGTTGCAATTCGATCATGACTGGTAATTGAGAAAGAACAGCTTACATTCGACCTCCTTACTTTGTAAGATTATGTTCCGCTAGAACTTGGGCAATGATGTAGTCTCCATCATGACTGACACTGACATGCAGTGTGATATTAGTGTGGCCCTGCCCGCCAAATACCAATGATGGCTTTTGGGAAGCAGAAACGTTGTGACTGTAGTAAGATAGTTCTTTCCATGTGGGTTTGTATGTTGGGAACATCGCCTTGTAGGCAGCTTCTTTGACCGCCCATCTAATCATAATCATAAGTTAACATGTAATTGTGTTTATTCAAACCTACCTAACGGCAAGAAATCGTTCGTTATCAAATGATAATTTAGCAGTCTTAGACTGCCATAACGAGAATTCGTTTGGGCTTAGGATACGGTGAGCCAGCCTGCTGGCCGATCTGCGCTCAACTAATGCTAGCACACGTCGTAGTGAGACAATGTCAATACCAACACCAAGTATTCCCATGAGACGACGTCGAAATTAGATGAGAGGGTGGTTTGCGGTGACGAGCTATCCAAGTTGAGATACCATTTGACTGTTGCCAACCTGTCTATACGTAGGCGATGATCGATCGGGGATCGCTCTCGATGAAAGATCTCAGATTCCGCCTCTTGGATCAAAGTTTAGCACTCTTGTCTCTACCCGATTCTACCTCCAAGTCTTATTTGTATTCTATATGTTCTAAGTTTACGAAACCTTCCTTTATTCGATATGTACGCAGCTAGTACAATATACACCGCAGCAGCGACGAACAGGTACTCGAATGTAGCTGCCGTATCACCTTTCGTTAACGATAATGAAATCATTGCATTTGGTTCGGCTGCCTACATTGCTCTATGGAATACTGTGGTACGTCACACGTTTCTATAGCTGTGTGTATTGTCTAACTTAGCCACAGAACGACCAAGGCGTTTACCAGACATTACCTGGCCATGATGGTGTCGTCACTGCAGTATGCTTTGTGGCAGGAGAGGGTGCATTCATTAGCGCAGATGACACAGGAACAATGAAATATTGGATGCGGTCAAATGAGCAGGTATGTTCAATAGATTCTTAGGCGGGCACGCGATGATCATAGCTATCATAGTTCAAATGCATCTTTACAGTATCGGCTCATACAAAATCCATCATTTCACTCTACACCATCGATGATGTTGTCGTTACTGGTAGTTCAGACTCTACAGTAAAAATATGGAAGCTAGAAAAAGGTAAGAATACAACGAAGTATGTTTAACATAGACTACCCAATAACCTTCGTATAGCTCAATTGACAGAGATCCAGTCGATCTCGCTCAAAGGAAAATATCCCTTAGCCTTAACCTTAGCCTATCTACCGAGATCTCGAGGTAACTGATCCCTAATTTTTTATTCTTTTTTCGCCAAACTAAAGTTTTAACCAGCTTTCATTCTCGCAATCGGGGCCACTGAGCGCAACATACAACTTTGGACTAGGTCAGATGACAATGTAAGTAAACAAGGATATCAAGTGCTTGAAAATGCTAACTCGATGTATAGTTTGTCCATGCTTCCACCCTTTCTGGCCACGAGGATTGGGTAAAAGCTTTAGCGTTCCAACCCCATCTTCCAGACCAAGAATGCTTACTCCTAGCGTCGGGCTCCCAAGACGGTACAATTCGTTTATGGAATATTGAGCCATACATCAAACGTACAACGACTGAAGATAACAAAAATGAGGAGTTTAGTGATGATTTACTGGATGCCTTCGAAGCATCATTAGGGGAACTTGCTGATGCCGAGGAAGGCGGTCGTCAAATCTCACTTAAACGCCATATCCTCACAGTTAAGAACGATTCCTCTAGGTACTTATCCTAATTATCCTTGTAAGTGAATGGGGGCCTGACATCATTGTAGCTCGCAACAGTTCTCCGTAACATTTGATGCTCTCCTTGTCGGGCATGAAGCTGGTGTTACATCGCTGGCTTGGAGGCCACCCTCCCCCCGTCGGTCTGAGCCAACTTTACTGTCTACTTCTACAGATTCATCTGTAATCTTATGGTCCCCTTCCACTATCCTAGGGTCATCAACCAATCAGACTACGTCTATATGGATCAATAGACAACGATTTGGTGATATCGGTGGTCAACGGCTCGGAGGGTTTGTTGGGGGGCTTTGGGCACAGGGAGGCTTAGAGGTCATCGCATGGGGTTGGAACGGTGGTTGGAGACGGTGGCGTTGTAAAGACGAAGAAAAATCCACTAATACATATGAAAATTGGTATGAGACAGGCGCAATCACTGGGCATGCTGGACCAGTCAAGGGTTTGTCCTGGAGCCCCAATGGTGAATATTTCATCACATCCAGGTAGGTATTCAGTGTCTTTTCAAATGGGTATATAACCATATATTCTGTCTCGTAGCTCAGATCAAACCACTCGTATTCACGGTCCTGTTACGGGGAGCGAAGATGCAACACCCTCGTGGCATGAGCTATCTCGACCTCAGGTCCACGGTTATGACCTCATTGACGCGGCATTCTTGGATGCTACTCGATTTACGAGCATTGCAGATGAAAAGGTCGCCCGTGTATTCGAAGCACCCCGTGAATTCATCGATCTTGTTCATAATTTGGGAGTTGCGAGTTTGGCCGTAGACAAGGTATGTAAATTCGACTTCGCGTTCCAAAGTCTCCTATTGACGAAATACACAAGATGGAGAGACCTCGTGCTGCCACTGTACCACCGCTCGGTCTGTCTAACAAAGCCGTGGAGGCTTCGCAAGGAGCTGAAGCACCCATGGAGTTTGATTCCACTCGCAATCACAGGCGTCCATTTGAAGGCGAGTTAGCAGCTACAACTTTATGGCCAGAAATTGAGAAAGTATTTGGGCATGGCTATGAGGTACACGCTTTCAACAGATGCAACTTCAGATATATTAACATCCTTTCTAGTCGATTTCATTGGCAATATCCAGCAACAAAAAACTCGCTGCGACAGCGTGTAAGGCAACGTCTCCAGAACATGCCGTCATTCGAGTGTATGACACTGACAAATGGCAGCCGTTCGGAGTTCCTATACCGGGACATACCCTGACTGTCACCAGAATTGCTTTCAGTCCTGATGATCAATTTATTCTGTCTGTCTCTCGCGACCGCTCATGGTATCTCTCCAAGCGAGAAGAGAATAACGGTAGGCTGAGTATCAGATTGTTCGAATGGTCGAATTGACTAGTATTCTAGCTGGTTATGTGGCCGTTGCGGCAGACAAATCTCATGCTCGCATCATCTGGGACTGCGCTTGGGCTAATGAAGGGGACATCTTCGCCACCGCATCTCGGGATAAAACAGTACGTGGTCATAACTGTATCGAACAGTGACGATCTCACCCACCCTTTCAGGTCAAAGTGTGGCACATAAAGAACATTGGCACAAAGAAGTGGACCGGCAGAGGCGACCATAAAACTTCGTGACGCTGCTACTGCAGTTGCTTTCTCTCCTGTTGATTCAGATCAGCGGTATGTTCCCTTCGTTTATTTTGACGTAACTGTGTGTTTATTATGTGTGTAGACGAAGATTGGCGGTAGGCCTAGAATCAGGAGAAATCGTGATCCTTTCCAGCTCTCTGGATGGCTCCTCTGAATGGAAGGAAGAACTGACAATCGACTCACGGTACGTCACAACATCAATCATTTTTTTCGATTTTGAAATACAATCCTTACCTCGTTTCAGATACGCACATATCGATCAGGTGCACCGTTTAGCCTGGCGTCCAGGTGTAGAAGGGATGGTAAAACAGCTAGCGAGTTGCAGTGAGGATGGTACAGCGAAGGTATTACTCGTCCATATCGGAACGGAATAGATCCCCGAACACGACATGCAAAAGAGATGAAATCGGAAAGCTATTAATATACAGTGCGAGACAAGATGCGAAACCAAGCAACAGGCTAATAACGAAACAATCAGGTAGGATGTGCGGTAAGGGTATAGAACACAGTAAAAAACGCCGGAACGCGAGATGATATATAATGGCAGGTTAGTAACATGAATGGGCATGAGACGGTCGGGAACCGAAGAGGCAATAGGGATACACAATTGATGCAAGAACATGAACCTAAACAATGTCGCGGAGACTTATTGGTACTTCAGGCTAATAGACGGTTTGTTAGTGAGAGTAATAGAGAACACATTAAGTGATACATACACATTTAATCCTGCAGATAAAGTTGATTGAGTACGAGTTGGACGGAAGCAAAACGAAGGGACTTACTTGTAGAAGCATTCTATAGATCGTAACATTTCAACGTCGCCTCCGGTGGCGGTCACAAAATTAACCACCACTCCAGCGCGAGAGTAGGCTGGCGCAATCGCAGGAGCAACCCTATGCGAACAATAAGATACGACATCATATGAGATAAGAAGGAAATTTACCGATGAGCATATTCTTCCACAGCTTTGGGAAGATCTGAACGACGCATTGAGATGATAGAAGGTAAACGAAGGAAAGCTCAACACACCGTAGTTGATGATCAACGGTACTTGGTTGACATCAGGAGGCTTCACCGGTACATCGTAAACGACGAGCACTTTCGTAGTGGCTTGACGCATCATCGAGGCGGTAGGATTTCTGAATTTCCCAAGTGCAGTCGACTTGGCCGCTGTGTTCATATCATTGTGCTGAAAGAAGAATGAACAACAGAACACCAGGAATATGAACAGTGCGCTTACCAGAGGTACAGGTTCGAGTCCACGACTAGCCAGCTTGTAAAGTACAGCCTCCAAAGCTACCATTCCGCCTACGTGAACAATTGCTTGAGGAACCTCAAGATCTGAGAAAAGGTCTGCCAACGCATCCAATTTCCATTCGCGAGCCTGAACAGTCTCTGCGCTACTAGCTCCCCGACCAGACCCAATGATACCCAAACTACCCTGTGGAAGGGGCTGTTCAGAACGACCGCTCGCTGTGAAGGCAAGATAGAGGTAGAATTGGCGCAGACCACGAGCCCCTTGGTTTGTATCCGCATGGGTGACATTGCCATCTCGACGTACTAGGACGCGAACCGGTTCTCGAAGCTGGATGGTAGTGGCTAGATTGAGCACGTCCTGGGGTACCGTGTTAGAGAATAGAGCGGTCTGTCGCTCGATTTGAGATATATCCGCCGATGGAGCTGGAGAGACGGTTGAGAATCTTCTCGGTACATTTTGGAGAGATCCATTGAGTGAAGTCAGCGATCCATTATCGAAATTCGAGAAAGAACCTTGGGAACCATTGGCTGAAGTAGTTGGTGTACCAGAGCTGAGAGGACGTGAACGAGGTTGTGGAAGTAGTCGTACGATTTGGAAGACGAAGTCATGCAAGTTACGCGCAATTAGTTGATCGACTTCGTCCAGAACAAGGAAGCGGACTTCGCCACCAGGAATACCTCCATGTGAAGTGAAGAGAGCGTGAAGTTTCTGAGGGGTACCGCAGATGATGTGAGGCATATTCTGATGCAAAAGTTGCAATTCCGCGCTGAGGTCAGAGTTTGCCGATGTAGCTCCTACTCCTAAGGCTGAGCGTACGCCAATTGGCCCTCCGAGATCTCGAATCATCCTCTGTGCTTGTGTAGCTTGATCGACAGTGGTAGAGATCATGACCACGCTGGGTCCTCGCACAGCTACGCGACCCACTGAGTACGTTAGGGCAGTATGAATTGCTGGAATAACATAAGCGGCGATGCGTTCTTGAGTGGGAGGCGCCTGAGCAATAATGTCAGAACCACGCAGTAAGAAAGGCAAGGCTCGTTGTTGGATTTTGTTTGGTGGGCCGACACTACATGAGAAGCAATGTCAAAAGGTGAAATATACGGATATAAATGAAACATACCCAAAAGCTGTTAGCGACCGTAACAATTCAGGAGCTATGTTTAATTGCTCCCATTTGGTAATCATAGGACCACCATCACGAGACATTTGAGATCCTGCCAGGGATTCGCCCTGAAGAACAATGTTAGAAAGATATAATTGAAGGGTCTTTTGACATACCCCTGATGAATCACGACGGAAAGCAGACACAGATCTTCTCTTATCACGAAGGGCGGAGTCAGGTCTGCCTAAACCAGGTGTTCCGTTCTCAGGGACACGCGAAGGTATATCCAAATTTCCTGTAGACCATGTACGCGTGGGCGCGCCAGGTAAACGTGGGTTAGCACGCATATCAGGGCGAGACGGCATTCCATTCCCCAGAGCCGAAGGTGGACCCATGGCAGCGGGAGGAATCATCCTGTTGTGCATGATTTCCATTGGATTCGGAGAGTTATTGATCGCCAGTGGTCCCAACCCCGCATTGTTAACTTGAAATTGCTGGGTAGAAAGCTGTACCAATTGATCAACAGAGACCGACAACGAGTTCAGTCTGTTGGATATCGTAGACATTTCGTCTGGAGGAGGAGCTTGTTGATTCGGTGCGATGTTTCCGATTATTGAGCCTCGAGGTCCGTTGGCGAGTGCGCCAGGGAAGGATGACGGTAACCCGTGGTTAGAGGCGAAAGGATCCCTAAATTCTGGTGGGGCGTTGATGTTGGCAGTTCTCGAGTCCATCAGGACGTCAAGTTTCCTGTGCACGTCCTTGAGATCACGCTGTATCTCGCGAGTAGTCGACTCGAATCGTAACATCCGATCCAGTATATCGTTAATGAGAGGAGATGCCTTCAAATGAGATTCCAAAGTGTTGGATATCTCGATGTAAGGCATGACACTAGAATCCATCGACGACGGAGGAGAGGATGACATTAAGGATGGTGTCTGGAAGGACGACGACCTAGAGTTGGGCTCTGGCAGAACAGGAGGCGTATTCAATCGCTCACGACTTCTGCCCATCACCGAAGCGTAAATAGTGCTGTGTAGGAGAGTGTTGTTCATAGGAAGGTGCTCTAAGCCATCTTCTGTGTCGGGTATGGTCTCCAGGGTAACATGCATGCTACTTTCTTTCGTAGAAGGCCTCGTGATGACAGGGTATGGCCTGTCGGCTTCAATATGGTGGACAGAGGGAGAAGGGCCACGTTGATCGTCGACATGGTGGACATAGTCCTGAGGAGCAGAAGTGAATCTGCCTTCTAACTCATCCTGAGGTGGACTTGGAGTCGATTGAACGGAACGGTAGTCCGAAGGAGAGATAGATACGGAGGATGTCGATGAGTCGCGATTGAGCCTGAAACCGAGACCGGCACCCCTCGAGTCCTCCTCTCTTCCCAGCCTTCCTCCAGGGAAGAACGGAGTCGACGCTGGATTCAAAGCAGGACTTCTTCCATCCATAGGGATGGATGAAGGGATGGTGAGTGGGGGGTAGAGATCCAAGGTGGAGAGTTAAACACTGGGGCCGAAGCGAAGGCTCGACCCGCAACCGCCAGCAGCACGACTTGGCGGCTCGGAATAAATATGCCAATGAACAACCATCCCATCATTCCTAACCGAATGATCCTCATCTCCGAGTCCCCATCGCAAATAGACAATACACTTTTATTCATCTAGTACAAATAATGGATACAAACATAGACTACAATCGACAGAAATACACCGATTACATAGATCACATATCGCCACCTCGCATTAGAATATGTAGCTTATTCATCAACAATGAGTGTTGGTTCGGGCTCCATCCCACTGGAAATGTAAGATCAGCTAATGATTTGGGACTTCATTATCATCAATATTCACCTTTCTTCACCCTCAGGCTCGTCACATAAAACATTCTTTCTATAATGAGGCATCTTTGTAAGAAAGGGTGTTACCTGCACACCAAACACGGTCAGATACTGAATGAAGAGCGCGTAGAGTAGCCCTTACCAGCATTGGGCGGCCCTCCAATATGTTGCCGTTGTTTTGTAACGCCTTGTAAGCCCAAATGGGGTGTCTGAAATGTACCCTCGCATGATGGTAAGTTTTACCTTCCCCATTTTCCCTAGGGTCTGGATGCATATGCAACACGACACCGAGAACCGACTTGGGACGGAATGCACGCTCTATCATCTCGCTATTGACTGATGGAGAAAGCTGGATGATATTAGTAAGGTTGGACACAAAGAGACATAGAATGATCAACACACATTACCAACCCATAGGCTCCTAGGCCCTTTGTATGTTTTTGTCCAGAACTCCTGGACTGCCTTTCGTTTAGCCTCTTCTTCTGGAGACGACGGCCTGCGTAGTCTCTTGTTTTTCCATACCGGAGGACGATTAGGGACGGAATCGTAGAGGGAGTCCATCTTGTAGGATCAGTAAATGTGGCAGAAGAAGTTGACGAGACTTGAAAGGACTGTGGAGGTTAGGGATAGGAATCAAGAAGAGAGAGGGCTTTTATCAACAGTTCCAGTCTTGCCACACGGTGGCTGAGGGGGCCAAAGTCAAATAAACGTACAAACAGAATCATTACCTGTCAAAGTACCTCGTCACATATTCGTATTGTGTTATTGATCGTTTAATCCAAAGAATCGTCCGTTTATTTGCATTGTGCATCTAGTTGTACATGTCGAATAAGTTTATGCGGGAGCGATGAGGAACCACTTGTTAAAGATCGTGTCGGGGTCGTACTTCTTCTTTATAGCTTGCAATTTAGGATAGTGGTCCCCAAAGAGTTTACGGCTCTTGTCGGGAGGCGCAACTCCGTCCTTGATTGCAGAAGCAGAATCTATGTTGCCACCTGAAGACATGTCAATTCATGCCATGCCCTAGCCAGACAGAAGGAACTTACCGTAATTGCCATAGCCTTCGCCGTCGGATCGGAGTAAGCTAGACAACTCGCGGACCGCATCTTTTGCCTTTTGACTATACTCAGGGGTGTCGTGTTTCCACTGAATAAGCATCAAACCATTTCCCTTCAAGTTTCGGCGATAGGGGGTTGCGTCGGGCGCGACGCCATTGATCTTGCCGTGCGGGATGAGCTCTATAATGAAATTGACATTGAAGTCTTTCTCGGACAATTGAGTGACACGTTCGAACAGCTTGGAGTTGAGTTCTCCGGAAGGAATGCCTGACAACTGGGCACCTGTCATGTAATAGTTCAAGCTCGGCGTGGCGACTTGGTTCTAAGAAAAATCATAAATAGCCATATAATGCGTTACTAAGCAAATATTGACCTGTAGGGTGTTGAGAGTCTCGTAGGGAATTTCAGCAGCCATACTGGCAACGGGTCCTAAATCGTGAATAATTGGCATTTCAGAATTCCGGAAATGGTTGCCAAATTGGATACTAACCAAGGTCAAAGAGGAATTTGTATGCTTCTCGGCCTTCGGCTTCTGAGCCGTTATAGAAAACAAACGCAACAACGCACGGCTAATAAAATAGCATCAGCTAAGTGACCGGTATATAAGTTGCAAATGTTCGGACGAACTTTGCCATCCGGACCACGCGTCATAACTGAGAAGATGGACTCCTTCTCGCACCTGGTGGTTGTCCATTTGTCCAAAGCCGTAGCAACTGACTCCAGTTGAGGAGGGGCAAAGATGACGGGGCCAGCGAACACGGTAGCTCTCTGGGGATGAAGCTGAAGAACGAATTCGGTCACGACTCCAAAGTTACAGCCGCCTCCACGGATGCCGAAGAAGAGGTCGGGATTCTCTGTGGCACTAGCGGTCAAGGCTCTGCCGTCTGCAACAACTACGGTAGCCTGTAAATCAAATTAATACCAATGTTCAAAACTGCTGAGGCATTAGATGATATTGACCTGAACCAGATTGTCGATGGCAAGCCCATGTTGACCGCTCAACCATCCGTACCCACCTCCTAAAATAAGTCTGTATTGTGATCAGCACATAACGAAGGGCCTGTGCAAACTAGGGTCACTGACCCTCCAACACCGGTCTAAATACGGAAGGAAGATGAGAACCCAGCTTCCCCATTCGATATGTGATATGATCAAACTTACATGGTTAACTGTACCACCGACAGTAGCAAGACCATACTTGATGGCAGTCTCATCAACGGTCTTCCAGACAGCGCCACCCCCAACATACCCTAGACGTTTCTCGGCATCGACGGTGACACCGTTGATGTATTTAGACAAATCGAGGACCAAACCACCTTCGGTAGAGGATGCTCCGGAAGCACTGTGACCACCACCGCGAATAGCAATGGGAATACTGTTGTCTTTGGCGTACTTGATGGCCAAAGCAACATCGCTGGGATCCTTTACGAAGGCAACGACTTTAGCTTTCCTGGCAGCATTACTAGCCCATCGATCGATGGCTTGTTCGTATCCCGGATCAGTAGGGGTGACCAGATCTCCTTTGAAGGAAGTTTGGAATGCAGTGAAGTCTGACATGTTAGCTCAGGTGGTATCAGGATGAGTACTTTCAAGCTCTTCTTGAACCACCTTTATACGAATGTGATTTAGTTTGGAACTCAAAATCTATGATCAAAAGAAACTCGGAACGTGTGACGAATGCCCACGGCTGCGTGATTATGTTGCCTCGAACATCTCACGTATGGGGCTAACCATGTATCGTGAATAGGAAATCCCTGAGACCGAAGGTGAATCGTTGGTGTTCCTGCAGGGAGATCTAGATGTAACTTACGAAGCAACCCAAACCTTCAGGATCCTATCGAACAAACATAAGCGGCGGGAGTGTGTCTAAATGGCCATAAATGGAACAATATGCCAAAGTTTGCATGTTAGGGATTACGCTCATCTGATACCTGGTCATCACGAACGACATAAACATGTGTAGAATAGCAAGATGCATTGCAAAGACTATGTGTAGATACATATAGTTAGTCAGGAAAAAGTCAAAACACCAATAAGGATTGCTTCTTCCACTGGGAATGAACGCCATCAGATTGATAACAGCCCGTCCCTACTAAGGTAACAAGGTGGTTGGTTGCCGAACGAGCGATGTCAACGCCGACGCATCCCAGAGGGAAGGTCGTGCTCATCTCGCTGCTGGACTTCTCGTCATTGGCGTTATTCGTTGTGGAAGAATCAAAGAGTTGCAAAATTATGCTTCGTCGGCATTTATGCTCTCGAAACGTGGGAATAACGCACGGACCACTCGTTCTCAGGCTCGACTGAATTGGAATGACAATGTGTGTCACAACTAAAGGAAAAAGAGCAAAACATCCTAACAATCCATTATATTTCACCATAAGGTATGAGTCATCACGGTCGGTAGTATCGATACACATA
Organism: Cerrena zonata; assembly: GCA_038087015.1. Classification (NCBI taxonomy): domain Eukaryota; kingdom Fungi; phylum Basidiomycota; class Agaricomycetes; order Polyporales; family Cerrenaceae; genus Cerrena; species Cerrena zonata. Next base: position 560,539 of record JASBNA010000001.1, read on the forward strand.
GGAAGCTACGTAGATAGAGCAAACAAACGGGGTTACAACCGGGAACAGAGCGTGCGAAGTCCATGTTGAACGGGAAGAAACGAGAACACCAATAGAGAAAGCAGAAAAAGAAAACTAGAAGAAAAGAAAAGACACTCTACTGTCCTGTCGACCACTGGGACTGATGTTGGGACCCATCATGATCATCCGCAGTGAAGTCACCAAACGAGAATGGCACCTCAGGATCAAGTCCAAATGCACCAGGATCGAACGATTGCCACAACGCATCTTGATAGATATCACTGCCTCCCATATTATATCCATTATTGCTCGGTCCTGGATTATTATAGTTTCGAATGTAATCCAAACCACGGAAGGGAAGACCCGGACCAGCAAATGTAGCTGAGGGTGGCGTGGTCGATAGACCACCTGTGACATCGACGTTCATGTCACCTCCAAATTGCAGATACGAGGTGTCAATCGTTGGGTTGGTAGGCGAGAATCCGGAGTTGTCGGGGTAGCCCAAATTCACCTGCGAACCGGAGGTCATATTGTCATTCTGTCCATTCCATCGTCCATCATTCGAGGGACTCTGGGAAATGCCGGTAAAGTCATAATCGAAGTGACCTGGAGGAACGCCGATGGTAGGTGACTGTGGGAGGCCCATTCCGAAGGAATTTCCAGACATCATATGGGGACTTGATTCCAATGGGTGTTCCAATACAGTGGTCGGCGGCGATGGATGGCTGTTGGCAGATGCAGGAGAGCTATGTGCACTGATACTTGAACGCCCTGGATACGAGCTTGAGAGTACACTTGCGAGGGAAGGATTCATTTCATGACGTTCCTCATCAAGAGGCCGTTTTCTCGACGTAGATCGCGCCCTCTGACTCAAAGCTACAATTAAAAAATATCATCAGCTTCCATTCGAGTTCAAACGTGAACAATAAAGACTTACGATCATGGCGATACGAGTGCGCTGCACGAGGTGAAATTCGGACATCCCGAGACCTATCTCTCCTCGTCCGTGACTTCATGGTTCTGTCAGAGGCAGGGACAGAGATTGGCGCAGACATACGTCGGTCCGAGACCACCGACTGCGACGTTTGAGCAACATTATGATTCTGATTCGATGAAGGACCAGCCTGAGGCTGAGACTGTTGTGGCTGCTGCATCTGACCAGAAGTAAACCCTTTAATCGCCTCGGTGGCCGTACCCATCAAATCTTCTAGCAGGTCTTTACATTTTTTCGCGCCGGGCCAATGACCTTCCCAGGATTCGAGAACGCCTAGACAACTTCGAGATTCTTCCATTGCAGTTTGAGATGCGCCCATATCGGTCGTGTGCATGGCGTACAGAAGAATGACGACAGCAGAGCTGAACAAGTTCTGAATGAAGAATGCGAGATGGTGACTGGGGGGTACAACATTCTTGATAGAAGGAGCTAAGCGTATACAGGCTCGAGCAGTTGAAACAGCCTTGGCAGTGGACCGGGGCCAGACAGGTTGATCTTTCTTGACTGGGAGGAAATTACGATGGAGAGTCGTAAGGATAGAGTAGTAATGACTGCAGAGAACAGCACCCATAGACACTTGTCTGTCTGTCACAGGATGAGATTTGAAAACGGTGGGTAGGTCATCACACCACTTCGCTAGCGCGTTATCCAAAGACTCTACGGATCGAACGAGTTCAGCCCGTTTTTCCGGTTCCAGATGGTCTTTGCACTTGTCCAACGCGTAGACTTGTCGAAGGACTCGACCAGCAATCTTGTATAGAGAGCAGAGTTCGATGAAACCTCGCATGAGAGATGGACCTTGAGGCATAGGAGCACCCGCGAAATATTCTGGCAATTGTTCATCGTCGATGTCAACGGGTATTTCGACATCGCAATCTGAATCTTCAATTCCAAGGGGTCGCCCCAGTGCAAGAGCGAGCATGCGATCTAATGTATATGCACCCCACCAGACTTTCTTGCGAGTCTCTTTCTCAATAGGGGTAATTAGGAGTCTCCGTGGGGAACGCTAAGAGGGAGGAGTCAGAGGTAAACTCAAACCACACATGATGATGCGCTTACATGAAGCCCGAGATCTTGCGCGGTTCGAACTGCTTGTCCGACCAAAAGCCAAGCTTGGGGAAGGCAATTGACAGAGCATAAGAAGGATGACATCAGCAAGAAACACTGCACATGCTCGACCTGCATCGATGCGTGACTGATATAATGGAGGATTAATGCCCTACAAAATAATATTAGCCACCATGAAAATGGCAAAATGGAGACATATGAAAGGTACCTTTCGTAATATACCATCCCCATTCCGGCATCATCGAGGTTCTCACCCCTGGAGAGACGCAGATCGTCCACCAGCTTTGCAGCACAAGCAAACACGGCACAAACGAGAGACAAGAAAGCTGTTTCTTTCCGAATTAAAGAGACATCATGTTTGTTATCCATCAGATATTGATATCGTTTCAAGAAGGATGGCTTGTCGATGACTGGCATGAGGAAGTGGAATCGAGTAAAGTATGCATCCACCTGAATATACGTATAAGAATTTCGGATTGACGTATATTTGTAGCACATTACTCACAAGTTTATCGGCAAGGTCCCGCTCTGGATATTCCAATTCTTCCGCAAGAGGGAGAGCACGGACTTTCCCAAAGAAGACGGATGCTGGGAAGTACAGTTTGTTAACGCTTGGGCCAGGTGCAAGAGGGTCTTCTTCCATTGGTGAAACTCGATGAAGGGGAGAGGCGGTGATAGTACGGAATGATTGGATGAGGGACATGGTCGAAGAGCCCCCAATCCAACGCATGTGGCCGTGTTCATCGAGTGCGAGTTGACCGAAAGATTCTGACATATCATCTTCGATCTTGATTGGTTGAGAGGGTTCGGTCGTCATGTCGTCATTACTGTCAGTGCCCTCGAGGTGATCTTGGGTCTTTGACAGATTGTTGGTTAATGCAGAAGGGGCCACTGTTCCCTCGGGAGGGGTGGGGGCAGGTGGAATGTTAGAGAGGTTGATGCCACCAGCTTGTCCGACTTGCTCGAGAATGGGTGCCACTTGCTGAAAGAGAGACTCCATGTGGAGCAGACGGGCTTCGAGTTCTTGCACATAGCTGTTTTGATGATTAGAGAATGTTTCCAGGATATGGCAATTGTACTTACTGCCTGCTCAGGGCTGCCCGATCCTTGGTTTGTAACCAAGTACAGGCGGATTTGGATGAGGCACATTGCGAACAAGTGGGCTCGACACCATCGCACTTGATCTTCTTTCGTCTGCAGGAAACTAGATTATGGAAAAGATAATAACTGTGCGGTGGAGAGAAACATACCTGCAGCTTTCACATGCTCTCCAAACACGTCTTCTCTGGAGCTGAACGGGTTTAGTGCCTAGATCTGGAGGCATGGATTGATCGTCGCCCTTCTTCTTCTTTGTGGAGGTGGTCATAGTATTAGCAGAGGAGGAAGAACTGGGAATGGATGAGGTTGAAGGGAGAAAAGCGTCTGAGGTCATGATCATATGGGATAGCTTGCGCTGGGGTAAATCTCGAGTGAGATCGAGACCGGCTATTGTCTGCAGGCGTGCCTAGCCGCACTTGGTACTGCCGAATACAGGTTCTTATGAGCTCACGGACGCCGCTTCCTTTCTTTACACGTATACCCCGCCTTCGTACCCCGGTTTGGTGTCTAGAATGTCGTCGAGGAGCGTTCGTGCGCGAGAAACGAGGAAGGAAAGGCCAGATACGGGATCTCATGACTCTGGCGACAGTGGCCCATTATATACCAGGCGCCTCATGCACAGCGCCCTCTGCATATCTGTCTTCGGTCAAACAAGCCCCCCGTACCCCACGGTCTCTCCGGCACGACTCTCACTGCCTCTTTGACGATGCCTCTTACGGCTTTGGCAGGTATGGATGCCAATACACACACCAGTCAAACACCTCGTCTTATTCAGACATTCCGTGGTTAATCACCGCACGAAACAATACACATTCCCTTCGGACCCGACGTCGAACGCTTTGGCCTTCTTTGCAGCGTCAAAGCGCAGCTCCTTCTCAAGATCTCTTGTGCGAACCGTCTATGGTCCCATGTAATACCAAGTGCCTACCTTGCTGAACCAGACATTGACTTTCCCCCCTCATTTTCCTTCGGGCTCCAAACTGGTCAGTAGGCCAAGTTCGAGGCATTCAGGGCAGTCGCATGACGACCGCAATATCATGAACAGGGTTCACTCATGTTTCTCGAAGCTCACTTGCGCAGGCAAATCAGTCTTCTTTCAAACGCCCCTCTGGATACCTCGAATCAGACGACTTCCATCTCAGACACAGCTAGGCTTTATATGCAATAGGAACTGAACCATGTTTGCACGAGACACCCCCGAAACAACTTGTTCTGTCTTCTGAGCACCACTGAGAATTATATTTTGAGGGTCTGAGGGACCGTGGTACCTGTATTCTTAGCTGTGAGAGTGATGTAGAACCTACCGGTGATTATCGCAGAGGCAATAGTCCACAGTTGTATCTGTGGGAGTACATATCTTCGTTTTACCCCCGGCAAATGTCAACCCTGGGACACTCCGACGTTGTGATCGAGCAGCGGAACGCGGACGTCGGAACACCGACAGTATGGTGTAAGAATGGATTATTAGATGTATATAGTGACGCGTATATGCCGTATTGTCCTACGTAGCTTGCTAAACACGCCTTGAATAACAAATGTTCAGTAAACGAGTCATCGGAAATTGACTGCTACATACTCACTTTGGCTAAGCCCGAACACCAGCAGAGATAGCAGTCATCTTCTCCGGTGAATCCCTGAGATAGAACAATTTGGCCCGACGCGACCTCTTGCTATCCCTAGCACCCTTTCCACCACTCGCCCTCTGCACCACCTGGATACTTCTCACATGTGGAGAGGTGACAAAAAACTGAGTTTCCACACCGGTCCTGTTCATGACGTTCCTAATTAACATCGAGGTGTCCGGTCCACGCCTTCGGATGCTAATGACCACACCAGCGAAGGTGGTCGGAGCGTGGTTGAGCTTGAGAGCTACGACCGAACCCGGGAGAATTCGTTGTGGTGAACGCTTGCCGAAGAAAGTTTCAAGCATGGCTTGCTTGTTCGGAGGTGGGAGGGTTTTGCGAACATATTCCATAAGCCCTTTGCCCTTTCGTAGTCGCTCGGTTTCTACTGGTGGGGTGTATTGCGGAATGATTGCTGCTTTGGAAAATGGGTATGCAGACTTGGATGATGAAGGTGCCGCGGTGGCAAATGACCTGGCAAACGAACGTATTGAGCTCGACGCCATGACAATTTTGACGACGGGTCTAAGTCCAGAAGAAGGATTAGACTATTATAAAGAACTCAAGCCAGTAAGCTTGAAATGAGAGGTCGTAAACAGCAAGTACAAGTTGGTGAAGTTAGACAAATCGAAACAGGCGATAGCAAGCGCTCCCGGAGTTTACCGCATCGCCGATTTTGGACAAGATTTATGCAAAGTTAATAAAAATGCGCCACAGCGTGTTTACAGTTTCAGATATATGATACTGACATTTCCGAGAGATGCGTATTAAATAACAACAACTAGGAGGACTGGGTTGCCCAATATTACACTGTACAAGATATGTAGAGAAAAAGCATAGGACGCTCTGTCCATTTTAGAGGATTAAAAACCACGTCCTCGACCCCTGAGGTTGCTGTTAGACATGCACGCAAGACTCTACTATTTACATAACGACGTACCTTCCACGAGCCCGATAGGGGTTGTAACCACCACCGTAGCCTCTGTACCCTCCTCTATATCCTCCCCGATATCCACCTCGGCCACGACCCCGGTTGAAACCATGGATGTTCGTCCGTTTGGGGGTAACCTAGTCGAGCAGAACAGAATGAGGATTTAATGAGGCGTTAGGAGAAGGGTGAATTTACCTTAATGAGACGTCCGTGGAATAATGAATTGTCTAGTGCAACCGCGGCATCGACCGATTCAGTCTCTGCAAACTCGACATAGGAAAACCTAGAGAGGACGATATAAATAAGACGGCTTTCAGTTTAGAAAGCAAGCATACCCTTTTGGATGACCAGTGAACTTGTCACAAATAATCGTCACACGGTTGATAGTACCACACGCTTGGAAATGTTGCTGGATCTCCTCAGGAGTCGAGGCGTAGTCTACCTATTGCCATGTAAGCTTGAGATAAGGTGTGGTAGGGACAGGTATACGAGGGAGACTCACATTGCCAACATAGATGGAACGACCGTCAGCTGCCGCTTTGTCTTCCTCGGTCTCCATCGGTACTCCTCCGTCTGTACCATCCTCACCACTCTTCTCTGCCTGCTCAGCTGCAGCTTGGAGTTCGCGCAGCTTGCTGGCCTCCTTTTCCATTTCCTCAACGCGTTGCTTCATTAACAAAATCTCCTATGGGTTTCTAGCGTCAAAGGTTGAAACAATGAATAAGAATATACTACCCACCTCATCATCGCCGTCGAGGTTCGGAGCGTCACCTGGTGTTGTCGTCGGCTGGTTGGACTCGTCGGTCATGATGACGTCTAGTTGTCGGGAAGGGTAAGGTGTGGAAGGAGGTCGTTTGCGCGGTGAAGAGAGTGATATTGGCGCGCAAGGAGAATGAATATGGCCACGCGAGAAGGGCTTGCCTTATCAGGAAGTCCCCAATCCGCACCACTCTGGGTCGGCTACACCGTCTTGCCTCTGTGCCTGAACATCTCTCTTCTCCGATACCACCAACTCTTCCTCCTACTCTCTACACCGCCCGCACAATGCCTCCAGCCCGCTCATTGCGTGCACTAGCCCTATCGCCAAAACGAGCCTCGTCGCCCGGTCCACCGTCACCAACATTTTCAGAAGCAACCAATGCATCTGCCATGGATTTCGGTCCGAATGGACCAGAGAAGATTATCACCAAAGCAAACCTCAAAGCTAGTATACAAGCGTACGAAGATGTAAGCTCTCCGCATTTGCACAGGACTCCAAATTCGTTGCTTACACTGCCCATACGTAGCTGCTCAGCAAATGTGCCGGTTATCGGGCTGCGCTCTTGACCATGTCCCAAGCAACTGCAGGTTTTGCAGATGCCCTCTCTACCGCTGCATCGTAAGTGATACTTCAACTCTATTATTTCACTACTTACATTTACCCGGTTACGTAGGTTGAAAGGCCCTAACTACGAGGCAGGGACGAGAATGCAAGCTGCCTCGGGGCTCCACCACCTAATGGGCAACCACTGGCATTTGATGGTATGCTCCATACTCTATTTGTATTCCTGCAAGCATCTCTTATCGACTTTTCCTGCAGGCCGAGACACTCAACATGCAATTCGAGAAGCCCCTTCGTCAACATCTCGAAGACTATAAGACCATCGTTACGGTGATTATAATGATCTGCTATTAAATTAGATAACGCTGTTCTAACTTCTCATACCGTAGGAACGGTCTAATGCATACGAGAGAGTCCTTCGTGAGAAGAGCAATCTTATCCGACAGACGGAGATGGGCAACTTGAGGAAGAAAAACAGAAGTAAGCTTTCACACAATTTCACAACTTCACTAGTCACCCTGATATCATTCCCTTCCGTCATCTAGACCTGCAAAGCTTCCGGGAAGCTCTGCAAGTCCTTCAACAACAGGTTGAAGATTTAGACGAACTCAAGGTTTCTCACTATCAGGAAATCGTTGAGCACGAGGAAGAAGTCTGGGATGTTGTGCAGGGCAAAGTCTGCCTCGCCGTTCGTTCGACACTCGATGTGTTCGATCGATTCACTTCAAAAGCGTATGCTGTCTTGCTTGCTTGTCTATACCCCTATTGACGTCCTCAACGATTGTAGTTCTGATCCTGTCATTGAGCCCATGCTCCAATCCGTCCCCGACCCATTCGATACTTACGGCCCTCCACCCGCCGAAGACAAAATCTTCAGTATCCTCCCTCCACTTTCGGTCATGGCAAACGCACCCTCATCTAGTCCAAGTCCATTGACCTTCCTCGACACCAGATCTGGCGAGCAGCGATAGCAGTGACGGTATGATCTCCGCTAATAGTTCATGGGCTCCTAGTTCAGGAAGCTACTTTGCAGAGTCTAACGCTGCTTGGGCTACTTCGGTCGGTTCACCGCCGTCTCAAATTGCTTCATCTTCCTCCTCACCCCGTCCCACCTCGCCGACGCCTATTGCGCGCTCTGCATCCCCACCATCATCTTCCCCAGTCTCTCGAAGAAATTCACATCCCCCAACACACCAATCGCGCAAGTCAGAATCCAAACTACGCAGCGTCTTATCTGTAATTGATGAAACGTCATCCCGCCATAATGACGAATTACTAGAAGGTACTAGTAGAAGTGTATCGGAATCTGCATTGGCGTCATCGTACGAAGTACCTGGAAACCCAGACGAAAACGGCTGGGGGACTATCAAAGTCAAGAAGTTTTCTGGCCCCACTCCAATTTTGACGTCCGACAATGACCTCACACCACGCAGCACCTCGCTTCGTTCACAATCTCCCGCCAATCCAGAAACACCCCATGCGGTCAGGAGTTTGAGTCCCCATTCAGACGATACGATCGTCCTTCCTTCATGATCTTTCATGATTCGAACTTCCCCTCAATTTCATACTTTTCCGCATTTCATCTCATCTCATGGACACCTTACGCTGGATACCCGCCTTGCTACGCTTACGTTTTCTTCTTCGTTTTCTCGCTTCTCGTTTTGTTCTTGGTTACTTTATTATTTCTCCATTTTTTCTTCCGTCGTTGTACATGTAACTTCGTCTTCGCTTTCGATTCCATTGTACAACACATGATCGCTTTGCTTACGAAAACGAATTTTCATGACCATTTTCAAATCAAATCAACCTTCACACTGGTTCTGAAGGTGATTATTCTGAATGGTGATTATATTATTGTATAGGATTCCATACTACGTCATCGTTCAGATCTATACACCACGACGTTGGATATTATACTGCTCTAGCACTGTGGGATCTGTGGGCGTAGGGCTTTGGAACAAAAGGTCTTTTCCCGTGCCTGTCTTGGGGAACGCAATTACGTCGCGTATAGTTTCAGTTTTGCAAAGGATGGCCATGAGGCGGTCGAAACCTGTGCAAATATATACAAAAATGTCAGCAAAAACGCAAGCCGCAATTTTCGCACGGCGTTCCACAAGATTTCTCTCTATGTCAAACGAGTGAACGAGTGATAACAAATGTGGCAAGACTTACCGAGGGCTATTCCGCCATGAGGGGGTGCCCCACAACGTAAGGCGTGTAACAAATGTCCAAAGGAAGCCGTTTCGGACTTGTTTAGCTAAAAGTAATTTTTAATAACCGGTCAGTCGTGGCGATGGAATCAAAAAATGAGGTGCCAGTGACAGTGAAGTTGACCGGAAGCTTGTTTGGCATGGGATGGTGGTATAGAGGCTTACCTGAAGGATCTCTGAGAATATATATTCCTGCATTGAGGCATCATGCACACGTACTGAACCCCCGCCAATCTCCACACCGTTCAACACGAGGTCGTAATGTTGGCCGCGTACCTACGGCATTTCCATCAGTTTTAGTTAGCTTTAGTTAGCTTAGACCCAATCAGAAGGGACGAGAAGGAGGTAGGATGTAAAAGGGAAAACCCAGGGAGGCAATGCATAACGCAAGAAGCAAGCAGGACAAAAATGGATCGAGGGACCAAATTGCTAGCCTCTGAACTTACCTCATTAATCTGGCCGTTATACATCTTTTCAACGTCCTGCCGCATCGGCGCGGTGAATGGATGGTGAGAACTACTCCACCGACCATGAGCGAGGAACTCCTTATCCTCATCCGCACGAGTAAACAAAGGAAACTCTGTGATCCATAAAAAGTGAGGTTCTGGGGGCAGTGTTAACCCTCCTATTCGCCGTGCTTCTTCGAAGAGCGCTAGACGAAGTCGTCCGAGAGGAGTGGAACCACCCTAGCGAGTCTGATGTGAGAGGCGGTCAATTGAAAGAGGATGCTGGGATGACGTACTTCGGGAATGCGAGAACGCTTCGCGAGCCAGATAGTGCTCCCCGGAGTGACTCCCAAAAATGAATTCATATCCTCCGTTGACCATGCATCGGGGTCGATTGAATCGCGGATCAACTGACTGCCTTTCGACCAGTTCAGAAGGTTCGCGCTGTTCACATCAATGCGATTCTACAAATTGAGGAAAATAGATGAGTAAAATCACTATGGAAATCCAATATTTGGGCACTGACAACACCCGTCTGTGTCTGTTCAACTTCGCTCTTCTTGAGTTTCTTGGCTCCACGTTGGAATGCCTCGTGATCGTTTTTATTGACTACCAATGCTTCCAGAATGTTTCCTTCAGAGGCAAGAACATGCCTTAACGTTTGAGGTAGATAGTTTGTGATATCCCTAATCTAAAACCAAGTATCTCAGCATCACAAAATCCCAAATAGTTTCACACAGACGAACCTCAGAACCAAATCGAGTGTCAGGTTTGTCGCTACCAAACCGAGACATAGCTTCCGCATACGTCATGACCTTGAATCGCTCTGGAAGTTCAACACCTTCCACTTTCGACCAAATAGTGCGAACGAGCTTCTCGACAACATCGCGAACCTCTTGTCCACCGATTCGCCATTGATCAGTATTGGGGTTCTGCGCTGCATCTTCCCCTTCGCCCCACGAGACGAATGCCATTTCCATATCAATCTGCGTGAACTCGGGTTGTCTGTCTTTTCGACCATCTTCGTCACGGAAACAACGAGCAAGTTGATAGTACTTGTCGACGGCACCTGAGGCGATGAGGAGTTGTTTCGCTTGTTGGGGAGATTGTGGAAGGGCATAAAAGAGGGGCTCTGACGTGAGACTTCCAGATGTCGATGAGGAATCCCCGGTCCTCGTGGAGATACGAGTAGGAACAAGGAACTCGCGGGCACCCTCCGGAGTGGATTTAAACAGTAGAGGTGTTTCCACTTCCGTAAAACCTTCAAGTGACAAACCTAAGTGTTAGTGTTCATAGAGTGGAGCAAAGTCAGAATTTACCTTCACTATGAAGGATGTTCCTGACGATATGAGCAACCTCACTTCTCTTTCGAAGGTTACTTGACAGCTCGTTCCTTCTCAGGTCCAGATAACGATATTGCAATCTCAATTCCTCACTTGGCTAGAAAAACCGCACAATCGTCCTTGAGTACAAAGTTCATCTACGCGCTTAGTCGAGCAAAAGCAGCGCTAGGAATTACTCACCAACTCTCCTAATTTATCAGCACGAGAAGGTAGAAAAGGAAGAGACTGATCGGCCGCATTCAGAAGGATAAAGTTCATGACCTCGACCTCGACATCTCCGGATGGAACCTGCCACGCGTGAGTGTAGAATCATATGAGCCTTTGACAGGTCAACTAAAAATACGAAAAGTACGGGGTAGTATCACATGAGACTTACTTTTCGACACTGGTTCTCAGGTCGGGCATGGACGATCCCCTCTACCATGACAGCGGATTCCGTCGGAGCTTGACTCATTGCTGCCAGGAGATCGTTAGTGGCATTTGGACCCACGCGTGCAATGAGTTGTGCTGATCCATAGGAGTCTTTAAGCTGGAAGAATGACCATGTCTTCCCGGCCTTTCTGCAGGAGGACTGTTATTAAATATATTGAAGTCCAACACAAGGCCTTATGAGAGACACGTACCGTTCGGCTAGTAACCAGCCAGCGAGAACGACTTTTGCTCCATCATCTTGCAGTGTTAGTGCACCGCAATGATGGGTCCGTCTGGGAAATGAAACTAGAGAGAACAGCAAGGATGTGAGGATGGAGTATTAAAAGGCGACCGCAGTAATGAAAGAAAATCACCAGCGTGTTCTCGCGCCTTCACACGCAAAGACTCGGGATCAGATACAGTGGTTCCGGAAGAAGGACTAGGATTTGAATGGTTGAGGAGGACTGCATTGTGTGTAAATGAACGGAGTGCAAGACGCGGCAAGTGCTTGACTCTGGAGTGGCAGAAGAGCCTATTAGGATTTAGAACGCGTGCGGAGCGTGAAAATCCATGCATGCTCTAGAAGACTGTACTCCTCGGTAACCTTCTTCACCTCCACTGGGTATACGCCCTACGGCAGGAGCTTTTGTCTGAGGGAGACCTCGAGATGGTCAACGTTTTGAGCTAAGATGAAACAATACCCAAAAGGGTAATGTAGAAAGCGAGTTGCTTATGATGGCACGCGCGCACGGAAATATATCGGTCATTGAGCGAGAAATTCCAGCTGCTGAGTAGGCTGGAATTGGTAGAGTGGCCAGGTGGCCACGCCGGTGGTAGAGTGTTCTTGGAAGACCAACAAGTGAACTCAATTCATGGGCAACAACAGTTCCTGACTGACTATCAAAGTTCATTTACTTCTAGCTACATTCAAACTCTAGGTTATATATCGAGTAACGCAGATCTCGGAAGGTGCGCAGCCCCCAACGACGGAACTGGAAATGGGGGGTCTCTGAAAGAGAGTTCAATTGACTGGGAAAGGAACTCTGGGGTTTGGACAGGTCTTGGAGTCTTGGGTCGGGCTTGGGTCATCTACGCGGGAAAGGAGGAGATTGACATCGACTGTCATCGATCCATCGCGTACATCTAGTACATTTCGGGGAGAGTAGGGAAAGGCGATCAAACACGATGGCATACGCGAACGGCATGCTGGTAGCAGGCAACGCCTCGTGAATGGGGAGGTCATGGAGCTAAGAGGGTGTTGCCATAATACCTCGCGAGCCCGATCGCGCTTGGGAAGAGAGATCAAAATTAAAGACCGGTGGTGGAGGCGGGCTGGCTACGCGAAGTCGGGGGTTGGATGGGATTGGGGGAAGCGAGGGTGGCCGCGGATACAGCAACGAGGGAAAAGAGATGGAATCGAGGGACCAGAGGGACTGGGAGAAAAGACGGCTGTTTGTGGGATGGTGCAGTCTTTAGGCACGGGGCTGGAGTGTATTCTTACGCGGGGGCTCCTTCGACGAAGACGAGTGCTATGTTTGAGTCTGGGTGACAGCGGAGGTGTTACATCTGCCGTTACTCTGTTGCGGTGACAGCGGTCGCCAGATTTGCGAGATCGACTGCTTGCACTGGCACCCGTACTCGCTCTGACAGCCCTTCCTCCTGCGTCTTTCACATCTCGATCCTCTTTTCCCTATAAATGCATCTCACTTCATCTCCCTTTAGCTAGCTCCCCTCCTTCCCCTTGCTGCCTCTTCCACCATGTCCCTCACCTCTCTCCCACCCGAGTTGCTTGATGCCATCTTCCAGCCACTCGCCGCCGCCTCCCTCGCTGCCCTCGCAATATCCTGCTCATCCCTCACCGCCCTCGCAAACCGACAGCTTTATCGTCACTTATCCCTTTCCTCTCATGCACACAACCTCTCTGCTGTACAATCCATAGCGAACAACATCCCCCTCGCCTCCCTTGTACGCACCTTTTCGATCAGCGTGCTCGAGTCAGACACAAGCACACACGAATATTGTGTCTTGCTCAGCAAAATCTTAGGGGACTTGAGAGAGCTCACAAGCCTCGAGGTCCTAATAGGCCCAGATGCGAGCTGGGTGCTTCCTACTACACCAACCTTATTCTTCCCCCGCCTGCAGCATCTGACAACGTCCTTCATTTTTGACGTCAATGTGGCGGCGTTTCTTTCTCGTACGCCACATTTGCTGTCCCTCCAGCTGTCATCTACCTTTGCAGCTTCCGAGACAAGCGAGCTTCTCCCTTCTGCAGTCCCCAAACTGACATCTTACACGGGTCCTGCATCATTGCTTCCCGCCTTACTCTCCTCTTCTCGTCCTCTAACAACCCTCCACCTCTCCGGTGATCTCACTCTTCCCGACATTGACCATCTCGCGCTTTCTGGACACGATCCGGTCCTTCCAGACGTAAAACCGGGTGAAGATGGCTGTGAGCTTGGGAAGCCAAGGATTCAAGTCCTGAGCGCCATCACTAGTACACCTCCGGTCACTGTCCTGGAAGCGCTAGGTAAAGCCTGCCCAAGCTTGGTCTGTCTCCGTGTCATGACCACCTGTGCCTTCTGGGAGGCGCCAGATTTGGTGAGTAAATTCGCCCACAGACCACGTATTGACAACCCTGACTTACGGCATTTCCTCCTTTTATAACAATAGAATTTCTACGCGAAAGTCGCGAATACTTTGTCATCCCTGCGCCATCTTTCCTCCTTTGAGCTCTCCGGTATGCACTGGGAGTCTCGCCCGAAACCTGTGACTTCCAATGACTCGATCATCGAAAAAGAATGGATCTCTCCTCCGGTCACCCCTCGAGTGATCGAGGAGGACCCTGCACCCCAGGATTACTATGCTGAATTCGAGGAAAGCTTTATGGAATGGGCATATTAAATCCTACTATCCAACCACAAAAAAGCTTCCATTCCTATATTTCTCGTTATATCTCGATAACTTATTCTTTCTTTGGCTAATCAATTGTCGTCACGGTCTGTATTTGCTTTCATATTCTGCTTTCGTTCGGGGATAATACCACTCGTAGTACCTAATCACGCATAACCATAGACCATCTTTTTCCGCATAATCCATCCTTTTTTAACTGCATAATCACTGGATTTCCTTTTGTTCGCCGTCTTCTATCGTCCTTCTTTTTTTCACATCGCATCTTATCTGTATCTCATATCCCTCGTAGCCTATCTCGGAGCCTTTGAATACATTATATGTTACACCTATGTTACGTTACAGAGAATGTGATTTTTGAGACTCGATCAGAAACTCATATCGAGAGGAGAGCGGCAAAGAGTTTGTATTCAGTACATTCAATCACAAGAAGGAATTCGTTGAAAGAGAAGGGGTGGTTCGAAAAAAGAAGATAGCAAGAAGCAGGCATATTTTTGATCGTCGATGACCCCGTTATAGAAGATACAATGCGGGGCAAATGGCGGAAAGAACCGCCGAACATGAGATTGGGGAGAAGGGGTGTGGTAGAGCAAATCAAGCTACAAGAGTGGACAAGTACCAGGCACCACGAGCAACAAGTTATATTGCTAGTTCCCGGGGTATGGAACCTATTCTTGATTCCTCCTCTACCCCCGAAGTATCTGCGCAAAGACTACTACCTCCGCGGGACGGTATCGGCGAGATTTACCGACCTCGCGAAAAGCTCTTCATCATGTCCTTCATGCGTTTGGCTTCCTGGCAGACTATCACCGCAAAAGAGAAACGAAGAGAGAAGCGTGAGTCAAGGTGTCAAACCAAATTTCATATTCCAGAAAAGTAAAGAAAAGACTGGTTTGCAAAACGAGTCTTATAAATACGCGGTACGCACCTGGTTTGTGATTTGCCCAGTCTGACTTCTGGCATTGTGGCCCGCAGTACCATACTTCGTGGCATGCGGCACATCGCTTGAACGCGGCGACGTTGGTCTCTGTTTTATTGCATCCGCGACGGGAGCAGTTTCTGAGCATAGTCGTCTTTGGTTGCGAATTGGCCCAATTCCAAACATCCTCCGCCATCCACAGATCCTGCGTCAACCAGAGGTAGTCATGTGCTTCTTCCGGTCCATTCTGCGACCGTGGCAAGTTGTTCAAGCTCGCTGCCAAGACCCGATCATGCGTTGGTCAGTAAGTGTATACAGATAAAAACATAGATAGCACAGAAGGGATAAGAATAGAACGATGTGTGGAGATAGTACCATTTAGCAATAAATGACAGAATGCGGGGAGATGGGGAAAATGAGGGGACGAAGGAACGAAGGAAGGGTGTGCTATCTTTGGAAAAACGATTGCGTACTTGGTTGCACAACTTTGGCAAGGACCTTGATCATGACGTTCGGGTTCAGTTTGATCGCGAGCTTATAGTATTGTCTTGCCAGCTCACAATCACCCCAGAGTCTGAATGTAGCCAGGGCTGCAGTGTACACATGACAGGCAGGGGTCCATTCGGACATATCGTCGATTTCTGCTTGAGGCAAGGGCATCTTTGAGGGTTCAGTCTCAAAGTCACATCCCGCTTTCTTGGGAGTGGTACCATCATAACGCGTCTTCTTCTCGAGCCAGCGTTGTGAGAAATGAAGTGCATCCTTGTGTCGACCTGCCTGTTGGAGTACAGATCCCATCCAGCTACGCTGACCCAAGTTGTCCCCGGGACAGAGACGCAGCATCTCGACTATAGTTTCCCTGTGTAATGTGAACAATCGGGTTAGTGATGTTCCTATTCATTTGGTTCACATGACGGAGAACGATCGTTTGGAATCTGGAAGATCGTTACTCACGCTGCTTCATTGTAGTGCTTAGCCTCGACATTGAGTCGGACTATGGCCTGCAGGACGCGCATATAGGGACGAGTTTCGATAAGCGACCAGAAGTGACCACAATGATCACCACTGTCATCAAAACAATCTCTCGCGAGATTCTGCTTCAGCCACTTCTTTCCTGGAAAGAGATATTTTTGTCAACCACAATGAGTATACATGGATGATATCATAACAACGTCATTGTCATTCACCTTGTGCCTCTGCCATTTTTAACATATTGATGCCTTCATCGAGAGTAGGCATCAGGAACGCGAGTTGGACAAACGCGTCCAAATTGGAGGCATCTGCATCCAAGGCTTTCTCGATGTACGGAAGAGCTTCCTTGGGTTTCTTCTTCCTGCATAGATCCTCTGCGATCTCGAGACTGGATAGAACACAAAGAGTGAGGATAAAGTTAAGGGGTGGCGTATTTGGTTGAACCACTTACTTCTTGCGAGATACCTCATTGACGGCACCTCCGCCTAGTCCGAGTGCACCTTCCATGCCATGACGTTTATTCATTTTGAGTATCTACGAGAGTCTGAAATGTGATTTGGGTATATCTGGTTGGTATGGTAGGGTATTCAGTTGATGGGTGATGAAAGAAGAACGTGTGGCTGAATCCAGAACGCGAGGTTGGATACGCGTCGATCCACGAGGTCTAAGACGCCCATAACGCATATGCTAATGAATCACGATCGTGCTCCAAGTTTTTGTATATGGCAAGTGTAGATCTTCACGTTGATAGCTTCTAAAAACACAACCCTCGCTAGCAATGTAGTTCTGAAATAACCAGGGTCAATTACGTCTGTGTTTGTAATTCTCGTACAGCACGGGGTACAAACTCATCTGCCTCGAATACTTGCAGCCACTCTCCAACCACTCTCCTCTCGACGATACATTCCGAATCCTTACCGCGGTTTTCATCTTCCCCTACATAGCGACACGCTACACCGACGTATTGATTCTGTTTCCCACTCTCTGTGACGTCAACTTCAAAACGGACGAATTCCCAGCCATGGGGTACACGACCATCGATGCGCACGATGTTCTGCATAACGTCATACTCGACTCTCTGAAAGTCGAAGCCGAGACCTAGCCCCAGAGCTTTGGTATACGCTTCCTTCAATGTCCACATGAGGTAGAACCGGCGGATAACCTCGGACTCTTCTAAGGGTGGGGTGGGCAATAGACTTTGCAGTTCTAACCGGGTCAGCTGGTCATCGGAGGTAAGACATTAGAACGAAGCGAGGAGATCATATATTTGTGAACACGACGTCACCTGTTCTGAGAAAATTTCGATGAATTCTTGAAGAGATTGGCGATGTGGGGGTTGTAGTCGCATGACGTCCACGCCAAGTCGATATGCGGGTGGGTCCGGGTAGAGGTCTTCACCTGTAGAGAAGACCATTCCGATGAGTCCGTTATCATGAGTGATATTGAACCCCAAAGGTTTATGAGCTCCTTGAACGGTCTATCTTGACACCAATGTGAAGACTGGAAAACTTTGGTCCCAATTGTTGGTACCCACGACATATGGTTTTCCCGCCTCTGTGGTAGAGAAGGAAGCATCGTTTGGTGAGATTCCTTGTTCTTTGAGAAGAACGCGCGATAGAAGACGTCCAACTAAACCACCTGTAAAAGTATATTACGTTGAGTGAGCTGTACAAGCAGTTTGGAGGCAATAATATCACTTACGAAATGTATCCTCTTTACGATAGAAGCGACTCAATCTTTGTCTCGAAGAGGGGTCTAGAAGAGAAAGAGCAGCCTCGTATGACTATCATGCCATGACATCATGTTTCTATCGGTATAAGATAGAAAGATCCCACCTTGTCAATATATTTTGTGACATTGTCGGAGTCAAACGAGACCAGCCAGACCTGCCACATTTACTATGCGCTTACAGGAGTTGTTGGAGAGTCAAAGTTGACTGAGCCTGCTGATGGTGATGGTGAAAGTCAGCTTAAGCAAGTTTCACGGTGACTTTCCGGTTAATTATGAGGTAAAGTCGATCGTTCTCGATCGTTCTCGATCACCGCTTAGTAGTCCCACCTCTTCTCCTCCCAGTGAATTTTTGAGGGACAAACACGATCAGCTACTCCGCGTTACAATCTATTGACCTATGGATATGGGTTAGCTGAAAATTGTGGAAGTAGTTGACCAAACGGCTTACAGGTTGTCACTTTCATATTCCTTGTAGTAGACGAAGTTGGAGTCTCAGAGTCTCGACTCGGATAGGCCCACGACAATAATACCCACTTCACACTCTGCGATCCTTTCAATGCGGGTAAAACCAAATTGTGTCAAAACTTTATGCATGAATGGTGTTGAATACACGATGTCGTTGTGCGTCGGATTCCGGATTCTGACTATATGCTGCAGAATCATGCCAGCGGATTCATGGTCGAACATTTGTCCGGTATCCTGGTGCTTTTGTTACAGACTCCATCATGAGAATGTGAATGTGGAGTCGGTTGAAATGTTAGACTATACGCCAGCGATTCGAACATAGGTATAGAACTAAGGAATTCTCCGGCCCTTTCTCGACTCGCTAGTTAATACTTTATTGATATGCCCAAGGTGTGCTTATGAATACATGCCCCTAGATCGACCTACCCTGTTGCAATCATTCAAATGTGCATGATCATGCACATGAGCGGGTCTACATCTCCACTGTTACGGTTCCTGCGACTTCAACATCACCCTCATTATTTATTGAAGTTTATCTTCCTCCTCCTCGTCATCATCATCATCATTCTCTTCCTCTTCCTCTTCCCCGTCCGCCTCTTCCATACACTCGGCATACGTCCCGAATTCGTTCGGACTTTCCATGGGGGATATTGATGTAATAGCCACTAAAGATGAAAGTCGTTCTTTCACAACTTCGTCCGATCCGTCGAAGTTTGTACAATCATAAAATGTAATTTCGTGGGGGCCAAGTCTATGTTCCTGACGTGTCTGGACCATTTGCACCAGTTGCTTGAAAAAGGTGTCGACTGCAAGACCGCCGAAATTTGATCCCTTGAATTCGAAGCTTGTGATGATGAGCGAATGTAATTCGGGGAAAATAAATGTCTTCTCGATTTCATTGCGCCGGTTCTCGGTACCCAACAATAGAAGCTCTGGAAGTATCAATGCATTTTGGCCGGTTAATTCCAACTTGACAAGATGCTTGGAGGCTCGGAAAATAGCAAGGAACATATCCAGATCAAAATCTTCTACCGAGCCCAACAAGAGTACCCGGATATGTTTCAATTCATCGTGAATAGTCTCACAGATACTTCTGATTATAAGCGTGAACGGTCCAGTCGTCTCAAAGTTGAGGGTGAGATGGCAATCAGTGGGAAGAGAGCTAAGTGAAGAGAGATAGTCTCTGCTACCAAGGAAGGTAACATAAGGGCATCTGTCGCAGTTAATGCCAAACGATACCAGGGGTTTGTTTGATGGTAATGTAGTTTCACCCTTTATAAAGGGGATCAAGTCTGCACAGATTACCAGAGTATCCCAGTCATTGTGTATATCCGCCGATATTTCAACAGAAACCATGGGAGGTAACTGAAGACGAACTAGAAAGTAAACGGCGCTCCTAAAGTCGGACGTGAGGTTCAAGACTTTCAACCGAAGCATTGGGGTCAATGCAACTGCTCTCGCGATTCCGACATGTCTCGCTCCCTTGTATGAAACGGTAACGCATCACTCAGAGTAAGGCTCTCTAGTGACTTAAGCTGCCCGAGGCATGCTATAACCTCATCCAAAGTACATTCCTCGACTGCGAGAAAATCGTCCAACATACTGATGCATAGGCACGTTAGCCCCGAAGGAAAATTTCGACACTGCCACCATTCGAAATTCTTGTCTCTTATAGCTAGTCGCTTGAGTTGCGGGATACTGTGTGTCAGAAGCCATTCTGTGAATAAGAACGTTGGGCGAGGGCCTGGGTATGAGGGTGTCCAAATGCGTTGGAGGTCTATGTCCAAGTCAACCAGTAGGGGGAGTTCACGGTTTAAATGCTGATCAAACAGGAAAGCATCGTTAGCCAGATCTCGCTGGCATGAGATCACGAGCCTGGATATCCGGTGTAACCCCTTGTGAATAGCCCGCAAACACCGCTCCACGATTGGTCGTGACTGAGCACTAGACCTGTTACGAATCTGGGACCATGCGTTGGCGTTGAATTTGATAGTAATACTCGGTAGGCTTTGTGAACGTTCCAAACATGCCGAAAAATAATCAGGACCATGGAAGACTATGTCAGCCCATGCCTTCGGAAAGGACAGGGTGAGTGTTCGCCACATATAACACGTGTGAGACACATGTATCACTGCTCTACGGGCAACGTCAGAGGGCCAGAAATCTTCCCATCCGTGTCGTAGTTTCAACATTCTGCACCACATCACGATCATGCAAAATATTTCGGCAGGGAGACGTGAGATAGGTGCTAATGCATTGAATTTCCTCTTCGTTCGGATGATTTCTTGTGGAATATTGTTAAGTTCTCTTTGAAGAGTGTCAACTCGAGTCAACAGGCTCTCGCGCTGTTCGGTGATTGCTCTACTACTAGTAGTACGTTAGAAATATTTCACATACAGAGACGAAGCAATCTCACTCTTCTTTTGTCATCTATCGCTAAACACGATGTCGATCACGAATGACCTCTCCCTAAGGCTCGCGCTTCAAGTTCAAGTTACTGTTCTACGAATAACGGTATCGGGCAAAGCAAGTACTGGCAGGCGCTAGCGAAGTTCAAACAACCGTATCTCAGATCATCGCTCAGGCCCTTTCCGTATCTGTGACGATTGTCAACTTATTCATAACATTCAGAATGACTCAGGATTCTTCTCGGAAGTTTGTCACGCTGGGAATGTTTATCATAGACGAACTTGTATATGATGCTGGGAGAATCACAAGGGAACAAGTATGTCATAAACACTACTTCGTTTGAAACGAGCGATTTCGATGATGTATCCACTAGATTGGCGGAGGGGGAACATATGCAACCATTGGTGCCCGTATTTGGTCAGTAGTCCCTACCCGGGATGGAAAAAAACTCTAAGTATTCAATATGCAGGTTACCACCACATGAGGTCGGGATGATCGTGGACCGCGGCTATGATTTCCCTCTTGATATTCAAACCAAACTGGAGAAATATGGAACTGATATGTGGTATTTCCATGATGATCAGAGTAGAGTCACTACACGAGCCCGTAATACATATATTGGAGATTCTCGAGGGTGAGTCTAAGTTGTTGCATTTAAAGCAAACTCTGTCCTCATAGAGACCATACAGGTTTGAATATCTGACTCCTCGCCGACGTATTACTCCAAGGGATCTTGAAGGAACCACACTGGCTCGCCCAGTGATTTTACATTTCATTTGTTCTCCTACCAGAGCAAATGCAATTATGTCCGAAGTGCTTGAAATTCCAGAATGGACTCCAAAGGCAATTTATGAGCCTATTCCCGTGCGTGCTATTTACCCCTCTCGATAGATCCTGTTTCTCATTTTGAGTTATTACCAATAAACAAGCAAGGACAGATGCGTTCCTGAAGAGTTACCTTCATTGATCAAAGTTCTACCGCGCATTGATATCCTAAGGTCAGCACTAGATAAGCTTGTGTTGGAGCAACGACTGACTACTATCTCTATCTTCCACAGTCCGAATGCGGATGAAGCACTTTCTCTACTTTCGTTAACGGGACCAGCCACCCAGGAGCAAGTGGAAGCAGCCGCCGATAGGTTTCTGGAATTAGGCGTTGGTCCTGAAGGAAATGGCTACGTGATCATACGAAGTGGAGCCTTAGGTGCATATGTAGCTAGCAGAACTCGTCCCGGGAGGTGGTTCGATGCTTACTGGACCAAGGACGACGCACCTCATATCGTCGACGTCACAGGTAAGAAGTATTCCCTACCTGTAAGACACTGACCCGACTCGAATAACTACATAGGTGCTGGGAACGCATTCCTAGGAGGACTGGCAGCAGGACTTCACTTTACAGATGGTGATCCTTACGAAGGTTAGTAAAGAAGCCCATTATGAAAATATACAGGATCAGTAACACTTTCCCGATAGCTATGTTGTATGCCTCCGTATCAGCATCGTTTATCATTGAGCAGGAAGGACTTCCATCTTTGGCAGTCAGTGAAGTGACTCAATCTGAGACACGTCCCGGAGAACTTTGGAACGGTGAACTGCCGGTGGAGAGGTTGGAGAAATTGCGGAAGCGAATACAACAATAGTCATAGATTACAACTGGCCTAGAACAATATAGGAGAATGCACTATTCATACAAAAGGGACGAGAATGCGAAACAACAAACCAAGGTCCACAAGCCACGAAGAAAAGCGAAACGTAGAAATACATTACAATTACTGGAGTTGAGACTCGTATTTTGCTCGACTTTGAGCAAAGAGTGCTTCCTGCATCTGTAGCAGTTCCTCTTCAGATTTCCCCGACTGCTCTAGCTTGGAAACCTTCTTCTCCCGTTCCTACAGAACCAAGGGAATGAGCAGGATAGTAAACCGAAAATGGCGAACGCAAACCTTCTGTTGTATTTTATGGTCTTTCAGGACATCTTTGACCTCCTGCTCAAATCGCTCGAAGCCAAGTTTCTACATAGCGAAAGCGTTCAGTATCAAGTATATGATCATGCATGCAGTGGCAGCGTACTTCGAGGGCCGAGATGATATGTTCTGGTGCTATTGTTTTCTTAGATTCCTTCTCACATATCTCATTCGCTTCCGAGGAGATTAGGTGGATGAATTCTAGAGTTACAAGGTCAATAATGTGTAGAGAAGTGTGGTTAGGGGCAGTACTTCACCTACACAGCACTCGATAACTAGATCACGCGTGTCCTTGGCACAGGTAACATCTTTGGGTAGAAGCTCTATACCATAAACAACGATAGTTAAATACACCATAGCGTGAAGATGGACGTCCATTCTTATGACGCTTGTGAGCGTACCTGAGATCATTTTTGCAACTGTAGCCTTCGGTAGCGAGAGATCCTCATCGGAGGGAGGCGCACCCGAGTGTCCCTCGTTGTCTGACATTATCCCGACGGTTAATTTGCACGTAAAGGATGGGTCTAGGGGTTAGTTTACAAGGAGACAAGTTTAGGAGGAGAGAGGAAGGGATAATGATCATTCAGCTTAGACGCGAGACACGGTCTTTTATGTGAATCGAAGTGCGCTTCGAAATCTCCGCACGTGCCATCTCCTTCACCACAACTATCATGTCCACGGTATGTTTTTCCGCGCGTCCTCATGCAAGTCTCTAATTGTTGAATCCATGCCATGAATAGGTCAACCCCGTCAACCCCAAACCTTTCATGCAGGAGCTGACAGGAAAGCCTGTCTATGTCCGTCTCAAGTGGGGACTGGAGTACAAGGGCTTCTTGGTGAGCACTGATGGCTACATGAACCTCCAAGTACGTACCACACCTTTGTTCGATTCTCAATACATTATCTCACTCGATTTACTGTATCACAGCTCGCAAACACAGAGGAGTTCCAAGACGGAAAGTCGAACGGTGCCCTTGGAGAAGTTTTTATTCGGTATGTGGCAATTATGTTCATGTTTATTGTTGGTAATCTCAAATGACTACTCTGCTAGGTGCAACAATGTTCTTTATATAATAAGTATCCCTGTTTCGCTGTGTTGAAGATCTAACTGACGGATTTGCTCTATCACAGGGAGGCACCGCAAGAAGAGTGACCCTAGTTCGGTCAGCTTTCCCCCTGTTCTGTAGACGATGATGGCGTCGAGTGAGTGATACTCAATCCTATAACGATCTCCATATTGACTTTTGACCAGTTTTGTACTATAATGTATAATGCACACATGAATGACCAATCAAAAGAGTTTGTGCTATGTTGATCGCATGCTTCGTGTTGGCATACGTAGACTCCGCGTAGCAAGGTTACAGCAACTTTCTCAGGTCTCATCATGACTTCTTCGTACTCCCCACGAGACTATGAAGTGCAACTTCCAATATGCCATTGCAATTTAGCTACTAGCAGGGTCGTAAGGCGTGAAAATATATAGAACATCGTACAGCAAGAGCTAGCATAGGAGAAATCTCAGAACCAAGCAATCAACAATGCTTCACCGTCTCCGATGTGAACGTCCAGCTTTTCTTTTTGCAACAGGAACTCCCTGTTTATTTGTGCCCTTTGACTTGTTCAACGGCAGTCCTTTCGCGAGTCTCCATTGTTCATTCCGTGAGTTACGGGGTCCGTGTGTAGAAATTCGTTTTGTTGATTCGCCCGTTGAGGGCCCTGCTCCTGGGTCTAGCTCCATAGCATCTAAAAATGACACAATGGCGAGTGAATTCAGTTAACATGACACAGAGCAATAAATCTATACCTTCCCCGCTTTCTGTCTGAGGTCGATCTACGAAAATGATATTAGCATTCAGCTATGGGTCGTAATTGGGGCTTCAAAACGAGATCTCACCTGATTGCTGTGTGTCCCCTTCTTCATCGCCGAAATTTGATACATCCTCAACCTCCACATCCCCATCTCTGTCCTTTGTGGAGAGTGTTTTAAGTTTTTGGTGAAGCCTGTTTAGGCGAGCTGCTTCTGCGACGGCATATACGCCTTCTGTTCGCTTTTTTGCACGGAAATGACGTTTGACTTTGGAACGAGTTGATTTTGCCATGGTGAATAGGAGGTATAGATCGGAATGTGGTGGTGGTGAGAACAAGCGGATGAAAGTGTCTTCGGATGTTCTCATTGATCAGTGCTTGCAAAAGTCCTTCCGAAAGCGGCGCTTACGTAATCGAAATTTAGGAAGAGCAGTGACCGTTCTCTCCAAGCTCTGCGTAATATTGTTCATTGAATTGAAATATCGCAATAAAAACAGCTACCAAGTTGACCACATAAGGCAGGCTCATGTCTGAGGATAATGAGAGCAATAATATTGCTAGAACAGCGAAGTTGTCGAGAACCATTCACGCTCGTGAGTGATCAACTCGACTGACTGTATGACATGGGCGGTAGCATTAGGAAAGACTAATATGTGGTGGCGAGGTGTGAGAACCTAAGGGGTGTAAAAGAATTCTAGTGTAAGTGGAAAACGATACAGATAAACAAGTCAATAAACATGCCTATGAGGTCTGGTCATTGCGCCGATGCTTTGCTATCCTTTCTCGTTCCTCTAATAACACTTCGAGCCCTGCACGTCTGTCGTCTTCCATCCCATACAAGGCGGTCTTCACTTGTTTCTGCCTCCTCGATGACCGGTCACTCCACTTCTCAGAATCCGTATTTGCCGACAACCCACTCCTTCCAACTTGAGGTTCCCTCCTTATTTTGTCTAAGTCCTCTCTCAGTCGACTGTAAGGGTATTCGGTGTAGGCTCCGTGGAAGATGTCTTCTTGAAACTCTTTGTCTATCTCTGCGTCAAGAGTCTCTGGCGTGATGAACTTGTCACTTTTGTGGTAAAGCGAGACAAGTGCGCGAAGCTTTTGAGGTGGAAGTGTCGGCTTGGGGAGAGGAGTGGAGGTCGTGGCATTCGAGGATGAGGCACTTGCTTGAGTAGTGATATACCGACGCAGGTTTTGCGACAATCGAGAAGCAGAGCGCAATGACATGGTGCACGAGTATGGGGATTCGGTCGAATCACCGTTGCTTGAACTCGGGGTGCGACTGTCAGCGCTTACAAAGTGATTCCTCTCAATATGGCAAGTAACTTAGTATGTAGGCCGTACGTAGCCAGACCATTACAATAATACGTATCCAATTACGGAGAAAACAATTATTTCCAAGCTGTGATGTAAGTACATCAAATAGGAATCTTCATGGATATAATCAGATATTATAGGCAAGCCTGTTGAACTCTAAGAGGTTTGCCTCTGGTCAAGTTCCGTAGCGACCAACGATGAAATATTGGGTGTTCGAGGGACAATAGAGCACTTGAACGCTTTGGGGTGACTTTATCGCCAAGATGTTTAGTGTGCTAATAGAGAGTACATAAGAATGATCGAACTCACCTGATCGTTCCAGTGGTATACTCTCCTGAAGGTTCAATTATGACCCCATCCTCCACAGCCTTGGAAATATCGAAAGCAGCAAGCGTTACTGCACATGTGAGAAACACCGATGCATCCGCCAAATGCAATCCTAGTCAAAGTTGTCATCATTGTCGTACGCCTAACCGAGGAGGCGTGATTTACCTGGACAAATCCTGACCGAATCCAAGAATGGGCTTAGTGTTACTACACAAGAATTGAAACCTTAAAAGGTGGTACCCACCGTCTACCGTGACCAAAAACAAAGTCTCTGGGATCACGCTGAGGGCTCGTACCTAAGAATCGATCTGGGTTGAAAATAAGAGGGTCAGGGTACGTTTTCTTCGTTATGAAGAAAAGCCCTAAGATAAAGTTAGGAGATACGGTAATCAATTTCCATGAGACTCACCAAATATTAGCAATAACAGAAGTTCCTTTAGGAATAGAGTAACCTGCATACGTATCATCCTGGGTCGTTTGATGAGGGATGCCTAGGTTTGCAACAGGGTTGAACCGGAGAACTTCTTTCATCAGTGCATTGATGTAAGGTAGCTGCTCGCGATCGGCCAGGGTTGGGAGCCTATCGGTTCCAATCACTTCATCGATCTCCCTTGTTGCTTTGCGTTGTAATTCTGGATGTAGCGTCATTGCGAGGAAGAATGAATAGATGGCAGACACCGTCTTTGATGGTTTCTCGTGTGAGTAAAGAGATAATGTTAAACAACGAAGTACACACAGTATCGGATCCTCCACCATACATTGTAACCGCCGTCCACTTGACACGATGTTCCTTCTCAGGTGTAAGGTTCCTATCTTCCAAAAGCCGGCTTACGAAGCTTGGAATTGCAGTACCATCTGTCTGCTCGATACATTATGTCACTATCAATGCACATAGAGGCTGTAATCAAGCACTTACTAACTGTTCCTTCACAAACTCGAATGGTGTTTCCACCATCTGTACCACATTTCTTCGCCACTGAGCTGCAAGCTTCTGAAAGTGAGCCCCGGGGAACCAGCTGGGTATGTAGCGTAATATTGGAAGGGCATCCACTAGGAAAGCACCAGGTGTAGTCGCCTGTCCGAACTCATCAACGGTTTTATCTGCGATATCAACGTATGCGTCTGCCCCTTCTTTAACGGAATATCCGTAGGTTATCATAAGAATAATGGCGCCGGCCATCCTATATCGATACGTGAGTAACATCACAAGAAGGATAAAGCTAGTGGTACATACTTTCTGATGTGGTCGTGAACGTTTTCAGGAGTCTGCAAAAGACGACGGAGGAAAATGCGGTTCTCGAGCTCGATCAAATCATGGTGGCCTTTCACTGCGTTCTTTGACCCCATGGTCTGACCGAAGTAACGACGAGCTTCCTTGAATTGGTCGGTATATGACATGAATGTTGGGGCCTCCTTCCATCCCATCAACTCGGTGCTCATAGTGAAAGCCGGTCGGTCAGAGTAATTACTTCCCCTCTTATCAAGAAGAGCGGTAGCATCTTGGGCATCGTTTAAGAGAATTAGACGTTGTCCGAAAAGCGTGACCGAGATGATATTTCCTGTATGTTGCGTTAAGAACTTGAGCTTTCATACGAATCTTAGGCGAGAGAAAATACGTACCCCATCGCTTGCTCCATTTCGCGAACGTCAAATGCTCATAGGAAGTGGGCATGTCGAGGACATTTCCAATGAAAGGTAATCCGATAGGACCAGGGGGTACGTTAACAGACGAGCGGGATTTACTGGTCAAAGATTGATAGAAGATATAAAACCCTAGTATTGCAAGGAGGGTATCAAGAGCTGCTTGAGAGAAGATCATATTTGTTCTGTAATGAGTAACAGCTATAATCGACCTCCTTATATAAGGAGAGAGTGCAACTCACGGATGATCATTAATGCGCATGTGTATCATCGCTCTATCGCTCTAACTCTTACAGCTCGTCGATGACCGGCTGTAGTCGACGAAATCATTCTCCGAAGTGGGGATGCTAGCCACTTCTAAGGAGAGGCTTGTGGGGTACTATTTGGGAATGGGGTAGTACACCAATGATGTGGTGAGGCTTTTTCAATTCTAAGCTCCGACAATACCGCGAACAAGCTCGCCTCGGGTTTGCGAGTCTTCACATTCATTCGCGATAGTATATCAACTAGATCAGCATATCCCTTTGGATGTAGTATTGAGGTAGACAATGTTGTATTACTGGTCACAAAATGACGTTAGTGATACGCAGCCCAACAGTGTAAAATATCACGCTCACCAGAAGAAGACGAGGAGAGGACTCGGAGTAACTCACATTACATTTCGCAATCAGACCCCGATAGTGGATTTGAGTTACATTCCAATCTGTAAAAGACTCGCAAGATACCAGACTGCGACCTGATATGATATAATGATTTCCAAATGGGTTAACTGCACCATCCACGCGTATCCCAACGTCCATCTTACATCATCAGTGTTCGATTTGAGGGGTCGGTGTTCAAGCTAACATTCGTATGATCCTAGCACAATCGAGGGTACTCCTAGATCCGAAGAAATTCTAGGGTTGGAGTGTTAACGCCGATGTTGAAGGTTGACCAGGGTTGACCCTGTAGAAACGTATTGAGACCAGAATAGGAAAATAAAACGAGGAAATCAGGATGCGTACAACAATATTGAAATGTTCGAGTTTGAACAGCCTTTCAGGGAAAATGTCAATGGCTATAGAAAGCCAAAAAGGCATTTTGGTTCGATTTAAGCAAACATCTCGGCGTGAACCTCAACTGCGTTGGTCGTTTGACTAGATGACGTGCTATAGCTCTTGTAGAATGAAAAAGCAAAAGGTATAATTCAGCTGACATCGAAACAAGGCGTCAAGTAGGGCATACCTGACAAACTACTTCATCAATCCGAAGTATAACGCGAAGGCATTATCGGCCAACTCCCATGCCGTGCCTCAGATTCTCCTAAGAATATCAATAATAACCTTACCGCCAGGGCAACGCCACACCGAGTACCCAAACGTCAGTATAGAATGTTCACGTAGTATGTCAACATACATGCATCGTAAGTAATGCAGGGATACTAGGCTGCTTATAGTCATTCAATAGATATTTCGAGAATGATCGGCCATGTCATGCGGAGTTCACTGAGATCGACATAATCGTGATGTCAGAGATCGTAAACATTACAAAGCTCATTGTAAGGGTAGCCACGGGTGTGATACTATATTTTAATCGTCCTCTGTTCCACGTCAATAGTCCTATAATGTGCGGCTTGAGACCTAGTCAGCAAATAGTAAAGGTGTATGACTATAACATAGAATGATCCGGTTCCGCATCATGGTGTACGCTGAGTTTAAGACGATAATGATCACCCTGATTGCACTAGAGGAAATGCCGCCGGGGACGTCGGCTAGATCCCTTGCTTGTGAAGGGATAAGGCTGAAAATAATTTGAATGCTGTTACCTTGAAACGCGTGAGGATTGGAGTAGTGTTCTCTCTTGAAAGTTTTCAATGCACCAATATTTATATTATCTTATCCCCTACCCATTTTAGATATTAGCTACTGTCCCCTGATACATTTTGAGAGCTACATATCTAGTTTATTTCAATCAGATCATTACCATGTTTACTTATGCTCCATATTTTACAGAACACTTGTTTCCTGGGTATCTACAATTTTGGTGATGCTCTTTGACGATGTTATAATGCCAGTGCGAGTTGAAAAGAACCTAGGCTCGGTTCCTGCCTCTAGTATTTGGAAGACAGTCTCCACCTCCCGCTATCATTTCTCCAAGTTCACACGACAAGGCAGCTGGAGGGACCGTCGAAGAGGGGTAGAACATTTGCACTGTGTCCTGGTGTTCCATGCCATAGTTTCTGGTATCAAATATATGTTTATGGACACACTGTTCCTCCAAAATATTTTGCTAAGCCGTCCTTGAACCCATTTATGTATTATCCAAGGTAATACAAAACATACACCCCGCTCGAAGTGAACACGGAACAAGCGCCCCTGCGGCCCGCACTGGGCCCGGAGAGTTACGGAAGTCGGATTGAACCGGGTTACATGCAATAAGCCCCAGCAGAGAGCCCTTGCAAGCAAGGGAATGTCACAGTGAATCTGACTGCAACGGTGGGCGTTCTGAACGTGCTCCGTCCCAAAATGGAAATTATGTCACGGTTAGAACGAAGTATAATGATTCTGAGGTGTATCGCACAGAATAAAGTTCGATGGTGCTAAGCAAAAAGAGCCGAAGATGCTATAGTAGGTGACTTCCTATGAATGTGCCTCAAACTTATTGCGGAATGATTCGCCTCTAGTACAATTATGGAAGCAATTTGCATCAGCAACCGCAGAAAACCCCACATGGTCCTTACTTCTGACCAAGCTCCATCGAGATCAATGATGCTACTCGTGGCGTACGAGGTCTTATAGAACATTTGAAATCCTTGGGATGACTTGAGGGTGTCTAACTTCAGCCCACGGGCGACAGAGAAAGAAAACCCCAAATCTCACCTGATCGTTCCGGATGTATACTCTCCTGAAGGCTCAATCGTGATGCCATTTTCGACTGCCTTAGAGATATCGAATGCAGATAATGTCAGAGCGCATGATAAGAAGACCGAGGCATCGGCCAAATGCAAACCTAAATAATTCATTCATTGAAGCCATACTTTCGTTCAGAGAGGGAAGTTCTTACCTGGACAAATTCTGAGAGAGTAAAGTTAGTTGCAAAATCGACACAACCTCAAAGCCTTACTCACCGTCTACCATATCCAAAGGTAAAGTCCCTAGGATCACGCTGAGGGTTTGAACCTAAGAATCGATCGGGATTGAAATTCAATGGGTCAGGATATATGTCCGAATTGTGGAGGTAAGCCCTAGATGAAAGTCAGCGGGAATATTCTCATCGAACATTGCTACTGACCAAAGATTGGCAATGACTACAGTTCCTTTCGGGATGTAGTAGCCTGCGTATGTGTCATCTTCCCTCGTACAATGAGGGACACCTGTACAGCCAGAGTGATGAATACCTCAATAATGTCAGAGCGAGTATTATTTTATTCACCTAGATTTGCGACAGGGTTGAACCGGAGAACTTCCTTCATGAGGGCCTCAACGTAAGGCAGATTCTCGCGGTCAGAAAGGGTAGGTAGCCTATCAACACCGACAACTTCATCAAGTTCCTTTTGAGCCTTGCGTTGCCATTCCGGATGTAAAGTCATTGCAAGGAAAAAAGAATAAATAGCTGATACCGTCTGTTATGGTTCAACATATCAATGAAAAGGAAAACCAGTATTTGAGGAAGAACAACGCACAGTATCCGCACCCCCTGCATACATCGTGGTTGCCGTCCACTTGATCAGGTACTCCTGCTCGGATGTAAGGTTTTCATCCTCCAAAACTCCGCTTATTACACTCGGAATGGCAGTGCCCTCTTGCTGTACAATCTATCAGCAACATACTGGGCCGTGATGATAAGCCAATACGCATACCACTTGCTTTCTCACAAGCTCGAACGGTGTCTCCACCATGTAGGTTAAATTCTTTCGCCACTCAGCCGCCAATCTTTGAAAGCGAGCACCAGGGAACCAGCTAGGAATGTACCGCAAGATAGGGAGAGCGTCCACTAGGAACGCACCAGGGGTAGTTGCTTGTGCAAATTCGTCAAGCACTTTGTCTGCGATACTGACAAATGAATCGGTTCCTTCTTCTTTGACAGTGTATCCGTGAGTTATCATCAAAATAATGGCTCCAGCCATTCTGTGTGAAGTTTAATCATTAACATGGGAGTGAAGGGAGGAAGACGACTTACTTTCTGATATGTTCGTGAACGTCTTCAGGGGTCTCTAGGAGACGTCGGAGGAACTTGCGATTTTCCAATTCAATCAGCCCATGATGTCTTTTCACCGTATTCTTTGATCCCATAGCGTGACTGAAGTACCGGCGAGATTTCTTGAATTGTTCAGTATATGACATGAACGTTGTGCTATCTTTCCATCCGACTAATTCGGCGCTCATGGTGAAGGGCGGCCTGTCAGAGTAGTTAGTCCCTCTCTTGTCGAGAAGAGCGGTAGCATCATCGGGGTCGTTCAGGAGGACAAAACGTTGTCCAAATAGAGTCACAGAAATGATATTTCCTGTACGTATACCAGTGATCAATACCATTTTCTGTCAATCAGACAGACAGACGACGTACCCCAACGCTCGCTCCATTTCGCAAAAGTCAGATGCTCATAAGAAGTGGGCATGTCTAGGACATTACCAACGAAAGGCAAGCCGCTGGGACCGGGAGGTACATTTGCAGATGGTCGGTTTCTATTACCCCAAAATCGGTAGAAGGTATATAATGCTAAAGCAGCAAAGAGGACGTCAAGAGTCAACAGAGAAGGGGCCATTGCTTGTTGTAACAAACAATCATCATAAGATGAGCAACTATTTATACAGAGAGAGCGGAACTTACGGATAGATACAAACACTATGATAAAAACAGAGTATGCATACCCATAGGATGGAACTCCTTTCACAACAACGGCTTGTCGGTTGTCCGATTGAGTTCGAACCCCAATTGCAATGCCCGATGAATGCGCCACGTCTGCGAATGTCATACTATTGCCATGAATGGTCTGGTCTCTCTCGGTTTCACGAATAGTAGATAAGGAACGGACATTGGTTGTGGATTCTTGCGTGAAAGCCGGAAAACTTCCGAGTGGCAGAGAAGCTTAGAACTGATCGTATTCCGAGGGACTTGAGCTCGCAAGATAACTTCTCTCATTAATTGAGCCATACATAGTCAGAATTGGTGGTACGAACTACTTCTGCATTGCAACCGAGTGTATGGCGGTGGTGCTTCCCCATTTCTGATGTAAACTTGACCAAACATCAGCCGTGGATGACCTTACATGATACGTGAACTTGACGCTTAATTGAGATTCGCTGACAATGTATACGTGCCTCGTTGTGTACCTTCCATTCAAGAACTCAGCGCTCGGTTTTGGTGACTCAGATGACATTCGGATCCTGGCATCACGGTATCTGATCATTGCGGTTTAGACAACGAGAAGGTTCAGGATGATGTATGCGCTGTAACGCTGGATGCTAAACTGCAGAAGTGTATATCAGCCGAAAAGAACAGGATATGGGTGTATGGTTCACGTACAACGTTGTTTATTTGACGCGCTTCCGCCGATGTCTTCGGTAAGAGATATGTCGATTGGGGATCGACGCTCACGATACTGTACTAGTCTAAGTCACGGTAGCAAGACGGTTAACAAGTAGAGATCTGACCGAAAGGCTTAGGCGCACCTCGTCCTTTTTCAATAGCCTATACTAGGTCAGGGTCTTGTTAGAGGCAGTATTTTGATGAGGACCGAGTCGGCCGCTTAGGGGGGCCCCCTCGGAGAGACAAACCACTGGCATTGGCCCGTTGGTTCCGTATGTATGATACGCTGAATGCAAAGATGGTTAAGCTATAGACCAGAGACTTACTCATCGTTTCACCTAAGACACAGTACTCCCGGTCAGGTTCCATGCATCTACAGCAATAGTAAAAACATATACCATTGTTACAGTACGCCGCGCCTCGTTATCGGATATATCATGTAGGAACCATGGAACATATTCCAATCATGAGGATGAACGTTGAGCGCTGAGCAGTGAGCTATAATAGAGCCTGAGAATGCATATGAGCATTACATAAGTTGGACCTACTCAATTCTGCGCAAAATGAAGACTAACTTGAAGCTTGAAGCTTGAAGACTCATCAACTGCTAGTGAATGTCACGACTCCGAGTGTTCCGATCCGAAGGCGCGTACACAAGGACAAACAAACGCGCTGGGGCCACGGGGACTCGGAGTTCGAAAGTGGGTGTGCAACCAAACGGGGCATTCGTTCACGGTTATGAACTTGTACTGCACCACCGCACCCTTCGTGACTTCAAGCTTATCCACTCCTCTATTTTAACACCACTTAATATACCCTCTAAGTTACTCTGATACTTTTTATATATCCGAGTCAAACCATCAAGCAAACAAAGCTGGGAGTCACAAGCGACAAGATCAAATCATCTACACATCGATGCCTCAGACTCAACTTGCTGCTATCATGATGCAGCACTTCCCCAACGTAAATCCCCTCTGTCTCTACTCCTCTGACTCCGCCGCAACCTGTCTGTGATTCTGTCTCTGACTCGGAGCCGTACTACAGCCTCTCTAGCTTGATCATCCACAAAGATTCTAACTAGCATCCAAAGCTCATCTCCAGTACTATACGTGGAACAGGACCGTGAGGCTCTTGTCAATTATACCGGCTTTAAAGACCTATTCTATGGCTTAGAAGAAGACCTCCATATCCCAGACAAGGACTTTGTCTTCAACACACCGCTTATGGAGGACTCTCTAGACCTGTCTCTGCCTTCACTATCAACACGACAAACAATTGGCTCTTATACTTGACGGGCAGACCCCGCCACTCAATTATGTGGTGCCCAACGAAGATAGCGAGATGGCTGTCCATCCGGTTGAATTCGAAGAAACGTTCACTGTGATGCTGATGGTAATAGAAATTGACGTTAATGTTGATATGACGCCACCAACCATCCCGTCACCTTCCGGGCGAATCCTATCTAGTCGGTTGAATAATACTTGCCAGGATCACATTGGGTCATGTAAACTTCACTTGCGCGCCCCTCATTCAACACCCTACGATGCCTGAAAGAAGTCATCTTACAGGCTTCAATACGTCTTTACTTACTGAGATAATCTCAACGCATATGAACCTTCCTGGAAAACGGTTCTCAAGGCAATTCGTGATCAGTACCCAGTCATGGATGTCGACGGCGAGTTATAAAAAGTCGAGGATTTGCAAACTTGTGTCGAAAGGCACCAGCCGGATGACGAAGACGGCCAAACGAGCTCACAAGGAATCCAAACGGAGGTAAATCTAAGCTTACAGGATAAGGTACGTCTTTTGTTTATTGTTCCACACGAGCTAGAGTTTTATTTAAAGGATATCAACCCGAACCCTTTTTCGCCAGGTGGGGGGCAGCTGCTTATATCGACGCTACCATCTACGTTCCTACCAACGCACCATGACTACGAGTATAGCCCATATGATCTATCAAAGACCATGTCTTGGGACGATTTCTTTGGTGCCACTAGCATCGTTTGCGATACATTTATTCAATGTGCCTATTTCTACTGTCGTGATCCCAACGCTAGCTAACGAGTTATTTTGTTCACAGTCGCCTAGTTGGATAGGTTCTTATCTTTCTTCCCCCCTTTTTTGTTTCGTATCTCTCAATCCTTATGTTTGGGTTTTCTATATCTTTTCTTCCATTTGACCCGATACATATATAGTTCATTTCCCTAACTATTACAATATATAAACTATTAATCCGACACATCCCCTACTAGACTATCCCAATCTCTTCCCCTACTCTGTATAATCTTATTATATTCTGTTAACTAGTAATACTGCATTATAATCCTTCGCACAATATTGTCACTCTCCACACTCCTCACGAGCTACAGCGGCTGTCTGAGAAAATCGGCTCATGAGCGCATGAGCTGTTGTGAGCCTCAAACCATATGGTCGGGACTGATCGCCGCGAGTTATCAGTACGGTTCATAGTTCAGGGTACAGTGAAGCCGCTTACGAGGGGTACAGGGACTCAACATTCTTCCTTGACGATTCGACGAATATGTTCACGGTGTTCTCGCATCTCGAACCCTTCCATCCGGTATTTGATGACATCTACATGGGCAGCCATGTCCAAAGGAATCAAAAACATGTTATGTTTATGCCCAAGTTGTCTGTCATCGTCCTGAATGGGTCGGGAATCGTGGAGATGAGAGCGTAACCAAAATAATTGGTATTCGCGTGCTGTAAGGTCGTCTTCTGAACGAGCTCGGGAAGAGGAGATGGTGTTAGAGCGATATTCGATAAAAGTATGACTAAAATTAGATGTGTTCTCGTCGAGAGAACCTGAGCTATTTTTCTTGACGTGAAACATCATGGCTCGACGAGGAAATTGCATTGTAGCAAGAGGACCACGGTAGTGTATAAGGTATTGTAGATGGGGCGACACTCGATAGTCAAGCCTTTAAGCAAAGCTCACAACCGATGGTAGTCACTTCATCGACGAGACACCGCCTATGTGTTGATCGAGTAGGCTGTGAGGGATAAAGAAGAAAGATGGGTTCCATCTAGACAGTGACCAAGCGAGCATTCTATGACGGCACCAAGCTATCAGTTCAAAACACATAACACTGTGTTGCGAACATCATCACGAACAATGATGATGTCTACATGATTGGAAGGTATTGTATCCGTTACGGTATACATCACGTTAGAGAACAATGGCGACACCGACACTGGTAATGGTGAGCTCAGCCGAACAAGGTCGTTGACATACTTTTGAGCTGACTGTAGTATTTTTAGAACATTCGAAGCAATGAAAAAAGACGTACACAGCAACCCTAGTTTGTACTCATATCCAAGATAGTCCATATTGTACAAAGAGATTAATCCGGAAACACCAAGCTTACAGAGGAGATTTCACATTATACTTCTGGAAGAGATCCTTCTCCTTTTGTTTGAGCTCCGCGGTCCGCTTTGCAAGAGCGGGAGCGCGCTTGAGCTCTCGCTGACCAATTTGTTGAATGTGAACCTGCGAAAGAATGGTCAATAATACCCTCGATTGTCAGGGTCAGAGAACATACAGCATCAGGTCCCTGTGTTATTTCGAGTCAGAAGGGTTCTCGGAGCATATGAAAGAATAGGAGGCTTACGTCTGCCAATCGCAATGTACGTAAACCAGCCCAGGTAGCAGCAAGTTCTTGATCTTGGCTAACACCTTCAGCTCCGAAATTTTGAATAGCTCGGTCGACAACTTGAAGGGCCATTGAAGGTACGACGAACTATTAGATAGATTAGTATATTAATGGCAATAACTTAATTCTGAAGCTGAGCGAACCTTAGCAATACCGATTTCTTTCAATGCTCCCTTGGCTTGGAATTTGTCAATCTATACAATCATTGCTTAGGGAATGTGGAGCTTCGTAGTAGAATGTGAGGTATACCTGGAGGGCTGCGCTCAAAACGAGAAGACGTGCGCCCTCGATCTCCGCTCTTGACTTAGCAATATCAGAGACAACAGTACCTGAAGGTCCAATATGAGATACAATAAACGCAATAGACCCAGAGGGGAGACTTACCGTGTTCATAGAGATACTTTCCGAACGTCTTTCGAGAAGGATCGGTGACTCGTTGAATCAACAAGTCCAAAGCTTGCGATGCAGCGCCGATGGATCGCATACAGTGATGAATACGACCAGGTCTGAATGTACAAAATTAACACTGGGATGGGTATGGTCAAAATGATGACGTACCCAAGACGACCTTGTATAATCTGGTAGAAGATTAGAATGATTACAGAGGGTTTCGTGACGTCGTAAGACACACCTCGAAGCCTTTACCCCACCCGAGAACAAGGTTGCTCAAGGGCACCCGAACATTATCGTAGATAATTTCACAATGACCCTCAGGAGCGTCATCATAACCAAATACCTTCATAGGTCGAATTACCTTAACTCCAGGAGCATCGGCCGGTACAATAACAATACTTTGTTGACGATAGCGATCCGAGTTATTGGGGTCACTCTTTCCGAGGACGAGATGCAAGGCGCATCTGGGATCACCAGCACCACTGATCCACCATTTGTGGCCGTTGATGACGATTTCATTGCCCTCCTGACGGATGGAGGTGCGAATGTTGGTGGCGTCGGAAGAAGCGACTGAGGCAATATTAGTACTCCGAGTTAGAAGGATGAAGAAAGAAAGAACATACCGAATCGCTCAGTCATGGAGAATGCGGAACGTGTCTTTCCGTTAAGGAGGGGCACCAACCACTTTTCTTGTTGTTCTGGTGAGCCATACCTCGCAAGAACCTCTGAAGAGATTCAAATATGGATGAGTCGACTGTACAACTTCCTGCATTGCCGGCTTACCCATGTTACCAGTATCTGGAGCGGCACAGTTAACTATTTCAGAGGCCATATGTCCACCTCGGCCCAAAATCTCGGCCATTACGGCATACTACGGAACTCAACATTTAGTACATTGGTACAGTAAACGGTATAAACAGAAAATACGTACCTCGAGATTAGTCAGAGCCACACCATGCTTAGGATAGTGTGCCTGACTCAAGAAGAGGTTCCATAAGCCTAGCTGACGGGCCTTCACTTTGAGCTCTTCGATGATGGGGACTACAGTCTTCCACCTCGTTTCGGGGTTCTCAGGAATCTGTGCATGAGCAAGTCTGATTGCTGGAAATACATCTTCCTGTAGTATACATGTGTTAATGATATTCTGAGAGAGCTCAGGGTCGGGTCTGACCTTCATGAAGACACAAAGCTTAGTCAATGTATCCTTTGCAAAAGGAGAGAATTTGTCCTCAATCTAGAACGCGACGGTCATAACAGTTATTTCCAATGTCATCTGTTCAAGTTCGTTTGAGTACATACCATAGCCCATGACGACTCTGACGTGAACTCGACGACGATATGACTTGCCATTATGGATAATAGGGATTGTAGGGGAACGCAAGCAAGTAGTGATGGTTATAGGAAGGTTGAGCAAGGCTGGAGGAGTCTCGTTTCCCCACCATTATACCCCAGACTCCGGCAGTAGACACACCGGGTTCCGGGAAGATCGTCGATTCAGTGATCGGTAGGAGGCGGCGCTCCCGCTGTCCACCTGAGCACAATTTGGGACATTCAAGTTTATCCAGGAACCACCACCCCTTAGCTGTACTCCCCTCTGCTAGAACTTGGACATGGCTACAGCAAGTACATCGACATATCGCTCAATAGTCAGGGAGATATACAAAGCGGTAAGTAGCTGCAAAGACACGTTTCAATTTATTCTGCTAAAGTCCAAGTTGTATAGTCGATACAACCTCGTTCGTCAAGAAACCCAATCATTTCTTCCAACTTCCGAGCCATCTTTGAGTCGGCTTGTAAAAGCAAAAACCCATATGCAAAGAACGACCTTGCAAATGCTGTGACTTTCATGCAATCACAGCGAACTCACAAGGCATGTTTTATAACACCTCCATAAAGGTTGTTCTTGACATTATCTACATTCTTTTATAGGAGCTACTCGATAGATACAACCCTCTTCATGACCTCACAGTCGAAGAAAGGATAAAGGCGACTGCTCGTCGTGTTGGTCTTGACATGCCGGTCTCCGCTTCCGAATCAAAAGACGAGTAATACTACCTGCGTCCTCGTGTTGTAACCGCACCGTCAATATCCTACCTTACATCTAATGATCTAATTCACGCCCCCAAAACCTGCTGCACTTCCACACCAAACATAAGGTGAGATTCAAGATATATGACAACACTTTATATGTACAGGGCAGGATGATAATCGCACGCATGACGATTACTCATTACATCAAGATCTACAATACTCTGATGTGTGGCAGCAAGAGAATAACGAGAGTGAAAGATTAAGGAACGACGGTAAGTAAAGAATTGTCTTCGTGTGTCATCAAGTAAAAAACGTATGTCCTAGTCTCTTTTTATAGCTACAGTTTCAGATAGTAGAGAGCAGAGCAGAGGAAACATCAAACTGCATGCGAGAGCGAAGGAGGCTTAATCTTGGTGGAAACGGATCGTGTAGAGTCGCTGTCAAAGTCCGTTTTGTCATCAGCATCACGGTCGATTTCAAGCACCATGCTGCGTTTTATTTCTGAGATGGGCGTGGTTGGGCTAACTGTCATTGGCGTTGGCCTGAAAAAAGAAACAATAGGTTCTTCTGTCAAAAAAACATAACGTTGAAAGCTGTTTGTATAAACTGACGTGAAATCCTCCATGACATAGTGATCGGTCGTAACCAAGACTTCTGGCCGACGGGGCATGGTGTATCGTCGGCTAGGTAGTTGGGTTAAGCGTAACGGCGACCTCGCACATTCGGACATGCCGGCTGCACTAATATGACTGATTGCTTCGTTCGGGTTGAATCTCTGCAGGCGAATGACGAGACGGCAAGCAGCAATCGACCTGGTGTGTTTCATGGTTAGCATTATGCCTGTCAGCTTTAACTTACATTACTTACGCGATGGTGGCAGCCGGTATCTGTAATTCGATCATCAGAACATATCCCAATGGAGAAAACTATCGTGGCGTACCGTGGCGATACTTTGGAGAAATTAAAAATCGAGGTAAACAAACGGATTGAGAGTGAAACATATACACTTACATATTCATGATAGCTATGCGGGAGAAACGATTGAGCAAGCTAGAGAATGGAAACAAGATCAAAAGACTCACTGTTCAAGTTAAGGACGGTGAAAACCTGTCGGTCTATTAGTGCCGCATTCCTTCTGGACAGGAAGGACTGACTTACTGCCGGAAGTGCATTGCAAAGGAAAGTGACAACGAAGTACAGCAAACCATCCCGGAAAAGTAAGTGCCAAAGATCCGAACAAGTCCTATGCTTCACGTAGAGGGCCACAATGGTGAAAATCAAAATGACGAAGTCGAAACCCATAGCTGCAATTGTACATCAGCTTGTGAGTAGATGTCTCTGAACTGACACAAGGGGCTAAGCTCACTCATAAAGAATTCCACATTTAAGAAAACGTGGTCGGTGTACCACACAGTGCACAATTTTGTAGTGGGATCATATGTGGCTGAAACTATGAACATGCTCCTGCAGAGTATCGCCCAGTGCGCGAGACACAATAAGCAAAGCGGTATGACTACCGTCAGTTGCCTTTCCCAAAGTGCGATCCTATTGTTCAAGGTTGATGAGAACGGCAGGTTATTCCAACATTCGGGACGTACGTTCGAATCATAAGGGAGGTCGAAGCGTTGAGAATGGCCAAGTTTCCAGATACCTGATTTCGACTCATGGATGGTAGGCCATCTCACCAAGCCTTGAACAAGCGCACTCACCGAAATGAAAATGTACAGAGCTTTGCAGTTGATCTGAATAAACCAATATCAGTATGCGTGCTAATACAATCCTGTCAAGACGTTTACCGGTGCTGGAGGTTGCAGGGAGATAATCCTGTCGCAAAGTTTAGCATCGCAGTTGCGGAGGCATTGAAAACTTCTTACAATCCGATGAGGGCACCTAGCATGGCATATCGACAGAGAAAGAACGGAACTACAAACGCTAAGTCTGTCTTCACGCA
This sequence comes from Cerrena zonata, assembly GCA_038087015.1. NCBI lineage: Eukaryota > Fungi > Basidiomycota > Agaricomycetes > Polyporales > Cerrenaceae > Cerrena > Cerrena zonata. The sequence goes on from JASBNA010000001.1 coordinate 601,992, forward strand.
GAATAGTTGGGGAAATCAAAACTCACTCTAAAACAAGACACAATGATGAGATAACCCCAGGAGACGCAGAAGCTTGGGTACATACCAATGGCCAAGTAAACCTCCGTTGCCTTGTAAGCAAGGACCACTCAAAATCGCTATTCTGAAAGAGGAGTTCCCACACATAGACTCCAAAGAAAGCAAAGATGACGTTGCCATAAACCTCTGAGGAACAGATTGAGAAACGAATACGAAGGTGAACTATATCACCCACTAGACTCTTTGTCGAGTTCTATGGCGGAGGTCCAGTTGACCATCGTTGAAGCTGATGAGCGGGACGTAGAGAGAAAGAAGGACTATGCGGGCAGTAGGACGGGGAGCATGTATAAAGAGAGAATGAAAGGTCCGACCATGTATAAATGAACGGAAATGCGCCTGTCGGGAAAGGTCGTTGCCTGTCTGGACTCTTGACACCAAGCTTCGAGCGATTCCGGGCGCGGCCAATCTCACCCTGTCATTGTAATTGGACGTTGAATGCCGATCCTGACAATGACTCCCGCTCGGAACAATGTCATTTTTGTGCATTCACAATAGCCGACTGAACGATGATATATTCTGCCAAACCTTCGGCGCTGATAGTGATCCTTTACACAACGAGGCTATAGCCCGTGTTGCAGGTTTATACGTCCCCAACGCACCAGACACTCACTGTTCGTCCCGGGAAATGCGCTCGCCTGACGTACGCTACACTTGCGGCGCAAGCGAGACATCAATGCATCACCTTTCCCCGGGTCTCATATGTACCGACGCATTTAATATTTGCAAATCTGGTCCATATCCATCGACACGTCGGGCTGTCTGGTGCTTGATCACAGTTGATCGCTCTGCAAGTCAGAATAAACAAAAAAGCATGACAAGCAGCTGTTGGGTTGTAAATAGGACGAGCTTGCGTTTTGAAAGAACGACAGAAAATAATCTAATCATTCCGAAGTGCCTCGGCGCTCCGCCAACACCATGCGTCTGCACCTTCGAAGTTCGAAGGCGTCACATCTTCGTATTCGAATATCCTATTTGTTAATCATAGTATTGGAAAGGCAAAACGCACCAAACGAAATACAACACCAACCAAAAAGAGAGCAGCCCTATCCAAAATCGAAGGCTGCAAGCCCATGCAATTGGTCTCTGATATACCTACAAAACATGAATACGGATCCTCTCTAACTGCACCAAACGGCTACATCCCCGTCAGCCCCCGCGGTGACGAGCCAAGGTTGTCGCGGGAACCCATTTGATTTGTAAGACACCCAAACCTTCCTTAATCTGGTGTCCACGGAGGATCTTCAACGGAACAATCAATGGGTCTGTCATGAGATCGTTGTAAACCCTCGCATGGAACACTTGAATCGATCCATCATCCGATGAGGAAGCAAACAGAGGATAGGTGGGATGGAAGTGGAGAGACCGAATCGCACGGCTATGGTAGCTGCAGCCGAGGAGTAGATTAATGAGACTTCAAATCGAGATAGAAAGGCAAATGAGGAATGAGACATACCGAAGGATCTTGTATGGCTTATCACTTAGTTCCAAGTCGAACCAACAGAGTTTTCGATCATAGCCGCCAACAATTAGATGGTCGCCTAGAGGGTGGACATCCATACAGGATATCCATCGGATACCAGGTTGGAGTGTCTTCAGAAGCTTCTGCTCAGCCAAGTTGTACACGCGGACATATCGCTGCGTCTAGGGAACCAAGATAAACACCGGTATAGTCAAAGTAGCGTAATAAAGTGACACTTACTGCAACGAAGAAGTTTGGTTTTGTTGGGTGGAAAAGTACCAGCTGGACAGCGCCTTTGATCTTCTTGAATGGTGCCTTGTGAATGTCCTGCGCGAAATCTGGTGTATCCAAACGCCACCTTGACCTTCGCCAGTAGGCTAGAACACAATCGTTTCAATATGTGCGATCAACGTAGTGATATCAAGTAGTTCGAACTTACAAACTGTCGCCAAATAGTCTCCTTTACGGTGCCATGCAATTTGTTTTGGTAACCCAGATGATGGTGCCAGTGTGATAGAAAGGATAGGCTTATCCGAGTTTCGACGATGCTGCAGGTACAGGAATTCCATTTGACTGGAGAAGGAGCTGGTGGTGCAGGAGGAAGAGTGGCGGGTGAAAGCACTGTCTGAGTTGCAGCAAGGACAGGTATAGGCAAGTTCGGTGGGATAATGAAGTGGAGTTGCTCCTCACTTGAAGGACAAGTTAGCTTTCGCGCAAAATCTACAGCTAAATGAAGATTCTTACGTTGCAACGACGAAGAAGACAACATCTGTTCTCGGGCACCATTCAATAGCACCAATCTTACCATCGAACTTCCACGTCTTGACCTCCTTACCAACGAGAACTTCCCAAAGGCTAACATTACCCTTCTCATCACCACTAACAACCCAAGCACCATCGGGACTGACACTAACGCTCCTGACTCGCGTCTGTGCATGTTGTACCGCAAGCGACTTGTACACAGGGAACGGTCGTAGACTGCTGGGACTCGGGAGTTTCGGTATCAGACTTTCAGGGTTGAATCTGCAGCTTCGTTCTCTGAACTCGAGGCGCCAAGTAGAGATCTAGTTGTCTGCCGAACCGTTCTTGGATGAATTGGTTGTAAGCAGGGACAAGACGAAGAGCAGAATATTTTTGAGGAAGGAAGTTTCGTTCACGATCTTCCTTTTCGGTTTCTTCCCAGTCCTTGCGTTCCTGGTCTGTTGGAAGATACTCCTCGGGCGGGTTATAGGATTCGGCGTTTGTGGGAAGACGGGGTTTAGGAGCAGGGAGGGGAGCAGGGTGGTTTGAGGGTTCCTCGTTCCAGATAGCATAGAACTGAGGTTTGGCTGAGGCAGTTTTTGGTTTGTTGGGGAGAATCCGACCTTGCCTGATAGCTCGGACGATTTTCATCACCTACGGAGTCGTCTCATTTTATTTCTGGGTCCAAACACAAGTCCGAATAGATCACATACCTTTTGTTTTTCCCATTTACTGGGTACCCATCTACGTTTAGGTTCGGGCGCAGCAGACAAGGGCATGATTTCCTCCTTGCCTTTACCAGTAAACCATTCGATAGTTGGCTCATAGGGGTCGTATGCGGCATCCGGGTTCTCATTCTCTTGTAACCGTCGAATGATGTCAAGCTCTTCTGCAGTCAATGGTTTGTCTGATTGAGCTTTCTTGTCGAATGCGGATGTCCTATGGAGCGAAATTAGAGAGATCATGATATAAAGAGACATATTAGGGCATACCAAGCTTCAGGATCTTCAACAGTTTCTAGGAACTTGTCTAGCTCATCTCCACGAGCTGGACGAAGTACCTTCTTTCCATCAATACTGTATCCTACATGTGGTAGTTCGTCGTACCAATGCATAGGGACGTTTCCTACACGATTAGGTACCTAGAATAGAACATGTAAATTCATATTACACAGAAGAAATAGTGGAAAGAACGTACATCCTCAGTCGAGGAATCAGAGTCGTAGTCCGGTTCAATTTCAGGATACACTCGTTTAGGCTGACCAGTAATTTCAGAGGTAATGGTCTTCGATTGGGGGAATATGTGCATCTCGTCGTCCGAGATATCGTCATCCTCTGACAGTACTTCACTCTCTTCGTCCTCTTCGTCTTCATCCTCGTCTTCTTCATCTTCTTCCGAGTCTCCAGGGTACTCTTCGCCTTCACTATCACTCCTCGTGTCGATCTCCGGGAACTCATCTACCTCATCACCATCTGACTCTTCGTCCGCCTCGCCTTCGTCTTCACTCTGCATTTCCAAACCGACACTGTTCGAGAAGACACTAGCAGGTTCGGGTTGGGCAGCTTCTTCTGCGTCCGCTTTGCGCTTTTTGGATACCCCATTGGCCCGAGTATTGGCCATAATTAAGAGAGGGGTGTGGGTGAGAGGGAAAGAATATACAGATAAGTCTGTGAAGAAGTACTTGATTCCCTTTACACTCTCACTTTGAATCCATTTCGACTTTTTGGCGCTTCGTAGAAATTGTTATGATCGGGCACAGCCACCGAGGTCGCGTTCCATTTCGAGTTCAGAGCTGTTCATTCAACTTCCACTACTAGTTTACCCCTAGTGACCTACTCTTCTCTTGCCCCCATAATTCCAAATGGTCAACTACGGTGGAGGTCAGTTATTGCTTTCTGAATGTATTGTTTGTGTATTAAACATCACTATTAGACGAAGTCTCTGCTTTGGTACTCGATATTGGTACCTCCACTACACGTGCCGGATATGCAGGGGACGACACGCCCAAAGCTATTATACCTACTTGCTACGGATTCAAGAAGGATCCGTCGGCTGAAGAGGATGTATCTATGAGTGAAGCTGGGCAGGAGAATGATGCGAGTCCAAAGAAGGACAAAATCATCACGTATGTTGGCAATAATGGACCTACGATCTGGCATGACGGAATGGAAATCGCACACCCCGTCAGGGATGGACTGAGTAAGTGCTACTGCCCAATGTATGATTGATGGTTGTGCTTTAAACTTACAAAATATGTGCTCTGTAGTCGAAGACTTTAGTCCAATTCCTGCACTCATCGGGCACGCATTCCGAGACATTATGCGATGCGAACCCAAAGAACACCCCATATTCGTAACAGAACCCGCATGGAACACAGCAGCCAACAGAGAACGAATGGCAGAAATCATGTTTGAAGAATTCGAAGTGCCTGCATTCTACATCGCAAATACCGGTGTACTTAACGCGTAAGACAAGGTCTCCCATTTTGTGTAGAGTATTCCCAGTTACCCTCTGACGCGCGTGCTTTGGGTGATAATAGTTTTGCGGCAGGTAAAGGATCTGCACTTGTCATCGATATCGGTCACGACACCGCGAGTGTTACTCCTGTCATTGACGGATTCGTATTGCGAAAAGGTACGTGTCCTGTTTGGTTTGTGCATGCAGAGTTTGGAATTGACGTGACTTTGGACCATAGGTTTGGTGCATTCTGCACTACCTCAACTTGTACGCGCTCATGCGCACCATCATCTTACTTCCCAAAATTCTGCTCGACCGGGGATCCAATTGCTTCCACACCAACTCATCGCCAGCAAGATGGTAAGCTGCTATTGCCGACGACCGTGATAGTTCATTGTCCGAAACTCAAATTTGTACACTCATTTAGCCAGTTGAACCCGCTGTCCCCCCAAACTTCACCTTACGATCAGATCGGGAGTCAGGGACCACAGAGACGTTCAGGAAGTGGTACGAAGACAGGGAAGTCGAAGAATGGATTCAAGGAGTGGCCGGTGTCCTGGACCAGGGGTGGAATGAACAGTCAGTTTTCTTCCCTTCAGGGTCGACTGCTATAAGTATACTTACCATGTCAATTTTCGTAGATTCGCAGCGCAGCGAGGTGCAAGGCACTACGAGTTCCCGACGGGCTATAATTATTACTTCGGAGCGGAACGTTACCTTGTTGGAGAGCAATATTTCAGTCACTCACCCCAACTAGTTGTATGTGCCCTGACGGTCCTGTATTCCAAACCTTCAAATTTACCAACCCTCTTTTCTTCTCGCAGGCTTCGAACCCTAATCTCCCGAAAACGATCCCAAACTTGATCACTCAATCACTAAGCGCATGCGACCCTGACCTTCGACAAGTCCTGATGGGTAATGTCGTCCTCACAGGTGGCGGTAGTCTATTTGCTGGCTTGTCCGAGAGACTTTCCAACGAACTCGCTCGAAACTTCGCTCACGTGTGTATTCCATCACCCACATCATCACCCTCATCTTTCCTTTCCATGATCCATCTTGACACTTGTGCTAATCATCCGCGCTCGCTTTTTAGGTCAAGATTCATGCTCCTGGTAATCCCACCGAACGTCGATACGGTGGCTGGCTCGGCGGGAGTATCCTCGCTAGTCTGGGTACATTCCACCAGCTATGGATCAGTAGAGAGGAGTGGCAGGTATGCATTAATCATCTTGAGCGCCGTAACATCTTACTGATGATTGCACCTTTGCCATCTTGCGGTCACATAGGAACATGGGAAGAAGATCGTTGCACAGCGTTGCAAATGATGGCTACGGTCATCATCTTGGTCTCTCTTTTTTGATTGTGTTTTACCTGTACTGCACCCTGTCTGTTTTGCAAGATACTTACGTTTGTGTGTATCACTACCATCAAGCTTTGAAAAGTCAGACTCTCGATTGAGCACGAACAATTAGTCTTCAACATGCAACGTTAGGATTGGTATACTATCAAAGGGATTACACAAAGAGGATAACAGCGCAACATAGACCTATTCTGACCCATTTTGTACTACCTAAATGCGAGAAGAAACCACTGATCAAATTCGACACCCCAAAAGAATACGGCAGAAAGTGTTTAAACTTGAGGACAAATGATGAAAAAGGTGTCATTCGTCCCCGACACTTTCTGTCAAGAGGTGTGTGCACAAAGATATCAGAATATAGCAACTTCGACCTGGGGAAGCGCAGCTTCCCTGCGCTGTCCCTAACAATCAACAACCAACTTCCAATGAAAATACACGCAAATCCCTCCGTCGCGATGATGAAGGGTTTAGAAGGGAAAGAATAGAAACAGAAAAAGAATTACAACACGCAAAAATCGCTGCTCGTCCGTCGTCTTTGTCCGTGGACCGGAACCTCCGTATCCGAGTGGTGGATGTTGAGATGAGAAATGGGAGTTTTCCTGTGTGGAGGAGGTGAAAAGGAGGGAGAGAAGAGTGTAAGCGGCGACTCAGTTTGGCACCTTGTGCGCTACTTCACAATAAACAAATAGGGGTAAAGCCATATAGGAAACAGGCAGAAAGCAACTCAAAGAAAGTGGTGTTCTCAACGGAGAACAGCGAGACCAGATGAATAGTGGAAACTAGTAACGTATAATACAATCTCATCTTGAAGGGGCAGGAGGTGAGAGATGGATTAAAATGGGAGTGCATTCATGGGTTTTTGATTTAGAATGCCTCGACCACTTCACGTCTCTCGCGAGCATCGAGGAGTGCGCCAATTGCCTTGCGACGGCTTCGGCTGGCGAAGTTCTTGGGCATAAGCTCTTCGTTGTGGGAAGGAGGTCCATATGGTTGACGCAATGGCATGCTCGCCATGCGCTGCAAGGCAGCAGGAGGGGCAACAACGGTAACGGTAGGAACAGGGCGACCAATACCTAGACCTTCGTACAACTTCTTCGAGGCCTCCTCACGAGGGGAAAGAGGTGGTACATCGACAGAGGAAGCTGTACGGGGAGTACTCGGGGAAGAGTTGGATCGGGAGGATGACGAGGAACTGTCATCACCATCAGTGGCCTCGTTAGTTGCAATGGCGACGGAGGTCAAAGGTTGAGATAGTTCTGCGGTGAAACGCAACGGCTGAGGACGAGTCTTGACGGGGCTGATTACTGCAGATGGGGCAATGTCAGACGGAGGAGGAGTGATCTTGACCACTGGTGCCGAAGCAGTACGATTACCGCTGAGCACCGAGTTGTTGTTGCCTCCGCGCCTCCATGATACCGCGGCATCAGACTTTGACTGTGATACTGTAGCGCCGGGTGCACCGCCAAGGGAGGTTCCACCAGAAATGACGGTAGTGTAGCTCGGAGTCTGAGGAGGATTCAATTCATCGAAACCACCTGAGGGAACACGACTACCAAATCGACCGCCAAGGGAAGCAGTCATTGGGACTTGGTCCTCACCAACAACGCCAAGTCGGGACATCTCGGCTTGTTGTGCACGCCTGATAGTTGCAGCACGGAGGTCGAACGAGGTGCTGGTGGGGCCAGCGGAGGCAGGAGGCATAGCGCCCCGACGAGCCGCCTGGGGTTGAGACACCTGTCGTTGGCGCTGAGCCTGAGCGAGCAATTCAGCCTGGTACTGCTGTTGTTGCTGTTGCATCTGAATAGCCTGTAGATAAGAAGTGAGTTTGGTTACCGAGATAACAAGAATGATTGAATTGTACCTGAAGTCGCGCGATCTCAGCTTGCATCATCTGCAACTGGAGGGCCTGGAGCTGGGACTGGTTCGCAGCCATGAAGGGGGACATGGGAACCTGGTTGTTCATGCCCAAGTTTTGCTGTTGAGCAAAACGGTTGGCGGAGCCGTCGACAGCAGCGGTCATGGGCTGTTGAAGGCGGTTCGCGTACTGATTAATGTACATACTCTGAGAAACCATATCTGCCAACTCATCCTCTTCTTCGTACACGGGATCGGTGTAACCATTGGAAACATGGCGAGAGATGTTGAACGATCCACCGGGCGCAGCAGTGTGAGGGACGTTTGCCATGGGATTAGAGGCAGAACGGACACCGCCGGTACGGAGGTTAGCGAGAAGGGATGCGCGGGGGTTAGGAGCAGCTGTGGTGGCCATTGCGGTACGAGTTGTTGTGGTATACGAGGGTGTCAACGGACTAGAATACGAGGAGCTTTGAGAATATGAAGAAGTTATACAGCTAGAGGAGGGAGTGGCGGAAACTGGGTTAGCTATCGCGGTGGCCAGATGAGGATAGTGAAGCAGGACGTACGGGAAGTGCTGGGTGAAGCTAGCAGAGGAGCGATATGGTGGTGCGTCTTATTTTCTCTTTGGTAGCTGACTGAATTGCCTTGTGGCAGGTGGAAGATGCTTGTGAGCAGGAAGGGTGGGGGGAAGAGGGCCGGTGGGCGATGGATTAGAGGACAGGCAGAAGAAGTAAAAAGTTGGATTTTGAGGCCAAAGGGAGCTGAATAAGATGGGAGAGAGTTATATATCCTAAAGAGAAGAAGACAGAGAGAGACAAAGAGACAGGAAATCGAGAGAAAGGCCACCAAGGAAGAGGTCAGGAAGAGAGACGGACGACAAAGATCAAAACAGTGCTCCCCTCCCTTTGCCCCCCGCATAGCCCCTAGCCTCAGTCCATCTCCTCCCACGCTCCATACTTGGCCCATAACAAAACATTCACATAGACTCTATCATAGACTCTATCATAGACTTTGCTCTAGTCTATACATCTTATTCTATTATCCTACACGCCCCCGCACAACAAAAAGCCCCCTCATCTTGTGACCCTCTCCTCATCATGGCGTCTTCCCTCGGCGCATTGCTCACAGATCTCGCTCACAGATACTTTTTCGCGCTCGCCCGAACCCGTGCATCAAACACCGCACTCCGTATTGGCGTATGTGCAGTGTGGAACGGATTGAGCATTGTCTACCCATTGTCCACATTAGCCCCTTCCAGATGGCCAATCACATTCACCACACATACCTTGACGTAGACCTCCCAGACATCGACAAAGAATGATCTGATCCCATCGTCGTTCCGGGTCTCATGTAGCAATACAAACTTCATATCTGCATCGGAGAGACGTCATTCCGAGTCATTAGCTATAAGCGAGATAATGAAAATGGTCAATACGTACTGCCGGGTGTAATGAATGCCGACACCGTCCATTCGTTGAATTTGTCTACAGACTTGAGATACCTAATACATCCACAACCTGTCAAACACCAGTAACCACTCTACTCGGGAGATGTACACACACATGGCGTTCTCCTTCCTCATAACCTCTTCAATCACATCCAAACTAGCATTGGCGATCATCTGTATCACATGTCGATCCTTGCCTCCACCCATCCGGGCAGCGCTTCCCTGAACATGGTACGACTGGGCTGCACTTGAGGCACCAGATAATGCGGTTAGAGTTCCGGCAAACGCAGAAGTCGACCAACTGGGCAAATTGGAAGCCAGTGGCGATGTGGTCGTTGGTACCGGTTTCGACGAGTAGTGTGTCAATTCATAGAGCGGAGTGTCTGAGGGTGAAAGGAGAAACAGATGGTGGGACATGGTCTACTTGCATTCTCCACAGACATGCCCAAGCCGAGTCTGCGACGCGTTGCTACAAACACGTGTAAATACCGCGTTCAGTCTCGATCACTGCCGCCACGGGCCTACTGTAAATACTACTACTACTATTGAATATGATCACTCCATTTCTTCTTCGTCGGTCTTGCACAACACCCTTCTTCAACTCTACCCGTCCCCATGTAAGCACAAACATACTAGGACAACTTCTGAAACACAGTCCTGTCCGATCAACATTACAATCACCCCTCCGACTCCGACAAGCGTCCACGCTTGAACTCGAAGCACCTTCAATATTGAAGTTCGTTCCTAACAATGTCTGGAGAGCAAGGGTGCCTCAATATGGTCGTGCACGAGATCCTTTCCGTGGACCACCGCCTCCAAATGGGTTCTGGCAACGTCTCAAACAGCAAATAGACAATATAGACCCTCAGATCATCCTATACGGAATCCTTGCACTCAATGGCGGTGTATTCGCCGCCTGGTATGTTGCAGTCGCGAACTGCTGTATGTGCATGTATCTTCACTTGTCAGGCTGTATAGAGATTTGACTGATATCTTGCTAGAGGATGGGTGAACCGAAACTGTACATTTGGCTTCGTGAGAACTTCCTTTCGAGTTGGCGTAACATTAAGCAAGGGTCGCTAGTGAGCATAATCTTGAGCACTTTGACTTAAAGTTATCTGTTATTCGTGCTGAAACAAACCATGTCTCACAGCTGGACAGGTGCTGACCTGTACAATCTCTCACCAAGAACTGACACACATGCTATTCAATTGCCTTACCTATTACTGGATGGCTCCCCCCGTACTTGCTCTTCTCGGAAATGCAAGGTTCTTAGGGCTCTATTTCGGTAGTAAGTGCTAGACCAGCTATCACAAACCTCGCTACATATCGTAACATATTCGCAGGCGGTATATTATCCAGTACGGCTAGCTTATTCTGGAACGCTGAGCGCGATCCTACCCAACACTCACACGGAGCAAGCGGTGAGTCTATGCTCTTCTTCCAATTAGGTTCGAGTTTACAAATACGATATTCTCAATCTAGGGGCAATCTACTCTATCGTAGCACTCTTCGCGTGTCTCCAACCGACAACATCATTCCTGTTATTTGGCATCGTGCCTGTACCCGCGTGGGCATTCGTCGCTGGCATTCTAGCTTGGGACGGATATAATGCCATGTCGCCAAACAAGGTTCGTGTTGTATTTGGTGTGATGGAATTCGGCTCACTTCTGGATTTTTATAGAAAGGAAACACTGATAATGCAGGTCACGTTGGTGGAATTCTCGCTGGGATAGCTTATTACTGTCGTCTTCGGTTCCTACGGTTCTGAGTGGACTGTATGTAACCAATCTAAACCAATTCATATCCTTACTAACAAAATGATGTAGATAGTAGTAGGTCTATTGCTAGCCATCCTGCAAATATTGGTGTAAGACAGTAAACCAGTTTAGAAAGTCCGATAATAGCCCATGGCCAGAAGTGCCTCGACGAGTTGCTTCTGTATGGGGCACGATTCAACGTCAAGGAGAACTTCGTCACGCTATGCAATTGCTTCATTGCCTGACAGCTTCGCTCCGAGTCCCCTTTCACATTCCTGCTGATTCTTAAAGGACTTGCCGTACTAAGACTCGTTCCTTCCTAGTCCGGACGTTCGTGCTTTGTCATCTCCTTGATTTCTCCACTTAATTACTCTTTACTTCGTTTGCTTTCTGTCTTCTGCAGAAGTTCTCAGCCAAGAGTATGGCAGTTCCGCATTTGAGTCTCGTAAACTAACGATAGAGGTGCTTGCTTAAGGGCTCGGATGTTTACTCGAGCGGAGTCAGAAAAACCCAAGCACTGCGCCGAATTTTTAACTTTTCATTTTCCGATTCAGCGCTTCAAAGCTTCATGGATAGAAACGAGACTATGACTCGAGTAAGGCTTTTTCCTACCGTCGTTTCTCGTCGATATTATGACTCCAAGTCTCATATTTAAATTTAATTGCCCAATGTGCGTTCGCTTTCCTCTCATAGGTGTGTCATGTTCAACTTCTGATCAACACATGAGCAGGTTTGAGCGCACGGCTTATTATTTGGTGGCCGCCATCCTGACTGTGTTGGATGGCCTCTTTGGGGTCTATTTCTCGCTTGGTGTATCCCCCAACACTCAGGTATGCTATCACTCAGCTTCAAATATATTGAATGCAATTGCTAATATAATAATGCCAGCTCCCAGACTCGGATGCATGGTCAGATGAAGAAATAATTCATGCATCCAAGACCGCTCCATACTTGGAAAACTCCGATAATAAACTCGTCCAAATTTCAAAAGACACAGTCGTAAAATTCTGCCATCGTTGGGATGCTACTGCTTCTGAAGGATTCGCCATGGAGCTCGTCCGCAAGCAGACACGAATTCCGGTAGCCCACATGAGGCGTACAATACGTCACTCCCACCGGTCAGGAGAAGGTTCGATTGTTATGGACTTGATACCAAACAGCCGACGGCTTCTGGACGCATGGCCATCCCTGTCTTTCTGGCGGAGGCTCAAAGTCATATTGACCATGCGGCTTTATTTGAAGCAGATTCGTCGCATTCAGCATCCTTCACATAACATACCTGGTCCGATCACCTCGACACCTCGGCGATGTCATGGTCTTCAATTTGGATTTGACCCAAAAGGCCCATTCCCCACAATCTCCGCACTTGAAACCCATTTCCGCAACGTCCACAGCGCAGCGACATTCCAGGCCTCTCTATGCCATATAGCTTCTCCGAAGTATGGGCCCCTTGATTCTTCCGCATTCTCATCCTTGGTCTTTACCCATAACGATTTGAACATGCGCAATATACTCTTGGACGAGAACCACGTACTGTGGGTCGTCGACTGGGGTTTTGCAGGGTTCTATCCGCCGTGGTTTGAGTACCTTGCGATGCTATATGCCTCGCAGAAGGATCAGAATCCGGAGAGTTGGCAGAGAAGTATCAAATATATGGCGGAGCCAGCGTTCGGGGTTGAAGAGTGGATGAAAGAGTTAGGTTATGGCTTTTATGACTGGCCTCGACGAGCAAGAGCTGATCCGAAACACTGACCTGATCTATGTAAGTACTGATTGACATAAATCATTTTCTTATACTCTATGAACTAACTCTTGAGACTTTTAGGTGATTCAATTTTGTTACACCCAACTGGACAACCTGGTCATCATGCAGCATCCTCCCATCTTATTAACTTGAATATGATATTTTTAATCTAGGAGCAATATCCTCCATCGTAGCATTCTTCGCGTGTCTCCACCCAACGACATCATTCGCGTTATTTGGTATTGTGCCAGTACCTGCATGGGCATTCGTCGTTGGTATCTTGGCTTGGGACGGATATAGTGCCATGTTGCCGAACAAGGTTCGTCTTCATTTCTGGTCGTATTTGATGTGATGTAATTCTCATCCCGGCTCATTTCTGGTTTTCTCTTAGCAAGGACGCACTGATAATGCAGCTCATGTTGGTGGAATTCTCGTCGAGATAGCTTATTACTGTCGTCTTCGGTTCCTGCGGTTCTAAGTAAGTTGAATGTAACCAATCTATTCTATTTAATCTCATTGCTTACGAAATGATGCACCTAGTAGTGGGTCTTATTTCTAGCCATCTTGCAAACATCGGTGTAAGATATAGTAATACAATTCAGAAGTCCGATAATAGCCCATGGCCATACATATACGACACAGGCGGTACAAGCACATTATTCAACCCGTAACCTAGAGATAAGTGCCCTGATCATCAGGAATCCAGTAAACTCCCTCCTCTCTTGTACGGGTTTGTGCGATGAATTCCGTGAATGTGTTGACCTCCGTTGCAGCCACATATCCTGCAGCCGCGTAATCGGCCAACAACTTGCTGCTCCAAGACAAACATCCGCTCCCATTTCCATCGTACTTGTAGCGTTCACGACCGTTGGCAGTAATCAAGTCCACAACGTTCTGGACTGTGAGGTCGGATTCAATGATCTTGCTTTGGGACTCCCAAAATTTCGATGCAGCACTTGACACAAGGCTCGGTTTGCTATAAACACTAAATGAAAGGGGAATGGTTAATATGGTATGTCAGTATGAGTTATAATGCTCTCTTACTCGATCCTAACGATAGGGTCGCTAGCGTCGTCTTTATACGTGTCCACTAGATCTCAGGGTAAGTTTCATTAAATTCTAATATCGTCGTTGGCGACATACAGACAACGGATCCTTTAGCGAGCACACCCCCACGCCCATCCCAACGAAGGTGAACACGCCAGTGGACGAGGTGTGTACCATCATCTGGATTGGTGATCTTTGGGTAGGTGGGGATACCAATGATACTTATTGCAGTCACAACCCTAGTGCCATCGGTATCTTTGTCGTACCTGCTCAAATCGATTGGTTTGCCTGTGGTGTTTAGTAGTCAGGACAGGGACATTGATAGTGAGAATGCACGTGGATAAGTACCACTGGCCATGATGAAGTGCGAAGTCGGTTCTTGTCCTTTCGATTCTCACCCTACTCATCTATTTGTACAAAACTGGAGCCCTTAAAACCTACTAAAAATACTACATCATGATCTATCGCCACCAAGGTTGACACATTGTCATGGATGACACAGTAATGTGATATTCTCAATTTTAGGGCGGTGTTTGTTGGCGCATACCGGGAGTTTCACGGTGGTAATGGGCAGAGGATAGAATGTACATTCCGAGACAGTAGGCAACCTGACCCAAACAAGGTAATCTTTCTCAGAAGTAATGGGGGTTATGTGCCCGTTTATCATGGCATGGTCTATAACAATATATATATTAAGTTGTACCAGTAAAGGAGAATTCTGCCGGTAAATGGTCTGAGTTTTCAAACTAGGAGACGGAGGGACGTGTGATAATCCGCATATTGGTGGAATGCATTAGGAATTTAGGAGAGACCACGTCTCAGTTATTTTGAAATCACTGACAGTAGGTTTGCGATACCGATGTCCTTATCTTGACAGAACAAAACCAAATCTTAACCTTCCCGGACTGCCCGATCCGGGTGGTACCGTTCTACCCGTATAGACATCACCGTAAGTAACTTAAAGTTGAACATAGTCGACCCAGTTCTATTTCTTAAGCGGTACTTCCACTAACATTAGGTTGCGACATTTTCTATCATCGCTTCCTGTCGATATCACAACTCCGGAGTCTCCAGTTTAATTCAAGCCCAATGTGAGTTCACTTTATTCTCATACCAGGTGTGTCATGTTCAAGCTCTAAGTAACTTTAACACATGAGTAGGTTTGAATGTATAGCTTATTATTTGGCTGCTGCCGCTCTGACTGTGTTGGACGTCCCGTTCGGGGTCTATTTCTCATTTGGTGGACCCCCCAATACTCAGGTATGCTACTCTTCAGCTTCCAATTATATCATGTATGCGATTACTGATATAATTATGACAGCTCCCAGACTCGGACGCTTGGTCAGATGAAGAAATAATTCATGCATCTGAGACCGCTCCATATCTCGAAGGCTCAGACGACAAACTCGTCCAAATTTCCAAAGACACGGTCGTAAAATTCTGCCGTCATTGGGACGGCACCACTTCTGAAAGTCTCGCTATGGAGCTCGTCCGCAAGCAGACACAAATTCCGGTACCCCGCATGAGGCGCACGATACACTACCTCCACCCGGAAGGAAACGGTTTGATTGTCATGGACCTCATAGAAAAATGCCAACGGCTCCTGGATGCATGGCCTTCCCAATCTCTCTGGCAGAAGCTCAAAATCATATTGACCATGCGGCTTTATTTGAGGCAAATTCGTCAGGTCCAGCATCCTCCTTCACATAGCATACCAGGTCCGATCAGCTCGACACCTCAACGGTGTGATGGTCTTCAATTTGGATTTGACTCAAAAGGTCCATTCCCCACAATCTCCGCACTCGAGACCCATTTCCGCAATGCTCACAGCGCAGCGGAATACAACGCCTTACTAGGACGTGCACGTTCTTCAAAGTGTGGGCCTCTTAATTCTTCCGCATTTTCATCCTTGGTCTTTACCCATAACGATTTGAACATGCGCAACATACTCTTGGACGAGAACCACGTACTGTGGATCGTCGACTGGGGTTTCGCAGGGTTTTATCCCCCGTGGTTTGAGTATCTTGGGATGAAATACGCCTCGCAGAAGGATCAGAATCCGGAGAGCTGGCAGAGAAGTATCAAATATATGGCAGAGCCAGCGTTCGAGATTGAAGAATGGATGAAAAATATAGGTTATGACTATTCCAACCTGCCGCGATGAGCCGACACGAAGCCCTGATCTGTGTAAGTTCTAATTATCAAAAATCATTTCACTATATTCTATGAACTAACTCTCGAGACCTCTAGGTGATTGATTTTTGCTACACCCAAGTTGAATATACTGGACGACCTGGTCATCATATACCATCCTCCCATCTTATTAGGAGCCAATAGATAATTTACATGCTAAAGACTGAAAAGACTGCGTATCATATCAGCAGCAGCAGAAGTACTATTCGTATCTTGACCAGGGATTGGGGGAGGTATCGGGTCCTTGGGACCAAATTGTTTGATGTAAAAGCTGAAAAAGAGGACTTTGAGGCTAAGTGCAAGGGCCGCGTGAAGGATGACGAGGAGGACAATAATTAGTCGAACCGACTTTGCATCAGCCTGGAAATGGAAGGGGCAATGATGAGCATGTGTATAATTGGAATGATATGTGAGGGGATACATACGGAGGCAAGTATAGGGTATACGTTGGCAACGAGGAAGTAGCCTGAGAGAAGGAAAGCGATACCGACGCAGATCCAGCGCGAAATAGCGAATGGAGCAACACAAAGCAACTACACAAACAGCAACCATTCAGTATTTCACACCAAGGTAACACAAGTCCTAGTGTCAAAGCACTCACTGCAGCAGGTATCCAAACAAATTGCCCATATCCCCAAACGGCAATCGCTTCAACGACACTCCACTCTCCTACACCCAAATACCTCAATCCCAGCCACAACAACACGGGCAACGCTAGCCCATACGAGTATATGATTCCTACAGCTACGCTCAACAGCCCGAAGTCGTATTCTATAGGGTCGGTTGGTGAAGAAGCTTCAGGGTCGGAGAGGTATACTGCGATAGATGAAGCAAGAGAAGAAGAGACAAAGAGAGCGAAGATGAGTGTGGTTAATGTCCAGAAGGGACCGTAGAGATCGGCTTGTGGGGTTAGGTGAGTTGAGAGGTAGGATGAGGATGTCGGAAGAAGAGTCGAGTAGCAACGTTTTAGGACCTAGGGTAAATGTTATTGTAATGATGTAGTAGTTTTGGGGAAGATGCACATGAGGACGTACAATCTTGGTATCAACGTCAAAATATGGCTGGTAATATTCAACACTCCAGAACTTTCCGCTCGGAGCCGGTCGTTCTGAGCCATAAACTATGAAATAGGTAATATAGTCAGCCAACGCAATCGACGTCATAACCACTGTACTTGAGAGGCTTACGAGCACTTGAATCGTTTCGAGGTCCATTTGAGTCGGTTCCTCGAGCATCAGTTCCTAGAAATGCTACAA
This sequence comes from Cerrena zonata, assembly GCA_038087015.1. Classification (NCBI taxonomy): domain Eukaryota; kingdom Fungi; phylum Basidiomycota; class Agaricomycetes; order Polyporales; family Cerrenaceae; genus Cerrena; species Cerrena zonata. Next base: position 619,391 of record JASBNA010000001.1, read on the forward strand.
ATATTGTTAGACATGACGATGCATATTGTAATGTATTACAACCAGTTGCATACATTGGAAGCGGAGGGGCTCGGGGCCCTCTTCCATTCGCTATGACGAATGTGGTGTGAATTATTTGTTTCTATGTGTTGATATCGAAGCGTACCTCATCTGCTTCAATGGATACGTAGGCCATGTTACCTCGTAAGTGTAATGGAAGGTAAGGAATGTCAACTTAGCGAAATGCTGTAGGCAATCTCGCAGCCTGGTGCACAGTGTCTATGGCAGTAGTGATGCCACGTGCGAGTGATCGTGTTTCCTCATCCGTATTTGGCATGTGTGTACGTTCGTTCATTGGAGGGGTTTCAATTTTGAAATCATGTTCCAAGTTTCTGAGTCCATACAGCTGCTATGTACCGTATTTTACATCCATATCTTTCTTAAAGCACTATTACTGTTCCCAAGATAGCTAATGCGCCGAAAACCCTTCAGTCAGACTTTGTAATTTTTAATGCTCCAATCTATTCCTTTCAACACCCTGCGCATCGATAACCTTCTCCATAGGCATCTAGCCACACCTCCACATCAGTCGCCTGCACATTCACCGTTCTCGGCTGTGAATCGTGACTTCCCCGACCCTTCTTCGTACCATTGACACCACCACCCGAGGGTTTCGGAGGTAACATCGAGAGAGTGCCGATGTACCGTGCATGTGCAAGAACTGGTAATCTACGAAGAGAACGTCCTGACATTTTTTGTGACTGATAAAACAGTGATGAGTGACGTGAATATAGGAATATAATCAGAATGTGATGTCTTACCCAGCATTTTTGAGCGAGGGAGAGGAGTCTTAGGGAGACTTGTTTTGATCTTTCCCTCCAGTCTTGGGCGGGTGGTTGGCCATTCACTGATAGGCCTTGTGAGAAGGTCGTCTCTAGTGACTCTGAATTTTGTGAAAGTGTTCGGGTGGTCGATTGAGATTGTGCTGCTGGAGTGTTATCTTCGGGTGCAGAGGAGAATGTAGATGTTCGCTCGTAGAGTACTGCTTGAGTGTGGCTCGGTACCTCCTGTAGATACAGATATGAGGATCACAGTAAATGAATCAAGGAGTTGAAACGTACGACATCACCAACAACGCCTTTTGTGATGAGCTCGGCTAGACATGTACGCATGATTTCATAGACTGCTTCTCTGGGAGGCAAGTCGATATATTGTACTATATCTGCACGATCTACAAATGCGGAATCTTTTATGGATAAAGTTAGTATGAGAGAGAGAGATAATAGAGCATACAACTAACCTATTGCTTTCGCAAGATTGCTTGTTGACATAACTAGCACATTCTTCCTGTGTTTGAGTTTGTCTAGTTGTGTAAGAAGTGCATTGACGACCTAGTTAGACAGACAAAAAAATCGGTCGTTAGAAAGGTATGTCGTTCGGAAATATATATACATACACGTAATGCATCCGATGGTTCAGTGCCTGCCATTGCACCTGCACGAGCCGCAGTGAGAGACTCTACTTCGTCTTTATATGAACGAATTTTAGTGTAAAGAAGATTCGAAATAAACAGGAGTAGACACACCTATGAGAACGACAACAAATGTATCTTCATCGTCAACCATGTCCATGACTGTTCCGAATAGTTTCTGGACAAGTTTGCCAGATTCTGAGAACCATCGTGAGAATAATGAATGCGAGTTGATCTCAAGAAGTCGTGCACTTGGATATCTAGCATACATTGCTTTGTTAATGCATATTCGACATCATGAGGGTTTGGGTAAGGTACCTATCTGAAAGACGTATTGAAAGTTTCTGTGCAAGTGCACGACACAACGACGTCTTCCCCGTCCCTGGAGGTCCATGTAACAGCACCATTCGATTCCACGAAACAATATTGACTGTATCACCCAAACGTCAACAACGCATATAACATCTCAAAAGCAAAGAAACCCACTCACAGTCCACATCTGCATCACTAAACACCACGGTCGCATAAATATAATCCAACAACCTCGTCTTCACATCATCCTCATAGATCAAACTCTCCCAAAGACCCTCCCACCCTATACTCGGCAACTCACATACAGTCGCAGCCATCACCTCTTCTCCCTCGCCTCTTCCATTTCCACTAGCCAGTTCCTCAAACGCATCAGCGTCGGAAGGTTGGTAGATGTGAATTTGGAGAGAAACTTGTTCGATAGGGAGGGAAGGTGAGGGACATGGGGATTCAGATGCGATTATCCGGGAGACAGAGGTGAGGAGGAGGGGGACGTCCTCCCAGCCTTGAAGGGTGGATGGGAGGTAGAGATGTGAGAATGAGGAGGTGATGTAGGTATGGACTGCATGACGAATGGTGTCAAAACGCGCTGTAGCATTAGGAGAGACTCGGACTTCGACTAGGGAATGACCGCATGATTGTCAGTAAGTTCTAAGGTGGGTATATGCACTGACATATGTAGCCCTACGTACTATGCACTGGCCATGTTGGCTGCGACGAGGATGATCCAGCCGCGGGCCGAGTTGGAGAGGTCATAGTGTAATCGTTCTCCATTTCGTTGTGATTAGAATGATGCCAAGGTAGGTCAGGCGTCGGTGTTGGCGTTCTCAGTCAAACGCTAACAGTCGGGCTTTTTGAGGATGCAAGTAAACTAAGCGTAACAAGCAAAGATAATTAGATGCACAAAGTTGTGTATAGGTAGGCACGAGGTACAATTGAAAGAGCCTGCGCCTCAAGGCACGGGCAGTGAGTGCAAACCACCCACCGCGTTTCGGCGTCAATAAAGCCCGATTAGGAAGGTGTTCACGTGCGTGTTCACGACGCGTCGCGCGAGCTCTAAGTCCATCAGCAAAGCTACATACGTACTTATTGAACTTATGGAGCTTGTACAAGCTCAGTAAGGACATTTCCTACAAGTTTATCTCTACTTACACAATGCGGTCTAATCCTTGTACAAGAGCGAATATACTTATTAGTCCTTGTCCAAGAATGAAGGAATACATAGTTTGTACAGAAATTTGTACTTTTACAATGGAGCTTATTCACTCGCAAGTATATTTATGAGTCAAAATTTATTATTGGAAACTTTCTAATGATAAAATACAACTAGTACATATTTGACTCGGAAGTCTACCTCTACACGTAGTCACACATCGATTCGACTTTCAACCATTCTATGTACTACCCGATATGGGGTTCTGACCAGATGTCTGAGATCATCTCGGGGTCCAAGATTTGGTACCACAGAGTCACCAATGATAGGAGGTCGATGAAGACTGCATGTACGAGATCGAAACCGCGATGCTGAACGCAAATGGTGATGACCGTGATGGTGTTCTGGAACATCTAGGATGTTTTCCCAGGGCATGACTCGACGCTGAGTATATACAGTAGGTGATAAGCAAACGATAAGTGTCATGAGATGAGACCGATGAAAACGCACCTGAGACTGGTGGATTAGCGCTTCATGAGTCGGCGTCGATAGACCACGATCCCCTAGATCAGTACGTCTATCTGTTTAAACAACTCACAGTTTAAACGTTCAAGCCCACAATGCAAAGCTAAGGACTGAAAGACTCATCTCTGAAACCTTTCTTCATTACCGCCACCTCCTCTTGTCGGGCAGCCGCTGTGTCTTCAAGTTAGCAGCCTTCACCGAGTCGATTGCAACCTCGACTAGTGCTCACCGTTACGGTGCGCTGTCAAGCATAATGCATCTTGCCCACTGGCAGTTGGCTCGAGGCACGGGGACTGTAGCAAGGAGGGTACATCTGAACGAGTTCGAAGAAGTGAAGAGAGGTACGTACTAGGTTCAAAAAGCGAGGAATGTGTTCATAAACTCTTCCCTGCGGGCCCCGTTGAGAGGCTTCGTCAGCTTCTTCTTTTGTAAGCAATGCTACGCAACGCTCCACATCCCTACCACAGGCGAGAATATGCAGTGCAAAACTTGAATATACTCGTCTGGGACGTTGCAGGCTGACGGGCCGTTGCCCTGGTAGTCATGGTGCTGCTCCACTTTTCAAACCATCGGCGATTGGTTGTTGCCCCCATTGCCGCTTTCCCTCTGAAAACATTCAACTCATCGTTGCCTTCCTTAACTCAACATCGACGATCCTCCTTATTTCATCATTTCAGTGGTTTATAACATCGCGAAGGAGCTCATCTGACCATCCGAAACTCCCTGCTCGCCGTCATCAATAGTGTGCAACCACATTTACATATGACGAAGGTCGTGATCGTTTGCCCTCCTTATTACCACGTTCAACTCTGTCCGCCCGGACGACAAACATTTGACTGTAGGATATCGATTGCGTCAGTCTCAGCACGCTCCCTACATATAATCACCCCCCGTTTTCCCTACAGGCAGCTTTATCTGAATACCAACTCTGTTCAACGAGTTTCCGATGGTTTCGCAGGCTACAGTGTCATGCACAAGTTTTCCCCTCTCCGACTCCACAATTCACATCCACATCTTTATACCGGTATTTTAAGAGGCATTACTTGTGTCCATTCACGGCATACTCTGTCAATTTCTATTGTGCTGTGCAAATTTAATGCGTTGAAATTGTATGTAGATATTCTTATAAAATATACAATTTTCTACTTGAAAAGTCTTTTCGCACTTCTGAAAGACACCATCAACTTATCGGTCGAGATGTTCTTATAAAAGCTCGATAAGTATAATATTCCCCGAAAAGGAACTGTAAGTACATGTAGCTTTCCTGATGTCGTCGATTGTAGGCCATTGGAGTGGGCTCTGTAGGTAGTACCTTTGGTGTTTGGGATAATAAAATATGTTTTGATATGTTTTATTATATGTTCGATATCTTATTAAGCTATTAATACACCAACTTTAATGGAATACACTTATTCACTTAGTGGACCGACGACGATGGGCGCCTATTTTTGACGAAGCGAAGACTTTGCAAGTTGTCAAGAAACAGAAGTGAGTATTTACATTATACATCACTTGTTATTGCCTATATTCCCAGCAGCCTCAAATTGATATCCCATAACATTCCCAGCACGCCGACTATTCTCCTTCTTTCTCTGTCCTGATCCTCCCTCTCCCCAGGTGGTCCCTCGAGTCTGTCCGTTTTTCTCAACGTACTCCAAGTCATCTAGGAGATAGCTGATATCCTTTCCCATGTTACGCCTCATAAGACCTTTGAGCCAGATTGGGTTCTTATACTTCAACTGCTCCTTCATTTTATCTGCACATCGTTGAATTTCATCGGCTCTCTTTGCTACCCAATCTGCAGCAAGTTGAACCTGCCAGATATCAGTATTAGGTTTGATTTGAGAGTAAGGAACACACCTGCTCATCTTCCTCACTATCATTTCCATCCTGTAGATCAACCTCAAACTCAGAGGCATGAGTGCTAGATGCTGCAGTTGAACGGCTCCGCTTTCCAAGAATTGAGGAAACACCATCCTCAAAGTCTCGCCAGCCTCCTGATGCAAGGACTTCATGGTCTCCAAGGTAAACCTGGTCATCACCATCAGTGACACTACCACTGTCAGGATCGGGATAGGATGTGGCCTTGGTAAGAGCAGGATGATTATAGATTGGAAGTGAGCGGCGCCGAACAACCTCAGACCAGAAATGGATTGGTGGTTTTCCAACAGCCTGTACCAGATGCTTGCAGAGAAGATAAGCGTTGAACTTCTGCTGGCCACAGTGACAAGTCCAGGTTATAACATCTGTTTGATAGTCCCGACCAGAAATAGGAAGGTTTTGAAACCCCTTCCAATGTTGTTTAAAATACGTCTGAAGTGTTGTGAGTTTTTTTGAACGGCCAAGACGATGGGTTGGTTCTAAAGTATGACCTCGAGCGATGTAGGAAGGTATGACTTTGGTTAGGAGAATGAAGACAAGCTGATCGATGCGAGGTCGGGTGAGATATCTGAGTGTATTATGCTTGAGTTGACGCCAGAAATTCTCAACACCCATTGTGGTACGCAAGCGGGAGAGTAGAGATGCAGTTGATCGTGCCCATAGTACCCACTTCTTGGGTGAGTACCAGGAGGTCCAAAAGTAACCCCATACTTCAGCTAAACCTCTTTGAAGGCAAAATGTATACATCTCTTCAACTGAACGTTTACGAATGACCTCTTTTGACAGAGATTCTCCACGTTCAGGAAGAAGAGGATGAAGACAAAAATGCTTTTCAAACAAGTGAAGAAGCTGAGGACGGTGTACAGCAGGGCAAAAAATGTATGCTGTATCAGCAACAGGGACCTCACCCTGATCAAACATCCAATCAGGACCATCTTCTCTATCAGATTCATCTCTATCTTTCTCCTCAGAAGATAAATTACCCCCTTCATCTGGATCAGGGCCAACTGGCTCTTCATCAGAATCAGAAAAGTTATCTCCATGAGCAGTAGAAATAGAAGACTGATGAGAGATTAGAGAACCCTGGAAGCGTAGGCGAAGAATGGGAAGTTTTGTAGTCAAAGCTGTGATAGCTGAGGTGTTCTAAATATAAATTGTTAGCATAAATCTAGATAAATAAGTAAATAGAACATCACTGGGTTACGTTGGTTCCGTGGAACAAAATCTAACTTGATAAAGCCAAACTCTTCATGAGCCTCTTCAACATTATATGATGCTGGTGCACGCTGTAACACTGCGAGGCGCTTTTTGACTGCTCTAAGAGAGTGCCATAGGCATAGCTGGATCTTGGCAGCAGGAAAAATGGTTAAAAAGGCATTGATCTCTGACCAATCTTTGTCTGTAAGAGCAAAAGATATAGTGAGGTTCCATTTAGCACGGATAAACTCCAGGAAAGCCTCAATCAGAAGCTGCTTTCCTCCAGCTTCTCCATCATTTGAACGGAGAAGAAGAAAGCCTAATGGCATGCCAGAGCCATGAACTTCTCCCATCAAGCTGAAAACCTCAAAGCGAGATCCATTCGTATTGAATGCAGAATCAAGGGAAATCTCACGGATACGACTACCCCATTGATGAAGGATATCAGACAATGCAAATGCAAAACCTTCAAATCCAGCAACAGTTGGTAAGGGAATAGAAATAACATTAGATGACCCCAAAGACTGATCAGACTCAGCGAGAAGAATAGCAGCTGACTCCACCTCATCTGAATGGCGGCGCCATTGAACACTTGTCAATTTGAAGTGATAAGCACGAAGTGCACGTCGATCAAAGGGTGGATTAGGATCTTTCTGGAGGATTGTAGTCCAAAGCTTATAACTGTTAATAATATTTCTACTGCATAGTAAGCTAGAAAGAGAACTTACTTGATCCATTGGAAGCTCCTGGTTCTGAGTAACATACTCCTGGATCTTGGTAGGAATCTTGGTACAATTGTAGGGAATATGATCGAGTGTATGTGTCAACTTGATTTCGACAATGGGATGATCTGCTTTAAGTGATATGTATAGCCACCCGCCACACTCAAAGCTAGTCATTTGAAGACGGTCACGATGTTTTGATTCATCTGCAATCTTTGAAGGTTTCTTTTGACGAGCCACTGACTGAGCGCAGCTGTATTTGAACTTCTTTGTGTCTGGATGACGTGCAGGTGAAAAAACACTATGATAACTAATTGGTATGTTAGTATAGTGTGCATTGACAAGGAACAATCTTACATAAAGTAGTAGCCAATTGCTTCAGATATCTTCATTGCCAAGGAGTCAGCCTGCACTCGCAATTCTGCAAGTGTTGGTTTGCTCTCTATGTCAACTGACTTCTCAAATCCCAGTTGGAGTTGGTGGATTGAGGGTAGAAAGTCACCTAGGGAGAGAGGAGGTATATCTGACATTGTTTGAATAGTAAGTTTTGAGTAACAGTGCAAAACAGAGTGTGAGGTGGTAGGTAGAAAATGCCTAACTTGCAAAGTCTTCGCTTCGTCAAAAATAGGCGCCCATCGTCGTCGGTCCACTAAGTGAATAGCACAAGCACTTCTTCGCGAGCCAAACAACGCGTACACAGGAAAACGCGTCACGCCATCGCGTCCAAGATGCCCCGCCCCGCCGGTCCATTGGCAACTCTCTGACACTCAGTCGCGCCGAGCCGCAGTTGCCAGCCAATCCAATGCCTCCCCCGCTCGTCTCTGTTCACACGATTCAATTGAGAGAATGGGGGTAGGATGCGCTTCGGGAGCACTCGGAGGGCGAACGCTGTACAAACCGAGGGCACTAACTTGAAATTAGAAGCACCCTTGATCCAAGTAAACTCGAGTGACCATCCCCAATTGCAACTCCAAGTCCAAGTCGTTCGATACTTGGCTCCTCGTGCTGTCTACAAAATCTCGTATGTTACGCTTTCCAGCTTGACCACCCCAATATTTTCTCCATCATCCGACGTCTCCCGTTCTCTTCGGCTTTTCAATATTTCCACCTCTTTTTTTACGTAGACTCTTGACACTTGCCTGATTCACAAACTGCCAGCTCAGACCTACCAAATAAAATAACATAAAACGAGACGACATTGAAAGCGCACTATGGCCGACCCAAGTGACACTACTACTTGCACTGACTGTGCCCCACCCGTCCCCACCATTGCAGACGACACGACATTACTGTCTCCCAAGAGCGCAGCTTCCCCCTTCCCAGGCGGATCGTCACCAACTTCACAAAGAAGTCCCTCAATGCGCATGCGTAAACTAGCCGAAGAGTTGGAGGAACCAGAACATCCCCTTGACCCGACGACGTTCAAGGCTCCTGCACCATTGCCTGCACCTTGTGTGACGGTTGAGTTTTGTGATAGGGTGCGTTCATCGTTTGTTTCATGTGTTATTTGAATGTTGACTTGTGATGAATGTTATAGTGTCGATGGTATGTCCTTCTAATCTCCTTGATGGTGGCCTGAACCTTACCAGAGCAATTCTATAGGTTACACAGAGCGAGTTGGGTATCTACCGAACTCTTCCTTACCTTCCCCTCTCCAGCTCTCAAAGCCGTCACTCTCATCCCCTTGAACGCGGAAGAGACAGCAGGTCGGTTTAGAGTATGGCTTTACGTTCATGGGTCCGAACCTATCCTCGTATGGGATCGGAAAGTCGAAGGAGGGTTCCCAGAGCTCAAAGTCCTGGTAAGTCATCAGCCTACTATCGACAAGGGGTAACTTGTACTTATAATCTCTGGCCACGCTATATATAGAAACAACGGATACGAGACAAGATCCAACCCGAAAAGTCATTAGGCCATTCAGACAAGCACTGAACCCTGCCCTTGACCTGACATTATTTCCTTTCTGTATCCGCATCTCATGTTTTTGTTTTTGCATACTGTAGCTATACACACCTTCCACACATAATGCACATACCGTGACGCATCCATACACACACTTCCATCATCGCCCCCATTCACATATTCCATTCACTATTCACCCCTTTCATATTACACATTCATTTCGTTCCTGAGTTCCACCACCATTCACACCACTCCCTCATTCATCGCAAAACATAGCCTCTCAGGAATCATGACATGTCCACAATCCACCAACACTGACAGTGACAGCGTGTGTCAACCCCAGGAACGGGTCCCATGTGATATCACTCCCAATATACCGCCCCAGATTGTTCCTGTCAGGTGTGAATTCGAATGATTCCAAGAAGAAGCAGGAGAGAACACCTGGTTATTTGAATCGCCATGACGTCGACGGTTGCTGCGGGCATAATGGGTAGAAAGGAATTATTTTTATTTTAGGGTAGATTGGTGATCGCGAAAGTCATGGTGGATGAGGGTGGTGACGACGATATCGAGGTCGTATGTTGTTACGTCCTCGATGTTCACCACCTCGCGACCGCGGGTGGAGCAACGATATTTATGGCGATGGGGGAAAGAAGCACACATCAGACAAGTAGAGGGACAACGACAGCAAATATTAGAGGGGCTAAGAACGAATGTCACGGTCGACTAAAAGGAACGTACGGGTTTGCAACTACCTAGACCTATTTTTGACTACTTCCAAAAAAAGAGAAAAAACGAAACTGTCAAGAGTTATAACAGAGAAAGAAGAAAACAAACAAGATTTGCTTATATACACCAACCCTCTAACTGTATCATCTTACACGGATTCTTTAGTGATTCCTCCCTTTCTACAAATTAAAAAGGCAAGAAACCGAAAAAAAGAATAGAATCGAAAAACGAAATGGAGATGGAAAAAAGTGAGCAAAAAAAATCTTTTTGTACAGTGCACCCACAAGTGTCCATTTGACAACCATAAAGAACTATAAAAACGTGAAACGAAAGAAAAAAGGGCAGGAAGAGGTTAGGTAGGGGGAAACCATAACATAACAGGAAAAAAAAATCCCTCCCGTCAAACAGAATTATAGTCCAATGTTTGCTTCTTCATATCCTCCACGATCAAACCGATCGTTCGAGGAATCTAGGCGTACCGGTCCTTCTCTCGACCAGGGTCGTGATGCACTCGCGCGTGGCAGTTCCGCCATCAACTCTCGTCCGTCTTGATCGTCTCCGTCGTTTGATAAAAACGCCTCCGTCTCCTCGCGATTGATAGCGTCATATCCCAACTCATCATCCACCGCTTTGCGCGCAACGTACGAAAGGTAGATGAATATGCCGAAAAAGAGGACGACACCGACAATAGTGGAATAATGACCCAATGAGGATGATGAGGATTGAGTATCGGGTTTCTTCACGTGGTATTCCGCAAAGGAGTGTATCGAGCTCCCGATGCTCGTATGGATGATCAATTTGAATAACGACAGAGCGGTGCAAATCGTATAGGTTCGTAACGAGAGCGTCGGAGATGCGGCGAGGAGACAGTTCATGACATTGAACGGGTATGGAGCGACACGGATGAGGAATAGGAGTTTAGGACGTTTCTCGATCGCTCGGACGACGCGCTTGATGGTGACGGTACATGAGAGCCAGCGCGAGATGGTTTCGCGGAAGAAGGTGCGAGAGATAATAAATACAGCGAGTGCGCCCGCGAGTGAGGCGAAGTAGGAGATGATAGCGCCAGTCCAGGGACCGAAAGTATAACCGGATAAAATAATGAGCGTGGAGTACAGAGGTATTGGAGCTGGAGATTGGTAGGACGGAGGTATAACAATGATAGAGTTTAAGATCAGCCTGAGAAGTCTCAGAAGAGAGTGAGATGATATGTGACGTACGGAATGTGGTGAGGAAGATCAATGCAAAGATGACTGCACGACCTACGTACTCGTCGGACTGCAACCAGTGTGCAAGCTGGTCAAGGCCTATGGGGAAGGGATGAGTAAATGCGGAGTTGCTTGAAAGCGGGGTAATTAAGGTGATTTGAAATAAGGAAACGAACCTTGGAAGACCTCTGCTTTCCAAAAACTGATTGCGGCGAGGAAGGCGAGAGTAGTGAAGGCGTACAAAATTATCGGTATCCAGGGCTTAAGAAGATTAGTTATCCGGAGACCTCGTGGACGAGAGTAGACGGTCCGAGTAGAGACGGAATAAGGATGAGGTGAGATATGCGAGTGCAGAGAATGCGACTGAGAGAAATGCGAAGGAGGTTGGGAATGGGAAGAGCAGAGCTGTCTCGAACAGGGTGCACCAGGATGAGATATTGAAAGTGTGCAGATGTGCGGAAGAGGACCTCGGGATTGGGAACATTGTCTCGAAGAGCCAAGGACGAACGACGGGTCAACCTTTTCGTCAGTGTATTCCTTCATGTGCGGACTTGATTGGTGGTGTTTCTGTGGGTGAGAGCGAGCTTGCGACGAGTGAGTAGATTGCGCGAGGGGTACCATTGGCTGACCAGGCCGGGTAGGAAAGTGGAGAGCAGCAGAAGATGAATCCATTGGAGACCAGTCCAAGGCGAAAGACCTACGTGGTGGGCGACTCTAGCCCGACGGGGATGGGAGGACTAGAGGATGATGAAGGCTTCCGGGAAGATGGGATGGAGGAGGTAACGAGCTTATGGTGCTATCAAATTTCTACCAGACCGCCATCATTGGCATTAAGAGGGTATGTCCCGGCGCCTGCCAGTGCACGAGTGTACCAGAGCCGGTGTCTCTCCTTCTCTCTGAGCCGTCTCTCCCGGGCTCTCCTCCAACTCCAGCACCGGTTCCCCTCCTCCTGCCCACAATACCCACGGCGCTACTCCCTCCATCCACAGCACAGCCCCGTCCCGCCGGTACCGTATCTGGTCCAGAGCCTCCGCAGCACCCATCCCGCCCTCTCGCGAGTAAACTGCACACCTTTTCTTCATTTCTCCTGTATACACACAGTACAGCACTCGAGTTTGTCCAGAAAAAAATTGCCAGTGTTTGCGCGGCTTTACAGCGGTTCATTCACCCGGAAAGCCGTCCATTACAATCCTCTCTGTCTGCATATCCAAATCGGTCCTAACATCTGTGCCCTGTCAGTGGAGTCCACTCGATCAGCTCCCATGACCATGCTAAACCAATCACACCTCCAGATAACACTGCACAAGGTCCTTCATCCATACGGTGACGGACATATACACTCCGTAACTGGCTGCTCTTACCCCGAGCGTGCTATAAACTGCACCCCAACCCACGTTCACGTGTGTAAGTGAGAGCGATCCCGTTTCATTTTTTTCTGGTGGCGTTGATTCGCCGATATTTCTAGGAAACACCATACGCTTGTGGCTCTTATAGGTGCCATATAGAAAGCAGGTAACTCGAGAAGGACGAGAGACACGTTGTTGCTTTTCGACTCTACTTATATCATCGTACGCGTCATGCGCTCGCCCAACATGCTCTTCGCCTCGTGCAGACGTCGTTCACACCCTCTCTTATTTGGAAAACGTTTCAATTCAAGCAACAGTGCTCATGGCCAGCTTTACTCCGACCTTATTCCTGGGATGGTCCCAATTGCGTTATTAGGCTCTGCCGTGTACATGGTACGTCCCCTTTTGCTTTGGTCTTAGTCTTCCATATCTCCATCCTATACGTTCTACTTTTACTCCTTCCGACCATCTATTTACTCCGCTTGGAATGTAACCTACTTGGAATGCATCACCGCTGGTATCAGTGTACTAACTATTCCTCCATATTAGGGTTTGAAACTAGCCCAAACGAGCTTGGTACACGAAAAGTACCTAGATGAGGCACAAGCAAAGGTCTCAGCCCTGGAAGTCGAACTTGAGACCCTCCGAACTCACACTCCCATTGTCCCTGAACATGGTGGACCTGTCCTAGCGACATCTTCAGAACCCAATACCAATTCCAAGCGTTGGTGGTTCTTCTAGTGCTCCTAGTTCTTCTAGCTTCCACTTCTCTAATTTCCGGACCCCCCGAAATTTCAAACACTAGAAGAAACACCAGAATCACTGAAGGGCTCAACGGACATAACACCCTTAGTGTATAGCTTAAAGTCGATGAGATCCTAACGGACATTGTACAATTCGAACGGGGAAGCGTTTCAACGACATAGTAATCGTCCCTTGATCGAGTCCAGAAGACGAAACGGGCATTCATTTTCCGGTCGTTTCAAACCCATCTCGGCGATGCGCCCATTCCTAGGCTTGAATAGATTCCGAACGCGTTCTTTTTCCCTTTTCTCCTCAAATGTTATGTTCAAGCTTCAAGCTTCAAGCTCTAGGGTCTTTGTCTATCTTCCCCGTTGATCCCATAGGCTATGTTCCGATCCTGTTCAAACCTACCCCCATATCGAACTATACATACACTGGACGGATGGTGTCATCAAGGGACACCTGTGGATTTTTTTTTGACATGTGCCATCGTTCGATGATGGTAGCGTGACGCTATGTTGAGGCGCGGAGAGATATCAGACCACCGGAGGAGGTGCAAAGCAGTCTGCACAGACCACTATTCCTTTTGTTATGTTGAGGGGGAAGGGCACAGGAATTGGGACGTTAAGAGCAGCCGGAGAAGAGAGAAGTCTAGAGAGTCAGATAAGGGAGGACGAGTACGGGGAATTCTATACAAGCATATACACAATAACTACCACATTAAACCCAAACGATGATCAGCAAGTACGGACGATTATGAAGGCAGGTGAAGGCAGTAACAAAATGGGGGTGTGGGTGGGTATGTACTTTCAGCAACCCGGTAATAGGGTCGATAAGCTAGCGAGAGGCAGAAAGACGCAAGCAAGCGATGAGCGAGAGCAAAGGTGAGTGAAATCCAGGGAGGGTGAGAAGGAGGGGACGCCAGATTAAGCAAACTTGGCAGCTTTGACGATCGAGGTTTTATGGCGATCGTATAGCTTGGCCGTGCTAGATGAGAAGAAAGGGGGAGTTCAGCATCGGTACCGAAGTAAGGATTTTGAATATCGAGACTCGATATACAAAATACACAATAGAACATTATACATACCTTAGAGCGGCAGAAGCCAACCCAGTAAATGTTTGTATAGAGCTCTTTGCCCGTTTCAGTCGGAAAACATTGTATGCTATATGTGCCAAGCACAAGTTAGCAACTGATATCACAAATAACAAGTACAAGGGAAAGGAGGGGATGGCGTCGACTTACAAACGAAAATCAAGTCCATGAGCAACTTCATTCGTGTGACTTGGATCCAGTAGTCTTGACGTTGAAGGCGTTCGAGTTCTTTATGGTCTACTCTGTTCGCACTCGGGTTGGATTTAGTTGTGGCTCCCGTCATGGACTCTGAGTATAGCCTCGACTCGACTTTGGAATAAAAAAACCAAATATTTAGCCACACTTCGGAATTATATTGAATCCATGAGAGCTTGCTTTACCTTGATGCTGTAAATCCAAAATAACCCCTCTCTCCACGCTATTCTCCACCAAATTGACCAACGTGCCCACAAACCAACACCAATCCGCAAACTTCCCAGCCCGATCTCCCGTCTTGCGTCCAATCAGACCCAACTTGGAGAATGTAGCGATATCATCCGAGACGCCGTTAACGAGTTCCAAGAGGACAGGTGGAGAGGTGTGTAGGAAGGTATGTAGCAGGTGTTTGCGTATAGGCTTTTTGTTGGAATTAGGTTTGGACGAGGTGGGTGTGAGAGGGGTGAGAGGATCGGATGGGTCGGCGGAGTTGTCCGCTAGGATGTGGTTGAGTGGGGCTAGCCAGTTGAAGAGAATGAGGCATTTCCTAGAGGTGGAAGGGCAAAGGTGAGTTTCGGTTTAATTACCGAAGAAGAGAACGAGGCGAACGTACCTGGTAAGGGAGAAACCAGAAATGGTGGATTCGAAACGTTTGAATAACGCTGCCTCCCATCCTGGTCGTGCTTTGTTACCCAAAGACGCAGCGGAGGAGTGGAACAGGAGGTACATCCGTAGTGAGTACTGCATTAATTTCTACAACATGTGATAAAATCAGTTCAAGCAACTTGTCAATTTCGTCCTTAAAGCACAAACATACGAAAGCCTTGTCCCTTCCATTGGCCGTAGTCAATAAATCTTGCCATACAACCTCCTTGGGTATACGGTTCATAGCTTCCTCGCGTGTCTTTTCATCTTCATCATCCGTCTCCGCATCCTCATTCAACTCTATATGTGCCTCATCCGCAATCTCCTGGGAAGTGTAAATCTCACTGCCGAACTTGACGGACGAAGAAGTCACAGACGTCCGGGGTGTTCGTGGGGGATGTGAAGACAAAGGATTCATTTGAATTTGGAACGAAGCATTAGGTGGTTCGAAGGATGAGGAGAAATAACTGTCATTGAGGTCGTGTGTGGAAGATGATGAAGCTGCAGAGTGGTGGTCGGCATGAGGAAAGTTTAAAACAGAAGCCATGGTGGTGTATGTTGAGATCCAAAATGCCGTTCGCCACTCGATATGAGGCTCTAGACTGAGAGTGACCGTAAGAAACCGAATACGCCCTGTGTTGGCACTTGTCACTGGCAGACTCGGACAACATTATGCGCGCCTCGGACGCGTGGACTGAGATTGAGTGCACGTGCTCTGGTCGCGGTTGTCGCCCTTTGTCGCCTCTTTCAGGTCTTCTCCGCTTTCTGTCCTGTTTTGCAGCCACCGTCAGTGATGCTCGGAGCATTCACCCACTCATAATTTCGTGCAAGTACTCCCGCTTTCCGCTCATTTACGCCTTTCTTGTTCTTTTGCCAATACCTGCATCTACATACACTACGTACCCGTTTCCAAATGTCTGGCCTCCGCTCACCTCAAACGCCCCGATCGACGGCATCTTCACCTTCACCTAAACCGAGCTTCGATACCGACTTGTTGCGGGCTTATGTCAAGAAGCTTTTGCAATCGACTCTGCAGACTTGTTCATGGCCTGAACCGCGTGAACGCGATCGTGTGAAGAGTTGGATAAAGGAGATTGGTGAACGGGTAAAGGAACGGATGTTAGGTGTGTATTTTGCCTATTCGGTGTTTTATCATATGTGTAAAGACGTGTGGAATATTTACAACATCCCGTCATGTATGCAGAGATCCAGCCGAATGGATTGTAAGTGACATCCCTTGTACTTCCAGGTGACTCCTTGTTTGACAGCTTTTAGTAAATATATCGTCATGACACAAATAAATGAGAACTTGGGTCAGGGTGGAAGGTGTGTGAACGCGTGCTACATAAATGTGCTCGATCCAGGCTCACTGCTTCCTTTTACTCTATTGCTTATCCTGATAGGGCGGATATGGTCTGTCATTGGGAAGATTCGGATTGTGTTACCCAAGAAGTATTCTACAATGTATGCATTTGTTTTATTTTCCTCCTTTTGCCAATAAACATGTCTGCGATTGATGACTATATCTCTTTCTATGTTTGCCAGGATGCTATCATATGTATCTGCGTTGCCTTTGCTGTTCGGACAGTATGATAATTTTACACGCACCATATACCCTCCCGTCTACCTGCGCAATCATCTATACCATCGTCCCTGGAATTCAATGTTACGGAAGCTGGTCATGTATTCATCCGCGTGAAGTCGTCCCGGTTTTGCCCAAATAACGCACTCTTTGTACGGCATAAACACAACGAGCACTGAATGTAGGTGCCTTTACTTGTTTAGTTGCAATGCAGAGCCGTCTTGTTCACATCAGGCGGTTAGGATTCCAGGGCGTAGAGGTCTCCGCCGATGTACGTACTTCGCGAGCTTTGTGGAGTCGAGGGTACAACGTGAACTACCCGTTCAGTTTTTGTACTCTTTGGTGAATGCACCGTTCACATGCATGCTCCGCAATTTATTATCAAGAGTGACCTTTTTCCATACAATGGGCGACTGAATACTTGCGATGAGTGGTGACATAACTATCATTCCATTCTCAATGAAGCTCTCACTTGCCTGGCCCATACGCATGGTATCGACAACGATGGTCCGGGTGGCCTGAAAGAGCATGGCCGTCTTACCTAGCTCATGCGGTATGTGTCTTGTGGTTCTTGTGGCTTTATGTTAGGATGACAGGATGCACCTCATGTTGTACAATCGGACACAATCAGGTGTAATAGGGCATTGTGCAACCTAGACAGCGTTATTTGCATATGCCCGCAAAAGTGGTTCATTTTGCTGCCATCTATATAAACGGGGAAACATGACTTTGTCCGCAGACTAATAATAGGATGATCAGATGATGACTAGGAGCAGAAAACGAGGGTGGTAGCTGGATCATGATTTGGGAGTTTGAGGCTCGGGAGCTGGATGGAAGGATCTGATTCGAGCAGCGATGGCAACTAACGCGGTTTCCATAAAAGCATTGTGGATGGCTCCGCGGGGGCGACAGACAGGTGAGTGGTAAACATAGCGAGAAAGTTTGTGGCTGGAACAGTCCGAGAAAGTGGCAAAGCAAATGAGATAACTGTCGACATTCCGCCGACATTGATTCCACGCCACCCGCAGACGACGAGACTCAGACGGGCGGGCGTCACGCGTGCCATCAGATCTTCTTTCTGGTGCTCGACAGCTTGGGCAGGACCCCTAACAGCTCCGGCATCATTCCTGTCAGCCATTTTGCTCCTGCCAATCTGATCCTCTCCCACTCAGATTCATACTTCCGATCAATGGCCCTACATGGTCTAGCTCATTTCCGACCTGGTCACCTTTGTGGCGTTCGTCAAATAGGAAATATCACCCTGCGCCTCCTGTGGGCGTGATGCCAACGTCCTATCTCAATGAAAGAAGCCATTTCATACGCACAAGGTTGGGACGTGTCCACGTATCTGCGGCCAAGTACGTCAGTATCCTTTCAACGTCCACTCACAGTCATGCCGACCCTCGCTCACCATCTGCCGTAGCCTCTAATTGGACCGATGCCTTGACGTGGGCAAGGGTGCGCTCTATGATACACCGAGTTTCCAATCAGATACCATTTACACCAAATTGGAAGGTGATTTTGGGTCGCCCATCTCCCATATGTGAAAGCCCGTATTCGGTACGATTGACAAATCGGTAGCTATCGAATGTATATATTGATAACCCTGGCTAATTTGCTTTCACTCCCAGGCAGTTCATCGGCGATATCCCCGTTCTGCAATAGGGAATACCGCAAGTCGAGTCAGCGGACTTTGCGGCGACTCTTTGCTTGAGTTTGGGAGAGGACGATAACTCTGTAGTCTCACGGCAGAAGCTAATTTGTCCACACAGACCTGGAATGCTTGCTAGGCATGAGGCAATTCGAAGAATGGAGAAGGGAGGAAGCAGCACAGCTTGACCCTGGCTTCTTCGACGTCCTTGTAGATCGTGTGCACCTGTGCAGAAAGAACGACACCTCTGGGGTGATTCGTCATTAAGCAATATGCAGGATCTTGTCGCTTCATGGTGCGCGGCCGTCTCAGCGACCCTGGTATCAATACCTTGGGCTCTACTCGCTCTCGTTCTTCCCATGCCTCTCCACATGTTGAACCGGGTGGCGATCTCCGGATCACCCTTCAACCCATAAGGTTTGTGACCTCTGGTCTGAGGGTTCAAACTGTACTTCATGGTCCACGGACGAACCGCTGGTTCATTTGCGCCGTGGCTCCCCACAGTTTCCAGGCCTTTCCTATCATATGTCGTAAAGCGGTTGAACGGACGTTCTTTACATCCAGCAGTCCGCGGAGGATTCTGTGATAGTCAGGATGATGTTCCGGTCACCCCAGTTCAATTGTGCTCACAGTGCATTCTAGGGACACATCCAGAGAATGCAATTCTTAATGCCGCGACCGGCAATCTAGCGATAGGTGTGATAATGCAAACGTGCATTTATCGCACCTGTCCTCAGCTTTGGCTTTTTAGTACTTGCCATACACGATCAGAAGTGACCGGCGAGGATCCTTCTCGAAAGCGAGGATGAGGTTCTGATGTTCCCATGAACAAACACATTCAAACGAATGCCGGTTGTCAGTCAATGTGCTGATAATAGCATCCTCTGAGGATGTCCAGTTTGGTATATTTATTGGTGTTCTCAGGATGCATCACCAGAACGGTGTTTCGGAAATGAAAAGTAAGGGATCTCAGTGATGATCATCCTATCACCGCTTTGTACCGACGCTGAATACGTGTACGAAATACGAATGTGCTAGAGCGGAATTAGTTCTGCTACTCAGGGTTTTAAATCGTTCTTAGTATTCAGCTTCTCGGAGATGATTAGAATAAACCTCAATCTGACAAACCCAACCCTGGAGAAGCACATGACGAGCGTTTAGGTCACGAACCTGAAGCTGAGTTTTGTCACGGCGATGGTGTTCCTGATAGTTTAATGTCCGCGATTGCCCTCACATGTTTGGGATTGCTAAGATCATTTGTGAGAGTGTTGGAGAGTCCGAGTCGCACTGCGAAACCTCAGTTAAAACGGTGCGGTAAGGCCATCGTACTACAGCAGTGATCAAGTACGGACATCTTTGTTCTACACGGGCCCGTGCAGAAAAATGTCTGATCCAGTCGCTGAAATCTCACAAACGTCCAGTCCCCCTGGAAATGTCTCGCAAACTGGCCCTTCCATTCAAGAGCAAGTTCGTAAACTGATAGCAGAATCAGAAGATCAGGATGGATGGGACAAAGCTTGGTCAGACAAGTCTCATCTATGTTTGACTCATGATCAAAGACCCGTACTGATCCCGCCCGTTGTTGCGTAGGAAGCTTGGAATCACCCCCTGGGATGCAGGTTACGCTCAACCTCCACTTGTCGACCTTCTCGCGTCCAAAGTGCTAGAATTGCCTACTTCGGGATATGCTCTGGTCCCCGGCTGTGGGAGGGTAAGTCCGATACGGTTTAAGGTAGGATCAGAGCACTATATCCTAATTGACATTTATTGCTTCTAGGGATATGACCCCATACTCATAGCTTCAACATTGGGCCTCGATACTCTTGCCATCGATATCGCCGAGACAGCTGTTCAGGTTGCAAATGAGTGAGTATGGATATCGACTAAACCGAGCGTTAGAGTGGCACTAAAGATTTTGCGGGTGGTCTCTAGAAACCTAGCTAAAGCGAATGTAGCTCCACCAGGCAAGGTAACCTTCAGGCTAGACGATTTTTTCAAGCTCTCAGGATCCGATGGTGGGGGCCAGTTTGACCTCATTTATGATTACACGTGAGTGCATCACATGGGGGGCTTGTAATCCGACTCATTTGTTATTTGCAGGTTTTTTGTGGCGATTCCTCCAGAGTTAAGAAAGGAGTGGGGAAAGAAGATGACCGAACTGGTCAAGTCGGGCGGTTTCCTGGTTACTTTGGTATTTCCCATGGATCCCCCACAAGATTACGGTCCGCCATTCTACGTTCGCCCTGAACATTACGTGGAGGTACTTGGCAATCAATGGGAGAAAGTATACGATAAGGTTCCAGAACGCAGTTCAGAGACTCACAAAGGGAGAGAGCAGATGGTGGTATACAGAAAATTGTAGTGGTAGTAATTAATGTCTGAGGAATTCTACAGTTACCAAGTTGGTCCGGTGAGCTACCATTTATAGGCTGTCGATCATTATAATTTTTGTAAGCGCCGATGACATGGTTTGGCTGGCTGAGTTAATTGAAGTTGCAGTTCATCTCTGCTTTCGTCTTCTTGAGGTCCACGGCATGTCCTTGGTCTCCAAACAATGCCTCAAGCACATTCGAATACCAAAATCCTGTAGGCATGTGCCACGGGCTGCCGTCGTCCGCAATATCCATGCTTCCCAAGTCACAGGATTCACTCTCGCTATCCCAACATTGGACTTGTCTAGTTTCCCCAGTTCAAGTCGGACACACGACACAAGGGAGTCTGTACAGGATCTCAGGCTAGCTGAGCTACTCCAAGATCTGGATGGAGGCTCACCCGACCCAACCCGGGTCTGGAGGAGCTACCGTAAACTGCTCACCGTCGAGCTTCCAGCGAATGTCCCTCTGGTAATTCACCAACGTGTTCTTCGCGCGTGTTCCCCTTCTTCGAAACAAATGAGGGCTATTCTTGCCGACCAGCTGAAAGCACGCTCACGACCGAGCACTCCACACCAATTCGAAGGCCGATTCCAGTCTATAATCCATAACATGCAGGAAGCAGGTTATACACCTGACCTGAACGATTTCTATTATATTCTAGAGCAATTCGCCTCCGTCGGTCATCATGTTGGTTCTCGTCGGGTTATGGCGGAGATGGAAGAGCTTGGCATTGACAAGACACCGAAGGTTTATGCCCTCGGACTTGAATCGCTATGTCGTGCGCTCACCCTGCCACTATGGCACGAAGAGCGTCCTCGGTTTCTGAAAGAATTTTCTACGGACGCGCAGAAGCTTCTCGACGAGATGTGGAAGGCTAATATTCCAGTCTCACCGATGTGCGTTGACCTGGCTGTACGGGTGTTCAAGGAGACTATGGACATGGACGGTCTAGAAAAGGTCTTGAAAGTTGTCTATGGGATAGATTTAGCTTATCCGGACCGTCCACCTGTAGAGTTCTGGGACAAAGGACGGACGAAACCTGTAGAGGGTGACTTCATCTCACCGCTCTCCGGGCCCCAACCGTTTTCGACCGCCGCTCTCAATACCACACTGGATATTCTGGGACGACTGGGCGAGGTTTCCAAGATGGTCCAACTCTTCGAGGTAGTGACCAACCCACTGCCTCAAGGCTCATCACCAGTTCCTTCTTCATCTTTTGATGACGATGACGACGATTTCGGAGTGAACAGCCCGGCTGTCGCCCCGTTCACCCTTCCACATGCTATTCCCAACACGACAACATTCTATACCCTCATACGATGGCTTGTTCAGGCTGATCATCCCATTCTTGTTCGACATTATTGTCTTCAGGCCTACCATTTGGACCGGGCATTGGATACAAGAATACGCAGATTAATCACTCAAAAAGTCAACCCGGTCAGAATCGAGGATTTAACTGCTCCTCGTATGTCGATGAACCGGAATATTCTCCAGGCGGTCATGTCTCTCGCCAATCGAAATAAGAACCGAAACCTCGAGCTACTGAGGTGGATCTCATATCGAATAGAGAGAGTTCTCAAGAACAAGCGAAGTGACGTCGAGTTCTATACCAAGTATAGAAAACTTCTGGCGGCCGGTCATTTGGAACATTTGTCCTCACCAGAGGACTCGTCAACCAACCCACCCTTTTCTGATACATCCTCCTCATTATCACAACCCCAATCAGAAGACGAACAGAAAACACCAGCCGCATTCCATCTTGACGCTGCCAAAAATCCCCCATTTGTACCATCGCCGAAAGACAAACCTCTTGATCTGGATCTCCATCTCACTCTTTTGCAACGTGACATCGAGGATATTGTTCCGTTGCAACAACACTGCCTTGACATACTTGGTAGAAATACACAACGGTTGAAGGAGAGACTAGGCCGCCGTGTGTGGGCTGAGAAAGACGTCTACCTGCGTGTCCCAGACGGCCGCAGGAAGATCGCGAAAGCGCACTGGCCGACACTCGTAAACTTTGCTTCTCAACCACAAGTTCCTAAGGAAGAGGCCGAGGATGATCTGTCGGATCTGAGCGGGCCTTCACGACGTCGACGATGGCAGAGACAGCAGTCGAATTTAGCTTTTAGGCGTGGCCGCCGCGGATTCATGACTTCGGCGGTGCAGCAATCCCCACATCATACTTCATGACTTCCACTTGAATCTAGAGGTGTATCTACGTCCATATGTGAGCCTTTCTTTCCACACTCGATTATCATGTGCTTAATATAATTTTCTCCATAGTGTAACGCGTATATAATGCTGCTCAAGCGTTAATCCGATTCTGTTCCGAACGATACTACAAATTGTCGGTATTTCGTCACGTCATTATATTCAATGTGGGGCGACGTTTCGCCCTTGTACTATGAGCAGGTCCAGATCCTTCCGCGAATTTAGTGTAGTTGGGTACAACCATCTGCACCACTTCCCTGCCTCTCGTGGCAGATGGCTTATGTCCTC
Organism: Cerrena zonata; assembly: GCA_038087015.1. Taxonomy (NCBI): domain Eukaryota; kingdom Fungi; phylum Basidiomycota; class Agaricomycetes; order Polyporales; family Cerrenaceae; genus Cerrena; species Cerrena zonata. Next base: position 642,600 of record JASBNA010000001.1, read on the forward strand.
ATTAAACGCACGGAGTAGTGTGATCATTGGGCTTCGCAACTTCGCATGAGGGAAGTGCGACCAAGAAACCTTATGATTTGGTGGGAAGTTGTGAGGAGCGGGAGAAGGAATGGAGACTTTTTACACCCTGCATTAGTGATATTAGAACTCTACGCTTGTAGTGGATATATGCAATAATGGAAAAAGAATGGGAAGCACGAGCCGTGACGTTGTTGCAGAATTAAACTTCTCCGGACGGCCGAGATAACCGCAGACATACAAGGACAACATCGAGAGCAATCGAAATCAACGAACAACAGAGGGTGGGAAGCAAATACACGCAATGGAATAAGCGGAGGAAAAAAACAAGTAAACGGGTTCTCATGAAGCTTAATTCGTTCTGGAGGGAGTACTAGTCCTGCTGTCCAATCGGCGGATCTCCTTTTCCAGACGTTCTATACCTGAAGGACCAGCAGCAACCACACCTCGAGCGCCATGCTTGTCGAAAAGGTAAGCCAACAAGTTCTTCTTGTCCTCCGGAAGGCCGTCGAGCAGAGTAAAGATGTGTGCTTCATCTTGCAAGACCAGTTGTGCAGCAATTATTGATGCTGCCGCTGCTTCTCGAACGAGGATAGATGACTGGTCAGTTAATGCCTGTGACGACAGAGTCAGATGAAGTTCTGGAAACGGAAGTAGTCACACTGACTGTAATTAAAGTATCGCGCAAGCGAGGCAATTCGTCCTCGAGGACTTCTGCAGGTAAGCGCAACATGAACTTGCCCAAGGCAATTAAACCGAAGGCGTATGTATTGTCCTTGAGGTCGGCGTTAGATGACGGGGAACCGTGGAACATACGCAGCGCCGCGTGCATGGTGGTCAAGCCATATACGGGCTCAATACGAGTAGCAAGTGCGTCCCGGAAGTCCGTCGTTGCTTGCATTACCTATCGTAGATACAATGTCAACACAAAGTCCACGGCTGCGGCTTTCCCACTTACATCCCCATCAGCGCAGTAGCGTATTTGCAGAAGCAATGAGAACATGTCGGCTTCTCGACCCTCCAGGAGAGGGGATTGACATTCTATTAATTCCCATAGGACGATCAGGCCATATTCCAAAGCTTCAGGACTCTGTAAGTTTGTTTGACAACAACGTCAACGATGTCAAACCTCGAACCATCACAAACCGTGACTCACAGTACTAGGGTTCAAAACCTGGATTAGGGCACTAAACAAGCGATCAAAGGTCTTATCTTGGTTCCAGAAATCTGTTTTCAGTGAAGGTGAAGTTTTGCTATGAAGTCTTGGGCTGGAGGGGTCGGATAGTGCCGGGCTGATCGGCGACATGGGCTCGTTCACAGGGTGTTGCCTACAGAAAAGGGCAAGTTTCTTTAGGATAGCTGGATCAACGGAACCTTGTTCGAGTTCAGCAATCCAACCATTCAGTTCCTGCCGATAATCCGAAACGCGCCCCGTATCTGGAGACGCCGCTTGTTTTACCACTGCACATTACAAAGAGAGATATTTAAGTTGTGTTCATTTAAATCACTACAACATCCGGACACTTACGAGAAAGGCGCTTCATCCACCAAGCACTGTGTGTCTTCCGAGAGTCGATCATGTCAAATACAGATGTGGATCCATTGCGCGCTGGGCTATCCTGGAACAACGCAGCCCTCCGAAGGTTCGCAGCGCCTTTATTGACAGGTGTCTTAGGCATCGGAACTGAGGGGGTGGTGTAAGTTGGTCCTGGTATTACTGACTTCGTCTTGAGTTTCGGCGTTGCTTCGGTGCTGCCCAACAACAATGATGGAGGCATGATGGACATATCCATATCATCATCCTCAGGCTCCACAAGTTCCAAGAGTCTCTGAGCCGCACTTTCTGCTTGTTCAGCGCGTGCCCGAAGAGCATCTTCAACCACTGGTTGAGGAAGGTGATTGGTACGTGGAGAGGTCGCTGCCGGCGAAACGGTATTAGCATGAGTCGGCTTTGAACTTGTCGACCGTAGGTGAAAACGAGGCCGCGGACTTTGTAGGCGGAGGATATTTCTCATATGGGGTAGAGAATGAAATGAGATTGAGGGACTCATCCATATCAATATCCATCTCAGAGTCATCATCCTCGGGTATCGGTATATTGGATGCGAGCAATAGAGACTCCTCTTCGTGTCCATACAAATGTAACCCCGCGATGTTTAGCGAGTCACGAGGAAGTCCGGGGTATGGTATGGGCTTGTGTTGAGGGGCAGGTGTTGGTGTTGCAGGAAATGCGGAGGGCGAAGCGGAAGGCGAAGCCGGTAGTGCGGTCTGTGCGGCTCGACGAAGCGTAGAACTATTATTAGGAGATGTATGCACTGGTGGTGACGATACACGCCGCTTGTGAGTCGTGTCGGGTGCCGGTAAGGGTGATGTATTTTTCGAAGCTTCGCGCGAATGTGATACCGGTACAAACCCAGAACTGGTAGAACGGGACAAGCCTCCGGTCGAAACAATCCTTGCTCTGGGAGGGGAACCTCCTGATGAAGCTAGTCGCGAAATGGGAGAGGTTGCTCGTGTTCCGCCACCAGAAGAGGTACTATTAGACAGAGACGGTGATAGAGGTCGTTTGGTACTCGGCGGGGATACAGTCCGAGCTGTAGACGTAGCCTGGTGCCTAAGTGATGGAGGAGCAGTAGCAATCGCCCTTGCTTTCGCACGACTAGCAGCAATAGCAGCAGCAACACTACTCTTCTTGACTTGAGGAGTAGCCGGTACTTGGGTGTTCTCCAGGACTGAGGGATCGGGACAGGCCTTTTCGAGTTGTTTTCGAGAAATCGAATCGAGAGTAGCCATTATTACACGAGCTTTCTCTGTCCAAACAGCATGGTACTGCCAGAAAGCCTGACGAGCACCCTCCTTTACACCCGGGTTGGGATCAATGAGAGATTTCTTTATTGACTTGTCAATATGGTCCAGGCCGCCTCCCGATTCAATGGAATGTTTAGCTCGCGCTCCATTAATCTCCAAGAACGACTTCATATGATTAATACCATACTGTCGCACTTGGACAGCTTTATCCTGAATCATATTCCACAATAACGGCAAAACAACCCTAGGCTGAGGAGAAGTATTGGCGATCATCGTAGTGACTGTAGTCTGCGACTGCTGAGCTATGATTTTCTTGGTAAGACTGGCCATCTTGAGCAAATTGATGTACAACGTTTCCGTAAAGCCATCGAGAGCCGGTCCAAGCGAGGTCACCAATTCCGAATATAACGTAAGGGTATTGGCTGCGACCGTAGTACGCAAACTAAACACCTGCACAGAGATCAATCAATCGAAAAAAGAAGTCAACAACATTCCATCACTATACTTACCGTTTTGAGCGAGGCGTCAATAAAACCATTCTTCAAGCCCTGGATGAACGTCTCCTGATAGCGTTCATGTACTTCTCCTTTGAGCATTCCTCGTACACGGAGTATAGCTCTTTCACGCGCCGCCCAATTGTGTTCGTTCTCCTTGCCCTAGAAAACCGGTATCGGCGGTAAGAAAGAGGGGAGATCTCGTCAGGCACAGATCAATCCGCTTAGTTAGATTGCCTCCACATTACCTCGAAAGGACCTAGCATCGAAGTAAATTCACTCTCTAAATCTCGGGACGATGCAATCTGTCGAGGAAAGATACGCTCAATCAGCTCCGTGAACTATAACTCCAGATCGGAGCATGAATTTTGTGAGATTCCTACATAGACTGCTTTGACATCAGAGCTTCCACCATTATTGCCGCCCTCACCTGGGACCGGTGACGCCATTGCAGCGCGGCTTATAGGCCGAGATATTTCCCTTTGACTTGATGATTTCGAAATGCCAGTCGCGCCTGGTCGCTTACTCTTGAGTGCAATACTTGGTGGAACATAACCCGTCCCTCCAGTGGATGCTTCACCATGGTCTGAACCGAATTCACTTCCGCCAACAGGTGACGCTGTCCCACCTCCAGCAAGTACTCGTTGTAGTACGCCATCAACAATAGTCTTCCGAACATTCTTCTTCGCCATTGCATTCTTGAGGTCAGCACGAGCTGCATCCGTAACACCCGGTCCCGTGAACAACTCGACGACCGATTGTCGTGCGCATTCACGCACGGTCCCATCCGTATCCTCGAGTGCTTCGACAAGTTGCGGTAGGTAGGGCCGAATAGGAAAGAGGTGATTTGCTCGACGAATATGGACGAGGGTGAGAATCGACTATACAAAAGCCGAAAAGAGGTAAATGAAAAATGTTCGTATCGAGACGAGAACGAGACCAGAGCAACAAGCCAGAAAGAAATGAATGAACCCCCAAGTTTGTTTGCAAATGAATTACGCGAAATTTCCCAACGCACCTGTTCTCGAGCTCTCCACACTTTGCTTCCCAACCCTACTTCCCTGAGATGCCTCTCAAAGATCATCATAGGGGTCTCGGGTCCTTTTCCTTCTCTTGACCTTGCGAGAGTGGAGCTTCCGCCACCACCAGATCGGAAAGCCATTCCTCCGAGAATAACCAAGGATTCTCTCGCTTTCTCGCGTGCTTTCTCTCTGGTGTCACCAAGGCGATCGATAACTCCCCCGGCGGGGAGGAAGGCCATGAGAACCTGGCGCAGGGTATACGCATCGACCGAAGAGGAAGGTGAGGCCGAGGATGTGGAGGCAGCAGGGGACGGGGAGGAGGATGTGACCTGAGTTGCTCGTGTAATCAGACGCGGGAATAACGTAGGGAGGACATTGAGAGTGGCTATCGTAAGGTGTTGGTTAGATGTCCGGAGACATGCCTTGAACGCCTGAAGAAGAGCGTCGGGGTCTGGAATCTATAACAACGTAAAAACGCGGTGAATAGGGACATATTGAGTTTGCGTCAAGTTGCGCTCTATGCGGAAGTAATTCAACGTTTACCTGCGTCCCAGCTTCCAATTCTCCTTGCAATTTGGTGATCGCGTCGACCTTGGCGTCAACATCTATACATATGAAGTCAGCCTTAATGAATCACAAAGACAGCTTCAAGTATTCTTAGTGTACGTACCATTCGATCGAGACTGTGTTATAAGGCGCTCTATGTTTGAATCGGAATCGACATCCATGGCTCGTAACGGGGTATATTGACAGGACTCTAGACTGGGTCTTTTTGACTGCGGAACGTTCACAATCTCCAGCAACGCGTAATGCACAGAATACACCAAGCTAGGTGTAAGTTGAATGCCACAGAAAAGCCCGCCGTCATGAACAGAGGTCGTGAAGGAGCAGAGCACATCGTTCACCCTCGACCCGAGTCTGTGTAATGTCCAACAGCGTCTATCAATATTTTGGCGCTGACTTTACTAGGATCGCTGACGCCCACAACGTCGAACTACAAATTATTCGCCGTGCCAAGTTCAAGTGCTTGAGGTTAGATGAGCGTGTGCTCGTCAAGCGAGAGCAGTACATGTGGGTGCTTGACCCGCTCCAGGGTCTCACGCGGCTCATGAGTGACACAGTCTGATTTGGATATCATTAGGGAATATTGAACAAGTGGTGTAGGGTAACAAAGGACATCTGGTATCGAGTGAAGACTAAAGGGTTTGGTATCGATATTGTACTAGGCAAACAGGAGAGAGGGAGACAAATGATGGACAAGGGCTACACACGGCCAACAGTTAATTGTTCGAAAAGACGAAGGCGAAGTCTGGCTTCTATTAGGCGGCAAACAAAAACGAAACAATGCGCGAGAGATGCAAACAATCAGGAGTGAGAGATGAAGGTGAAAAGAGACAACTGCAAGCGGATGACGACTGACTGAAGCAGACAATGGAGACGGGACAATAACGACGGCGACGACGGGCAACGATGATGCAGATGGCGATGTGGAATGATGAAGATTATGAGAAATAAAACGTGAAAGGTAATAAGCACATAGTCGGAAATCGAAGTGAATAGGAACAGGGACAACTAGTATCAGAAGAGGACAAGTAACAAAGAGAGAGTGATGAGATGAACCAAAGGAATGGTGAGTTATACGAGGGGTGAGAGCGAAACGCGGAGAACTGACACGACATGTCCGAAGCTGAAAGATTGTGGACGCTGGGCGAAGGGCAAAGGAGAATAGGAGCCGGGAACGAGATACGGTTACGGAGAAAAGGGACGAACAAAACAGAGACGATGATCATCCACGGACAACGGCGGAGACGTTTCAATTGTGATCACCATACGATTTGTTTCCATAGATAGGACGGGTGGATCCGTGAATCGTTGTTGAGGTGCTTGCTGTTGTTGCGCGCAGTTTGTTGTTGATTCAGTGTTGCGAAAAAAGTCACTGTGACAGATGATGATGCGAATTTCCTCCGGGCCACCCTACCCATGCTTTCCCAAGTGACTCCATCATAATCACATTGCTTTTCCTCATCCGTATTCCCCACATTTGCCTATCACTCCCAGATCTTCTGAGCCACGAATAAACTCTGTTTTGTTTGTTGGTAGCCATTCTACCACCGAGTAAAAGCGAATGAACGAACGAGGGAGCGAGAGTCCGAGTCAAGAAGACAAGAAACAAGGAACCGAAACTCTGCCTCGACGTTGAGTGAGGCTTCTAACCGTATCCTGCATGCTTCATTCCATCCTGCAACCGAAAACAAGATAACAAAACGGCCAATCTATCGCGTCGTGCATGAGGAAAGTGTGTTCCCCGTTTTTAGTACTCGCCCGTCTTGGTATAATGTGGGATCTGTTCATTCATCTGAACAAAGCCGAAATCGGGCGAGTCTGAATTGTGAATGAGGGGAGGGAGAGCATCTATTAGCAAATGATCCAATTCTATGTGAAAATATGCGCTATAGCGAGTAATTGCGCGGATGAACAAAGTTACTCACATCGACTGATATCAGCACCCTCGTGTCCTACGGGTCCATAGCCATCTGCACCAGGAGTGTTTGCTACCGAGCTGGTCGTAGACAGAGACGATGCAGACGTCGAGGGCCGGATGCTTCGTCCTGCACCTTGCATGCCACCGTAAACATTATGCCCGCTGTGAGACAAATGCGTTTGAGAGTGACGAACGTCGTCTCCGGGATGATGGTAAGCAAAGTCCGCGTGAGCGGGATTAAACCCGTAATCGGTAGGCATAGAGTCTTCTCCTGGGTGCGGAGATGTTGAGGGCCGATCAGACCCAGCAGACTGCGGCGGGTGGTCTCCATAAGGCGACGGGTAGGGTGACATTGCATGACTGTGACGCCTATCCCGACGAACAAGCAAAGAACCCGAAGAAGGGTAAGAAGCCTTCGAAGAATGGGGCCTTGACGTGGGAGTGATTGGTCGTGCAGCAGATGGGTGGTGGCTTGAGTTCGGACGAGAATAGTCGTGGTGACCACCAAACTGGTGAGGTGCCGTTTCCTCGTATGGAGTGGACAAAGACGACATAGACGAGACGGAGTACCCAGTCGCCGGTCGGCTGTCAGGCGAGACCTGACCCGAGCGCATCTGCATCGACGGGTATGAGGAGCCGTAGCTAGACACGTTCGTTACAGACGGACGGGATGGGACGTAGGTGTTTGAAGGGTTCAACAAACTAGAAAGACTGCCATTGGAATGACCAGTCGATCCGTTGCTGGGGAATGATTGCCAGCCGTTCTGCTCAGCAGAGTAAGGGTATTGCGAGCTAGGCGATGGGAGCATCAATGCATCTCGGCTGGAATTGGTGGTCGAGTAACTCATCGAGCTGAAAGTGGATGATGCAGGGGTATCATCAGCTGGAGTGAGGGGGTGCAAGTTGTGGGGGGAATGTGAATACATGCTGCTGTGAGACGAAATAGCGGGTGCTTCGGGCACCGTGAGCGGTGGAAGCGTTGCGCGAGGGTAGCTCGCACCCCAGCCAGGAGCTGTGGACTGAGTCAACGGCGTGAAAGATCCTGGTGCAGAAAATCCGCGGGCGCGTGCACCCTTACCAGGAGAACCTGGACCCGAAGGAATTGCGAGCGAAACGGACGCCATTGAGCCAACGGCAGATCGTGGTCCATTCAAAGGGGACGTGTCCACATTATCACGCTTGCGGGGCTTTGGGAGACGTGGAGGGACACGACGCTTGAAGTTGGCAACCACCTCTGGTGGTGAATGGCGGTTGAGCGTTGGGTGCGCTTAACACAGTGAAATGTCAATAAAATCCGGATTAAAAGCAAAACAAATTGCTTACACCATGTACTGGCATCGGGATCGTCAATGGCAGGATCTACATTTCGTAGGTTGACCTTGCGCATGAAGCCATAAATCTAAACAAATTCAAGCACCGCTTAGAACGAAGTTAATCAGGGTATTTAGCGAGGACTTGCATTTAGTTGCCGAGAGAAGCTGGCAAAGCGAGACTGCCTGTAGACACTGGGTAGGACATGCAAAGCGAGTTGCTCAGGGCGCTCAACAATAATATGCTCTCCAGCTGGATCCCATCGAATCATATGATGATTTTCGGGTCGCTCCAAGAGACTTTGAAAGAACGTCAGAAGAGGGATGTACGAAGGCAAAGAAGAATGACTGACGCGTAAAGCTTTGTGAGGAAGGTGGCCTGGGGCTTCGCGGGCTGCTGGAGGCCATCTGGTTTTGAGGCAGTTGGGGACTCTTGCTTGGGGGAGGGTGCGGTGGGTGATTGGGAATCGTCGTCGTGACTGTTGTTGTGGTCGTCGGACGGGACTGGTTGAGAGGTGACGATCTGGGGAGGATAGAGACTGCTCTGAGCGGAGGCAGGACTGGGAATATGAAGGCTGCCTGGGCTGGAACTGGTTGGAGTAAGTTGGATAGAGGTCGGCCATTGCTGGACGAAGACAGGAAGGGAGATGAAGGAGGAAGAGTGATGAGCGGGCACGAGGCTTTGAATGTCAGGGGCGAAGGAAGGGATGAGAGGAAAGGATGGTTCTTGGAGAGGAAGATGGACGGGAGAAGGGTCGCGGACGACGACGAAGCAGATTGGAGTTCCGATTATAAAGGAGAAGGTTAACGAGCGAAGAGGGAAATAGCCGGGGAGGAAGATTAAGATGAGGGTCCGGTTTGATGGCCAGCTGGGGCAGAGTGCATACGGTCTGGATGCCAAACAGGGAGGGCTCTGATTCCGAGAGCAGGGACGGCGGTGGATTTAATTGAAGGACCGAGCTCTCCCTATACCACGTAACTGCGAGAATCCTGCCGTCCAATCAGCCCGGCTTGGCCCTCTTTGGTCACGCTGGGAATCCTCCACTTTCTCTCAGTCCGAGAGCCAGAGCGAATTCGTATCCGTTGCACCGCGCCGTTGCCAATTCTGCACGCGACGAAGGGACCAGGGGATCTGCTGCACCGGGGAAGCGTATTAATGCCTGCACGAAAGAAAGAAAGAGAGAGAGAGAGAAAGAGGAGGGGCAGAGAGGACACCGCTGTAGCATCCCAGTGCCAGTGCCCGTCTGCCAGAGCATACCACTGGCAGGCAAGCACGGCCAGAGATTCGCTCTCCCGATCCCTCTCTGCCGCCCGTCTTGCGAGCCACGCGTCATTAGATCATCCGCCAGTACCGCTCCCTTGGGTTCTTTCCAGCTGACACCCCTCCGGGGTCCTCTCTGCCCTCCCCATCTGTTATCGCCTGAGCAAGATTAAGTCTGCAAGTCTGAGTTTCTCTGTCAGTGCGAGTGCAAGTGCCAATTGCCATCCACCTGCTTGCCTGCGATGCACACTTGTCCTGCTCCCCCCCGTCCGCCGCCTGCCCTCCCACAAATGCCCCCATTTGGCTGCACTCACGCCAATTCACCGCACTCGCCCTTCCAGAACACTCTTCGCTGTCTGCCCCAAACGCCGCCATCCCCTTCCATCTGAACAACTACGAATCTCTGATCGAACCCGTCTATTGAACTCTATTCTCCCCTCCAATACCACCAATTTCCCTCGGTCTTCGCCATGCGCGGAGCCCCTCCTCTCACTGCCAGCGCCCCCTCCCCGTCCACAACTCCATCTCGCCCTCTGTTGCCATCTTCCTCGCCTGCATGCGCCATCAGCACTATTCAGCCTTCTTCATGTCCTCTCTTCATCTTCCTCAATGCATCCATTTCCGCCCCTCCTGCCCGTTCTAGCCTCTGCATCTTTACTCTGTTGCCATCATGGCATGCTCCATGGATCCCTGGATGGGAGCTTGTTCGGGCTTTGTCGAATGCACTTCATTTGCACATACCTTCCGCATGCCACCCTGTCCTCGTCTTTCAATTGGCGGCTTCTCGGCGGGACTCTCTTACTCTCGCATTGACAAAGCTTGACGCGACAGAGTGTGCCAGCCTCCCATTGGCTCATCTTGATTCTAGGGTGACACCCTTCTTCTGGTCTGTTCTCACGGACCCTAACCACTTCTGCCGGTCTCTCCCTCTCCTGGATGTCCATATCCACCGGTCCAAACATCCTCAATGGCAGTATCATCCTCGCTCTTTTCCGTTCCCAATTCAACAAGTCCTATTCCTGTCCTTCTTCTTTCTCTTTCTACCCATCCCAGCTAGCGACCATTCCTGGAAGCCCGGCATACCATCCCTCCCCTGCTTCTCTATCCCCAAACTCCGCAGCTTCAGCTCCATCCGCGCTCTATATTCGACACCGACTCCCATTTCCCTCTTCGCTGACGAATTCATTACGAAACCATTCTGTCGATCATCGTCCAGCCCTGTAAAGTCCGTATCCAGTTAGACACCCTTTACGCGAATACCTTCAGAATCCGAAGCATGATACCTCCTCTACCGAGGCATGTTCCCACGCTGCTTTTAATCATGTCCTCGGTCCAACCACTTTCAGACATATCTCCATGATCCATCCTTTTTTGTGAAATCGCACCATCCAGTGCTATTCCCTTGGACTCTATAACGATAAGCACCGCCAGTCGGGAACAACCCCGTTCTGCCCGCGATTTCCCCGCCATGTTAGTGAACCCAGCTGAACCCCCAATCCAAAATGAAATGAAACTTTAACTACGGCTAGCACACGATCTCTACTCTATCGTTTTCCACCATCCACATGTGCAATCACAGTCCACACGGGGAAATTTTGTACACAGCACAATAAATCCCCAGTTGATCACAACACATCCGTGCACCGCTAACCTGTAAATTGAAATTCTACTTTCCCTTTCCCTCCCCCCGTCGCTTCAGCTTGTCGCCTCTTTTGCCCGGGGCCCCCAGACTCCAGAGGATCTTCTCTCTTTCCGCCGGGAGACGAGACGCACACCCTCTTCGAGCTGTGTCATGCGCTTTGCCCTTTGATTAGGCGTCTCCTGCTGACAATGCATTTGATCTTTCGGAAGAGAGTGTCATCAGCTATCCCTCTCGGTTACCACTCAATACGGGTCTATCCCTGTGCGTTCATAATTAAAGTTTGCGCTATCAAAACTTAACTCGCTGCTGTTCTAGTGAATCACTTCGGAATCACCCATAAGAACTGAATAGTGAGTGGTTAATAGGCTGTGCCAGACCTCCGAGCGTTCCAGGTAAGCTGCTAGTGTTCCCCGGCGAACGAGAGGTTGGTCCTTGACAGGATGGCAGGATGACATTGTATTCAGATAACCGTACCATTCGTATCTTCCCTCGCGGGAGATCTCTTGCCAGTGACAGGTCAGTGACATGTATGAGAAACCGAATAATATTGGTAATTCGTAATGTTCCAGACGGTTCTGACTTGAACCTTTTTTTTTCATGCTGAAAGTGACAGCACTGGAATGCTCTCAGGTGTGATATCATGCTATTCTCTACTCCCCCTCTCCCTTTGCTGGAATAGGAGGCAAATACAGCTTTGCCATCACTCATCGGGTATATTAGGGTTCGCCGTGTGTGTGTGCAACTCACAAGAGCCGTCAGTGCCGACGAGACTTTTTGCATCTCCAAATATCCCAGTTCATAGAACAAGAGTTGACTTTCAAGACGTCTGTGGGATCATTACGGCATTTCATTCTACGGTTGTTCGAATCCCCTGTGGAAGTCGATTGGAATAAGGCAAAATGCAAGCCATCGTCGTACGGTATCTGGAAACCATACGGCAGGTACTTGGAACTCTCCCAAGAGCGAGGGTCGGAAACGTTTAGAATGCTCTGATGGGGCTTTGCCATCGGCGCAAAAAGCACCTGAAAGCGAGTACTGTAACTCTCTGAGACGATCAAGCTGTTAACCATCAACTGTTCGTGCGCAGTTTGCGCGTCCGGACGGGTCGACATACATGGATGTATATCAAAATGCTATGACCCTCGTATGATCTCTATCAAGATGGGGGCTTTCATGCATGTCTGACCTTACCAACAAACAGTTACAATCGTCCATTTGCCTTGCTTTGACATTCCACTCTCTCCCACCATGCAGCTCATCTAACCTGAAGAATGGTGACCATACGTAAGTACGTCCCCTCTTTGTCCGATCTCAAGGTAAGCTGGTGACTCTTTTGGCGATACTAGCCCCGAGAAGAGAGGTGTACCTCACTGATCTTCAATCTCACAGCCCTTGAGCTCCAAAAGGACGGCAAGTCTCTTAGGCTCTGCATCGACCTCGTTGTACGTATTAATTCACCGGACGCCACCGTCCTTCTCAAGTTCCCCGATCAGCCATCTTCTTCAGGCAGGTACACACTTTGTGAGTTTGATATTACCTACACTTATCACTTATTCGCTATAAGCCCCCTTTCATCACTCAGCAGCGCGTCTGGTTATCTTTGGGGGGGAAAGGTGGGACTCTGTGCATTTGGATTATGCCAATCGGGCGATAATATGACAATATGACATTCCGTCGTATTGTATTGCATTGCATTGGACAGATGTCATCATGATCTTCCGTCGAGTTGAGTTGGATCCAGAGCGTCCCACCGTCATCGATTTCATCATCTTTGCACCGCGATTGTCTTGAGCGGTTGCTTGATACTTGGATACCGTACTGGGCCCCTGGTTATGATCCTTGCGTCTTCCTTCGTTTTGGTGGTTTCTTTCAAGATTCCTGTTCGCCGATCTTAGGATCTTCATGCATATGTGTAACAACATGCACCGCGTCTAGACATGTCCGAAGTTCGAACACTCCAATGTACCACTGTTCGTGTCCACCCATCCGATTTTGAATCAATGCATACACACACATGGTCCAAAATTGGCTCGTTACAGTCTACCGTCCTCGCATCGTAGCAACGCTTCAATGTCGATCATCGTACATACATACCCGATTCATGGCACAGTCATTACCAATAAACTTGCAAATAATCGCTTCAACTTCTGCCTCTGCAGTGTGAACAACTGGCAAGCGACATACGGTGATCTTGGCATTCATTATAGCTCCTTCACACATGACTCTCATACGGTATGTTTTTTGATAATCTCATAAAACAGGTGAACACAGCATAGATAAGCACCAAACCTGATCCAACGCCCCCCTTCGATCACGCGGAACTCGAGTTCAATATTCTTCCCCACTGTTCGTCGGTCTCGGAGAATCCGGAGATACTGTAGTACATGGTTTAGAGTTACGGAGTCGCCATCTCAACTGGGACGCGATATCATGCACACACACACACATCACGGTACTACATCATCACGAACATCATCATCATCATCAACACATCACACAGATCATCCACATCATAGGAGGTTCAAAACGGAACTCCGACGCCGTAAAATACTGCTGTCACTGCAAACTCTGGGGCACAGCTGTTTTACTGCCGACAGGGTATAGAGTTTGGATCAGAGGGAGATTACAGACCGCCTCGACCGCCTCAACCGCATAGACCGAATCAATCCCAAGTTCCGTTACATGACGTTACTACAACCCCAAAATGTATCTTGCAAAAGGGCCACCATCCGAGTCGTAGCCGAGCGAGCAACATAACATGCCGAAATGGGTGACATAGGTGACATAGGATTACGGAGGGCTGTCTCAGAGTCGAGAGCGACAACCAAAGACCCGGTGCTAAACGTTCCAATTAGGAGTCTTTGGGTCACACAAATGACCATACAATCATGCATATATGATATACCGGGATATACGCATCTAGACGCATATACATTTGCATTATGCGTGTATAAAGATTCCGAAGATCACAAAGACATGCTATGCATGGTGTCATGATGTCTCCCACTTATTTTCTCGCCCACTCCAAATCGTTATCTCTCTCTCTCTCTCTCGTCCCGCCCAGCCCGCCCGGGTCAGAGGCGACGCGGTATCCGACGCATAATGCATAATTGAGCAATGAGCGAATGAACAAATCGCGATGCCATATAGCCGTCATATAATTCGCTCAATTAGTTGCAATGCATCCGCGTGAACGGCCCAACGATCTGAAACGGATCGCGATCACCTCTACCCGACCATTAAAAAAACCCTACTAATGGGTGGAAATCTCGATTCAGCCTCAATCCAGACTAAAACACCACACGCGTACTCGCAAGCCTTTACCTTTTATGACTTAGTGACCCCGGAAAACTGCTTGGGGAGGGGTTTATGAAACGTCTTTTTTGGCGATCGGTTTGAGAACTTTTGGGAATCATTATAATTCCGTCATTTCCGTCCTGGTTGACACACAGGAGGATCCGGTGGTTGTAGAGTGTACGCGAGGTCGGTTGTCATGCCTTCTAGCCTGGTGAGCTTATATCCCCGGAACGCGTATATGGTTATGTGGATGGCAAAGGAGGACGTACTAGATTGTTCCGAGCCTCCGAGGGTGTTCTTTTTTGTGAGATCGATCTGAGTGGCTGAAGAAGAAGGCAGATCGTAATCGAGGAAGGTCATCATTGACAATGAATGATCAGGAAGATTGCTATTTTGTGTTTTCAAATGTAATGTAAGGTCGTCTATGAAATATGTTAGGGATATCTCTGAAGGAATCAATAGGCACTTGGGAGATATATGCTGATAGGTAAGGGTAGTAGCGAAGAGGTAAGAAGCAAGTGTAAGAGAGGGAGAAGGAGAGAAGAGAACGGATAGGGTCAGTATCATGAATCGGGAATAATGCGAGGCAATATGCAAATAGTTAGAAAAGGTAGCATGTACTAGGGAAGATGAGGATTGCGTTAATAGTACAATGAAGTCAAAGAAGGGGTACCCAGGGGGAGAGTTGACCAAAAGGTAAAGCCGCGAGACCGATAATTGAAATGAGAGCAGCCCAAGGGAAGCATATAATTACTCCGATCTCATGGCCCTGTGTTCTCCTTTGCAGAAGATTCAACAAGGAGGGTTCGAGAGATTGGAAGGAGGAGGGGATAGATAGGGAGCGGGGGGTAATCGATGAGACGATTCAGAAATAACCACATTTTACAAGAAAACAAAAAGAAACTCCGGAAAAAGGAAATGCAACAAACATCCAAAAATCCAAGTCTGAATGGAATGACGAACCATGGAACAACGTTAGGGAAGATAGAACGAAGATGCGTGAAAACCTTCATGTTTCTCCATCGTAGTGAATCGTCATGCTTGAGAAAGCACCGAAGAGATCTTCCTGTGGTGGTGGTTCCAATCCGTCGTCCGCGCCCAGTCCTGGTGTTCCAGGCACACTTGAGCCTGCAACGCCCTTGAATTGGCCGTTAGGCTTTGGTGATGGTGGCGGATGTGTTGCGTGTTGCTTCTCTAGATGAAGTGAATTCGACTCCCGCATTTGACGGAAGTTTACAGCATCAATTCCATTGGAAGCCGTTGGTACGATCTGTATAAGATTGGAATTGCGAATACGTTAGTCAATGTCAATATGCATTCAATAATCCGGAAGTGAGAAAGGTGACGTGAGATCTCGAGCAGTTCCGTTGTTATACCCCTTCGGGGCACAGAACATACTGAAAGTCAATTCCATTCGGGAATGTGACAGAATGGAAATATGTAATAATCGCGGGAGTTTCGTCGACATGAGCCAAGTCTGCCGTATTTTGTCCACTGTTTCCAAATTGAGGTATTCCCAAAGGGTGATATACAAGCAATAGGTTGACATAGCCCACGCGGGCTTGCGTCATAGTCCAAAACGGCACACTAGTTATTAGAATAATCATTGCGCCATGATTTAGATCCACCGCGACCTGTACATGCATCATCCGGCGAGTGTCATCCACACTCGGTGAGTTCGTAAACCCCGAAGGGCAGTGTGAATCTTTACTCAGTGTATTCAAGGTCACATGCATGTGATTGAGAACTCCATGATCCCGCGAAAGTCGCGGTAAAATTGACGTCGAAGAAAATGACAGGGAATAATCAAGAAGGAAGGAGTCACATACCGGTGGCTGCGTATTTCGGAGAAGACCCCAATTGATCTTCGCGAACCACTTGTGTTGCTTCACTTCCGAAGCACCGCTCTTACTTCCTAATCTCTTCAGCTCATCTTTATCAAGAAGACGAGTGATAACGTCTCGACCAGGCCTGATTCCGATCATTACTCTTCGCGGGATTTATGATGACAAAGTCTGTACGCACTGTGAAACCTTCGGAGAGTCCCGAAAATGAACGGGGATGTGAAGGATATTGTTGAAGGTATCATTGCGTTCGTGTCCCTTGAACGGCGTTGTCGCATACTGTAACACAAACTCATCAGAATTCTGTTCTCATAGAACGAGCAAAGTGCGGAATGACACAAGAAGATATGCCACCGCTCATTGCCTTCGTTCGCACGAAATTTGAAGCAACATGTATGGACAGACGTACAATCATCTCGTAGATCAAGATCCCAAGGGTCCACCAATCAACAGCCGACGTATGACCAGAGGTCTGTATCACTTCGGGTGCAATGTATTCTGAATGGGAATTGACGGTTAGTACTTACAACAGATGGAAACAGATGGATTACTGATACTGACCCTCAGTACCCACAAACGAGTTCGTACGGAAATCTGCTGTACATGATCGGGTATCAATCAACGGTATCTAGACAAAGACTCATAAGTTTTTCAGGATTATTGTGAGCCGAAAACAACGTACGCCGTTTTCCTCCTGGTGTATAGTGGCAGGTCTTCCACCTGGCTCATTCGATTGCTTAGCTAGGTCAAAATCAGATAACATGATGTGGCCAGACTGATGAAGCAGGATGTCTAGAGGAAAAGGTTAACGATGCATACCACAGACCTAGTCATGACAGAACTTACTCTCAGGTTTCAGATCGCGGTAGATGAAGCCCATTAGATGGAGATATTCTAGCGCAGCCGTGACCTCTGCGGCGTAGAAACGAGCCGCATCTTCAGAAAGACACTTCCCAGGTCTCGATTGCAAGGCACGGAAGAACTCTCCGCCCATACAGTATTCCATGCAGAAATAAAGGTACTGTTCTGACTGAAATGAGTGGTGCAGCGTTACGATGAAAGGATGATTTGCCGTCGCTAGAATTTCTTGCTCTGTTAAGGCACGCTTGATCTTTTTACGCTCAATCATCTCCTTCTTCGATAGTACTGGAAGACAGTATCAGCAACTCAATCTTGGCCGAAGCTAAGGAGACTGACCTTTCATCGCATAGAGTTTGTCAGTCTTCTTCTCCCGCACAAGGTACACCTTGCCAACATCACCACGGCCTAACATCTTCACCTTCTGGAAGCTATTTGGGCTGACTTCCACCTGAAGAACGCGATTAAATGGACCATTAGGCTTTGGGACAAAAACACATGAATGATGGATAGTATCACTTACCTCTCTGACCTTTATCGAGTGACTTGAATATGTGCGACGGAAGGCGACTTTTCCCGGGCCGTCGGCTGTGGCATGAGCATTGGTCAGTCGATCCTTAGTCTTCCCCCCGACGGTGCTGTGTGCACGACCCTGTCGAGTCGAGCGTCCCCGCGACGCGCCAGATGATGAGGACGACTCTAACGAGTCCGCACCCTGATCCGATTGGGGTACAGGCGGCATCGCTTCACCAGGCGAAAGCAGGCCGTTCTTAGTTGTTGCTGATGTTGATCGTGAACCAAGTGAGAAGAGACCCTTTGCATTGGGTGCAGACGCAACACGACGGATAAATCTGGACGCATTCGCGCCAAGGACCTTTGGTGAGAGTGGACCTGAACGCGAGTTACTGGTGTGGGTATCAGGATGGAAGGAGGATTGAGACGGATGTGCAGTTAGAGGAAGTTTGTGGTTTGACCGGCCTAGGATACGCTGCTTGTCCGCCTTTGACTTGTTCCGGGATTTGCCATTCGCAGTGTGATGGTCGTCGATACCATTCTCACCCGGACGCGGGGTGAAATACGAAGGTGTGCTTGGTGAAGCTGGAAGCGCCGACTGAGCTCCGCTGTTGTAATCGCTGGAAAGCGTGTTCGACGAGTTGTATGACGAGCGTTGGTCCGTTGAGGCAAATGAGCCTGGTGTGAGCGAATGGTTGGGTGTCAAAGGAGTGAGCGTTGCTGAGGTAGATTCTGAAGGTAATGCGCCCGTGTCCAGCTTCAAATCCGCGATACTTGGTAACTTCTTGGCAGACTGGTTGCCTAGGCGTAAGAAAGCCTTCCAGCTGGGTGTGCTGGGACCTGGTGAGGACGTGACAAAAGTTGTCGAGAGTTGCGCTGGTGGAGATGAAGGACTACTGTTTGCACTGAGCCCGTTGAGCCCATTGGAACGGGAGGAAGAGGAAGGCATGACGGAAGAATGGAAGAGAATTAAGATGAAACCAAGCGAGAAACAGCAAAGCCAGGTCGAAAGCGAAGGTACTTTTTGGAAAGGTGGGTGTAGACCCAGTACAGAGCAGACTGGAGAGCGGTGAGAGCCCGCGATGTTTTGCGGTGGACGGATGTAATTAAGATTACAATGGTAAGCTGTAACTGGCTTATAGGCTCTAATCCCCATTGAATTATATCAGCAGCCTTCCCCTGGACTAGACTCTTGCCTTTAAAGGAAGGTCTTCCTCAACAACATATCTTCCTCTGCAGCCGTAACTTTAACATCGTGACAACAGATTGAGCCTAACTCTGGCCTCTGACAAAGCATGTATGTCTCTCAGTTGTATGCAGGTGATGTTCGACCGAATACCGAAGTCAGTTGTGTAGCTGTCGCTTAACTTAATTCAAGAAACTATCTTATCATGTCCGGAAACAACCGGGGCTATTTTGTAAATCGATGTTCCTATGTAAATCTTTGACAACCGCGGTGGAACATACGAGAATGTCATCTCGAGCTTGTTGTCCAGATGTCTAAGTCCGAAACGCTGAGGTTCGAGTCATATTAACTATTGTTTCTAGAGCAGACCAACATAAGATCCGCATGAATACTGTGTGAAGTCGTAAGAAGAAATGTCGCATTAGATTCTGCCACTTCATTTCCGTCGAGAGCTAAAAGCTGATGTGCGAATTTCTGATAGTCTGAGATGGTCTGTGCTTCAACGTAGAAGCTTGTGTTAGCGCAAAGTGTGCGAAGAATACCTTCCAGACAGAGGAGAGAAACATGAATGCGCTCAGCATTTACGTGCGCTACGACAGGTTAATTACAGAGAAGACGACGTCGGACTTCGGTCGCTCTGCATGAGAAAAAGAATATGACGAACGAAGAGGGTTCATTCTCGTCTGCCCACCCAACCTTCCGCCCTACTTATAGTCTTGCCACCTGGGACCTGCATGACGACACTTACCCTATGACCCAATTAGTTACACATGTATGCGTGTATGCATATTTCCGAAGTGCTTATCAGCTGAAACAATCGCATACGGCCACCTCGGAGTGTCAGCATAAACAGGGCTTGAAACCTACATCAAATGCAAATGGCTACTCCGACTTGCGTTCGGACTAAAAAGACAAGACGTGTAGGGAAAATACAAACTGTGTCGTCACGGGTACGTAGCCAATTTACAGCACAATACGGCATGTAAGGAGGTATGTCGCCGGCTTTATCGGAAGTTTTGACATCGCAGAGCTACCAGTGACCATTCCTTCCACACATTCGAAAGGACACAAGAGGTTCATAAATCAGCACTCCGTGGGCAGGAGGCAATCGTTCTATGAACAACTTAAGGGGCTGGTGAACGTTTGAACCTTCATGATATTGAGACTTGTGGCATGATACAGTGAGTCTAGACGCTTGAGAGCGGTACGTTCGTGTCTGGGGTGTATTAATGGTGTCTAATTGAGGTTGTGTTGCGAGATGAGGTAGGGAAAATGCGGAAATAGCATGCAGAAGCGTTTCGAATCTCGCAGGAGTATTAATGTACGCATTGTTGAGCGTCATGATCCTGGGGCCCATCAAGGAAGTATACCACAAGTGAAAGCTAGGAACAGTCAAAGGTAAACATGCGCAACCTCTTGTAAAGCGATGGCGTATAGGAGGTATGCCGAGGCCACGACCCGACCTGTCAAAGTTGGAGACCGCCAAGGATCATTCATTCGCACGACATGGGCAGCATGGGCAGTTGTGTTATGTTTGAACCAAAGTGATTTTTCCGATTGGAAAACACAAACGAGGGCATGAGGGGAGTTAAGAAAGGATGGCGGATTGCTCCTGGAGTGAACCACAAGACAATCGAACTGGCTTTAAATATCCGACCAAATAGGTCCTCGGGAACGTGCAGAGTTAAAATGAAGAAATGAGATAGTCCGTCGGTTTCTTTATGATCTGCGAGAGCCAGATCTGAGCAAAGTAAACATGGGTTTCATTGAGAAGGTAAGAAGGTGCTTCACATGACGGGTTTTGGACAAGATGGGGGGAGATCCTCTCTCACAGCTGCATTCTTGGGCTGGACGAAATGAACCCGTCTCCGATATGTCTCGGGGCTTTGATAAGAGGGCTCTTTGGGTGTTCGTAGTCGATAATCCATCAAGATAGTAGTGCACCAAATGCGGCCGGGCCGCGACAGGATTTTTGCGTGGTATACCTGTTATTTTGTCATTGCGAGGTGGCGCTTGAGCCGACGTCGAAGTTGCGCTCGTGGCTAGCTTTGTCGAGACAGGTCGTCGAAGTCATATCTTCGTACGTCAAGCGTGATTTTTCGAGAAAATAGCAATTTAATATTCATCTAGAGGTGAGCGAGCGTTCGGCCAGATCCTAAGCGTGGTGCGCTGATAGTGGTCATAGAAACTTGTGTCTCTTCCTCCCGAGTCGGAGAAATCGTAGGAAAACAAATACCACAAGAGAGGCTCAACTCGAGCGGCGAGGGAGAAAGTGAGACAAGACCTTTAGCGGCAAGGACGGATGGAGCAAAACAGTAGTAAGATGCTCCATCGTGACTCAATATTTGTCTCGGGGGGCTTGTGAGAGTTCATAAGACAACATGAAGCTCTCATGCAATACATCTCGAAGCATGTCGAGACTCCGGTTTAACAAACAACATGCTATATCCATGAGAACGGGAGCCTGCAAGCAATGGGTGAACTGTTCAGCAGGAAATGGTAGAGTTCTGTCAGCAGGAGAAGATAACGGATAGGCTCATGAAAACCGAACCTGATCATTGCACAATATAGAAACCACATATGCGGAATTTCCGACAGCGTCAACAGCAACTTTGTTCCAGAAACAGTGGACTACGAAACGCCTTCGGGCCATCGCGAAGCTGGGGTGGCAATACCTGCTGACGTATAATGCATCTCAGACACTCGCTGTCGCTTGCACAAGGGCAAGACGGCCATTACACCTAGAGCAAAATCAGTCTTCATCAGTGTCGTAATGTAATTTATAACTTCTTGCAGACGCACCGCAGTGGCTACATGCTTGCGCCGAGACCTGCTAAACCCAGGAACAAATGTGTCACGGTACTATCTATTCCTGTCATTAGTTGGTAAATGATCTAGTATCTGATGAACAGAGCTGTAACTGACGGTAGCTGCCATTTCTGAATGTTAGGACCACTCGATTCCTTCAACTCCAGTCCGTGATCGGTATCCATTTCGGGCTTTATGTGACGTAGAAAACCAAACCCATGAATTTCTATGTGGACGGGACGCAGATGATTGCTGTATTTGGGACCTCCGGAGCTACACAATGCAAATGCAATATGCAACAGAAGCGGAGCGACAATTGAAAACGGTGGCTCTATTTAGCCTTTTGTAAGCATTCCAAAGCTTCAGGTGCAAAATTAGTGGCATGACAGTTAGAATGCACTGGTGGCTTACAATAGTCCTGTATGGTGCTGACGAGTCATAACTATACTGCATCCTGCCGCTCTTGGCCTGAAAGTCCGCTCCTTCTTGCCGACACGACGTGAACGGATCAGTGATAATTCGGACACAGCAGTGGTAAGTGGACCGAAAGAACACGGAGGATGAAGCATAAACATTATGAGATCCCGACGAAGAAGATAATATGAGACGGTTGGTATTTTTATGGCAGAGATGTGGTGTTTTGACGAACCACAAAGGTTACTATCTTGTGACTATCAATCGAGTCGATTGAAAGAAGCGTATTTTCGATCAAAGTTCACCCTAGCGGCGCGTGCTGCCCTGTTTGTGGCATTTCCCCGGTCAGGTCGGACCTCCCTTGCCTCGACCGTGCTGGAGAGCGCTCAGGACATGCATCGTACCGACGTGCTATACACGAATATCAGTGCGAGGCGGAAGTCTAAGCCATGCAACCCTGCGCAGGAGCGAAATGTTTCTGGCTACCCTGGTTGAGACAGTCTGACATCAATCCCGATGATGCCAGTGCGGAAAGAAATTTCCACGGACCGAAGTAAACGGAAGATGACCATGCAAACGTAGTCCGATCGCTAGATTCACCTTTCCAATTGCCCTGCAGGCAAACGTATATCAGTGTCTGACCCCCAAGGTCATCCCATGCCGTCCTAATCGTGGTGAGTATATGTCCTCTGGCTTCTTTTGCGAAGGTTCACGGCTTCTTCCTGTGGATCTATCTGTCCTCTTCTTACTCCGCTGACCGGGTCCTCCGGCTTTCTTTCGCAGGACTCATTTCGAGATATAACTCAGACACTGTTCAGGCGTAGTATATTTCCCATTGGGGCTCACCTGTTCACTCGCATCTCCCAATGACCACCCCTCGTCGGCAGCCCACTGAATCTAGTCCTTTACTCGGACGATCCACAGATTCACTTGGATCATACAATTCTGTCGACGATGTGGATTCGTCTCCAGCCCCCTCGGTAGTGCAAATCGACAAAATCTCACAACGTGACCTCGTATGGGTCCTTGCAGGTTTATACAGTGCTGTCTTCTTAGGTGCCCTCGATGGTAATCTTCGACGTGTCGCGTTTGAATTCGGCCGAGTAACTGAACCTCCTTTCAGGCACCATCGTCGCAACACTACTTTCCCCGATAGGCAGCTACTTCAACGAATCTAACCGAGCTTCATATATCGGCACATCGTACTTGCTTTCGGTATGTTGTTTCACGCCATTATATGGTGAGTCAACACATGTTCATTTTTTCAGTAAACGTTGCGTACAATCTTACTGATCAATATCAACAGGTCGTCTGTCCGACATACTTGGCAGGAAAGGCGCTATGTTACTAGCGCTTTCGTTATTTGGTTGGTCTAAGTAAACATCCCATGATTTCGGGGTTCTCTAATCTGTGACCACTATAGGCTCAGGGACATTGCTATGTGGATTGGCTCCTTCAATGGACGCCCTAATCATCGCTCGCACCATTGCGGGCATGGGGGGTGGCGGGTATGTAATTTCAAGCCGAACTGTACTTGTATCAGACGTCTCATGGAATTTCCTAGTGTTATGACAGGTAGTTGTGGTCCGCCTGCTCTTACAATGACGTCATCACTAAAAACATATTGGAAATATCAGTATCAAGTATAGCGGTCACAGACCTCATTCCCTTGTGAGTGAATTCCATTAATATCCTCGTGATGGAATGAAACTTACGGCGAGGTATAGGCGGCAGAGAGGGCTCTATCAAGGCCTGACCAACGTGTTCGTGCCATGTGCTCTAATGTTATATCATTTTGCTCACGGAATATTGACAGTCTATTTGGTCTGGGCGCTGGCTTGGGCGGTCCTCTGGGAGGTTGGATGAACGATACTTGGGGCTGGTAAGTGACTCTCGATTGCGAGAAGTCGCACGTACTCACGCAATGTAAAAGGAGATCCGCCTTTCTCTTCCAGGTGAGTACTTTATCGAAGTGCTGGTTTGTATAGAGCGGCCAGACCGATAATAACTGCATCGGTACCTGCCGGTATTCTGATAGATGCCCATCCTGGTGTTCTCTTTTCTCCTTGTCACCGCAAAAGTTTCCATCAGGCTCCCGGATGAAATTCAGAACCAACCTCTCCGAGCCAAACTTCGGAGAATCGACTTCTTAGGTTCAATCACCTTGGTCAGCACTGTCGGATGTCTCCTTCTCGGCCTTAGTATGAAGTCCACCGAAGAGTTGCCTTGGTCACACCCATTAGTATGGGGGCTATTAATTGCAAGTGTAGTATGGGGCGTGGTGTTTGTGCTTGTGGAGGCCCATTGGGCACCGTATCCTGTGATGCCTATTCGACTTGTTACCCAAAGGACACCTCTGGCTGTATCGCTTTCCAACTTCTTTGGTAGTGCCGCTGCCTTCTCAATGGTCAGCCCGCTGATATGTGCCTGTTCCATAAATAGACTGCTGATACTCATTCTGGTGACTTCGACAGATTTACAACGTCCCATTAGTAAGAATTGCACATGTCGACACTTAGCCAATCGCTAAATCTCATCTATCAGTACTTTTCTGCCGTACGTCTGGATAATTCCACTGACGCAGGTATGTAACGCTGGTTATGCTCCGATCTATGTGGAAGTGTATGTCTGATGTGTGTGCCTGTAGGCCTACATTTATTACCACATTCGGTATGTCCATTCTAGCGCATTCCGGCTGCAGATGTGGAGCTTATTGTCTTTCAAGCTCGCCATTTCGGCAGGCAGTGTATTCGCTGGATGGTATGTCTTTCACATGTGATCAGGGGCCCCTGTATTGAATGTCACATCTAGGATTATGCGGAGAACGGGTCGACTTTATGGCTTAACCCTTCTATCATCCGGCATGACCGTCATTGCGGCCACGATGGTTGCTTTCTGGGATAACAACACGTCGGCGTTTCATCTATGGTTTGATATTTTCCCTCAAGGTTTGGGCATGTCGTCGGTTATCACCACAACCTTAATTGTGAGTGCAACCCCTGAATTCTTGAAGAAGAGATATTGATCATCGATATAGGCTATGATTGCCAGCGTTGTAAAGGAGGACTTGGCAGTGGCTACAGGAAGTAAGTGAAGTTGGTGTAATCTGAAAATAACCATACATGCTTACAACGATCCAGTTACATATCTATTTAGGACCGCAGGCCAAGTTATAGGTGTCAGTTTAAGCGGCGCATTGTTACAAGCTGTTCTCGCAAGCAAACTTAAAGAACGAATTACAGGGCCTAATGCTGCAGAGGTACGGTTTCATAATAATCTCAAATTTCTGCTCTTATTGAAGAACCCTCCTTCTTGAAGATTATTGAAAGTATACGGTAAGCTACTATGCCAAAAAAACATCTCTCGAAATATCTCTGAGTCCACTTTACAGACATTCGACATCCATTATAGCCGAACTAAGCCCAGAACACCGCCAAGCTGCAGTGGATTCCTACTCGGATGGTCTTCGCGCCGTCTTTATTTGTCAAGCAGCCATCAACGTGATATGCTTCCTATGTTGCCTTCCAATTCAAGAAAACCCACTCCCGTACGTTTTAAGCTTTCGATCGACCCTACAATACGCTCTGACAGTGCCTTTTTCTTTTCTGTCAGGGGAACTCACGAGGAACAGGAAGCTCACTACCGAAAACGACAGAACTCAATACGTCAGCCTAACCCTGATGATCGAGAAGCATCATGACCACAATGTATTGCTAGCACCAACAACCTAGTTGTAGTACCTCTAATATAACGAATTGTATTGGACAGCCAGGATCAGAAAGGGTTAAGCCAATTTGGGCCCCTTCCAGAACTTCCCTGTTGTCTTATTAGATACTATCCAACAATTGCTTTAATCGATATTCCGTAAACCGTCTGACCGAAACCAAACCTAATGCTGTTTCTTGCTGGAACTCTCTAAAGTGTACGAGATGAGTTGTGAGGGGTTGTATTGGATACCGAGCCTCAGGATTGGTCAATGGGTCCGAAAGAACCCTGGGCGCTCGAGTTTTGCAAAACTGGTCATTCGAAAGACCAGGAGATATTGACCTGTAAGGTCTAGGGTGGATGGATAGTGTTTTATAGTCCGGAAGGTGTGGGTCCATTATAGCAATTATGAGTTAGGATTCTTCTCCTCTATCCACCTTCTTGGTCTCTTTTCCACGACTGTCTGTCGTCTCTCCTTCATCACCCTCCCGTCCTCTTCCGAATCAGCAAATCTTGCTCGAGTAACGTGTGCGGGGCATGGTAGGACATCGGATGCGGAGACAGTGAGGATAGATGCGAATGCGGTAGCTCCAAAGAGATAAGAAACAAATGCACGTCGTTGACGAGGGGTAAAACGGAGTGCTCGAGATGTTCGCATGTTACTAGACATAAGAACTCATTTAGCCAGCAGCTCGAGGGAGATAAAGAGTAGTGTACATACCAGCCTACAATCCCATTACGTCCTCCGAAAGATGTTAAGTGTTGACCTGTCTGGCCTCCTAGGCACAAGTCGTAGTAGTTGTTACAAGTCAACGATTGAGTCGGTTTACTAGCGTCTGCCAACAGCACCGATCATAACCCGGCATGCGCGTCTACCCGCCACGGTTCTTTCCTCCTCGACCCACCATGTCACCAAACATTAGGGTTCTCCGTGATATCAAGGCCCGCCATGGTGTAAACGCAAACGAAATCGCTCGACGAGCTTACCTCTATGTCGCTCGGAACCAAAGTTTACCTGCTTCGGTCCGCTACCAAGCTCAATTACAGCTCAATACCTTCGGAAGGTATACTCGACCATCTACGGTGAAGAACCGTTGTTCGGAGTCTGGTAAAGGTCGGGGTATCATGAGCGAGTTTGCACTATCTAGAGTATGTATTTTGGGTACTTCCTGGTGGTACTACTGATCCAACACTTATCTTCATCTCAGTTCCAGTTCCGCTTGAAAGCTCGTGCTGGAGAGATTCCTGGTGTCAAGAAGGCATCTTGGTAGACTTAATATCCTACTGGTGAGTTTTGTCTATGATCGACGGACTCATGACATGTGAACTAATGTCTATACAGTCCATATATTAATTACAACATATACAAAACTATCATAAAAAACCATAGGAGTGAACAACAAGAAGTCAGCCTCATCAGAATCAAGCAGGCAAATTGGGCTCAGCAGAAGCATAGTCAGAGGACGGCAGCTCCGTGTCACCACGGTCACGCCGCCAACGGTTAACATGGTTGAGGGTACTTTCTCCAACGAGGAACCTAACCAACGATGTAATCAGTAAACTGACGGATTTATATTCGCGAGTGACATACTTGTAGCTTTGTAACCAAGTAGGGCTAATTTCCCAATTACTATGAGCCAATACATCATCACCATGGATCGTGACCGCCGTTCGCAAATCATGCATGCAATCAACAAGGTCGAAGCGACCTGCGGAGATAATGAGGACTGGGTATTTGGATTGTATAGGTAACTACGTACCGCGCAATAATATCATTCGATCACGAAGTTCGGGGTGCAGTATGCCGTCAATGATACTCTCTGCAACACAATTAGTTGTGCCAACATAAACTGAACAGTGACTGATAACTACTTACCATGAGGAATAGTTCTGTAATGTCAAATCGTGTGAGTACCGCACTAATGCAAAAAGACTGAAATTCTAAAGCGTACCTCTGTACTAGTGTTGGCCGCAGGGAAGACGGCAGGCAATATTGACTGTTGCGCTTATAATTTTCGAGGTGATAACTTTTGGAAATAGTGTAATTCAACATATGTATTTGAAAGCAATCAGAACCAACAACTCACTGAATTAACTTCATAGCCTCGCTAGTTTTGGGATCAGGCTCGGTGGATTCGTTAGCCTTCGCCTGAGAATTGGGGGCAGAACCGTTGCTCGAGCCAGGCATATTACTATTTAGACCGACAGACAAGGTGTTCACAGGGGACTCGACAGAGAGATTCATCGGCCCATTCATGGGTGCAATGTACGACGACGAAGAGAACCCTTGTGCACTAACGCTTGTTGCGGTCGGGGTTGGGTATTGAGACGAAGAGTTAGGGGGAGAGGTAGGAGGAACAAACATAGGAGAACCGGAGGGACCACGAAGAAGCTCGTTCAAGATATTTTGGGAAGCGCTGTTCTGCTGCGGATATAGACCACCAGCAGGAACGGGAGGGACGGCAGCAGGATTCATAGGCACAAGCAGAGAGTATCCATCACGGTCATCGTCTACGCCAGTACCGCGAGGTCGTTTACGAGAGCCGTTCACGTCGTCATCCGCAGAACGCTTAGAAGGGCCTGCAGCTTGTGCATGTTGCTGATCTCTCTTTTGTCGCTGATAGCTCTCCCAGGCGGTGTCGGTTTCCGAACGATTGATGAAAGCATTAAAGTCGTTCAGATCCCAGCCCATCTTAGGTAGAACACCACCAGCTCCGTCACCTATGAAGCCGCTGAGGCTACGGAGGAGACCGCGAAGGACCTGGTTCTCCTGCATAAGGTCTCTCATCCACTAAATGTTAGTGAAGTCCTTGACCCTGCGCAAGAGTAGTACCTTTCATGATTTTACGCATTTGGTTGAGTGCTTCATCTTTGCCTCCCGACAATATCTCCACACTGGCCTCGAGATCACGGATCTAGGGGAACGGTCAACGACGTGTGCGATAAGCAAGTCAAGCAACGACATACTCTTTGCTGCTTCCGCAAGCGAAACTCTCGTTGCGCTATGCGATTTTGGTCACGTCTGGCAGCTTGGGAGCTTCATGGGAGGTTAAACACGCTAGTCAGCAAGATTACGAGAGAAAAGATCCGTACTTTGGGTTTTTCTTGCGGCCGGGTTTTCCAGAGGCACCACCAGAGCCATTATCGTGGCCATCTTCACCAGGGCCAGGCGAGTCAAGGTCGGAGTCCTAGTGGGACAAGAGGGGGATGGGAGAGTCAGCAGAGAGGACAAAGTATGTTTAGTCAGGCGCTGAGTAGAGAAAAGAGACGTACATCAAGTTCACCAGAGACACTTCTGTCGCGGGGGTGGCTCGGCATATCTGGGGGCGAGAGAGCGACTGCGTAGTTGTGTTGATCTTGCAGAATGGCTGAAAGGAGAGCAACAGAAGACGGAGGAGATGGACAGTAAGAGCCCAGTAGTTGCTTACGCCATCACCATGACCAAGCCTCTGTTCTCCCGCCATTTTCCGACCCCATGCCGACCAACGCGGTCCCTCTAACCCCGGCATCATCGGTCTTTCCCGATCTGCTCTCTGCCTCTGTGGGTGCTCCTCGATCAACGCTTCTCTTGATCTTGCAGACTTGCTGTGGTCGTACCCTGTCCGAGTATCTACATCTAGCCGTCCTATCATCATCCATATACCACGTCCCATCCTTTGCTCTCGATATTACTCAACTCAGCTTGGGCTACACTCATGCTCTGTGTGAATTATCTTCACAGAAGGATCAGAGCACTCAGCCCATCAAGAAAGCGTCCGGGGTTTACCATATCCTCAATTCCCGTGAGCCTCTTTCTATACAAGAGCTGACCGAGTACCACTTGTGTGGAAACCCCAACTTCTGTTTCCTATCTGCTCGCTGAGCCAGCGCGCGCTTTTCTGCGTCACGGGCTTATCGCCTTGCATAGCTATTCGCGGTACCATGTTCTGCTTCTCGAACACGGCGGGTTCTCCGGACACGATTTGTTCTAGAAACAGCTCTGTCCACTAGGAACGAAATTCACCGTTGCTCCCAAAGCCCCCTACTGAGCTCGCAGTAGGACTTTGCACAGCGGCTGGCCGTTGCTCAAAAAGTCCTAGTGCGTTTCGCTTCCCAACGCCATTTGCCAGAAAGCCGGAACGTTTTCTTTGCATCATTTATCTCCCATTCAAACACATGCGGATGTGACTCAAAGCATTCCATTAAATACCCAGGAATTTCTACCACATCATGCTGAATATCAGCCGTTTAGACCCCCAGCTAAGGTTCCTATTTTCGTTATATCTACCTCCGTTCGGTGGTATACTATTTCATCTCCGAGTGACGACATCGCTGTGCCTTTCTCAGGGGTTCTTCGTCAAGAACCCATGTTCTTCACTGTACCAATCCGTCAGATGCGCACTGCAGTCACAATTCGAGTTCTTTAGTGCCCGAATCTCCCTTGACTGGTCCGCGGATCACCATTGCACTTACCATCTTGTGCTCTATTGGGCTACCGGTACGGCAGAGTAAATCTTTTCGAAGCTCAGATCAAGTATCCTCAACCAGTGAATAAACTCAATTCCGGAACATCGGCTGCTAACCCTGGATGATCGAAGTTAGGGTTTAGTCTCATCGCGTTCCCCGAATCGATAAGCCCTACCTTACAACTTTGATGCTTATGGGCCGGTGACACGGTGTTATCTCGTTATTTTTCTGGCAGCTGCGTGCACCATTCAATGAAAAGCATGTCGAGTGGCCACTCAGTTCTCATGTTCGTGCGATCGACCGTCCTGGTATGACATATTGCGTTGAACGCTTCCACGCATCACTGACGTTTGTAAACTTTCCCCCTCATTGTTTCCCTTAATCTCAATCACATCAGTGTTCCCGCAAGTTGGGGTCAAACCACGCGATTTAGGCTTAGACTTGCTTACAATCAGATCACAGAAGAGGTGTCTTCGGAGGGTATACACTCATATGGTTTCATCTCGTATAGATTAACTTCCGTGAGCGGCTCAATGGCCCTAGGTTTGATCATATGGTGCCGGTGGGTCTGTGGAGGACCCGGGTACTTCAGGAGTTGGGCATAGTATTTAATACTCGCCCCTCGAGTGCTTCCTTTCCTAGCTTTCATCTCTCATTCATCTCATCATGTCTAACGGCGACCTACGACTTCATTTCGTCTTCTCCGAGAGGTTCGACATGCGAACCTTCAATGTAAACCGTCTAGATGCCGACGGAGTCTCCGAGGTGACATTGTACAAGGTATTCTGGAGAATTCTCCTACGATTAACCGAAGACGTCGACTGAATCCCGCCACTAGGTCTTTCACCCATTGCCCGACTCGCTTGTTAGCGAGACAATTTTTGAACGGATGAACTTCGCCACTGGCCAGTGGGACAAAGCCGGAATCATTGAGTGGAGCAATCGTACCACTTGCGGTGTATTCTTTGGTGGCATACCTCCTAAGGTCGGCAGGATCTGATATCTGCACATTGCTTCGGTATGAACCCGTTCACCTAGATCGGCATGCGAGAACTGCGAAAGAAGAAGAAAAATAATAGCAAGTACGGATCTCTGCTAAAGATTGCTTCCGGACTATCTCTCATCGTAATATAGATCTCGACGGTTCAAAGCCGGAGGCACCGAGTACAAGTGGAAACTTCAACCAGAGGATACCGGTGACACTGGCTTGGTCGTACGTCCCCTGGCGATAATTTTTGCATATTACCTGATAACAGCCGTTCTCCAGTGCGAAGGAAGCCGCGGCAAAGTGGTGGCGACCTGGACGCATGAAACAAATATCCTGTACGTTTCGGAGCGCGTCGTCGACCAGCTCGACCATATCGTCATAACGTGTCTAATGAACCTCTGGATGTGGACAATGAGACTGTGGTAGATCCGGAAAATGACGTCTTGCATACTGTATCATAATGCTATCGCTTGCTTATCGTTCTCAAGAGCCTGACTCTCATGTACGCTGATATTACCAATATATTCGTCAGCCAAATAATACCGATAATCTACACACTGTGGCACGGGGCGCGCCCTCACATAAACACACGAACGCTGAGCTTGGAATGAAAACTCGTGTAACCCACAGACGCTGCGGAGTATGCTCTCCATTCCTCCTTGGAAGAGGGACGCGGGTAAAAGGTGACTTATGCACGTTTGTGGTCATGAAGTAAACGGGCAAATGGCGAGGGCTAGTTGTGCCTTTTGTACGTGTACATGTAATCACGAAGACCTCAATGCATGATCATCGGGCCTCAAATTGTACCACTGGGACGAGGGGGATTAGGGGGCAAGTCTAAAACTTTAGATTGTGACGGACATACTTCGTTTTGTTCTCTTCTTGTACATAATTCTGTGTCCGCATTCTCTGCAACGAATGGGCTCTCGAGACCTAATCTCGTTTTTCGCGCCGCAATCTGGGGTAAGAAGGGGTACGGTTTCTGTGAGTCAGGTCGGATAGAAACCATCTAGATACAGACCAGCACAGAGATACTCCATGTCCTGACGGGCAGCCTGGTTGTTATAGGCACCCCCAGGATTGCTACCGTTGGCTACAGGCGCGGAGTTCATGATGGAAAGAAAGAAAGGTGCTGTGTGCGTCTGTTTGGCCCATGCGGCTATTATAATCCCATTTTTGGCTGCATTTTTCCAGCGGGTGTTTGAGGTGCATCCTCGAGTCGGCTTGTTTTCTGACCGTCAGGAACATGTTCCAGATGGATGATCCTCTGTTTGAACCTCAATCTCTCTTCTTGTTCTCAATCATGATCTCCTCCCTTGTACTTCGCTGTCGTGAGGGATCTCTCCCAGCTGACGGGCATAACGGCCGGACGACAACATCGCAGCCTTAACGATGGTTACCTTCCGATGACCTCAACCTGTTTCAACTGGATTCATGTTAATGATCCATGTGTTATGAGGATTTTGTCGTGCGAAGGGTCCCTGCATGTTATTCAGGGCAACTGGGGGTTTTGGACTGATCGCAACTGTATACATAACACACCGCGGGGATGCCTGTCGTATCGTTGTTGAGATGGATTTGTCTACTCGACGTTGAACGTAGGACAACCAAGCATATCTCAACTGTACAGTGCAGCTGCCAAGGCGTCATTTGAATGATCTCAAATGATTCACGGCTGTATCATTGGTTGGATACGTTGATGGGAGACCTGACCACGTCGTTATTAATATTATATTCGTTTAATGTATCTTCTTTTCCCCTTCAGCTTGCACCACATCGCGAACATGGGTTTCCACCAACATCCCGGGCACCATCGTCTTCGATGAGTTCCTTGTCGACCACGGAGTCGAATCATAGCGACGTTACGGCTACTTACGACCAGGTAACTAGGCGTGTCTGTTTTGATGATCTCCAGATCTCCCTAGGACGCCTTTCACGTTCCAAGCAGTGCATCCTTACACAGCCCTAACAGACAACAGCAACGAACGTCGTTTTGTCCGGTCAATGCGATGGCGACACCCTGAATAGACCTGGGACGATATCCCGCCCTTTATCTCTTCCCTGGCAACCCTCTGCCAAATCGGAAGTGGCAACCGAACCGTATCCAAGGCGCTCTGGGT
This sequence comes from Cerrena zonata, assembly GCA_038087015.1. Lineage (NCBI taxonomy): Eukaryota > Fungi > Basidiomycota > Agaricomycetes > Polyporales > Cerrenaceae > Cerrena > Cerrena zonata. The sequence continues at coordinate 675,816 of JASBNA010000001.1, forward strand.
ATAATAACATCGCTCTTCTAACAGTCGTTCCTTCTCTTGTAAGGTTGCCCCTGGCTTCCTCCTCCTTTGCTATGACTGCCCTTCCGTCTTTCGTGGAGCTCATGGCCTCCCTTGGTATTGACAACACCCCGGACGCCAAAGATAAGCATCCTCAAACTCCTCCTTTCCCTCATCATTCTCGTTCTTCCTCGTATTCTTCAACAACAAGCTCTATCGCTTCTTTCTCCTCAAACATTGTACCACCATCCCACACTGGTCTTTACCGTGAATCCTCTCCAGCTCCAGCTATTTTCATTTCTCGACATCGTAACTCTTCTGGCTCATCCGATCGAGATGAAAACGTCGAAATAAGACGCCACAGAGCGAGGTTTTCCCCCTACGCTCCTGTCATCGTGAGTGTGGCGTATGGTGTGATAAGTAGCGACTGAGCTGATGCGATTTGTATTTCAGTCGCACGTTAGACGAGGCAGTATGCCTCTTGTCTCCAGTGATGAAGAACAGCTTGATCAACAACCATCTCGGGTAGATAACATTGATGTCATTTCAATCTGAGGTCGGCTACTGACATTTCATTATAGGCATATTCAACTTCGCCCTCTCCGAACTTAGCACCTCGAAGTGTTGGTCGAAGACAATCCGCTCTCGGCTTGAAACGGCCAGAGAAACTGAACCTCGCCGACCCCGAACTCCTTGGCAACATGCCTATCTCGACTTACGTTCGCAGGAAGACCCCTCAAACGTCCCCTATCTCACCGACATTCCCCCATCGAGCCAGACGCGCCGCAAGCCCTGCTGTACCTGTTTCGATCCCCAAACTCCCGACTTTTATCTTCCCAACACAACCACCACTACCTCCTCCTACCAACCAATCTTCGGATACCGAAGATGACGACATGGGACTGAGCACCGATTCGAATCTTCATTTACGAACGGCTCGTGAAGTCTATGCCGCCGGCGCCCTCCGCTCATTGCGCCATAGCGATTCGAAACTGCCTCTGCGTCCTTCACCCGTACTTGAAGGTCAACGCAGGACACCCATCCCTCCGATCGCTTGATTTATTGATTGTTTATTTGTCGTCCATTTGTACATTCGCTCAGCATTGCATTGTATTTGTTTTCGGACACTCGTACTCGTACCAGTATGCACTTTCCCCTCCCTCCTTTTTTGGCTTTTTGTGTAGTTGCATTTATCGGACACTCCACGCACTCTCTCTTTATTTTTATAACTTTGGGCCTTTATGTGTGGTCACTTCGTTTTTCTCGAATCCACCTCCCACTGTCACTACGGCTCGCTTTTGCCAACCCCCCACACTCTCGCTTTTGTCGGTGCTTGTTCCTCCCCGTTGTCGTGGTCTTTCTGTCTGTGATCTCGAGTCTACCATCACACCTGTCGTTCACGGATTGTTACAATCACATTTTTTCATAGCACAAGTAGGCCCACGCCTGTCTGCGTAGCAACAAAAGGTATATCAGATGTATTGGACAGACTTGTTACAGATTTGATATGCTGAGAAATGTGAATCCCAAGTCTAAACTTAGGGCGAGAACAGCACTGTTTGTATTACAATAGGACGTAAAACTCAGGCCCCTGCTGGTCGCTCAATGGTCTTCTTCCTCCGGTCCCGGACAATTGTTCTCGAGATCCTCCTGATTCTCGTATTCGGTTCCGCACCAGAAACAATAAGCATATCTACGACGCAGATACTCCAAGACAAGAGTGAGTCTATCTTTAGGCTGTGTGCATTGTTAGTGAACAATGAAGATCACAACGGCGACAACACTCACTCCAAGACGTAAGAATTGCATGGCCTCTTGTAATTCCTCCTCGTTGTATGGCGTCTTCGCGAGCGTTGTTTTGTCTTCTTTACTCTCAACATCTTCCAGGGTGGTGGACAATGAGCGTAAAGCGTCTGCTTGCATTTGATCTTTCAAACGCCCTTCAATAGAGTTACCAACTCGAGTCCGTTGCATGGACGCTACGAGCACAGGATCATCTAAAGCGTCAAGGAAACCTTCAGGAAACGTGTCAGCGTTGTTGGGGTTCAACCACAACACGTTAAACTAGACGATATGAAATTAAGGAATGGAATCAGTTTAGACGACTTGTTCCGAGATTCAATAGGGAAATCTAAAGTTTCCCAGAACATACCTCTCGACCGGCCTTCTCGTCTAATGTCGTGCAAGTGCGCTGGGCAGGTCCTAGACGGCCCTCGGCACGACGCTCTTCGTATTCTTGACGTGCGCGAGTTCGGAAATCTTGGTGCTCATGGTCTTCAGCCATCTTGGCCATCTTGGCCAGACGTTCCGAGGCATCTGGAGACGGTGCTCGTTTACTGAGACCAATGCCCTTCTTGCCTACCAGTCAATAATGATGAGTTTACACGGAATGATTGTTGTCGATAGAGAGTGGAGACTTACCTGCCCATTCATTGATGGGTATGGGTACAGCTATGTGCTTTGAACTACTCGGGGGACTACTTGATTGATCATCCCCCAAAGCCTCAGATGCCTTGCGCTTCCCTAGATGCACTTCTGAAGTTTCTGAAGGGGATTCTGGTGGCGCGTTACTAGCCGTAGCTTCAGCATCCTCTTCTTCGTCAGTCCGCCCAAGTGTTTGACCAGGCTTGAATCCCATTTTCATCATCATAGCTAAAGCTTTATTCTGTCCGCTGCCAGAAGCTTCATCTTCTTTAGCTCTCTCGAAGAGACTCTTGCTTAGTCCTTCCTCCCTCGACTCCTGCTCCAATTCCTTCCGACTCTTCCTTCGATTCTGGGCATTCCTCAACGCAGAGATACGTTCAGCCTCTTTACGTCGTTGTAAATATGTCTTTGGCTGAGAAGATGAAGTAGCAGCTGTATCAAGTAGAAACTTGTCGGAGAGATAATCGTCTTCGTCTTCAGACATGATTCAGGCGCTTAATAAATCACTCGAATGGGAAAGCGTCACAATCATAAATATTCGTTTCCTATCATATGAATTTGAGTATATGAACAGGGCTTTAAGTATCGCTACGGAAATTGACAATAGCGACGGTAGTATGACGGAATGAACTATTAACGGCACCAGTCCGCATGAATGACATATGCAGGCACAGGAGCAGCAGTTTCAGAGCGTAATCGAGTATACACCAGCAGTCGAGGCGGGAAAGCGAGAACGAAGATCGCATAAAACACGACGGCAGGAGAAAGAGAGAAGTCACGATAGGTAGGGTAGTATCAGGAATGTGCATATGTGAGCGCAGGGGCAATTATAATGTGTTCTGGTGTTAGCATTTAAGCAGCAGGAGCAGCAGCGGCTTCAGCCTCGGCGGCGTCGTCGGCCTTGGCATCGGCTTCAGCCTCAGCAGCTTGGGCATCAACGGCGATCTTGACAGCAATAGCTCTGCCGCTGACTTCCTTGCCTTCGAGGAGTTCGATAGCCTTCTTCTGCTCCTCCTCGGTACCAACATCGACGAAACCGTAGCCCTTGGACTTGCGGGGCTTTCCCCAGCGACGACGAACAATACGGGCGGAGTTAACGTGAACACCAGCCTCAGTGAACAAGGCACTGAGACCAGCATCGTCGATGGAGAAGCCGAGGTTGGCAACGAAGAGCACGGACTTGGAGGGCTCTCCAGCGGGATCTTCACCAGCAGGACGCTGAGGGCGGGGGGCACGAGGCTTGCGGGTTTTCTTCTTGGGAGTGGAATCCTCGCCACCTTCAACAGGGGCAGCACCTTCACCCTCGCTGGTAGCAGCACCCTTGGAACGCTTAGACTTGCGCTATTGGAAAAATCAGTTTTATTCAAAAATAAACACTAGTGACAGACAATACCTTGTTGTTTTTCTTCTTCTTGGGCTTCGCAGCCTCATCAGCAGAGGGAGCGGCACCTTCAGCAGCAGACTTCTCGGCATCGCCATTGGCCTCAGCTTCGGTAACCTCGCCGGGGACAGCCTTGCTGCCGCGACGACCAGGCCGCCTCTTAACTTTCCTCTGCTTCTTCTCCTTGTCTTTTTGGTCGGCCGGTTTGGCGATCTCGATGATCACCTCACGGCCTTCAAGCTCCTTCTTGTTGAGGAGTTCAACTGCTTTCTGTGCAGCTTCAGCACTGGCAAGGGAAACGAATCCATAGCCCGCAGAGCGTGTCCCGCGAAGGATCACTTGGGCGGTAAGGCTAGAGAGGGTCGTGAATATAAGCGAACGCGTGCCAGCACACGTTATGATGAGACTCACATATCGCTGTTGACAGGCTCGAAGAACGCCTTCAGCCCTTCATCCGTAGTTGAGTACGCAAGATTACCGGCGAAAACCTGAGTGCAAACAAGTCAGTGAGTGTGGCCAAGTGTGAGGTGGCGCATAGACTCTACCTTGAAGCCGGGCTCCTCAACATTGGTGGACTCTTGCGCAACCGGAGACACGCCGTTTTCAACAACAGGGGCGTCGGGGGCGTCAGACATTGCTTAGGGAACGAACTGGTGGAATGGACGTAGGTGGATGAACTAGATGAACCGGTTTCTTCGTGTCAAACTTGGGGGTTGGAGGAAAAGATGCGACGCTGGCCACCTCTTTATTTTGTCTGTTCTGGAAAACTCCGACCATTACGTTGCCATGACTGCCTCATTCCCCTCCATCACCTGCTGGCACTCGTCCTGTTTCACGACTAAGATCTTCCCGCACGACCTCTTGAAGGAGATGTGGGGGCATATATACTGTTCAGAGTGTCTCTACCTAAGTACTGACTTTTTCCCTGTCGTCTAATTCGCTATCGTCTGCCAGAACACCAGTGGTTCTTGCCTGGAACCGTAGCCTTTCGCATTCTGTCCGGCGATCTTCCAAACGCCTACATCCAATCATCTCGTAAAACGCGTACAGCCAAGGCATAAATGTTAGGGCACGATCAATTTATGCATCAGCAGCTACTACGCGTGTCAAACTGACAGTTGCCATTCCCATACATGCGTTCGCGTTAGCTTCACTATCATAGCACATTTCCCAGCCAGAATAACGAGAGCCAGAATAAACATATTTACGTCCCAAGACGCGTCGAAGCTCAGGAAGAATCGCGCACTGTCCGCTTGAGAAGGCGTGGCAACCAGCAGGCGACTCAGATGACGGGTTGTCCATCACTGGTCGGTTATGAAAGATGTATTGGATCTGAGGTAAATAGACATTGGGGAGCGAGACATCGTATTTCAATTGTACTGCTGAGACATTTATATGAATAGGCAGAGAAGACTAGGCATATGCCCAGCTATTGTATGACGCATAGCACCCTGCTTTTTACCCTTGTATGCAAAACAAAATACTCGCTAGCGGAGATGTATGTTTTGGTGCTGATCAACTGATGGGACCTGGCGGCACACATATCCACCGGCCCCTACTGCAGAAGGGCGACGGTGAAAGGGTTTACGAGGCCGAGGCAGCGAGCGCGATTCCCTTTCAAGGCATGATTGAAATTTGGAAACATATAGTTGAGCGCCGGCAGCGGTTGCGCGCACAAACGAGTGTACGAAACTGCAGGAGACAAAGTAAATACGGACGACGGTTTCCAGCGAGAGCCCAAGCGAATCTGGGGTTGGCCCCACTGACGGTCGTTGAGGAGCAGGAGAGAGAATAGGCGGAGATGGAGCCCGTGTGTTGCAGATGCCAGTCCTTGGCAGCAGCTTACGTAAGTGGGTTGGTGGTATATTTCCCTCGCAACGGCCTTTGCTTCTGCAACTCGTCCTTTTCCCCGTCCTCCATACCCGCCTTGGGCACCGACATTCCTTTGGATTACGATCCCTCAGTCTCTCTTTCTCTCTCGACGCTGAATCGGACGTACTTTCTCTACAATGGCAGCAACTAAACTTTTCCAGTTGATCGCTTTTACTGCTCTCGCACTCATTGCCTCGAGTTACGGCCCCACTCCCGTCAATGCCCTTTCTACCCCTCACATTCACGGCCGCCACCATGGTGTCGCTGATTCGATGAAGAGGAATAATGTGCTCAAGCGCGACACCGCCAAGCGCTGCAAGCCCCGTCCCTCTTCGTCTATTGCCTCCGCTGCTCCCACTACCTCCGCATCCCCAGCACCAGCTCCCACTACCTCTTCTCCTGCTCCCGAGCCTACTACTACTACCAAAGCTGCGACCACCACCCAATCCAGCTCCAGCTCCGGCTCAACCAGTTCTTCTTCCTCGGGAACATCCACAACTCCCAAGGGCATTACCGTGAACGGCAGCTCCAAGTTGGCCATGGCCTGGCCCAACGGCGACTCTACCGATTTCGCCAAGTTCTCTACGAACGTTCAAGCGTACGTATCCAAGGCGTTTTCGACGATCATATAATTTACTGATCTTATCCCCCAGTTACTACACATGGAGTGAAAGCTGTGTCTCCACCGATGGTGGTGTTCCTTGCATGCGCATGTTGTGGAACAACGCTGCGGACAAAGTTGCCGCCTTTAAGAAGGCTACCAGCGGTGGTCCCGTCACTGGTAAGAACATTATCCTCGGTTTCAATGAGTATGTGTAGCTCCATTTTTATCATGATTCCCACGACTGATTACCCTGAAAAAAGGGTTAATGAGCCCGGTCAAGCAAACATGTCCCCTGAAGATGCTTGTGCCACCTGGAAGGATGCTATTCAACCTCTCGCTGCCAAGGGATACACCCTCGGTGCTCCTTGCAGCAGCGGTAACCCTAACGGTATTACCTGGATGAAGAAGTTCTTCGAGTGCTGCGCAGACTGCACCATTGACTTCATGACTGTCCACTGGTACGATATTGACCTCGACAACTTCAAGAGCTGGGTCCAGCAATGGCACGATGACTTCGGTAACCGTGATGTCATGGTCACCGAATTCGCTGTTCAGGTACGTTCCTTAATTTTACGAAACCAAATTTCGGCATTCATGTATTTCAATCTTTTAGAACTTCAACGGTGGCGCCCAGAGGGATTTGGGCTTCATTATGAACTTCCACAAGGAAGCCGCTGCCTGGGCCAAAACACAACCCTGGTTGAAGGCTCTCGCTCCCTTCGGTATGAAAGTTCTTTCTTCGAAAGACGACATTTGCTGACAAACATTTGTAGGTGTCATGCGCGACATGCAGGGTGTCAACACTGCCAACCAGCTCATGAACAGCGACGGCTCTTTGACTGATCTTGCCTGGCAGATCTACAACGAATACTAAATGTATTCCACACGGGTTTTACCCTAAGAACGTTTCCTCTATACCCTAAATTCTTGTGATTCATTCTGCGGGACCGTGGAGCGGCTGGTCAGGTTGATTCGTCTGGTGTCTCGTGGTGTCTGCACATCTAGGGCTGTGCTTCTAGTATCCCTAATTCCATTCTACTATCTCACAGCTTTTGTTAGTCGGTTGAAGCTTAGATTGCGAGGTGTTGAATATATTGTGCTCTCTTTGTAGCTTGACAGTTTTAGCGCCGCGTGTGTTTGTGAACGATTGCTTCGATTTGCTTGAACTTCATCGACGTCACACGTTGTGCGTCGGTCTCAGTGTCCGATATTCGATTGTTTCATGATCTGGTCCCACGATGTTCTGCTCGTAAATCATGCTCACACTCACTTGCTACCGTTTGGAATGATACCGCCATGTCAGTAAAGCTTTCCCCAACGATCAAGCACCTCTTGACTTTGAAGAATCCTAACGTTCCCCCCGCACCTTCCCTCTCGAAGCTGTATGGCGTTTTGAAGTCAACGTACAATGACGCAAGACAGAAACAAGCTGACCAAGGGGTGGTTGACCCTGACGGTACGTGTATCAAGTAGGGAAAGTTGGTGAGATGCTGACTGATTGTTCGGTGTACTAGACATCTTCCCTGTTGACCGCAAATTCGCCGACATCCATAGGCCATCTCTACCAGTTCACGACACGAGCTGACCCAGAAGTTGCATCCACGAGATTGGCCGTTTCTGAAGCCGTGGGTAAGGCCGCTCTGATACGAGAGGCTGCTCTAAAGAGTACCATCTTCGTCGGTGTTCCGAGGGTAAGTCCTACACAGGGATTTCTGATCCAAAGATAGACCTTTTGATTGATTGGTCATTTTTTCCGAACAGACCATTCTTTCGCTTGCAGGGCTGCATGCCGTTCTCGAAGATGATGTGAAAGCGGGTTTACGGACAGAGACAAAGAGGTTTGTATTGCACTTTCATCTCAGTTATGAGTCATTGTGCGAATATGAAAAGTTGGTGCATGTATACTGACGTCAATCCAATTCAATCAGGCGGCCCACCCGTGAAAATATCGATGAGATTCAAGCGAGAGGGAAAGCATTGTGGACTTCTATCTATACGCCTCACGCGGAGAAACTACACGACAAGCTTGGTGCCTATCACCCAGACTTCATAGGTACGTGTTCTTCCTTCCGTTTCCCTTCTCCACTTCGATCTGTGGTACAGCACTTCTTGGATTCTGTCGACCTTTCTCCGCTGGTCCAATTCAACGGCACGGTGCACATCATTCCGTGTCGTCGCGTAAAGTCTATCACGGGCTTCTCATTGTCCTTCATAGAAACCATTCAATCGATTACTGACACCACTTTAAGAATTTATTATACAAGCATACGGATCGGTCTTGGCCCCCATGCCCGGAGGGGAAAGTGAACAAGGTAATCTCAGTAGAGCCCTAGGTTCGGTCGTAGGTATCGCTTGTCTCCGAGCGGAGGGTGGCGTAAGCCCTCAGCTGGTCAGCCATGTCTTCGGTCTGTTGAAGGCACGCGACGTCAAGGGATTGTCGGAAGAAGATTACTGGCTGGCTAGTGATGAAGGAACTGAATGGGTCATTCGTACCGTAGACCAGATCTTGGATGTGGTTAAGCCGGAGCTCGGACAGAACGACCAAGTCACGGCGAAATTATGAAGTAGACTCTTACGTCTTGTCCTAGGATTTGTAGAGGACAGGGAAGGTTTAAATGAATGGATTATTTGGACTCGGATTTTGCCCACCGGAACACAGTGCCCTTTCTCAGAGTCAGACTAGCCGCTCGACGGTGCGCTTGATATAGGCATGGCCGGTTGACCAGGAACGTACAGGGGGGAAGCAACATTGCATCGCTTTACTGTTTGTCTCACGATCTAGCGGAAAATTCTAGCTTCGAACTTGCATTGAGGCGGGAAGAAACTATTGTACACAGATATACATGCGGAACTAGCGAGGCACTACCAATATTACATTTTAGCATCCGCGAGCAATTAGGTCAATAAAATCAATAGAAAAAATAATGATCGAGGAGCGTGTTCAGAAGGTTCAGAGCCCAAATGCCATCACAAACCGGTACAGCATAGCTGTCACAGTCACAGTGTCCATGAGAGGAGGGTGCATCTGGAGATTTACAATGAGGCGATCTGACCGAGAACCAGGGATGTTTACTCACAACAATACCTGCACCGGCGGAACGGCAGAAGTGCAGTTCCCCATATACGTCGCCGAGATTGTAGCGAACTGGGCGGACGGGGCGATAGAAAGCGATCACGTTGCTGTTGTGGTCTTCGAGCTAAGGGGAATGCGTGTGTTATTTTTCATTTTAGTTTAAAAAATACAATAAAAATGGGATACATACAACTATATCAGCATACTGGTTGCCACTCGGTCGCCATCGGTACTGATATCCATCAGGGCCGTTGAAGACCCGGTAGTCTGGCTACAGCCAATTTAAGCAATTTAAAATGTTTCTGAGTGACGTCAAGGCGTACAGGAGAACCAGGTTGGTGGCGAACAAGGTCAGACATGGGAAGTGTACTCTAGATGCCGGCGGTCAGCCAAAAGAGAGTCAAAGTGAAAATGAAGATGGAGCAGACCTTGCCAATGACGGCTCGGCCAAGTCCACCATTGGAAGCCCATTCAAGCTTCGCGACCCGATCCTCCTTGTTGGCTCGGATCGCGCGCCATAGTGTCGTTACGCTGTTCCCTTGAGCGTTGTTTTCTGTCTGAAATTAAAAAATTGTAAGACGCCGGAGGACAATGTCGGTGGGGGACATGTGCATCGTACCTGGAACCGATAGAGGACACCGTAACTACTGAACAGTTGACTTTGTCGGGGATCTTGATTGGTCCAAGACAGTATCTCATTAGCGGCGTTGGACATATCGGTGTTGGATACTTTGTAGTGAGAGTCGATGTCGGCGAGGACAAGTGCCGGTTGGTTGAGCTGGAAGAAATTTGAGGATGCAGCAAAGACTCTTATATCATGGAAAAATCTGGGATATCCGTTGATGGTGATTTTCGATCGGGAACGTGTACTCGGTGACACATAGAGTAATGAATACAAAGTATTCAACGTGGGCGTGAAGAAGGATACGATTCATGATCTTGACAGACCGAGCCTTGTTCAGTGGAGTGGAGGTCCGATGCTGCATGCAGAATCTGCCATCTGCTAGGAAAATCGAGGAACACGAGGAGGAGTAAGCGCTGTCGTATTCCATGAGATTTACAGGAAAAGACTGAGACGCGGCAGGGTAGGTCAAACCATTTTTGCACACCTGAACAAAATCGAAGATGACATTTGTCCACAAGGGCTCCTCGGATGGTATTATTGGCAGGGAAGACTACAAGCGACGGCATTCGTTGCAGATGGCGCTGCGGAGGCGAATGCCATGTAGAAACAAAACAAATCCATTTCGAGTTCTTTTCCAGGCATTTCGCTGGTTATGCCCCCTCAGGCGTCCACGCCTGCACGAGGTAAGAAGACATCTTGATAAGGCAGCTCAGACGCAAGGCATGGGATCGACAAGGGAATAGTACCCGAATACTGCCAGGTGCTTCCCGGATGAGTGGTTCAGCTGGACACAGCGTGGATAAGGCGTGTCTAAGCTGCCATACGCAGTACAAAGGGTGAAGGAGATAAGGTAGGTTTGACCAAGACAGTTCATCTTCGACCGGTAGTCGTGTCGTCTTTGAGTTCAACTTTGCGTAAGACGTCGAGCCCCTGTGGAGGCCCATGTGGGACAAAACGGTCGTGGTGACCACGCCAAGTTGTATTCCGTTAAGGAAACTCTGGCCAGCAGTGATGGAGAGTTCAATAAGAGAGAGTTACTCGACCGCTCAACAAACCCTTCAACTGCCGAATTGGTATAACCCTTCTAGTACTCAGGCTATATTCTGATGCTTACGCAAAGTGCAACTTTGTTCCCTTGAACCTTATACTCTCCCGACAAGGCGTTCATCAGTGAGCTCATTGCCGCCCGGGACACATTGTACATGTACGAAAGTTACGAAGCCTACCAATGACCGCTACAGTGTTGTGTAACGCGATTCATCGGATTCAGTACTTGTAAACAGTCATGGAGACCAATGGCCACGGATTATTGTGATAAGTAGTATACAAACCAAGGACACCAGGCACGTCTATGGGCACCTGAAGGTCGTGCATGAGCAGCATAATGAGCTCCGGACTGAGAAACTGTATGTACATTGGGCGATAATCAATCATCTTGAGTGGACACGCCTCTCGAATTGCACATGAACAGACGCACAATGAAGAATTCTAAGTCGGAGATTCGGCCTACGGCACGACCTTCACCCCCAGTGTCCTAGCAGTTCCAACAACTGTGCTGGCAATAGCTTCCAGCCGAAGGTGCTTCAGATGTTCATCTGTCGCTTTAATTTTGGCAATTTCGTACACGTGTTTGAGGCTAACAGTGCCAACAAACTCGTGTCCAGGTTTTCCGGTACCTTTCTCGATGCCTGCGGCTTTTTTCAAGAAATAGGATGTCGGAGGTGTCTTGGTAATAAACGTAAAGGAGCGATCAGGTTGCACGGTAATGAGAGTTGGTGTTGGAACGCCGGGTTCTATATGCGCTGTACGTGCGTTGAATTCTTTACAGAAGTCCATGGATTTGACACCGCGAGCACCGAGAGCAGGGCCAACGGGTGGTGTGGGTGCCGCTTTCCCTGCTGATATCAATATCCTCTGGAGACACGTATGAGAGCGTATGTCTAGCAGCGGAAACGCGGTTTACAAAACACTTACAACAATTTGGGCTTTCGCCTGCATAGCACCCTTTGACATTGTAGCAGAGTCCTTGAAGAGATGAGAGCAGCGTTGCTAAGTGTGGAAGCTTTGAATTCCACGACCAAAAGAGTAAATGGAAGTCGCCAGGAGCAAGACCAGTTCAAGGAAGAGTGCCAGTGAGTGCTTGTATTTTGGTTTCCGACAGGCTGGAATGGGCGCCTAGATGTGATCGGCTCCCTTCCTCAACTACATATGCCTTTTCGGGACGCTTACGAGTTCCAGCACAGCATCGTCCAAGTTGCAGTGGTAACGACGTGTTCAACAACAGTGACTTGCTCTATTCTATACGGTCGCCATGAGAGCATTCACTATTATTCTTGCTTTTGTTTCTGCAGCTCTCGCAAACCCTCTCTTGTTTGCAGACTCTCAACAAACCCCTCTTGGTAACCAACAAACAACATATCCCGGGTTTGATGTTGACCTCAATGAGCGTCGCCTAATTCAATTGGAGGGCCAGCAACCTGTCTGGCTTACAGAACTTGACAAGGTGCACTATTCCTGAAACTGCCTTTTGCTGTTCGGAATTCTGATTCATATCTGATTCGTATCTTCGTAGATAAATCTGAAGGCTCAGGGTGTCGGCTTCTTCGATATGTGATTCCTTTCTATTTCTCGCATTCGTCTGCCATTTTGAGCTCGTTATTCTCTGATCGGTAGCACAGATACCCCTTCCCTTGGCCTCGCGAACAGCCTTCGCTCTGATTTGAAGCGTATGTACTTCGTTGCCAGCTCACGGCGATCCTATTATGACAACGTTTCTCAGCACAATTCCCTACACCTAATGCATCTGACCTCGTTATCCCCGTAATCAAGACCTTGTCCTCCGACGGTCCGATCCAGAATCTTAAAGATTTTACCAGTTTCAGGACTCGATGTACGTCTTATTCCATTTGAGCTGAAGTGTTCTCAGTGGCTGACCCAATTCTAGACTATCGCAGTGACGTAAATTACTTTCACTTTGAAATATGCTTGCGTGTTGTTTATGTTGACTATTCATTGTCTTTCTCCCACAGACAGGCCGACAAAGCCAGCAATGGTTGCTATCGAAGATTTCCGAGGTAACGTAAATTCTTATTCCGCCGCCGCTCTCGCTAATCCTTCCTGGTAGATCACGTCTCTACATGCCCCCAAGTCCCTTCAGAAGCAGATTTCTATTAACGAGTTCTCGCATCCGTGGGGCCAGAATTCTATTGTGCGTGCCCTCCACCCTTTTTTTGCCCTCCCCAGTTACGAGAAGTTCTGTATCAGATTGTCAGAATCAACGGTTCGTCCGCCACTGATGATAGTATAGTCATTGTCGGCGCTCACCAGGACAGGTACGCCCCAATCCTGAAAAGTTATGACTGCTCCAACTGACTGTCAACACATGTCTTCCATAGTACAAACATGTGGCCCTTCCTCCCCGCACCTGGTCCGTTCTTCTTCTTCTCCCTATCAGCGGTTGGGTGCTAACCCTCGTGGTAAGGTGCTGATGATGATGGATCTGGCACCGTGACCATTCTTGAGAGTTACCGTGCATTGATAGCTGCCAACTACCGCCCTACTAAGTCAGTCGAATTCCACTGGTACTCGGCAGAAGTGAGTGGTAGGGTTCTACGTACCTGTTTCATTTTCTGACGAGAAACTCTCGCGTCTGTTAGGAGGGCGGCTTGCTGGGAAGTGCCGCTGTTGCACAGGCATACGAAGCTCGCTCCGCCAACGTTTACGCCATGAGCCAGGTACACGGTTCCACCGAGCGCAATACCGGTCATTATCTAATTATTCATCTAGTTTGACATGACGGCCTGGGTAAAGAAGGGCACAAGAGAAGAGGCTGGTGTTATCACGGACTACGTGGATCTTAGGTATGCTCGATTATTGCCGGATATGTAGACAACCTTTGCTCATGCTTTGCATTGCATTTCGCTAGCTTGACGGAATTCCATAAGCAACTCATTGATGAGTATCTGGACATTCCTTGGGTCGAGACCAAATGCGGTTACGGCTGTAGTGACCAGTAAGCTTGTTTTCCCTGGTCCTCGGATATTACTCAACCGAAACCCTTCATTTGTGTAGTGCCTCGTGGAACAAGGCCAAGTACCCTAGTGTTTTTACCATTGGTAAGCCATTGATCTGTCTGACTCTTCCTGTCAAACTAACTCCGTTTTTTGCAGAGAGCGCGTTTGAAAATCATAGCCCCAACATTCACAGTACCAAGGAGTAAGTGCCTATTTATTCAAACGTGTTCCATGATGATTCACCGTTTGACCTCCACAGCACCTACGATTATTCTGACGAGTTTAGCTTCTCACATATGTTGGAGTTCAGCAAGCTCGCAGTGGCCTTCGTCATCGAACTTGCTGGCTGGTCCAAGGAATGAGCGCACGGCGCACGGCGCAGAACACTACGGCTCCTATCAGATCGATTTCCCGGGCCATGTATTTTGACACTTGTTATGAGCTCCTAATGACCCTTACCGGAAAGATATCGCATGTCAGATACATTGTTATAGTCCCCGGAATACACCTATCCTACATAGACCTCCCTTGCCTGTGTCTCGGGTCCCCACTACAAATATCCCAACACGAGACAGAAATGTCGCCATACGCCATAACAACATCACCGGATAGTACAGTGTGTACAGCGGCTTTCTCGTGCTTACGGGTAAGTTTTAAGATGACCTTCTGTTGGAACAAAGGTTACGTTAGCTGTTTAGTTCAATGCTTTGAGGCGCCTCAAATAGAAGAACGTACATCAACCTTCCTGATGTCCCAGACGCAGACGGCACCATCGCCATACCCACGTGCATAATGGTACCCTTCTACGGAACCCTTGTGGAAGAATCGTCCAGGCCGTTTATTCAGGTTCTTGCTGGGTTCGCGATAGCCGAAATCCAAACAAGGTTTCCGACTAAACCCACCTTTACGCGTGTCGTAGAGCGCAATTTGACTATCGAGATGGTCCAGCTGACACAAATGAATGGTACGTCTCATTGTAATTTAGTAAACACCGACATACCTCAAGGGAGACAAGTGACTCATTAGAAGAATTCACATGGATTTGAACGAGCGGATTAGAGAGATTATCCCACCCCCGAATGTGGCCAGATGGTAAATGTGTCGTATGTATCCGTTTCCCCCCACCGGAAAACAGCAGATCATCCTGAGCGCGGAAAGCAATGGCTTGCACCTCCGTTGGATATGATGCAGCCACTTCCCTTGATTTACCCTGATACCCCTCCTCTACGGACGTTATTGTCCACAAACGTATGCTTCGGTCTTGACCACCTGACAGAAACTGCATGCGATCGCCTCGCAAAGAGCACAGCGCTGTTATTCCTCTAGACGGCCGTGCAAATCCCGAGGAGTTACTTTCATTTACTTTGCCGAAACCTCGATGAAGGATATCAATACGTCTAGGCTGCCTCTCAGTTTAGCACAAGACTGTTAATTAATGTTGGAATATGAGTATTACTTACTTTCGTTTCATCTATGGGTACCAGCGAAACCTTAGGATTGTTAGGACCAGCGTCATACCCGAGAACAACAATGCGATCGTTCACAAGACATGCATCAGAAACTAAACGAGTTTCTTCACAGGGTAAAGAATGACCCCTCATTCTCAGCCTGTGGAACGTTAGATTAATCTGAACAATCATCGGCATACGTATACATACCAATCGCGACGGTTGAGAAACTGAACATCTGCGCGCATGTAAACACATGCTAAAGGTAAGGTAGTATCCGAAGGTAGAAGGAGACGGCGAGCGCGGGCATGATTAGGTTTTGGGAGTCTGACAATGAGGCCCTGTTCACTTGCCAAACGCTCCTGGGCATAATGAGAAAGCATAGGATCCGAGTCCGAGGAAGACGCTGAATCGGAAGTTTCAGAACCACTGTATCTGCCTGAAGACGCGGATAGTGCTCTCTTTCGAAGAGATGGTTGAGAATGCGAACTTTGAGCTGGTTTGCGCCGCACCGGTGAAAGATCATCAGATGATTCTCCATCGGAACCAGAAGTTGGGCTATGTATGACACGAGTCGGACGTACGCGTACACGCTTGGTCGGTACGATTTCTTGGTCGCTACTGCTAGACTCTCGGGACGGCCTTTTACCTGATAACCTTCGTATTTTCTGAGGTCTTATATCTTGATGATGGCTGACAGTATAAGAGGTATTCGCCGCCTTAGCCTTGTTCACAGTGTTGATGGGATTTAGAGGTGAACCGACTCGCAAAGAAAGACTGAGCGCATCCGTAGACGGGAGTTTACCCTCGCGTTCCAATTTGGACAGTGCTTTTCGAGAAGGTTCGCCTGCTGATAGGAGATCAGCGCCATAGTTTTCAAGGTCCGAGTCTTGAAGCGATGGATTGTGTCTTGGAGAGCCAGTTTTAAAAACTTCTTCGTCTGGATTTGACGAGTCACTTTCCGAGTCCGTCTCCTCCGAGTCGTTTTCGGTGCTAGGAGTTGCTTCCGGGATAGCTACATGACCGTTACAATTGCTTGACACATAGCTTCCGTGGGTATCAGGCACCGGATTGGTGCCTTCGGCTTTCAACCTTTCCCCAGGGAGTGGAGCCTCTTGTCGTCTATCATCTGCAACTTCATCTAGACAGATAGGATCGTCTAGCAGCCCTGTCCCCGACAAGTGTGATCCAGTACCGGCTGGAAGAGAATGCCATCGGCGTTTTGGAGAAACTGATTCCTTATAGGATCCATCGCTATAAATATTGAACGAGATATGGTAATCCGGCTGCTAATATACGATTAAGAGATACTTGCCATTGGATCAGTTGATCAGTCTCTCCATCTTCGGCGATTTCATGATCTAGAATCCTAAGGTCAGAGGAGTAGGTGAGAGTCACACGATAACATGATTATATGGCGTACCACTCAAATATAACACCATCCGGTCTACAGAGAATTGGTTAATTCAATCCTGAATAGATGGAAGAAACCCGACTCGGAAGAACCCACAATACTCTTGGCGTTCCGACAAGTCTTTTCCCAGAGTTTTTCAGTTCTCGGGATTTAGGGATAATGTAAACTTTCCATAATTCAGTGTTAGATATTCCTTTTGGGGGATTTAAACGTTCAACTCCACGGGTCTGACGTGAAGGAACACTAGCAGGACTTGCAGTACGGTATTTCTCTTCTTTCTTGATCGCCTGTGCAAGTCCACTGTATCTACGCATTCAGGAAACTTAGATATGTGACGTCAGTGATGAGTTCCAAGTATGTGTTTAGTTGGTTTGTGAGAAGTATGGTTGTAAACGTGAATGGGGGGTTGGTAATAGTACCTTTTGGATGTCGAAAAACTAGAGCGAGACGGCCGCCACGCCAGACCACGCCGTTAGAAAGCCGTGTGAATTTTCTACTAGCGACCTGTCACATCCCCACCCTCCACTTGACCTAGCTCATTGACACAGGGTCATTATTGCAGATGCTGCAATCAACTCAGAACATAAAACAAAACTTACGGATCGATAATATGACCACCGTAGACAGCTCGTTTGAGACATTATTATTCTAATGTATATATAAGCACCATATACACCATATAATACCTCGCTCCACAAGAGCTGTGGCGGTTCTAATCTCTCTCCATTAATCATCTCCTCGAAATATAAAAATGACTATCTTTAACGATATCTGACACACTTTGTGGTGGTCGCACCATGACGTTACCATAATTGGCAAGGGGATGTCTAAATTGAGCGAAATTCCATATTAATATGGTACAGGGACAGTATATTACATATTATACGCTTGTGATGTAGGGCCACCTGTATAGAAACGAATCAATGGCGATAATTACACTCTTGTATAGCCTCTTATATTCAGAATATTCTTGAAAAAGGGTCTGCGCACGCTGGCGAAAGATATTCTACAGGACTTGCCTTTTATATCCCATCGGCTTGTGCACGGATGACGAAATTGTGAACGCTTCTCTCGAACCCGAGTCTTCGTTACTCACTTGCTCTGCATAATAACTCGCCCTAGATTTGACATCGATGGATAGAGCAAGACGGAGGCAGGATGCTGACAGAGCCTATGATGTACAAGTCAAGGCGGGTACTGAAGGCGCTCTAAGGTACACTGCACTAGGAATAGGGTTGGCAATCATGGGCCATTATACTTGGCCGTTGTTCAGGTATTACTTCGAGAATCGATTGGAATATCAGCTAATGGACGATCTTAGACGTCAGACACTCGCTTTCAAAGGATTTCTAGTTTCAGGCTGTTCGTTCTGATTACTATCCACGACTGGTGCCCCAACTAACACATTCTCTCCTAAGTCACAGTATTTGGCCTTGTGGTGTATGCAGAGAATGCGTTGCAATCCCTCGAATCAGAACAACGTTTAGTTGAGTCTGCAATCCGACGAGAGGCACGGTTAGAACTAAGCCGTCGTGGCCTGGTGCCTACCGAAACGGCCATTGCGAAATGGAGAGCGGAGAAAATGTCTCAACGAACTCAAGAGGCATCAGAAGTGCCATCAGGATCTCAGCAACCTCGTCACGAGTAGACGACATAGACCTGTTAGCATCGTGACCGATTGTAGTCATAGTTCTACAGGATTAAATTTATGCGATTGCATTGAAGGTAAAAAAGCAGGATGCGTGACAACGACAAGACTAATTACAGTGTCCATGTATGAAAGTGCGATCAATTCCTGAGCCAAATATATAGAGATATTGCGATGAGAAAGAAATCCAGTCCATTATTGATGAGATCATTAGTACTGCCAATTTCCGTCAGAGACTGAAGCCGGATATCCATGAGGGAGATATTGTGAAGGGGGTCGGGGTAACGGTCCAGGGTAATTGGTCTGATTGACACTAACAGACGGGTATGGTACACTGACCATCTCATGTTGGCTATGTTGCGGTAGAGCTGGCGGTGGAGGTGGTGGCGGTAGGTTCTGGAATTGATGTTGGTAATTCACAGGTGGTGCCGGAAGGCTAGGACGGCGCGTGGGCTTGGGTTGAGGTGCCATCGAAGGAGGTGGGCCAATAGGAGATATCGATTGGTTATTCTGCGGAAACGAACTTGTGGGCAGGTTCATTGCAGATGGCAAAGGAGGAGGAGGACCTGGCACGGGATGCTGCGTTGCGTATTGATTCGCAGTTGTGTTAGGTAATGGTGGTGGCGGAGGTATCTGACCGTTGAAGGAAGACGCAGCAGAGAATCCTGTTGGAGTTGTCGGGCTGTGTGAGATACCACTGCCAGAAGGTGGAATCGGCAGAGTAGACTGCCGCCTTTGCGATGGTTGAGGTAACGGTCTAGAGCCGTTTGGTCCTTGGGTTGGACTGTCAATCAGCGGAGGAGGCGGAGGCACTTGTGTATGCGGTGGTGTTGGTGGTTGTCCGGGTATATGATCCATGGGTACAGAATGCGAATGTTGAGGTGGGGGAGGAGGGACCGGAGAATGATGCGAGGGTGGCATAGAAGGAGGAGCAGACATTGATGGATGAGGATGGGGAGGTATGTTTTGCTGACCTAAAGGAGGGTTTAATGCTGTATTAGGAGGAGTGTATTGCTGATATTGATAAGCAGGTTGCGTCGGTGGTAAACTTTGGTAGGACGAGGAATGATGCAGAGGGGGGGCATACTGAGAAGGTGCTGGTTGATGCACTAGAGCCTGAGAGAAACTAGAAGATGGCATGGGAGGCATCCCGTAACCAGTAGGTGTGCTCGAAATCTGAGATCCATAGCCTGCCGGAGCCCCTGTAGGAGCCGGTGGGACGAAGCCTGATGGCTGAGATGTGATGGGCATAAAGCCGGATGGTGCAGGTGTAGGAATTGGCATGAAACCAGATGAGGATGGTGGTAGGCTATATCTAGGCTGTCGTGCAGGTGGAAGATAGGGAGCACTAGAAGATTCGTATGGGGCTTGATAAGGGCCTGTAGGGGTGGGTGTGACGAAGGACGAAGAAGAGTCGTAAGAGTATATTGAAGCACTTTCTGAATAAGAGGTCTGATCATAACCATATGACGACTGAGGATATTGTCCTTGTGGATCTACAAAGCCAATTGAAGAGGATGGTCGGGGTAGATGACTGCCGCCAACAGGCTGCAGTACAAATCAGCCGTAGTTCAACTAAGTGGGAAAAGGTCAACGCACCGGGAAGCTCACCCTACGGTGTGAATCGTTTACTCCAAATTGCGCAAATTCATTCGTCATTGAGTCTACTGAATTCGAATGATTCGAGAGTACAGAGTGATGGGAACGTGACGTCTCGTACGGTGGAACGTAGAGATCGAGTGTGGCCATAGAGTTGGAAGAACGTAGAGAGGCCGGAATAGGATCACGGTTTAAATCATTAGCACTGGTAGACGGGATGCGAGACAACCGGTGGTCTGGTGGGGGAGAACCGCCAGAGGGCACGAAGGAACCAGGACCTCCATAATTTTTCTTTGCTTTCGGTTTTTGTGTCGATTTCTTGACAGGGGCAGGTTCCTAAGGTTGACAGTTAAATATGCATCCACGATTATAGCGAACAGACTCTTACATTAGACCAAAACGTCAATTCCAAATAAACCTCGCCGCTGTATTTGTCCTTGTGCATGAGCGTAAACCATTCTTAAATTGCATATTAACAAGAATACACGCTTTGCGAAGGACTGGACTCACCATCTGTCTCTCCTTTTGTAAGGACTTCCGTTAGATCAACCCTAGGTCTCCCCAATTAGGTCGGGCTCCCTGATGTCCTCCGCATAGCAAGCAATGCCCATGTATTTTCCTCCATGAATGGTCGGAGGACCCTTCTCTTTCTTTGGCGGTGGTGGGGGAGGAGTGCCATCGGATGTCATTGCAACAGGCTCTGGCTCCGTACCCTCATACAGTGTGAATCGGATTTCCTCATCCCACTCAGGATGTTGTCCGCCACGCTTGATGGCCTTAGTTCTTCGCTTCTCACCATTGAGAGATACTGTGCAATATGGATCTTGTTTTCCTATGTGCCGTTTATTTGGCAGGTTCCTCTAATACGTTGTGGAAATGAGAGGCGCGAACAGGGGGAACCACGAGCTAGATGTACACACCGCTTTCAAGATCACGACGATGAGGGTCCCAATATCTCTAGGTGTAGAAGACATTGAAAGAGTGGAATAGATGATGGAGGTTCGAATCAACAGGTGTTCTTATACTAGCGGTCTCATTGAAACAGTGCACACTCGAGTGCCGCAGCCACAAATGTCAACCATTCGGTCCATTCCAGGCGCCAAGCATCTGCATCAGGCGCTTTGCAAATAATCAAACTTGAACAAACTCTACCTGGAAACAAAATAATATTTCACTACGAACACGTTCTCACATTACAGTACTGCCTGCCACAGATCGCAGTGATACCAATAATTATAACACTCTGAGCTGTCCTTCCTACTAGAATCGCCACACTCCATCATGATCTTACTGTCCTGGGACATACGGCTTTCCATCCTTGAATATAAGGTGAGGCTTTCGACTCGCTAAATCCAACAGCATTTCTGCAAAGTAACTGTTTGCCCAGGCAAACCACGGACGAGTATAACTTGTATCGTAGATGGAGACGGACTCATGAATTAGGCCAAGGCCATTTGTATTCTGATAGCATACGTCAGATTTGGAAATCTTCCAAAGGTAAATGAACATCTGACGCACGTTTGCAATCAGATACAAGGAAGTCAAAATGTCTTGGTCATCGTCCGTGCCAAAGATCGCAGAAATGTGTGACATTGGCCTGTGTGGTATGTATGAGAGTTAAATTTGACTCGATCCAATGTTTGTTTGAACATACCATGGGTGCCATGCATCGACATGAGGACCGCTATCCGAATCATAAGCCATGTCTTTCCTAAAAGTAAGAGTGTAACTCACCCAACCCCATTAAATTTCTTGGTGGCTGCAAAGTAGGGGTTTCCGCGGGAAAGCAAGAGTTTGCGAGTTGCCACATATGCAGGATGATGTTTGTCGAGGAACCCGAGGTAAGGCAGAGATAGCAAGGACTATGTCGATCAGGTGAGGACATAAATTTCATATTATGAAATTGGTTCGGGGATACGTACTGGGACGTTAGCGTCGTCCATGACATATCGCCCTCCAAAACCTGACAAGGTTTGTTTAGCATTTGACAGCTTCCTTTAGCATGCGACATACCGTTGGTCTCATAGGCAAAAATATTGTTGACGATAGTAGAATTCCAAATAGCATTCTGGATCCGCAAACTGTACTGCCTAGCGAGTTGACTGACGTTTCTCAATTGTTGTGTGGAGTCGAGGACTTCAGCCAAATGGGTCAACTCGACGCTCAGCATAGCATTTGCTGGAGTGAGGAATGCTGGAGGTGGATTGTGATGAGAATGACCGACACACTCGGAACTTAAATACATACCGAATGTACTAAGATCATCCGAAGGGCGATGATGAGTCCCAACAAGACCCGTATAGGCCTTTGGCTCTCCGATACCTGCGTTCGGTACAGCAGGAGACAAAGCGCCATTTCCACCGGTCCAACTATAGAACGAAACGAGGTTGAAGTTCTCGTCAAACGTAGCCTGCGATTGTTCGTCAATCACTCGGAAGATCTGGCCTGACAGCGGATTTCCCTAGATCGACTCTGTGAGCTCATAATTTGGTTGCCTGGCATGCGTTCTTACAGTTGTCGTTTATGAAAGATGAATCTTTGGTGGCTTCGTAATAGGATCTTGACAATTTCAAAAAGCCACAGAGCGAGTCAAGCTCGTACTATGACAAGGTAGACTTAGTTATATCCTCGAAGCATATACAAGGAAAGTCAATACCTTGCATTCGAAGACGATCTGGTTGTTGACCGGTCTGTATAAATAGATAAGTATATACGTTGCTAGGCAATTCAAAAGAATTGAGATTATGAAACTCACGGATTCACAGTCACGCCATCCGCCCAATCATTGTGGGAAGTTGGTAAACCGCTTTCTGGAGGTGGTTGGAAAGCACCGCAATATGGGAACTGAGAAACATATCGAGCTTCATTGTTAATGACTGCTTTCACCAAAGTGGCTAACTCCTTGTCGGTGGAAAGGAGGGAATGGTAGTGAGCGAACTGATTTGCCGTGTCTCGTAACCATTGTGCTCTATTGAATATTAGACGAGGAATTGGGGGATGCGCTGAAAGTCTCACGTAATGTCCTGAAATATACATCCAAGTCAATAATTACTTTACAGGTCTGTCAACGAGCAAAATAAAACGTACCCCAGTAATGATGAAAGCAAGATTTTGCTGCTATACTTGTGTAGATCATTGAGTTGATGCGCTTGGATATTATGCGTTATTTCTTACCTCATTGAAATATTTTACGGTGGTATCTGGAAACCAAATACTTGTGACAAATTACGTCTCAATCCACAAAGGACTGCGTACCAAGCGTATTTGGGAACGTGTTCTTAAATAAACGAGCGAGATCCGGGTCTTTGAGACGAGCTTTCATGTCATTGATGACTTTCTGTTTGTCAGAACAGTGAACGGCGCGACGCCATGAGTTCTGTCGTTTCAGTTGAAGATATTCTATCAATTACCTCAACTGCCGAGCTGTTGAATGTTCGACAAGCAGGTGCTGGTCTCATATATGGCAAAGCCAGAGGACCAGTGGAACGATTACCCTGCGGAGCCTTGATCATACGTTTACAGAAGCATTCAACCACAAGTATTACATTTGATATTATGCTGGAGTACATACTTGAGAGAAGGTAGTGTAGTCTGGACATTGTGACTGCACGACAGCAGCACTACCCAACAGTACACTGGCCAGTCGAAGTCCGAATTTCATGTTCGACGTATCCCAGGTATGAGATAGCGTAGACCAAGCTTCGTGAAAGGTCTGGAACCAGTTCCCTGTCATCCTAAGCAATGCCTTTATACCCTGTTGACCATCAACGTCTCAACGATGGGAACATCATTCTAAGCGAAGGCGGCGGTCCGTACCCGAATACTGTCAATTAGCCCCGCTCACGAGGAAGAACTCATGCGGACGGCAGAGACGTGAGCACACCCCTGCTGACCTTTCGCGACCTTATGGACGTTCAAGTAGAGAGGAAATTGTCGGACCAGCGCTGACATCATATTGAATACGATCACATGCACACGATCGGAAGCCAAGTATAGAAAGTCATTAGGAATGGGAGGAGATACAAGGGCTAAAGAAGGGTTTCGGACCATATAGAGGGTTATTTCTGTAACAGTGAAGATGGGTTAAAGACGAGTGACAATATGCAAACGAGCGAGCCTCAGCATTACGACGTGTTATAGTACATACAAGCAGCACCACGACCGCTGAGAAAATAATAGATACCTGGCTGAAAACGCAATCCTGGAGCAAAAAGGACGCAGATCACAAAAAGAAACGTTGACGAATGTCATGGAAGAAGCAGTCTGCAATTAAAACAGTGTCCGTGTACTAGAAAGAAACAATCAGCGAGCGTCGTTATAGAATGAGTCAAATTACTCACTGAAAGCCAGATGCAAAAAGCAAGAACTAAGCCCTTCAGGACGAGGGAGTGGATGGAGCAGAAACGAATACATCGCTGGTTGCTGTATTCGGCGATTCATCATGCGAAATATGAAGTTCGGGGACACTGAGCTCATCTTTCTCGGTCGGTGTTGAATCCGACGAAGGAAGAGACGGTACATCTTCGAGGGGTACAAGCGTACCCTTCGGGGTATCGAGCAACTTATCCTTAGGAGTTTCTCTGACTACATTCTCTGGAATCGAAGATATGGCAGGCTTGGCATCATCTTTCTGAGTGTCGGTCGTTACTTCAGTGTCAATGGTGGACTTTACAGAGATGTCTTCGGCCTTGGTATGTGATGTTTCGGCTGAGTTCGGCGATCCTTGACCATCGTCATCATAATCGTCTGCGTTCGACACAGAACTGGTCTCCGTATCTGAGATGCTTCTCGGGCCAGTTCTATAACTTCCATTCGTCCAAAGACTTCTGTCCCTCAATCCGCTCGGAGTACCAGGTCCTACACTGGGGCTTGCGCCGCCCATGCCCGCACTCCAACCACTGGCCTCGCTAGCCCAACTACCTCTCCTGGAACTTCTGGGGCGCAATGCGCGAACACTGGCATCGATGTCGCCATAAGCATCACGTTCTACGTCCAGACGATCATCGTCGCCCTCGCCAAAGACAAAGTGACTAGTGCTATCACCCAAGTACGTCGGATGACTGAAATGCGACAAGGAGTCGTCCGCAATGGAACCCCGACCTGATAAAGCGAGAGCTCCTATTCCATTTCTTGCACCTGGAATGCCAAATGCAGAGGAAGCGAGAGTGAGCATGGATGCATCATCGAGCGGAGGAGAGGATGGTCGAGGGTTATTACGAGGGTGATGAGTTGTATGTTGAGGTGCTTGAAATTGGACAGGATTGTTCTCGCCACGAGACGATGTAGAGCGATGTCCATTAGATGAAGGACGAGAAGATGGTGGCAATGCTGAGAAGGTGATAGACCCTGCGCCGCCTGGGCCACTGGAATGTGTGCGAATGTGTGCACCTAACCGGTGATTCGGCATTGTCGGGGTGGGAGGTGCTTGAGCGATATGTGCGACACCACCAGTCAGATCGACACTAAGTAAAGTGGTTGGTTTCGTACTAGCAGCCATGCTAGCGAAGGTGCGAGGGTCCGATAAATAGGAGGAGGAGGACCTAGACGGTGAGGGTGAAGGTGGTGCACTCGGTGGAATTGGACGAACAGATGCATCTTCGTCGGCTTCGTACACACTGTTGGGAGACCAAACAGATTCCAGAGCACTAGATACACGACGGCGGTCGCCAGACTCGTAGGTCCGCCCGTCGTCGATACTGCTTGCATTGTCTTCCTCGTTCAATGATATAGTATTCGGTTTAAGGCTTGCAACAGTACTAGCAGGACGTGCTTGCTTCCCGTTCTTAATATTTCGTTTCTTGCTCGTCACCGTGGGCAGAGGAGGAACAGGTCCGGAGGAGCGACGCTTTTCCCTGTGAACGGGTGAGCGGGTACCTCCAATGTGTGAAGCATGTAGTGCGTCTGCGTCGGACGCTCTTCTGGCCCTATTACCGACCAAGAGCTTTCGTTGGAACCAGTTGATTATAGGTTTACTCGACTTGCGAGACAGTTTCTTCTGTGCTTCCTGTTGCGAGGCAGCAACGAGTTGTTGGTGCATTGCGTCCGAGACTGTTTTAGGAGCACTTGCAGCAGGTTGGGAACCGCCTTTCTTGCTCTTAACTGATTGATTGACGTCTGACTGGCGTTTAGCAGATTTGTGACCAGAGTCTGCTACTGGTTCCGAGTGCTGAATATTGGTGGGCTGGGGCGACAACGGAGTAGGCATGGTGGTGGTGGTGGTGCTAAAGAGGGAGGAAGAGGGCAACAGGAGGTTGCGGTTTGGCTTTCCGTAAAGAGGCTATAATAGCCGAATACCATGTGTCCGTAATAAGCAACGCCGATCTTAGAGTCCTCTTTCCTTTTCTCTCTACCATGCTCATCCGCACCCTCCCTCGCTTCTATAGACCTTTTTCTTACCCAGAAATACATGCACATTCGCGGTACCAAACCTTTCCTTCACGGAAACTACATAACAATGCTCGGATCGTAGACCCACCAGTCAATGGTGCAAACATCTCTCTTGCGCATCCTCGCGATCCCGGCGCACCGAGACCATCGTCGAATGGGGACAACCAGAATAGTTCTGCTACTTCTGATGCAACTTCCGGACAGCCTTCGAGTCCTTCGAGTTCTCCGTCTTCTCAAGCTAACCCTGAGCCTGAACGCACACCAATACCGGACAACTTCGCTCCTGTGCTTGCGAGCCCCCCGCCGGCACAATCTCTACCTTCGCCAAACCATACCCTCTATGCAAATCCACCATTTAATACCCACAACTTCTTCAGAGTACTGGAGTTATCTTTCCCGACACCTACGGCACGGGCTCTAATGCGAGCAACAAGAGCACTCTTGGTTGACCGTCTTGGCGCTGTGAAGAGAGAAGCTTTGACTGTCAAGGATTTGGAAAGTGTATGTATCATTATTTCAGCGTGATCGTAGCTTTTGCTAGAGTTATCAAATATAGCAAGCGTATTTGTTCCGAGCTGCGTTGTCCGAGCTTCGTACAGAAGTGACCATGCGGACTCGGAATTCGTCTGCGTCCGTGAGGGCTGCTACAGGTGCTCTTCGACGAGAAGTCGACGCGTTGGACGGTCATATGAAAGAAGATTTGGGTACACTGAAGCATGAGTACGTCCAAGAGATAGTACACCTTGTTTATCTCGACAATGTCTTGATATACTTCCGACTCCAGAATCCAAATGGAACTTGACAACCGGAAGAACGAGGCTAGAAATGATCTGAAACGACAAGATATTCAGCATGAGGTATGTTATCTTTTGACTCCCTTTCCACGTGTCTTCAATAGCGTCATTGTCAGGAACTACTCAACAAATCTCTCATCACGATTGGCGAGCTCCGCACCATGATGGAAGAAGCTCGCTGGGATAACATGCGGAATTCCGTTGGTCAGTATGAACGACGTAATGTTTCATAATTGTGATATTGATTCCTCTTCAGCTGCTTTGAGCGCGTTCCTGCTTTTACTTGTTGCTTCGATGGAAATGCTTGTCCCGAAGGCAAATAACAAGCCTCACTCTCCAACTCCCAAACCTGACATCACCGTGCAGCCTGAAGCCGAAGGGCTGCAGAAGATGGATTGGGTTACATGATTATTCCCCGTTCACTTTCATTTCCATGATCTGACCCACCTCACACGAGTAACATCCAACTTTGCATTTTTCACCACATTACCATTTACCCTCAACGAGTCTAGTTGAGCATACACAGTCCTTCTGTATCATTAAATATTCCTTCATTATTCGCTTCCCGTTGCATTATTTAGAGATCGCTGCATATAGGACCACTGCTCATATCGTTACAAATCAAACGTAATTATACCAATACATCACTGTATTCCCTGACCCGAATTGAAAAACTTCCAATCATATCACCGCACCTCGAGCTTGCCCAATTTGTCCGCCAGTGCATCACCTTCGTTTTGCTTTGAGTTCTTTGCGGTAACATTCGAAGCACCGTCCGACTTTGGTGTCACTTCCTCTTCCTCGTCGTCATCCCAATTGTCCTTGATCTTTGCCGCCACATCAGCGGCAGCCTTCTCCTTCCGTTTCTCCTTTCTCTTCTCATTCTTCTTCGCAGATTTACTCTTGGCTGCATCAGACGCAGCGGTTGTAGCCGGCGGAGGAGTCCAGCCTAGGATATGTCCCTTCGGCAGTGTATTCGCGTCCGCTTGAGCTTGTCGTTTGCCTCTAAAGCGACTGACGTCTTCTTGAGGTGTGAAACCAGGTCGGATCTTTATCTGTTTGCGGACACTGAGGGTGGGGAGTGTTCAGGCACAGTCACAAACGAGGTGGAGGATCATGGAGTGAGGCGGGAAGTGGACCCAAGATCAAGATAGTTACTGAGTTAAGGCTTAATCTGAGATGCAAAGAGAGACGTACGTGCCATCTGGCCGACGAGATTCGGGAATTACGCGTTCGAGTGTTTTTGGATCGACTGTGATACCGGCCGTAGATGTTTTGGGAAAGAGATCGGGTTTGGACATGGTGCTATCAGCTATGAGTGATAAAGGGACGGATTCGATTATGACCCTTTATGTTCAAGGGGGAGTGTTGGAACGTGTTCGTGTGCAGGCTGTATGCAGTTGATGTTGGATGTTCCAGACAACAGAGGAACGCCTTGCTTGGTCTCTGATCGCACGTAAGGACGCTTCGATCATTTTGAAATTGATCACTCTCCTCTCAGCTTACCGCCATACTCATCGAATTCATCTGCAGTCACTCAAATTTCCCTTGTTTGCTCGACATCTCGACATACATACACAGGAACTGCGCAAAAGCTCCAAACAACATGCGGTATGCTGTACTCGTAACAGGCCCTGCGGGTGCCGGAAAATCGACATTCTGCTCTTCCTTTGTTACTCATCTCCAAACCTCAAAACGCTCAGGACACTTAGTCAACCTTGACCCCGCAGCCAATAGCGATGCTTTTGAATACGAACCTGCCATTGACATTAGGGACTTAATCAGCCTCGACGATGTCATGAGCGAAATGGACTATGGACCGAACGGCGGCTTGGTGTATTGCTTCGAGTGAGTGAGTGCCTCTTTTCAAACTTTAATCAACCTTTCCTAGTATGCTCGGCTATGTGTATGAAATCCTGAATTTGATTGTTTTCCCATCTCACGTCAGATACCTGCTGCAAAATATGGATTGGTTGGAAGAAGAGCTGGGCGGATACGACGATGACTATCTCATCTTCGATTGCCCAGGACAGATTGAACTCTATACACACCATCCATTCCTCCCTACCCTTGTTCGTAATCTGAGCAGAATGGGTATCCGGACATGCGCCACCTATTTGATCGAATCGCAGTTCATGGAAGACAAATACAAATTCTTCAGGTTCGCGCTCACAACATTCCTTTTATGTTTGTCTGTACTGACGTGCTCTATGCTTGGTTATCCCTATTTTATGCTTTATACTCTGTTTTCCCACTCTCGGGTAGTGGCGTTCTATCAGCTATGTCGGCGATGGTCAATCTTGAAGTCCCGTGGATCAACGTTATGTCCAAAATGGATCTCGTAACGACAAATACAGAAGACTCCGGGAGCGGGAGGAATGGAGTTCGCGCCAAGAAAGATATTGCACGGTGCGTTTGCCTCGTGTATATCAGTGTTACGCTCCGCAGATATTTACGCGGTGGATAACCTTGTCCGAATTGCATATCTCCAGATATTTGGAACCAGATCCTCTTCTTCTCGTGTCTGCTCCAGGCAGCAGGGAAGAAAAGACGGATCGGCACTCGAGGTTTCACGCCTTGAACCAAGCTATCGTACAACTCGTAAGCTTGTTCTCAACACCACAAAAACCGTATAAACCATGCATAAATCTAACTGTAAATTTCACGCTCCGCAGATCGAAGACCACCCACTGGTTTCATTCCTTCCCCTAGACTTGACCAACCCTGATTCAATAGAAATCGTCCTGAGTCATATCGACTATACAATGCAATACGGAGAGGACGAAGAGCCGAAGGAGGTAAGTGGTACTCGATTCGTTCATTATTACCTTTTTGCGCTAGTTCGGTGGCCCCACCAACTGCCCATATACTGCCACGATGCTATGTGACATCGACATGATCTTTCTGACTATGCTCGATTTGTCCCTTTCATAGCCCGTCGACTTGGATGAAGGCGACTTCGCGGACATGGAGTGACGGCCTGTGTATTATTTACGGGTGCCCGGCGGATGTGTCATGGTGTATTTGATCAAAAACTTGTAAGCTTAGAGCAAACTTAGAGAAATGGCGAGGAACCCCTATTCTATATCTCTTCATATAATTATTTCCCGCTAGCAGAAAAACCTCAAGACTTCTTTGAATCTCAAGACCCGAGATCGAATAAGCCTGTATCGGTATTTGGAATGATTGAAATTCAAGATGTACCAAGGAGAGCTAATATGCAAATCATGTGCCGACTCTTGCTGAGCTCGCCTCCGTTGTCATCGCTCCGCTCTGCTCTGCCGCACCTGCTGTCATCCCGTGTGTATCCTCACCAAGTACATTGCCCGCCTAGCCCAATGTCCGAGTACGTAGTCGGACATTTGGAGCATTAGAATGTACGGGGCGCGGGTGGTGTTGACGCTGATTTGATTTTTGTCTTGACATAGAAGGCAATGTCTCTCCAAAGACCTCATTCCGGTGCAAACATGAATGTGTTTGAGGGCCTTCTTACTCCAACTAAACTCGTGCTGCGCCTTCTGACTAGTCGACTAGTTGATTAGTGGCAGGTTCCAAACTGCTTAACCGCATGTGAAAACGAAGATCGTTTCATTTCGGCATATCTGTATTGTCAGTGTGGGGGAGATGAATGGCTGACTAGGTTGAAGCAGTCTTAGGATTCTGACGTAAATGTTCATCTGAAACTTTAATGGCGTTAGGTTGTATGTCGTAACCATAATCTTATAATTATATCCAGGTTCGTGTTGCGTGTTGGGACCCTTATTACACGAGTCGGGTGTGGAAAAAACCTTGGGTGTACCGAGACATAAAGGGATATTTATTATGTTTAGGTAAGTAGTTTATGACCGTAGGCGTTGATCACAGACTGTATAAGCATATGATTGCAAAACACAGCAGCCGTGATTTACATGTCAAGTTCGACAACGTACATCATGATGATGCGCATCATACGCCACTCCTAATACACAGCTGAATTCTTGGAATATACAGAATGGTACCTCCCAAGCATAAGTTCCTCGATAAAGAAACAATATACCTACGACAAGGGCGGAAGGCCGCCACGGTTTTCTCGCGATCGAGCTTCGGAGGAGCGTATACCAGTGGAGGCTTTCTTCCACCATAATAGGTTCTCATCTGACAGGCCACGTTCTGCAATATAGGAAGAGAAGGTTTTATTCAATCGTCTAATAGGGAGAATATAAATATAGTCACTGGCATTTACGAATTGCAGATAACGAGGAATAGCCACGTAACCATTGAATCGAGTCCGAGTTAGCCAAAGCAAGAGTACCGCAGATCCCATGTGGCTTTCAAAATGAGGTAGCTTATCACGTAAAGCGTAAACCTTCCTTCTTATATCTTGGTCATGCTGATAATCTTGGTCAGGGCAGTTGGAGAGCGGCTTGACACGAATCGAAGGATTCTTGTGATACCAATCTTCATTTCTGTGTAAGTTTTCTCCACTGAGCCACTTTGAGATATGAAAGCATATGACGAATGGATGGCCATGGTGGGAGTTTTCACCACGATCCCGCGATCCTATTGCACTGAGCCGCTTGAACATAGCACGAGAACATAGGGAGAGGCCTTGCGATTTGTCACCTGCTGTGCGCGCGAATATATTTGAAGATTTTGATTGATATTTGGCTAAGTTTGATGACACGTGTAAGGGGATCCTAGGAGCATTAAACTGGAGAGAGAAGTCGGGAATCGTTGGTGTGGTACATTCTCAGCGTCCGAGGCTTACAGAAGCCCCGCAGCTTTATGTTATAGTTGATGTTCTAACCAACAAAGGTACCAGTCAATCTTGACTGAATTTATTTAGAATTCAATCTGGAGTCCGAAATAGATTAGATGGGTGGAGTTTGGCAATTGAGTGCAGGGAAAGACTAACGCTGATTGCCTCGTGGGAGGCACACGTTACAGCGAAGAAGGGGTCGAAACGGGAACTGGGATAGAAACTTGCCAACCTTCCGATTCAGGTGGGGCGGGGGACGAAGGGCACAACAGGAAGGGCCGTACGCGCAGTACGGGTACGGTGGTAATTCGGATTGCCTTGCATCCGACAGGACGTGTCGACGTCGTGTCATAGAATGCTGTTTCGAAGTACGGTCCCTGCAAGAGATATTCGGGAGGGCGACTAGAGGGAATACATTGGGATCAAGAAGTCGTGTATCAGAACCTGTGTAGGTTGTGAGGGGACAACTATAGACTATTAGGGAAATCTTGAGACCAGATCGAGTGCGAGTGCAGGAGGGTCCTTGTGAAATATCATTAAGCCTCCGGCTTGAGAGTTAAACCTGGGAAACGCTGAAAAAACGAGGAGGCGCAACAAGGTGGAACAATGCTGTGCAGGGTCTTAAGAAAAGGGTATTGTGCCTCTGGCGGAAAACAAAATCCTGCGAGCACACGGGCGGAACCAGCCGTGGGTCTGCTTCAGCGCATAGGATGCGGAGCAGGGAAATGCAAGTAGATCAATGGGGGTCTGTCGCTGAGTATACGGAAAGGGTAACGATAGCAGCGGCTATTGACCACGGACGTAGATATGGGATGTTGACAATAGGCGTACTTGCCTCGTGGATCATTCAGGTCTCAACTTACTTCGTGGGCGGGGGCAGACAGAGGGATGCGGAAGCGATACAGCGATCGGTTGTGATCTCGATCTGTGCGTTAATGCAGGGGCTGTGCAGATGGCCCAAAACGGGGTGGTTGGATGGTTTTCTGTG
Source organism: Cerrena zonata (assembly GCA_038087015.1). NCBI lineage: Eukaryota > Fungi > Basidiomycota > Agaricomycetes > Polyporales > Cerrenaceae > Cerrena > Cerrena zonata. The sequence continues at coordinate 708,821 of JASBNA010000001.1, forward strand.
GTGGAAGTTGCCACCTGTTCCTGCAAAGAGCCGAAATTGGATCCTACGGCTCCCCCGATTCACGTCATGCTTTGTGATGAATAACGATGGCTCAGGTCAATTATTTGCGATGACGCTGCAAGATGCAATCGGGCTGAGGGACAAGCGAATCGCTTCTCCACTCCCGAGTCCCTACTTTCCTTATTCCATACCATCGCCACTCCCCTCGTATATAAATTCCATACCGTCGCGACATGAACCCCTCTACTCCCCAGTACAACTCTGTCCCATTTCCTGCACCTACATACGTTCAATCAACACCTACCGCTTTCCCCCAGCCTCCAGCATCCACCATGCCCGCTTACATGTATCCCAGCCCCCAGGCTACTAACCAGTACTATACCAGGCCCCGAGCCTACTCCACATCATACGGGGCTTACCCCCAGCAGGCTCAGCCAATTGTATACACTACATCCCACCACAGTCATGGCAGCCATGGTCGCAGCCACAGTCACTCTCACAATCATGGCAGAAGGTCTCACTCCCATTCCCGCCACCACTCACATGGTGGGCACCATGATTCGGGAAGGAGACATCACCACTCGTCCAGCCATCATGGCCATGGACACCACTCTTCCTCACCAGGCTACACGTACGGCAACTACGGAAGCAATGGTGCTTACTATGGCACGACCGGGCACCAGTACCCACAGGTAGCTCGCGTCGAAAGCCGTCACTCACATAATGTTTTGGTAAGTCATGCTGCAGATCCAATACCTCATCCTGTCGCTGACGTCGCAACGATTTCCGTCCCGCAGTATAACCCACACAACTCACATCACTCACGCCGATACTCAGAGCCTGGATTCTCTTTCGGCGACCGTATCCGCAACTTCTTCTCCTTCGGGAGTTCCTCCCGTTCGCCTAGGGGCGGCCAGTACCTCGATGCACGAACTGGCCGCAAGGTCGACCATCGAGGCAGGGAAATTTACCGAGTCTGACGGCTTCGATCTCAGAGCTTGATGCTTATCGAAGTACGAAGGGCTGGACCCTCCCCTCGCTTCTTGACTAATGACACGAAACGGACACGAATGGACAATGAAATCTTGACACGAACAGCTATCGATAACTTATGCGCTTCTCTTTCAAATTTTAGTATATGTTGTACCATCTTTATCATCTATCGCTCTATCGCTCTCGTAACTGATTGTCTCACCTTCCAACTCATCCAAGTCCATTTGGCTGTACTTGTCCCTCCTTCTTCCCATTCTCTCTTCATTTCCGCCCTGCGTAATCTCACGACTCAAATGTATACTACCCTGTTTCAGTGCTATCTTGTTCTCACTGTCACCCAACTGTAATCGTACGTTACCTCCGATATGCAATCAAAATCTCAAAACTTCATGCCCTTTGACCTCTTTACGCGAAAGACGTATCAACGTTCAAATTTTCATTGGTGCTTGTCCAGGATATGCAAAACCATCTTCTCTTCTGACGCCGCAAAGACGCTTGCGGCAACGATTTGGTAAATTCCGTACGATGACGCGCAACACATACAACACAAACGTCAACCGGCAACGGAAATAGACAACCTGGTCCCATAACACTCTTGTCTTCCTACATCCTATTAATATCAACAGCCCCATTTGCAATTCCTCCTAGCAAAAGTAGTAGCCGTTATCATAATCTCTGAGGTAACCAATGTCCCTTCATATGCTTTGCAACGTCTTCTTCTATCTTGGACAAGGATCGATAATTCCGATTCAACGTGGTCTCCTCGCGATGGTCGTCTTCGCAATCTAAACTGTCGTTGGCGATACCGAGAAGAAGGGCTCGGCCCTGAGAGAAGCACTGCATTTCCATTGAGACAGCAGCGTGTTGTTCAGTATCAGTCTCGACTCCTTCAATAGACGATGTCTCATAGGCGTAGTCGGCGGTAGCGAAATTTGCTCCTATTGATAACGTATCAGAGAAGGTCGCTGTTTCGTCAGGACAGTCATCCGTGTAGGCCTCGACCATGTTATCATCTTGTATCATCAAGCCCGAGTCCTCCTGTACCATATAAGCATGCCTTCCGATATTCTCGGCATTCAACGGCTTCCAAAAACTTTGCGGAATTAGATCTTGGGACATGTCCTGAAGGCCGTCAACATCGACGTAGTGGGATTCGTCTGCATAATAGAGGTCATCTTCGGTCGGGTCGTCCCGAGTGAGATCCAGATCCAGATGTGCTTGGTCTAAGTTTTCGCTTTCGTCATCAAGAGTGCATCCCTCAGGCTGGAAAGCGTCCGAAATGAAAACCGGGTCGTACAACAGCTCGTCCTCGTTGGCAGCTAAAGCTGAATCTGACATCATATCGATCTCGAGTTCTCCAGTAGGCAAGTACGACGGAGCCAAGCGATCAAGATAGACTCCATCCGGTGGCTCTGAGGACACTAGAACTGACAAAGCGGAGTCATCGTAGGCGCGACAGAACGTTGGCCAGTGCGAATCGCCATCCGAAGAGTGATATGATAGATGAGGCTTTAAACCGGCAACAGATTGGAGCTCGCGGTCCAAGGAGTATAGACTATCTCGAGAAGGTGGTCGTGAATGTCGTAAGGTGGCGGATTCTACTTCAACAAGCACAGATTCGGGTTCCATTTCTATATCGGTCCGGCGTTCTGGTTCTAGCTGTGGATCAATCTGGCGCAGGACGTGCGGTGTTTCTTCAGAATGTGTTTGTAAGAGTTGGACCTCCTGGGCAATTTTATCACTTCGTGATTCTTCGCTAGCTTCCTGATGGTGCTCCTGAGCAGGAAAGTATCTGGAGATGCCAGCCTTGTCGGGTTCTCGAGGTTCTTCGGTGAGTATCTGGGAAGCAGACTGGGAAGGCCGGAGTGACAGAACAGAGGTTGCTCCATCAGCAGGAACCCCCGCTCGATCATCAGATGCTTGAGGTTTCAATGTTGGTTTCGAAGGATGTACTTGACTGGTATCCCAGTTAGGACGACGAGTATTAACGACCATCGTATTTGACTTTGTCACTTCCGACCCTGATCCGGCTGCGTGGTCAAGCAGTTCGATATCCCATACGATAGACCTAGCCTTCTGGCGTCCGGCTTGTGTTGAACCGTCTTCTTTGCCAGAATGGGAAGCACCGGCTGAGGATTCAGAAGAGGTATTGGGTTGTTGTTTAGGAGCTGCCTTTCGCTTATGTATGTCGGGTTTAGGTTTAGGTTTCGATTTACTTTTCTTGGGCGGAGAGGATCGTTGAGGTGCATGATCATCGGTATCGCTAGTGGGAACGTCAGAAGACGCACTGGAAGAACTCGCCGACTTGTTGATTTTCCGGGTGCATGCTCTTGACTGCAAAAATGTAGATTCGTTGAAAACTGCTCTGCCGTTGCGCTCTATTATGTACGTCAGACCGGTGCAGCTACAGAAATAGTGTCCTATACTTACTTTTACTTTTCTTATTATGTGAAGGCACCGAGGCCTTGCCTTTGTGAAATAGTCCCATTGATGGTTTCAACTGTAGTGATCATATTCTCCATATAGGGTACACGGGAGTGATGATCAAGGCACGTACCGTCAATCTGCTCGTCCCAACGTTAGGTGCCGTAAAACCATACATCAAGGCCAGACCAGCAGCTATATCACCTCCCTTCCTTTTCGGTTTACCTTTCCTCGTATGTTTCTTGAACGATGGATCAGTTTCCTCTTCTTCATCAGATGTCGCTTTGGGTTGCACGATAGCTCGCTTGGTTCTTCTTCGTTCACGTCTTTCGGCGAGCCCTAGATTAAGTTCGGCGTTATCACATTTCATCTGTCGAAAGGTGCAGCGGACATACTAGCATCAACTTCGGAGTCATGACTACGCTGGCGTTTCTTGGTCGATTTCGTGTTCTCGGGTTTCTTCGGTTTCTTTGCAAATTGATCGAGAGTAGTTTGGTTCTTCACTGTGGACTTCTGGGACTTTGTGGGAGCTTTGTCTGCATCTGGATCGGGACGACTTGCTTTGATGTTATGGACTCTCTTCGGTACGTTCTCTTTCTCTTCATCATTCGATGATTCGGCAGAATCAGATTCGTGTGGAGTGCGAATGGCGGGCGGGGAGGGAACTCGCGGCTTGAGAATAGTTGAAGACGGGGAGTTAGGTATCACCAGGTTGTCGTCAACGCTCAATTCAATCTGAGAGCCATTCCACCGTGCTTGAAAGTCAGAGCCTTCCCTGATATACGCCCCGCGGAAACTCTTCTGCGCCTGTAAGTAGGATCTAATGAACTGGGTTTTATCAATTTTGGATGAATTGCATGCTAGAGATTTGGTCGTTAATTGAGCTTGTGTGGTGTTCATACTAGGTAATTGGTGCCGGTTCAGAGAAAGATATTATCTGCAAGAAGGGAAAGACAGTTGGAAAGCATTCAAGACAGAGAAAGGATAGAATCTATACATCTAAAGCAAAGACACGTACCGAAAAAGGCAAGCGGGTGATTATGTCACTAAAATTGTTATGTCATCACCCTATTTGGTAGGGGTGGCTCTGTAGCGGGACCATGTGACGAGATGAGATGAGTCGGGGACTTGGGACTGATGACTTACGACTGCCGGATGGTATGTCTTGGAGGTGACTCGATATGAGTAGGGATGACTCGATTAGCGGTACCGGGACATACGGACGGTAGTTATATAACCAGTAGAGTAGTTTAGGTTCGTTAGCTTAGCTTCGAATCGACAACTTACCCCAGTCTTTGCGAAGTGTGACTTGAACAGTGTGACGCGAGTGATCTTGCTTGACACCAGCGTCACATATTTTTGACTGCTCTTATTGACTACTCTACGCTTTACAACAAACAAACAAAAAACAACAAAACTCTTGCTTTACTCTTAGGCCTTCGGCTTAAACTCTAGCAACCCCTACCGACACCTCTGGTTCTCCCCGAGTCTGATCAACTCAGGATCCCACGGCGCCGGTACCTCAATACCAAAATACTTAACCAACGTCGGTCTCCTTTCTACGCTCTCGTCGCTGACTTTAACAGGTTCAACTCCGAATCGGATACTATGACGAGCCGTTATAACCTTCGGACTCGTGCCAACTCCGCTCCCCACTCGCCTCCTATGGTGGAGCAGGGGATACCCGGTGCGTTTTCCACTCCTGCTAATACGACGACAAGGACGGAGCTCTCTGCTTCCGTCCTCACTACGCTGACAACCCCTGGTTCTCCTCTAGTCTCTCCTCGCGTTACCGCGTCCGAAGTCAAACCTGGACTATCCTATAGTCAGGTCACTGCTTCGCGTTCCCCCTCGCCTAGTGCAGGGGAGAGTCCTGTTGCTGACATTGAAAGCAACTCGGACGGTTCACGAGAACAAGTGGAAGAGAAACTGCATGTCCGCTTTGAAGGAGATCTCACTCATTCTGACAATGGGAACGGAGTCTGGACTCCCGTTTCCCATAAACGTCGCAATCATAGCCCTGTCGGCTATACTCCCATCCCTAAGAAAGGGATTGCTTCTGTTAAAGGAGGTCAGGACGCTGACCTCAAAGGTGGCTCATTGTCAGCCTTCGATGCCACTTCCACACAACGTAAAGGGAAGATGGTAGATCCTTCTAATTGGGGTGCTGTTAACATCCCCGCAGATGAGCTAGATACTAAGGCACAGCAGGAAGAACTAAATAAATATGCTCCTCCTCTTGATGAGGATACAAATATATTTGTTCTACCCCATAATGATCCTGACTTCAATATTGAGGAACAACGTAAGGCCTTTGAAGCCTGGAAAAGAGCTCGAAATGGGAAAGATCCCTCTGCCCCTTCCACTAGCAAGGCTACAAGGGCGGTGCCTTCTACTAGTAAGACAATAAGTCTTGAGCCTTTGGTTGCTGAAGTTCCATCAGAACCTAAGGAGAAAAATCCCCCCATTAAGGGAGAGGGGATTGATTCTATCTCTGCAGTACAGAAAGAGAAGAAAATCAAGAAACGAAAGAAATCAGCAGGCAAGGCTGAATTTATTGTAGCTGAGGCATTGGCTAGCAATGGCCCATCTCTCGGAAGCGTTAAGAGAAGTAAACGCGAGTCCGAAACCAAAGGAACCCCCTCAGAACAGATATCAACAAATGGATATCTCGGCGTGGCTTTAAAGAAATCACGCAAGAAGTCTAACCGGAAGAAGGAATCTTCTTCCGAATCTGACTCTTCCGAATCGGAATCCAGCTCTGGAGGACCAAGTGAGTCTGATCCCTCCAACAGTGAGCCTTCCGATAGCGATCCCTATGACATGACAGATTCTGCATCAAGTGATAACGAATCAGAACACCATTCACAGCATAAGAAGAAAAGTGGAAAACCGTATTTGAAGCCGGAGAAACCGGAAAAGTACTCGGGGGAACTGGATGCCAAGGTGTACACCAAATGGGTCCATAGTACGAAAATCTTCTTACTAGCCCACCGTATCCCTAACGGGACTTTGTCATCAGCAGTAGCTCGTTTCCTCGACGGTCGTGCTTACGATTTCTACACTAACACTTTAGTACGGAAACCAAAATGGGGATTAAATCGAATTTTTATTGAACTTTTTAATTACTGTTTTCCTATGGATTACCAACTGCGCATGCATGAAGACCTACAAAGCTTCGAGCAAGGTGGCTTAAGTGTACGAGATTATGCCCATGAACTAGAAAGTCTTCTGAGTATGGTTGGACCCACAAAGAAGAAGCAGCGAGTTCTTCGGTTATGGCAGGGTTTGAATAAATCCGTCCAACGCGAGCTATGGAAGGCCCGACTCTCTCCTTTACGAAGTTCCTGGCGGCGCGTACTACGCAACGCAGAATACATAGAAGCATCTCGGCGGGTGGGCGAGACCTTAGGTGGTCCTCATCCTTCTAAAAATGGGGGTAGCCACCGCAACCCGCCTAAACGGTCATATCCAGTGTCTCAAGGGAATAACTCACGGCCTAGTCGGCCTCAGGAGAACTCTCGACAGATATCGGGACGTCAGAAGGCTGACTTTAAGAATGGTCGTCGCCACACATCCTCAGGCAGGCAACATGGTCCACCAAGGACAACTCAACTCTCCGAAAAGGAGAAGGATGAGCTTCGTGCAGCGAATAAGTGCTTCATCTGTAAGGAACCAGGCCACTTCAGTCGTAACTGTCCACAGGCGAATACGATGAGATCGAATAAGAAGGGCAGACCTCCAGGCGTTCCAGCATACAGCATGGAGCCGGATTTCTCGCGGGTCGAGGCATTACAAGAATTGATGGATTCCACTGTCCATCTCGATGAATTAGTTCTCAACTCAGTCTCGTTGGACATTGGAAGCGATGTCGATGAAGACGTACTATCAGATAGTGAGTCCTCAGAGGATGGCCATGCCTGGCGAAGTGATGGGGAGGACTCTTGGGACTTCGTTTATCGCAACCTGTATAGAGACCCAGTTCAGTCAGGCGGCGCGACTACCCGAACGATAATCGACCTTCGCCCCCTGGTCAGTCCAGAGGACGCTATGCACTCATGTCCACATGACACCATTCCAGACGATTTCTGGGACGATATGCCCGCTTTGCAATCGGTCTCGGAAACAGAGGACGAGGACACTGATTGCTCATCTAGAGAAAGGACTGGAGAGGACACTTCCAGGGATGATGATCAGTTGGATGATTATCACGACGACCATGATAGCAACGCTGGTGGCGAGTCGTTGCCTATCTCAGAGAACAATGTGGTTCTTGGGGAAGAATCTGGAGAACACGTACCTATTAGGTCCACAGACTTATCTGACAAAGTGACAAACATGTCGGCCTGGGACAAGGCTCGCGTCCAGCGACCCTCTCGTTTCACGAAGACTAAGGAAAAGAAGTCAAACTTTGGCGTCGCGATGGAGTATCACGCCGCTCACCTACTTAAGGAGAGTGGACCTTATACGAAATCACCGCTGATTTCTGGCGATAGTGACTTAATCACTGGGTCTTTCCTGGTCTATAGATGTGATGAATATCAGTATGTTATCACACATGAGGAACTGGATGAAGGGATATTCTGCCCGGCAGAATATCTCAAGGACCCCCACTTCGACTTACCGGTCTGGTTCCAGTCGGTATTGGATGAGAGATATCTCTCCGAGTTTGGCCCCGCAGTCCCGACGTTGATACAGGCATCCAACGCATGGCGAGTAGCATGTCTGCTGAACAAGTATGGCAGCACTTCGGATATGCCCGACCGATTTTTGTGTCAAGAACTCGAGGACGGATCGGTCATGGTGCAGGACACATACCTCGCTATCTTGGTAATGATCCCGTCGATCTACGTCAATTGTCCATACTACGATGTGGTGGATGATTACTCGCTGATGGCATGTTTCGCGATCGACGAGATGGAGGGCGGGACTCCCTTCCATATTGAAAATCTACATGGAGAATTAATCAATCTGTTCGCTCTACCAGTAGATTACTCTCCTTGTCTGAAGGACTTACCTCGAAAACAAAAAGCCTCGTTAACCTCGCACCTAGCACCACAATTGATTGAACTAAATACGATTGCTGGCCCCTCCGGTAAACCTGAACCGATTGCAGCTGTTCAACGGAACGCAGCAATGCCAAGGGATTTTAGGCGGTTGTTGCCTGAGCCTATCATCATAGTGGTACAGGTGAATGGTCACCCAGCTCGGGCACTTGTTGACAGTGGATCTCTGTCAGATTTCATGTCAGTAAAAGTAGCACACCAGCTAGGCATTACACCTGTTGAGCTTCAGAAGCCCTTACCGGTACAACTAGCCGTCCAGGGCTCTAGGGCGAAAATATCCACAGGATGTAAAGCTAATCTGAGCTATCAGACGATTAGTGAACCGCGCTATTTTGATTTGATCAACCTACTTAACTATGATTTGATTCTGGGGACTCCGTTTATGTTTCAGCACCAAGTCGTTATTGGACTAAACCCTACAACAGTAGTAATTGGTAGCGCAATATCGTTACCAATTCGAGGGAAGAAGGTTCGCGTCCTTGAATCTCGGGCCGCTGATATACTGGAAGATGCTATCGAAACAGCTCGACGGCACCTTCGAGAGTATGCAGCACCTATTTGTAGAGAAGCGAGTGATGCTCCTCTACCTCCGTTGCGAGCCATAAACCATACGATTCCATTAAAAGACCCTACAAAGGTCTATTCATGGCGACCGGCCAAGTGCCCAGATGCCCACAGAGAGAGTTGGGTGGAAAAGCGCGATGCATATTTGAAGTCGGGTCGATGGAAGATGACATCAGCCCGCAACACATCTCCCATGCTACTCTTAACGAAACCAGGTACAGGCATAAAGGGAATTCCACCCCGGCTTCGAGTGGTGGCCGACCTTAGAGAACGCAATGCCAATACGCATAAGTTGACCTCTCCCCTCCCAGATATGGAGGGGATACTACGTCGAGCCTCGCGAAAGCGATATCGTTCATTAATAGACGGAAAGGACGCCTATGAACACATTCGTGTAGCCCCAGAACACGTTGATCGAACGGTCATGGCGACACCTGATGGGAACATGGTTAGCCTTGTCATGCAACAAGGTGATTGTAACGCTGTCGCGACTTACCAGTCGTTGATGAATTATATTTTTGGACCCTTCATCGGAGTGTTCATGGATGTGTACCTAGATGACATCATCATCTATTCAGATAGTCTAGAGGACCACGTCAGGAATTGTAAGACGGTAATAGATATCCTGAAACGAGAGAAGCTTTACCTCAGTGCAACCAAGTTAAACTTCCTAGCGGTCGAATTTAAGGTCCTCGGACGGATTCTAGATAAAGACGGCATTAGAATGGACCCTAGCAAGGTTGATTCCGTGCTTAATTGGAAGATACCTACCTCCAAGGATCTCTTACGTGGCTTTCTTGGATCCGTGGGTTACCTCGCCGACGACATCGCCACTGTTCGTATTCCCATGGGTATACTTAGTCAATTGACGAGTAATGATGTTAGTTACAAGTGGGAATACACGCACCAACGAGCCTTCGATGAAGTAAAGCGGCTAGTACACGCTCATCGAGAGCATCGGCGTGTCCCACTTAACTATGCCAAAGAGGCTCCCCCAATCTGGTTGGTCACCGACGGTTCTATGGGTGGCATCGCTGGCGTCGTCTCTCAAGGGGAGAGTTGGCATAAGGGCCGTATAGCGGCTTTCTTCTCAGCTAAACTATCGTCTGCACAAACGAACTACGCGGTGCACGAGATAGAAATGCTCGCGGGGGTTGAGGCGATGTTGAGGCATCGAGATATCCTTCTCGGCTGTTCCTTTACGTGGGTAACGGACCATAAAGGTCTCGTTCACCTGCTCAAGCAACGGAATCTATCTGGAAGACAAGCCAGATGGTTAGAAAAAATTCTGGAATTTGATTTTACCGTAGAATACGTACCTGGGGTGGACAATGTCCTTGCGGATGCCTTGTCTCGCATCTATACAGAGGACAGACCGGGGACCGTCCGCGACTCGAGTGAATACACCGAGTACGACGATGACGGCCGTACCCGTGCCGCATTGGAGTCGTTGGCCATCTCAATGCCGGTACTGGTGGATGTGGAAGCTATGGCGGCACAACCGGCGGGTGTTCGACGCAGTAGCCGTCAGGCTAAGGCCACGATGCCTCGGGCAGCCCTGGTCGCCACCACAGATGCGGATTTCGCCCTAGAAAAGAGACGGTCAGACCGGCCGGCTCACAATGGGCGAGGACGTACTTCTCGTGTTCAACGCGTCGCACAGGCAATGCCTCCACATCAGCAGGCTAGTTCTGGCGAACAAATGGCCAGGACTAGTGGGACGATGGCTGTATCGAGCCCATCGTCGACGGGAATGACAGGACGACGCAGTCAGCGTCGGAAGAAAACACCAGTAGAGGGTGCAGAGACAGGACGTCCAGAGACGGCGAAAGAATTCGGGAAACGCATTAAGCGTGTCGTTCTGCGAGTCGCTGAGCGTACTGCGGAACGACAGGAGGGCGAGGGTGAACAAGAACGTCAGGAAAAGGACGTACGTACACCTTCACCGGAACCTACCGGCGCTCTCGATCCTGACACTGGTGAGAAAGAAGCGGAGGGCGTGTATCCAGTTGTTTTACCGCCCGAACGACGCTTTCTTGACCTCGTCAATGTGTCTGTGAATCCGGGTATCAGCCTCGAAGACTCACTTCGAGGACGCTACCTAGAAGACGCGTTCTATCAACGCATTCTAGAGAAACCCATTCAGTTCAAGAACTTTACCTGCACCAAAGACGGACTGGTCTTTCTTCATGAACGATCCAAGCTCTTATTATGCATACCAAATGTCCACATTGATGAACGATCAGCAAGGGAGGTGGTTATATCCCATGCTCACTCTCTACTAGCCCATCTAGGTCCTGACAAGACATTGGGACTCCTGCGAGACCATGTATGGTGGAAGACTATGGTACATGATGTCCGTACCTTCTGTGAGTCTTGCATGACTTGCCGGCGTAGTAAGCCTAGTAACCAGAAGCCTTATGGATTACTGAATCCTCTAGAGGTACCTATGGTACCCTGGGAGTCAATTGGTATTGACTTTGTAGGCCCTCTCCCTGAATCACGAAATCGGGATAGTGTCTTTGATTCTATCACAGTGATCATTTGCTTACTCTCAGGTATGGTACACCTTATTCCCAGTCGGACCAACTACACGGCTAAGAATGTTGCGGAGTTGATCTTTAGTGAGGTCTACAAGCATCATGGCATCCCACGCGCAATCATCAGTGATCGGGACAGCCTTTTCACAAGTATCTTCTGGACCCATCTACACCAACTACTCGGCGTCCAGCTCCGTATGTCTAGCGCATACCATCCCGAATCTGACGGATCTACAGAAAGGGCCAATAGGACAATAACACAGATGTTACGACAGTGTATCTCACCCAACCAACGAGATTGGGTGAGTAAGCTCCCTGCGATAGAATTTGCTATTAACACGGCTCGATCTGATAGTACCGGTTATGCCCCCTTCTTCCTGAATACGGGACGAATGCCTCGGGCAATGGTATGGGACAATCCGAACACTGATGAATACCCAGCGGTGCGAACATACGCTCAAAAAGTCAAGTACGCTATTATGTCCGCTCACGACAGTATCTTAGCAGCGCGAGTCAAGCAAACTCGGGATGCAAATCGACGACGACGCGCGGCTCCCTTCGGAAAGGGTGATCTGATTTATTTGTCAACCAAGAACATATCCCTACCTAAGGGATTGGCTCGGAAACTCATACCCAAGTTCATTGGTCCTTACAAGATCACTGAGGACTTCAAAAATAACTCCTACCGTGTTCAGTTACCCGCTAATTTGAAGCGACGTGGAATACACGATGTATTCCATTCTTCCCTACTTCGGATCCACAAGCCTAATGACGATAGGCTTTTTCCGGGAAGACTCGACAGTCAGATCGCGGAACTTGAAGATCAAGATGAGGAGTGGGCAATCGATAAGTTTATTTCCCATCAAGGATCAGGACGGACAGCTCTTCTGGAAGCGGTATGGAAGTCGGGTGACAAAACGTGGGTCCCTGTCACCTCAGTTCAACGACTAGCAGCGTTGAAAACGTACCTGGAACTATACGGCGTAATGGACGCCAAGGATTTACCGGATGGTAAGGGAACGCCACCAACTGATGACCCACAGGTTTTTCTAGGGAGCATGATGTTTTTCATGTCTCACCGACTTATAAGAACTTATGGTGGTCGTGCTATTCCTTCAAGGGATCAATTTTCTCTCCTTCTAGATTTATCCCGACCTGCTCTCAATCTCTTTACTCCCACCGACTCCTCTACCCGTACTACCATGGCCATTGGTTTTAGACACCCATGGGTCACGATGGCCGACTCTACTCGGGATGTGTTCATCACCGATCCTGAGTCCAACGCCATTACCATTTGGACCGCTAGCCAGTTCCTCAGTTGTTGTGCCCACGATCGTAGCCTTCGATCGGCCACCTTCTCTCCAGAAGAATTGGATCCTACCCCTGGCGGTTATGAGGAGCTCCGCCTTCTCTGGAATGCGGAATCGACCTGTCCATTCGGTTTCAGCTTCATCGATGACAGCGATGATGATGCGGTTACCCTCCACAAGGAGACCATCCCCGAAAACTTCCTCCAGCCCCTCATCGTTGCTGGTAACCCCTCTCGCTCTGACGGCGAAATCGATCCCGAGCTGGCTCGCGGGGCACTTCAGCTCGTTGCCCAACAGAGCATCCGCGCGGCCGAGGCCAGGAAGCAGGCCATTACCACCCGTCGCAACAAACGTGACTTCGCCGCCGCTTTAGACTCCGCCAAAACTATTGCCTCTCGGGCTCGTCGCAACTCTAAGCCACCCGCGGCTGGACCGTCTAAACGTATTCGCACCGCTTCTGTTTCCCGTGGTCGTAAGACCAATATGAAGCGTATCGACACCGAATCCGACTACGATGACGGAGATGCTATCATGACCGTAAAGGATTCCGACTCCACCAAATCCAAGTAGGACTTCCGAATGAAGGTCCTAGGAGGGCGTATGTAGCGGGACCATGTGACGAGATGAGATGAGTCGGGGACTTGGGACTGATGACTTACGACTGCCGGATGGTATGTCTTGGAGGTGACTCGATATGAGTAGGGATGACTCGATTAGCGGTACCGGGACATACGGACGGTAGTTATATAACCAGTAGAGTAGTTTAGGTTCGTTAGCTTAGCTTCAAATCGACAACTTACCCCAGTCTTTGCGAAGTGTGACTTGAACAGTGTGACGCGAGTGATCTTGCTTGACACCAGCGTCACAGGCTCTCTTGCGCGAAGCGCGGCCCGGCCCGTCCCGGAGATTGCACTGGAGGTGTGGAAGACAGACCGGTGGGCTCAATCTATATATACAATATTGAGTATTACCACATGTATTATATATCGTTGGAAAGCGGCTGACGAGCGCTTTCCAACGCAGTTTGAACCATATCGATCGCTCCAGGAATAAGAGAACTATTCCAAGATCGGTTTCCATCTACTGCAATCACATACTATCAGATTGGTGCAATCCTTCTCTTCCTCAGACCACCACCTTTCCCTTACCCTTATTAGTTCTCATTGGTGAGTTCAGGATTGCTGAGGTTCATCTACCATATGTCTGACTGTATCTTCATACTCTGTAGAATACACTACGTGATTTTGCAGGGTTCAAAGGAGATTGTGACCTTGAGTAGGTGCTAATCCACAGACTTTTGGTGATTGAAGACTATACAGCAAGCCTTTTGTGAAGTTCTACCTCCCTGACCTCTCTTTACGAGTTGTTTGTCGGTTGCACCTTGAACCTCTCTCAAAAGTACGTGTTGACTGGAGATTGAGTTGGCGGGCTCCCATGGGTTTTTACTCCAGCGAGTTTAAAGTTGCCTCTCCTTTCATTATTTGAAAGTCGCTCCTGAGGTACCACGTCGTAGCTGCGTCCCTTCTTTCATACAATTGGAGGTGAGACAGGCATCACCTTGCGACTGCTCCAATGTTACCTCAGCATATTCACATTCCAGCCAAGTAAGTATTGTTATTATAATCAATTTGATTTAACTGATAATCAAATATAGTGAAGATTTTGGACCCCCTGGACCCTCTGGACCCCCTGGACCCCCTGGACTTCCTGGACCCCCTGGACTTCCTGGACCCTCTGGATCTTTTGAACCCTCAAATCCAAATTTTGCTCTGTATGTAAAAATAAAATAAAATATCATAATGTTATTAATTTATTTTAGAAATCGTCGATCACTCTCTTTAGAGTATATGACACCACCTCTCAATCAGAATCCTCCTTTTCAGCCTCCTGCATCTATGCATTTTGAAGAACAGCCAAGGTATTAATGCCTAATAATTTTCTTATTTCTTTAAATAATTATCTATTTTAGAACTCCATCACCTCCATCACCTTTATCATCTGAAACCTCTCCACAACGTAACACACGTCATGGACGTCGTGCTGAACGATTGACCCGAGTTATGACAAGTCCTCAACATCGTCGTGAACCTTCTCAACAAAATATACCACCACCTTCACAGTTGCCTCCTATTCCATTTATGCTGCATCAGCCACAACATATGTAGATTTATATTTTGTTTATATATTGCTTATTGCTTATTCTAATTTATATTATATCTTTAGCTATTCATATTCCCTCACCTATTTCAACTCCCTCACCTCTTTCATCATTTGAAACAGTTGAAGTTAATGGTCAAAATGTTCGCCTTAATCGGCAATTGGCTAATATGGTTACCGCTATGCAATCAGTACATGCACCACAACTTCAGCCACGAAGAAGACGTGCAAGAGGTGAACAGGCACAACCTGTACAGTCACCTCCAGCAGCTCATAATCTTGCTGAACGACTGGCAGCTTTGAATCAACCTGGTGCTCCACAGCTTCAGGTATTTCGGACAAGACAGCGTTTGCATCAGCCACCACGTCCACATACATCTCCACCTATGCCAAATCAACCACTACATCCACAGCCACCATTTCCTGTACAAAACAGACCACCTATCCCTCCTGCTCCTCCTGCTCCTCCTGCCCCTCCTGCTCCTCCTGCCCCTCCTGCTCCTCCTGCCCCTCCTGCTCCTCCTCCATGGCCACGTTCAGTATCACCTCATTCATCACCACTTTGGTTTCCATATTCACCATTACCTTCACCATCACCACCACCTCCTTCACCACAAATGCCACTCTCACCAATATTATCATTGCCACCACCATTGTCATCTCCACCTCCACCTCCACCTCCACCTCTATCTCCATCTCCACCTCCACCATCTCCACCACCTCCACCTCCACCTCCACCACCTCCACCTACTATTCCTATGGCACGACGGCCTTTTTCATGGAGAACAGTTGATCCACATTCTTTGGATCAAATGTCTTTTGTTACGCGGTAGAGCCGATGTAACGTAGTCAAAGTCTAAGTCAAAGATGTTGAGTAGGAATAGGGACTTGGTTATCCTAAACCTAAGACGAGAGTTCACTCTAGTCACTCGGTACGGTTCTCTGAGGTTCAAGTCCGCAGACTCTAGCGAGCCTTGGGCACAGGCGAAGCTGGCCAAGTCAAGCAGGCAGAGGGTCAGGAGTTACAGGGGTAAATCCACGTAGATTCAGTCTGGGGAATCGGTGAGTTACAGGCTGTCCTTAAGTACTACTGAGAACAATGGGAAAGGGGATCTCGGAGGGAAGGTGATGGAATCCGATAGAAGGCGGAGGAAGTAGGGAAGTGCAGAAGAACGGGTATAGGTCCCCTTCGTGGGAAGTGTTGCGACTACCTAATGGGGCTGTTAAGAAAGCGAAGCTTGTAGGGTTACAGCTACAATGGTGGAGTTGGGGTGACGAGTAAGAGTTAATCAGAGAATAGTTAGGTCGTGCTTTGGGTTTCTGTGGTTAAGGAAAGTAAGTGTCTAGAAAAAAGTAGTTCGTATCTGGAGTGTGTAACATTAGCTCCCTCCTAGGGATGTTCATCCTCGAACATAGGAGATCTCAATAATCCCCTACGGGTTCATCTGTGATGTTGCTGGTTGCGACGTCATCAAACGGGTATGGTTCTTCGGTGGTGGTGGGGCTAACAATCCGTTGAAGTGGGAATGCAGGAGCAGGAGGGTTTGTTGGTGATCGGTAATTGGTAAAGAGTGGTAAACCGACAGTGTCTGCTATAGTACCTCGTCGAGGCTTTGGGGCTTTCACAGTGGGAGATGGTGGTGCAGATTGCGAGGAGGATGCCAACGGGGAACTGGGACGCATATTTGGTGGGAACCAAAGGGTGGCAGGGCTCCAGTGCTCATACTGGTAGGTCTGAATATCGGTCCAATCCTTCATACAGGAACACCACTTCGTCTTTATCTCGATGTTGGGGTTTCGTTTGTCCTTGTCATCTTGTGCAATGGTGTCGAAGGGAGCTTCATGATCTACGGATTTGGGGCGGTACCATGAGTCCCAGTCAAAGTATCCATGTCGAGAGTGAAGGTGGTAGAGGGCTTGGACGAATTCCTTGTGAGTGGTGAAATGGGCACGCTGGTATTCACGGTAGACCCATCGCTGCCAAGTAACATCCCCGGGCACGCGAGGGAAGTGTTCGATAGGAGCTTCCCAATGCCGGTCTTGTCCTAAGTCGTCATCTCGTCCCAAGGCGTCGACTCCTAATTCTTCGCCTCCCATGGTCACAAAATCATCCCCTTGCTCACCATCGTGTTCGGGGAAAATAACGACGGAATGTCCCTGCCACTGGGCACGGACTTGGAAATCCCGCAGGAAATCTGGTTTGCTGATGGGTGGTGATAGGTGATACATTCCTTGTTCTCCATATTCGTCGGCGATGAAAACCCGACGAAGGTTGTACGGTATGTATGCTGGGAGGGAAAGGTCGTCAGGTTCCAGGGTCCTAACTCGCAGCATTGGCGCAGCGTCGTGCCGGTTGTTAGCGCTTCCTATGTAGTATATTCTGCTTCGATAGTCACCAGGCATAGGGTTGGTGGTAGTAAACGGGTTGGTTGCGTTTGGGTGTCGGAACTTCCGTCCCTCCAGGAATCCTTCGAGGAGAGCACGGGCATGTCGGGCTGCTAAAGAGGCTCGCCTTTGAGCTCGGTTTGTCTTTTGAGCAACTAACTCCAGGTATCGATAGAAGTCGGCGCTGGGAGTATCAGGGAATCGTTGGATGAACCATGATCCGGCTTGATCCAATGGTTTGAACGATTCGTCCAGTTCGCTGATGATGTCAACAAGTGCATGAAGGACGTCGTTGGTCAGGGTGATGGTGAGGGGGGTGTCAGCATCGCATCGGCGAATGGGATTCTCTCCCCAGGTGAGATCAATGTTGGCAGTTTGGTAACTCATTGAGGCTGGGGCGATAGAAATTGGCCAAGGGGGTGTGGCTGGTGGTCTGGGAGGGGTGCAGAGGCAGATAGTCTTGGGTCGTGGCTTCGAGGGGGTTATATACCTCAGCCCTCCGTATTGGTAGGTGGTCATGTCAGTGGTACAGCTTGAGCGGCGGCGGTAGCTAGTAATTCCAGCGGAGTTGGATCGGAGACTTTGATGTTCTTTCGTCGTTGCTTCGCCCGCTTCTTCTTTGATGACAGGTGATGGTGAATGCCATTGGTCTCGAAGCCTCGGCTTCTGAGGCTTCGTTCTACGGATTGGGAAAGTAGTGAGTTCGTACTGTGCACGGGGAATGGCAGAGATCTGGTTGCCATCTGACGAAATTGATGAATCCGGGGTTTCCACAAGTTGGGATTTGATCGTGTGGGTCGATTGTCGCTCCATGTCTTCCGATCCAATACAGAAGGACTCGTCTGGGCTAACAGGTCTATTGCGGCATGCAAATGTCCTAGGGCAAGAACCGAACTGGCCCATGCTGGATCTTGTGGAGAGCGTGGATGGAAGGGGAGGTGTACAGCCAACGAAGTGGTGCAGGCAGCAATTGCCTGATAGGTTGTGGAAATGAGGTCGTCTGAGTCTGGTTCTGGGGTTCGATTTGCAGATAGTTCGGTGGCAAGGGTGTTTTCGAATTGTGGTACCTTGGTCATGCCAATTCAGCGGTTTGCAGGCGCACCTGCCCTTCCTGGAGTATATGGCGGAGGTGGTTGTTGCTGGTTTCTGGGTTGAGGTGGGTGTATCGTTGGTGGAGTGCGAATTTGTCGCGATGCCCTTTCGAGTAGTCCTTGAGCCTCGAGTAGGTATAACCTGGCCAGGCACAGTAGTGCTCGGGTTTCTGCAGTCGTGGAGGTGGCGTGTTCTAGTACTGCCTTGGTAAGGCGCAGAGGGATTGCAATACTTTGTGCTGATCCTTCGATCACTGAGGCTGAGTATGCTGGAGTGGGCACTAGGTATGGAGTTGGGCGAGGCACGTAGCTGGGCATGTGCTGTCGAAGGGGTGGCATTGCAATGGCTGTGTCTTGTTGAGTCAATCGTTTTATCAGTAGGGCTTGTTCCCATGGCTTCGTGGGGTTTCCCTGGGGTTTCCCCTTCCGGGCAGTTGTCGGTGATACGTCGGATCATGATAGTGGGGATGGGTTCGACTCCTATGCTTCAGATGCTTCTTCGTTGCTTGTATTCTTCCACAAACTCTTTGCTGTGTTCGAGGTCTGATTCCCATATCCAGGTGTTGTCGGAGGAAGGGTATCCTTTCCATTTGATCAGGAACTTGTTCCTATTGCGAACCTTGCGATGTCCGACGATGGCTTCTACTTCGTATTCTTCTTCGTCTTCGATCAGGTCAGGTGGGGGTCTTGGGAAGTTGGGGCCATGCTCTTCTGTTTCCTTGTATGGCGTAAGGAGCGAGGCGTGGAATACCGGGTGAATCTTCCATCTGTCTGGGAGTTGGAGTCGATAAGCGAGCGGTGAGACAACTTTCTCAATCTTGAAGGGTCCCTCTCGTTTGGGTCCTAACTTTCGGTTTTCATATCCCGTCTTGAGGTTCGTTCCTTCCAGCCATACCATTTGTCCTTCTTTGAATGGTTCGAACTTGGTGTTGCTGCGGGCGGCCATCTGGTTTCTGGCTAGATCGTGTGCAGCCAAGGCTTCGTTTCTCATGGCTTGGAGTTCCTGCAATCGCTTGGCGGCTCCTGGAACGTTGGATCGTGGTGCCACAGTGGGAATGGCAACGGGGTCACATCCCATCATGAGTTTGAATGGGGACTGCTTGTGGGTTTCATGGTTCCTCTGATTGTGGCAGAACTCGGCGGTGACTAGGTGCTTCGACCATTCGCTGGGATTATTGGCTGTAAAGATGCGAAGATACGTTTCGACTTCTTGGTTCATTCGTTCAGTTTGGCCGTCGGTCTGGGGATGGTACGCTGTGCTGAGGGATTGCTTGACCCCTAGGAGCTCACAGAGTGCTTTCATAAACTTGGATGCAAACTGGGGTCCTCTGTCTGATATCGCGTTGTCGGGTAGTCCAAATCGTCTGTAAACATTTGAAAAATAGAGCAGGGCTGCTCCTTCGGCGTCCAGTGTGTCGCTGCAAGGGGCAAAGATCACCCCCTTCGTAAGCCCGTGGTCCACCACGGTTAGAATTGAGTTGTGTCCATCCGACTCCGGCAAGTGAGTGATCATGTCCACACTGGACCATAGCCCAAATTTTGGGCTTCATAAAAGTAAAGTAAAATTTTATAAAAAGTCTCTTACAAAATATGATTTTTAGACCTAAAAAATGATCTAAAAATTCTGAATTGTAGCAGAATTAGATAAATCATAAAAACCTTAGCAAATTCAGACTTTTGTATCCACTTTTTAAAGTTCAAAAAAACTCTATTTTTATCTATTTTTTATCAGAGAAAACTTCATTTAGCAAAATTCAAAATTTTGATACATTTTTATTTGTCCAAAAATCATAATATAATTGTATATATTAGAATAAAGTTTCATTAATAGATAGCCTAAAGAGAAGATATAGACTACTATTCTTGATACATCATAGTCTCTGTCAATCATACTATTTGATAGAGGTGCTTAGATATACAATACTGCTGATCTTGCCAAATTAGCAGTTTAAGTTTTATATCACTTTTAGAAAAATAAAAGTGTATCAAAATTTTGAATTTTGAATACTAAATTTTCCTCTAATAAAAAATATATGAAAATTGAGCTTTTTGAACTCTAAAAACTTAATACAAAAGTCTCAATTTGCACAGATTTTTATGATTCATCAAATTCTGCTACAATTCAGAATTTTTAGATCATTTTTTAGGTCTAAAAATCATATTTTGTAAGAGACTTTTTATAAAATTTTACTTTACTTTTATGAAGCCCAAAATTCGGGCTATGGTCCAGTGCCAATGATATCTGTGCAAACGGTCGTTCCGCCTTGGATTCAATAGGCATCAGCGGCGGGTTTGTCGGATGGGTAATAACCTTGTTTTGCTGGCAGGTGGCGCATCCTTCGACGTATTTCTTGATCTGCATTGACATTCCGGGCCAGAAGTAATCTCGTCCGACCAACTTTAGTGTCCTGAAATGTCCTGGGTGTCCCGCCGTGGGATGGTCATGGTGCATCTTGATAATATCTCGTCGCAGTTCTTCATCCTTTGGGACATACACTAGTCCTTTGTATGTCATGATGTTGCCTTCCAAGGCCCATTCATCGAGTGTGGTGTTTCTTCCAAAGAAATTCGGTAGGGTGCCATACCCTTTCAGTGCACTCAGTACGTCCTGGAGTGTTTCATCGAGGTCCGTGGTGTTTGCAATTCGTTCCCTGAGATCAGTGTTGACATATCGAAGGAACATGTGTTCTGGTAACACGAGTTCATCATTGACATTTTCTAGCGTGCATTCGCGAAGGAAAAGGTTATCTGGCAGCATTATCTCCGTGTCGTCTTCATCGGTGGTCTTGCCATAGATCGGGTTTCTGGACATGGTATCTGGCACAACGAGGTGTTTCCCTGGAACGTGTTGGAGTGCGATGTTAAACCGCGACATCCACAAATGCCATCTCCGTTGTCGAGGGGTTAATCGGTGTCCTTCTTTCCAGTACGTCAGGTTCTTGTGGTCGCATTGGCATGTTACAACCTCCGGGTGTCCCTCCAACAGGTGTCTCCATTCTGTTAGTCCTCGAATAATTCCTAGCAGTTCTCGGTCATAGATCTCGTAGTTCTGTTCAGCTGAGGAGAATGATTGCGAGATAAATCCACAGGGGTGCCATTTGCCTTGGTCGTCTTGCTGTTTCAGGCATCCTCCTGTTGCCACTTTCGATGCATCGGTTTCCAGCACAAAGGGTTTCGATGGGTCTGGGATTCTGAGGACGGGTGCCGTAATAAACCTGCGCTTGAGTTCTTCAAATGCCTTCTGGTGCTTGTCTGTCCATTCGAAAACCTTCTTCGGGGTGCCATCCTTGTACGTTTCGGTCGAATTCTGTTTATCTACCGTCATGGTTAGTTTGACGAGGGGTCTTGCCAGTTCCGAGTAATGGGCAATAAACTTCCGATAGAAGTTTCCAAATCCTAAGAATGATCGTACTTGCTTGACAGTCTTCGGCTCTGGCCAGTCTTGAATTCCTTGTACTTTGACTTGGTCCATAGAGATCTGATTGGGTTCGAGGATAAGGCCAAGGAATTCCAACTTGGTGGTGTGGAAGATGCACTTTTCGCCTTTGAGGTACAGATCGTTTTCCTTGAGCTTCTTCAGGATTCGTCTGACGTGTCGCCGGTGTTCCTTCATGTCTTCCGAGGCAATGAGCATGTCGTCCATGTAGATTACCAACCATCCTTCCTGAATTTCGTCATGGAACAGGTCGTTCATCATGGACTGGAAGGTGGCCGGGGAGTTGCACATCCCAAAGAACATGACCGTCGGCTCGAACAGGCCACGGTTGGTGGTAAAGGCTCCCTTCCATTGGTCTCCATCCTTGATACGCACGTTGTTGTATCCATTCCGCAGGTCCAGCTTGGTGAAAACCTTCTTCCCTTTCATTTGCTGGACCAGTTCCGTGACTAACGGAAGAGGGTAAGCATTCTTGATCATAGAGTCATTGAGGTACCGGTAGTCTTGACAGGGTCTTTTTGATCCATCCTTCTTTCCAACAAAGAAGAACACGCTGGCTTGGGGACTGCTTGATTTTCGAATATATCCTTTGCGTAGATTCTCCTCGAGGAATTCGTCCAATAGTTTCTGTTCATCATGCGATAGGTTGTAGTTCTTAGCTCGTCGAGGCACAAAATCGTCCTTGAGCTGGATGCAGTGATCGTAGGGTCTTGGTGCTGGGAATCGTTCTGCCTTTCCTTTCTGAAAGGTGTCCAGGTAGTCGTGGTATTCTTCGGGTACTAGTTCTTCGAGTGGGACCTTCTTCTTGTCTTCTTCAGCTTTCTGTGCCATTTCCATGGCCGGGCTGAATCGTCGAATGGGCAGCCACTGCTGCATGCTCTTGGCCCATTCCATTGCGCCATCCATTATCTTCCTGATAAATGGCTTCGGGGTCTCGGGTTCGTCAGGTTCTCGTTCTACCTCCTTGGGCCTGACATCATCCATGAAGGCTTTCAAGTGTTCGGATTCATCGATGCATTCTTTCTGAGGGGCTACCGCAATAGGGTCAATCTGGGTCCTTCGCAGGATGTACTCGGTGAAGTTGTTGACTCGCATGAGTGAGATTCTCGTGGGGGCGACTGCTGGCAAAGTGATGGTGCCGTCTTGCCAGTTGATCGAGGGATTGTAGTACTGGAGCCACGAGAATCCGTAGATGACTTTGTCTTTTCCAAGCGACGTCAAGAGGTATCGTACTGGTACCTTCTGTCCTCCTAGTGTGGTGTCTGCCCAGACATAGTGAGTAATAAACCCGTGTTTGTTGGCGGTTCCATCGACATTGGTGCAGTTGAGGGGTTCTGTGAGGGTCTGTTTCCGGAACTTGCACTGGGTGGCCCATCGTTCGTCCATGAATATTCCACTGGCTCTGCTGTCGATAAGGGCTTTGGTTTCAACATTTCTCCCGTCATTGTGTAAAGTAATGCCAATGTTCATTGACAAATTGTGGGTATCAGCTACTATTACACTTCTGACGGCGAGAGTGGGGGATACATATGTTGACTCTGATCCCCCAGTTAAAAACCCTCGTCGAGGAGGTCCTTTTCTTCTGGTAGGAATTTGTGTTGGTCAATCGAGGCAACTAGTTTCTTTACCTCGGCGGATGGAACCTTGGGGTCTTCGATGGCGGTTTCGATTTCGCGAATCTTCTTCTGTCGGCATTCAGCCGACTTGTGTCCTTTCTTGTGGCAATTGAAGCAGAGTTCTTCCTTGAAGTGTCGGTCCATTTCTTCGGCTGAGAGGGCTTTGACCCTTGCTCCTTTCCTTCCTTGTCCTTTTCATCTCCAATTCGCCTGTCCTTTCTGGCTACTTCCTTCATTTCGTCCTCTGGATCCTGCAGTGTCAATTAGGTACTGCATCTCGAATTTCCGAGCTTCTTTGTAGAGCTTGGCAATAGTGTCGACATTGTCAGATCGGACACTGAGCAACTTGGCCTTGAGTCCTGGCTTGAGAGCATTGAGGAAATCCTGCCGAATATGTGTGACCCTGGTATGTCCCGAACGTGTCTGGTACTTCTTGAATTCAGCGAGGAACTTCTCAAACTCGTCTCCTTGGCGGATAGTTTTGAGCTTCATCAGGGCCTCGGCTACGAGATCGCTGGGGAGGAACTTGTTCTGGAATTCATGTTTGGCTTGGTCCCAGGTGAGAGCGGTGAATGCAGGGGTGGTGGAAGTTTCTTTCATCCATTGGCCAATCGTTTCTTCAGCCCATGCTGCGGCGAGATCCTTTGTGCAAAAGGATAAGAGGTAGGCTTTCTTCTTTCGGTCTGTGTCGTAGATGGAGCCATTGAGAGCAAAGACTAGCTCACAGTGAACGGTGTATACGGATACCGTGTCAGGGTTACCATCATATGCTCCTGGCTTTGCCATGTCCGCTTTTCCTGTAGACATGCTGGGTAGTCTTGATCTGTCTTTTATTTCTGTTCTGATGCCTTTGCGTTCAAAGGGCTTGTCTTGCTAACAAACTGCTGTGAGTGCCTTCCAATCTGTGAAGGGCTTACTGTCGTCTGGTGGATTCCGTGATCCCTAGTCCTCTGTTCCTTTAGAGGGCCTTCTGTAACAAGAAGGGCTTGGTAGAGTCGTCCTATATGTCTGTGGTGGGGTCTGTAGTCCGCTGCAGGACTTCCTGGGTCTGGTCTGGTCTTGTCTGTGTCTGTCGATGTCTGTCAGTGCCCAACTACGTTAGGGCGGGTCCTGGTCTGGTCTCGGTGCAAGGGTATGCCTTGCACGATGGGAAGACTGAATCTTTTGTTACGCGGTAGAGCCGATGTAACGTAGTCAAAGTCTAAGTCAAAGATGTTGAGTAGGAATAGGGACTTGGTTATCCTAAACCTAAGACGAGAGTTCACTCTAGTCACTCGGTACGGTTCTCTGAGGTTCAAGTCCGCAGACTCTAGCGAGCCTTGGGCACAGGCGAAGCTGGCCAAGTCAAGCAGGCAGAGGGTCAGGAGTTACAGGGGTAAATCCACGTAGATTCAGTCTGGGGAATCGGTGAGTTACAGGCTGTCCTTAAGTACTACTGAGAACAATGGGAAAGGGGATCTCGGAGGGAAGGTGATGGAATCCGATAGAAGGCGGAGGAAGTAGGGAAGTGCAGAAGAACGGGTATAGGTCCCCTTCGTGGGAAGTGTTGCGACTACCTAATGGGGCTGTTAAGAAAGCGAAGCTTGTAGGGTTACAGCTACAATGGTGGAGTTGGGGCGACGAGTAAGAGTTAATCAGAGAATAGTTAGGTCGTGCTTTGGGTTTCTGTGGTTAAGGAAAGTAAGTGTCTAGAAAAAAGTAGTTCGTATCTGGAGTGTGTAACATCTTTACGTTGTCCAGACTGTGGAGCATGGCATTGGAAAGCAGAAAAGCTATCCAGAGGAGACAAATTTGGCATGTGCTGTCTCAGTGGCAAGGTTAAACTGGAGTCTTTGAAAGCATTTCCACCAGAGCTTCAGCAGCTTTTCACCACTTCTTCTACATTTAGAAGAAATGTTAGAAAATATAATGCTGCACTTTCAATGGCATCTATAGGTGTACATGTTGATCACTCTGTGAACAATGGTGGTGGCCCTCCTATATACAAAATACGTGGTGCTCTTTATCATCGGATTGGTTCTCTCTTGCCAGCTCCAGATGAACAAAAAACATATGCACAGCTATTTTTTACAGACTCTGAATCAGCACTAAATCAGAGGATGCAAAATAATGCTGAGGCAAATGGAGGAGCAGGACTTGACAGAAATATTATGAGAGAGTTGCAGGATATGTTACACAATCATAATCCTTATGTTCAGCAATTCAAGGCTGCTTATCAAATTATGCAAGAGCAACAGCCTGCACAGCTGCAAATCCGATTTTTTTTGGATCCTGGGAAAGATAAACGTCGTTACAATCTTCCCACTGTTAGTGAAGTTGCTGCTATCATTCCTGGAGACTGTAGTATTCCAACTGAACCTCAAGAGGTTATTTGTCATCTCCAAGATGGAAATCTCCAACGTATCAGTGAAAAACATCCTCTTTATCATCCTTTGGCATACACATTACTCTTTCCTCTTGGAGATCGTGGTTGGCACTATAACATTCCTCTTTTACTTCCAAATGCACCTCTTAATGAGGAGGAGGAGGAAAATCCCAATGCCCGAAAACGTAAAAAGGTTACAATGCGAGACTACTATGCATACCGATTACATCCACGCAATAATAGAAACAACCAGCTTCATCCTAACACTGAACCTTTGAATGTGTTCTATGGTGGTTCTCTATTTCAACAATGGATTGTTGATAGTTGGGCTGCTGTTGATCAAGAGCGATTGGATTGGGTCCGTTTTAACCAAAACAAGATCCGTGCTGATCTTTACCAAGGTGTTGTAGATCATCTTGCACAAGGTGATAATCTGGCAGATACTGGACAATGTATTATTCTTCCATCATCATTTACTGGAAGTGTTCGATGTATGCAGCAGTGGTATCAGGACTCAATGGCTATTGTTCGAACTTTGGGACATCCAGATCTTTTTATCACTATGACTTGCAATCCCAAATGGAAAGAAATTCAAGATGAACTTTTACCAGGACAGACAGCTGCAGACCGGCCAGATTTAGTTGCCCGTGTTTTCAAACTGAAAGCAAAGGCTCTAATAGACATTCTGTGCAAGAAACACAAGTTGGGAAAAATCATTGCTCATGTTCATACCATTGAATTTCAAAAACGTGGCCTTCCTCATATGCATATGATCATATTCTTTGATCACAACTCCAAACTCAATACACCAGACTTAGTGGACTCTCTCATTTCTGCTGAGATACCAGATCCAGCTATAGATCCAGAGCTACATCAGTTGGTCTTGAAGTATATGATTCATGGACCATGTGGTATAGATAACCCCAATTCTGCCTGTATGGAAAATGGAAAATGTTCTAAAAATTTTCCAAAACCATTTCAAGCAGCCACCTCAATGACAGAGGACTCATATACCACCTATCGTAGACAAGACAATGGACATACCTACACAGTCAAAGTTGGCAATCAAGAGGTTCAAATCAACAATGGCAATGTTGTTCCCTTTTGTCCCTTCCTTCTTCGCCTCTTTGAATGTCACATCAATGTCGAATGTGTCTACTCTCTCAAGTCAGTCAAATACATGCACAAATATGTCTACAAAGGTCATGACTGTATCTCTATGGGTATCTTGGGACCAGAGCAGAATGATGAGATCAAGCTTTTTCTGGATGCCCGATATGTCTCTGCACCAGAGGCATGCTGGAGAATCTTGAAGTTTCCTTTACATCTGGAGTTTCCACATGTTGAACGGCTCCAAGTTCATTTGGAAAATCAGCAGACTATCACTTTTGGTGAAGATGAAAATGAAGAGGATATTCTCAACCGTGGCCAAAGACATACAACTCTTACTGCATTTTTTGAGGCAAACAAGACATTTCCAGAGGCACGATTGCTGTTATATCAAGAGATGCCAGGCAAATTTACATGGCAGAGAAAGTCTCGACGATGGCAGAAACGTGTTCAGGCCTCTTCAGCAATTGGTCGTATTATCTTCATTCATCCAAAGGCTGAAGAACGTTATTATCTCCGTTTACTACTCACAGTTGTGAGAGGTCCTCAATCTTTTGAAGATCTTAGACAAGTAGATGGTATTCTCTATGATACATATAAAGCAGCATGTTCAGCTCATGGACTACTGGAGAATGATGGAGAATGGAGAGAGTGCTTAGAGCAAGCCTCTGTCATGGCCTCTGGATCCCAACTTCGCACTTTGTTTGCAACTATTCTTCTTGACTGTACTCCATTCAACCCTGCTCAATTGTGGAATAACTTCCGGCATCACATTTGCGATGATATTCAATACAAGCTTCAGCATCAACATGGAATTGCTGATCCCACCCAAGATCAGATTTATGACTTTGGCCTTTATCTTCTCAATGAAATTCTTTTACTGCATAATCGTTCATTAGAAGATTTTCCCACTATACCACAGTCTATGATGCCATGGGGAAATCTCCAGGACAATCACCTTATTGGAGAACAGCTCAATTATGATGTTGCTCAACTTGCTCAAGACAGTCATATTTATGAAGGTCAAATGAATGTGGAGCAAAGTCATGCTTACAATATCATCTTTGATGCAGTCAATACCACATCTGGCAAGAGCTTTTTTCTCCATGGTCCAGCAGGTACTGGCAAGACATTCTGTTATCATGCAATTTGTGCAAAGCTTAGAAGCGAGGGGAAGATTGTTCTATGTGTTGCATCATCAGGAATTGCCTCATTACTTCTTGAAGGAGGTCGTACTGTTCATTTCCGTTTGAATGTTGGACTCAATCTTCATGAAACATCATATTGCCGGATCACAAAAGATAGCCCTTTGGCAGAGCTATTACGTCAAACCAGCTTAATCATTTGGGATGAAGCACCAATGCAACATCGATATGTTGCTGAAACAGTCAACCGCAGTCTTCAAGATATCCGAGATAGCACCACTTTGTTTGGAGGCATAACTGTGGTTTTAGGTGGTGATTTTCAGCAAATATTACCAGTTATAATCCGTGGTTCACGTGCACAAATTGTTGCTGCTTCACTTCCAAGGTCCAATCTTTGGCAACATATTGAAGTTCTCTTTCTCAAAACCAATATGCGACTTGGTCAAAGTGCTGCTGATCGAGAATTTGCTGACTGGCTTCAACAAATGGGACATGGACAGCATACATCCCCTGATGGTACCATCACATTGCCAGTACAAATGAGACTGGGTCAAAACACAGTGCAAAATCTTATTCAGGAAATATATGGCGATCTCTATCCCAATCGTATCAACCCTCTTGAAGACTCATATTTTCTAAACCGCACTATCCTCAGCTCACGCAATAGCGATGTTAATGCAATGAATGACCTTATTCTTGCCAGGATGCCAGGAGAGTCTATTCTTTTACAAAGTGCCAATTCCATAGGTTCCGAAGCTGGTGACAATCCAACAGTCAACAATCTCTATCCAGTTGAATTTCTCAATACCATCAATGCCTCTGCACTCCCACTTGCTAAACTTACACTCAAAATTGGATGCCCAATTATGATCCTTCGTAATATTGATCCTGTCAATGGTGCATGCAATGGCTCTCGAGCAATTCTACTGCGAGTTACAACAAGAGTGTTAGAGGTTCGTCTTATTGATGGGAAAGGTGTAGGAAAACATATATTCATTCCTCGCATAACATGCACTGCTGGAGAAAAAGACTGTGGCCTACCATTTGAACTTCGTCGCCGACAATTTCCTGTCCGCCTTGCATTTGCAATGACAATCAACAAGTCTCAGGGACAGTCAGTTGCAAATGTTGGTATTGATTTGCGAGTTCCTATTTTTACACATGGTCAATTATATGTTGCTCTGTCTCGAGTAACTTCTGCTGCACATATCAAGGTTCTTTTCCCACATGGAGCAGAAACTACCAATACCAAGAACATTGTCTATCCAGAAATACTCCTGATGTATGTACTTTTATTACTCTCAAATGATCTTTACTAATTAGAAAAATAGTCCAGATTAACTTTGCCATAGTGCTTCAGATACTTATTATATTTGAGATATATCTGTACTTATATTTTATATTATTCTTCAATAAACAATACACAGCCTGTGGTGACCACGGGCGATAAAAGCTAGTATGGCTCGAGGGGACGAGGCCCGTCGGG
The DNA here is from genome assembly GCA_038087015.1 of Cerrena zonata. Lineage (NCBI taxonomy): Eukaryota > Fungi > Basidiomycota > Agaricomycetes > Polyporales > Cerrenaceae > Cerrena > Cerrena zonata. Next base: position 738,509 of record JASBNA010000001.1, read on the forward strand.
TGCATTACGACACTTTCCTATTTGGGAAGAGAGAAGCTCAAAATGGCAATCCTCCTTCTGTCTTCATGACGGGATAGGTGGTAACGAAAACAAATCAACAATCAACAACCATACCGTTATACGCACATATATATCTGACAGCTATAAGTAGTTTACCTACTACCAGTAGACTACAACACTCAATACTCAAGGATTATCGATGATGTGTCGAGTGACACACTTTCAGTGTCCCGAAGGGATCTCTCAACGGAGGAACTTCCCGCTAGACTGGTTGTGGAAAGATGTAACAAATGGGACAGCACGCTGAGACTGTACATTATTGTGTCACAGCCGGGATACAATCCGAATTGATCATGATGTCTTAAAATGATGAACTGGCTTCAGTTGTTCGAATGGTAAAAAATACAGGACCAGGCCATCGGAGGGCGGGTTACTATCATGCAGTATACACAAAGAACATATTCCTAGAGTACCACTGAGTCAGCATAACACTAAGAGAAGATGCAAGGAATTACGCACTGTTTATCCGTCAGATCTAAGAATGCGTGCCTCTCTCTTTCCTTTTGTACATCTTCGTCAGTCCATCCTCTTCGTTCCTTTTCGGCTGCTAGGTGGGCTTGTTTCTTCTTGTTGAGTCGGATATTAACCCATCTCAAAAGGAGCGAAATGAATATCTGTGCTGATAAAAGGACGAGAATTGCGATCTTTCCGGGAATATATGATGGTGCATCCTTGGGTTGGAATATTTCTGTTCCAATAATGTTACCAAGACCAAATGATACCAGTGTTATGGCGTTAATCGTGTTCTGTGGGAAATAAATAAATAATAGTGTGATGGAGAAGATGCTGTTTATGCCCACCTTCTTGGTATGACCACTTGTGTTACTCGCGTTGTAGGAATAGACGGCTGCTAAAGCACTGCCGAATGTACCGATGATGTAGGTCGCTGTAGAAAACGTAAGTTACTAGGAGAAGCTATTACAAGCTTATGAACATACCGAACAATAAAGCACCCTTCTGACCAGAGTCGTTAAGCCCGACTAATATCGCAGAACCCACAATAGTGGGTATAAGACAGAAGACGATCGGCAACATCCGCTCATTCTGCAAAGAGATGAATATTGTCTGATCCCCATTAGGTACTATTACCATCATACCTTTTTGTCAGAGTACCACCCACAAAGCAGAGTCGTTATTGAGGCGATGGCACCGCCCGGGGTTGACAGGATCAGGGTTTGCTTTGACCTAACTATCAGTTAGCACCCTTTGTGACAAGAGTCCTATGTAGTCTTACGTGTATCCAAAACTCTTGATGATAATGTTACTGACTGTCAAACATCAAATCAGAACGAGACCTTATCATGAGGACATCGTTCAACTCACAATTACTCAAGGCACCGTTTGGGATGCTGGCTATGCTATACTGTCAGAACGCAACCTCGAGGCATCAGAAAGCGAACATAAACATACTCGTCAATGTCGTCAGGACTATCAACCAAGTCCGTACGTCAGTCAAGGCCTCGATAATCTGATCCTTCTTCCACTTCTTGTTTTCTGTACCACCTTGATCGTCACGAACCCGTTCTAGAGCAGCAATACGCTCTTCTTTGGTGAGCATCCGCGCATGGATGGGAGAGTCGGGTAACCATATGAGGACACAGATACCGACGACTATCGCAAGACCACCTAGAAGAAGGTAGATGATCTTGTATGGGGCAATAGCGTGTCCTTCGTAGAAGGATATTCCATAAGCGACAAAGCCACCAAATACTTGAGTTAGTCCATTCTATGAAGAAGTTAGAATACTAAATATCAAGGCATCGCTTTCGGCTTTGATACTTACCATCACGTAAAACCAAGATATTCTCGTGGCCTAACGACAAGTTTGATTTATATATGCCTAATACATCGAAAAAGTAACGCTTACTTGTTCATCCTTCTTATAGAACATAGAGATAATCAAAATGAGAATCGGAGCAACGCAGCTCTCGCACATGCCTAATGATCAAAACAATTGAGTTTATCGCAAACACAGTGACCCTACCAATTATCTAGCTTACCAAGGAGAACACGAAGTGCAAAGAATGCCCCGAAGGATGCTGTGACCGCATGCAACATTAAGATGATTCCCCATATGACGATATTAGCACCTACGGAGGTGAGCATGTATATTCAAGCTTTGGCAATAAAATGGATTCACCTAGGTACTTCGCAACACGGAGTTTCTGAGAGATGTATACGGTCGGGAACTCCCAGACGAGGAAACCGACATAGAACGCCAACGAAACCAGATTATAATGCTAGAAACGTATAGTATCAGTATGATTTCAATTGCTCAACAGATTATACACATACCTGCCCCGTAATGGGTAGCCCCATGATACTTTCGAAGAAATTCGATTTCATTGATTATTTGATGTTAGAGCAGGAGATGCACAAACCTTGCATAGTTCAAAGAGGTCTTGTCACTGAAATCGATAGAGTGTCAGTTTTCCTCGTTGACTAAACAGGCGAAAAGCCAAGACTCACAGAAATTGTGTGAAGTAAACTGCCGCACATATAGGCGGGATCACAAGGTCCTTCACACCATCTGTCAGTTCATGGTGTAAATGTCAAGAAAAAGAAAACACACCAATTTCCTCCTCAACTTTCGATTATACTCTTCACTAAACTGTGCCACACGTTCCCGCCCAACAAGTTTGAGAGCCTCATCCCCGTCCGAAGAGTCCGTGACCGACACAGTATCGGTCTCATAAACATGCTTCTCGTCACGAGAAGCAGTCGAACTCCTCTTCTCATCTGTGATATCAGTCATATTACCAGGCTTCCTTTGAGTAACCGAAGACATGGTAGTTTCCTCTATCGCAATATGAGGCAAGGGACGCGCGAACTTGGAGGTCTAGAGACTCCAGAGAGTGCACATCTCGAAACCCCACGAGGGATGGGGGTTTATATTAGCTTCTCCCATCTGGAGCGTCCTATTCCTGGATAGGTTCTCCAAACGGCATAACCTGCCAGACGTATCAGTACCGATAATATGCCAAGCTAAATAATGTCACGTACTGTCTGTGGGAGCAATTGGGATAAGGAGGCTCAGCGAAGGATAAGGAGGGATAACATGTAAGAGTGAAACCCATGATAACGGCATAGACTTGCCGGACTATTTCCTGCGAGTGCATACCAGGAACTATGGTTGATAACAGCACGGAGGTGCTATTCATTTCTACACCGTGGAAGAATATCGTCTATCTGTGGAAACGACCATTGAGGACTATCTTTATCACAGTTTTATATCCGCTTAGAACGGGGAGATACGCGTGACTGTGGGGTGCCAAACTGTATTTGAACATCGAGCTGTGCTTCAAACAAAGTTTTTCTCAGTGGACGATTTCTTCGATGCTTAGAGTTTGTGACTTTGGGATATACCAAATTTTAGCATTGCGAGATATGTATGTGAGTGTTCTAATGTAGGGTAACATCCAATGATGATGATAATGCACAATTGTTTTACAACTTCTGAATAACCAACGCTGATGCAGCACCACCCTGTGAAACAGTAAGCAAAATTGTTTTTGAAACGAGTCAATGATAAACTTACCCCATTGCAGATAGCAGCTGCACCGTATTGCCCTGACTTGAGGGCGTGGATAAGAGAAACAATGATACGTGAACCAGAGTTTCCGATAGCGTGACCAAGAGCGACGGCACCACTAGTATGACTGTGAGAAATTGATCAGATATAAAGCTTCAGATCAGACTTACCCGTTGACATTGATCTTCGAGGGGTCAATACCGAGGACCTTCTCAACAATCCTGACGACAACAGAGAAAGCTTCGTTGATCTCGAACAAGGAGATATCGTCAAGTTTGAGGCCAGCCCTCTCGACGGCGATGGGGAGAGCGACAGCGGGAGCCGAGGGGAAATCAATTGGGTCAACACCAGCATCGGAGTATGCTGTATATTATTGATGAGTCTTCCAGCATACGTTGATAAAGTAGCGAACTCACAGATGATCTTAGCAAGAGGCTTAACACCAAGTTCCTTAGCCTTCTCCGCAGACATGAGGATGAGAGCAGAAGCACCATCGTTCAACGACGAAGAGTTAGCAGGGGTGATGGTGCCGCCGTTCTTCTTAAAACTGGGGTTCAATGTTGGAACCTTCTCGTAAATGACACGCTTGTACTCCTCATCCTCCTTCACAATAGTGTCACCCTTCTTACCCTTGATAGTTACGGGGGCGATCTCAGGATCGAAGACACCAGCCTTCCATGCTCGCTCTGCACGCTTGTACGACTCGATACAGTGAGAGTCTTGGGATTCTCGAGAGATTTGGTGCTTCTCGGCCGCCGATTCACCACAGTTGCCCATCGCGAATTTGTTGTAGACATCCCAGAGACCATCGTTCTCCAGTGAGTCTTTCGTCTCGAACTTTCCGAACACGGGGTTCTGTCGAGGCAAGAGGAATCTGCAAGGAGGTTCGCTTAATGGCAAGTTTTACATAATTAGGACGCATACACTCACGGCGCATTGCTCATGCTCTCCATACCACCGGCAACAACGACGGACTTGTATCCTGATGAGATACTCTGGGAAGCAAGCATGATAGACTTGAGACCAGAAGCGCAGACTTTGTTGATAGTGGTAGCATCGGAGCTGGTCTTCATACCAGAACCGAGAGCGACCTGACGGGCGGGTGATTGACCGACACCAGCCTGGACGACATTACCGAAGTAGATCTCCTCAACGACTGCGGGATCGACTTTCGATGTCTCGAAAGCGTGCTTGAGGGCGGTAACACCCAACTGAGGGGCGGTCAATGTCTTTAAAGAGCCATTGATCGAGCCAACTGGGGTACGGGAAGCGGCAACAATGACAACTTCGTGGGTAGACTGTTAATTGATTGTTAGATGAGTGTCGATTACTTGAAAGCCCACAATACACACCATGGTGCGGAGAAATGCAGATGAGAGGGATCTACGGACAGAGGAGGAAGCAAGGGCTTTGCGTGCAGCTAGCATTGGGTCCAGAGGGCTTTATACGCGTGCTCGGTTAGCGCGGAGATGTAACCAATCAAACAGGCTGTAACCGCAAAGTGGCTCGATCGTACGACAAAACAACTCAAACGAAGCCCGAAACAATTATTGAATGGTGCAAGATGAAAGGTGTAACAAAACACTGCTCGCTGAGGAATGTAGAGTCGGGCGGCGGCTGCATCACCGACATTGGCAGCTCGTTATATACTCAACGCGGGAGGAACTTGGTCTCAGGCCGGCGCATGTGAATGTCACTTACATACGTAGCTGCCGTGAACACCTGATGTTGACGCTCCATTCTTGAACAAAGTGTATACATAACACGCTACAACGTACTACTCAAGTCGACAGCATTACTCATAACCAGAAACCATGAATCTATCCATCGTGCCCCTCGTCCTACACTAGCTTCATCAAGCTCGGCCAGGATCTCGCCAACCATATCTGCCGTATGACAGGGGTGGAGGTACCAACTTGGCGTACCAAGGGTAGGATGATCTCCCTGAGAGAGCATAGCAAAAGAAGAATCAGGCCCTTGGATTGCGAACGTACTACCCTGGTCGAATTCCGGGAACAGGCCGGGGCGAAATAAGGGCAATCGAACGATTTCCGACAGTGTTAGTGGTGATCCGCCTGTGTATTATAAGTCCGAGCGCATAACACCGGAGGGTAGATTACACACTACTTTGATGAGCGGTGAAGTATAGAGCTGGGACATGGTATGTTGGAGAGTAAACAATAGATATGTTTACAGAGACTAGATTCGAGAGAATCGGAGCGATAGAAGCATCATCGTCTGGTAGCCCATCTGCATCCGAGATATCATCGTCCACGTCGCTACTCAGCGTAGCAGCGACAGGAAAATGCATGAGACGAGACATGTAGCTAAGTTGAGAGAAAGACTATTTGCCGATATCGAGTAAGTGTTTGAGGATCATAGACCTAAAGATCATGCGCACAGGATGCTCATGCCATTGCCAGCCAGGAGAGTACATTCGCTGTGAGAGTTTGTCACGAGCCAGAGAACATTTGGTTATGAAGGCCTTGCATCCTTCTTCAAATTCGGAAGGCGTAATTGTCGTTGAGACCATGAGTACAGTTATCTCAAGTGCCTCGGCCTATGATCAGGGGCAAGAGCGAGACGCCCATGGTCAAGCGTGTGAAATGTGCTCTACAGTTTTTGGATTAGAGTTTTCAGCCACCGCCGGGAGTTGCCCGAAGACATTGGAGGAGGGATTGCACAGGAGGCAAGACCACCAACAAGCCCGTCCAAGTGCCGGCCCACTCTTTGCGGTTCCTATACGTCCGCACTCCTTCATTTGACCCACCATGGCTGTCGGAAAAGTATGTTGAACCTATGTCTCAAACTACTCCAGGTCTGACAGCTTTATTTTCGGCAGAATAAACGTTTGTCGAAGGGCAAGAAGGGTATCAAGAAGAAAGTCGTCGACCCCTTCTCCCGCAAGGGTACGTATCCTTCAGAATATAGACTGCTGTATCGACCTAACATGTTGTGGTTTAGACTGGTATGACATCAAGGCCCCTTCGATTTTCGAGGTCAGGAACGTCGGAAAGACCCTCGTTAACAGGTCTCAGGGCCTCAGTATGTGAAAACTTGCCATCAGTCTTCTTCCACGGTCTAAACGTGTCTTTAGAAAATGCCAACGACTCACTCAAGGGTCGTCTTGTCGAAGTCTCGCTGGCTGACTTGAACAAGGATGAGGAGCAAGCTTTCCGTAAGATCAAGCTCCGTGTCCATGAGGTCCAGGGCAAGAACTGCCTCACCAACTTCCACGGAATGGAGTTCACCTCAGACAAACTCCGGTCACTCGTCCGCAAGTGGCAAACTCTCATTGAGGCTCACGTTGACGTCAAGACCACCGATGGCTACCTTCTCCGTCTTTTCGCTATTGGCTTCACCAAGCGCCGTCCATCACAGGTCAAGAAGACCACCTACGCTCAATCTGCCCAGATCCGTGAGATCAGGAAAAAGATGTTCGAGATCATGACCCGTGAGGCGACAAACTGCGACTTGAAGGAGTTGGTTGCCAAGTTTGTTCCTGAGGCTATCGGTCGGGAGATTGAGAAGGCCGCGAGAAGTATCTACCCCCTACAGAACGTCTACGTTCACAAGGCCAAGATCCTCAAGGCACCCAAATTCGATCTTTCGAAGTTGCTTGAGCTTCACGGCGAGTCAACAGACGTAAGTTTCAACAATCTCTGTTACTTAGCTCCGAACGGTTTCTCATACATTACTCGCGCTTTTTTTTAGGAGACAGGCACACGGGTGGCTAAGGAGTTCAAGGAGCCTGAGATTCTCGAATCTGTTTAAAACTCTCTTCATCCCTCACACACCGTTGTATCACTTTCACCTTCATTGTCCATTTATGCAGCAGGGGTATGACAGCCATATGATCATGATATATCTTACTCTCTACATGATTGTACACGTCCGGCACGAGACACCTCTGGGTGGCATCGCTAAGGTATCAGACTCAATAAATGCTGAGGTATCCGTAACATGCTCTCCGCTCGAAAACGTAAAAACGACTTCCTATGGAGCCTGAAATTGAGTATACAGTCCCGAACAGTTTGGAATTGGCGGCTGCTTGCTTGAGGATCGCCAAAGAGAACCTTGAATGATCTGCAAACTTCGATCGATCATTGCAAATACTGCAAAGCAACCCTGAGCATACGAAACCTGGAAGGATGTAAGTTTAAGAGCATTCAACTCTCTTTCTCTACACTCATGGCCGACGTTGCATACCTCAAGAGCCTCCTGACGGCCCACCCTGATTTCCCCCAGAAGGTAAATACCCTCTCATATTAGATCCTACGCAAATGGCTTCACTTCGGTAAACTAGGGTATCGTCTTCTTGGATATCTTCCCCATATTGAGAACCCAGTCGCTACTGAGACCCTCATCACCAACTTCGTACACCACCTCACCTCTACCACCATTGCTCGATCTGAGTCGAAGAAGATCGATGTTATTGTTGGTCTGGATGCTCGTGGATTCCTTTTGGGTCCTATCGTAGCTATGCGTCTTGGAGCCGCATTCGTCCCTGTTCGCAAGCGAGGAAAGCTTCCTGGAGAGTGTGTCTCTGTTACCTATCAGAAGGAATACGGCGCAGTAAGTTATCCCAAATCTTCCTGGCTACTGTAGTCGCTCAATGTTTGGGATAGGATTCCTTCGAGATGCAGGCGGATGCAATCAAACCTGGCCAGACCGTCGTCGTGATCGATGATCTCATTGCTACTGGTAAGTCACCTGGACTCCATTATATTTAGGATTTCCCTAAACACTGCCTATAGGTGGATCTGCGAAAGCTGCTGGCGAACTCATTGCCAAACTCGGTGGCAAGACCCTCGAGTACCTCTTCATCATCGAACTTACCTTCCTACAAGCCGCGTCCAAGCTCGATGCCCCCTTGTACTCACTCGTCCAAGCAGAGGATTAGAATTCTAGAAATAATTAGACGTTAGGATCAAATTCCAACCAAACCCTGATATGTATACATAATTTAGTGCTAGTGCGAGAACAGCATGTACAAATGTGACAAAACTTTCAAACCATCAGTCGAGTGTTCAGTAGTGGATGTCCGTTAAGATACAATACACGAGCGGGTTCCGATGCTGCTTTCCGGTCAGAACGATCACGTTCCGGCGCTGTCTTAGGCTCCTCAGGTTTGGGCTCCTCCATGGTTTCGTCCGTTGGAACGACAGCTAACATAGCATGTCCCATTCCGTGGGTCTCGGCGGCGTCCATCATAGCGAGGATGGCCTCTCCGTCTGGCCGCCCGACGACGACAATAGCGACATCATCTAAGGAAACGCCTGCGGATTTCAATTCGCCCTCGTCTGCAGATGGGTTAACGCCCCGTGCTTCGTCATGAATGACAACAACACCCGATGCTCCAGCTTTCTTCCCATTGATGAGCTTCTCGAGGAAAGTACACTCTCCACGATAAACTACGAGGGCTTCACCATCGTATTGTTGTGCAAACGGCTGACAACCATTGAGATTCTCTAAATCCATAACGAGACGAACCCCTTCGCCATGCCCAAATCGAATAGGTTCGCCCCCGGGGTAACTGATGGGGTCCCCACCAAAGAGCGCTGTATGTCCTATGACGATATCTTCAAAGTTCCTATCGTACATGCCAGGCTGTACTTGGAAAAGAGGATCGACGTAAGAAATGAATATTCGGAGGTCTATTACTGGGAATCTGAGAGGTTTGTTGGAGGCCTTCTTGCCCCCCGCTGGTGCGAAGACAAGATCAGAGTCGTTCACGTAAACAATTTGCCCGGTCTTCACAGCAAATGGTCCCACTATCGACATAGTCAATTTCAGTGTGGTGTGACAAGTGCGAAAATGGAGGTACATACACTTCGTAACATCGTATCCCTTGCCATCCAACCTACTGACGACATGCGCTCGAATGCCAGTCACGTTTTGGACGACGTATCCATCTGAGACTGTAGTAATTTTAATAGATGTTGGATTTGGATCTTCGGTGACTGGTTGCCCATTGGGGGAAAGCAAGAAGTTATATGACTGGGTCAACAATGGTTACACGAGAACTTGTCTGATCGGATTCACGACACTCACGTAGACATCGGCAGTAGGTACCTTGCACCATCCGTCTTCAGACCAAGCTTGCATTTCCGTGAGACTAGGAGTTGATCCAATGAGTTGGCGGGCGTAATCGAGATCTGATCTCGAGACGATGCCAGAGGTGAGACCTGTGATGTTTCCTTCCGTTCCTATTGTGGGAGCTTCATAAATTGGACATTGAGGGTGTTCTACACCTCGCAGTTTTCGCCTAATAGCGGACATCGGTCTCTGTTGTTCTCTGTTCATGGAGAGAACGTGGCCTTCCGTGGTTAGTACTGTATTCGAGTCATCGTGATTTAAGGGATTCTCTTCATCGAATAGTAAATAGAGATACTGGTAAGCGAGCAAGGGTTAGAGACAGAGGGCTGGAGAAAAAGAAATAGTGGGCAAACCTTTAATGTCTCTGAGAGCACAAATGATTCCATACGATCATCCCTTGAGTTTGCTCTCAAGTCACTGATACCGGTAATGCCACATTCGACCTTCCCGCGAGACTCGATATCGTTGAGCAGTCGTTCTGTGTATTATCATAAGCATATGTTTTCATGCGTTCATGAACGTACTTACCTCCAACGTCAAGATAGAACGGGTCCTTTGTTGCCTATATCGTGACTTATTGAGCACAAGCGGAATGGGATTCGAATATGACGCGTACCCGATATAGATACCAAGTAGACTCGACGAACTCTAAGGTACTGGTTAGTAAGTGGTAAATGATCATGAAGCAGAGATCCTACCAGGACGTAGTGGATATTGCATAGACGTAGCCGTCTTAAAGTTCAAGTCCCAAACTTCTGGTAGACCAGACCAGATTTTCCAAATATTCCAATCTTCGAAACATATAGGTGTTAACTCTAAGTCAAGAGTTAGTGGGAACACTCACAAATCATATGAGATTTTATAGCATTCTCTACGTCTCCAGCAAGAACCTGTAATCCCGGCCAGAAAGCCGACAATGAATCTAATGTCCCGTATGCAGCGTCACCCTGGGAAATGGTCAGTGGACACGCAAGTAATAGTCTGAAATCAGCTTACAGTGTGTATACTGGCACTCCGATACTGCATGGGAATTCAGTAATTAGAATCACACGTTTCTACAGCCTCATCACGCACCCCGAAACCATCCGCAGCTCTGCAGTACCTCATAATGGCTGCATACGATTCTTGGAACACATCCAGAAACTCCACCTCACCTAACACTGGGATCAATATTTGTGTTTCATTGATAGCATGCTCTGCTCACCACTTAGTATATACCATTTCAGAGCATACTCGAAGAATGAATCTACTCCTGCGCCAATACTGCTGACCTCGGGATGTAGCCAGGACTACAGTACCATTTTGTCAGTAACCCAATAGGTTGACCAAATTTGGGTAACTTACACCAGTCCATGTGTTTATTGTGTTTCCGACCAAGCCGAGGTCTGATCTACGATTCCATAATGCGAAAAAGGCTTTATAAGCAGCCTTCTCAAAGCGATCGTCTCCGGTAAGACGACTGAGGGTTCCAAACTCCAGAATAAGAGACCCAGCACCAGCGGTGCCTTGATTCGAGTTAGGGATGTGCATGCACAAAATATATATAACTTACAAGTGTCCAATGATTCTCCTTTGGGAAGGCCATGCCGGAGATTTATCTAAAGATGCCAGATGAGCAAAGTTTGCTGTGATAGCGGGGGCGGTACACACTCGAGCATATGGCAGAGATGTGGGCGTATTAAAAGCAGGCAGAAGGCGCTGTCCCAGGTCGTGTGCCATTGAGAGAAGCTGTCCTTGATACCAAGGTAAGTGGAAGGGTTGTCCTGTTTGATTTGCAAATTGGTGCCCTGATAGTAGTCCACCAAGGACCCGTATAGTTGTCTCAAATACTTGAGGTTTGGTATTCACATCGAACGAAACCCAATCGATGATGTCGCGGACGGCCTTGTCGAAGGCTTGGGTATCATTAAGAACTACTAGGGTATCGAGTGAGTCTATTAGGGTCACGGAGAAGTTTCCTGACACGTCGTTTCTTGCTATGTTTGCGCTGCTAGAAATGAGTGAAAGTCATCTCTAGAGAATAAATTCTTACGGATTCAACCAATCGGGGCCATTACCTGTACATGACAACGGTGCTAGCTGAGAGAAAATAAATGGGGTATCAGTATAGCACATCAAGCCCTCTCAGAAGCATGCTAGATACCTCGTCCATGGGAAAGGCTATCGTCATCTGTGTCAAGCATGTACAACAGGAAGTAGACATAAATTACTCACCATATCTCATGTAATTGTTGAAACCATGGTACCACAAACTACGTGTTTTCTCTCTAAACATAGAATGAGAGTGGAATTCAGATAGTTTGGAATGTGTCAAACCTCAATTCGGTTTTTCGGTGTGGTGTCCATAGCGAATACGAACTCGCGGCGTGTGCGAAGGAGACAGACTGCCCGTGAGACCAGTACGAGCTCTCTAATGATACAACTAGAAGAGCGAGTAGAGTTTGGGGCCAGTACGTAGGCCAGTACATAAGAGGCCTTCAGTCTCGCAGACCAGTTGTTGGTGACTGAACCGAATGACGCAGTAAAGTAAGGAACTTCGAAAGGTGATCGACGTGGAGGTTTCGTTACAAGCAATGGGCGCTCCATCAGACCACGTGGAGTTTCCTTTTCTGGGTGGACACATCTGGACCCATATTCACTGAAACAAAACTTTGTACGTCTGAGTCTCTACTTATGCCGGTTTTAGATCTTTCTTTTGTCTGTGAAATGAATGCGATCGTAGAACACGCTATACAGAGAAGGAAATATCTATAATTCATTTATTTGTTTGCGGAAGCAAGGAGAGAGCGTGAGAATCGGAACCCGTTTCCGAGCCGCAGATGGACATCCGTTGAGACGAGGGAGTAATATAAATGTGGGGACATGTACCACGTCGCGACTTTACAGAAACAGCTCTGCCCATTACCCAACATTCAACTGAAACCCTGAAAGCCCGCAGCTCAAGTTAGTCGCAATCCCGGATTTTATAGTAAAGACGCGCGCGCTTGTACTAGACACGCTAAACGGCGCGACGCGTTTTCTCCGTACGCGTCGAAACGCCAGTCGTCTTATTCTCACCATCATTCATCCTGTCTCGCACAAGCTCGCACATCCCTCTGAGATACTACGCTAACGACTCTGTGACGACAACATCTACGCCAACAATCCACCATGCCGGACGGGCAAATATTCAAGGTTTGCCCCCTATTCATCACAATGATCAGGGGCTGACTACTCATTTGTTTCTAGGCTACGTATAGTGGCATTCCAGTATTCGAAATGTAAGCAACCTGTAACAATATTCACAATTTGTACGCCTTTTGACTGATGACCGATTGCCTCATAGGATGTGCAAAAACGTAGCAGTGATGCGCCGCCGCTCTGACTCGTGGCTTAATGCTACACAAATCTGAAAGTAGCCGGCTTCGATAAACCACAGCGCACTCGTATTCTCGAACGTGAGATACAGAAAGGGGTGCATGAGAAGGTTCAAGGAGGTTACGGCAAATATCAAGGTGCGTCAATCCACTTGAGGTCGATGCTCAAGCTACAATATGTATCGCTTCAGGGACCTGGATCCCTTTGGAAAGAGGACTTTCCCTATGCAAACAATACAACTGTGAACATCTGCTATTACCCATCATCGACTTTCAACCTGACGCGAGCAGTCCCCCTCTTGCTCCCAAACATCTGGTCTCCTCTGCTCCAGCAAAACCCGCTCCCTCAAGACGAGCAGAAGCACCGGCCGCTTCCTCCTCAATCAACACTAGATCCTCTAGAAGAGCAGCACCAGAGCCAGTAGAAGAGTCTGAACATGACACCGTCTCTGTCAAAGGTTCAGATGATGGTAGCATGACGCCTTCTCCGTCGGAAGCATCCTCAAGTTCTCGCACACCATCTCCTATACGAAAAAGTCCCGTTCCCTCACAGTCGACTTCACTTCTCGAAGAGGGCTTCCAGTCACCACCTCCCGTGAATCGCCGCAAACGCAAAATTCGAGGACAAACTGATTCCCCAGACTCGCAATCCGGAGAGTTTGCAGAAATATATCCGGAGAGACACGGGGAACGTCTAACACCGTCATACTATGCCGAAGAAATGTTGGAATATTTCATCTCGGACGCAGGCCAGATACCGGATCTCCTCTTGAACCCTCCTCCTAATTTTGATCCTAACATGGCCATTGATGATGACGGTCATACAGCGCTCCATTGGGCCAGTGCCATGGGTCGCATCCGGATAGTCAAGCTCCTACTCTCAGCAGGTTCCGATATTTTCAGGGTCAACAAAGCTGGGCAAACTGCTCTCATGCGCAGCGTCATGTTCGCAAACAATTACGATGTCCGCAAATTCCCTGAGCTCTACGAGCTCCTCCATCGGTCCACCCTGAACATCGACAACAACAATCGTACTGTCTTTCATCACATCGTTGACGTAGCTATGTCCAAGGGGAAAACTCATGCAGCACGATATTACATGGAAACCGTGTTGGAACGTCTCGCCGATTATCCAACGGAACTGGCCGATATCATTAACTTTCAAGATGAAGACTGTGAAACAGCCCTTACTATGGCTGCACGATGTCGTAGTAAACGGTTAGTGAAACTGCTTATCGACCATGGGGCCGATCCTAAGGTCAAGAACCGCGACGGAAAGACCTGCGAGGATTACATCTTGGAAGACGAGCGGTTTCGCTCATCCCCGGCAATTCCATCGCGAACGGCATCCATGTCTTATCGGAATGCCCAGGCTGCTACTGGTCAGGCCCCTTTCGAATATCCAACCGAGATCAATGATCGTCCACCTCTACACCATTCTGTTACTGCACAGAAAGCAGCGACTCGTTGTGTCAACGATGTTGCGACTTTGTTGGAAAGCTTGGCTACGGCGTATGACCAAGAACTTAAGGACAAAGAACGAGATATGGGCCAAGCTCAAGCTCTTCTAGGGAATATTCAAACAGAAATTCTGGAGAGCCAGCGAACCGTCAATTCATTGAAGTCGCAAGCTCAGGGGCTACCACAAGCAATGCAGCGCATCCAAGAATTGGAGACTGACCTCAGATCAAAAATGGGCACACGTTATCGCATGGGGTGGGAAATGTGGCTAAAGGATGAAGAAGAGCGAGAGAAAGCTATTCGCGATACGCATGGTGGCCTACTCGTGCCAGACTCTATTGTCGATGGAATTCCCCGAACCGCCGCTGGAGAAGACCTCTCTGATCTAATCCCCATATATTCTAATCTTCCAACGGACCCGCTGCAGGTCAAGGATGAATGTGATCGGATAAGGAGTGAGCTAACAGGACACAAAAGACGACGGCTGGAGCTTTTTGATGATCTGATCAAGTTCCAAGCAGAAGCTGGAACTGGTGGGAGGATGGCAGACTACAGGCGACTCATTAGTGCGGGCTGCGGAGGTGTTCCACCTAATGATGTCGACAATGTTATAGGGATGCTCCTTGAGGTAGGTCGTGCAATATATTGATGAATGTGGCAGGCCTTAATACTTTCTCAACCAGACTCTCGAATCTGAAGACCCTACATCCTCGTCTTGGGTGGGGAATGGGTCTATGCCTGCCGCCGTTCCGATTGGATAGACGTGTCTTGGCGTTCTTTGACTGCGTACCGGACACGGACATATTTATCATTCATGTATTTTCAACTGTGTATCCATATTCATGCACATGGGTCGTTTGTATGAATATTTCTATTGCTTCCCCCATCACATTACGAGTAAGAACAATATACTGACTTTCTCTTGGGTAATAATTTTAGAATCAATGATATTTGCTTCTCAAAATTGGTTTACTCGACGTCGCTCATTTTGACCCTTCCTTGACCGAGTGTTGAGAATGGGTATATCACCATCACCACTATTTCGTTATTCGCTCGACACCCTTCCGTACTGCTTTTGCCCACATTCCCTAATGAGATGTTGTTGTGCATGCGGTTGTTGTTGTCCCTATTCGTCATCTAGTGTCCAGCGTGCTCGTTCATCACGTTTATAATGTACGTCCTCAGTTATAGCACGCTATGGAAATCCAATAACCCCTATTATATTATTTTCAGTCCACACATGTCATTTCGAACGTTACTACTGCGTTTCCGCGCAAGGATTGCCCTCACATATCAAGAAGAATGCTCTGAAGTCTTAACCAAACCAAATACCATTCGACATGATGGGAGTTTCATACGATCCCACTAATAGCCCTTTTTGCGTCCGCTAAATCTGCGCGTCGTGTCTGGTTTTGCTCCTTCAAAAAGAATAACTCATGAGCTGTACGAATAACATAAGACTCATCGCTACCGCTCACTCTGAGTTCTGAATTCCTCTTCTCCAACAAAAATCGCAACTCACGCTCTTCCTTCTCAATCGCAACACGTTCATCCTGGAGTATGTCAATCGGGTCAATTGTTGAGAATTGAGAAGGTGTGTGCCAGCCTCGGTGATATGAAGTACTCACCTTGAGCTTGAGGGCATCGCTGACTAGATTGGCTAAAGATGAACGCGATTCTGAGAGCTCATCGTCCGAAGATGTGTATCTCCTGGGTCGTTTGCGAATCCTGCTGGGACGTTTAGGAATTCTGCTGGGCCTCTTTTTCCGAGTCGGTTCAGTCTTCGTCCTTGCCGATTCTTGGTCTGACGCTTCTTCTGAGTCCCGTTGACGTTTAGAAGAGCTTGCTGTAATCCAAGCGGTGCAATTATAGAATTAACTTGCATACCAACTGAGCAAGTAACTGACCTGATGCACCTTCAATACCATATGATCGCCGATTTGGAGAACTTGATTTCCTGAATGTAAATTTGAAGCTAGCGTAGGGATTATTATCCTCCTCTGAGTCCTCTCCGTCTACAAAACAACGTCAACACAGGCATAGCGGATCTCTTACCATTGAAGGGAGTATAAGACTAACCTTGCGCAAGATAAAATTCAATGATTATCGAGCCCAATAATTCTTCAATGAGAAAGAGGAATAAACGTGCTGAGACAAAGCTTTAAGTAGCGTAGTGATGGCTTACTAGAAGACTTATCCGCTCTCATCGTCATGAGCGGGACCTCTCCATAGAGCATTCCATCGCTACTACCCTCAAGAGTCTCCGGGCGAGTAGGATCAATGTCTAAGGTTCCGACGCATCGTCTCGACAGATGTCCATGACGAACATGCATTTTGCATTGGGTAGGTAGTTTCGATGCCTCCGCATCGGAGTCAGCATTGCAACATTTCCAGTATGCGATGTAGGGCTACAACAGCAACAGCTGACTTATAAGGTCGTGGCTTCCGCGCCATTCCAGGATACTTGCCTTGTTTTCTCCTAATACAACTTCTGCAGTAGCCTCATTTTCACCAGTACGTGCAAGGCGTTCTAGTAGTTTGTGATCTTCGCCGTCTCCAAGCCAACATAGAATGTTCTTTAGCTTGAGCATTCTCAGTGAGAACAAGAATTGGGATGGTACAAGTAGTCTACTGAGTATGCGCAAGTGTGTAAACGTGTAGAGTCGTCTTACTAGTACCTCACCGCTCCCACGCACAAGACAAACACGAGGCTCTGCTCGGACTAAGAGCAAGGTTCAGTCGCAGTAGCGACAACAAGATCAAGAAATGGTCAAAATTATTTCCTTCTTAGCAGCATCTAGCTTCATACGTCGCAATTTGTTCTGTTCCTACGTGTTTCTCTGTCAAAAATGGAATGATCGCAAACAAATAAAAGTCACTGACTCTCAGTTCCGCATTTTGTTTTTCAAGCAAGGCACATGCTTGACTCTCTTCTTGTGTGATCGATGTACGTTCATTCTAGCACCGAGTCCAATTAGTGAGTACCATGTCGAATCTTGCAGAACGCGTGTGAAAACGTACCTTCAACTTGCGAGAATCGTCGAGAAGATCATCGAGGCACATTGAAGGCCTTGGGGACTCGGAGGTGCATTGTCTCGTACGTGGACGCAACCGTGACCGTTCGGTCGAGCACGAACTTCCTTCAAACTCCGTTCTTTTGCGTTTACTAGAGGAAGGTGTTGACGAATGATCTAAGTTGATCAGCACCAGTCAATGACTTTCCAATAAATGAGTTAAAACATCTCAACTAGAAGTTTGAGATCTGCCTTTCGTTCGAGGCGTTCCTTCGGTATCACACCTTTTCCTAGGCGGGCTTATCGGAGCTTTCCTGAGCATGAATTTAAAAGTGACATGATGCTCGGGGACTGAGCTGCCTATTCGAAGTAAATGCTGAGCATGATCTAGTTGTGAAGATAGAAGAAAATGTACTTGATAGAATGTAAAATACCGACGTGACCGTACACATTAAGGCTGCGGACGATACCACATATCATTTGCAATACGCCAAAAGTAATACAAGCGTGCTCACTATTTCGATATGCTCGAGGGGTAGCCAAGGGTGACCCTCTATACAGCATGCCGCGGCTATTGCCTCGCTGTGCATCCATCCACTTTCCAGAAAGACAATGGCTCTTTTGCCCGGCGTCAGGCCTGAATTGGAGCTGCCATCGACCATCGAGTGGGGACACATCGCTGGCAGTGTTCTTCCAAAAAACAACGAATGGCTGTCAACGCAAATCAGCGGCATCGTCATGAGTCAACGGAGAGCTCTGACTAGGTTCTCTTTCGTTACAATGTTTACGGTGATGACACCCTTCGCTTCAGATGAATCCTCCTCGTGCAGAACATTACCGTTGCAGTCTTGGAGCCAACACTCCAAGTTCTGGAAGGTAGGCATAGGGAAAGTACTAGGTCAAGATAGTGAGCCCCATTAAATGGGCGATGGCTAGCTGATTAATCGTGTCTCCTACTATGGTGAATATATGGCGTTAGACGCGGCGAAGCCAAGTCCCTCTCCATATAAGTACTTAACGGTGACGTTTAGCGTAGAATATTTCGGAAGGCTGAGCAATAGTTCACGGGCTAAGACTTGGAGAGGCTTGCGCGGAGCAACGCTATCATAATTAACGGCATCAGTTATCTTCTATTATACAAAAGAGAGTGGTCTCCGAGATCCCCGAGACAAAGAGGCCCTCTGATTGGCTGATACTTATTACCTCTCCCACGCTCGACCTAACCCTATGTACGTACGTTCCGTATGTTCCAAGCCTGCTTACTACCACATCGTCCTTTGCTTTCTTGACTCAACGATGTTCTTTATATATCTCTTGAATCCTGAACATGAACTTGGACCAATCAATCCGACTCTCTGGGATCTTGACCTTTTTACAGTCGTGATATTGTTGTAACCCACGGCGCCATTAACTGCCTGCCTAATTGGGCTTTTCGTGGTTGACCACTGAAGGGTGCAGTACAGTGTATCCCTACAAGAGGCAAGAATACCCTATTTTCTCTATGCCATCCCAAGTTCCAATAACGGTCATATCTGTCTTTAGATGTCACCAATACCTCCTCACTGAAGCTGCTGCCAATGTTCCGTCTCGCTGAGAAGGGGAATTGTACCCCGGGAGTCATGTTTGAGGCAGACGTTTAGCTTTCCTCATGCGAAAGGGTACAAATATGGGGGTCGATGACCTCTATTACTCAAACAGTCCCTCCGCCGATTTCAAAGCCTTCTACAATATTTGTTATTGATGCTTGATTGATGCTTGAGACAACAGCCTAGAATAGACTCTAAGCTACTAGCCCGCAACAAACATCTATGAGAAAACTTAGAGGTAAGGTAATATAACTACTTCTCTTTTACCTGTCTGTTACTTGGGGTTGGCTCATGTCTTCCATGTGGATGCCTCCATATCCTCTGCACCCTGTCTCGAAGATATTCCTCTACCTGTTTCTCACTTCAGTCCACTCTCAGCTTGATCAGCTTACATTCATGTTCATATTTTGATTGTATATACACAATATATATATCTTAAATCACAATAATGAGAACCACTGACATTGGGTAAAACACCAGATACCTCACCCTAAGCGACAGAGCTGCCGGTCCCAAACCGGCAGCGGAGGAGCGTCTTCAGATGGGAGTACTATGCACGGTAACTTCAACTGTGTTTCATTTTGAATTCAAACATTTTACCTTATCATCTCTACATCCCCCATAAATTGGGATCGCAAATGCTGGTGAGTGATACTAAGCTCGCTAATCTATATGAGTTCAATGTTTGCAACGGACAAGTACAATCATATGTAACTAATTACGCAGTTATCGTGCAGCCGCACGGGTTCCTGCTAGTTACAGCATATATCGGATGTCGAATTTGGACTGGCCTGTAAGCATTGCAGCAATTCCCGCCTTGGTGCAGCCATTCTCCGAAACGATCAGTTTGAACTCATGCTCATACTTATGGCGACTGGTTGACAGTTGCTGCGGATTACGATGCATTGGAAAAAGCACAACCGCACCATTAGGTCCGGAGATGATATACTTTATCCAATTTCCAAACAAATACACGAGAATACAAGGGAAATACACTTTACAATCGATCCTGAGAATAATCATGTAGCGGGTCGAAGTGCTCTCAATCGCGCTGCGAGCTTATCGTCTTCTTCGCCGATCTTCTCTTTCTGCGCAAGGTCAGGGACACCAGCCAAATCTCTCGAGGCGAGATCGTGTTGCAGCTCAATATTGGCTTCTTCTGCGGTCTGCTTCATCAAAGCGTCGACTTCGTCTTGTGGCGTCGAGACCGCCGTGGTGTTCGACATTGTCTCCTCCATGTACGAAGTTTGTACATCGAGGTCGGCGAATTGCGACTCGAACTTATCCATTACAAGAGATATCTGTAAGTGGTATGAGTATCATATATGCATGCATATACGGGGTCCAAGATGATGCGTACTCGTTCGAGATTCATGTTCTCCATCGCTTTGTCCATTCCCTTTACTACCGAGGTCATATTGCCTGTTACTTGTCGCATCGTAACAGCAGTCTCAACGCGACTAGCGACAGCATCGACCCGACTTGAAAGTCGCAGAAGATTCAGAGCTTCAGTCTTCTTCCTGATAGCATTGGCAGCGTAGATTCGTGCACCATCGTTGTTCCCTTGTTGGAGTGCCTGAGGAAGTATGACATCAGAAATCGTAGTAGAGTATCGATTTGAATCGATTCACCTTCTTCAAACGTGCTTTCTCTGTATTCTCATCCTTCTGGGCTTTCTTTGCCTGCCGACTGAGGGACTTCGCAGTGAACTATTACATCTAAGTCAATGGGTGGTTTCTATACGCCGTGTAATCACTTGCCTTTAGGTTGAATAATGTCTCTGCGTATGAGTTAGAATATGGCTGAGTTATCATTATTGATACGCTCACTTTCTAGGTGACTCATTGTGGAAAGAAAGAGAGATAGTGTGATTACAAGTGCTAGTAGTCCGAGTTAGAGGCTTAGAGCAGACTCGGACGGTATTAGTAGGTACTGCGACCAATAAACGCCGATGCAATGTACTGCAATATTAATTAGACGCCGATGACAACAGCCCATCCGAAGTCCACGACATTGGACGCACGCTTGTTTCTCAACTGCCACGGTTCATACGGGATTTACATGCTCTGGTAGCTCACAAATATTCTGACGATCGTTTACATCAATGTCTTTACTTCACTACCTCAGGTAAGCATCAATTTCTTGTAATATACCCGCGTCTTTCTTCTAACATTACGCCTATATAGTTATGTCGGTGCTGCAGCGGCCTTCATATTTGTAACTTTATCTCTAGGCAAGTTTCACAGCATGAAAATAGGTGCATCAGCTCAACCATATATACAGCAAGTGGGCTATTATGGCTCTCAGAATTAATTGAAGAGCATTCCCGGATCGCGAAGGCAGTTGGTCGAAGGGGCATTTACGTGGGTACATTAGCTTCAACTTGACAGGACCCTGACTCTTACTTCCATAATGATAATTGCAAACAGATCATCATATCTCTGCATGTCGCGTTGTATTTT
Organism: Cerrena zonata; assembly: GCA_038087015.1. Classification (NCBI taxonomy): domain Eukaryota; kingdom Fungi; phylum Basidiomycota; class Agaricomycetes; order Polyporales; family Cerrenaceae; genus Cerrena; species Cerrena zonata. The sequence goes on from JASBNA010000001.1 coordinate 760,079, forward strand.
TATGACTCCCTACCTCTCCGACATGTCCTCTTCTCCATCGCGTGCCACATCATCTACCTGCAGAATTTCACATCTCGGTGGCCACTTATATCCCTGACATCATGGAGCTTCATTGCTTCGTGTATATTTGTAGCGATTGATCACTTCATGTGGTTTTTCTACTTCGCACACATTACCCAAGAAGCTCGGCAACGATCAAGAAGCATCTATCGCGGTCCCAAGTCATCTGATGTCCCAGGCTTTGCTGATATTGCGACATTCTTTGGTATATGCGTATGGCTTGCTCCGTTATTCTTATTCCTCAGCCTGAGTGCAAGTGATAATGCATTACCTATGAATCTTGGTCAGTGACCGTCTTAGTCTTACATCTTCTATTTTAAACCTTTTTATCGAACAGCCAATGCAGAAGTGCCAAGCACTCCATCAAAAGTATCAATTCCAACATTCCAACGACCAAGGGGATCGTTGTTCAAATCACTCTGGGATACTCTATCATTGGACTCTGTCCCTCGCCTGCGTTCAGTGAAACGCAAAGATTCAATGCAAGGAATTATTGCCCCTCCCTCTCCAAATCTACGACCCGTATCACCCAGCCCTTCTCCTATACCTTTACGTCGCATGCCTTCCAACGCAAGTCTTCCACCTAGTGCGATGTCTCCTAGTCGACGACCATCCACAGAATCTCCGGCTCCCCTATATTCCGGACTGGGATCAGGGTTCTTAAGCCCTGATGCCAGAAGAAGCATGGAATCACCGGATTCATTGTCTCCTTTTACACTGACACCTCCACCACCTAGAAGAGTAAGTGCACCTGGAATGCCGATAAGAAGGTCTACCACGGAGGGAGCTTCAAGCTTGGAAATGAGGAGAGCAACAAGTCCAAGAAGGAGTTCAGGTTTCAGATTGGATGAATAGACATTACTTTATGAGGACTTTATGTAGCTATTGTACACATCCGCATCACAGTATATCCTAATGTTCTGCTCGGAAGTTCATTTCTGTTGATTTCGATGCATCTGAGTCTGGATTAAATAATGTGATCGGTGCAAGCCGAATCGGCACAATTATACCGACTTTGCTTCCACCCCCGTACTCTGTAGCTGTTACTTTGTATTCAACTCTTCAACGATCTGGCATAAAAGCAATCTTAGGTCTCGATTCGTCTCAGACACGTACCATTTTCATACCCGCGGCTAACCTCGCCCCACATTGCATTACAGTGACGACATTGCATATACACACGATTTACGAACTTGAATGGGCTACAACTAAGACTGGTTCATCTTTGACTACCTCATACCTATACTTTAGACTTCCATAGTACCAGCATGCATCTATATCTACAACAGAGCCCGCGTACACTGTACTTGGTCACCAGCTCACGAGACGATAGTCTTAAACGTCCTCGACGGGCACTTGTATTCCGTGCGGCGGAGAGCAGGTCTGCGCAAGCAGTCGTCGAATTCCTGCCCAAAGACCAAGTCAACTTGGCAGGAGCTATCAAGGTCACGAATCGGATTATCAAAGGATGCTTGGGTTTGATATCAGTTGAAGGAGGTGCGGGTCACTTTACCTGATACTTCGCAGTTCGCATTTTCTTGACAATATGTCCTAGACATCTTCATCGCGGTGGTGATATCCGCCACCGAGATCGGGAACATACGGCCTTCGCATTCCCAATCCGAAATCGTCTCGAAGATCCACGAAGTTGCATTTTATTGTTTAACATCAGGTGTTTGGGATGACTTCAATGCCTACGATACACCCAGCCCTTCCTATCCGGATCACACTGATGCCATACTACGAGACGCATATTCTCAACCTAACTCTTCGTCGACTTCATTAGTTGAACATCCCTGTAGTCCTTTGTCCAAAATCATTTCTGCTGGGACTTTCTATTATGCCTCGGAGCCACATTGGGATCTCTCATCTCGATTGTCTCAGAGACAAGAACGAGATGAGGATGCGGCTAAAGATCTGGGAACATACGATGAACGCTTCGTATGGAATGAGTATATCGTTCGTAGCTTGCTTGACTTCAGGGACCGTCTTGATGCGCGAGAACGAGAAGAACTCGATCATTGTCAATTTATTGTAAGTTACAATGTGATGTATATTTTCAACGAGAATAATATTATATCAGGTACTTGCTATTCAAGGCTATGTGGGTATATACACTGTTGCTTTACCTGCGCCACCAACCGATGGTGCTCCAACCCTTGCGACAATCGCTTTAGTTTCACGACTGGGCTGGAAACGTGCCGGAACACGATTTAATACCCGCGGTGTGGATGATGACGGCAACTGTGCCAATTTTGTTGAGGTGATTCACTATATCCTCGCTTGTATTCCTCTTATTCATGAGACGTACAGACAGAGACCATTCTCAGTACAGACGTCAATTACTTCAGTTATGTTCAAGTTCGAGGAAGCGTTCCTTGTAAGACAATTGTTCCCCAAAGCTATACTTGTTATGTTTAATTATGTTTCGTTGCCATATTTTAGTGTTCTGGGAACAACAGGGACTCCAGACTTTTGGTCAAAAAATCCAAATAACTAGACCCCAAGCATCGCAACCTGCCTTTGAGCGCCATTTTGCCCAGCTCACAGAAGAGTATGGTTGCGTGCACGCTGTCAACTTACTTGGAACGAAAGAGAACGAGGCGACCTTAACTCAAGCGTATGACCGCTCATTGAAGAATGCCCCGGACCTGTTCAACAACAGTGTTGGGATCACCCATTTTGATTTCCATAATGTTGTACGATTGCATGGACATGATGGTGTACCTTCGATGCTTAGGTTTGTGACTATTATCTCATACTCCCCATACTCTCTTCTCACGCTTCAGGATGCACAGACGTCAGGAATATATCGTAGACAATATTGACAAGTTTGGCTTCACTATGGTGGACGCCGGAACGAACCAAATTATTACGCCACAGAGGGGTGTATTCAGAACAAACTGTTTAGACTGGTAAGGCAACGCAGGTTTTTGTGCGAGGTTATTTATGCTAAATTATATGTTCTAGTCTGGATCGCACGAACTTCATTCAGGATATACTGTCTCGTACTACTCTCGAGCAATTCCTTGGACTGGTCCGACAAGAATGGCTGCATTCCGTTTCTATCTGGTCTTATCATCGAGAGCTATGGGCCGAGAACGGCGACGCGCTGTCTCGTATCTATGCGGGAACAGGTGCTCTGAACACCAGTTTCACTCGTAGTGGTAAACGAACACTGGCAGGTCAGCCCATTCTCCCTTGACGGGAGAAACTATGTTGTACTAAACACAGTCTAGGCGTCCTTTCTGACGCGACAAAAAGTGTTTCTCGTGCATATATCAACAACTTCCAAGACAAAGGAAAGCAGGTTGCCATTGATATGTTCCTGGTCAGTTTAGCTCGGTTACATTGATTGCCTGCATATTAACATGTCCGTCGGGTCTCAGGGAAATATCAGCACGCAAAGACAAGTCACAATATTCGATCCTATACATGATCTAGTTAATGAAGCCCTCGCTAAACGGTACCTTTATAATCCACAACCATATTATCGAATATACTAATTACTTCGTCGCAGACTGCACGAGTACTCGACAACAAAACAATGTACTATTTTTGTCGGTACATGGAATCTGAATGGCCGAGTATGTTTCACCACCTTGTCTTGTTTTGCGCAAAATCTAACATTCACGAAGGCCCCGAGTCCCGAGTCCCTTATTCCGTGGCTCTTCCCCCGTTCGAGTATGTGACATTTTTCAAAAGTTTGGTATTTACTGACACACTCTACTATAGGTGTTCCCGAGTAAGTCCTCTACCTCTCTTTTCTCATAATTTTTATCAAGTAATGTGCCACAGTCCGGATATAATTGCTCTGGGGTTCCAAGAGATCGTACCCCTCAGCGCACAACAGATTGTCCAAACGGATCCAGAAAAGAAGTGAGTCAATGTTATCTCAGTCGATTATTCTTCTCAAATCACACAGACGATTGTGGGAGACCAAGATTACCAACACATTGGCTTCACGGCCTAATAAAACTGCAGAGTATATCCTTCTTCGCAGCCACCAGGTATGGGAATCCTTACCTACACGTCAAACGCTCCACATTCTCATATATGTTAGCTTGTCGGAACTGTTCTAATGGTCTTTGTGTGCAAAGAGCTAACATCCGTTATACGAAACGTTGAAGCAGCTTCTCATAAGGTATATCAATCTCTCGTATGTATATTGGAATCCGTGTTATATTTTGCCTCTAGACTGGATTGCGAGGTATGGCAGGAAACAAAGGCGCCGTTGGTATTCGCCTGGAATATCACGATACAAGCTTTTGCTTCGTAACAGCCCATCTGGCTGCTGGGCACTCAAACGTTGAAGAGCGAAATATGGATTACCGGACCATTACTAACGGGCTTCATTTCTTACGGGGAAAAACTATTGATAGTCACCAGTGCGTTATATTTTGTCTCCTTAATTCAATGCAAATTTACCGGACGATAGGAATGTCATTTGGCTCGCGGACACTAACTACCGCATCGACTTGGAGAATGAGAGAGTGCGGGCTTTGGCTCTTAGTGATGACTACGATGCTCTTTTAGCAGCTGACCAGGTAAGACGTCAGCTTCTCACACATACGTTAAAATTGCTATATACCATCTCTAGCTTCGACAAGTTATAGATAACGGCGATGCATTCGCAGGATATACCGAGGGACCTCTTCTCTTCCGTCCAACATACAAGTACGACTATGGCTTGGACACATACGATAGTAGTGAAAAGTACAGGATACCGGCCTGGACAGGTATGTATTAAGGGACGGCTACATGATCATGATTTCTGATAGATATGGTAGATCGAATATTGTCTAAGGGTCCTGATCTTGACCTTTCGGTTTACTCCAGAGCAGAGTTAAAAAGTTCTGATCATCGCCCAGGTATGTGTTGGGTCGAAATACTTTATCTAGCCAATTTAATCTCGTCAATTCCAGTCTTTGCATTGTTTAGAGCATCCGTTCGGATCATTGACCATACAACGAGGCTCGCCTTGTCCCGAATGTTGTTTGACAACGTTACCAGCACGGCTCCGGGGGAGAAGTTGGATGAGAAGCTTGCATCATTGGCGTTTTCCAACGAACCCAGAGAATGTAAGTAGACATATTTGTGCCTCCTCCCTTTTGTATTCAAATTTAAGTTGTGATTGGCTTCAGTGCCGCCTCCAAGTACAGACGAAGCTGCTTGGTGGGACACTCCAGGTAAATACTCCCCCCTGTCCTGCAACGATTGCTCTCATTTTCTCTCATTTGCATAGACCATCCAAATGGCATTATTCCAACGGAGAAAATGCCTGATACATCTAGAAGCCACCCTTATCACCCTTTTGACTCGCCACCTGGTTCGCCGAGCTCTTCGTCGCCCTCGTCATCTGAGGAAGAACTTTACCAGGCATTGCAAGCACCCATAGCTCCCCAGCCAGTTCAAGCAGTTCGACGGCCTCCCCCACCTCCACCTTCACGAGCCAAGAAATCTACCGAAAACGCTGGTGCTCCGATAGCGTCATGACCATAGCTCACAAGCGCAGTGGCAATTTTGCAGAGTAAGCATAAAAAATACAATATAACGGATGTACACTACGAAGGTAAAAGATGATTAAATGAGGCCCTGCTTCTTCAGATCCTCGTATGTCTTTCGATTATAGACATTACCCTCCTCGTCTTCGAGCTCTTCCATTGTCTCTTGCTCGAATATCTCATTACGACCCTCTCGCTTCAGTTTCTCGGCAACTAGATACATCGATCAGTAGATACCCCCACAGTTTAGGACAAGAAACTCACGAGATAGAGCATCCTCAATCCGAGTAATCTCATGGAAGTGTTTTGTGTTTGGAAGACCAAGTGCGCGCATACCGAACGCATGCCTCGATTCCTGGAAATGACGGTCAAAGTTTTTTCTGGATACAAATGCATCAAGTTATAGTAATTGTAGGGAATATATCCAATAGGACTTACCGTCCCATATAGACATGGTCTGAACATATCTCACAGCGATACTCGACACCAAGACCGTGTAGCTTGTAAAGCCAGTAAGGAATTGGCTTTCCGTCCCAACCAAGGGGAAGTTTAAGAGGGTTGTATATTCGTTCTTCCTCTTCCTCTTCTTCCGCGGGCTCACCATTGTTGGTGGCAGGTGTTTGTGCCGGTTTGGGTTTGGATTGTTCCAGCAGTTCTTGTTCACGTTCACGTGCTGTAAGTGAGAACCGACGTTCGACATTTGACTTGGTTTCGTTCAGCGCTGGTGCCAGCTCAATCACGAGCTTAGTGACTAGACATGTAAGGAGAGCAGCTGTTCGGTGTTTGTCTTTTGGCGACTGTTGTCCGTTCTGGATAGACTGTGTTGGTGGACCATTAGGATTGGCAGGTGGCAGGTCGGAGCTAGCTTGCTTCTGAGTTGCCTTGATATGTTTCTTGGACGTTAGATGCGCGTCATACACTGTCTGTTTGCTGTACATTTTCTGGCCTTCACAATATTGCAACCGTTAAATGATTCCGGGAATCTACAGGAAACGTACTTACATGCAGCACACCAGATGCCATCGCCATTCTCTTTAGCCTGTTCCTGTCTACGATCCTCCCATCCCTCAATCTCACCCGCTTCCCACTGCTTGGTGAAGGTCTCTTCAGCTTCTTTTTGCTGTGACTCAACATCAGTGAGTGGTTGTGCACGTTTCGTGAACGAAATCAAATATGTATGCAAGGCTTTAATGTACCTGTCGGTCGACGTCAGTGTGAATACCAGGAATTATAATTATGGGAAACGCACAGCTCGTAGTCTCGATGTAAGCGGCATTCCCTTGGAAGCTCGGAGTGAACTGTGGTCGACTGCGCGGCAAGAAGAACATCAAGATACTGTAGATATCCCAAACGTTTGCCAAGATGTTTGAGATTACTGTACGCCGTATGGTTGGTATACAAGTCAAGATATTTGCCATATTGCTCCTCTCCCGAGAACAACAAAGCGATAGCTACTGCATATTGAGTAACTTGAATGGAAGTTAGAATGTCAAGACGCACGATCTTCCTCCTCGTAATCGTCATCGTCCTCGGCGGGTTCAGGCTCGTCAAGGAAAGAGGCCAATTCAAGCTCGAAACCGAGACCCATCGAGTCTGAGTACTTGGCGTAGTGTTCTGTAATTTTGCCCAGTCGTGAATAGAACTCAGTCAAGTCCCCTGGATCTTTGGAGGAGATAGCTTCAAGTTCTGCCTTGCCAGACTCTTCATCTTGATATAGGTTGCTGAGGGTTACTACGCGTGACGATATCCGGTCGAGAATCTTAGAAGCTTTATGTTCGGTCTGAAGACGACCTTCATGGGTTGATTGTGGCTTGGAGAGGATAGTATACAACGCCCGTTCCAGATGTTCAATTTCTTCGTGTGTTTGTCGCTTGACTTCAACAACAGAGTCCATTTTGTCAGTAAAGCAGCAGAGAATTTGAATAGAAGGTGGATGCCAGTGTGAGCAATTGGTGAACCAGGTCGCGTCTAAAGCAAGAGCCAAAATGGAAAGATTTCAAAGTCCGACCCACTCACCCTTTCCTTCAAACCACCTCATACAATATGGCTGGAATTAACGCAGGAGACGAGGTAAGTGTCTTACTCGCTCTTAAGACAAATTCTAGTGGTCTAATACCGGCTGTGTATCAGAAACTCGTATTTGAGTCATCAGAGGCCGTTCCTGTAGTATCAACGTTCGATGACCTGGGTTTGAAGGAGGACTTGCTTCGCGGCATCTACGCTTATAGTGCGTTATATTCTCCCTTTCAATCTCACAGATACTTATAATAAATACACAGACTTCGAAAAGCCTTCAGCCATCCAGCAGCGTGCCATCCTTCCCATTACACAAGGCAGAGATGTCATTGCACAGGCGCAATCCGGAACAGGAAAAACAGCAACCTTCTCAATCTCCATCCTCCAGTCTATTGATGTCGCCGTCAGGGAAACCCAGGCCCTCGTACTCTCCCCCACTCGCGAGTTAGCGACGCAAATCCAATCAGTCGTTCTTGCGTTAGGCGACTATATGAACGTCCAGTGCCACGCTTGCATCGGTGGGACGTCAATCGGTGAAGACATTCGAAAACTTGAATACGGTCAACACGTCGTGTCTGGCACCCCCGGTCGTGTCTTCGACATGATCAGGAGGCGGAGTTTGCGAACAAGGAACATCAAGATGCTTGTGTTGGACGAAGCTGACGAACTCCTGAATAAAGGTTTCAAGGACCAGATCTACGATGTCTACCGTTACCTCCCCCCTGCCACACAAGTCGTTTTGCTTAGCGCCACACTGCCGTATGATGTGCTAGAAATGACAACAAAATTCATGACCGACCCTATCCGTATTCTCGTCCGACGTGATGAACTCACGCTTGAGGGCATCAAACAATTCTTCGTCGCCGTAGAGAAGGAAGATTGGAAGTTCGACACCCTCTGTGACTTGTATGATACCTTGACCATCACCCAAGCTGTCATCTTCTGCAACACAAGAAGAAAGGTTAGTACATATTCCTACCTATACATAGCTTGAGCTGACCCCCTGTCTAGGTGGATTGGCTAACGGAAAAAATGCGAGCAGCAAACTTTACTGTTTCGTCCATGCACGGAGAAATGGTTCAGAAGGAGCGAGATGCTATTATGGCCGAGTTCCGCAGCGGTACTTCGTCAGTACTCTATAACACCTATCCCCCGAATGATCAACTAACTATAATCCCTCAGACGTGTTCTAATTACGACAGATGTGTGGGCCCGTGGTATCGATGTTCAGCAAGTCTCACTTGTGATAAACTATGATCTACCGGCGTTAGTGAAACTTCCATTGTTGTAGTCTCCATTACTGACGTAGATTCTAGAAATCGTGAAAACTACATTCATCGTATCGGTCGTTCTGGACGTTTCGGACGTAAGGGTGTCGCTATCAACGTAAGTAGAATGTGCTCGATATTCTCTAAGTATTGACATAGATCTCTACAGTTCGTCACCGTGGACGATGTTCGAATTCTTCGGGATATCGGTACGTAGTTACTATGGACTGCCTAGAATTTTTGCTGACCTCGTCGCTCGCCGTCCATTCTAGAACAATATTATGGTACACAAATTGTATGTCCCCATCCTTGTCTCACATACCTTGAATTTTATTGATCTCTGCGTAGGATGAAATGCCGGTCAATGCTGCCGAGCTCATTTGACGATCTTTGCTCCCATGTGTTTATCATTGTATCATATTCTCCTGTTTCCTTGTGCAGTGTTTTTCTACTAGTACTATTACATCCGATGTTTTGCATTTTGAGATGCCAGTCGTGTGTGATCCTTTTCTAGTCATGTCGTATGTCTGCTGAATGACAAGCCTTTTCGAAATCGCTCTATACATAATTGGTGTACGACTTTCGACGTCTAGGCACCGGCGTCGAAATTATGGACATCCACCCCTTCCAAGCAAGGGCGGTACAATTTACGAGCACACCAAAAATGTCTAGACACATATGTAAATTTCCTGTCTGGAAATACATGTCGCAAGGTACGAGAGAGGTGATGTCCTGTGTTTGAAGCATTATACGCGAAGGCACATAAGTGAGAACAAAACCATTATGGCCGGAACGCCAACCCTGAAAAAAATACGAGATTCATGTGAGCGCATTTTGGGGGGGGGGGGGGGGGTGGGGGGGTGAAGCTGAGCTTAGAGCACCACGACAGAGTTCAGAGCAAGACTCTTATTACAAAAGGGATGGCTCCTCGAGTCCGTATCATTTTATAAAATGGTATTTCGAAGTGTGCTTCGATGTGATGCATTGATGTGAGTAGACTCACCAGAAATTATAATTATAATTACAGGAGGGGGCCTCCAGAACTCGGGGACTAACAATGACCTTCAAACCGCTGCAGCAGATGACGAACTATGAAGTCTTTTGAGTGGCCGTGTATATTTTGCCTACTGCCACAATAAAAAGCGCCGATGTTCAGCCTAAATTTGAATACGCTACCATCACCAGCTGCCTCCGAGTTAGGCTTCAAGCTTGAGCTTGAACGTTGAGGCCCTCAACATAAGTACTTGGATCAAGCTTAGACTAAGTTACTAGGTGTACTTATCTCACTCTACTAATACATTTGTCGTGATGCCTATCACACTATGGACTAGGTATTCAAATATATACGGAGCTGTTCTCAGTTTCTACGCCGGTCTGCCCTTGTGACCATACAATACAGCTTCCTTCTCACTCCGTATCGTTTCTTCCGGCGCGGACATTGACAGGATGACCTATCGCTTGGCCATAATTGATCACAATGCAAATATATAAATACTAGAGCTCTTTCGAACTTTGCTATCAGCTTGTCTGCTTACTGTACGGCTTGTCTGGGACTCGGACGACCGACAAATCGTCTCTGAAGTGTTTACTTGGCGATATGTCGACTTCGTTGGAATCAGGCTCTATCAAGGATATACCGGAAAAGAGAGAGGATGACCCTGATGCTGAATTTGGAGGAACCCAGGCCAGACGAAAATTGGAGAAGCGGTTACTCTTGAAGTTGGACTTACGCATGTCGATTTTGGTCTTCATTTATATCTTGAACTACGTGAGTCTTCAGAATTAAGAGTACTCTGATGGCTGACATCCCTCCTAGATTGATCGTAACAACGCTGGGTACGTATAAAACCCATTACTTACTCTTGGAAATGTATCATAATATATCTTGATTATCACAGAGCTGCACGATTGCGTGGGTTCGAGGCAGATTTGAACTTGAAGGATGAGGAGTTTGCTACTCTGCTCTCTATCCTTTATGTAGGATATATCCTGATGCAAATCCCTTCGTGAGTTGTATATTCCCCTTCTCTCAAGATCACAGTATGACCTGACCCGTTTTTTAACTCGTAGAAATATGTTCCTTAATTGGATAGGAAGGCCGTCACTCTATCTTCCCGTATGCATGATGGTTTGGGGTATGATATCCGTACTGACTGGGATTACGCATAAGTAAGACCTCTCTATTTTTGTCAATCGTTACCTCAACATCCTGTGCTGATATATCCTTGGAGTTTTGTCGGTGCCCTCCTCACCCGATTCTTCCTCGGCTTCATTGAAGCCGCCTTCTTCCCCGGAGCCTTATTTCTTATCAGCAAATGGTATAAACGCAGCGAACTCGGTGTCCGGACCGCCATTTTGTACTGTGGCAACATTATTTCCAACGCTTTCGGTGCACTTATTGCTTCGGGTATCCTCGATGGAATGGAGGGGAAGTTGGGACATGCCGCTTGGAGATGGTTGTTTTACATAGAAGGTGCACTGACCATCACCATCGCTATGATTGCCATTTTCGTTTTACCCGACTTTCCCTCGACTACAAGAGGAAAATGGTTGACGGATGAAGAACGAAATCTGGCTATGAGAAGGATGGAGGAAGACGTAGGTGTGGGTGATGAAAGTGAAACGGAGAGCGGAGGTCATGCTGCTGGTTTGATGGCGGCTCTAAAGGATTGGAAGGTCTGGTGGCTTTCGTTGGCTATGACAAGTCAAGTCGTAGCGTTGAGTTTCAATGCATACTTTCCAACGCTAAGTGCAACCATGGGTTTCAATCCCACCGTGTCACTTCTCCTTTGTGCACCACCTTTCGTATTTACGGCTATTCTTGCGTTCATCGTCTCTCGGTAAGTTTGGACTCTGGTTGCCAATGAATCAAGTTGTGGCCGTTATACTCACCACTGTTCATCATTTCTTTAGTCATTCAGACAAGACTGGCGAGCGATTTTGGCACATCACTATCTCGTTTGCGGTGGGCATTGTCGGCTTTATCATTGCCATATGTACCATGAATACCGCTGCGAGATACATTTCCTTGTAAGTCTCATTGAAGATCCCCTGGTGCCCAGTATGACCGGACGTTCATAGGTTCTTGATGGCCCAATCCTACGCCGGATTCGTTGTCATGTACGCATGGGTTAGTAACACCTTTGCTCGCCCACCCTCGAAACGTGCTGTCGCACTTGCCCTCATCAACGCTTTCTCTCAACTGGGAAATATTGCAGGCTCGTAAGTGACCCTACACTGTGCACGATGACCTGACAATCATACGTGCATACCTCTAGATACGTCTGGCCGAAGATGTGGGACCCTACGTATCGTAATTCTTACGCTATTTGTATTTCGACCGCCGGATGTGGGATCGTAATGTGTTACATTCTCAAGTTACATCTTGAAACTGTAAATAAGAGGTTGGATAGAGAGGAAGAGGAAAGGGGCGTAAAGGTGAAGGGCTATAGGTATCTCACATAACGATGCGGCTTTGATGATGAACGAAGTGTACGAATAGACGAACCCATGTATACTAATCGTCTACAACAGAGATTATGCTTGTTTCGATGCGATGTAAACATGTAGAAAGATGATTGGAAATACACGGATCTAAATATGGATGCAGTATGCCAGCTACATAGATAATACAGGAAGGTCGAAAACTGTGGATAACGGGAGTTGCCTGAAAGAGTTGAGAAAAATGGAATTGTTGATGTGGAGGAAAGATAGATTATAAACGAGACATTGTCTCATCCCAGTGCTCTGTGAGACCTTCGAGCTCGTCAGAGGGAAAGGCAGAGCTTCCTGTCATAGTAGGTTGGGACTGAGGGCGGAATATAAGCCTATAGATGATGGCACGTAACAAAATGAGACAATCACCTGGTTTATAGCAGAGCCGTCATTCTCAGATGAGAGTTCGTTGAAAATGAAGTTGAGGTTTGGGAAGGGACTGGGATTGAAGTTTGTAGCGTACGTAGGGATGGGTGTAAAGATGATGTTAGGAAACGCCTTGGGGATAGTATTGAGTGTGAGCTCGAGCCCAAGACCCACTGAGTTTGTGAGCATCTCCTGGTAGGAGTTATATAGGAGGGTATCGGACTCATTATTTATAGAAAGCATTGAGGGAGGATAGCAAGGTAGATACGGGGTTGAAAAGCTCGATGAAGGAGCCGAGGAGTTACACGATAACAGAGTCGGGACTGGAGAGCACGCAGGCGTTGTACCGCGAGGAAAGTAGGTGGTGGGTGTGAATCCGCCAAGGCCATATTCAACTTGTGAAGGTAAAGTTGGTATTTTGATTGGTGGTCGTTCAGCGTTATCGAACATATGAGCGGGTGTGGATGTTCTAAAATTCCCCAACATCAGACTCTGGAACGCGATAGAAGGATCGGGTGAGCTGGTAGTGAATTGTGAAGGGTGGTGCTTGGATTGAGTTGGAGACGGAGCGCGGGGACGAGGCGGGGGTGAAAAAGCGTCGCGTTTGGGATTATACGTCACGCTTGCAGTAGGGAAGGTAATCGCACGATTGTAGTAAGGTTGGAGGGAAGAGGACGGGGTCGTTGTAAGATATGTCATTGAAGGGACTAACATTGGGGGATGTGTCAAGGAAGATTCGGTATCTTGGTCCGTGAGGGATATTGTATTCCTCGATGGTAGATGGGGGTTTCGCTTAACACCAGGACGTCGAGACATGGGTTGCATGGAAAGGTACTCCTTCGCTCTTCGCTCTAGAGCTATAGATTCAACTTTCCATTGAGCCTTGACCTCGGCTGGGAGACGTTGCCAAAGTAGACCAGCAAGTGTGCTGACCGCACTTCCGTTGTGCTCAAAGCCTGACCTGGCCACAGCGGCGTTGCGGAATAACATGAAGTTATTGAGTCTAAGTACTTTAGACAGTTCTTTTTTGGCGAAACACTCTCGTTCGTACTCGAGAATTTGATCATTAGGTAGACACCAGTGTTGTAGCGACGACAGGGTGACGGGAGTGTCATTTGTCTCGGGATACGGATGACCAGGCTTGATCAGACGGGAGTAGATATCCTCGTCCGAATATGTTACGAGCTTTGTAGTAGAACGGGATGGTGATTGATGTTCGGTGTCGGTGTTGGTAAGATGATGACCTAAGTAACAGTTGAGTTGGAGATGTGTATGACGGAATGTGGTGTGAGCCTATACTTGATTTGTCAGATACGGTTGAGTCATTGTGAATAGTGATATGACTGAGCAAGATGAAAGACAGGCGGGGAAGGAGTGGCGCGAAGCTCGTACAGAGCTTCAGGAATGAAAGAGGAGGGGGAGAAGGAGGGGGAACCCGTCCTTGATTGGCATGCTACCTTGTATAAATACACATTCCCCGGATTTCTGGAGCTACTCAGCGCATTTCTATCGTGCACAAAGAAAACTTGCGGAAATCGTCCAGATCGTAGATCAGTAGCCCAGGGACGAAGAACAGAGCCATCAGAGTTCGCCGGTGCCGAGAGCCGTAGGTCGAAGTCGAGGTTGATGGGACTGTATGTGTTCTTGAGTATCACGCAAGGAGATCTGAGTTAGAAATACGGCTTTAGTCTATCATGTTGCTTTCTAGAAAGCTGAAAACGTGTATCAGGTCATTCAAATGCGAGATTGAGTACCGGAGCATGAGACGATTGCACATTGAGAACGAGATTGTTATTCGAGCTCGAAGTCCGGGGGGTTAGACTCGGAACTACGATTTTTATTTTCGCCTGTAAGTGTCTAATCTATGCTGTAATTACCACATGGCAGTTCAGTACGAGCCGGGTTTTCGAACGAGTATGAAGCACTTACTCAAATAATACTACATACATGCTATCTATCCAAAGATGCATATTTTCACATACGTAGCCAAACTGAATCCCCAGCAGCCTTACGAAGACGGTTCATGAACGCAAGCCCTTCACGCTCCTCCCGGACCTCTTCCGCCACAATCAAGTCTACGCCAGCTTGATCCAAAGTAAGCAAGCCGTCGAACAAACGCTGCGCTGCAATAGACGGATCCGCTACAGGCCCGAGCGAGTAATGTGTCCATTCAATCCCTTCTACAGCAGATAGCTGAGCAGCGAGTCCAGAATCTGATGTAGCCAGAATTCCAATTTTGAGACTCCCTCCATTGGACGTTTGGCGGTGCTTCACATCGTCTAGGAATGATTGTACTGTGGTTGGCTCAGTGCCATGGGGCGGCGGAGATACCGTACACGCCAGGATTACTGGGACAGTTGGTGAATAGTGTTTGTATTTCATACCAGGTGTTGTCGGCGTTTGTTCCATTGCTTCATCTTTATAGTCCCGTTTGTGAACGAGAACTCGTGGAATAGGGCCATTTTCGCCAAGCTCTACCCTCAACACCCTTTCCAGATCTTCCACCGTAACACCACCGGGCCGCAAGACACGAAGATTGCCATCCTCGTTTAAACCGTCAACAACTGTGCTCTCCAGACCAACGCCACAAGCACCTCCGTCCAAGATAAGTTGTATTTTGCCATCTAGATCCCTCAAGACGTGCTCTGCACGAGTTGGGCTGGGTTTGCCAGAGGAATTGGCGCTTGGGGCAGCGATAGGTGCATCTGCGATGGAAATCAGGGCACGCGCAACAGGGTGCGAAGGCATTCGAACTGCGACAGTAGGTTGGTTTGCCGTGATAATAGAGGGAACGAGGGATGGATCGGTTGGAAATAAAAGGGTTAGCGCTCCGGGCCAGAAATGTTTCATGAGGATTTCGTATATCGGAGGAATTGTGTATGTCGTGGGGAGAAGACGTCTAAGCATTGTATGGGAAGAGACGTGCACAATGAGAGGGTTGTCGGGTGGCCTTCCTTTGGTGGAAAATATACGCGACGCAGCAGAAGGGTCAAGAGCTAAAGCTCCTAAGCCGTATACGGTTTCGGTGGGGAAAGCGACTGGTTGTTTGTTGTGCAAAGTTCGAGATGCCTGTTGTAGCGCATCTTCCGTATCTGAATTAGATACCTTGGGGACATCCCCAGAGAATGTAATGGAAGATGTATTGCATCCTAGGACTCTAGTGCGTTGTATAGTTGGAGTGAGGAAGAAATCTAGACGCATTCGACGTAAAAAGTCAGCCAAGGCCGCTAATGCCATGTTTTTCTTTTTCTAATAAGGATGTATGATGGATCAGATCTAGCAGAGTGTGAGCAGTTAGGAAGAGCAAAATCTTTCGCGTCTATGATCGACAATGTCATATACTATATGGTTGTGGCGTCATAAATTGTCCAAAAAGGGCAAGTAAGTACAGCGTTCCTTAGGACCTTAGACGCTACACTGAGGGATAGTGAAAAGGACTAAATTCGAGGATTGTCGCGAGCTCGGAGGCTCTGGATCGTATTCCATGCCATTTTGATACGTCCAGTAGACGGTAGCCTTACATACAGTTGATGTTTGACTTACCGGATTGCTTCTTCAGAATTGGGCAATGACGAGGATTCCTTACTCACGGGTCGAAAACAGGCTTACACGCAGAAGTATATATCAGTCTGACAAAAGAATTACACACAAAAAAGAGAAAAGAAAAGCTACAAGTGATTCAGAAAGCTTATACCGACCATGTAAAGGTTGATTGGGATAACAGTCCACAACCGTAACTTAGCAAAAAATTACCTGCTTTCCATCATTCGGAGTCGATCAGGATGAACACCTGGTGGAGGTCCAGACTGACCTGGAGGACCCTGCGGAGGGTACCCGCCAGGAGGACCGTTGAAGCCACCGGGCGGAGGAGGACCTCCAGGGGGGAAATTACCGTTTGGTGGCATTGGCGGGAGATTGGCTCCTGGAGGACCGCCGGGAGGGAAGGAGGGGCCGCCTATAGATTCGGTATATTAGCAAATAATTAACGGAGAAGGCAGAAGGGAAATTATGACATACCAGGAGGGAAGCCGCCTGGAGGGCCCATACCTGGAGGAGGACCCATTCCCGGGGGACCCATACCTGGAGGACCCATACCTGGAAGTGGGAAAGGAGGCGCACCTGGAGGACCCATCATTCCAGGGCCGAACGGAGGACGACCTATTGTTGGGCAACGTATCGTTGAGTTTCGTCGATTCGTTGCGTTTGTTTGAAGGGGACTCACCGAATGGAGGAGGACCTCCGGGGCCACCAAATCCTGGTGGACCACCGAATGGAGGACCGGGAGGTGCAAGATGTTGAGGACCGAAACCGAACCCTCCGGGGGGAGGTCCACCGCTTGACTCGTAGGATGCTGTAATTTGGTCGATTATGCTTTGAGCCTTGTCATGACCGAGTGCTAGAAGTAGGAATACATGAGTAGCTGTATTAGAGACGAAAGCAATATGCATACTCACAAGCATAATAATCCCTGACGTTGGCAAGATGATTACGACCACTGTTGTGGGCCTTGCGAACTAGAAACACAAGCAATTAGCTGATGAACCGAATACAGGTTGCGTTTACTTACCTGAAGCTGAGTCGTGTGTCAAGAAGACATCGCAGTAGTCGCAGTAGTGTTTCTAAGACAATAAAGGAGAGTAAGGTCAGCAAAACATCCTGGAACATAAGGAAGTAGAAATACATACTGGCATGGTGGTGGCTGCTGAAGGGAAAGAGCAGAGACGCTCCTATCGGCTTGATTTTGGTCGGAGTCAGAAACCTCGGCACAGGCGGGGAGCACGTGTGCGGATATGGAAAGTCGCGTTGGTAGAGTTTACGCGTGGAGAACTATAACATGGACACTTCGTCGGGCATCCAGGAGCCTTTTGACCTTATTCGACTATCCCTCAGTGAAAAGGTATTTGTGAAGCTTAGGGGAGACCGTGAGCTCACAGGAGTCCTACATGTAAGCATCGCGATTTTACGATTCGGCTTGATCGGTGTAATGAGTTGGTATTCCTTACAGGCATACGATGGACATATGAACTTGATCTTGAGTGACGTCGAGGAGACTATCATGCTTGTTGAGCAGGTCGAAGGTGGCCCAGAAGGACAGACTACGGTCAATGTATGTATAACCTTCTCCTAATCTATGACAGATGCTAATTGGCCGGTGCTTTTAGGTTGCGAAACGCAAGATGAACATGCTGTTTGTACGAGGCGATGGTGTTATCCTCGTGCGTTCCGATTTCCTGTTGGGGATGTCCCTTTTTTCTTACCAATATACTCTTCATTACCAGGTATCTCCGCCGTCAAGAACATGATAGGTTACGTCGCAAGATGATATTTGATACTCTACTTTCAGCGTCCAGCGTGAACCTTGCCAGTATATTTTTCGGCGATGCTTGGACATACCAAAACTTCTTTGATCTCAGTGTATTAACCCTAGTGCTACAGGAAAACCATTGTAATTATACATTCACTGGAGTAGAAAATCCGATGGGACAATTTTAAGAGATAGGTATCCTAATATGCATGGTATGGTACCTCTTGTTCTATCTTTCCCGAACAAGAGTGATCCTTGCCACTAGCCCCTCTGGAAGAGTTTCATCTTGAAAAGAAACCCCTCCGATTGGACGCTATGTTCTGAATCGGTATTGAGGGAATTGGCGAACCAACTCGTGAGGCGTAAGCAGATGTAGA
The DNA here is from genome assembly GCA_038087015.1 of Cerrena zonata. Classification (NCBI taxonomy): domain Eukaryota; kingdom Fungi; phylum Basidiomycota; class Agaricomycetes; order Polyporales; family Cerrenaceae; genus Cerrena; species Cerrena zonata. Next base: position 778,470 of record JASBNA010000001.1, read on the forward strand.
AGCTGAAGGTACATTGGAATGATTTTGCATTGTGTTTAGTTCGTCGTCAGGGTCAGGTGCTATGCCACCTTTCGGCCATGTCCCATCTCGAACCCAACCAGCTTGCAAAATTTGTATCTATCGCGTGTAAAGTCCAATTAGAGAGGAAAAAGAAAATAGAAATACAACACCTACCAAATAGCGCAAGGACAAGCTTGTTCTTAGACGAGCTCCTGTGATCAACCCCTTCCATACTTTGTCTAGACCGTTAAACCATACTTCATCCTCATCCAGCTTCCCATCAAACTTTTGAAGAATGTCTTCGAGTTTTCGCCTATTGGGTGGAGTGATGCGAGGTCCTCGTTCAATGTGAGGTGAGGGCGTGTGCCACAAAGCCCTCCGAGCTTCAAAATAAGCAGGACCGGGTTCTGGTAAATTTGCAGTCTCCATCAAGTTCTCGAAATGAGATTTCACTTCTGTCGTTGTTAGGGATGATGGAGATTCTTGCAATGGTAATGGTGGTCGAGGGGTTGGAACCCGAAGAGCATCTGTTTCAAATGAGTGGCCATAAGGACTTGTTGACATGACTGGAAAGATATGTTTCTGGCCATCACGTTGGGGGGTGACTGCAGGTATTTCTGGGGATGATGGGACTGTCACGACGATGCCAGAGGGGACGACAGGTTCATTTGAGGGTGGAAGAGACATCGGACACTGTAAGGTTTGTGATGCTGACTAAGCACTCTGTTGCTCCTTATGCGGGCCATTGCCAGGCGACTCAGGCGACTCGGACTCGGGTGTTACTCTACTAGACTGTCCTACTCACCGTTCTTGTCCTTGTCCTCCTCGTACCCCCCATGCTCTACAACAACCCGTCCCCAGCACAGTCCACAACGTCGCTCTCCGACGCGGACGACGACTTCAACAAGTCCACATTCTTCCAGACAGACCCCGTACCTGCCACCCCCGCCCAATGGTCTTGTCGATCTCCGCGTTGCTCACACCAGTCCCCGCCGCCCCTCCCCTCTTACGCCTCGTCCCTTCCCCCAGAGATCCTCATCCATATTCTTCGCTACCTCCACTCATCGAGAGATCTCTATCATGCGCTGCTCGTAAGCCGGACATGGTGTGAATGTACCGTCGAGCTTCTATGGCATCGTCCTAGCATTAATAAGCTACCAACGTTGGGGAAAATGATGCGTGTCTTGGCCCGGGACGACCAGACCTTCAGCTATGCACGATTTATACGCAGGCTCAACTTCCTCTACCTCGGAGGGGAGCTCTCCGATTCACTATTCTCCCGCCTGGCACAATGTGTTCGATTAGAACGCCTCACCCTGATCAATTGCTCTGCCCTCTCCGATTCAGTCCTTGCCCGCGTCCTCCCCTGTTGTCCCAATCTCGTCGCTCTCGATCTCACTGGTGTTGGAGAGACCACAGATAAAGCAATAATCGCTTTGGCGTCTTCTGCAAAGAAGCTCCAAGGTATCAACTTGGGGGGTTGCAAAAAGCTTTCAGACAAGGCAGTCCTTGCGCTCGCAGCCAACTGCCCTCTCTTACGACGTGTTAAACTCAGCCATGTTGAGAATATTACCGACGAATCGGTCTCCGCTCTTGCCCAATCGTGTCCCCTTCTCCTGGAAATCGACCTCAATAACTGCAAGAAGATTACCGACACATCTGTTCGTGATTTATGGTCATATTCATACCACATGCGGGAAATGAGGCTGTCTCATTGCATTGAACTCACCGATTCTGCGTTCCCTGCATCACCTCGGATCGATATTATCCTTTCTGGGCCTAATCCCTTCCCTTCCTCGAATTCATACCACCCAGATAAGGCACCAGCCTTGCGAATTTCAAAACTGTTTGAACATCTTCGCATGTTGGACCTTACCGGCTGCTCGAACATTACCGATGAAGCGGTTGAAGGCGTCATTGCCGTCGCACCGAAAATCCGCAACTTAGTTTTGGCAAAATGCATGCACCTCACGGATTCTGCTGTCGAGGCTATCTGCTTGCTTGGCAAGCATCTGCATTACCTACACCTTGGGCATGCAGTCACTATCACCGATCGTTCAATACGCTCACTCGCACGTGCATGTACACGCCTGCGTTATATCGACCTCGCAAGTATGTCTCAATACTACCGCATGGCATCATGTTTCTAATTATTCTTGATTAGATTGTGTACAATTGACGGATATGTCCGTTTTCGAACTCTCTGGATTGCAAAAATTGCGTCGCATAGGACTCGTGCGAGTCCATAACCTAACCGATCATGCCATTTATTCCCTCGCAGAGAGGCACGCGACTCTTGAGAGGATCCATCTTTCCTACTGTGACCAAATCACCGTTAGGGCTATTCATTTCTTGCTGCAAAAGCTTCCGAAATTGACACACCTTAGTCTCACTGGGGTTCCAGACTTCCGTCGACCTGAGCTGCAAAAGTTTTGCCGTGAGGCTCCGTCGGTATGTCTATCTATGACACTATGTTACGTCCCCTTTCTCATTTTTGTTACTGCATATATAGGAGTTCAATACCCAACAGCGAGCTGCATTCTGCGTATATTCTGGTACAGGCGTATCAGACCTCCGTGAATTTCTTGTCGACTCGTATAATGCTTTGACCGACGATATGGCGAACGGTAGTGGAACCGAGGATGACGAAGAGGATGATGGTCAAAGTTACGCAGACGATCCAGATTCTGCTATCGAAACAGACCAACCTGATGAGATCTTCGGTCCCAGACAAATGCCATCCCCTGGAGTACAACTCCAACCACGTGTTCCCGATATCGTAACGATAGACCCTACCCAGTCGAGCATTCAGTTTCCTCCGAGAGAACTCTTGATGTCACGAGAACGTGCTAATCGACCGGTGTCGAGAGGTTCGACTGCTCAGAGAGGTATGATGGATAGTCCAACAACAGTTATTGCTGGTCCTTCACGTGTTGCTAGAGGATTCGGGCATCAACCACTGATCGAAACTTCAACTTCACCCGCTCCTAGTGACGCTGTCTCGAATCGTAGTGGTGGTACAAATCACTCTACAGGTACAGCGTTTTTTCGGCACTACAATGATGCCAATCCGATCCTACGACAGGGCGTCATGACTCCCGACCTCATTTTCGCAGAAATTGGGCATGGTCGTGGAGCGGGCCCCCCTCATGCAGGACCAAGCACTATCGTGATACCAGCACCCACTCGACGTACTGTGGACCCTCTGGTCATTGTACCCCCTTCGCCCTCCGGCTCGTTAAGTGCCACTGCTTACACCCCAATGGCTTCTGCTGCTCTCGCAGCAACTGGAATGTCTAGTTCACATCATACAGACTCAGCCAGACATCCTCCGAGTTCGAGCGCTGTTAGTCGGGATAGTGGGGGTAGCGAGCTTTTCGAACGAAGTCCGATTCTAGCGGATAGCTCCAATTCCTACCATAACGGCGACTCGCAGTCAAGTTGGGTTTCTATTCCACCTGATAGTGCAGGTACACGATCCCCTTCATCCTCGCCGACAACGAGGGAAGTGCACCCGAACGTACATTCTGTACTTGGCCAGCCTGGGACGGTGTTTGCTGAAGAGGGAAGAGGGAGGAGCGTAAAAAGGAGCTTGAGGAATACGTTCAATGTCGCTGAGCAATACGCTAGCAGTTTCTTCTTTGGGAGAGGACAGGGACCCAATGATGGTGGCAGTGGGTCGTCCAGTGGTGGACATATGAAAGATGGGGATATTCGTGGCCATTAATGTTTTGGTATGGTGCATCGACGATGGATCCGGAATGTTTATGTTTTCACCTCTTTTCATTCTGCACTTCTCATACTTTTATACTACTCGATTACTCCGTTCTGAATGCAAACTACATGGAGTATGTAAATACGATTTTCGATCCTGTTTCCTGTGTACACTATGGAACATGTATTCTCATTCGCTGCCGCGAACGGGCTATATTTCGCTCAATCACGACACCTCTATTGCCTTTGAAATCAAAAGTCACTCTGCTAGACTTGTAAAGCGATTTAACAGGGTCTACCCAGTCATCTACCAGTTCGATGAAGTCTCGGTGATGCTCCAAGTCAATATCAGGGAGGCTACACCAGAGTGGAACATCTTGGTCCTCATCAACTGAATTGCTATTGGGTCTTGGGTAAATCGACCTTCCTGTCCAATGAGCCCACTTATAGCATCAATGAAGTCGGTCCACCCTCCATCGAAGGGAATACATTCGAGGACCAGCGTGGAGAAAGGGATACAAATCCCTTTGTGTCTTCTCAACTCACGTCGGATAACCAGGCATACTACACTGAGTGCGGTATACCCTGCGAATATTGGGTCCATCGTCCGTCGTCTCGTCCTGACCATGTCAGTGATCACGAGTGTACGCAACGTCCCAAACAAACTATTTACAGTGTTTGTGGATGATGTTTCGGGCTGGTTCTTGGATATAAGATTGGGCAATGCCTTCATCAAAAATACCAGGATTATGATGAATTGCTGAGACAGACGCAAGGTATGGAAGCCACCCGGTCTGCAACGACTGATAGCGTCTGACAGGAGAAATCCCAAATACTGGTTGTGCTTGACTTCATACATATCACAGCCGAAATCAAGGGAGGACAGGTTGTAGAGAGGACTTTCGATTAGAAGTTTCGGCAGATATGCGATTGCATCATCTACATTGTTGCAGGCGAGTTGCAGCGTGAAGTACGGCGAAGTGTAGTCAGTGTATACGCGGGAGGCCTCGAAAACGAGAATGCATTGAAATGTAGGGTCAATGGCCACGAGTAGAAGTGATGCGTCTAGATAAATGGATAGACCCAACGTCGGTGCGTTGGTAACATCCGTGTCAATTCCCGTTGAGATGAAGGGAGTAAGTAAACCCAGTCTCGAAAGCTGAGTGGGTTTGTCATTTTTCTGGATATTGACCCCGAATTCAATTTTTGCCGACGGAGGGAAGTGGCAGTGTTTGAGAAATTTCTCGAAAAAGAGTAGATTGAATCGTTGTAAACCTAACCTTCGTAAACAAGGTAGTTCCACGGAGATTAACGAATCGAATGATGGGGAATGGTCGTTCACATCTCTGAATCCTTTGCTGCGATCACTTTGGATGTCGAGGGATTCTAGTCCTGGCATATGAGAAAGCGAGGTAAGTAGCGCTTGGAGCGAGAAGGTCTCATTGCCAAAGAGTCCAGGTTCGTGGTGTATGGAAAGTGTTGTTAGGTTGACGTGGAGAAACGGGAGATGCCATTGAACAGAGGAATATCCATGAATCCTAACGTGTGCCAATGCCGGAAAGCTACAACGTGAGAATATGTCTGGGATGCTTTCTTTGCTTGCTTGTTCAGGTTCGGATGAGAAAAACTCGAGTGTTTTGAGTATAGGTGCATGTAACTCATTTTCTCCCAGAAGAGAAAAGGCGCGCTGCAACACTTTCTCGGGTTGTCGTAATGACAACGATTCTATACGATGTGCTTGGGCTAAAACCAGTCGTAGCGAGGCTGCATTGATGGAAGGTCGGTGTGGATACATCGTTGAATAGCCCCACACCGTTCCGGTGCTCGCGGAAGTATCTTCATGAGGTTCAAAGGGAACTATATGAATAGGATGTTGACTCGATCGCTCGAGAAAGACTTCAACACGATCTGGGGGTCCTAAGTAGATGTAGCTCCATAATTTGGGTGTTCCCAGAATAACCTCGCGCCATCTCTGACACACGTGAGAGATTGCCATCCATTTGTAAATGGAGAGTTTTGGTTTTATGGGGAGACCGTATTGGGAGGTACGCTGGTTCTCGTGATAGCCCATTGGGTCTGTCACCAATTGGATGAAAATCTCAACTAATAGCTCTGAGAGAAGGCTCGACGCAGGATTTAGAGCATTTCTAGAGCGATAGTGCTCTGCCAAAATGCACCAATCTTGACATAGCCTCTCTTCGCAGCTATCAATATCGGCATCGATTCTGCATCGAGCAGAGGTAATATTTTTTGGATCTGACAAGATGTTTGATATACTGTAGGTTGATAGTATAGTGTTAACATACCCATGTGAGGTGAATCCAAGTGCACAATCAAACTGAAGTGGACGAGTACTAGTAATATGTGTGGCACCACTGTGAGAGGAAGAGCCTGAAATCCAGCCAGAAACTCGGTACCATTGGTATCGACTCGGTTGGGCGTGCGAACTAGGTGAATCGAATTGCCCGGGCTATGTCCAAGTCCTATACTCTCACCGCAAACTACTACCTTGAGGGCATCTCTTGATTCAATCGCTTCGCATACTCATCATGAATATTCGACCAGCACGGGTATGTATCATTACAGCTGGTATACTGGAAGCTCTGAATGGCTTGTCAGATAGATGACCTTATGGGCATGCAAGCATGCAACTTGCAGAACCTACCCGAAAATTACACTATGAAGTATTGTAAGCAACCTGAAGGATTCATGCCACACAATTTACTCATCCTACCACTCAAGACATGTATCATGAACTCACATGGCCCCAGGTCTCTTTTGTTGCTGAGGACAATGGGCGAATAGTCGGGTACATTCTTGCCAAAATGTGCGTTCCAATGTATATTATAAGACTGGCGTATGTCATACTGACTTGTCATTGACGTTACTAGGGAGGAGGAAATTTCGGATGGTGACGAACCCCACGGACACGTCACATCAATATCTGTACTCAGAACATACCGCCGTCTGGGTCTTGCCAAGCGACTAATGGTTCAATCACGTATGTTTTCTGTTTTGACGCTTCTTTATACGGTGGTGTCAATGCCCTATTTCTCATTCTCATTGAACCAACAGAAGAAGCCATGGCAACAGTTTACAGAGCTTCATATGTCTCTTTACATGTACGCAAATCGAACCGAGCAGCTCTAGCCCTGTATAAGGACACACTTGGATTCGAAGTGAAAGATATCGAGAAAAAATATTGTTTGTACTCTATTAGCTGATGTTTCAAGCAACCCCAGTACTTATATCTCTATTATAGATGCCGATGGAGAGGATGCATACGCAATGCGACTGTCCTTAAAATACATCTCTGGTGACGTTTGCTAGAAAAGATGTTTTCGAACGTGAACTTCGAAGAAGTATCTGTATTGACAGGTGCAACCAGAGGAGACGAGAATGTGCGAGCTTCTGTATGAATCTTACTCAGTATTTTGCTTTTGTATCATCCAAATGATAAACAGATTTACATGCTGAGACAGTCTTAGACATAGTACGACCAATCACCCTCCTTCGGTCTCAAGCCCAGCAGCTAAGATGTGAATATCCGTAAAACAAACATGATTACAGAAATTGCCAGGTCTCATACATTCAGGGATCATTACCGTGTAGTCCCCCATCTTCTACGCCATATAATAGTTATAGGTCACGATGGCCCGATCGGCGATGAGAGTCATACAATGCCTATACACATCCACTTATCAACAACACCGGTATCAAGCTATATTTAGCCCGAGAGAAACCTACCAGTATCGATACTATCTCAGTCGCACTCCGATCAATATAAAGATTGGGTAAAACAAACAAAAGGTAGATAATACACGCACGACTAAATTATACATATATGTAGGTCAACAAGATTAGTTTAAACAATTACACTATGGACGCGTCTTTGCTTGCGTCCTCCAAGCCATTCGTAGTAGTAATGGATTCCTCGTTGGATAGTTTCTCTTCAACTACCACCTCTTCCTGCTTCTGTGCTGGTATTTCCTGGGAGATTTCTCTGCAAGAGGACTCTCCTCTTCCGACGCACCCTTCTCTGATGTAGATAAGGATTCCGTCTGAGCGGTCTCCTCCACGTCTTCCTTTGGCGAGGCAGAGCGGACTTTGGGAGCATCGCCTTTCGTCTCGTTTGGCTTGACGTCCTCTCTGACTGTACGAATCGAGATGATAACGTCACGAAGTAGTTGGGCCGTCATAAGTCCTAGCTCGTAGTACCCATCATTGGTTTTGGCGTCGAACATCCCTGTGTGAGCTGATATTTCGTCTGAAGCCAGTCCATTCTGAGCAGGCAGGAAGTGGGACGCATATGAAGATGATGGTTTGGGTAAGATTATGAACGTTCTAGCATCCTTAAAGGCCGGTGGGTTGGCAGGTAAACTCGTGTGGAAGCTGCGAGGGGCGCGTCAGAGTTAAATTGCGATATGACATTGGTAAGGGAATGCTCGAACTTTCTAAATAGTACACCCATGGACGTTTCAATCTTGAACAATGTGTCGACTCGTCGTTTCAGGGCGGCCTCGTCCCAAAGGGTACCAACATATTTCATATGATCGGTTGCCCATGTATACGACGCAGTTAGCTCTTCTCGCTTATAGTAAGCAGCACCTGCAGCTGCCCCCGCCAGCAATGCACCGCCAGCCGCGTAAGCAGCAGGAGCCCATTTCTGCCACATGAAACCACCACCCTGAGCGGGTGCTGCCGGTACTGGGGCAGGTATAGCTGCACCTATAGGCAGCTTGTGGAGCAACGGAGGGGGCAGCCTTCGCCTTCGCGCCAAAGTTCAAGTTTGATATTAGACTTTGCGCTGTACGAACATAGCTTGCAGCTTGAGTGGCACTATTCTTGAATACATGAGGATGAAGGCCAAGGTACTAAGCAACATTTGATGAGCATGCACGGCAGAAATTGCATAGGAGACCACAAACGGGTGTGTCATATGCTATACATGCAACAATATTCGGCCAGAGAGGTGCCCGAGTGTCAGGCCGTGTCCGCGCGAATTCAATGAGTGCATCCGCAGCGAGTAAACCGCCCATGCTACAAGCAGGACACAGTACATTCAGAATTGAGTTGAGCGACAGAGACATCCTACACGTACCTGTGTCCGCAGAGGACTATCTTGGCTTTTCCTGCACCTCCACTAACGCCATAGGCAACTTCACGTTGTACGGTGAGGTTTGTCAACCAGTCAGCGAAACGTATCACAGCTGCGTTCTAACGTTGATTAGTTGTGTTCTGGATAAACAACAACTAGAGGCACACCAATTCTCCTTTGGTCTAGGAAAGACGGAATCAGAATGTGGGAATTTACCGAGATAAACATGAAGGCAGACCTCATATGCTGGAAACACTATACTTTCCACAATAAGACCAGGGATAGTCTCTGTCAAAACATGGCGAAGTCTTTCAGGAAACTGTCCGAAAGTAGAGTCTGTTCCTTTGAAGCTAAAAACACAGGTCTGGTCTGCAATGTCTACTTCTTGAACTATGTGTCCTTACCCATGAATGAATACCACCAGTAGGAGGTCTTGAGGTAGGCTTCGCGGGGCTTCATTACTAGACTCGGATTGGGGTGGGGATGTGATAAGTCCAGGAGAGACTGTGACTTCTATAGTATTCTCAGCCATTTCAGTTGTGATGAGACGTTATGGGAGATAAGTATCGAGTCTGTTGGTAACATTCAACGTTACAACGCTCGGTTTGCCGTTTCGAAGCGTCGTCGGGATGTACAGTATCAATGGTACTGAATAAGCGCCCATAATGTGATAACTTGAGCGCCTCATCCAACGGCCTGTCCACGACTCGAACCTTTGTGTAATTTCTAACATTCATACGATCTACATCAATATCAATTTCTTGTAGCTTTGGAGAACTGACAATACACATAATAGACCCTTAATGATACCACAGTATGGCACAAGCAAACTTGAACACCAGTGCTATTCTATCCTATCTTGGTCTGCCCACAGACTACGAACCATCTCCTGCCGACAACCCAATCGGCTTTCTCTCTGAACAACTGCGCTATCTTCCCCCAAATATTCTCTCGCAATTCTCATCTATAACCACCCCGAAGCAACGAACAAACATACCCACGATCCGTAACAGGAGGCTCAGATATACAGAGTCAAATCCTCCTGAGCTAAGTTTCACAGCCGCGAAGTCGACATGGCCAACTCTATGGAAAGGTAGAGAGCCTCGCGGGAGGGATGAAGCCAAAGAAGAACAAGAATGGGCCAAAACTAGCTTCTTGGAAGGCAAGGAGAAGCATGTTGGAAAGCTGGGTACTCTGCTCAGCATATACGAAGAGGAACGAGAAGCAGAAAGAGTCAGGTCTATTCGTCGTCATGAGGCAGAGATTGCAGAGTCACTTCCGGAGGAAGACTCTGATTCTGACTCTGAAGAAAGTGAGCTCGAAAGCGACGTCCAGGAGGCAGACGAGAACCCCGCTGTTGCTCAAGTGTCGTTTTTACGAGGAATCAGAGAACGGTTCATTTACGGACTGTTAGATGTGAGTGTAGTTCTACCAAGCCTGTACAATCACGCTGAATGACATGTCTTACTGCCCTAGTCTATCGATTACGATAACGTCGACTGGGATGAGCGATGGGATGCGGGTAATGACCGGGATGAGGAGGAACGTTGGTTCGATGACGAAGAGGAAAACACGATTGTTGATACATAAGTCTTTGCACAGTACGTCACTGTATCGGTTTAACTCGAGGTTGTTCTATTTTTACTAACTGCATAGACATTCAGATACCTTGCATAACAAACGGTTCTGCGCGGTTCGCTGACCTTCCTTGAGAGATGCCGACAACTCATACAGACCATCCTGGTACTGCTGATGTGCTCATATGACACCCAAATGCAACAAATTGTAGAGGTGCCAGTCTCACAAATAGTGACGGATCTTACTGGAGTCTGTCGGCACCGCACAGTGCAAATAAGCCTCATCAATTGTGCGAACTTCTTTGTGCTGTCATGCGACTTACACTGGCAGCTATTTTCCCGACATTCATGATGCGTTTCGCAAAGTAGACATCAAAAGTCCAACCCCAGTATATCTCAGTCCGACTTATACGAATGCAGTTTTCTCCTCACCATTTCACTCAGGATGGTATACATGATGACCATGCAGACCATGAACACGGGCAAAGCATGCGACGCCTCTAGTGTGAGTCCGTGTTAAACTTACAAACAACAAGATCTCATTCTCAGGTTTTACAGACTACGCCGAGATTCATGCCAAGAGATTTCTCCATCCCTATCGTATGACTGCATTTAGCTTGAGAGAACGCTTCTTCTGACTCCACCTAACAGAGATATCTAAACCGAAGAATATCCTTCTGGTCTTCCTAGCCTGGTAACCGCAATTTCTTCGGATGGACGATCCTCAACATATTGGAAATCCCATTAGTTGCGTTTATCCTTCATGGGTTGTATATAAGGGTGGCTCGAGTTGTAGTCCTGCTCGGTAGATCACCAAAAACACCCTACAATGAAGTTAGCGGTCGCCTCTCTCCTCGCCCTCGCGGCTTGTGCTAACGCACACTGTAGGTGTTCATTTTTACAGTCTCCGAAGTAGCGTTGATCTCAAAATTCTGCTCCGCAGTTACCATGCAGTATATCTGGGTCAACGGGGTAAAAGCTCCACTTCGAATTATCCGTAGTTTGTTTCGTCTAACATTGAGTATCAGGCCGATCAAGGTCAAAACGTTGACATCCGAGTACCACCAAATAACAATCCGGTTACCGACGTTACTTCCAAGGATCTTACTTGCAACGTCAATGGCCTTTCGGGCTCTGGTGTCAGTACTGCTACTATCCCGGCTGGTGCTACTGTAAGTCACAATACCTTAGATGGTTTGTTGTATATCGCCTTCTAACTTGATAACATCCCAGATCACCTTCGAATGGCACCAACACGACCAGCGAACTGGCGAAGACGCTATTTCCGGTGGTCACAAAGGGGCCAGTACAAGTCTACATCGCTAAGGCACCCACATCCGCCGACTCCTTCGATGGCCAAGGTGCTGTCTGGACTAAGATATACTCCTCTGGTCTCGTCGATGCTCAGAGCCAAGAATGGGCGACCGATGTTGTTAATGCCAATAACGGCAAACACTCTGTAACAATCCCTGCTTCGCTGCCTGCTGGTCAATATCTACTCCGTTCGGAAATTATTGCCCTTCACGTCGCCCAATCATACCCTGGTGCTCAATTCGTAAGTCTAGGCACTACGTTGATATGGGGTATGTACTCAACCTTCGCGGCACCTTTAGTACATTGGCTGCGCTCAGGTCAACATTAGCGGTGGTGGATCTGCTAATCCACCAAAGATTGCTATCCCTGGAGACTACAAGTCCACTGATCCAGGCATTACTGTCAACATCTACAACAATTTGCAAAGCTACACCGCGTAAGTCTAAACTTTTGGTGTTTCATGTTTAAAAAATGACTTTGTGGTATAGCCCTGGTGGTGCCGTCTGGTCTGGGTGAACACGATCCAAGTAGCATACTACCCACTTTACGCGATCCTTTGTATTCCAGATAGCATAACGGTTTTTTCGATCGAAGATGAGTGCTTCAACTTATAAGATCCGATCATGTCACGGAGAACGCTCAAGAATGTATGCCTCGTTGTAAGCGTTTGGAAATAACCCTTACTCTTCCGACACCCTCCATACTTATGTTACGTCCCTGCGAAACTCGAAACCTTCTGTTCTCAAATCGCTGTGTTATTATTGATCACATAGCAGCGTTTATTATGATACGTGCGACACGTTTTCGGGTGATCCAAACGAACTTTCCCAAGACTGTGGTACCCTTCGCCCAAGTTTCTTCAAGCCCAAACCCTTGAGGTGGCCTCATGTCGCAGATAACTCGAAGATGCGGTTCTATCATCACAGGTTTACTTTAGGCTTCATAAGTCCCCTCTACCCATCTTTCCTTATAAACGCCACAACGATCTTTCTTGTTCACGAAACCTACTCGGTTGTAAACCCCGAATCAAACACTTTAGAAGCTACCTCGCCATTGTAGATCATCTCATGTCGCCTGTGAGTCTTCTCCTCCGGCGACTTGATATTGACCAACCTCGTTTTTCTTGCCTAGGTGAAAGTCACACTCTCTAGACTTGACCGTCTTTTCCTTGCTCGTGTGGCAGACCAAGCGGAACGATATCAGGGTGAGAATTTCTGATCTTTCAATATGTGCAGTCATCTTGATTACCAAACCAGACGTTGTGGATCAGATTAAGGATCTTGCCTCCTTGTCCGAGGGCCTCCTGACGGTTGATGAGCGAAATTTACTCTCAATTGCATACAAGAATCTCACATCGAACCTTCGAAATGGATGGCGCACTATCGATACTCTAGAGAAGAAAGGTGGCCACACGCAACGCCAGATCTCCCTAATGCGGGTCGAGAAACAACGAATCAGGGACGAGCTTGTGCGGGCTTGCAAAGACGTGGTGGACCTTATGGATAGCCAGCTGATTCCTTTCGCAAGTCCCGGTGAGGAGAAAGTATTTTACAGCAAAATGTAAGGACCTGGACCATGCTGCTACCACACCCCTGAAGTTCGCTTACCCGATTGATATAGGAAGGGTGATTACTACCGATACCTAGCGGAGTTTTCGAAAGGTGAATCAAACGATCAGAGTGGGGCGAAATCCCTCGACGCCTATAAATGGGCATACAAGCACGCACTCACCACACTCGAACCTACTCACCCCACTCGATTGGGTCTCGCTCTCAATTTCGCTGTTTATTACCATGACATTATGGACAGTCCCGAACGCGCGTGCTTTCTAGCGAAGCACGCATTTGACGCAGCGATATCCGTTCTTTCTTCTCAGGGAACAAAGGCACTGCCTGTACACACAGTTGAAGACACCCTAATGATTCTTCAGCTTCTGAGAGATGACATGATCCTCTGGGCTGGGGAGTTTATGTAAAATGGTGAGGTGGGTTTACGTGGAGCTTCATGACCTGTTAATCGTTGTTGTGCAGAATACCATACAATGTATTCTTGTATTTTCTATTCATGATCCATTATCAACATTATATTATGTTGGTTGTAATTGTAATTGAAAGTGATTTTTTTGATTATATTGGCCGCCTGGCGAAATGGCATCGCGTCTGACTACGAATCAGGAGATTGCAGGTTCGACCCCTGCGGTGGTCAGGGCGATATGTTTGATTAGATGTTTTTGACAAACACCAATGGTTCAATTGCAATTTAGCGCGTCACCCTGCTGTTTTCTGCAAACATTAGGCAAAATAATATTGTATGAGCATCTGTAAAACTGGTTCAACACAAGAGATATTCTAGATCTTAGCACCTCTATATAACTATGCCGCCCGAACGATCAATCAGGACCAAGGGATTCTGAAGTTTTCGTCTCACTGACAGGTCCATTATCAAGGCGTTCGACCATCCGCTCGACCTTTGACTCGTCCTTCTCAACGATTACATCGTTCTCCGTACTCTCTTCCGTGGCTTCCGATAAGCAGCGATCGCATTCGCACTTGAACCGCCAACCACGGGCAAGTTCGAATCGACGACGCCTCCTTGCATCTTCAGCAGACTCGCCTTCATGTTGAGAAGCATCGACGTAGGAAACGGTGATCTCGTCTCCTTTCTTAATAGACTTGGAGGCGACGATACTCAATTCTGTAGTACCCGAGCTAAATGTGGGCTTGGCCGAAGGAGAGCAAGAATGTCCGATCTGGTGCAATCCAGTGTCAGGAGGAGGAAGAATAGTGAAAGCGATGAAATGACTCACATATGACGAAACAATGTAGACTGCGGTACCAATTTGTCTTGAAGTTCCGTGGGGAATACGAGTACGTTCCTGGTCCTCAGGACGTTCACCGACGACGGGCTTTAGAAATAGAACAAGGATTAGATATATTGTAACACGGAGAAATGGAGATGTGTACCCTATCCTCACGTCCTTCACCAAAGAATACACCATAAGCATTGTATGTGGCTTTGCCGAGAAGAGCCCCATACTTATCGTCCCCGATGGAACCTTCGATTCCAGGAACGGCGGTAGCCAAAACGGTACGGAGCAACTTCTGTTCTTCGGCATCCACAGGGATGTCAATGAACCGCAGTCGTTCGAGGTGATCATTCAGGCTGTAGTCGGCATTATTGTCGCAGAGCTGGTGCAATTCCGCTGGAGAAGGTTCTCCGGACTTCGTCGCGAGCTTCGCCGTCTCGATAGCGATGGCTCGTGCTGCCAATCGGGCAGCGAGGACAGGGCTAGTCTTTCCTTTCGATATAAGATATTTAGCATATTCAGTTTGAGCCTTGTCACGATCCTCCTTAGAGAGGGCACCAAGACCGTTATCAAGCTCTATTGGCAAAGCGGGTTCTAGGCCGAAGAGAAGATTCTGCGACTGTACTTTGGACTTGGTTGGCAATCCGTGGAACAGTAAACAGCGTTCAAGTGGTCGTTTTGGGTCCTGATTGTGGTGCCATCCGCAATGCTCTTAAAGCAATGTGTACAGTGTGAACCTTTGGCTTGAAGATCGAAGTCTAGCATGGTGACAACAGGTTCTTCCTGTGTGCAGTGTCAGATTGTGATGCATGATTTTTGTTCAGCGTTCTACCTTGTAGATGACGTCACCAGGTTCGAAATCTTTCTCGGCGACGAGTATCTTTTTCTTTTGCTGTCCATCCTGAACGGAGACGTTCATACGTTTTGGGGGGAATACATGGTAGTACCCTTCGTATCCGGTATCCTCAGCTCAAAGAACTCACGTGAACAGCAAACCAACGTACCTTCAACACGTTCTTGTACCTGAATAAGGCAGCATAGGACATATATGAAACAAAGCATGTATTAGAGCGTGTCCAATGGGCCATGAAAGAAAGAAAGAAAATGTTCATCGAGGAGCAGTGGGTTGTAGATGTAGTAGATATGAAGACAGATGCGGGGCAGATGCGGAGGTGATTTTACAAGATTGCAAGGGGTTAGGTGATCTACGGTACTGCACTTTGACTGCCTGTATCCGTGAGCCTATCCCATTCCTGCGAAGATGTTTCCGAGTGAGGATCACTTCTCGTTGGACTTGTCTCATCCTCGTCGGAAGTAATGTGTGCTTCCATTTCTGGTTCATCCGAAGATGAAGAAGTACTCACGTCCATATTGGTCAATTCCATGACCAGCTATGGGGATGTCAACAAACGTTCAAGATTTGAATTAAGCATTACAGACCTTGAAGAGTTCTGGTGGAAGGGTTTGTTGGAAGATCATGATCAATTCCACTGGTGACGGGTACACTCTCATTGCTCTGTAGAATGAGAGAGCAGCGGGAAGGTGGAATGTGGGACCTATTAATTGTTGAGACATGTGAAGAGAGAGATAGTAAGGACACATACCTTGGGTGGCCAGCTGTTCACCGATACTAACATGGTTCATGAAGTACTGCTCCTTTTGTTCAGGGTCCGCAGGGACTTCCTCTGCCCGAACCTTGGCCAGCGCAGCACGAAGATCATCAGGGCTTATTCCATCGCCAGCAGCTGGCTCTGGCTGCGACTGTGCTGCTGTTTTGGTGGCCTTCTTCTTTTCTTTCCCTGTGTATACCAATAACTTTAAGTAATGCTCGTATGACTATGAGTGGATAAACTGACGTAGTTTCTTCCGGAACTCCATATCATTCCTCCGCTTGTAGTCGAAGTAAACAGCATAAGCAACTAGACCACCAAGCACAGTTATGCCTGCGACAGTGTAGACGGTGGTCGCCCTGGACGACATTTTGAAAGAAGTCTAAATGAGGAGGAGAGAAGGATGTGGCTCGAACGAAGAAAGTTCGGTGCGCATCGGAAGTATCCGACTTTGCTTGACGCTCATCCAAAGATGGAAATGTAGGCGTCTGTAGATCATCAGGCGCTACCCCACAACCTACTTATAGTACTGCGGTAACCCCTTCCCCGCGGTCTTCAACTACCGTGTCTCCCAGTTGGGAGAGTCATAGCACCCCTCGCATTCTCACCCCTGCACCCGCCTTTGAGCCCCACAAGAATGGCCCCTAGAAATTCACGCACCATGCAGGATCTCGAGGATGCTTTCGTTAAAGTGTCTTTCGAAGACGATTCTGCCACTGAAAGCCCCCAAAGTCCTACTTTTAATGGACAGAAGGACCCTCTATTTGGTCCATGGTTCGAACATGGTTAGCTCCTATCAACTCAAGAGGCTTTCGAAACTCACTTCGCTTGATATTAGGTTCTGCCAAGTTCACGGATCCCACTGGTTTTGGGTATGTTTTACGATTGCATAAAATTGAAGTCTGTATGTTCACCCTTGATCATGAAGCGTTGTGGCTCTCCGAAAGCTTTACCCAAATCATACAATTACTCCCTTTTTGAATCCCAATCTCCTGGGTTTCCCTGATGCTCTCATCCAACCTATCTCGCCTTCGGATCTGGTATCCAATTTGTTCTTCATCCCTTTGGGCAGAGCCATGGGTCGTTCTCAGGGCATAATGGTTGATATGATTCGATTCGGCTGCTTCCAAGTTGCCTGGGATGTGAGCACACTATTCATTCAACCATTTCGCTCAAGTCTTAATTCTTCAAATAGAAATACGATTTTCTGCTTTACATTGTTAGAGTAAGTTTCTCGTTACGATCCGTCGTTTTATTACTGGATTCTGATTGTCATTCCAGTTCCAAATGGGTTTTGGTGAGACTACACAGCAGTATCTAGTGCACGATGGCTCTGAGGAGCCATCCCGCAGACTCCTCTTGGCTGCCGGTATTTGGCAAAATGATCTGCATGAAGAGATCTACGTGTTCAACCAAGGATTCTGGAACAAGGACCATAATCTCTGGGTAGAGGTGCAGAAAGCACGATGGGAAGATGTGATTCTCAAAGAAGAATTCAAGACCAACCTCAAGAAAGACGTCTATGGGTTTTTCGACTCCGAGGATCTGTACAAGTCTCTTTCAATTCCTTGGAAGGTTTATAGTCTCTTCTGACTTACCATACGAAGTACTAACAAGTCTCTATGTAGCGTGGGATCATCATGTATGGACCTCCTGGTATGTTAAACGTGAACTTGCCTGGCAATAATTGCTAACAAACCTGTATCGTAGGCAACGGAAAAACCATCAGCATGAAAGCGATTATCAAAGAATGCGATGCTAGAGGATACACGCCACTTTATGTCCGATCTTTCCAGAGCTGGATGGGTGAAGAAGGGGCAATGGCTGCGGTCTTCGGCAAAGCCAGACAAATGTCACCGTGTGTGATCATTTTGGAGGATTTAGACTCCCTCATCAATGATCGTAACCGCTCATACTTCCTTAATGAACTTGACGGTATGCTCTTCTGAGTCCTCGATTGACAGGCTTTCGTATTGAATGTTGATATCGCATTGTTAGGTTTCGAAGGCAATGATGGTCTTCTCGTGATCGGTTCTACCAACCACTTTGATAGACTCGATCCCGGTCTCAGTGGCCGTCCCAGTCGTTTCGATCGGAAGTAGTAGGTAAACGTAGCTCTCAACCTCCAATACCTGCTAATCACCCTTGCAGTGAGTTTGATGATCCTGATGAAGATGAGCGCAAACTCTACGCCAAGTATTGGCAGAACAAGTTGAAGAGTAACAAGCAGATCGACTTCCCTGACAGTCTTGTGAATGAAATCGCAGCCGGAACCGCTCGTTTCAGTTTCGCATATCTCAAGGAGGCATTGTAAGACTGTTGTTTTCATTTAATTTTGCAAATACTAAACAAGTAATTGTAGCGTCTCAACCCTCGTTTTACTCGCAGGATGGGAAGGCGACAAACCTACTTTCGGCGACCTCCTCAAGAGACAAATCCGAACGCTTCGCAGACAACTCGACAAAGACAGAGAATCCAACTTCGGCTCTAGTTCTAGAGCCTTACCCGCGCCTCAAATCCGCCAACTCTCTGGACCATTCTCGAGGCCAGAAAGAACACAAAGTTCTCAACAGAGACCAGAAGGCCAATTCCCAGGTTATTTTCCTCAGCGTCCGACCAATAACCAATCCCGTGTTTGGAGCCTTGATACAGACCACGCTATGAACATGCCCGGCGAGATGCCGCCTCCTGATGTCACCTCTAGTCAACGACTTGAGGGAAGACGCGACGTGAGGAATATGGCCTTGGCTGCTGCCGCCTTAGGTCGTTCTTTCATTGCATGAGAAGATGCGAATTGTAATCGTTGTTATCGGAAGGATGGACGAATGGATGAGTTACTGGATGGCTAGTTTGTTGTAATGTAATGTACAGTATTGCCTTTGGGCCGCTGATTGATTGTAACTTCATCATATACTATGAAACCAATACACAAAACGTTGTTTCCTGTATTCGACTTTGTCGATACTAGTTGCCAAATTTTAGGCTCGTATCCAGCCGTTTTGGTGCACGCTCCCAACACTTACCAAAACTTTGAGCTTGTGTTCGTGACTGGCCCCGCGAGTCTAGCCAAATTTGATGGGAGCGCCTAGTACATCACTTCAAACGGCGTTGTTGAGCGTGCCAGTGATTATGTAGAACCACTAGCGCCGGCACTCTGCTACCAACTAGTAGTAACCTTAGTCACAAGTTGCGGATAGGATAGACGAATCAGATCCTACTCGAATGAGCAGCTCTAAGACCCAGATGTGTGGTCGCATCCAAACATTTTCATAGTGGACAGCCATCATCTGCGAGTGCCTATCAGATCCGAAGGTTCCTACCAGGTTCTAGGATATGTTCGAAACACTCTCCCGTGCGTAATGAAATAATCCATCTTGATATATTCCTCATGTGACGGTTCTGGTCCGTTTGCAGCCACCGTCCGAGTCCGTACAAACATGTTACGACCTTGACTGACAAGTTGTCCAATCACCGCTCCGAACAAACTATCTTTTAACTTGGATCGCCGACCTACTGATCAGACCCAGAAATCCTTGTAGCATTCAGTTGCATACGTGTTCTATTACAGAGCGTCCATAATGCATACAGTGAACAGGCGATCCAAAAGGATATGTTGACAGCTTTTCAGCAGCTGATCATGCTTCTCTCCGCACCTTATTACCTCACGTCATGTTGTGAAAGCAATATTAGGCTCACCCGTATCCTTTCTCGTAAGGTACAATCACCCCCACCCTTGACCCTTGCGTTATCGGTCAGGTTGCGCCGTGCTGGAAACCCTCTACCATCTGATACGTTGCATTATCTAGTATCTACCGCCCAATGTAAGGCCGCAATCTGGCCTCAAGATCCAGTGTGACCAACCCAAAACAAAGGCAATGTTGACAGAACTTGAGATGGGGAGTGACCCCTGTCAGGACCGATCAAATTTGGGATCCAGATCTCTGTTGTAGCGAACGCCCTGCCATCGAGGACTGCAGGGATTCATATTTGCTGCCTTCCAGGCTTCTGGTCAGCACGATACCCACCCCACACTCTTTTGCCCCGGTTTGTACCAAATAGCCTTGGTCCGCACTCTGACTGCCATGATGCAATCCATGGTTTATTTATATGTTATTCTAACGTTCAGTGCTTATACTACTCATGCCGCCACCATTCAGGTCTCTCCTCCTTCACAATCACCCACAAACGATGCCATTGCGATAGTCTACCCAAACTTCCTAGGAATTTCACTAGAGCTATCGTTCATCAATACCTACTTAGGAAACAGTTCTGATGAAGTTCCAGTTGCCATGGTCAATTACCTATCTGCTATACGCAACAGGACGCTAGATAGGCCAGTCCGACTCAGACTTGGAGGCAACTCCATGGACAGCTCTACCTATGTGCCAGACCAGTCTGATATAATCGAGTTCACTAACCCCAATGCTAACTCGAACGACCAACCAGTGAATTATGGTCCTGCGCTTTTCAGCGTCATGAATGCTGTCAATGACAAAACTGGCGGAACTGAGTACCTCATAGGTAATGATTGTAAAAGTCCACTTATTGTCCAAGTTTACTGATCGGACTCTATTAGGATTGAGTCTACGTCAACCCAACAATACTAATATTCCGCTCCTGGCAGGCGACGCTGAGGAGGCTTTGGGAGATATATTGGACGCCTTCTTGCTAGGCAACGTGAGTGGTTTGTTTGGTTCGTTCCCAGTGGTATACTTATCTTATTGTTTAAGGAACCCGATCTTTATACGCGGCATGGTCAACGTCCGAACATTAAAAATTACACAGTCAATGATTATAGCTCGGTCAGTTCGTGTAAGAATAAATTACAATGTGGTTTTTACCGATAACGATATGCAGGATTATTTCACTGTCTTCAACAATCTGAAGGCTACCCAACACGGCGACATCCTCTCATTGGACAAAATCGCCGGTCCAACGATTTGTTGCGCCTGGGTAGGTTTCTAGCCACCTTTTGACATTGATGGTAGATACTGGAACTTAATTAATCAAATATGCTAGGACCTCAACGGGCTCTTCCAAGCCGGATGGCTCAAAACTTTCAAAGATCGGCTAAAGTACATCACCCTCCAGCACTACCCTCAAGATAACTGTCAGGGTACCCACAAGTACGAACTCGATTATTATCTCACACATTCCGAAACCGTCGAACTTGCGCAATGGCAAGGACCTGGACTCAACTACCTGGCTTCCGCACCCGCTGACATGCGCAAACCTCTCATCATGGATGAATTCAGTACTGCGTCATGCGGTGGCGTCCCCAACATCTCCGATACGTTTGGTGCAACGATATGGACAGTAGATTACGCCCTTCAGATGGCTAGTGTCGGCTATTCTGCGGCTTACCTACACACCAGGGAACGAGGAGTGACGTACAACCTGTTTGATCCTCCCAATGGGCCTGCTGGCTCTAGTGGAGACTGGACGACAAACCCATCCTTTTACGCATACTTTCCCCTCGCGGAAACATTGCAAGCAACCAATGGAAGCAAGGTTGTCGACCTCAACATTCAAGACTCGACAACGGATAAGTCTGCCACTGTCGCTGGCTACGCAATATACGACGTAGTATCTTCCAACGTCAATCGCATAGTTCTGTTCAACTTTGAGAACAAAACTCTCCCTGCGACTTCCTTTACACTTGACTCCTCATTCTTTGCGTCGTCCTCTCGCGCTAATAACGTTCTCATCCGATATCTCACCGCACCCAGCGCGAATGAGAAGACACAGATCTCATGGGGTAACTTAACTTTCGCCGGTGTTGGAGACGGGAACGCTGTACAGGCCACTTTTGATAGTGCAGTGGATGACAAGATCGTAGATTGTACGCAGGGTTGCACAGTTGATGTGCCAGGCCCTGCTGTCGCTGTCGTTTTTGTGGGTAGAGAGCCGTCCCTGGTTGCGCAACAAAATCAGACTTCTGCACATAACTCTCCGGGACATGGGAAGAATGGCGCGTCATCCATAATTTCGGGATTGAAGGTGTATCATACTGTATTACTTCTTTTCCTTGTGTTGATTCTTGAAGCACACACACTCATTTTGTTGTAAATTACGTGTCCCTTAAATTATATCACGATTGTCACGTTCAAGATCTCAAGGAACCATTTTGTACATGACTGTAGAAGAGTTAAGACATTGTTCTCGTTATTTTTTCCTTCTGGGATAGCACTTATTCCTTAGTACGTGTCACGACAGAGGCAGACGAGTTCGAAGCCAACACATGTGGGAGAGACAGTCGCACCTACCTCGTCGTCTTCAATAACCAATTACGAGCTTCCCAACTCATGTTCAGGTTGTGTTAAAGTAATGTGCTATGAATTAACTGGGTTCCCTTTCATTCTTTGACGATGTGTAGCATATCGCAAATGTACATAAATCATGGAATACATCAGTCTACAAATGCTTGATAAGATCACCAAGTTCTCCAACGAAACGCCTGGACCAATCCATGGCACCCTTCGGCTTGATCTCCTCAGTCTTATCCTCCCGTAACTGGTGATACTTGAATGTATCCCCTAACCGATCATCCAAAAAAGGGTCTGAAAGATCGAAAATAATATCTGCTAACTTCTTTCCTTCCTTGGCTCGTCGACCGAAAGGGATCAAGACCCCAAAGTCTGAGAAGGATATATGTTTGCATCGTATAATCGTGACCAGGCCTGCGTCGTCAGGATTTAGGAGGTGTTGTCGCCAGATCTGTACAACGCCCTTGAGGCGGTCAAAATGATCGTCCCATAGAGTGAACCCCTCGGAATTGATAACGAATAGTTTGGGCGAATGAGGTGATGATTGAAGGGAAGCTTCCACCTTCCAAGGTGAAGGTCCGGGGGTGGGTAGTGGTTCCATCCAAGGATCAAGAACAAGTGCGTGCTTGAATGCTATGGGCTCGAATTGTTTGTCCGAGAAATACGGTGGCGGTTGTGATAGGACAGAAAGCTGGATACAATGTCAGCCTCATCCAAAACATACAATATTATGAAGACATACAACAGTAGCGCCACCGAAAGAGTGTCCAGCGAGGTCTATGTTGGTGGTACAATCTACAGGAGGTACATTCGTTGAAGAATCACGTCGCCAACTACTCCAGAAGGCGGAATCATCAGGACGATGATCTAAGTTGAAATTCCATGGACCATCAACGGTGCCGAAGTGAGGGTCATGGGAAACATTGCTCGAAAAAGCAGTTGCACTTGATTCAACAAGGGCTTTCAAGTATCGGTGCGTCAGATAGACTTCCAGCCGACGATAGAGAAGTTGTTCTGCCTTGAAAGCGTATTTATCGCCCGTATCGACTTCCCAGCTATAGACCTGTCGTGAATATATACCTGCTCACGCCCGATAACAAGTCTAAACTTACTATACGTCATCAACTGTTGTGTAATGTCTGTATTCGGGGCGGAAACCTTTCTCGAGCCCGGATAAAGGTAGTTCCTTCGCAACGCATGGCGCAGTACCATCACGATGTTCGATAGCTAATACGACTCTGCCTTGCGATGCAAGTCTGCTGCAAATATGACTATGGAGACATGAAATTAATGGACGCAAATACATGATTCCCCCGGTAGATCCCACCTGTAGTTTGTCCGTGTTCCACCGAGACCATGAGAAAAAATGACTAGAGGCCAGGGTTGTCCATGATTATCCTTTCCTCGTGATGGGGGAAGAAGAGGTGCATTGGGATACGCGGGCAACTAGAGCCAAAGATATTAATGCACATACAAGGATACCACAAATCAGACCAATACCTTAAAATGAGATGCCAGACCTCGACAAAGTAGATAGACCATCCAAAAGGAAACTTTACCGAAGTGTGCATACCCCCGAAGTATTTCCTTCACGGAACTGAAATTGTAAAATAGAGTATATTGAGACATCATAATTGAATGATTGTGAGTGGGACGTACCCACTTAACCAAGGAACAGTCTTCCTCGGTTTTCTGGCAGACCTGCTGCCGCGCAGAGAGTCTATGTCAGCAGGATAAAATGCAGTAAATGCAATCTGCTTCATGGTTAGTACGGGTGTATGGGCGACACGACCTGGGATGTGGGACGATTTGTATTTCGAGCTTGGAATTGTGATCTCTTGTGGCAGCGTGGCTGCGAAGGTGGTGCACCCTACCTCATAACGACCCTGTACGTTCGGTAGAGTGAACATATTGAGATATAACAAGATTAAAATTGCATTTGCACAGTCGACATAGCTGCCCGCTGCCCGCTGGCGGTTGTGAGAACAAGAATGAAAACATGGTAGCCGGTAACCGGTATTCTGAATTGGGAAGCTAGTTTCCACGGTCACGCTTTTTTTTTTACCC
Organism: Cerrena zonata; assembly: GCA_038087015.1. Classification (NCBI taxonomy): domain Eukaryota; kingdom Fungi; phylum Basidiomycota; class Agaricomycetes; order Polyporales; family Cerrenaceae; genus Cerrena; species Cerrena zonata. The sequence continues at coordinate 802,922 of JASBNA010000001.1, forward strand.
TGAACACTTGCCACCTGCAGTGTTACCGTTACACCAGGCTTACGGCTGAGTTATTGCAACTCGTCTCGACATACATTATAATCACCATCTATTACTTTTCTATGAACTAAGGGGGCTATTTTGCTTCTGCCATGATCACATTCACCCCGCTCTCAGGAGCAGCGCGTTCGGACTGCACCCCACTAGCATATCTGCTGAAAGTGGACGATGTACAAATCCTGCTTGACTGTGGTTCCCCTGATTGGTGTCCTGAAAAGGCTTCTTCCTCGGCAGTAAAGGAAGAAGACCTAGCTGAGAGTGCTTTGCATTGGGAACAATATTGTCAGGCCCTGAAAACGTATGGCATTGAGAATGATTTTGACAAGATACCACTAACAAAATTACTTCAGACATGCACCAGACATTGACCTAGTCCTTCTGTCTCATGGTGATTTAGCTCATTCTGGCTTATATCCTTATGCATACGCACGTTGGGGCTTGAAAGCACCAGCGTATACGACACTCCCCGTCCAGGCTATGGGTCGTATTGCTGCCACTGAAGACGTCGAAGGCGTTCGTGATGAGGAGGAAGTCGATGACGAGAAACCCTCTGAAGAACCAGAAACAGAAGAGGCCCAACCGGATGGTGGCGATGAAATGAAGACCGATCCTACTCCGGTAGAAGAGCGTACCCTCAACAAGAAAGTCCGAAAGCACATCGCGACTCTCCAGGAAGTCCATGACGCTTTTGACTCACTGAATGTTCTGAGGTACTCTCAGCCCTGTCATCTGCAAGGTGTGTCCTTTGCAATACTTTCTCGTATCTGTGCTCATGTTTTCTGTACACAAAAATAGGAAAATGCCAGGGCATCACCATCATTCCATTCAACGCTGGCCACACTCTTGGTGGTACTATTTGGAAGATTCGTTCACCTACCGCGGGAACTATGCTCTATGCCGTTGACATGAATCACATGCGAGAAAGACATCTAGACGGTACTGTACTCATGCGCAGCTCGGCAGGAGGTAGCGCAGGCGTATTTGAAAGTCTCCTTCGACCCGATTTATTGATTACTGACGCCGAACGTGCCAATGTAACTGCTGCGAGGAGAAAAGATCGTGATGCGGCGCTGCTTGGTAAGTCTATGCGATAATTTTAATTCTGTTTCCTGTTGAGTCTCACACATAACGGTAGATTGTATCTCGTCAGCGCTGAGCTCAAGGAATTCGGTGCTGATGCCCTGTGACGCAAGTACGCGGGTTCTTGAGTTACTCGTGTTACTCGACCAACACTGGAACTACTCTAGGCTTAAATATCCGATATGTTTGCTCTCACGTACCGGCCGGGAGATGCTGACATTTGTACGGAGTATGATGGAATGGCTAGGTGGAACTATCAGCAAAGAAGATGTCGGTGTCGACGCCACTGACAACAAGGGGGGGAAAGGTGGAAAGCGAAAACGACCTGATGACGATGGCGACGAAGACGCCTTGGGTGCCTTTGCGTTGCGTTTCAAGTGGGTATTTGTGTGTACGGGCCAAAAATATTATATGATGTTTATTATGCCACTCTGCTTCATTTTTTAGGCATTTGGAATTCTTTAACACACCTGCCGCCCTACTCCAAACATATTCCACTAAAGATCCGAAACTCATCCTCGCGGTGCCTGCTACATTATCACATGGACCCTCTAGAGCATTGTTTGCTGAATTTGCGGAGACTCCTGACAATGTTGTCCTCCTGACTGGCAAGAGTGAGCCAGGTACACTTGGTCGAATACTCTTCGATAAATGGAATGATTCCCAAAGAGATGACACTAAATGGGATCGTGGCAAGATCGGTAACAACGTTATGATGGACGGTGTTTTGCACGTTGAGGTAAAAGGATTTCTCAATATTCTTGATGAGGTTTTTCTAACTAGCCCCCTGTAGATTAACACCAAGGTTCCTCTACAAGGAACAGAGCTCGAAGAGTTCCTACAGAAAGAGAAAGCGGTAAAAGAGCAAGAAACGGCTCGAAAAGCTGCTCAAGTTCGCAAACAGCGTATCCTCGAAGCTGACGAAGACGACAGCGAATCTGATTCCGATTCCGACTCTGATGATGACGAGAATGAGGTTGAGCGTGCTTTAGGAGATAACACAATGGATACTTCAGAGGACCATGAAACGAACGACTTCCCGGCAGAGAAAACCAAACGCAAGAGAAACAAGAGGGAAGATTCCGAGGGAGCAGACTGGGGAGGTATTGGACTTGACGATGAGGGCCTTACTAAACAGATGTTATCCTATGACATTTATCTGAAGGGCAATGTCTCGAAGGCGACGTCTTTTTTCAAGACTCAGGGCGGTCAGACTCAGCGATTTAGGATGTTCCCCTACGTCGAGAAAAAACGACGAATGGATGAATATGGTGAAATCCTGGACGTGGGTATGTGGCTAAGAAAGGGTAAGGCTTTGGAGGAAGATGCAGAGAGTGAGGAAGTCAAGGAGGCTAAAAGACGGAAAGCTGAGGAAGATGCCAAGGTGAGTATTTCTTATCCGTTATTTTCCACGTTATGCTGAAGCCTCTCATTTCTGTAGCCTCAGGAACCACCTTCAAAGTTTATCACGACGGAAGTTGACGTCCAACTAGCTTGTCGACTGCTTTTCGTTGATCTCGAGGGTTTGCATGACGGACGAGCAGTTAAAACAATCGTTCGTGAAGTAAACCCCCGTAAAATGGTACGTAGGATGGCTGTCCAGTCGAGCTGTATCCTGAGTTTCTTTTTGCAGATCGTAGTTCATGCTCCCTCTTCCGGTGTTGACTCTCTTGTCGAGAGTTGCGCGGCTGTTCGAACAATGACACGAGAAATATTCTCACCGGCTCAAGGTGAAACTATACAGATCGGTCAACAGACCAACAGTTTTTCCATATCAATACCTGATGAGTTACTTGCTTCGATCAAGATGTCAAGGGTGTGTTCCATAATATTTTTCCCTCGAACTTCCTACTGATCCCCTTTCTAGTTTGAGGACAATGAGATCGGATACGTTACCGGCCGTATTGCCAGTCTTGCTAGTTCTACTATCCCAATCCTCGAACCAATCTCATCATCAGTGGCCTCCAGCCGCTCGTCGAACGCTATGACTACAGGGCGAATACTCGGATCTCGACCTCGAGCCACATTGCCCCAATCTACGATGATCGGCGAACTCAAGCTGACAGCTTTAAAACAGCGTCTAGCGTCTATTGGTGTTCAAGCTGAGCTTATTGGGGAGGGTGTTCTTATCTGTGGGGCAGCTGCGAAAAGAGGCAGTTCTTCGGATACCCTTGAAGATTCCGTGGCTGTCAGGAAGACTGCGAGAGGGCGCGTCGAGTTGGAAGGTGCTATTTCCGACGTGTATTATATTGTCAGGAAGGAAATTTACGGCCTTCATGCGCTGGTTGCGGCATGATGGTTTCCATTCTGTTGACTTGTGTGACATTACATGGACTTGTAGACTATCCCGGTATTTTTACATACCACCTTACCATTGAATCATCATTATTCCCGAGTTCTGGTCGTGTGGATTGGGATCTATATGTGGCTGTACATAGGCAAAGCATGTTCGAGTCGGCGATCATAGCAAGGGCAGTAGCATAAATGTCTAAAAGCTTGAGTCTAAGTCTTAGTTTATACGACATTAGATCGGTACAGTATATATGTATGAGTGCCCTAACATTCCAAGCACCCCGAGTCTTTCTTGCCCTTGCCATCTTGAACTGGCTATACTGTACTTCGTTGGGGTCTTCGCGCTCTAGAACCCAAAAATAAATCTCCCAACCTTCTCCTTGGCGTGTCTACTTATCATTGGGAACCTAATGGTATATGGGGTTAGATAGGGTAGATTGACTGCGATCCTACTAGTACTATGAAACATTTTCGTGGCAATGACCTCATTCCTTGGCGGCATTGATCCATGCAACACAGAACGACTCGGCCTCAGCGCGTTCTGTATTTCTATGACCCCAGCATCTGACTCGGACTCCCCCCAAACAAGTGGTGGCAGTACATCTATATACATTACAGTTGAGAATAACTAGGCAACCTGGGCACCTGAACAGGTCCATTCGGCTTCATTCCCGTCATCTGACTCCCACAAAGGTCAGCCGTGTTAACGCAACTGCATATTCTAGGGGCTTCTCTAACCTTGTTTACGTTCCTCGTTGACATCAGGGAATCACAGTCTTTTGTCGTTCGGTCACTTTGCGTACGCGAAAATACCGAACTGCGCCCATACTATAAGTAAAACGGCACTCCTGACTGGCCATCTAGACAAACATCATGTCGCCGCGTGCCCTGTCACCCAGAGTCGCTATCCTTACACGGGGTTTTGTGGTCAATCTCATTGTCCCTATCTCGCTCGTATGGATTGGGTCTCGTCTGCTGGATGCTCTCGGGTATCATAAGCGAACCTGGTTGCTTGTTCTTACTCAAGTGGCTAGCATTCCCGTCTTTGCTGCAGCGCGGACCTGGTTTCAGCTATGGACGATTGATAGAAGAGCAGCACGATCTGGAGGTGTTCTACCTCCTCGCTATGTAGGTCATGGTATCGGTGACATCGGTACCTTAAAGGATTTCATGGAGATCCATTGGAAGACCGGATACCTTGGTACTACTTAGCCAACATACCACATTTATCACCATTTTGATATTCTTATAGGTGATGGCTTGAGCGATGTTCTTACCACGCATGGTCCAACTTTTGATCTTCGAGTCATGTGGGAGCATTCTATTATCACAACTGACGCCAACATAATCAAGGTGAAGTCGTTGCGATGTCGTAGCCTTCGGTTGCCAATTTCTTAAAGTTTAAATTTACTACAGACCGTCCTCGCGACCGATTTCCCCAATTGGGTGAAAGGTAAATTTCGTCGAAACATTCTCCCTTTGTCTCGGGCTCATGTAGATTTAGGTGATGTTTTCCAGGAATACATGTATTCAGTGCTTGGCACAGGAGTGTTCAATTCCGACGGTCAGTTCATATTGAGTCAAGTACTAACGTGTAGACTCTCACATATTCTTTTCGTTAATAATTAGGGGATATGTGGAAGTATGTGCTATCTGACTCCGCCATACCCGCGACATATCAGCTGACATTGACTGTTGTACAGGTTCCATCGATCGATGACACGTCCATTCTTCAGCAGAGACAGAATCAGTCACTTCGAGCTATTCGATAGGCATGCCGGTAAGCAATATTGTCCTGCATACACGTGTATTACAAAGTTTATGTATAATCGTTCTGTCTATCAGAGACGGCTATTAACAAAATCAAAGAGCGAATGAACACAGGCGAAGCTATTGAATTCCAGGTAACATTCTTTGTCAAACAGGATAAAGCAGCAGACTCACATGAAACATGAAAGGATCTCATCTCTCGTTTCACCCTAGACTCTGCAACGGAATTCCTCTTCGGCTCCTGCGTACACAGTCTCCATTCTGACCTCCCATACCCGCACACCTCCTCGTCTCCTTACAAACAACGCGGTGGAGAGCTCTCCAAGGCTGAGGCTTTTGCCAAGGCCTTCCAGGCAGCGCAAGACGTTATCGGTACCCGGGCTCGGGTTGGATCTGTGTGGCCTCTAATGGAATTTCTCGGAGACAAATCCGCTGAACATATGCGTATCGTGGACGACTATCTCTTCCCGATCTTACAGAATGCCATCGAAAGAAACAAGCAGGATCAAGTTTCGGGCATACTAGATAAGGAGAATCCTGACGGGGTTGTCGAGGATGAAACACTCTTGGATCATCTGGTCAAGTTCACTTCGGACCCTGTCGTGCTCCATGATGAGATCTTAAATATCATGATTGCGGGACGCGACACTACGGCTATTACCCTGACTGCGTTGATTTACCTCCTCACCCAACACCCTGAAACATTGCAACGACTACGGAAGGAAATCTTGCAAGTTGTTGGACCTTCTCGTCGACCTACGTATGACGATATCCGAGAAATGAAATTCCTTAGGGCTGTCATTAACGGTGTGCACTTGTCGTTGTTAAACTACCTGCCCGCCCAAGACTAAACAAATAATTTCTTAGAAACTTTGCGGTTATTCCCTGCGGTGTAAGCTTCTATGTTTAGTTTATATTTCTGTGCTCATCTTCCCAACACAAATGCATGCACAGTCCGTTTGATGTCAGGTCGGTATTTTTTTGTTGCATCTCTAATTATGATGCTTACGCAGTCTCAACAGGTACCCACTCAAAGACGTTCTAGTACCTAACTCAGCCGATCCTTCGAAGCCATGGTTCATTCCCAGGATGACATCGTGAGTTCACTATGTTTCTGTTGAGAGCGGTTGATCTAATTTTCTGTCTAGCTTATCATACTGTGTCTGGCTCATGCACCGCCGGACTGACTACTGGGGACCTGATGGTTTGTTTCAGCCCTACCTTCGCTAGCTGTCACTAAACTTACCATTCACTCACAGCTGAGGAGTTTGACCCTGACCGCTTCCTCGACGAACGTGTCCACAAGTATTTGACCCCGAACCCATTCATCTTCCTACCCTTCAACGCCGGTCCACGTATCTGTCTCGGTCAACAATTTGCATACAACGAGATGTCCTTCTTCATGGTTCGACTCCTGCAAACCTTCTCCGACATCACCCTCGATTCCTCTGCTCACGCTCCGGACACCAGAGTTCCAGCTGAGTGGGCAGGCGTTCCCTGGTAGGAAGGGTAAAGAAAAGGTGTGGCCCAAATCGCACATTACTCTCTACATGCACGTACGTATATTTTACTCCGCTTTACTTAAATATGAATACGAATTCTTATGATTATGTTTAGGGAGGTGTATGGGTTAAGATGGAAGAAGCCGACCAGTGAATTTGTTCGGACAATGTTTGAAGAAAAATAACCCCATACTCAATGTTATGTATGTCAACTCCATTGTAAGATAGGACTGGTCACTGTTTCGTTGATTCTCTGTCCTGTCTAAGTGTACAAGTATCTCGTATTATCTAGCGAGTAGCAGATGTCGGTGACCCGAAAGAAATTGTGTTATATAGTGTTTGCGATTACGCTGTCTTCCCCGAATCCTCTTTCAGACTAACAATACGATTGAGAATCAACTTGTCGCTTCCTCTCCTTCCGGGTTCAACACTGTCTGCCTCGTTCAAAGACGCAAGGATCGACTCTTTGTCCACAGCAAAGTATGCAACGCGCAAACCTTGGAATCGGATACACTCCAAGCCGACTAACTGCTCGCTGGTCGCGCGAGGAGTATCATCGTCTTCATGCGAAGGAACATCGACAGGTGAAGCAGCAGAAGCCTCAGCATTGGCTTTCAGAGCTTTCTCAGTCCTTGCTTTGCTCTCCTTCTTCGCATCGCCGTACATCCTCTTGGCAAGGGACCAGAATCCAACTTCGACCATGGTGCCTTTGTATGTATCCAAACTGTGTGGGTTGATATCTGCGAGGAAGTCAGGCTCCACAGCTGCAGGGTTATCGCTCTTGAAGAGTTGGTAGAAGACTCGGGTTTCATCGATACGGACGGGACTACCTGAAGGTGCGTGTTCGGCAACCCATTGAATGTAAGCCTTCGGTTTCTTGGTCGAGGCTGGTCCTTCATTCTCGAATCGACAAATGAGTTCGGTGACTTCGCCAGTAGAAGGGTCGGTCTTGTATGAAGTGCAGGTGATGGGGTGGGGTGCTTGGAAGAGACCGACTGTCTTGCCTGGCGCGAGACGGAAGTAATCAGGAGAGTCTTCAAGACGGAAATCGTCCGCGTCGATGTAGATTGTACGAGTGAAAGGTACTTTCGATGTACCCAACTCGGGGACTTTAGGGTGGAGAGGTTTCTCGAGGAACAGCACGTAATCTTCAGGAAGGTTCTCCAGCGTGACCTTCAATGGTTTCAAGACCATCAGAAGACGCGGCACAGTGCCTTCCAAGTACTGTCTGACAGTTTGCTCGAACCGAACAGTCTGGATATTCGAAGCAGCTGTCGAAATGCCGAGGCCGGAAACAAAAGAGATGATAGCGCCTGGAGGGACACCACGTCTTCGGAGAGCGATAAGGGTGTAGAGTCGAGGGTCGTCCCAGTCGAGAACATGTTTCTCCTTGACGAGCTTGAGGATCTTTCGTTTCGACATGATTGTACCTGTAAGGTTGAGTCGGCCGTACTCTGACTGTCTGGGTTTGTACACTTCGAGTGCGTCGCATAGCCATTCATATGACTCCCGCGAGGCGATGAATTCCGTTGTACATAACGAATGCCTAAGAGGAAAATACAAGTATGAGTATCACAGCGTAAGGCTTAAAAAGAAGGAAACATACGTGATAGGTCTCGAAGCTATCACACAGACAGTGAGTGAAGTCGTATGTAGGGTAAATCTTCCACTTGTCATGTGTGCGGTGATGAGGAGCATTAAGGACCCGATATGCGACCAAATCCCACATCATCGTGTTACCCGACTCGAGGTCTTGCTTCATTCGGAGAATTGCTTCACCAGGCTTGTAATGACCAGTCCTCATCTTCTCGAATTCCGCCAGTGACTCGGATACAGGTCGAGTTCGATGAGCACAAGCTTTCCGGGGACCACGTTCCTCGCCTCCCCTGTTGGCAAAGATCTCATCACCTAGATTAGAATATATGATTAACGTAGTCCAAACCTGGTGAACGGAGTGGCTTACCGGTACAATGGCAAACATAACCCTTGTCCCGCTTGATGAGGTCAATAGCCAATTCGTACAACTTGTCGAAATAGTCACTCGAATAAGTTATCTTCCACGGCTCGTATCCTAGCCATCTGACAGTTTCGAGAATACTTTCGAAATACCTTCCCTCTTCCGCTTCAGGGTTGGTGTCATCGAATCGAAGATAGCACCTCCCACCATTATGCGCGGCATATCCGAAGTTCACAAAAATGGCTTTAGAGTGACCGATGTGGAGGAAACCATTGGGTTCTGGAGGGAATCGAGTGTGTACGAGACCACCGGTAGCTTTGAGATGTTCTTCTCGAAGGTGTGGGTGAATCTGAGGGTTTCCTCCGACTTTGTGAAGATGTCCGAGGAAGCCCTCTGTGAAGACATTTCTCGATGAAGAGGCTGAAGCGTTAGAAGCTTCTGACGCTGCAGACGGTTTCGATGCTTTGGCGGTCTCCTTTTTGGGTTCCTTAATATTACATCTGAGTTTAGTAGAATATACTACCAGGGTTGACGCATTGACTTACCTTGCCCTTCGGTTTTGCAGCTTCCTTCGCACCGAACTTTTCAGTAAATGCAGCTTCAACGGCATTCTTCACGTCCAACGGGCTAGCCCAGCGAAGTTCTGGAGAGGTCTTCAATCCTCCAATTACAACACCGAGATTTGCCCAGCCAGTAACGGCTGCGGAAGTAAGATAGTTGGAAACCTGAGCGGCGATTTCGGAGGGGGTGATAGTAAAGCCTGGACGGGCAACGGATGATATAAGTCTTTGCATATTAGAAATGTGAAATCATGTTTACCTACGCCGCATTGCTTGTCAAAGTCAGGTTGATCGATTGGTAGAGGATGTGCTTCGAGGTACTTTACGGCAGCTAGATATTTCGAAATGAATGAGGCGCATGTACAGTGAGATACGAGGATCATAAGTACCTGAAACTTGGTCTGTGCTCTTTAGTCTGTTGTCCAAGATAGCACCGACAGCATAAGCCCGTTCGGCGTCCTCAAGTTTTGAGCCCTGGACGGCGAGAGTAGCCAAGAGGACGGCCTGCTTCTCCTCTAGGTTCTTCTCGACAAGGCCATTCTTCTGAATGATGTCCTTGAGTGTAGATGCGCTCTTTGCGCTCTTTGCAGCTTCAGCAGCTTTAGATTGAGTAAGACCGATCGACTTGAAGAGTTCGATCAATTCAGCAGTTTCTGCGGAGGGAGCTGCCTTGGGAGGCATGGATGTGGTAAGATAGGATGAAAGGTGCAGGTGGGCTATCAAAGATTGCGGTGAGTATGGTGGATAGGTCTAGAGATAGGATGTTCCTTACGACTGGCGGTGCTCGTCCTTGCTCGTCTGACTCTGGTGACTTCTGGATGACTTCGGTCTCAATCGATTTTTATCTTATCTACAACAAGCGGGCATCTAATCTTATCTACACCCAAGCTTTAGGCTTTCACGCGTGGTTTCCGAATTCGTCGTCTTTGACGTGTCCACCATGGTCCAGTCATTCTTGCGGGTTGCACGAACTGTAAGCTGTGATAGATGTATTTGGCAGATGTAGGCATTGTCGTGATGTTATTATCGGGGATAGCCTAGTCAGGGCGGGTCCGTGTAGAGTGGGCGGTAAGGACACGTCGGCATGTACAACTGGTGGCGGAGTGATTGAGCACAATTGTCCGTAATTCACAAATAAACTGGAGTGACTGGGACGTAGCAGAGACGTGTTCATGGCGAAGGGGACTGCCTTGGTCGGAATATATAAGACTGCTGAGCGTCGGAAGGGGGGAAGCGCTGGTGCATAAGAGCTCGAGTACCGGGTAGCGGAGTTTGAACCGCTTCTAGCCTCACACGCAACGACTCAACGCGAAAGTGCAAACCACCTCCTCAGTCTCCTCCGCTCACCGTCCCCTTCCTCTGTCTTTACTCCCCTCCATCGACATTCGCAATGGGTCTTTCTGTCTCTCGTCTGCTCTCAGGCCTCTTCGGCAAGAAGGAGATGCGTACGTCCCCATCGATGGCACAACATCCGTCATCGTACAGCGCATACTGACCACCCGCTCTTTTCCAGGTATATTGATGGTATGTATACTGAATCGTTTATGTCGTACTCTCTGTAACCCGCCCTCGCGTGCAGGTCGGTCTTGATGCTGCTGGTAAAACCACCATTCTGTACAAGCTCAAGCTTGGCGAAATCGTCACCACCATTCCTACTATTGGTACGCCTATCCTAGTTTCAGTTCCTTTCGCCCATTAACACAAATATACTCTAGGATTCAACGTCGAAACCGTGGAGTACAAGAACATCTCGTTCACCGTGTGGGATGTCGGAGGTCAAGACAAGATTCGACCTCTCTGGAGGCATTGTATGTGGCGACTCCATTTTTTGCTTGGGCATCGCCACTGACAAGCGCACTATCAATAGACTTCCAGAACACCCAGGGTATCATTTTCGTCGTTGACTCCAACGATCGGGAACGTGTCTCTGAAGCTCGTGAGGAGCTTCAACGGATGCTCAACGAGGACGAGCTCCGTGACGCCCTTCTCCTCGTGTTCGCCAACAAGCAGGACTTGCCGAACGCTATGAACGCTGCTGAGATCACCGACAAACTCGGCCTTCATGGTCTCAGGCAAAGGACATGGTTCATCCAGGTATGCACCAAAGGACACGTATGGACAGGATACCCATTCTAATCACTGTTACTCTACACAGGCTGCATGCGCAACAAGCGGTGATGGTCTGTATGAGGGTCTTGAGTGGTTGAGTGCAAATATCAAGCGACGAGTTTAAGACGTAATGTGGCCTATGGTCCGGGTTTCCTCTTCCATGTCCATTGCACGTATTACGCTACATACGATTCTCATGATCTGAAACATCGGGTCGCGATACACTACTGTTCTCTTTTCCTTCTCGTCGTTCGTAGTTTCGTCCTCTTTATAGTTCCTCATGGTTCTGTTTTTGTCTTATTCCCGTATATTCCATCGCTCTGTTTCTTGTTCCCGGAAGTTCCATGTGAGCCTTCATTCTCACCAAAATCTTTCTTCCAACCGCACGCATAGAGTTACGAAGAACCGGATATAGCAGGACAGTCTGGACAAATCATTACAATGGGATATATGCTGCCAAATACACAAAAAGTTCCGAGCCGATCCACTGAGCACACACTACGTAATGAGAAGACGATCAACGATTCTCTCCAGGGAATATCTTGCCAACTGCCTCTGCTTCCTTCCTCCGTTTCTCGCCTCTTTCTCGGGAGGGTGTATCTCGACATTGAGAACCGAATCTGGCGAGTTTCTCCAGGAGGGCTTGCAATTGTTTCGGCTTGATCTTGTTGTAGGTCGTCTGTCGCAAGGTGGGAATGAGATACTCTGCGACCTTATCCGATAGTACAATCGAGGCCATCTAGAGAAGAAAGCGTAATTGAGTTGCCTGTAGAGGGAAGGTGTTTTAGAGTATCGGTCTCACCATTCGGAGTTCTTGGAATATAGTACAGAGCTCGGGCCTGCCGTTCCGTTTGAATTCATCTTCGAGGAAATCGACGTCTACAAGAATATTGGAAATAGCGTGCTCGTTCATCATAGGAATGTTTCTTCCGGTCATGAATTCCTGTTTTTCGATGCGTCATCAGTATCGCTCCGGTATGAAGTGTGAAATGCGTCGTTACTTACCGTAAGAGACCCAGCCAAATACTCCACCGCTGCTCGATATGCCTTCTCTTTGTATGTCTCTTTGATCACCAATGAATCAACTACGGTTGTCAACCAGTTCACGAGCTCGTAGAGATACATGCTCGGCGCGTCTTCTCTGTGGTTGGGTGTCCAGTCATATTCCGACAGACCGAAGAAATCATCTAGCTTGGACTTGATAGAGGCGTTGACGCGAGTGAGAGTCCATGCAAGTGTGGATGCGAAGGACTTGGAGGCATTCACTCGGATAGCCCCGCCCCGCTGCGACGATCTACAGACGTATGCTTGTTGAGCAATTGTTCTTCGATGCGATGAGAGTATAGGTCATGCATACCTGATGTTAGTCAATGACCGCTCGAGCTCCACACAAGCCACCTCCAGATGTTCTAGATTACCGACGATCTGCGCGATTTGGGAAAGATTGGATGTCTGTTCGGCACGTTTGGCGATACTACTGCTGATGTAGTTGTTCAACAGTCCGCCAAGAGACTAGGGGAGATGCTTAGTACCAAGACCGTGTTGTGGTGGCGACAGATAGGGTAGTAACTTACCTTGCTTAACAAATCGTCAATGTTTCGGTGGTGCTGAGCAACACCTTCAATGAATTGATAGAAGTTCTGCACGAAGCCGCGGATCTAAGTTATGCGTGAGTTGTCGATGCCATGGGCATGAGAAGGTGATACATACGTCTTGGCAAATCAAGTAGAACGCTTGAGACCATGGCAAACTCAAGGGAAGAGGAGTTCTAGAGGAATACAGGATGGGAGGTCAATTTCAGTGATATTTCTGGGGGATATGTATGAACTGCTCACGATTGAAGTTGCTGCCGCTCGTCAGAGAGAAGCCAAACAGTGTCAATAACACTGTCTCTTTCGCTGGCCTTCTCTACATACATCGGGAGACAATCGTCTTGCGAGATGATCTTTGGAATATGACTGTAAGCAAGATTGCTTGAACATAGCAGTGTAGATGCACATACACTTTCGAAGCGCGCTCCGAATTGTTTCTCAATCATGGAAACATACTTCTCGAACAGCTTGAGAATGAGTGAATGAAGGCTTCCTGTGAGGTAAGAGTATGACTACGAGAATCGATTGAGTCAATACGCGCATATAAGAAACAAACAGGGGTGCATTTACCTCGAGCGTCATGACAAAACCCAAAAGAACCTCCTTAACAGCAAGGTACGTATCTGGCTCATTCTCACTCCGAAGAGAGTATTCTACAGCCGAGTTCAAACGCTTTACGAGAGCATCCCAAAGTTCTTCGACGTCTCGTTCTGAACGGAAGCTTCCGGTTGTGCTAAGGACGTGGTTCTCGATGATAAAGAAGCCTACAATCTCTTGCGTGATAGAACGGAGGGAGGTGAGTGGAAGGGGTTCGGGTATGATTAGGTCGGATTGTGCCTTTCGGTCAGCTTGGTATGATTTTCGGATTTCGTCGAGGGCATCGAGAGCACCGTATATATGGATGCACTGATACAAAGGTGTAAAGTCCACCTTCAATTGGTCGTTATCCAAGACATTATCTATGAACGAATAAGGAGCTAATTAAGGGGAGAGGGGAGAATCTTACATTCAATCTTCTCATAGGTGACAACCTCAACAGCACTACCAACACGACTCGACTTCAACGAGGGGTCTTTCTCGCGTCTACTTCGCCATCTGCGGGTTCTAGTATCCATGGCCTCAAGAGCGAGCTGGCCAACTTGTGCACTAATGTTTCTGATATCCAATAGCCACTGTTTGACAGACGCAGTCACTGCATCCTTAATTTGACCTCGCAGGGAGGGTAGCGATGATAGCAAATGTTGGAATAATGGTGTTTGTGAGAGAGATGTTGGTGGCATACTCTCAATATCCTCCAACGACTATGGAAACAAAGAAATAATGTATATTCAATATTACTGAGTAATGTTACCAGTGAGACTAAACGACGGACCCTCAACGCACTCCAATATTTTCCTTCCTTGATCATCTCTCCAACGCGATTCACAACGTCAAGCACACGCAAGCATGCTTGAAGGGTGTCTATACCCTCATCAAGGTTGGCGGCTGTCTTCTTTGACTGGAGGAGTGTTCTCTTCTTGTCCACCAATCCACGACCTATTTGAGAGACGCTCTGGTCGAGTGAACCAATCTTGTCTCGGAGGTTCGTAGTATAGGACTTTATTGAGAAGAGAGTTTGGACGGAGTTGATGAACTCTTGGTAGTTGTCACCACATATAGTCGAAATTTCTTCATCCTTGGATTCTATGAGAGCTTGCACTGCACGAAGATAAGCATCCTGCTGCCTCCCAGAGTGTATTTGTTTGATAATAGGTCCTAGTTGTTCGAGGTTCTCTGTAGACGATGACTGGTCAAGAAGATGTATCTGTTGGAGTTGTTGATCAATGCTCTCCTGTGAGAACTGTGGTCTCCGTCGTGGTGGCATTCTCCTTGGATGTAAGTGAACAATGTGTATGGTCCAGGAAGACAATGTCTGATTTGGATACCATGGGCGTTGTGGGTTTTTGTTTGGCAACAGCCTCAATCGCACGCCCCGTTTTGGCCAAATTCACACCTAGTACGGCGTTATCGGACCGCCTGTGGGCTTAACCCCCCGGCCTCATGGAACATTTCTTGACTCATACATTCTCCTACGCACCATTATAGAACCTGAAATGCCTGCAGAGGTCTTTCATTTCGATGCTATGTATATGAATTTCTATTACACTTGCTACTAACGTTTACGCATAATTTTAGCCTATTTGATATGGATGGAACCCTTGTGGATTCCACAGATGGTGTTGTGGGTGCATGGCAAACATTCGCCGAGACATATCCAGGCATAGATGTGCATGACATCTTGAGTTGTATGTGGTATATTTCCTATATTGCTCGAATACTCAATGTTATCAGCATCGCACGGTGTGCGCACTGTCGAGAATCTCCGCATACATTGTGGTATTACCGATCCGGACGAATTAGAGGCAAGTTTGTTTCAAATATTATTATTCTGACATATACTTAATGTGATTACACTGTTAGAAAGAAGCCACACGTTTTGAGCAGGAAATCGTAAACTCTGCCTCAAAGGAGGGCCGCAGAGGAATTGTCGCATTGCCCGGTGTCCGGGAAATTATGGCTGAGGTGTGTCTTAGCAATCAATACATTCAGGCCGACAAGCCGACTCGTTCAATCATAAAAGATTGGGCCTGCCTCGAAACTACCCAATCCGCGTTGGGCAATTTGTACCTCGGCGACTAAGAACTATGCCACCGCTGCACTAAAGGCAGCTGGCATTGCACTTCCTGACGTATTCGTAGTTTCCGAGGATGTCGAGAAGGGGAAACCCGAGTGAGCCCGCATGTCGCCCTATAGATTCTCAGTACCTTTCTCATTATTTTTTCTCAGACCGGACCCATACCTCCTTGGAGCTAAGCGATGCGGTGTCGACCCTGCCCGCTGCCTCGTGTTAGAGGATGCTCCTGCCGGTGTTCGCAGTGGGAACGCGGCGGGTAGCAAAACCTTGGCTCTCATTACCACGCACAGCAGGGAGCAACTTGAGGCGGCTAACCCCACATTCATCGTGAAAGACCCTTCCAGGTGCGGATTTATTGTGTACTCTTCCCATACAGTGTCTCTACTTACGAATGTCTGACTCGACAGGGTCACAATGAAACTCGGAGAGAATGGCGGCGTAGACGTAACAATCAACCAGGATTGAGGAACATCCTACAGTCAATTGTAAAGGAATGCATGATCTAGAATCCAAGCACGGCAGTACTCACAAAGTGGTTACGTTACCGGATCTTTCGGTATAGATCTACAGGTCGTCGGAACCCTAGAGAATAGATATTAGAAAATGTATATCATCAATATATCATAAACATACCTCCTTCGCCTGTTATGCCCAGGTGCTCAGCAGGACCGAAGCCCAATTCTACAAGGATTCCTTCAAAGTCATCAGGCTTGAGTTTGAGATTCTGTGCATTTTCTTTTAGTCTCTGTAACAATCTGTTAATGTGTGAAATGAAGTTTCGTGAGTGGACTTAACATACTGGGTCCATACGTTTCGCTTTGGCGTATGTATTCCATTCTTGAGGTTCTAGTATAAATGTCCCACCAAGACTTAGGACCTTGTGTACACGCTTGAAAAATGTCCTGATGCCCTCATCACCTCCGTTGAGGTGGATCCACTTGGATATCGAGAAGCTTCGTAGAAACAAAATCAATATTCCTATGATGGAAAGTAAAACAAGGACTTACGCAATGACCACATCATATCCTTCTGCGTCATGAGCCACCTCAGTTGTAACCCAGTCTGCCGCTTGGAAAACAGCATTATGAGGAAACTGAGATGAAGTATGCTCATCCGAAGGCGGTATAGGTAAGGGCCCGAACATGTGTTCACAAGAAGCGGGAAAGTAGTCAGTAAGAGATGAGGTCGAGGGACCATCAGTCTCTTCGACATCGTTTATCCGCCTCCGTTTCTTTGGCGGAGAAGAGTGGGGCTCTGAGGGTGGACTTTGTGAGTTCGACGAGGCTTCACCACTAGGACACGTTTGAGACCAGACAGTTCGTCTCCTTTTCCAAGCTGCCCGAATGAGTGTCTCGTCAATGTCCACGCCAATGACTTTTCTGGCACCCCAAGATTGGGCTGTCTTTGCACCTAATATGAGTATCCTTTATTGCATGAGAATTCAATGTACAGACCTATCTCACATGTCACCCATCCCTCGTTGCATCCTACGTCCAAAACGCGAGCGTTATGGAACAAGGTTCGAGGCAATAGAGCAAGTCTGGGGTCATGAACAAACGGTCGTTTGGAGTAATATCTAAGCCCTAGTTAGTCTCAATTCTACGAGTAAAAGAACAGTATGTATACCCATGATAATTACCGTGTATTGGGACCACTTGCGACATCTGTAGACCGGACGTACTTATACTGACCTCGCGGTAGTTTTAATTCAAGCCGCAGCAACTCGAGGCGCTCAGTCATGCTTGCTGTCACATACATACGTTTTACTTAGGGACATTTCAAGATACGCAGGGGACGTTTAAAGGGTATAGAATACTCTTCGAATATATTCTGGCACATTTTGTACCTCATGAATCAAACGACAAGCGGGAATAAACAAACATTTCAATAGGATATAAGGAGCCTATGCTAAGTTGACCATCTGGAAAGCAATACGAACACGACACTGTGAATGAAGTAGGGATATACGGATTGGTCACAAATCTAGTAGGGCACACACTGTGTTATAGTAGATAAGTTCCAATGAGATAGACAGAAAGAATAACATCAACCGCGATTTTCGCTCGCACGCTTAGTATTCGGCCTCGTCTTCAACATCGGCGGAATCGGTTCCGACTTCCTCGTAGTCCTTTTCGAGAGCGGCGAGATCCTCACGAGCTTCTGAGAATTCACCCTAGGATAGAGACGTAAGCAAGCTATAATGGTATTGCGAATGTGTAGATGACTTACTTCTTCCATACCCTCACCAACGTACCAGTGACGAAGGCACGCTTGGAGTAGAGCAAATCGAACTTGTAGTCTATGGACGAAGTCAGCTATGGATTGCAATGCAATATGGGATGGTATATGCGTACCGAGTCGTGACCAAGCGTTGGAAATAGCAGTGGTGCTATTGGAAACATAATGAGAACGAGCGCGTTAACCTTGGAGTTTTGGGTACTTACTTCGAAAGCATGCACAAGCTACGAGAGGTCTTGGCAAGATCACCACCAGGGACGTTAGCAGCGGGCTCATTGCAAATACCGAGCTAAAAAGTGAAATGTAAGATGGGCGCTCGATAGATCTAAGGTTTTCATAATCATACCTTGAAACCAGTGGGACACCAGTCGACAAACTGGATGGTCTTCTTAGTCTTGATGGATGCAACAGCAGCCTGAGCCTCCTTGGGTCCAACATCTCCACGGTACAAAAGGCAGCAAGCCATGTACTTGCCCTCCTTGGGGTCACACTTGACCATCTGGTTACCTTGCTCGAAGCAGGAGTAGGTCATGTCGAGAACGGAGTTCTGTTCGTGGGTGACCTTCTCAGCCGAGAGCAGAGGAGCAAAGGTAGCGAGAGGGAAGTGGATACGGGGGAAGGGAACCAAGTTAGTCTGGAACTCGTTCAAGTCGACGTTGAGAGATCCATCGAATCGGAGGGACGCGGTGATGGAAGACACGACTTGGGCGATCAGACGATTGAGGTTAGTGAAGCTGGGGTGAGCGACGTTCAAACTCTTCTTGCAGATATCATAGATAGCCTCGTTATCGACCTAAAAGTATCACGTAAGTAAAAAGACCGATAAAGCAACGGCGCTTATATCCGCATACCATGAATGAGCAGTCAGAGTGCTCGAGAGTCGTGTGGGTGGTCAAAACGGAGTTGTAAGGCTCGACGACGGAGCTTGACAATTGAGGAGCGGGGTAGACACAGAACTCGAGCTTGGACTTCTTGCCATAGTCAGTCGAGAGACGTTCCAAAAGCAAAGCACCGAAACCTGAACCTGTTCCGCCGCCAAAGGAGTGGAACACGAAGAATCCTTGCAGACCAGTGCAGTTGTCTGCAAGACGGCGGACTTTGTCCATCACAGGGTCGATCAACTCCTTGCCAACGGTGTAATGGCCACGGGCATCTACACGACGCGTTAATAATGATAAGTCGACTCAAGAACGACAACACGTACAGTTGTTAGCAGCATCCTCCTTTCCGGAGATCATGGTCTCAGGGTGAAAGAGCGACCTGTATGTACCCGTCTTTACGTCGTCGATCGCACCGGGCTCAAGGTCGACGTAAATGGAACGGGGAACATATTTTCCTGAACCAGTCTCGGAGAAGAAAGTTGAGAAACCGCTGTCATGAGCAGATTGAGCACCATCGATGATGCGACCATCAGCCTATGAAGAAGCCAGTTAGTCTAATCCGATGGCATAAGAAGTTGTGCAACATACTCCCAGACCGTGTTCGAGGGTGTACAATTCCCCTGTGTGTTGTCAGAGCGAGGAGCGACGCGATGAGAAAGCAAGACTTACAGCAAGCGTTACCGATCTGCACGCCGGCTTGTCCTACATGGATAGAGATAACTTCACGCATGATTGGGTATTAGGAGAATGTACGAAGTTGAAAGGCTGATGGTGGGGGGCAACTAACAGAGTCGCTAAGTCAGACACAGCGAGGTTGCCCAGACTCTGTGCGGAACTGGGACGAGAAAAAGTTCATCCTTCCCATCAATCTATTGCCTTTTTAGGAAACCCCTCATGTCAATTTTTTCAATTCAAGATTATGCAGATTTCTGTTCCAAACACCAGGATTCCATTGTTGCGTTACTCGCGTAATTAAGCCTCACTATAACGATGGTATGATTCAAAATGCCAGTAGTAGAAAAAGAACAAGCGGGGATATCGACGGCAATGCGTAAAATTCGTGAAGAGTGTGTAAGGGAATCAAAGTGGGGAAAACGAAACAATGCAGAACAACACAAACTACGTCAAAAGTCATATCATCTAGTACTCGCCAACTTCCTCCTGGTCAGCGGAGTCGAGACCGACCTCCTCGTAATCTTTCTCAAGAGCAGCAAGATCCTCACGAGCCTCAGAGAACTCACCCTCCTCCATACCTTCACCAACATACCAGTGGACGAAGGCACGCTTGGAGTAGAGGAGATCGAACTTGTGGTCAAGACGGCTCCAGGCAGCGGAAATAGCGGTGGTGTTGGACAACATGCAAAGGCTGCGAGACACCTTGGCGAGGTCACCACCAGGGATGTGTGCGGGGGGCTCATTGCAAACACCAAGCTTGAAACCAGTGGGACACCAGTCGACGAACTGAATGGTACGCTTCGTCTTGATAATGCTGACGGCGGCATTGACGTCCTTGGATACGACGTCACCACGGTAGAGAAGAGCGCAAGCCACTGTTGTTTTACTGTTAGCGAGGTACTATATGCGCTGGGAAATAACGTACTGTATTTGCCCTCACGAGGGTCGCACTTGACCATTTGGTTACCACTCTCGAAGCAAGAGAAGGTCATGTCAGCAACAGAGTTTTGTTCATGATGAGCCTTATCAGCGGAGATAATAGGTGCGAAAGTGGCGAGAGGGAAATGAATACGGGGGAAAGGAACCAAGTTGGTCTGGAACTCGTTCAAATCGACGTTCAACGAACCATCGAAACGAAGAGAGGCAGTGATAGAGGAAACAACTTGGGCGATTAGACGGTTGAGGTTGGTGAAGCCTGGTGCAGCAATGCCTAATCGCTTCTTGCAAATATCGTAAAGAGCCTCGTTATCGACCTAAAAATGATGATTAAGTTTCAGTCGTAAGCGAAATTAATAAGCGTGAAAGCGCACCATGAACGAACAGTCAGAGTGTTCGAGAGTAGTGTGGGTAGTCAATACCGAGTTGTATGGCTCAACAACGGAGTTAGCCATGGTGGGTGCAGGGTACACGCTGAACTCGAGCTTGGACTTTTTACCATAGTCAGTAGAAAGCCTCTCAAGAACCAGGGCACCGAAGCCGGAACCAGTTCCACCACCGAAGGAGTGGAAGACGAAGAAGCCCTGAAGACCACTGCAGTTGTCCGAAAGGCGGCGGACCCTGTCCATTACATTGTCGATCTGTTCCTTGCCAACGGTATAGTGACCACGGGCATCTGTATAGTATTCGGTTCAGCATCTATCCCATGAGCCCTAACCCTGAGAAGGACTACTCACAGTTGCTAGCAGCATCCTCCTTTCCAGTGACGAGAGTCTCGGGATGGAAAAGACTCCTGTACGTGCCGCTTCGGACCTCGTCGATAACATTGGGCTCAAGGTCAACATAGAGCGAACGAGGCACGTGCTTTCCGGAGGATGTTTCCGAGAAAAATGTGCTGAAGCCATCATCGTGGGCACCAGGAGAGCCGTCGATCAAGCGACCATCAGGCTGTAAAGAAACGTTAGCAAGAGCTTGAATGCATAAACGCGTCAGGTAGGCTCACGCTGAGACCGTGCTCGACGGTGTATAATTCCCCTGCATAATCAGATTACCATCAGCCTTCCGATTCAGTTAATGCAGTATGCACCGATATGCATCCTGTTTGAATGGCATATCGACGCGTGTTTGGACCATTATCGCACAGGAGAATGCCCCAGATTCTGTCTGTATAAGAATTGCACTTACAGCAAGCGTTACCGATCTGGACACCAGCCTGACCGACGTGGATGGAGATGACTTCACGCATTTTTTCGTCTAGGGAGAAACAGCTACATGGTCAAATTCAGTTCGCTGACAGCACCTAGTAATCAGCGGGCAACTCACAAAGGGTATGAGTAGTTGGTGGAAGAAAAGGTCGACGGAGAACACGCCCTAAGCGAAAGGCAAGGGTTAAGGCA
This sequence comes from Cerrena zonata, assembly GCA_038087015.1. Lineage (NCBI taxonomy): Eukaryota > Fungi > Basidiomycota > Agaricomycetes > Polyporales > Cerrenaceae > Cerrena > Cerrena zonata. Next base: position 824,624 of record JASBNA010000001.1, read on the forward strand.
GACACGTTTGCTTATATCAGCTTTCCCACACTTTTAATCCTCCTCGACATCACTCCATATCACTGGTCCGTGCATGACTGCAAATGCATATTTCTCTAACATAACGTTGAAGGATATCTAGAAAATAATGTATAGACTCCACGATATAGAATATTCAATAGCATACAATAGGGTTGCGTGTATATAGTGAATGCAAGAGACTCAATGTCCATGAATGTATGCTAGATGCAACCCGATGTCCGATGCGAATAATAATGTAGTATGCGTGTGTATCCGAATGTCCCAACGATTAAGTCCGACTAGGACTACCTGTTACCTTATCGCTTGCTGTATGTAATGTTTCGATTGCTTGGCGTTTTCCTAACTCCGCTTTCTTCGAGCTTTTCTTCATGAAATACCTAATGCGGGGTCAGTCAATCAATTACGTCCGAGAGGCACAGCAAATAATTAAATGACGTACGAAATTAAGCTCTGCCATATCTTCAAGCCATGAAGAGCATGAGCATATGACTGCTCCTCCGAAGCTGATTGTTTGGGTGGTTTGAATGGATGGTCTGCAGAGTCGAAGGCAGCTCCGATGGCAACAGAGGTCGGTATGTTAGGTACCGTCTTGTGAGTCACAGGAGCGGAGTGGAAGATGCTCTTCTTGATAAGAGCTACAGCTTCTCTCTGCGTAATAGTGAGTAAACAAGATGTTAGAACTACAGCACGCGATACTCACTGTGTCCCGCCGACCAGCGATGGCGCTTTCTGGCGGCTTCTCTCCCTCGAGGTCAAATGGGCCTGTAACATCGAGGTTAGTCAGAGCACAGCATTCAATCTAACATAAAGCTTACCCCAACGCCTTTCAGACTCCACTTCGCCTACAGATGTACGAGACAGTGTAGCCGAAATTGATACACTTCCAGATCCGGTATTGTTGTCCACCTCTTGATCAAGAGTCAAACCATTCTTACGAGCCTTTTGGATGAGATTTTCCGCCTTCTTCTTGTAATGCTCTCGTTTACGCTCAGCTTTGACAGCACTATGGTGATAGATCTTGTCCCATTCTTCTTGACCACCCAGCCAGCGTCTTACTGGTTCTTCCTTAATCAGGCCGAGCTCGCCAATGGGAATACGCAAGCAAGGGATCTCATCCTCATCTTCCATGACGCGAACTTGTCCAAAGATATCGACTCGCTCCCGAATCATGCTGACGAGAGGAATGTCGTGCTAGCAGCAAGTCAGTCAAATGGGACCAAATACAGACGAAGCATAATTTCTCACAACTCTTTGATTATCGTCCGAAGTGTGATGTGTATCTTCAGGCATGAACTGGACGTCATCATTCTTAACTTCATCTTTAGCCTTCTCTTCGTTCTGCCTGTAGAGCTGAATGTCTGATCTCGCCGAATTCTCATGATCAGGTTTGGGCCTTCGTATCTTCGGTCGCTTGGCCTTGATCACTTTAGAGATGTTGAGAGAGTGATGATCACACTCTTCGTCTGACCCAGGTGGGTCCGTGATCTGAGATGGTGGTCGATGAAGTTCAGGAAACGGATTTTGCTTGAGATGTTCGGTAGAGTGGTGCGTGACGTGCTTGACGAACTCAGCGATCGAGCGGTATGCATACCGAGCCTGTGATGAATATGAGCAAAACCTTAGATTTGATAGTATATGATTTAGTCCTTACCCCTTCAGTGAAGATGAAGACCGTTAGAACGTGACACATCTCTGCATTCCGCCGGGTAAGTCATCTTAGTCCTGGTAATATCGCACTCCACTCACCATCAAACACCTGCAAATGAACCTATGCGTGACACCTTCAGCATCAATCCCAGTATACCTTAACACAAGCAACTTACACGAGTAGGTGTCTGAAACTTTTCAGCATTCTCCCGTTGCCTTTGGGATCCTTGCGAAACACCCTTTCGAGTGGGATATTTCTGAGGATTAGCAGCCTTGTGTGCTAAGTATATGATTTCGTCTCTTAACACTTCGCCATCTCCAGCGATAATGTACAAAGGACAGAGACCCCCCAGAGACGCTTGCAGAATAGGTGAGACGAGCGGATGGGTCAATTGCCTGTATTAAAGAGCTTAATCGTTATCGTTACTACAGATGAGGTGTTATACGTACTCGTTGGTAGCATAAAGTTGAATCTGAGAGTGTATCTCGAGTGGTTGGTCATTGGGATTCTTCATCAGAACCTTGGGCGGCTTCGGTTCCCAGAGGTCAATTGACTCGAAGCCTGGCGTCTTATCGCCCTGCTTCGAGTCTACAGAAACATTGCTCACGCCGCTCGACGATACATCAACGGATATTTGATCCTCTGCGGTCACATCTTGATCTCCGTTAAGCATATTGGCCTGATCTTTGACGTCCTCCTCTTGTAGTTCTTGTGCATGTGCCAGCCGACCTTCTTGTTTTCCGGCAACCAAACGCTCAGTAAGCTGTTCATTGGCTTTTTCGCTGCTCGGTTGTAACGTATCAGCATGTCCAGGTTTCGGTGGCGGATTAGTCTGTGTAGGAAAGACTCGGGCTCTCCCCTCTTTCGGAACGCATTCGATCGGCCACGTTGGAGAAGGTTTGTGTATAAACCCATGGGGCGGTATGATATCCTATCATTTCAAATTCAGTGCTATCAGTGACGCAAATAGCTTGATCCCCGCAATCCCGAAACATACCGTAGCAGTGTTTTTCATTACGCTGGGAAAGCTATGAGTAAGGTCCACCCACGGGCTAATGAGTACTGCTCCAGCAGGCAGTTCGTAACCCATGTCCCGTAGTACGGTAAGCACAGAAAGACACAGACCACCACCGGCGGAGTCACCAGCAAAGACTATCTTTGAAGGAGGTACGGGTTTGTGCAGAGCATCCGATGGAGGTGACGTGAGATAAAAATCTAATTGTACACTTGTAAGCGACATTCGGGTTATCATGGAGTCAGCTCACAGGCAGCGAGAACATCTTGTATAGGGCATGGCCATGGATATTGAGGGGCCTTTCTAAAAGGTCGTGCTCGTTTAGTATCGACTCTACATGATGGAAGAAACATACAAACCGGTAATTTACAGCGAAAGCACGGCCTTTGAACTTTCGTGCTGCGAGGGTATTTGAAATTCGATGTAAATCCAAATGCGAGAACACATACCATATCGAATGATTTGGTACCTGTGAGTATCTACCCAATAATTCAAATTGGAACCTATTCAAAAGATAACAGTTTTACTCACTGACAGATCCCCAGGAGTAACCACCTTTAGAGTTGTGAGTACAGCCTTCATAGTAATGATGTATTCATAATGTCTTACCTCCATGCACATAGAGCTGCAATTCAAATTAAATCCTTTCATATTAATCTGAGGTAATACGTCGAAGCTCACCATAACAGTATCCAGATGTTCCATGCGAAGTAATTCTTGATCGGTCACTGAGAGCTTCATGCCCGCAGAAGGTTTGGTGTTATCCAAATACTCCCTCTCAGTAATCCACTCAGCGTCGATGCCATCGAGACCTCGTATTTGCCACCATCTCTCGCCGCCAACTACGTGTTTCAGCTCTTCGGGTTCGAACCATTGAATGAGAAGGTCCGCAGCTTTGTTGCACGACGAAAGAGGTATGCAGACAGGTGAAACCGCAGCCCAGTACGGTGCGGGCACATGCGTATTGGTACTAGACAGATTATTTATTTGAGAACACACAGAGATAATGTGAAGCTTACAAGTGCTGCAAAGATTCAATAGTGTTCCGAGTACCAAGCTCGATGAATGATTTCGTGATATGAAATGATCTGTAAATAAACAGACGTATATATTAAATGTGTCCAGGATGACTGGATAGGTACAACGAACTTACTCGTCGAAGAGTATGTCATCCGTGGCTTGTTCCGAAGCATCACCGTCTTTCAGTTTTTGACCCTTCCGCTTCGCATGTTTGTAAAAAGTCTTGAGAACGACTTTACATTCGTCATGCAAGGTACATCATATCAATTTATTGTGCGATGCCGTTTCAGACTCGGAGATGTACAAACCTGGAGTTATATGAATTGCAGCGGAGGTTGTGGTGACCGGCATGAGAAAAATGAAAAGAGTGTATACTAGATTGTAAAGTGTATGATAGAAGGAATGACGTGAACACAGGTTGAACGCCGCAGGAGTGCTAACGACTGGATGAATGTAGGCTGGCAAAGTGCCGGGTGCCAGCCGCCTTCACGTCATAGCACTCACGCGTGGAGAATCAGTAACACGATCGATCGAAGACACATGTGCTTGAGCGCACAGCACCCGATCACTGTACAAAGCCAGTGACCCAAGTGTACATCGCCTCCTCGTAAATCGACCTGACAACCATGGCTCCGAAGGAAGAGTCCGTCTATCTCCGATTTCATCTAGACCCTTGTAATTTCAGGCTATGCACTAAGTTACAGCTATGCAGCTCAGAGCAATGACGTCAGGCAAAGTTGCACATATCACTGTAAGACCGGCAGTTTATAATAATATTACAACAACAATAGCAAAGCCAGTAAAAGTACACATGGGAAATTAGGACGCTGTAGCTACGTACAAGAGAGAAACATCTATGTTCAGCAGGAAGAGAAAAAAGAAAGCATGTAAGCGTTAAGGCAAGCAAGTATTCAGATAGAGATTCAAGAAAAAGAGACACATTAGCGACGAAGGGCTCTGTCCACATTCCTCCGCCAGTTCTGGTATATACCATCGGAGTTGGAGGGTGTATAACGACACAATTCGAATAGCACGAGTTGTTCCTACGACAACTAAATAAGTGTTTACGAACGAGCATTCTTCCAAGACTTACCTGGAATCCTGGGTTGATCCAGACCTGTTCACGAGCTATATACATTTGTATGAGAGCGAGATTGGGCGTATCAGAAGAAGTATAACATACCTCGTCTAACAGTCTCGATTGCATCCGTCGGTCGCATCCGGCGGGACCACATCACTAGCAAAGATTAAGAACATGAATCTGGAGCCATACTGTAGCTAATCACTTACGATAGGCTGCAACGACAGCAGCACTCCGAGATAGTCCTTGGACACAGTGAACAAGGACCACACCTCCAGCAGAGACAGCTTCATGTATGAATTGGCAGGCTGCGGGGAGGTGAATCAGGAGGTCCGCATAATCTACGTCTTCAATAGGAATCCGAAGTTGTCGGATTCCAGAAGCAGGGTTATCGGCAGGTATGGGTTCGGTCCCTACGGACACTATGTGAGTGATCCGACGTTCTGACAACGTTCGGGGAGACTTCGCTGCCTCGATACTAGGATGGAAAGACCATATAGAACAAACGCAAGGAAGGGGTTATTAGGAAACTGTCAAACATGCTGTGTAATGTCACTACTCACGTCCCCAGGTACAACCGATTGTCGATGACGACGTTAATGTTCCTCCAGTTGCCCATGTTGAGACTTCCTCGAAGTGCAGTTTTGGTGACTCCATTCTGAACTTCATCCCCTTGGTTTTGTACTAATCTGTGCTCCCTCGACGGCTCTGAAAATCACCGGCTTCAGCATAGCGATAAACGGTGATGAAGTCATCCGAGTGGACTGGAAAGGCTGGTTGACGAGGCTATTCACTCGACACCGCCGAGTCAGGAGAGGAAGAAGTTTTAGCGCTAGGCGGACTTGAATCGCGGACTTTGAAAATAACACGGCGCCTATGTTAGAAGCCCGGAAAGAGAACTTCAAACAAACCTGTACGAAACGTGGCATATGACGCTTTTGTTTACTGAACTACCACCACGCAAGATGACCCCCTCCGATACTGTGAGCACGCATCTGGCTTCGTTGGCATCCTCAAATCCATGATACACTCATCGCCTAGCTGGCTGAAGAGGCGGACAGAGGATTGTCGCCTGTCACAAAGCCACTAGAAGCACGAATGCTTGGTCGGAAAGTCTGACATCTAGCACGATCGAATGCGGTGTACAATCCTCTATGGAACTGACGTCAACCTAACTAAACATTGCCATATGCATGTCATCTGAGCACTATCCACCTTCTCTTAGCGGCCGCACAACAACTCTCCGGAATGGGCCACACAAACTATTTAGGACAATTTGCGCCACCCTGTCAATATCTAAAAGACAATATGCTTCGGGACTTTGCGACTGGCAGTGGTAGCTTCTGAAATACTTTGAGCGGATCCCGAGTTTTTCGGGTAACAGACTGACGAATATCTTCGGCACACCAATCATGTATAGGCCAATCCTGACCGAGGCTCGTTAGACTCATCATTATAGAGTAGTAACTTCGACATCGTTATACCATCGATGTGTGTTGAATTTACAGCATGGCTTCTGCCGTACACTAGGGGTGTTGTCGGTCGAAGGCTACCGATCCTTCATCCCAACAGCACATGTGGTTCAACTTACCACTAGGATCAGGGACCCGTCCTATACGTAGTGACTGAAGAACTGATCATCCTTACAGATTATCTTGACGGAACTTAACTACTGACTATGTTCCGTATTATCTGTGTTCAATACATGATTTGGTTGGACACCTGCAGAGCATCCCGCAGACACAGAACAGGCCAGCCTTGAGAAATTCTAAGCCGAACCGCACTACGACGCATATATTCGAGATTCAGGTCACTACAGACAGGCATATCCATTCATAGGAGATCGATCGAGCAAACTATCGCGGATTGATGGTACAACGTCAGACAGGGTCTGACATCGGAACGAACTTGTCCGATGGAAAGCTATGGACATCAAGAACGCAAATCCCAAAAGCGGTGGGAACGAATGCAAACTTGCAGGCGTCTGTACTCTGCAAACCTACTAATCCTATGCTACAACATTATTCCTTATACATCGTCGGGCGCATGTACTATCGCAAGCTCTCTACTGTCCTTTTCACCGATCCTACGGCGTTGAAGTGGCAGTTAGGAGAAGATGGAGTAGACTGTTTACTCTATCGTGGTTCAGGAATTGGATCAGGGAGTTAAAATTGTTGTACCACACCACCTACACCATCGTCGCACCCATGATCCGAACAACAGAACTTAATCCCCAAAGTAAAGCCCCGGTAGGCAGGTACTCGACCATCGGTACATGTCGGTATTCCTTAATCATGAGAAGTTGTCTAACGACCCTCGTGGTGCTACGTGTGAATTTGGTATCGATCAATACCCGTATTGCGCCTTACACCAGAGCTTCAGTTCTGTTAAGCATATGTCGGTCAGGTTAAGCCACCGAGACGGCTTTCCAAACCTCAATTCTATACGTCAATCAACCGTGGAAGGGTTGAATGCCGCAAATTGCAACATTGACTCAGTCAAGTCAAGTAGCCAAGACGACAAGGGACTTTTGCACAGCAAAATCTTCCATTGCGCTTCGGAACATGCCTTTCAGGAACATCTACGCGAACGAAGTAAGTGGGCCCCTGAGTGCGGCATCAAGTCTGACGCTGCATCTCAGGAATCTAAATTTCTCCGCGACAACAGGCGAACGTTTGAACGCTATACGATCGTCGATCGACACGATCGCATTGACCTTTTTGAAAATCCTCAGTTCTGAGGTGCGCCTGTCTACATGTAGATGTGGAAGTATGGGGAGTACCTAAACCTGTGTAAATTTCTGGGGGAGTAAGTATCGAAGTAGCTGTAGTGACTGGTTGACGGTCTGGAACACGCTTCAATCACTTGAAACCCTGTTATTTCATTCGCCAAGAATATTCCCCAGTGGTTAATTGGTCATCGCCATCGCTTCATGATAACCAGCCGTTGAATGAAGCACATACCGAAAACACAACTGCGGTACTCAGTCACGAGGGACGGCTTGTAATTGAAATGACTCAGAGAGCCATACGAGGGAAAGCTATTGCTTGTTCACAACGAACGGAATATGCTTGAGGCAGTACCTATTCATGAATAATGGGTGGTTCAGGGCCCTCTGCCCATTGGCACTGGAGAAGACGGAGCCTGAGAGTACGGAAGTACCCGGATGCCAGTAGATACCTGCGTACAGCATGATCCGCAGCTGGAATACAACAATCTCTAGAGTAGACAATTATCATGAACACTCTGTGATGCACGATGATACCATGCTTGATAGACAAGAGGAAAACGCGAAAAACATCATGTACAAGGACCTTTTCCGATGCACAATGCGTCCTTACACGTGTTGATGATAAAATAAGGTGTGGAATCGGCTAGATCATCTATAGCGCTCGGGGTAACAAAGGCCAAATAACAGGCTACTTTGGTTTATATAGTCACCAACATGCCTGTATTAGCTTCCTCTTGCTAAACCCACTTACGATCCCACGTACACCTCTCACGCCCTCGTTACGAATATCCGATATGTTTGAAATCGAGTGGGACGCGGTAAGCACTCTGTTGTTAACAGCTCTTGCGAGGTTGCTTACTTTCTCATGACGTTGTATAGAACCATGACCAGCATAGCCGTCGTCGAAATCCTTACAGAAGCAAAGCTTCTACCATCCACGGATGGGTTACTAAGTTACGCGGAACGTTGCTGGACAACGAAGCCGTTCGACGACAGGGTATCCGCGAAATGAAAGACGCAAAGCACCTACGGGAGTATCGGAAGCAGCGTAAAGCTCATGACAGATCTCGCGGAGGTAGCCATCGCGGATTCTTGTCCTTCTTTACGAGTTCCAAGACTTTGAAGAAGCGTAGGGATCCGTCGCACAACTCCAGAGCGGTCGTTGTCCACCGAGACAGTTCGCGACACCACCGGAGCCACAAAGGCAAGCAGCCTTTCATGCATTTCCCCCACCGTACCAAACCTTCACACCATGGGAAGGGCACCATAATACGCGGTTACGTCACCGGTAATAAGGACGCCGTACAGAGAGGCAAGCACATGCAGCATTCTGCTGAAAGTGAAAGGAAACGCGAAAAACGGAGAAGGGAGAGACGGAGGGATAGGGAGGCTCGAGCGATAAGGCGTAGGTAAAGAACCCAGGGCCGGAATATTATTGGGAGATATTCCCTTTATGCGTACCTTGCATAAGTTATTGTATTTCTAACTTTCAGCTGCTTGTACTTGTATATGGCTTATGACTTCATAGACGGATGAAATAGATGTGTATATTAGTGCAATTGTGTGTGGTTTCGTCGAGTGCGGACGAATACAAGAGTTGAAATGCGAGATATGACGTACAAGTAGGGAAACAGGGGTAGTATTGAATGTTACATGTCTGAGTTCGTAAAAATGAGTCATGACACCGTGGAGGTGTGTTTAACAGACATACCTTCCCTGTCTTCACCATCCCCTTCATTGTCCCCTCCAACAGGAGTATCCACGATTCGATTTTTTTTGTGCTTGCGTCGTTTGCGTTTCTTTTTGGTGGGAGATGGAGTGTCTGGCAACATTTCTGGCAGGCCTTGTAAATTCAATAAGGGAATGGCGGGGTTTGACTTCTCTGATGATTGTTTTAGGATAGGATGCTTGATGGATGGGGATGGTTCTGTGTGATTCACGGGCGTTTCTAAAACATATTCAGCAACGTAGAGGTCTCGTAACATGAGAACAACACCTACGATGGGAAATCGGTGTCGCGTTGTCAACATCGCCGTGATGTTCGGATTGCTGTTCAAGAGTAGGAACAACCGCCGCCTGCTCGTTAGGCTGGGCATCGAGTTGAGTGTCCACCGTAGTTGCCTTCCTCTTCTTTTTCTTTTTCTTCTTCTTTTCGGGGACACCAGCCGGCAGATTGGTCTCCGCCGCCTGCGATGAAGAGTGGAAAGCAGGCTCCGAGGAAGATTGAGTCACAACCGCAATAGATTGATGAGACCCTGAAGGAATCGGTACTGTAGTAATACTGTTTGATGCAAGAGTACTGGAGGATTTCTTCTTCTTCTTTTCCTTAGGAGCAAATGGATCTAGTTTAGTCTTCTTCTTGATGATCCTAGAACGACTCTCCTCCTCGTCCTCAGAGACAGGAATATCATGGATCCCATCCTCTTCTCTAGACCTCTTCTTTCCACTCAATTTATTCTTGAGTTTAACAGATTCATGACCAAGACTTCCTGTCGAAGCGGGGATCGGTGCGCCAACACCTAGTCTGACTATGAGGTCAATGCATTTCTATACGTTATCCAATTTTGGCATACCTAGGTGGCCTTCTTAATATTTCTTCTATCTCTTTGTCTCCATTTTTTCTGGAAGTCGAAGACGATGCATTTCCGTAGGTGGGCTTTATCCAAGAAGAAACAAGTTCTTTTGTGTGAGCTAGCGACAAATCAATTTGTGCTTGGAGAGCTTCAAGGTCGATGTCTTCCTCAACAGGAATCTCTTCCATGATGCATGAACAATGATAGTGACTGGACCAAAGGAATAAATTGGACTCTTTTCGAGTTGACGGTTCGGAAGGAAATAGATTGGGCGTTAATTCGTACATTACATTTACACCCACAACAGTCACTTTGGAGACGGACAGTGTTGAATCGGTAGCGGCGCCTCAAGGGCGCCAGTTCCCGACTCCTTTGTGTGCAGAGAGTGTGGGATTACATGTTAATGTACAGAAATAGCGAATGTATAGTACAGGGATAGTAGTACAGAGTGGTACAAATGGAGGCATGTTGTGAAACTGCAAAGGGAGGAGGGGAGGAACATATACAGCGTGTATAGTAGTCATGCAAGGCTCGGAAAGTAATATAAGTACAAAGCCTCACGGTGTAAACTTTATGGAAAGAGGAGCTGGAGTGTAGTTGATCAGTCATCGGTGGACATTCAGCCCTCACTGTCATCTGCCTTCTTGGTACTCATCAAGATACTGGCAAACAGAATAAAACATCAGTATGGTGGTCTCAATACTCGAGACAGAAGGGGTAGTATTGAGATGGAGGCTTACTAAGACAGAAATAATGGATCATTAACACCAAAGAAAAGAAACATGTAAAACTTACCAATATCGGTGAAAGACAACACTGAATACAGAGGGAAGAAGATATCTGAGAATATGCTCCTAATAATGACTGCGAGCTTGATATCAGAGCGGTAATGTGAGCTTTCAGGTGAGGGGAGCGAGGTTTGACTTGGGATGAACAATATATTATTGTATGGTAGGTGCAAGAGTGAATAGAGAGCGGGTCCGAGTCTGGGCGACGATTGCGCAGTCGTTTGTTCCGCGCCACCATCAGTCATGAGATCACAGCTCGGACTCTCGGAGTCGCTAACACCGTTAATCAGCATACAAAATTATTGTAAGTGTGGGATATTGAAAACGCGATTTCTAGTCTTTTGCAACTTTCGTCCCCTACAGACTCCCTACTCCTCGCTTCACTCGGAGTCGGGAATCTACACTCATTGACTTCGATACTCTCTCATTTGCATAGTATTACAAACACTCTCTATAAAGAACCATCCGGAATATGGCACCTTCATCGAAGCGCAAATGGAATGAAGTCGACGACGACGACGACGAGCCCTCTCTCGGCCGTCAAGTGCTGCCAGTTGCGAACCTTCCCCGTGATTTCGATGGGGTCCCTGAAGATGGTTTGCAATACCTATTCACAGTCCGGTATAAATTCTTATCATCTCCCTTTTCACGATCACGCACTAAAACTTATTACTAGACGCGATGCTGAACTACTTCCCCGTACAACTAGGGTACCAAATCCTTATGAAATCCAAGAGAAACCTGCATCTCCTGTGAGAGGAGGTGAGACGGTATCAGTAGCTCAGGGCTATATCCCCTCTCAGGAATGGCAGGACACTTTCCTTCGACATTTCAAATACTTCCGACAAGTATGTCTAGACTCAGCAACCCTCACAGTATATTCACTTTCTTGATGTTTATCCATAGAACAGGCTTCAGCCAACAAACCAGCCCCCTACCCCTGGGCACTCGGGAAAGGTTGTACCCGATAAGAAAGATCGTGATGCTTGGTGGGCCTTCGTTTCTGGAGAGCCAGACGCGATATGGAACCCTCCAAAGAAACCAAAAGTAGCCAAAACCCTGAAACCTAGAGGTAGCAGAGGGATGCGCGGTTTCTCAGAGGATATACCCTACGATGACGTGCAAGTGGCCACTACGTCGAGTCAGACATGGTCCGTGAATGACGTGGGTGAAGTTGAACTAGTCAAAATAGAGCAAACGTCACCAGAAGTTCCTGCGTTCAATGCAGCAACAGAGGATCCAAGAACTGAATCCCCTCTCGGGCCTGCTGACTCCACCCCTACGACTGCGAAAGTGATGCAGAGGGAGCCCACACCTTCCTTACTTCGAGGGATTGATCATGTGAGTAATCCGTTTCATTATCGCGTTGCAATCGCCTGACCGAGCTTACTAGCGCTACTCTCTGCATCTACTGATGTACTTCACACATTGGATCAACCTACGTTTGGAGCAGCCCCACCCTCGAGTATCTAATATTACAGAAACGCATGCTCGATGGATGTTCTCCCTCTTGTCACGAGTCGAGGATTACGTGTCCGCAGACGAAATGAGCCTGTTACGCAGTCTCGCTCGTGCGTGTATGGCCCTATTGAAAGAAAGGCTACAGCATCGCCTAGCTGAAGACCCTTCAGATTTGGATGATCGAATAATCAGCGAGAGCTCCTGTTGGATGATCATAATTGCTGTCATTGGGCTATGGGCACAACGGGATTTATGGATGGATGTGGAGAGCATGTTATCGGAGATACAACCTAGAGTTTCGTAAATCGAGGGGGGCACCATGATTCGCTGTAAGTACTGCAGTGTAACTCAGAATATTTTGGTGACTAAAGTATATACAGCCGCTCCATACTAGGCAAACTATTACGCAAGATCGTTATACTCTAAAAACAACTGTCTGCACGTGCCAGTGAGTGCCCATGTACGAATGGAGTACTGTTATGTGCTGTCCTAAAGAACCTCATCAGAGCTTGACTTTCAGACCATTTGGCAAGTGCCTTTTGGTTCCCGGACCATCTTCATAGTCTGCGGTCAGTGCCACGACTAAGAAATGCATCAGTATATACTCACTATCGCGATTGGAACGGGCTGTTCTTGCCAGAGCGGATTACTATCTCCTACAAAGATAGTCGTGACAGTTCGAAATCCCAAGGAATTGTAAAACCTGGTATTTTCTTCGACATTGCTCGAGACAAGCCATACTCCTCGTGATTCAAGGTCACTCTAGAGGCATCAGTTTGGGGTCAGTCAACAACATAGGTACGCGTGTCACTGTCCAAACCTTGTCAATGAGAACCTTCACTAGTGCGGACCCATAACCACGATGTTGTCTTATACAAATTGTCGCGACGATATCTAACTGGAGCATCCATTTTCTCTTTTCACCAAGGACTTGACGTGATGCTATATCTATCTTTTGCATGATTTCGAAATGCCGCTTTTTTGGACAAGTTAGCTAGTGAGTACCGGACAAGGTAAGTTCTGGCATAACCTACCATAGTCTGTTCCCATGAATTAATAAGCAATTGAGAGACATAGATCAAATAGAGGAGAGCGTCCATCAATTCGCCCGTGGGATCAGTGCTACGTCAATTTCAGTCATGACACACAGGCTGTCCGTGAAGTGAAGGCCAAACTTATTACCCAAGGACTGCATTGCCGCCTTCTATTGACCATGCCCTTTGGTACCGAAGGAAATAGCACCATAGAGCGAAAAAGGATAGCCGACGCCATGCTTTCTGTACCACTCGGAATCCCCTCTGCTTAATCTCAAGTCACCATTCTATACGATTTCATTGAGATATGTTAAGATTACTCACGTCTTTGCCCCACAGGTAACAACACAGTGGATCATCTAACGATGCTTCCATACACGTTTCCGCTGCCTCAAATATGTGAGCTACAGTTTAGTGAGCGATCATATAATTTTTGATTGAGCGAATGCAATTCCTGACCTCGTTCCATCAGTGTGGGAGATGTATCCACTTCCTGAACATTGTCTCCCGGTAGGTTCTTTTCTAGACTCGAATCAAGAGCAAACATGGTGGTATGACAGTATCGTTGAAGAACAACCTCCTAGTGATCTTCACCGTCGCTTTCAAAGAAACGTGTCCTGACGCTCAAATAGTTCTGCACAACCAGGTCAAAGATCACTCACGTCTTGCGAGTATCAGAAAATCGGAGCATGATTCACACCGACGAATCGTCATGAAAGTTCGCCTCGTACTCGCCAAATGGATGGCACTGCATTGCAGATCTCTACTTACTAGCCTTAGCTCGTGCCCATTCATTCACCTTCGACTTGTAGCATTTTGTAGATGGACCAACAAAGTGTTTTCACTGTCTTGAATAGCCCATCAGAAGATACACGAACGTGGTACTCTCAATGACGTCCACCCGGAGGCCTATTGTCTTACGGTCTTGTCTTCCCTTCGATAATCTTCTCGAACCATGTATCAAACATCGGCACCCTTCGGTTCTCGCACCATCTATTTACAAGAGGCAAGACATCAACCTCTCATACGCAGAAGAACAAGGTTACGACTCGAACTCACAATAGCCACAGGAACTGGCGGTTCATGCCAATCGGGATCGTCGCCAAGGAAAATCGTAGCAACAGTTTGAAAACCCAAGGAATTGTAGAACCCAGTGTTCGCTTTGACGTTACTAGAGATTAGCATCGTTGTGCGTCCTTCCGAGTCAGCCTACGGAGGGGAAATAATAATGTCAGCCCGTGTATGGTTAGCCGAGGCGTTGTGGAGGGCTTCGTTACCTTGGCATTCAGAATCTTCACCAAAGCTGTTCCATAACCATGCCCTTGCTTGGATGGTGTAGTAGCGATGGTGTTAAGAACCAACATCGTGGCCGTCCTGTCACCAATTTCTCGTTTCATCGCTTCTTCAATCTTGTTTCCGAATTCTTGATATCGCTATTGACTTCAATAGGTTACTAGTGCCTGCATTTAATGGATACGAATTATACCTTGTTTTGCTGTTTGGTATTGAAGAATTTCGGGGAACGATAGATGATATTGAAAACGAAGTCCACAATTCTCTCAGAAGGGCTAGGTCGTGTAGCATTGTCTGTGCTATTCAAGAACAGGACAGAGTGAGTGGTTTGCAACATGTAATTTCAAAGTAATCCAGGAACTTACTATCCTAAGTTTGCCAGACCGTTACTAATAGTCCAAGCTTTCCCCTTGTAAATGAAATTAATCCACAACGCTGTATAGGTGAACCGACGCCAAAGCGTTCTTAGTCTGCTATTCCTATTGTCCTATAGCGACCGTTTGTCAAGTAAAAGCCAACATAGGTGGTGCCACTAGTAACAGAAGGTCTCAGGCTTACTGGAGTACTATTTACATAGTGAAACACTGGATCGCCTCCAACCAATGTCTCTATGTTTGTGGTCGCTGCACGAGATACATCCGCTATTCGCGCATGCCAATGAGTCAGACATATATGTTCGACGTAGACATGTGCTTTCTCGAACCAGTGGCATGGGTGATTTACCTAGTCTCATTGGCCGCGGTTCTGCCACATCTCGTTCTCTCCCGCTCTTGAACCAAACCTTCTCATCTCGTGAGACATTTCCGAATGGGGATGAAGCCATCAGTTGTTGTTCAGGTCTTTCAAAGGCTTCAACAAACTAGCTTGCATTTCGTTTTAGAGAGCTACTTCACCTTCAAATACTACTCAGGTCCTCAAATGGGTGTTAAGGGTCAAGTTGCGTTACCGTTTACGTTGACGCATTTCCCCCCAGGGTACTGTCCGCTGATGGATATGAGCGGGTGAGCCATGTGATAGATCCGATTCCAGCTCGGTGTTTATTCATATCTCCATAATTTCCCAGCTGGATGGTATGCATACATACTTGAGGATGTTTATCAGAAAATGTAAATCGAGCAGGGAATAATGTAGAAAGTAAGCACGACCGTTTCAAATCATCTTTCCATACAGATCCAACGAATTGCACCATATCATCGAATTCATAATGATGACCCCACGCTCATTGAAACGTCCGTGGTAGGCACAAATCCCACGAGTTCCATACAACGAGCCCGTATACTGGGTAAAAGCGAGCAAAACTCTGCTTTAATGTGCCTAGATCTGCTAATTCCCTTTTTAATATAAAATCAGCAACCCAAAAGCATCACAAAATGTAACACACTAAAATCCACTTACGAGATCCTCCATACTCGTCCCATACGCAATACACAAGTCGTTAGCCCATCACGATGACGACGACGAACATCATACCCACACCCAGGTCGGACTGTCATCGCCGAGACCAGGGTCAACGTTCAATATGATGGCCAAGGATCGGAGTGTTGGGTCGGACTGTAAAAAAAGGTTAAAGACGGCTGGGTTACCCCGCGTTTCCCGAAAAAATTGAATGCTGTCTGGGGGACGTCGGAATTGTACGGCGGATAGGTGGTGAAGGGAATGGCTGTGACTAGGGAATGAGGTTATGAGGTAAGAGGTGGGTGGTTGTGAAGATTGTTGTCATAGGCTTAGTAGATCAGGGTTTGATTTTATTTTCCTATGGATCCATAATCCATGTGTTCAGTACGTAGGACGATGTAAGACGACATGGCACTCACGTTCATGACATATCCAAAGCGCACTACTCCGAAGGGTCAACATCTCCGCTGCCTCCATTCTAACATGTTATGGCCAACGGTCAGATCCTGCCTGCAATGAAGGCGCACTGAGGCGCTCGACTGACGTTATGTGCATATACACGATGATTCAGCTCGAGTGCCTATGTCATAAGCGAAGGAGGCTTATCCCGGCTTTGGCCTTTCTGAAGTGCCATTGAGGGTGCGGAAAGAGTGGTTCGAATATAGGTGAGTAGGGTTTAAAGAAGTCCTTGGCATACAATAGCGAGACAGAGAGGATATACCAACCACCTAAAAGGTGATAAGAATCCAATTCGAAGTACCTTTATAGTCAAATGGATAGTGTTAAGGTTGAAGGGTACCACCTTGACGCGACAGTAAGGCCTGGCGTATCCAGACCTTGCGATCACGCCAAGGAGGTTCTGTTCTTCAAGCCCATCGGAGGTAGGATCTTCGTCATCGATGAGCCTGGTGCGTTCCTTTCTATTTTCTGAAACCTTGGAGTAAAGTTGGGTTATTGCGAGACTGGACCATGTGGATGCGAAACCGCCGTGAAGCCGTTTCTCCGATTCAAGGTTATGGAGATGGACTGGGGTGAGTCATGTATGCATAGTGCGGAAGAGAAGAAGATTGTTGCGGTTAAGGTGTATACTGTGATGTTACTTGTACCCCGGGTTCGGACGTATTTCAATGACCTGTGAGGTCATAAGCCGAGTATACAAGGTTAAAAAACAAATGATACCGATAGCGTATTATTTTAGAAAGCGGAAGCGATTGTATGCAGTCCGTGGTAGGTTAAACGGGGATAATGGGAGGCTTCTCCTGCATGGTTGTTTCGGATCGATATGTAGCGAAGCTCAAGGTTTCACCGATGATCGATGATTATCTGTGATAGGAAATGCGTCGCTAATTCGAACATTCACCTTGCTCGAATGTCAAGAGAAACGAATATAGCAAAATGCGATTGTAGACTCCTGGCCCTAGGATGACAGGCCCACCAGGTACGACAGCTATCTTCGACATATAGCAAGCCAGGTACCGAAGCACTGTTAGGCAGAACCAAGATGCCCTTGAATCCCGACAAGGAAGCACAGGTTCGGGGTGGCTGTAGGTCACCGCGAAAAGATATAACCATTGTATTCCGCTTGATACGGAACGCGTCTGCAGCTTCGAGGCTCGAGCGTGGCTGATCGTTAAGCTTTATCGCTATATGAGCGCATGAAGAGTGAAAATGAGGTGAGCAGGGTAAGGCTGAGAGGGGCTAAGTAAACTTGTCCGACACCGGTGCTAGCGAGGACTACTTATCGCGTTGTTTATGCGTGTACCGGTGCGATAGGAAATAAAGTCCTGAGTGTATCACAGTGGAATGCTAAGGCGGCGTTGCATCAGGGTTTATGTTCAATGTGAATTATGGAGGTCAGACATTTGCGTTTGGGATGTAAAGAGGTGGTTGTTGGGTGGTTCAGAAGCACAGAAGCATTGTTACGGAAACCATCTGTGAGGTGTATGTATATGAGAGTGATTTTGACTGTAATGACGCTGTACCGCCCAAGGTTTGACGGGGTGTCAGAAGAGGGATTGACGCGTCTAGTGAACGCGTCGCAATCAAACAACGCCGTGATTGCATGAG
The DNA here is from genome assembly GCA_038087015.1 of Cerrena zonata. Taxonomy (NCBI): domain Eukaryota; kingdom Fungi; phylum Basidiomycota; class Agaricomycetes; order Polyporales; family Cerrenaceae; genus Cerrena; species Cerrena zonata. Next base: position 842,751 of record JASBNA010000001.1, read on the forward strand.
ACTAGCACAGATTCGTTGCTGATAGAGGAGAGTTAAAACCGCTCGGGAGGAGTTAGCCGCATTCGGCGGCGTGAATAATTAAATTGGGATGGTGGACCATTCTCGAAGAGGATAGGGGAGGAAGACAGGGCGAGCGAGGGACATGTCTTCGAGGGTGTTGTGCTTTCCTGTTTAGCAGAGGCAGACAGTGGACGGGCAGCAGGTTGCCCAAACGGAGAAAGAAGACCGCTGGGAGTGGCGGCAGGGGAGGCCGAGGAAGAGGAGGGATCGGTGTATGGGCGGAGAGTTGACAGACTGGCCGGGACGCGAAAAGACGTCGCCTCGCTGGTCGCCGCTTGTGGCTGCACAGCTCCCCACGTTTCTCTCCCTATTTCTACCACCATCCACACTCCTTCAAGCTCCCCACCTTCGCCCTTTTCGCACCCGCCGGTCTTACCCATTTCTTTCCTCTCTTACGAACTCTAGTTCTCTTTAATTTCACGCGACAATGTTCCGTTTCTCCGCCGCTGCTTTGCTTGCTCTCGCTGCCTCCGCGGTAGCCTACCAAGTCACCAAGCCCGAGAACGGCTCTACCTGGGACCCCAACGAAGCCCAAATCATTGCCTGGAACAAGGTCTCCACTGACCCTTCCACTTTCGCCATCACTCTCGTCCACCAGGTAAGCAAAGAATGCATTCAACCAACTCGGTCGAGGCAAACCTAACATTACCTTGCAGGCGTCTCAACCCAACACCCGTACCCTGTTGTTGGACAACGTCGATGGTGGCTCCGGCTCCGTCACCGTCAACCCCCCTAACGGTGGCTGGCCTTCAGGCACTGCATACCAGATCAACTTTGTTCAGGACTCGAGCCACCTCGACTCCCTCCTCGCTCAGTCCCAGCAGTTCGACATCAAGGCCAGTACCGGCTCATCTAGCAGCAGTTCTTCCTCATCGGCCTCTTCCAGCAGTGCCAGTTCCGCCTCTCGCTCGGTAAGCTCTGGCTCGTCTCCGCGTAAGTCTCTTTCCCTTTCCATTCCTTCTTCGCTTCCATGAGACTTACTGCCCCTAATTTCTGCTTCTTAGCACTTCCCTTTCTAACTCTGCATCCGGAACTGGCACTGGAACCGCTACTTCTAACGACCTCAACCCTACCACCACCGACTCCCCTACCGGAAACAACAACGGTGCTTCTGGTCTCGGTGTTCAGGCTGGCTTGTTCGGTCTCGTCGCGTTGGTTGGCGCCCTCGTCGCCTAAAGAGACTTTTCATTTCTAGAATATACCCTGTAGAGGGAAACGTTTACCGTTGGAGTAGTCGAGTCTTCCTCTGTGGACTTCTGTCTGGTTGATTTAATGGACTACGATCTCCGTAGCGTATTACTTTCCACAGTCTTTCGTTTACCTCCCCATTACAGTAGTTTTGTCACGTAACTAAGTCTCGGTATGGCCTGATATTCTCTTTTCCCTCATGAACGGATACTTGTCGTACTGTATTTATCGTAGTTCGGCACACTTCGTAGGGACTCGAAGTATTATGCCCAAAAATGGCGTTTGTTTTGGCTCCGATCACCTTGCGTGCGTCAACTTATATGTTCTCAATCGAACTTCGCTTTATCAGCTTCTTTTCATACAACACCCCATTATTAATTTCGCTTGAGGACCGCATACAACCACCAGCTTAGTACCTCGAATATCCTAGAACATGGCCTCAACTTCTCGTGACCACTTCGAACACCTCCTTCCACCGAGCTGGAAGACACAAGTCACTTCGTGGCTCGCAGAAGATACCCCATCATTCGACTACGGCGGCTTCGTTGTCGGTGAAGCTCACCGGGAAGCTTTCCTTCTAGGCAAAGGCAAACAGACAGCCGTGCTCGCCGGGAAACCCTTTTTCGATGAGGTCTTTGCACAGGTGGGCTGTGAGTGAGTATCTCATTGATACATTGTGTACAGGCGTATCTGGCTGTTCATCATTCTGTCCCACATCTTGCCTTGCCCATGTACGCTCGGCGTTGGTTGTCTGACTGATGGATGGGCGTTGGCTTCCATGACGATTTTCTACTCGTGTCTTTTTATTTCCCCTTGTGACCATGTGTGCTGTGTGATAAAGATACTTACGTTATGTTTTCCGTTGTGTCCCTTGCTTGGATAAATGAAGAGTAGAATGGCATTTGGAAGAAGGTGACACTTTCGAACCTGTCAAGCATGTTGCGACTGTTCGAGGGAAAGCGAGACATCTATTATTGGGCGAGCGGGTTGCGCTGAATATGCTCGCGAGGTGTAGTGGCATTGCTACCAAGTATGTCTATTTTCTTGATTCCGAGTGGTTGAGCAGATGCTGATTATATGTCCCGTTTCTCTTCACAACCATCTCCATCTGACCATACGCTCGAACACATTTCTGTCGATCTGTCCCTCGACCCTCAATTTCCAACGATCCTCACAACCCAACAAACAAAGATCCAGGCAAATCAAAGATCTCGCGCGAAGCTATGGCTACAAAGGAATCATCGCCGGAACTCGCAAGACTACTCCTGGATTCCGTCTTGTCGAGAAATACGGCATGTTGGTGGGCGGTATCGACGCCCACCGACATGATCTCTCGAGTATGATTATGCTCAAGGATAATCACATCTGGTCTTCAGGTACGCTTTTCTCGTGTTTATATTTTGGACTTCCTTCGCTTGTTCCGTCTGTCCCATCTGTCATCCCCGACATCTCGCTCCCATTCGTTCGTTATTTATACCTCCGGCACAGTCCAAAAATAACTCCGCGCTGTCTAAGATGCTCACCTTTCGGTTCCCTTATCATCCAGGTTCAATCACAAATGCCATCCAACAAGCCCGTAAAGTCGGCGGATTTAGCCTTTTGCTGGAAGTGGAAGTCCAAAGCGAAGCTGAAGCTGATGAGGCTATCGATGCTGGAGCGGATATTATCATGTTGGATAATATGGAGGGAGGGGATTTGGTTGAGGTCACGAGGAGGTTGAGGGAGAAGTGGAATGGGAAGAGGAAGTTTTTGTTTGAGAGTAGTGGGAATATTACGGATGGGAATTTGAGGGATAGGGCGATTAATGGTATGTCTTTGTGTTTAGTTCTTGTGCAGGTAGTAGCTAATATTTTTGTGTAGATATTGATATTTTGAGCACAAGTGTGGTTCATCAGTCTGTGCAGCATATTGATTTTAGCTTGAAGATCCAGAAACCCAAAGATGTATAAAGATGAAACTCTAATATGGGTATATAGCAATTGAACGTGTAAATTTAGACAAATGTAGCATCCAATGACTTGTTCATACCTCCAAGAAACATTCTTGGCTCATGACCCGAGCCCAAAGATCCTGACCGCATTCCCACCTCTCACATTCTCCTTCTCAACCTCACCCCATCCTTCAACACTCTCAATCGCCTCCAAATTCTCAGTCACACTCTTCCACTTGTCCGTCTCCTTTAAAGGAGGGAAGAACGGATGATCAGTCCCGAACAACATCCTCGAACTGCCCACCACTTTCTTCGTGCCACTCGAGAAACCATCTGCGTCTGATCCGTATTTGAACACAGAGCGTCCGATGACGTCACTAACGAACCCCAGTTCTTCAGGACCGTATGCGACGGCGTCGAAGTAGAGTTTACCGAGGTAGTAGCGGGCGTCGTGTTTGAGACGGGATGCGACGACGGGGTCGTGGTCGATGCATGAGGCAAGACGGGAGGAAAGTTGAGGGAGGGCTCCGCCTGAGTGGGCGAGGAGGATTCGGAGAGTTGGGTGGCGGTCGAAAACACCCGAGAGAATCAGACGGGTAGTTGCCTGTAGGAAATGACATGGTCAAGCATGTTGGTGAGTGCAGAAATAATGCGCATGGCTTACCGTTGTAGTCTCGAATGTGAAGCCAAGAGCGAGGGGAAGAACGTGTCCGTTATCTTTTGCTCCCCAAGCACTACTATCGACACCGTAATGCGGGTGGAGGAAGACGACCAATCCGGCTTTCGCTATTGCTTCCCAAACGGGCTCCAAAGCCTCATCATCCAATCCATTACCGATACCCCTGGTACCCATAATGATACCCCGAAGATGGGGCAATTTGCTGATTTGGTCGACTATCTCGAGAAGAGAATTTATAGAAACTTCAGGCACAAGAGGAAGGAGACCAAAGCCATATAGTCTTTTGAGAGTGTCACTGGAAGATAGGGATGGGGAAGTTGAACAGTATGATTCAAGATCTTCATTGAGTTCTCCGGCAAGTTGGTGTGCTGTTGATGCAGGTAGGAAATCGAGCCACGGGTTCGCGGAGCTTTTATGAAAGCCCCACAATTTCCAAACTTAGTTTACTCAAATAACGAAATGAAGCAAATTGGATAAACGCACCTCACAATGGAGACATTGATACCATGTCTATCCATAAATTTTAGCTTCTCATCTCTATCCCAGTACTATGCACTACACTTCAGAACTTCAACTCGTCTACGGAGATAAGAAACACTATCAAGTGTAGGTTACTTACCTGAGCACCAATAGGTCTTCCTCCGCTTGGTTCGTCGTCAAGAATGAGAAGACGTTCCTCTTTTGTGCCAGTAGGTGTGGTTCTAGTGAATATACGTGGTGCTGCGCTGCGAGAGCGTAGGAAAGATGCGTATCTCGGGAGATAGACATGGGTGTGTATGTCAACCAGAAGTCTTTGGGCAGCCATTTCAAATTTCCAGAGTCAAAAGTATCAGGGCCTTTCCCGACTCGCTTTCTCAGTTAACCAGAAACAACACGGAGTGGTGGTGGGTTGAATGACAGTCTCAGTTTACTTTATTTGATCGACAATCCCCGAGTTCCAAATTCGGTTACTATGATCGTGGTCGGTAAGATTATTTCGTGGGTGTTGCCCTATCCTCTTTGACAGTTGCTACAGCTTTACCGCCATTGGGTCTCTTTGTTCCCATCCTAAACCACCACCATGTCTGAGGGGAATGGCTCTGATGCTAGTTCCTCGAAGGGGTCCTCCGAACGCAGTGACTACCGTTCCGACACCGACTCAGCGCGATCGGCGGGCTCTCTCAACCCCGATCTCGTATTTCCCGAACTGGTGACTATTGCTCAGCAGGTATGTTTCTCCTTCCGCATTGATACTGAACCTGGACTCATATCGACGTGTCATTCAGTTCGAAGAATTTCATACTGTTGTCTCTGAACAATTACACTCGCTTTCTGAAAGAATTGAAGCGTTCAGCACTGGCGTTGTAAATGATCGGAACCGTATAGTCGCGTTGGAACACCAGGAAGCCATACACAACCGTCGACTTGAAGACCTTGTGGCCCAACGCGACGTAGATCGTGCACATATTGAAAACCTTGAGAACGCCATTAAAGCATTGAAATCCGAATTCGAATTCATGCGACTCAGGCCACCCGCATCAACCGCCGTATGTGTTTAAATATGCACTATTGACCCAACTTCTTGTAAACCGTTTCCCAGGCACGAACTACAGCACTCGCAGATCTTTCGGCGTCAGCTTCGTCTTCTCGGACTCTCGTTGAGTCTGATGTTGATCATTCAGATGTCGATGTCACCCCGAAAGGGAAGGGGAAGGGGAAACAGAGAGTCTTCGAACGCTCGTCGAAGTCAGCATCTGGTCGCCCTTCCCGATCTTCTGTAGCTAAGCTCAAGGAGGGCGAAACAGAGTCGGCTGCAAGACGTAGCGTTCAAGCATCGTCTAGTGCTCCGTTACCATTTGCGAGACCACCAACAGAAGCGTCCTCGCGATCTTCCAGTCCTACCATCAAACCGCCGAAGAAGCAAACTGTAGAGACTGAACGCGACGAGGATGTTACTCCGAAAAAACCTGCACCAGTGGTTAAACGAGAAAGAACAATGTCTTGGGTGGAAACGCACGGCTCCGGCTCTGACGCGACGTCATCTACTGGTACCTCTGGTAGTCACCATAGATCTCAGCCAACACGGGAATCCAGTTCTTCCCGAACTGATCCATTTTCTGTAATTGCTAATGTTACTGATGAGGACGAAGAGGCTCAAATCAGTATTCTTACAAATGCTCTTGATCTCAACCCCGAACATTTCACCCATACGAGTGCCTCTCCGGAACCAAACGAGAGTGGACAAGAAGAACCACCACCACCTTCAGACTCAGACTCTAGCTCCAGCAGCGATGAGTTCCAGGATGCAGACGATACTGAGGACACTGAGGACACAGTGCTCAACGACGCTGATTATTCAGAGTACCACTACGCAGGTGTACGCAAGCCTCCGAAAGCGTCACCTGTATCCATAGGTCCATTGAGGTTCGAGAAGATGATGAGAAGATTGCATTTTCCGCCGGAGGTATTTGTGAGTTAATTCTGTAGTTCTAGACAGAGTATGGTACTAGTCTAATATATGTATTTCTTAAGACCTGGTTAAAAGAGTTAGTTGGGTGTTTTCAACCTTCTTATTCGTTTCTGTGTGACTAACGGAATGGACCTTTCGTAGAACGACTGCTTCCAAAGAACCTCAATTACACGTATTCTTTTGTGAAGACTTTGCTTTCCTCTACAACCCCTTTGCTCTAGAAAAGCAGAAATATGATTCCCCGCCAGCCGCAGTCACAGACCCGACGTCTCTTATTACTGGGTGGGGTTCGTTCGCGAAGATGGAAGAAACAGGGCCGTATATCGAAAACCACGTACCTCTTGAGGGTCAGGTATACCACACGTTCGCGTTATACAAAACCAAGGTTTGTTGCGTCAGAACAGGCTTGTACAACGCTTATAAACTCAATTGAACAGAGGGCGTGGTGGTACCTCGGGTCAATGAAATGGACAGTTAGCATGTTTAGAACTGACTGGTCCCAAGTTCCGGAGGAGGTACGTAGTCCCTCGAGTATCTGTAGACAAGGTGAAGACGGACCCACTCATTCTATCGCCAGGATAAACCTCGCATTTGCCGAGAGCTTTCAAGTTCTTGGAACGGAGGCATGAAGTCTCCTCGGATCCGGAAGCACTTTGAGAATAAACAATTCGACCAATATTGCATCAAAGCTCAGTCGAGAGGCAGACTGCAAGGATGTTTCTATGGATTTCGCAAAGAACCGATTACGGCATATCAAACCGGATCGTGTTGACATTTGGCATTGAGATGTAGATCGTCGCAATAATTTGTTTACCGTAGTACAGTACTAGGAGTCAAAGGATATTGGATATTGTAATTCGGATTTGGAAACTGGGTTCACTGTACCACAATGCATTGTATTCTTATTCTCCTTTAAATATAGGTTTCCGTTTCTCTTTGAAAGCGTTAAGAGCCTCCACGCGATCTGAGGTCTTCAGTAAAGGCTCGTATGCGGCTCGTTCGAAATCCAGACCTTGCAGTTTATCAGTCAATATGTTCGATTATTGTGAAGGAGGGTGGTCATACCGGATTCTAAGGCAAGCTCGGGTGCACGCGAAATTGCTTGTTTGGCAGCGCGCAAGGCTAATGGTGCTAATAGTGTAGACTTTCGTTAATAATCTGCCTACAGACGAATATGCCAGAGAGACTGTACCATTTACAGCGATTTCCTCTGCTAACTCCATAGCGCGGTCTACAGCTGACGTCTCAGGTCCAGAAACGTAATCAACTACGCCTGTTTTACGCAGATTTAATTATCACGGGCAACCATAACCAGGAGGGACAGATGGACAAACCATAGTCTAACGCGTCTTGTGCTGTCAGTGCACGGCCAGTAAATATCAAGTTCTTCGCTTTCGAGAGACCGAGTAAACGAGTAAGTCTCTGTGTGCCTCCTGCACCAGGAATGATGCCAAGTTTAGTCTCCGGAAGACCAATCTTCGTTACACTGTGTCCTATTCACATACAAACATTAACACCTAACGCGTTTTTAGTACAGTCGATAATACTAGAAACTCACCAGCAACCCTCAAATCACACGCCAGCCCCAATTCCAACCCACCACCGAGTGCAGGTCCATCAATAGCAGCAATAGTAGGCATAGGTAACGCCTCAAGCTTCCCAAGAGCTCCTCGAAGGTCGAGGAGGAATTTATCCACTTGCGGTTGTGTCATGGTACGTCGTTCGGCGAGATCTGCTCCTGCACAGAATGACCCTGGGGTAGAGGATCGTATTATGAGGACGCGGGTCCTGTTGTTGCGTGTTAGTGTAGGGTCGACATGCGAAGAGGTTGCAGGAAGGCATACGATTTGTCGAATTGGACTGTGTCTAGACATTCCGTGAATTCCTACAATATTACACAAATCTCAGCCCTTGTATGAAGCGGAAACGTATATGAATCACCGTGTACACACCTCCAGTAATCTCAAAGAAATAGCATTTTTAGCCTTCGGCCTATTCAACGACAAGAACGAGATCCCCGGCTTCGGTTGTTCGAGGTAGACTTCAGCAACCCCTTTAACAGTAGAAATAGATGCAGTCTGTATTAGTCTACGAGCAACAGCCGGAGGTTTAGTTACACTCCGTCGTAGGGGTGATGTAACGAGAGAGGTGCGCGTGGGCGCGAGTTGTATAGAAACGATATTTCGTCGAAGGGTCATTGTCATCATTGTAGACATCCTGTGAGGCCAATATTATGTGTATTTAGGCTTCAGAGGGAGAGGGTCTAGATAAAGCTATTATCCTTGGCCTTAGGTACGTCAAGGAGAGAAAGAAGGTTAAATGGATGAATCCTGTGCATGTCGTAAGACGAGAACGGATCTTGGTCGCATGAGGTCATGGGAGACTTTGGCGAGAAGGCACTCGGGTGTCGATCACTGACAAGAGCACCGCTTGGCCATTTACATAGTACACCGCATACTTCACCATGAATACCGAGGATCTCATTTACATCACACTGATAAGAAGCCGATTACAACTGCTATATATCTTCTGCTCAGCGAAGAGGTCCGGAAACACAAAAGATATACAATGAACAAACAGTCATGACCAGGACTAGTATTTTCCTACTAAAACACACACCCAGGAAACACACAAACAACATCACAACGCACAATATGAAGTAATGCTCATGTCATGTCCCGTCCCAAAGAAAAAAGAGTGACACAAGGAAGACCCATATTGTGTTTGGAATATCGAAGATGAATGGGAACAGAGTCTAGAACAAATGAGGTAAAAGAGACAGAAATGTCAGAAGGATGAGTGGATGGGCCAATAATACACAAAAATAACACACAACCGAAAACCGAAACAGTCAAAGAAGTAACAGGCCCGATAGGACCTAGGGGTATATGTGATTGTCATGGAAGAAAATAGGGCTCACGGGGCTCGACTGTCGCGCCTGCATCCTAGTAGCAAGACGCAGGTGACCGACCTTCAGTCACCCCACACCATTACAGCACGGAACGTTTTTGTTGGAACGTTTGGAAGAGTTTTGAAGACTTTCATCGTGCTTGACCCATTCCACCGTACGCATCGTCGTACGAGGGATTCGTGGATGATCCACCTACGGGTGGTGCGGCTGCACGCCTAGTAGTATTGCTAGGGTCAGCAAAAGGGTGAGATCCCGGAGAAGTCCTGGCTTGATCGTCGTAATACTGGTTTGCTCCTGTACCAGCATTGTTGTAGTTATATTCTCCTCCATACGCCCCTTGGCTCTGAGATTGGTCTACGCCATACTGATATTGACCTTGTTGAGCGGCGGCCGCGGCGTAGGCAGTACCTGGAGGGTATTCCACGCCGTACTGCTGAGGGTTCTCATACTCATAGATCTCGTTATTCGGAGAGGGCGTAGTACCATAGTGAATGTTGCGATCGGGATATGAATCGGGGGATGCGTGGGTTACGACATCAACAGAGTCTTGACCCATCCCGCCGAAATCGTGACTGTTGTCGTTCTGGACTTGGGGCTCAGGATCGCGATATTTCTCGAAGTATACTTCGTCCTCCTCGTCTTGACGGCGAGCACGTCGGCGCATGAAGAGTGTAACTACCGCAATGAGGATAGCGAGACCGACCAGGCCAACGATAGTGAAAACAGGCGGCGACAGGCTCCCTTGTTGTCGAAGAAGCTGTGAAGGGAAGCGAGTAAGACATGAGGACAAATAATGAATATTGCGAATAGACGTACCCTCCCTTCGATGATGCCCCAGACAGGGCACCGGTTACTTGAGGGAGGTCATCACTGGCTGTAACACTGCGTGTGTTGGTGATGCTCTTGAACGAGGCAGTGGTTGAAACAGTTGCGGTTGTCTTGACAGAAGCAGTGAGAGTCGAAGAGCTGGAGGAGCTGACCCTCGAGGAGGAGGAAGAGGAGCTGATCGAAGATGAAAAACTGTTTCACATTGTCAGTTTCACGTGAAGCGGCGTGATGTTGGTTGCATACCTGGAAGCCAAAGAAGAGGAACTCGACGAAGAAGAAGAGCTGCTAGTGCTCGTCTCAGTAGACGAGGGGGTAGGGGTAGCAGAAGATGAAGAACTCGTAGAGGTCGAAGTTGGCGTGAAAGTTGAAGTCGAAGTCGAAGTCGAGGTTGAGGTTGGCGCGGCGGGCTCGTCAGTTGCTTGAGAGGTCGGTGAAGCAACAGGAGTTGTGGAGGGGGTAACGACAGGGGGAGTCGAAGACGAAGTGGGGATTTCTACAGGACTTGTGGGGATAAGTTCGGTGGTGGAAGCGGGGGAGGCTTGGGCATTCGCCAAAGTAAAAGAATGTGATGTTAGGACGACAAGAGAAAAGAACGTAAGGATGCGAGCCGCGGACGCCGAGCAGCAGCGCATGATTGGCTTTGAGGACGGGTTTTAGAAAGGCGTCGACGTCGTGGATGATTGTGAGGAGGAGGAAGGGGAGGGCGGGGGAAGAGGAGGTGGAGAGTAAGGAACGGTTGGAAGCGTCCGAGCAGGCCAAGCGACGCCAAATCATCCCACCCGGGAAACAGCGTCGGCCCAATCTGGATCCTGCCACCGCTGTCTCAGAACCGTCATCCGCGTGCTCATCCTACGCTTCATCTCTTCCCCATCTGCATCTGCACCTCACACTCTAACTGCGCTGACGACACAGCACTCACCACCAATTGGAATTTGGCACATTCTGTCTCGCTGTCCATGGCACTCGGCGTCCTCATTTCATGAAAGGCAACCATGGTTACCGGTATTTAGAGGGAAATAGACCATCTATATAAAAACACCGTACAGTCCGAGTCCGTCATAACCACAAGTAAATGGTATAAACACACATCCAAAGCAACATAACAAATACACAACAGCCTACGCTCCACCGAATCGAGTCGACATTGACAACGATGTGAATCCCCCGGGCAAACTGGGCATACTGACAGGAAGCTGGTCTCTCAAAGGTTCCAGGTCCTTCATCATCATACTCAATCTCCCCATCCCGAACCGGTCTCTCAGGCCCTTACCCGTACCTTCCCCAACATCATCTGTATTGTCGTTGAACCCCTTCTCCGCTTGTCCCCAATCGCTTCGCTGAGCCAGATACGGTCGTAGTAATGTTGCGTCAATACGCCCGAGATAACCTTCCGTAATATATGATTTGAGGATATCCGGCCTGACGAGGAATACGTTGCCAAGTTGTCGGAGAAATTCGAACCGTTCAAGCAAAGAGGGGATTTTAAATGTCGCAATAATATCTTGATATGATTTGAGATCCCTGAAAGAGACCACGGTTAGATCAATGATCAAAGTTAGGCGTGGCAAGGTACCAACTTGGCGAGCATCAATCCGCCGGTTGCGCTCACAGGGAACTTCTTCAAGTGATCAAGCAGGAGGCTGGAGAAAGTATCAGCATAAATGAGAATGAACGCATCAAGTGAAGCGATATTTCACGTACCTGTGGAATGCAACACCGATTTCCGTGAGGAAACTCTCCAAGTTCTTACCGCTGAGCGACTCTCTCGCTGCATCTCGAACCTTTTCCAAGCCCTCGCAGCATGCAGTACAAGGTTCAGTATTGACTCTCGCAAAGGAAAGGTCGTCGTTTCTCGGCTTGAAGTCCGTCCTCTTCTGCTTGGTGAGCTGCAACGTCAGCCAAGCGATGATTGCTAGGGATACCCCGTTATTAGTCCTCCCATATTTAAACCGTCAGAAAGTGAAAAGAGAACTTACAATCGGTCATTCTCTGCATGATCTGATTCGCAGCACCTTCTATTCTGCTAACAGTCTGATTATTGAAAACAACCATCTCTCGACGGATGGTCACAGAGGAGCTCGCGAGAGGTAGCAGAGCCATGTTCACGTATTGTTGCCAAAGGTGGCATACAAGATCAACTTCGTGAAGGATGACCAGAGGTTGGAACGTAGGTTCTAGCTTGGGGTCATATGCTTCGAGTCTTGTGCTTACTCTATAAGTGCACACTTCAGCGTCACTTTCAGGGGTAATACGATCTGACTTACGTCTCGAGAGCAATCTCGACATAAGCATTACCTAGAGCGGCAGCAAGGACTCGGATAAGAGAAAAGGCATGTTTAGGCCTGGAAAATGACAATGTTCAGTATATAACCAAATGAATAACTTCAACGGAAACCACTTACACATCATTAGGAGGACTCAATTCAACACACCTCCCAATGGCTTCAGCATGCCATTTCAACATTGTTTCAGCAACATGAATATTCAGCTGTCCATCTTCGTCTCTCAGTGGTTCCTCCTCCTCTTTGGGAGGTGGGGCACTGATACCACCATATCGCAGAATAGCTGCAGCGGCTTGCGCAGAAGTGGAAGAAGTACCAGAGCCCGAAGTATTTTGAGCTGCCGCGCTGAGTTGGTTAACCATACGGTCGAAGAGTGATGATTTCCCAGCTTTTTGGCTGCGTTCCTATTAGCGAAATGATCCGAGCATGAGTAATGTGTGAATAGGAGAATACAGAAATGCGAGACTTACATGGTACCGCGTAAAGTTCGTCAAAAAGCTCGCATACAGCTCCGACAAACTCTTACTTTCCTTCTCCAAATACCTCTGACCCTCAACATACGGCACAAACAGCTCCTCCATAGCCGTCTCCAACATCGCACTTATCGATGCAGCAGTCGCCGTCGCAGGGACCGCCGAGGAAGTGCTAAACCTCTTAAATGACTCATTGCCTTCAACAGGAGATCTGGGCATCGTGGAGGGAAGTTCGTAGGTCTTGAGATCTTCAACGAGGGTGGATGTTTCGTGATGGATCATTTGGAGAATGCGGAGGAAAGAGAGGTCGGAGATGGAGGTTGCGGTGTTTATGAGTTGTTCCATGTGTTGTTGGATCTGAAGTACATAATAATATGAGTTTCATGAAGCTAGTGTGAAGTAAAGGGCAATGTAGGCCTCACCGATTGTGCAAAGACACGTTGGAGGAATACCTGCATGACGACGGGTGGGTTGGGGAAGACGGCTTGGACGATTTGGGCTTCTTGTCCGACTGTTGTCCGGATTTCTTGGAAGAGTTCAGATAGACCGGGTTCGGTGGTAGGCGGTCTACAGTCTGGATCTGGTATCGAGTCCCAACTACACAAATATAATTAGACGTTGATATAAAATTACAAGAAGGCAGTATATTGAGAAGCGTACATTTCGTTGTTGTCTGGATTACTGCTTTCTCGAACACGATTGATGAAGAAATCGTGTTGATTGACGTAAACTTGGACACAGGATGCCCCACCGTTGAATTCCAGAAGTACTTGTGCACAATGCTATCAGCACACGACAGTGGCTTGTGTCAGTGATTGCACGAGACCAGAAACATGAACACGTACATGCATCATCTTGGGGTCGCCCTTCCTGTACGCACGGTCAAATAGATGTAGCATGTCCTTCTCGAACTTCTCGCAATACTTGTCAATGATGTCTCTCGTCTTTCAGGTAGTTAGCGTGTATTTTCCCGTTATACGCAGGTATGAGACATACCTTCTCAGCAGTGGGTAAATCCACTTCCTTCGCGACAGTGTTCAGCCGTCGCAAAAGAACAGCAAGTCGTTTCCTCCCTTCCCTTCCCTCTTTCTTCATAGCATCAAGTCGTGTGGTATCATCGCGAGAGAATTGGTTATAGAAGTCGATGAGGTCGTATGCTGCTTGAGCACGTTGTCGTTGTTGATGAACGGATTCGAGTTGTTCACCTAATGTCATAGATTGTTTAGGGTACTCGTACTTTGAACTGCAAGGGGTGGTATTACATACCTACTCGAATTGCTGTTCGTCCGACTTCGTTCATCCTACTCTCCATTCCACCAAATGAACTTCCAACGGACTTTTATATTTCAATTATTAGGGTACCGTTTGCAACTAGATATAAGTAATTGACGTACATCGAATTGTTTATTCAGATCTGCCATCTTCTTGGAGTACTCGCGTTCGGCAACCCGAACACTCTTCTCCATCTGCTCGGTTTTACCTTGGACATCCTTCCTAACAGCTATAAGTCGATCAACAGCAGCTTCAAATGTCCTGATAAACGGTTTAGGGTCAAAGGCTACGAGTGCAATATTTAGTTTAACTATATGAGTACGACGACTGATAATGCGAAGACACACGTCCGGCATGAGCTTTAGAGTCAGCAATGAGTTTCTCAGAGACGGCTCCGACAAAGTCTTTAACATCGAATTTGCCCTATAAACCACATGAGGTTGACAATACATATGTAGGGGATGTGATTTACCTCGAACGCTTCCAAGCGTAAATGCTGCTCGACTGCGGGGTCTAATGTCTCGCCTGGGTACATGATTTCAAGGGAGTCTCAGGCACATATATTGATGTGTGAGGACTGCTCAACCAGTGCCCTCGCGTCAGGGTGTGACGACTGCAAAGACGAGGCACAACGATGTCTGGGGAAGAATAGAGAGGTCGAGTTGAGCACCGCAATCATTGTAACGACGCGCTCCCACGTGTGATGATCGAGGATCTCAGATCCGAATTTACAAGTTTCCTGGGCTCGGAAATATCAAGCATCTCAATTCAACTATCATGGAGGGATGGCACCCTCTCAAAGCTCTCTTGCAAATACAACTGGCTTCAGATGCTCAAGCTGTTCTTCACTTGCCGTATATCTTGGCAACCCTACGAGCTGATGATCTTCTACCTTCCGAACACACCCAGAAATGGACAACGCGTTTGAACTCTCTCATCCTCTCGAAGGACGGTAGTGCACGATGGTCTGGCCTCTCGATAGCATTGAAGTCAGCTACTTTGTCGCAAAATATGATGCTAGAGTGTGCTCAGACTTGGGTCGGGGCTGCACTTCCCTTGCTTTCTGTGAGCAGGATTCATTGATTTTATTTTGCTAGTGATTAAATTCTCTCGTTACCCCTTCTTCCAGAAAAATGAACCTTTTCCTACTCTAAAAGCCGCGATACGTCTTCTCAGACGTATCTTTACCGGTGCAACTGAGGTTCCTGAATTTCAGAGACAAGTTTCGACACCAAATATTCCAAAGTTCAGCCAAGCTCTCATTACTCTAGGTGAAAAGACACAGAGCGATGAACTCAGGGTATGTTCCCTTTTTAGTCTGAAATAATATCAACTCAGGGAAATAGATTCTATGCTTAGATACTTTGTCTCAACTGATCCCCCTCTATCCCACTCTTCACCGAGCATTGCAGAATGCGCTCACAAAACTTACCCTCAAATTCCTCAATGGTTCGGCACCTAAACCCATGTCGTCTGAAATTCTTTCCTCTGCGTCCAAGTTATATTCGTTACTGCACTACACCGGTGGGAAGGTCGGTGCTGCTGCTCAGTGGAAGAAGAGTATGGATGACACCATTGCTTTCGCTTGGGGTTCTTTGGTGAACACCAGGACTACTTTCCCTGCGTCAGGTATATTCCAATCTCATATGTTCTAGAAGTAGTGCAAGTATTCAACCCCTTTTTTAGGTACCTCTGAAGTCGGTGCACTGCATAACGGTCCCCAGGATGATCCTGTCTTGAATATCCCTCTTCATTTGGACCGACTGCGAGCGGCTGTCAAGGTGCTCTGCGACTTACTGCAGTAAGTACATCCGTTGATACTGAAATGAACAACCTCATAATGGGACATAAAGAGCATCGAATCCTCGTCCAGTAGTATTGCCTATTGGCTCTCTAGTGCGGTTATGCGTTGCATTGATACGATGCACGGCAGATGAAAAGGTTTGAGATTAAATACTCTTACCAGCATATTACTGACAATATAATTTCATAGATTGCAGGACATGTTGACCCTCTCGTTCATTCACTCGAGGTTTCTATTATTCCTAGAATCCATGCCTTGGGCTGCGACTTGGTCAACACACTTTCAATATGGTCGGTGTAATTTTGAATACATTCCCGCATCAACACTAATTATATCATTAGTTCCAAACAACATCTTACTCCTCACATGTCGCAACTGTTGTTCTACGTCGTACTTCAGCTTGAGAAAAAATATCCGCCGTGGGTTGATTTGTATCTCTCTCATGATATCTCTCCTGACCGTATTTCAAGTGATCAACACCTTCCGTTCATCCAGGCAAGCATCGCGCTGGTTCAAAATTGTGCCCCACCCCACGATCCTCTGATCCACTCTCGTCTCACACGCGCTCTATTACCATCTATTACAAATCTCCTGGCCCCACAGGCCGAGGTGTCTCGTGAGTCTGAACACAATACAAATAATGGCACTAGATCGAAGAAGGGCAAGAAACGGGCGCGAGGATATGAAGGTGACGAAGTGTTCAACGTCAACCGCCTCGTCATCTGCCCCACTAATGAAGACGGGGAGGTTGTGCTCGCCACACTGGAACGTAAGTGTCGGAGCACAAATTATTATATTGCGATGCTGAGAATTGGTGCAGTTCTGAAAGTAATCTTACGCAATGGGGTTGTGGCTCCTGCCGTTCAATCCATCGCCACTAGGGTCGTGCTTGCCATTCACATGGCGTTGCCACAGATGCCTCCTGCTCATCTCTCACCGGATGCCACCCTTCACGGGACAGTAACGGAGAGCGTTTCGAGAATTTGTTCAGAGTTGGTTTCAGGCACCGCAAGCACGATGAGCAAGAGCTTAGGTTTGGTCATTGGCACTTCTATGCAAAACTCAACCTTGAGCGTAAGTCTACTCGTTTCGATCTGCATTAATGATTCTTTTTCCTAATAACCTACGATATTGCCTAGAACGTCACACGAGAGCTAGAGTTGCTAGTTCACCCACGCGCACCTCCACTTGTTCGATCTCTCCCCCACGTTGAAATGTTATCTCTCTACCGAGTAGAAGAAAGCCAGGAGGAACAAGAAACGCGCCTGGCTGTACAAATCGGTATACCAGGGGAATTAATGACAGCGGCGCCTGAAGATATTACTATGCAATCAATCTCAACCTCGAATTCGTCGCGGACCCACAATGTGTTTCCGACCCACATGCCTTCAAACTCCGTACCAGCCGCACTAATACAGAACCCCGCGCCAATGACGATCAGTGTTGCACCTACGCAAGTGCCTCAGATCGTTGAACCCGTAGTTGATCGACCTGCGCCTATAAACGTACCAGTGGTACCTTCGACAAATACGACGACAGCCACACTTGTAAAACCCGGTACGCCATCATTACCACAAGTCAAAAGCATGGTGCCACCGCCATCGTCGGATCTTTTACCGAGGTCTACCAATACAAGCTCGATGAACTCTATCTCGACGCCACAGGTGGTAGCGGCTGGGTCCAGCACAATGGCTGTCGATGACGAGGATGAAGATGAGCCCATGCCCACGATCGACATGGATTCCGACTCCGAGGCAGAGTAGGTGCAAATGGATCGGGAGAATTCTGTAGCTGTTGTAGTGTATCTCGGTTGTATCCGCAACTTTATCGATCGATTATAAGCAGTTCTCTTCATCGGCGCATACGTTTATTTCTCTGCTCGGCATCGTCAATATTGATTTCCTCGTCCGAATCTGGTGAGTTCCGAGGACTACTATTTTGCTGTTGTGACATAGACGGGATCTAAGTAAATGGAGATATCATATGAGGCTCAAATCACTGTAATGTTAGAATCCGACTTACTTTCTCAATCCAGCTAGATGCAAACTCGTTCTCGGGATCCAGAATTCTGGCGCGCTCGAAAAACACTTGTGCGTCTCGGAGCATGCCTGGATTGAATTCGCCGTGATCTGCGGGACACATTGTATACAGGATCGGGAGATTAAGTGTCGATGCCACACGTACCGGCGGTACCATGTTCGGTATCTTGTTGTCCTTGCGAGAGGTACAGACATAGCAACCCAGCAAACAAATGAAGCACGGGATTTGTGTCGTAGGGCGGTGAGGGAATATACCTATTTTCAAAGTTAGTTAGATGTTTGCCAATATAGTTAGTAAGGATTTCATCTGACAGCTCAAGCTCGTCTAAAGCTCTCCTGTGTTTTCCTGCCTTGATGAAACGAAGAATCAATTCTTGTAAGATAGACTCTTTCTGAAGGGTCGTAGATCAGGCAAAAGCACACGCGCATTTGATGAGCACGTACGTCTTGAGATTGCTGTAACATCATGGTGGAGAGATAGTCTACTCGTTTTGCTGTCTCCCTTTCTTGCTCGAAATCATAATCAGAGACATCCAATAGTAGTACGCCTGTCTTCCAGAGTGCTTTCCAGTGCACTTCCTTACAACGTACTAGTATGGCCCACGCTTTTCGTGCCCGCGCAAAATCCTGCCGTAGGAGGCATAGCTGTAATACGTCGTAAAGCCTTCGTATATGAAGCTTTCTTGCAGTGTTGAGGGCCTTTGAGCCAGGTAAATCGAAAAGGATGATGTCTTCTGAGCAAGACATGTAGACTCGTAAGCGCTCATGCAATGATCAATGATCGAAGCAATACTATGAGGCTTGGCACACTCCTTTCACTGCATACATCGTTGACCCCTCCATACCCATCTCTCAATGGATGACGATATTTCATTCGGTGCTTCAGTATGGGGAAGCACTGACACGCCAACGCCAACGCTGCCTACAGTTTTGAAACCCCCACCACTGTCGCCTGCCCCCATACTCAGCCCACAAGATAGTTTTGACGACTTCGATGAATTTGGAACACCAGCGGAGACAGTCGCTGCATCTGAAGTGGGGGATGATGATGACTTTGGAGACTTTGGAGAGTTCGGAGATACTGTCGAGGCAGGCCCTAGCTCAGCAGCGCCTACATTTAACGACAACACTTTCTATGCGGAACCGGAACCTCTACAATCGCAAGATTGGCATCCACTGCGAGTTACATCAGAGACGACTCTAGAAGAAATACAACAGCAAACAGAGGAACTATTGGGCCCACTATGGCCACATGTAGACCCTTCTTTATTTCATGATCGGCCACTACGACAAGTAGGCGGTTTGAGTCAGATACTCATCAACCCTGAGAGGTATTTGGTTTTTGCTTATACCGATTTCTTTATGTATATTAAGTTACAGACTATTACAGTCGGAGAATGTACGAATATCTTTGTCCATCCCAACCACCTGAAATACCACCAGTCAATTGGACGCGATCACGCATACGACGACAACAGCTAATTGCTCTTGGTGTCCCCGTAAACTTAGACGAAGTACTTCCCCCTTCCGGAGGGAAACTTCCAACGCTTCAAATAACTACCCGCCCTACTTCCGCTCCACCAGGACCAAGCCCAGTCTCTAACACGAAGCACCATGTAACGTCTACAGCGAATAATTCAAGGGCCGGGACACCACGTTCCGGTACCCCTCAACCTGGAAACAATAACAACAACTCTCTCGCTGCTGCTCAGATGCGGCTTGGCCCTCGTCCAGAACTGGATATGGATAAAATCGAGAGGTTGCTCGACCTTAGTACGGGTATGTTCATATTACGTCTCAAGACTAAGTAGGGCTTATATAACGCCTCTTGAATAGACGACCTATCTCTTTTGCCACTGAAGACGGTGGAAAATCATTTACATGCGCTGAAGGAGCAGACAGCCCAAACATCAGTGCTACTTACATATCTATTACAAACGAGAGATGCTCTGCAGCAAGACTCGGAGACATATAATAAGCTGATCGGAGAGATGGTAGGGGAGGCACAGAAGATGAAGTCTGGCAAGAGATTAGGTGCCAGTAGTAGACGTGGAAGTGCAATGTCATGATTATACCCTGCTTTGCTGTGTGAGAGTATTGCTGCTCGATCTTACCACGATGCATTCGACCACACAATCTAGTTGATTCATATCCTATTCTATGTGTGCTCGTGGTTGTGGTCTGGATCGATCTATCTGCGAAGATTCTTCGCAGTGGAAGACGTTCGACTCGGAGAATGCGCAGGTTCGAATTTCGTTTTCGAACTACCTTAGTTGCCTAATCAAGATGCACCCTTACCGAAGAAATGTGTAATGATTAGGCGCCAAAGATCTTTCTATTCAAAATTTGGTTTCGCGCCGGCGGTTGTGTTCACACTTCGCTTGGTTTCTGGTTCCGGCTCTTTTCTGTCTATCGTTTCTGGCCATATTGTCTCTGCAGGATTCCTAATACATCTGGGCAGCCGGACACAGGTGTATCAGAATGAATATCTCAAGCTCTGTGCCTGCAACAGTTCAAAGCATCTCGTTCTCCTTTCTCACTACTGAAGATGTCCGGCGTATTTCTGTAAAACAAATCACGAATCCTGTACTATTGGATGATCTAAATCGGCCAAATCCTGGTGGATTGTATGACCCTGCTTTAGGGCCTAGTGAGAAACAGGATATGTACGTTTCACCTATCGTTACGGACTACAGTATTCTAATATTCAAGCAGTTGCTCGACATGTCAGTTAACATATTTCACTTGCCCTGGACACTTCGGACACATTGAACTACCGGCCCCTGTATTCCATCCTCTTTTCATGACCAAAATGTACGACGTACTACGAGGGACATGTCTGTTCTGCCACAGATTCAAAATTAGCCGAGTAACAGTGGGTAATACTACTTCATTCACTGGGATTATCTGACGACAATCATATAGCTATGCAAATTCGTCGCTAAACTCCGACTTCTCGAACATGGTCTTTTGATTCCCGCCAGTATGATGGATGATGTTCATGTATCAGGAACGAAAGGAGGTGGTGAAGAGGATGACGAGGATGACGAACCCCTGGAGACCTATGAACAGTTCGAAACGCGGGTCAATGCGTTTGTTGCGCTCACCCTCAAAAAACATGCATCTAGCAAGCGGGATGACTACAAAGACGGTCTTGTATTCCAGGAACGCAAGAATCTCATTGCCCAATTTATCAAGTCCACGCACGCAAAGAAATGTCAAAATCCATCTTGTGGAGCGTAAGTTGCCCGTCTGTGGCGTAGCAATCCTTACTAAGTACTATTCTTCACAGGTATGCATATACATTCCGCAAGGAAGGCTTTACAAAGATTGTGGTGTATGATCTATCACCGAAACAGCGAGAGGCTCATTCTATGCTGTCTCTGAAACGACCGGATGTCATGTTGGACCATCAATTTTCGAGGGCTGCGACCCGGGATTCAAGTCGGAGAAAAGTTCCAGATATCGTGGATGAATCCGATGACTCTATGTCGGAAGACGAACCTGCTGGGGATGATGTCTTCTCCGATCAGGAGGACGAGCCTACACCACCGCCCCAAGTACACCATATTGCCAAGACCGTAAGCGGCAAAACGAAGGGTATCCGGGGAAGAAATGAGCGTGTTATGGCTCCGGATGAATGTCGTGCACATTTACGAAGGTTGTTTGCTAACGAAGCTGTCATCTGTTCTCTGCTGTTTGGTCGACATGGCCCTTACGCTCCCCTCACTACCCCCCACAATTTCTCACTGGCTTCAGCCGACATGTTCTTCCTTGACATTCTCCCCATTACTCCCACACGATTCCGACCACCAGCCAAGATGGGCGAAATGCTTTTCGAACATCCTCAAAATGAACTCCTCTCTCGAATCCTGAATACCTCGTATCGTCTTCGTGATCTTAACGAGACGCTACGAAATGCGACGTCTAAGGGATCTGACCTGTCAGATGCGGACAGGAGAAAGATTCTCCAATCTCTACTGGATTCTCTTGTTCAACTACAAGTTGATGTCAACAGCTTCATTGATAGCAGCAAGAACCCCCAACCCGTACGACAAGGCAAGCTTCCTCCCGCTGGTGTTAAGCAGCTTCTAGAGAAGAAGGAGGGCCTTTTCCGGATGCACATGATGGGTAAACGAGTCAACTATGCTGCTCGATCCGTCATTTCTCCAGACGTTAATATCGAACCCAACGAAATTGGTATACCACCTGTCTTTGCTAGGAAACTAACATTCCCCGAGCCGGTTACTCCTGCAAATTTCCACGAGATGCGTGCGCTAGTTATAGCCGGTCCACACAACTACCCAGGGGCAACGATGGTTGAGTACGAAGACGGCCACCTCCAGTTTTTAGTAGGCATCGAAATATATCCCTCACCTCTTCATTTATTGATTTAACTGTTTCACGAAGGAAAAGATGACAGTGGAGCAACGCACAGCTATCGCGAATCAGTTGCTCACTCCCCAAGAAGGTGACCGGGGATCCTCCAAACACGGCCTGCACACTCGGACATCCGCGATCAACAAAAAAGTATATAGACATTTACGGGACGGTGATCTCTTAATTCTTAATCGACAACCTACACTACACAAACCTAGTATGATGGTTCACAAGGCGAAGGTCCTGCAAGGCGAGAAGACAATCCGCATGCACTACGCGAACTGGTGAGTACACAATATTGACAACTGTTTTGGTGCTCATTTCTTTTCTGGCGCAGTAATTCTTACAATGGTATGAGTGCTCCACATCTTACTTGTCAACGGAAAAACTGATCATTTCCGGGGTATGAAGCGGACTTTGACGGTGACGGTATGTCGTTTCACTTTTCCCTGACTAGTATCTAAGTTGAGCGCTGAGTGCTTGTAGAGATGAATATTCATTTCCCTCGTGAGTTTTTCTTTGCACTTTCGGTACATTTACGTGTGCTTAAGGTTCTGCAGAAAACCAAGTCGCACGTGCGGAGGCAATGATGATCGCTAACACTGACAATCAATACCTTGTGCCGACCTCTGGGAAGCCCTTGCGAGGATTAATTCAGGACCATGTCGTGGCTGGCGTGTGGATGACCGCACAGGATACCTTCTTCACACGCGAAGAGTACAACCAACTGCTTTACGGTGCCCTGAGACCTGAGGACGAAACAGGTCACTATAGCGGGCGTCTCGTGACTCTCCCTCCCACAATTTGGAAGCCTAAACCGTTATGGACAGGCAAACAAATTGTACGTTGTTTTTCAATGGGGACTTGCAAAATATTCACGTAATGAACATTTGACGTCAGATATCCACTGTTCTTAGAAATATTACGCCCAGCAATGCCGACGGTCTCAACCTTGACGCAAAGGCGAAAGTACCTGGCTCCCTGTGGGGTAAGGATTCTCAAGAAGACAAGGTTATCTTTATGGATGGCGAGCTACTGTCTGGTGTCTTAGACAAGTCAGCGTTTGGTGCTTCAGAGTATGGTCTTGTTCATTCAGTTTATGAACTCTATGGCGCCGATGTGGCAGGAAGGCTTCTAGGCATCCTCAGTCGGTTGTTCACCAAGTTCCTGCAACACCGTGCGTTCACCTGCCGCATGGACGATCTCGCGCTCACGCCGGAAGGCAACGCCAAACGCAGGACTCTTTTGCAAGAAGGTGCGACTCTTGGTACTGAGGGTGCCATCGACAACTTCCCTTCGCTTGCCACGACTCCTTCCGAGGAGCGGTTAGCTGTGCTGAGGGACCTCCTTGAGGACGTGCTGCGAGACGATAACAAGATGGCTGGTTTGGATATGTCCGTGAGGGGGAAACTTGCCAAGCTTACGAAGTCAATCGCGGATGCCTGTATGCCGCATGGTTTGCTCCGTCAATTCCCCCACAACCACATGCAGACCATGACCTTGTCTGGTGCGAAGGGTTCTGCAGTCAACGCACAACAAATTTCCTGTGCGCTCGGTCAACAGGAGCTTGAAGGTCGCCGTGTTCCCGTCATGATCAGTGGCAAGACTCTACCCTCATTCAAGCCGTTCGAAACGAAAGCCATTGCCGGTGGCTACGTAGCAAGCCGATTCCTGACTGGTGTCAAGCCACAAGAATTCTTTTTCCACTGTATGGCTGGACGCGAGGGTCTGATCGATACCGCCGTTAAGACTTCAAGATCTGGCTATCTCCAACGTTGTCTGATCAAACATTTGGAAGGTTTAAGGGTGCATTACGACAACACCGTTCGTGGAAGCGATGCATCAATCTATCAATTCCACTATGGTGGCGATGCTTTGGACGTTACTAGACAGAAGCATCTTTACCAGTTCGAGTTCATGGCACGTAACGAAATATCGTTCGTTAACCGGTACAGGCCGCGAGAACTTTTGGGTAACATGAATGACAAGGACGCCGTCAAATACATGGAAGGTATCCTCAAACAACTCAGGAAAACTTCCCGCACCGATCGCGAACCAACAATTTCAGTGTACAACCCAAGCCGTTTCTTGGGAAGTACATCGGAAAAGTTTGCTCAGAAGGTAGAAGAATACGTCAAGCAGAATCCGCACAAGCTCCTCAAATCGAAAGATGAAGATGCACTACCTATCAAAAGACGAAAGGCACCTCTATCATCTAAACGATTCAGACTCCTTATGAACGTCAAATACATGCGCTCTCTAGTCGATCCTGGCGAAGCTGTTGGTCTCCTGGCCTCACAGGGGTAAGAATTTCCATATATCACGGGGAACTCTAATTGACGTTCTTCGCTTAGCGTCGGAGAACCCTCAACGCAAATGACACTTAACACATTCCATTTCGCCGGTCAGTTCCACATGGTTCTTTAGATATGTTTAGATTGGTTGAATTTGATTTATGTAGGACATGGTGCTGCTAATGTCACGTTAGGTATTCCCCGTCTACGAGAGATCATCATGACGGCTTCTACAAAGCCCAAAACACCTTCAATGAAAATGGACGTACGCGCTGGCACTGCTCCTTCGGACATCGACGCTTTCTGTAAGAAGGCTGGTCGTCTCACCATGTCACAAGTAGTGGATAAGGTAATCGTCAGGGAAAGGCTTGTTTCCAATGGCGGATCGCGATTAAAGGAGTACTTGGTCGATCTTGCTTTCTATCCAAAAGCAGATTATCAACATGAGTATGATGCCGAACCCTCAGATATCTTGGCCGCCTTCGCGACGCGTTTCCCTCTGATATTCCGCAAGGAGATTCAAAATGAGCTCAAACGATTAGATCAAGATCTAAAGACGCAAATGAAAGATATTGGCAAGGGAAAGGCCGCGCCTTCGAAAACCGGAGATTCTGCAAAAGAGGGCGACGATGACGGCGATGCGGAACCAGATGCTCGCCCCCGCGAGAAAGACGATGATGAGGCGAGTGAGGTTGGTGATGGTGATGCCACAGTCACCAAGCGTCGTCAGCAGGCGAAAGAATTAGTCAGCTATGACGATGATGAGGATGATGAGGATGACAGGAAAAGTCTAGGTGAACTCGACGAAGATGCGATCGAGGCAGCATACGCTTCTGTGGATGAAGATGACACAAGGAAGGTATCTGAACCCAAACAGGCATCATCGTCGAAGGAATTCAAAGCGCAGCTCCACGCTACCGAACAACTCTTCATGCAGAACTTCCCTCATGCAAGCTCATTCACGTTCAAAGACTCTGGATGTACGATTGGGTTCGAGGTATCGTATTCCGGAAAATACGTCCTTCAGAAAATTACTCACTTTCGTCTAGCTCCCGTCAGATATGCCGAAACTATTGCTCGTTGGTATCGTGGAAAGGACTTGTGTGAAGACTGTGATCCGTGAGATTCCAGGAATCACAGACTGCTTCAAGAATAAAGATGATCAACGACGCGGGGAGGACCGTTACCAAGTACGCACGCACTCCACTACATCTCCATCTTTATCTGCTAATCACTGGATATAGCTTACGACTAATGGCTCCAATATCCCCGGCCTCTGGCATTTTGCGTGCAGCGACATTGAGAACTTAATCGATGAGCGTAGCATCTATTCCAATGACGTTGATGCTATTCGCCGTTCATACGGCGTGGAAGCTGCCCGTGCCACTATCCTTCGCGAAATTCGGGACGTCTTTGATGTATATAAAATCGATGTCGATTTGCGCCATCTTGAGCTCATTGCGGATTACATGGTATGTCATTCATTTCAGGCACTTACCGACACGTACAACCCTGACGTTCAATCGTATCAGACCTTTGACGGAGGTTATCGCCCTTTCAACCGTACGGGCATTTCCAGCAACCCTTCGCCTCTTCTCAAAGCGTCATTCGAAACTACGGCTTCATTCCTATCAGAAGCCACATTGCACGGAGATTTCGATGACCTGAGATCCCCCTCAGGGAACATCGTGGCTGGTAGGCTGAACTTAACTGGCACAGGTGTGTTCGACGTAGTATTGCCGGCGGGTGCGACAGTCTAGGATCTTTTAGCACCATCTGTAAATTAGAGTGGAGACTGTAGTGCGATCGATCTGCTGGGTGGTTTTCGTCACCGATCGTGCCACACGCACACATGGTACAACCACATCGACCTACCCTATTCGATTCTTGGTATATTTGCTCATTGTAAACTATAAACGTGTAATTTGTTAATGTATGACCAAAGTCGGAGTTGCATTACTCGATGAGTGTTACCACATGAGAGGGCCATCGAGAAGCCCGTCAGGCAGACTTTCGTCTTAACAGCGATTGCCGTAAGGTCGATTGAATGGTTGCATGCACACAGCATGTTCCAGCCATCGACCAGTATTTATTAAATTGTTCAGAACCCCTGAGCCGATATTATCGGTTCGAAATTTATGTTGTTGCAGCTGAGGTGATAACTGGCTTCGACTGAGTACCTTACAAGATCTCACGAATCATATATCGGGAACCCGAAACTGCATGCATCTAGCCCATGCAGCCTGAGATTGAGATCTCGATTTGTGAAACGGGGCATTGGGCTGGCACATCTGAATCTCATTGATCGAGTGCCCCTGCGACTCCTTCTACGATTTGTAAAGCTCTGGCGATCTACTAGCGGAACTTATTGGCTTGCGCATCACTTGCAGCAGCGCCAAATTCCACAAGACCCAGAAGTTGGAAGAAAGACCGGATACGAGCCATAGAAAGCATCGTCGGTGCTGGTATAAATACCCATCGTCGAAATGTCTCTTCAGCATCCAAGCAACACTTTCAAGCGCAACAAATCCTCATAACATCGCAACTTTACCAACAATGTGCAGACGTCGCCAGTATGTTGTATAGCCCTGAATCTCAGTAGCGCTGACCGACCGACCTGCTCATCGTAGCGTTCGTCGTGTATTCCAGTTGTAAGACCGTCCCCGTTGTTATATCCAGTGTTTAACTAATCTTTGCAATAAGGTGTGGCCATGCCATCAACGACGTCAGTCATCTTATCGTTGACCACTTACCTAATTCTAACCGCCCTTTGGTCTTGGATTCTAGCCCGAGGAGATTGTGAGTATATTTGGTCTGAAATCAGATGACGGCTGAAGCCCATAGCGTTCAGATTCAATGTGACGATACGAACTGTATCTTCAGTGAGAATCATCCCACCAATTGCCCTGACTGTACCACAACTTGCTGGCAATAGTAAGTCAATTACCAAACACTGTGTAGCGATCGTACTCACACAGCAAATCACAGCCGTCGTTACCCAGAGCAGTACAGTGAGTGTCTCCTCTAGCGTTGTAACACTTCACTGAAAATTCCAACAGCTCTCCATCCCAATGACTACTGCCCTGCCTGCAAGGCCAGACAACACAAGTAATCCGGCTAGGGTACGCGGGTATAGCACCATACCTTTGTAATTCGTCGTCGAGAAGTTAGCGAGTACTTTGTTCCTGTATACGCTTCACAGAATGATTCAAGTAGCTTGTATTGATACTTTCAAGGCAATGATTTCTTGACCATTCTACAACACGACGACAGTGAAATTGACCGAGAATAATCCTGAAAACGTGAGAGGTCTACATCACTGGTGCATCATTTGAGAGTTACTAGTAGTCAACCTGAAGAGAGTTTCCTACGATTGTGTCCCTTTTAGTACCCGGTACAGAATGGGCGAAAGATATGCCGGAAGTCAGATTCGAAACCGTGATTCAGCTCAAGATAATTCGTTTCTAGGCCCTGATTCTCGACCCAATCAACACGCAGTTCAACGCGACAGATAGGAGAGACTAAGAATTAATTAGTACAAGATACAGTAAACTGTGACACATAAACGAACGCGTGTAACGACCGATAGAATCGTCAATCCTCATCGTTGATGTCATGTTTCATTTTGAGCTGGGTTAACTCTTCTTCTCGTCGTGCGAGATCAGCCTTTGCAGCAGCAGCATCCTGTTTGGCCGGCATGTGATAAAGAACAACTATATAACGTTCTTGCAGATGGAAACCATTGAGATGGTCTAGAGCGTTTTTGGCCTGCGAAGGATGGTTTGAGCGACAAACAACCTAGAACCCTTGAAGTCTGGACACTCACATCCATCACATCATCAAATACCACGAAGGCCGTTCCACGAGTCTTTTGTTCATTGCCTATACGGATTTGGCGTATACTTCCGTAACGTCCGAAGAGTTCATACAAGTCCTCCCCGGTAATCTGGTAGTTCAAATTCTTAACAAAAAGAATTCGGTTGGCACCGGGCGGTAGTTTGGCCTAGTACGTACCCTTTGTCAGTCCTGAAATTCTCAAGGATGGTCATGTACTTACCGCTGGTCGAGCAAGAGCCATGGTGGTTCTCGAACAAGTGGTAGTGGAACGTTGCAGACGCTCAGTCATAAGCGTCAATACTTGACGCCACTCCAACTCCCCGAAAAGGCAACTTGAGCCTTCGGGTTTTAGAGTTGCGTAGCGTGTGCTAAGTATCACTCGGCCCCTTCATTCATTATGCATGTATCATCGTATGAATACTTTATTATGTAGTTTATTACAAAAGAACGCCCATTGTAGATATGAGGACACAGAAGGCCATTGTATTCAAAACGTGATTACCAGCTTCGCTGGCACTAGATGTTCCCGTAGGAGAAGGAGCAGGAGCAGGGGTAGAAAGGGGTCCGGGAGCAGTATCATTACCGGTCGTAGTGTTAGACGAGTTAGACGGGCCGGTTAAGAAGAAGGTACCCGCAACCGGACTCCCCAAACCAACAGCCTGGCCGAACGTCGAGATGTTGAAGTTGGTACGTGGAGTTGTAGCGTTTACCAATGCAGGTGCCATGGTATCAAAATCTGGCGGTTGTGTGAACAGAAGAATAACATAACTGTAATAAATGATCGAATTAGAAGTTTTCCAGAAAATTTCCCTTGCTACATGAACTCACCGGTGTGGATCCGAGCCAGCAGGTGGAGTAGGAGGGACAAAGTCCGAAAGTGCAGCACTGGAGTTGATCAAAATACCGCTTCCATTGACTCGTAAATCGCCCGCCAACATATGCCTGAATTGAGATATAGACGTGTTTTGTGGTGTAGGAGCATCCGGATCAACGATCGCAAGAACGAACGTCTGATTGACGGAAGTCGCGTTTTGACTGGTGTTGGCTACCACCGCAAAGGTGGGCTGTAACATGGTTTCTGCAAGGCAAAAGTTCGGAAAGGACTTGGAATAAAGGGGAGATATACTAACGTTCCATACTCAAGTTGACACCAGGCGTAACCGAGATCGGCATTCCGGTTGCTTGATCCATGAACGTAACGTTCAAAAGTGTCTCCGGCGCAAAGGACGGCAAGACTGCGTAGAGAAATGAGCACCAGTTCATGATAATATCCGACGTAAAGACTTACCATCAGGCACAATCTGAGCACTAGTGAATGCTTGTTCCACACTCGCAGGAGTTACAGTCGTGCCGTTTGTGTTGTTTTGAGCTCTGATGGGACTAACGAAGGCGAGCAAGGCCAGTAAGATCAGTGGAGTCATGTCGGACTAGTAGAAGTGGGAGGGTTTGTTAGAGGAAATACAGGGGAGGGGTTGAGGGTTGCCAAGCTACCCATGCAATTTTTGTAGAGTCCACTGTGATCTTCCGAACCCATGCCTAGATAAATATGACGGCAAATACACACGCTTGCTTCTTCAATCCCATTGCACCATGCAAAACAATAATGCTATTCATGAGAAAATTCGAATACTAATGGAACGCAGTCAGGATCAAAGTGATGTATTTGAATGCCAATAACATCACGTACTGCGAACTAGATAGTATTTTCTTATGTCTCTCGCTTATTCAAATCTCTCTTCAACTATTGGTGGTGTTGGTAAGTCCCACGATAAATATGATCACCTAATGGTACACTTGCTATAATTAGTATTATACCCGAAGTAAGTGGGAATCCATAGACTTCTTACAATTACGGTCACATCTCAGTAAACAATGTCAGAGCTCCAATAATCACAAGCCCACGCGGACAGAAACTTTGGAACATAACATCGCTATCCTATGTGGGTAGTCACCAGGTCAGATGTCGCGAGGATTCACTCTGTGAAATGGAGGTCGCAGCCGCCTCATGCGCAAGGCATGGAAATAGCGGAGAACCGACACATCCCGAGATGAAGAGTAGATTCACACGTAATGGACAGTTGATGCGTAAATAGAAGTTGGACATGATGTTGGTCCAATCCAGGTATGTTCTTTCACCGTATATCGATGCTAAACGTGGACCTCTACCTACGGCTACCTAAGAAGGCGGAACTTTCGGCACCATCAACAACTCTGAGTGACTTGAAAATCAAAAATAGACTTTAGAACACGTACTATCCATCTAGAAATCTGTCCTAGACCGCTACTGCGTAGAGTCTAAACCACGTTTACACAGTAACGGAAGGGATCACAAGCCCAGTTGCCGCACTGAGGAGATGGGTGCTAATCTGTGAGGTTATCCCAACCTGCCTGCAGTACGCAATGCAGTCCAAATAAACCTGCCATTAGCCAAATGCGTGAATTCGAGCGACCACGGGAGTGACATGCTGTCGCTAAACGTGATGAACAAGGTTCAAGAAGTTTTACCCTGCAAACGGTGGAGCCATAGAGCATGTTGAAGTTGATGAGGAGCCCAATAGACTTCTGACATGTTGCCCGGATATAGTCGGAGTGAAACTTCAAAGTGCCCCGATTTCGGTCAGCCCTATCGTCTATCGATGATCGATGCATGTAAGGAGCCCCATACGGAGATGAGAATTTCTCACCAAAACATCCGTTAGAGCAGCAGGAAGGGAGTGTAGCCTGCTGTTACATCATTTCCGTACAACACATGAAAGGTTTTTGGCAAAATATCCATAACGATACAGAGTAAGTATGACTAAGACCCTATCACCGTCATCAGCACATTCAAAATATGATGTAGCAGGAAACAGCGTGTGTACGCACAAGAGTTCTCAACTCCGCCATGGTTTGATGACCGATTGCCACGAATCTCACTTGCTGTAACGGCTTGCCAAACGCTGGACATCCGAGCAGTCCTGAGATCCTCGCACGCAAAGGACAGTAGCACCATCTTTGTCCTGCGCGTCGGGAACAAGGCAAGGAATATCTTGTGCATCAGGGCACGGACATTGTGACGGGTTTTGAACACAAGTCAATGTGCCAGGACAGAGATAATCTGAGCAAGGAACTGAAGAAAAATCATGGAAGAGGGAGTATTTCGAATTCATGATGGTAATACATACCAGCTTCAGCATGTGCAGCCCATTGTCCAGGATAACCGGTCTGTTGTTGCCTAGGTTGTTGACCAGGATGCTGTTGGCCAAACATCTGCTCAAAAAATTGGAACTGAGCAAGTGCTAGCGGGAGGAAGACTAGGGAGATAAAGATGTTAAGCATTTTGTCTATTGAAACTTGGTAAGGCAAGAATTTGGTTGTATGAACACTCGTTCATGAGCCTGCTGACGTTGAATTCCAACGTTTCAGGTGTGACCGTGACAGTTTAAGGCATCGAGCGCTTTCCGATCGATTCAATTCAGACAAGGTCTTAGCCTTTTTGAGCAGCCTTGCGAAACAGGCAAGGTCAGCCTTCACTTGCCCAACTGTTACTAAACGTTCAAAAGTTCAAGGCAAATATATACAAAGGAACACCGTATCTTAGTTTTTTGCTGTGATGATAAAAATGACTGAATCCCAAGATTCAAGATGATCCCTTCGCATAATTATATGCACATTGGTACACGCTTTCTTCCTATACGGGCTTGGAACTTACTAGTAACGTATATTACATTGATACTTACACTTGTACACTATACTGCTATCTTCCTAAACTTACCTAACGTTTAACTGGAAATAGTCGATTTTACCTTGATTCTCTCGAGCAGACCTCACCCTCTCACTGCACTATGATATCGCGAACTAATGAATATTCAGCATTGCTAGCCTATCTCATTTGCTCACCGACAACGCTGTGACCAAATGTATGGACAAGTCAAGCTCTAGAGGTCCTACTATCTCCTACGTTGAATCCGCCCACCTAATTCATGGTGCGTTAAGGCTCACGATTCGGTACCTATTGTATCCCTCATGTTTTTCATGTTCGTCATCTAGCCAAACATCCATTCGAGTTGTGACATTACTGTATCCTTCTTCTCCCTTAGTAGAAGCTGTAACTTGGAACGTATTTTCATTGCCGTAGCGGAGTTGAGATCTATCCACCACGTACCGTTTTCGTGTTTGACAACCCCACTATTATTCATTTCGTTAAACGAAAAAGTAAAGGATTGCCATATTCATAATCTCGCGCATAGGAAGTTCTAGGAGATAGTAATGTACGGGGTAAGTTGTCGTAGAGTAGCGATGGATACAAGGTATGTTACAGAAGAGCAAGGATATTGCAGGATTCGATGTGGATGATGGAATGATGATGTTGATTGTGGTTTGCAAGAACTATGGAGTGTGATGATGACAGGCAGTTAAGATGCTAGAATCTGAAGAGGAAAACAAGAAAATATAACTAGATAGACTGAAGATTGAAGCAATGTAAGATGTCGAGACAGAAAACTACATTTCCTCCATTGGTTCTCCAAAGAAATTGGCAAACGCATCGTTTTGCCAAGACATGGATTGTGAAGAGGGCAAAGAGAAGGGCATCGTAAGACCAGACATGCCAGAGAGTTCGTAAACTCTCCTGTTGCGTGGACTCCCAGGCATTGGTACGTTCTGGTTACCCTTGGAGCTCTTGGAAGGCTCTGGGGATGCTTCAGGCAACGACGCCTCTAAGACACCCCCGAAGACCAACTTTTGGGATCGTCTTCTTGGAGAAATGTTCTCCTTGTCAGCCTCCTTCGCGCTCGTTTTATTGACGGTATAATCCATATGGTATTCGATACCACCCATAGAAGTAGTATTGGGAGCCTTAGGGACGTAGTCGTGAGGATCGAGGTAAACATCGAATCCTGGGTAATGAATCGAATTACGACTGGGTGGCGTCACACGACGAGGGATAGTGATGGGCGGAGAGGGTTGCGGCGATGACGTTACAATTAACGCAGGATTGCGTTGACCATCCTTTATACCACCCACAGGCGAGGAATCAGGTGTATGCCACACTGGACTACGCAGTGCTAGCGATCGTTTCTTCTTTCCAGAAGCGGTGGCCTTTGATCGCAATTGTGGACTCGTACGAGGGGATCGACGAGACAAGACTGATACTGTCATGCCAGATGGAAACATACTCTCCACGTTTTCGTCTCGTTGCCCGAAGTCCAACTTCTTGATGGGGCTGTCCGGGTCCTGCATTAACAAATCATGAAAGCGAGTCGGTGAGATTCGACCACTTTTGGTGGATGAGAACGGCGATTTAAACGTCGGCGATACAATTGAATCCTCGCAGAGGATACGGCGTTTGACAGGACTGCAAGAACTGGGGGCAGCAGGAGAACGAGGTCGCTTGTGGGCTCGGGTATTGTGTTTCGATGGTGTCACGGTTAGACTTGGATTTGGAGGGTCGAGGAATTGCTCCACTGGTAGTTCTTGGAGGGCTGACCGCGGAGCAGACGACAGCGACATGCTTTCAATAAGAGACATGTATACCGAGAAGAAGAATTAGAAATGTTAGAACGTGGTCCCCTGCACAGTGTATGAAAGAGATCAAGAACGATCCTTAGATCTCCAGTTGTGACTCCTCCGTGACACAAAGAGACGTCACATGTCACGATCATCGCAAGTGGCCACTGTGACAGTCACTGGCACCATTGACGGTGTACGAATTCTCATCCGAGGGACTGAGCCAGGATATTTGCGCTAGCCCGACAACTGGCAGATCTTCAGGTTCGTGCATTGCCTATACCACCTTTGTTGGGCCTTTTCCTCTCACAGTTTAACAGTAGTGCACAATTTGCTCAAACTGGGGACCGGGGTTGAAATCCAAATGCTACACCTGCGTGTGATGTAATACTAGTATTGGTGGGTGAATCCTAATCATAGTATGGTAATCCCGACCTACTTCGGTCTTGCCAATCCAATTAATGGAGTGTTTACCCCAATCGGACTTGGACTTTAACTGTAGCTCACTGCAGACAATTATCAGACAAGCGGATACTATTGCGGACGCTACCTAATAAGGACGGAGGATACCCATTTGCCATGCAAGTAATTCGTGGGAGAAGGTTCAACGGTGGATGTCTAGTGATGTGGCTACATTTCGAACTGCGCAAGCACATCTTTTAGTGCGAATATTATGTCATACCTGTTTAAGTTGCGGATAGTAAAGTGGAGGATAGCTGAGTGTCTTATTTTCCGACACAAAATTCTACTGAATGTTGAACGATCTAGCATACAATGCTACTGGCAGTATGCCAGTGCATGCCATGATTGTGCCCTGCGATTTGCTGTGCGCCAAGGGCCCCGGTACACAACATCTCTTCTGGACCTAAAAATTTGCCCGTCAGCGGCGGCCTTCTACGATCTCTTCCGCATAGGAGGTGTGCGATGCGCCTACCGAACACCCCGCTATCCGCAATGACTTCCGAGCCAACCGAGTTCCTCTATGCTTTCCTGTCGTTCGACCCTTCCGCTACCCGCTTTACCTATCCGCAGCTTAGATTATAAGTCTCGCAGTTATAGAGCAGAGTTTTAAGACACTCGCTCATACCCCAACTCTTAAGGCTCTGACATTTTCTGGTATTCTGTCTTTGCATCTTCACCTCTTCCGTACTCTGCACTCTGCACTCTGATAGTCATGGTGCACTTGAGCTCTATATTGCCCAACTTTGTTGGGCACAGGATATCCTCCGGGGAACTGCGGTATCAACTTCTCGAGTCCATAGGTTCCGGTGCATATGGTGTTGTATACCTCGCTCAAGATTTGACGAGTCCCGTGTCAGATCCTCGCTTTTACGCCATCAAATGTCTTCTACGTCACCCAAACGATTCCGATCTCGCGAAAAGTCAAGAACGCGAGATCAACCTGCATGCTCTGTCCTCACATCATCCCAATGTCGTCACACTGCATCATGTCATCGTTGACGAACACTATGTCTACTTCGTCATGGACTATTACAGTGGTGGCGATCTCTTCGGAGCCATCATGGATAAAGGTGTTTACGTTGGTAACGATACCGCAGTGAAGAAGACCTTTGTTCAACTTATCGATGCCGTCGAAGCCTGCCATGTGCAGGGCATCTACCACCGTGATCTCAAGCCGGAAAATATTCTCTGTTCGGCAAACCACCATCAAGTGTATTTAGGCGACTTCGGATTGGCTTCACAAACGGAATCGAGCAATACGTTCGGATGTGGAAGCTCTTTCTATATGAGTCCAGGTATGAATAAACTCTGATCATAATGTCTAATCCTGCTGAACTAGTCTCCGTCTTAGAATGCCTGGGTGTTATCACTTGGAGGGCCCCATACTCCCCTCGTAACTCTGATGTCTGGTCTCTAGGAGTTATCCTGTGTAATATGCTCACAGGTAGGAACCCTTGGCACGTGGCTTCCCCTGAAGACAGAGGCTTCGCAGAATTTCTTCGAAGTGGTGCCTCCTTCCTCCGTAAAGCTCTTCCGATTTCACGGAGCGCTTCCCGGCTCTTGACGCGTATATTCGAGCCAGACCCCAGCGTCCGGTACACTCTTCGTGAGCTTAGGGTCGCTATACAAGCCATTGATACGTTCTTCCCAACCCCCGACCCGTCAAATTATCCCCACCCTGGGCCGACATCTGTGCCTCAGCTACCTCAGCTACCTCCTGCCGATCCCTCGATGGAAAACATCATTCTCACGGCACCAGTTTCTATCCCCGTTCCACC
This sequence comes from Cerrena zonata, assembly GCA_038087015.1. Lineage (NCBI taxonomy): Eukaryota > Fungi > Basidiomycota > Agaricomycetes > Polyporales > Cerrenaceae > Cerrena > Cerrena zonata. The sequence continues at coordinate 878,904 of JASBNA010000001.1, forward strand.
CGCTGCCATCGTACGACCAGAACCAACGGTCGACATAGTCGTCACTCCGTTTGTGAACCAAACACCGGACTGTTCGCCATTCGACGTTCTGGGCGCGCAATGTGTCCCCCTTCTACTATCACAGCACGGCTCATCGCGGTCAGGCTCACCCACTGAAAGCCGCGGCCCTCCAACACCGGTTTCTGCAGTTCACAACCCGGTCATCGTCAGGATGTCCGATCTCGTCCTAAGCAGTCAAGAGAATACCACCAAGAGTCGCAGTTCCTTCAGCAAGCAAGTTCTAACGCTCACCTCAAGCGGCTCGAAGCTAGTACAACGATTCGTGGACGTCGTGAACAAAGTCAAGATTAGAACTTAGAACAAAATTCGCATCGGACAGGCTGTCATCGCCGGCGATGATGTGTACAACAAAGACTATGACGTGTATTAAATGCTACTGTATCGATAGTGTAATACAAATGACGAGAATGAAAGCAAAGAACAATAGTTGTATAACGTTGTGCCATAAGAGACAATAGTGAGATGCAATAGTACCAGAAACATAGTAAGCGTAAGCAGTGTTACAACAGGCATTGGTACACACAGAAGTTCGTCGATACTGTCAAAGTTTAGCAGAGAAGTCCATTTTCACATGTGTTCCCGAGACCAGGAGCTGAGACTTGTCACCCTCTTTCGTATATATCTACATAGGTCAGGTTAGTTAAAGCACGGAGTATGTGCAAAGTGCTCTAGGTTTCACCTCAGTCCTCGAGGTCATTGATCGTTTGCCCATCGACATAGTTGTGTTGACAATTCTAATTCTCGTACCACTAATGATATGCTGTAAGATCCACAACGAAGATTATTGCAAGTAAGATACTTACACTTTAGCAGGGGCATGGTAGATTACATCTATGGTTTTCGAAACATGCGATTTCCATTCTGGATATTTGTCGCATATACGCCATAATGTGATGACAATGCTTCCGCAGCTACGAAACGCGTAAGTTGGCGGAAACAAAGAAGAATTGAGCGTGTGCACTTACAAGTCAACTAGGAAGGCACTGAATCCTCCATGAAGGATTTGCTGGTCGTTGACCATACCTAGTTTCGGTTCCATTTGGTAAGACACAGCCAGAATATTCCATAGTGTGTACATACTTTCATCGACAGTCAGCTCGCAGACAGCGATGGCTGACATTTTTGATGGCTGTTCTTTGGATCGGTAGTACGAGAGTTCGACCACTTCGAGCCTCTTTGCCAATTCATGTGAGTATCCCGGAGTGTTGGTCAACTGTTCAAACGCCTCCGCAAAGTCTTTTCGTACATCATCGGGCACACCAACAGCGGGTACAGTCATCAATGTCTGAGCGAGAATATTAGGCCCTGGTGTACATTTCATCATGACAGATTCGTAGCGAGTGGATGGGTATGAGTTCTAATGAGGTTGCAGATCGTAAGGGCTTAAGGTCCGTGAGGGGTCGAGAAGGGTTTGTTAGCTCCTATATATGTTAGAGAAGTGCCATCTAGGATCGAGGTCAAAGTTTCGGTGTTGCAAACGGACCGAACTTATTATTATCGTGACACTGTCTCTGAAGCTATTACGGCACTACCAGTGGGTGAGAATTCGAAAGCGCTTGGTGTTACCCGAGCCATACGAGATGATCACGTATGTCCGCATTTGGGTTGCTTCCTCAAAAACGTGGCCAAATTGCGGTGAGTGGTATTGTTAACTGCCCACATTCCCGGTGAGCCTGTGCATTCCAAGAAGACATGACTAGAACGATACGGAGTGGCAGTACAAAGTGCAGTGCGTACTAGGAGTCATTCTCGTTCGGATTGCCCATCCGTGATGGAGACGCAGTATTAGGAAACCTAGGAACATTCATGCTGCTTGAAAGCCGACAGGATAGGTATCACTAATAGGGTGTACTATGACAAATACAGGATGGTCATCATCGGGGTTTTCAAAAATCATGATAAGCTATAATACAGAATGTGTTCAAAGGTAGGTTACTATTTACTCTGCGAATTACTTGTCAGTGTGCTCGACATGAATCGCAGATTCCTTGTCGTCCTTATATGTAGGGGAAGCAGTGCTCGGACCATCATCAATTGTCTCCTCGATTCGTTTCTGCTGCTCTTCCCTAAGTTTCTCGCCCTCGAACACTAAATAAGCCCCGAGGGTCATAATTAGTGCATGTTAAGCGCGATGAAGACAGAGAACGTACAGAAAGCGAGTTCTTCCAGTGAACGCTGTGACGTCTCGGGGAACAGGAAGTAGACAAAGCCGACTTCAAATAGAAGGAAGATGCAGTAGCTGATGTAGTACTTCCATCCTATCGGAACAATCACGATTAAAGTTTACACTGAGCGTCAAGGATGTGAGCTTACCAGCGTTGTTGATTCCGATCGGGTTGACAAATTGGTTGAAGAATCCTGCAGCTCGACCCCACCATTGAAAGATAGCGATACCCTTGGCACGGACATGATATGGGAATAGTTCCACCAGGAAAGCTAAAGCATTCAATCAATACGTGCTATGAACCGGCAATGACACTAGAGAAGGGTACATACTGTATGTCAAAGCGTTGAAGCCAATATTGTAAGCTGGGCTGTATAAGAAGATGAAGGCGATGACTGCACGGGAGGCATTCTGGTTGTTATCGATACTGTAACGTGCACTCGCGATTGTCCAACCTGTGAAGATGAAAGTTAAGGAGATGGTACAGATCTAGAGATACTATTGAGCGTTGATTTATAATGAGAAAATAACATCGAGTTACCAGATATGCGACACGACGTCTCATTTTGGGGACTGTCAAAGCTAAAGTGGTAGCATTGAGGAAGCCCCAGCAGGTCATGGCAAGATTGATTAAATTCTTTTCACGGTTATCGTGGATACCAACATTCTCCAAAATGGGCGAAAGGAAGTATCTAGACCAATTGATCAAAATGAAGGTATAACAACTAACCATCCAATGAGAACTCACGAGGTTAAGCCGTTACCACTCCATTGCGTAGCAAGTCCAAGGAAGGATCCAATAAGGACACGTTTGCGCATACCGGGAGTCTTGAGAAGCTCTTTCCACGACGTCTTGGAGCTTTCACGCTCGAGTTCCAAAGTCTTTTCAATCTCAGCATACCTGTAATGTAATTAGCATCTGATTTTTCAACTCTCAATGAGGTAAAACCATGAACGTACTCAGCTCTGACGAAGGCTGAGTTTATATCACCCTCTGCGTGATATTTAGTCAGTATAGCATAAGCTTCTTCACCACGACCCTTAGCAATAAGCCACCTAGTGAAATAAATTCACGTCGAATCAGTATCGCGAAGGTAGAACGAGTACTGAACCTGGGTGGTCACTGACCTGGGTGACTCGGGTAGGAACCAGATGAATATCAATTGTAGAGCACTGGGGCAAACTTGCAGAATAGAGGGAATCCTCCAGCCCCAATTAGTGGGCATAGCAAAAGTGCCAAGTGTGACACCAGCTGCGACGATCGCGCCGATGAACCACGATGAGTTGAAGAGGGATCCCATCCGGGCACGTTCTTTCGGATACGCGAGTTCACCAATCATGGATGACGCTGCGACAATGGCGAAAGGAATTCCAAAGCCCAGGAGGAAACGAGCGATAACAAACATAGCGACTAAATAAAACAACTTGCATCAGCTCATCTTGTAAGTTAGTAAATCAAGGTTTACGTACAGTCTTGAGCAGCAGTCTGCAAAATAGAACCTATTACCATGATAACACTTCCGAAAATGATGGCCCGCCGGCGACCAAAGCGGTCGGTAACAAAGGGGACGAAGGGAAGCGAACATATTGATCCTAAGGAATATAGGGCCGATAGTAGACCAAGAATGGTGGAACGAGGATGGTTGAAAACTGCGGTTAAATCTGTCAATAATTTCGTTAGAACGCGAGTATTGCATACTAACATGTTTGCCATGTTCCAACAGCCTGCAAACCATTCATCATGGACGAGTCAAACCTTCGATAGAAAGTAAGTGTGGGCAATGAATTATGCAAGGAGTGATTCAAGGCACTTACCCACTTGTCATTTCTATACCAATACATGTCGGGAACATGAGTAGGTAGAGGCCACGAAGGTTTGGCTTCTTGTACCATGGTACCTTATCTTCAGCAATGAAGCGTTCGATGTACGAATCATTATGAGCCTTATCGCCTCCGGTCATTGCGTATCAAATGTCGTTCTGCTGGAACAATCAATGACAACGAAGACGACAACAGGGGTAGTTAAGATCCAGGAAGTGGTCGGAGAAGCTGATGGACAGTGCGGGGAATTTAAACGATGTCCCTCGTACCCCGCACTCGAACGGACCGGGATGCCAACTCGATTATTTGGGCGGGGTTTGAAGAATGATCCATAGAAACCCCGGCATATGCGTCCTTGGCATCTTTTGCGGGGTTGGAGAGCTGAACATGACGCCAACGTGAGAGCAGCGTTTGTGATCTGCATTGAGTATCTTTGGATAGAAAATACACTCTGCTGCTTCGTTTGCAGACGGGGAAGGGACATCATAGGCAGTTAACCTGCATTAGATCCAATGTCGTGTTCAGGAGAAGTGTACCTTGCATCATTGGCGAGGCTGAGAAACTTCTTCGTCGGTGAATACAGCAGTTAAAAGGAGCAAATGCGGATAAACGTCGGAAACTGTATGTGAGATTCTCACATTTAAAGCATATCGGCACTTCGCCGTCTCTTCATAGAATCAATGATCTACTCCAGTAGACCTCTCTTGTGGGGAGTGTCGCCGTAACCCGCCAGCGTGAGTGGTAGGGGTCATAATACCCGGGTACAAGGCTTGAAAACTTCACAAAGACTCTCACTACCTTGCCTAGAGCTCAAAGGCGAGACAACTCCCGGGGAGCTCTTGCCTGTGAATCGGAAAAGCGGGGAGAAAGGCGGAATCTAGGTGGGGGAAGCTACGATGTATGTGTACCTGGATGATCCATTTACGACGATCTAACATTATTTGCTCGGTCAATCAGAAGGCGTGGCATAATCATACGTTCTGACCGGCGAGACACCAGGCCACAATTTATGAAGGAGTATAAGCCACCTGACTTGTACGAATGTCATTGGGTAACATAACATACTCACGGTCATTGAAACCATTGGAAGCTTAAATCACGTTCCTAAGAACGCTGGCGAAACTCCATAAGTTGGATGTTTAACGGATTGTGCCTATACGTCACTGTCAGCATATCGGTTGGTCTTCAGCAGTTGACAGCGATGTAGTATTGGAGGCAACGGCCAGCATGTAACCCGTCCATCTAGAGCATGCGAACAAAACGGTTAGTAGATGATGCATTGGATTGTTTTTGGAATAAAACGGTTTAGGAAGTACTAACAATAGTACTATAAAGTCATGAACAAACTCTTGGTCATAGGTCATGATAAGCAACAAAGTCAAACATCCGGAACATCCATATTCACGGATTCGGCAGAATCCGAAGACGCGAGCGCGTAGATTTCATGAATCGCTCTGTTTGCACGCGTCCTGCTTTCCGATCCCTACTATACATCCACATACAAGCCTTTGTCTTTCTCTCCTTCCTCCATCTAATTCTTATCCGTTAACATCTACCCTACCTTTACGCTAGATCGTCATGCTGATCAAGGTCAAGGTACGTTTCAAAGTCATCTGAGTGGTCCTTTCGGGTGGCTGAATAATGCATAGACTCTTACTGGCAAGGAGGTATGTCTGACTCTGATCCACCAACCTCAAGTATACCTCTGTGTATGTGCGCACGTACTGATTGGTTTACTATTTGCTCTGTGACAGATCGAGATTGATATCGATCCTGAGGATAAGGTGAGTTGCTTACCTTCCGCGAATGCGCCACTCTTCAATCTGTGCTATACCCGTTCATACACGATCGAGTACTTACTGGGCTTGGGACTTTTTTCAAGATCACCCGTATCAAGGAGAAGGTCGAGGAACAGTCTGGTGTGCCACCACCACAACAGCGATTGATTTTTGGTGGTCGACAAATGTAGGTCACCATCACATTGTCTTATGACTGGATTGTCTGCTAATGCCATCTTGCAGGCCTGATGATAAGGCTGTGAAGGATTTCAGTATCTCAGCCGGCTCTGTGCTACATCTTGTTCTCGCCCTCCGTGGAGGATGCTAGAGATCGGTTGTATTCTATGAATATTATACGAGCAGAAGATTCTGATGTATCCATACCCCAAGACTTGACGTATCCATTTCCCCCTTTGTATTCAAATTTTATCACCGACTTAAGGATAATAATTGACAGGTATCATAATCCTAACTATCTGCAGTTGTTCCAACAATATCCGCACCTGGCAGAAGCCACCTGAATGTGATACTAACTCGTACAGATCTCTTAATCCATCTGCCCTCTCCATCATCAGGATCATCTTGGACACGATCAGCCCTTCGACGTTCGATACCATGGGTCCATCCATATCGCGCATCTCCAGACATCACATATACACTACCTGCCGGAAGATACACGTTTTCTACCTCATCACTATCTGGTTCATCACTCTGGTGATAACCCGATCGGAGACCGACCTCCTTTGAATCTACTTTGCGAAATCGCATGACACAACTCCCTCCCAAGCTGACACCAATAATACCATCCCCAAATCTATCCAGGAGGTCAACATGAGGTGTAATACCCTCTCCTGGCAGGTAGTGGTTTATTATCACCTGTCGTGCTTTGGGTGACGCAGATTGTGATGGAAAAAGCAGCGAGTGTATTGAAACTGGTAAGCATGGGCGAAGAATAGAAGAAAGTGTGATCAGAAGTTCGGTGAGAAATGTCGGCAATTTGGAGTTTGGAGAGGATGGTTCTTTGGCTATGCGATCGAGTGCTTTCAGGAAGGCATGATTAGCAACATCGCAAACAACACTCACGTTCAGTGACATTGGGAGACACGCGTTCAAATAGCATGACCTGATTTACATTGCTATTTGTGAAGTATGTCTGAAGACATTTCTGGAATAGAGTGCTCGTGTATTCTGGAGGGAGGCAAATAGATGGGTCGAAGTAGAGGCCATCTATCGAGGGTGGGGTAAGATGAGCGAGTTCGATGTGCTCCGGGTCGTTCCCTTCCGCTGAGTATGATATAAGTTCGTTGCTTTCAGTGGGTATTTCATCGAAGAGGGAGTCTAAATCTGATTCAGAATCAGAATCCATGTTCTATGGAGCTACTATATGGATGTGGTAGATATTCATTGAGCTCCTGTATGTATGGAATGAAACATCACTGCTTGTACTCGTTCAGCTTACCTGATGGTATATCAGAGGTAGACGATGATAATGTACGCGAAGGAGAGTTCATCTCGAAATTGCTGGCAATGCCAGGCCCAGGCCAAGCACCAGACCTGCCAAATCCGTAACATAAATGGTATTACATCAGCAAACCGGTTCGGTTCACCTAAAGCGAATGTTTGACCCCCTTCACCAGTGACAACTTCAAGGAAACCATCCGTCCTGTTAACACGAAATTCTGTTGCTTCATTTAATTTCTAGCTGATATCGATTATGTCTGAGACAAATGCTGCAGGAAAGCCGATTGTTGACCGTGAAAAGGTGAGAGTACAATCTAGTGTGTGGTCAAAATGAGACTCATGGGCACCTTTTGTAGACTGCACCGTTTCTTATACGAACATTTGTGAAAGTTGGAACCTTTCATCGATTGACACAGTTCGAGGATGGTCCTCTACCCATTTCAGAGGAACAACAGATATATACATGGTGCGTACCCTTACGCTTTATGTTACTTGTCAATAATTAACCATTGAATGTGGAATACAGGAAAGATGCAACCCTTCGCGAAGTTCTGACCACCCTTCGTAATACTGCACCACCTACCACCGAATACCGACACCCCCTCGCACGTTATACCTTCCGTGCAGTATACGCTGACGCCGCAAGTCGCGGCCGTTATGCTCAAAAGGACCTGGGGACCGTCTACTCTCGTGACATCTTAGGCGAACCAGGTTCACTCATCTCACCTGCACCACGTCTATTGCGAGACGACGAGGAACCGGCCTGACTTGTCTTGCGATACTAACATGGACCAAACTGACGAGAAAGTGCGGGATGAACGGACCCTCGACGAGCTAAGATTCGTTCCCGGAGATTACATGTGCGTTATGGTCATGCTGCCCAAAAATGCGACAGCACCCGCACCTCCCCCAAGTGAAATATCCATCAAAGGCTCAGGCCTTAGTGGAAACCCCTCGAATGGATGGAAGTCGACCACGACTGTTGGTGGAGGAAGAGACAGCGGAGGAAGAGATGGTGGCTGGGGTGGAAGTTTGGGTGCAGCCCCTCCATTGGGATCGGGACGTGGTGGCGGCGGTGGTGGTCATTGGCGAGGAGAATCTAGTGCACCTAGGGGAGGGAGAGGTGGGGGGAGAGGAGTAGAAAGAGATCGCAGAGTGCCTCCTCCAAGACGTGAATCCCCTCCTCGACGGGGTGGATGGGGAGACAGGAGAAGGTCTGTCTCGCGGTCACGGTCGCGAAGTCCACCCAGACGGAAGAATTCTAGATATGATTAATATTCAGGCTCATGCTCCCGGGTACACCACGTACATACTGTATTTCGTTACGGTCACTATTTTGAATGCTTATTTTGTGATCAACAAAAGAACGGGTCAAAAACCATTACGACCAACCTGGGATTCGAACCCAGAATCTTCAGCTAAGTCCATACCGGAAACTGACGCCTTGACCATTAGGCCAGTCGGCCGACGTGATCAACGTCACCTGTACCCACCAATGGGTCGGCCTCTTAAATCTCTGTTCAACACCTGTCATTCTGTAACTTCTGCTGCCATTACAGATGAATGTGTTCGGGATTTCGCGCTTATATTATGTACATCATCGAGCTTCAAAGTCAAAACGTAAACGTGAAAGCGTTCAAGAGGTCAGTGACACTACATTTCGATGTTTTCCTCCCGACCTCCATCAGAGCCATCGACCTTGTTCAGTGATGCTATATTATTCCGAATGTTGTATCTACTGGATAGAGTGATGATGACGGTGGCCATAATCGTAGCTATAGAATGAGGGTCATTAAATGTTCACCTAGCGGAAAGAGAGAACCTACAATCCAGAAATGTCGCGATAGAAAATATAGCAACTACAGCAGAGAAACCGCAATGAATGCCCGCTGAATCTTCTGAAGCAAGATTGCAGTTCTTGGGTAGTCGCGTGAAGATCATTATAGCAAGGACTGAGTTAAAAATCGTGGTTAGCAAACACTCGTTGCATATCTTTGAATGGGGACTACATACCAAGAGACACCATGGAGAATATCAGTAGGGAGATGTAGTGTGCTTTCACTCTACACAGGGGGTGTGTCGACTGTGGTCGGTTTGCTGTAGCAAGAAGGACACAAGTCCATGCGGATATTGCTGCTGTTAGACCACATGTCACCCACGCAAGGTTCGCTGTAAAGAGGGATATTATACAAAGAGTTTAGATGTTCATTCTTATGAGATCATACTTTGGAACTGATCCCAGCCTATCTCCTGCAGGGCATATATTACAGCTATAATGGCATCGCAGACTGCGAAGGCTAGAAGAAAGCCTATGAAAGGAGGTGAATGATGTTGTTATTCGTACGTCATGGGATGCTTACTGTAGGCGGTGATCAAACTACGAGAAAACTTCATAGATGGGTGGAAAATAGATTGAAGAATGGACAGTCAGTCCTCATTAAATATGAGAATTAATATGATCGAACGACGAGGCGGGGTGGTAGCGATTTGATCGCCAGTGTAGTGTGAACTATATAGTAATATTGTCCCGCTTTCGTTGAAGAATCATCAGTGTTCGTGATGGCGATGTCCTGGCTAAGCAAACCTGTACCCAAGGATTGATCGCCTCCTAAATTGTGCGAGTCACATTATAATGGATATCGGATGTGCACCGGAGATCGACCTGAAATGGACACCGGCCTTACATTTTCAACTAACCTTGGTCATGGAACCGATGGAAGAAATTGAAGTTAGGGAATGTCCAAGCTTAACAGACAGGAGGAAGTGCCCATGAACGCCATCGATGAAGCAAATATAGTATACAACATATTCCATTACTCCTAGGGTGCGGTAGTGAGTGCAAGACGGGCAGAGACCTCCGCTTGTGATCGGACAAGGTTTGCGAGGTAAGAGACCATGAGTGCGTCCTAAAGCGGATAATTAACTCCAACAAATCTGGAGGAAGAGCAATAACGTACTTGAAGACTGGCATGGAAGCCGCCGTTTTCAAGGTCTTCGGAGCTGGCTCCGAGGGTGTCCATGAGGTATCGTCCAACAGCAGGGTCACCTTTGGTCTCCCCAGAGAGGACGGAGCGAACATATACGAGGACACGATCAAGCATGTCGGAGACGGATTGAATGGCGGACTCGAGAACATCTAGGTCAGTTGCAGGGTGTGACGCTGTTGTGTTTGAGGAAGAGAGTAGCAGGTCGACTAGAACAAGCAAGTTGTATAAGTAGATCTTGTGATGCAGAATACATACTTACGACCGCTACGTTCGCTCTCCTTGAAGCGCAATTCACAGGGGATGGGTACGAAAACTGCATTTTCTGGTTTTGGTGAAACGCCGACGGGAGAACTGAGAGATAGTCTAAGTATTCTGTCAATTGGAAGATACCACATTTGAAACGCACCCAACATATGCTTTTACGCCAGCTTGCTCGCTGCTCTCAACTCCAGTGTTAACGGCGATATGGATAGCCTGATGAGGTGCAGTTTCTTGAGAGTAGAAATTTTGAATGAGAGCGGAATACGTGTTCAGGTTCGATCCAGTTGAATACCTGACAGGGAGTATGAGTTATTCGAGTACTGAGAATAAGGGGAATATATGCTCGGTCTTACCATCCAACAATGATCTCCTTGGGGTTCACCTTGTGGTGGAGCTCGTACATAGTCTGGTGGTATTCCATATCCACCGCAACCTTGCTCAGCAGTCTCGCTATGGAGAACGGCAAACGATGATCGGACATCAATTTCTCCAGAGTCAGATCTTGTTCCAAGCAAAGTACCGATGACTCTTTCTTGGGCATCAGTGCGTCGGAGATAGTGATCGAGGATTGAGAAAAGTGCGACAGGATGAATAGTCACTGAGGTTGGTGCTCGTCTATTTAATAGTTAGATCTGAAGAGTTAGAGGTTTAATATAATATAATATTTACCCAGGTGCAGACAGAAACCCCGGAGTACCATTTTTGACATGATAGCTGAAGATGGAGGTGCCAAAGGCATTTTGAATGTCACTTTACTTGCAGGAGGCGAAACCAAAGATGGTGGACCTACAAGCGCCCGCGAAGTATCAGCCAAAAAGTTGGTCGGCAACTTCCGGCGCTGTAACACCTCACTCTCTTCCTTCCACGACCACTTCATTCAAGATGCCCTCTGAAGAGACCAAGGTATGTTTGACAATATACGGGTGATATTGGTAGTATCTAACATAATTTCTGTAGGAGAGAATCATCAAGGCCGTCGACTTCGGTCGCGTGCGTATTACAAGAACTAACTCACCAATGACGCAGCTCGAACTTACACCTCACGTTGTAGACTGTCCTCCATTATGGCTGGATTCCTTTCATAATCTATATTGGATACACAAGGAGTAACCCCCAGCCCTCTTTGATCAAGTGCGTAATGCTCCCTGCTGGCAGTATGACTGAACAATGCTAACTTGTTCCCAGGTTGATCAGCCCTCTCGCATAATAGATTTTACAACCACCCTTTACGCCCTTACATTATGTATTGACTTGTAATATATCCCAAAATAACTGTCAAGCTTCACAGAACGTCCCTGGCTTGTGTGATTAAGAAGCTCTTCCATATGGTTCCGTGTTGTGAGTATTGATTCAGTTCAGCTCCTCTATTACAATGATTATAAATGTCGTGGTGATATTGCTCTGCAATATCCTGATACAAATCCTGGTTGTAACCGCTCTCGGAGCTGGTTTAGTCTGGGTGTCAAGTGACGATGTGACAAGGCCAGATATGACGTCGACCCCTGCCCGTATCATCTTCATACACACAGATGTGCTCACGAACTTTATGATAGATCAGAATGCAATAAAATGGCGAAAGCAGCAAAGCGAAAACGACAGCAGAAACAAATACTACAAACATGTGGTATAAAAGACGCAAGTTCAGAGATATACTCTTCTCAGATCCGATGCAGCAGTGATTCTCTTGCAAATCGGACAGAGCTTAGTGGACGCAAGACAACGCAACCAGCACTCTCGACAGCAGGTATGCCAACAGCCTGTTGACACTGTCGGCTCCGTATATGGGTCTATACAGATTCGACATAGGAGCGACGTAGACGAAGAAATGCGAGTTGATTCCTGCAAAATGGCGGATTAGCTTTTCCATCTGGACTGGGCATTGAACGACATACCAAGAGTTTAACTTTATCCTCCAAAGCCTTAATCAACGCTGTCGGATTACTAGCTTTCTTCGCAAGTTCGACCAATGCATCGACCTCCTCAGCCTCGGCGAGCCCCATCACTTCCTCCATAGCTTTCTTGACTTCTTGCGTACTAGTGCTGGCCTCACCTAGCGGCCTCTTGATCACCTTTCCTTCCGCGACTAGGTCTCTTAGGCTCTTCTCTGTCAAGTCAGTAATATTGTCGTCGACATCAATGTCAACCTGAACGCCAGGATTTCCTGGTGGTGATGGAGTTGCTGTGACCTCTGTTGAGACTGTGGCCAAAATATCGCCCTCGGTGAATTGTTGAGCACCAAACAAGACGTCGTCGTCGCCGTCAACATCAATATCTTCGTCCACGTCTTCTTGGTTGGCGTTCCTAACGTCGAACCCAGTTCCTGAAGAATCTCAGTATGCGGGGAATAGCTACAAGTGCTCGGGCAACTGTTTACCTTGAAAGTTGACACCGTCTGTCACTCGTATCCTAACATCTCCGTCAATATCGACGTCTTGCTCCATCTCCAAACGGTCGCGTTCCCTCTCTTCCCTCTCTCGCTCCTCCTGCAGCCTAGCTTCATGTGCTAGACATGCATCCACGTGTGCTTCCACCACATCCGCATCGCCAGGAATTAACTTCAAGCAGACTGGGCAAGCAGTACCGGAGCCCTGATTCAGAGCCCATCTCCCGTCAGCCTCGTCATCCTCTCTCGTCATTTCTCGTAGCTTGACATGTCTTTGCTTACGATGTCGCTTCAGCAGACGCAAGGTGGAGTCAACAATCTCTGTCGTGGCTTCTTGAGCACTTGATTTGAGCTTGGCGCGGGGTGTAGGTGCTCCACGGGTGATACTCTTCTTTGCCTTGAGGGCGGACCGTCGAGCGCGAGCAGTTATACTGTGCAACCAACATACGTTCAGGATCATGTTTGAAAAGTTTCAATAAGGATTTACCCGTCATCCGGTTCAGCTTCTCCAAGTACTTCAGTAGAACCGATACTCTGTATAATCTCATTGACTCGACCAGTTTCAAGGTCCAGATGAGCCCCTAATAAACGAATAGGAATATCTTCGTCACAAATAGGACATTGTCGAGTGACTGCACGCTTTGCTATGATTTGAAATGAAATGAATATCATGACGGAGGTCGAGAGCACTTTACACACGTTTCTTGACCTTTGGGAGAGCATCCTTCAGAGGAGGTATTATGATTCTCGACGAGGAAGCGACCGGTGTGACTGAACCTGAAGACCCTTCATTATCTTCACTTTCACTGCTACTCTCGATATAAGCTCTCTTCTTGCCCCTAAGCAACATAAGCAACATAAGCGCCCATTACAATCAGACTTCGAAGTTCGAGAACGCACTTTACACCTCTTGAGAGGGGCATTCCAAGCGTGGGTTTGACGGAGCCGGCGAGCTGGTCGTGCGAGCAATTAATGCTCTCCGTTGGCGGCGACGAGAGAAAATGCGTGCTGGATGGATGCGACGACGTCGAAATGGATGGAGTCGGCCTCGGCCAAATACTAACTGTGATCGTGGAATAATTGTGATCGATCGGTTCTCAAGCACTGGCCAGGTGTGTTACATGTGTTGAGACCTCTATCAAGCTCCCAACGGTGACTCAAACAATGAGTCGCTAAAACTTCCAAAGACATTTATTCATATAAATGAGATGAAAGTGTGGTATTGTGATAGGAGGAAATGCAAAACTAGTTACACAGAAAACATCCATAAGTAAGTATATACAGCAAAGATATAAAATACAACAAAGAAACTGGGGATCATCATTGCAGACATGATGCACATGTTTTCGTAAAAGCAACCGGTGTATTCATCTATACCGATTTTTATCATTCCTTCCTTCCTTGATATTCCAATCGTAACAATAGCACTGTGAGATGGTCATGGTCGCGGTAGCCACAATCTCGACGTCCATACCACGGTCATCATCAAACTAATCGGAATCTCAACCGATGGTCGAAACGGGGACCTGAGTAACAGTGGGCGGTCCACCATTGACACCAGGTTGAATCATGACCTGATGTCCGGCAGCCTGCTGAACAACGTAACCACCAGGGACCGTATGTCATGCCTCCACCAGCAGTCATGGGCACACCAGCAGGGTAAGCGTAGCCTCCGGGACTTCCAGGGTAGCGAGTATCTTCGGGCCAACCTGGCCATTGGTTAAACCAGGGAAGTTCGACAATAGGTTCTCTCCAGGCAAAGGGTCTACCGAGGGTCTTGGAGCGGGTTGTGAGAGAGATGAGGATAAAGAAGCATATGGCAACTGTATTGAGTACGGTTAGTCAATCAAATAGTGTATATGAATGTAATATGAACATACAGAGACAGAAGAGCAACCAGGAGAAGGCTTCTATGACTTTCATTTCGTAACAGTATGAACGAGCTTTCACTAAATACGGCGTGAACGGGATGCGCGAATGTTAACGTAAGGGAGAAAACATACGTGTTCCGTTCTTAGTTTGGATAGTCTGGTCAGTCAATGCGTCACATTGAGTGGTACCAATAATGTCACTACGAGTATAGATTAGTCACAATGGTTCCGGTGGGTTTTAGATCAAATACGTACGCAGACCAAGCACCCATAGCTAGATAATAAGCAGTAAGAAAACAAATGCCAATAATTAAAATACAGAATACATACCAAGCCAGAGTGAGCCAAGGATAAACAGGATGAATGCGTCGACTCTTGGCTGAGACCATGATAATCTAAGTAAGATCGAAGGGGTCATGGTTAATCCACTACATGAAATTCCCGTTGGCTCGAACGCACATTGCTATGAACACTAATATCGTCAATGAGGGTACAACAATCGCAAAGATGGTAAAGTCGCCTGTCGAATACAGTTGGTCAGTTGATCCGTACCCAGTCTCAAAGCAGGGACTATGCTTACGATGGAGGTTGGGAAGGAATATGCTGGCAAAGTAGGCATCGATACCAAGCACAGCGGCGGAGAAGAGGAGGATCGCGACTTGAACTCTAAGTAAGCAAACGAGATTGTCTCGACATGAAACAAACAGCACACACCATAACCATATGTCCGCATGTCCCTGAATAGCTGCGTCATCTAACATACGAGATGAGAAATGAGATATGCTTCCGTCTCTAAAGCCAACAAGACCGAGACTATACCTTAACAGCAAGATGATCGGTGTGTTGAATGGGGTAAGGTTTGAGAAGGCTGCGTTCGTGTTATGAGTTCGTCGTTCGTGGGGTGTCGTTCGGTGAGAGGTTATTGATACAAAGTAGAGAAAAGGGATGTAAAAAAGAGGGTTTGTGAAGTAGGGTGATGATAGCCAGGGCCAAACACACACGGTGTCCTAGGGCCACGACCCTTCCATTGTTCAAGGGTACTGAAAATACGAACAATCAACGTGAAGGCGGTATGACGTAATACGCACAAGGCGAATGCTGTTCTTGTAAAATGACTGGCCGCACGCCCTTACACGAGTTTGCCGCATGGCAAACGCCTGTACTGTCGAACCTTAAACACAAGGAAAACACAAGCCATTCATCTTGTTTGAATCTTGTCTATACATAAAGTTACAGTAATAAAGAAGTCGCCCGCCCATAGTTTAGCCCATCAAGCAATAACTGTAATAATTCACCTAGTGTTACAACAATTGGTACAAAGTTTACATTGTTCCCTAGAAATCGGAGGATAGTGCAATATATATGCCCACCGCTCTATAGTCGAAGCGAAACGTGATGCTCTCTCGTCGATAATCATAAAATCCTCACCGCCTGGGTGAAGCATCCCGGAAATACTTATCCCTGGGAATGGGTTTCGTGCGTGCAACAGCCATTTGAGCCGGATCCGGGGTTTTATGCGGTATCCAGTGCACATACGTCGGTGCTTCGTTACGAGTGGGAGGTTGTCGGGTAGATCCATGTCGTCTAGGTGGCGTTGGAAGCTCTTCCTTCTCAGGCAAACGAGGGCCACCCCGTGTTTGTGAACGGCCAGACCTTGTGCGTCGCGCAGTTGCAGGTGGAGGAAGTTGTTTATCCTTGCCGCCAAACCAAGGGTAGGACGTAACTGAGGCAATCCAGACACTACGGTCTCCCCCACGGTGTTTCCGAATAGCGAGTGCCAATAACGTCAGCAAGAAACCCCAGACTGCACAAGAACAATGGACAAGTAAGTACGCAGTGCAGTCCAAATCCGATGTGACGTACTGAGAATGATGTTGAATATTGAGAATGCTTCTAGTACTCGGTATTGGGAACGATAGGTGTCAGTGTTGACTAAATGGACGAACGTCAGTGCTCGGGTATGAATGAGACATGGATTTGTATACGTACATCCTGGCATGTCGAAGGGCTGACTGGAGTCTGATGAAGAGAAGCACTCCACATCGGCACCTTCAGATTCGGAGGATCCAAGGAATGCGCCAAGGGCTGGTAGGAAACGGTTAGTGTACAGCCTAAATAGACAACGTGTAAGGCTCCATACCGAGCCAAAGCACTCCAGCAAGGGCCAAACAGCCAAGTTCGACCCTTGCCGACACAGGATTGCGTTCCCTCCAAAGACCGAAGCCAAGTCTGCGCAAATTACATGAGTACATGCATATTAAAGCGTGACGAAGTGCAACTTACAGAGCGATCATAAGCAGTAGACTGGCACTACACACAAAGATAGCGAACGGAATAAAGCGAGCTGCAAAGACATGTCAGAGACAGTTATTGAAGAGGGGGAAGTAGAAGGCTTACTGAGGTCCGAAGATACCAGGATTTGCTGAAAGTGTACCGCAATGGCTAAGCAAATGATGGTCCAAACCAACACGGCAGCTATTCCGCTAGTTAGTATCGTCACTTAGTTTGTGGTAAAGTAGATACACACCATAAATACATGCCCTGGCGATATTGAACTTCGTCGGCATCCTAAGACGAAAGATGCTCTTAGAGTTGTTAGTGTGTCTAGCAGGTCTAGCAGAACGAGTGGATTGAGATCGTGATATCTGTCTGTCCTTCCTGCTTGACCTCGGTGGTCTGGTATAAGAGTCTTTCATCGTGAACGCGACTCAGATTAATGTAAGCCTGACGGTAACAACGAGGTATGGGCAGTGGCCTTGTGGGCAAGATACCGGCTGCCGTTCCGCACGAAATCGAGGCCTAAGTCGCGTTGTGAGTTCCGCTCGGTAATGAAACACCTATCTTCCCCCTAGAATGAGTTGTGAGAAGGAAGCTAGAGTAGTTTCACTGGAGCTGGCTACTGCTGTGGTAGTGGACGAAGCAGAAGGAGCTCGGACAATGGGAACTTGCCATGTCGGCGGTATATAGCCATGCCTTACTACAGTGAAAATTGCTCGACCTCTCAATCTTAGCAGGTCAAAACCCTGCCTCGAGGCAAGATGGGAGTCAAGTCAGATGCTTGCCCGAGTCTCCTGCGAGTTTCGGCAAGGGCGGGGCGCCCACAAAGATCAATTCAGTGACCTGCTTTTAGCAACAAGAATTGTTTCCGTCCCATTGTTCTTCCGTTTGCGTTCCCTTTCATGTACAAACAGCATAGCTTTCTGCTATCTTACCTGATAGAAAATTCTCCACGAAATACTAAGCAACTGCGCTCGTTAACTTGTTGGAGCGCACTTGGACGAACCCTTTCCCCCAGGACTTGAGCCCGAGGGACATGCACACACGGCATGCCCAGAAGTGTGAATGACAAGTTAGTCTGATGCGTCTCTCCCAAGCGCAGTAGGGCATTTGGTCCTCAAAGAAGCTTTCTGTGGAAATAAATATAAGGTCCTTACCCAGGCTTGCGTACACGTATAACCCTTCTATCTCCTTCACCCTGAACGACTGTATATCGAAGCGTTTATTATTCTAGGTATACTCCATACAGTTCTTCCGACTTACTCCATACTATCACGGGAAGCCCAGCACTCGTCAATCGATACATCTCCTCTTGAACGCCCTCATTTCAGATATCACCTTAATTCCATGGTTGAAGGGAGTTGGAGGGATGTGAACTTTGTGGGGAACTCCTCCGGGTTATAACCATCTCAACAGCGTCTCAACTGGCGCCAACTTTTTAAGTGCTACCACTATTCTGTTGACAGTTGACCTGGCTCAGTACCACTCGCTAGCTATTTATATCCTATAATCTGCAGTAACGAACGAGGTCGACAAACTCTATTGTACACGAGGACGGCAATGGTGATTTACAATCTTCCCGGAGTGATTTACAACTAAAGAATACAGCTTACAAGCGCATTGCGTTATTTACGAAACTATCTTCTCAAGGCCTTGTCATATATCCAAAAGGATATGGCCATCCATCTTATACCCGTCCAACGACCCAAATCTATATTTAAGCAACCTCAGCTCTAAGCACCTCGCCAATGCTCACATAAGCGGTCAGGCATTCAGGGTTTCGCAAGGTAGCCGGGTTAACACTAGCCACAGGAGCTCCATTTATAATCTAAACCCACCCGGGGAATTGACGGTAAACACGTTGTGTGCACATGGAACTCTCAGCAGATCAAAATACACACCTTCTTGACCGGCACTTCCACTCGCTTCCCATTTAGTGTGTACGGAATGTCGTCCACCTGAATAATCTGCCGTATACAGAATGATCACCATACCCATCAACGTTAATAAGATGCGGAGTATGATTATCAGATAGAGTGACGGAGGAAGATGAGGAGAATGGAGAACTTGCCTTGGAAGGGACATGTCTCGCGCTTCTCCGCACTCGGATTTCACTCCTGATCTTCCTCTCAAGCTCCTCTGTTAGCTTCTCACCTTCCAGAAGCTTAATGAATAGTATCACGCGCTCGTCCGTACCCTGAGCTAAACTCTGGCCAACAGCTAAACAGTCAACGATTGTATGCGCACTATGTGTGGCGTTTGGCGCGAAACAAGTGTCTATCACGTCGTACAGCTCAGCTGAGCCGAACCGGACGCCACCTGGATTGCTATAAGGCAAAATGAGGTCAGAGTTAGAGTTGATGAATGGTACGAGGTTGAGATGGGTTGATGGATAGCCTTCTTGAATTTGGTGGGACGACTTACAGGACGCCATCGCTCCGCCCGAGCATAACGAGACCACCACCATTGCCAGCTCTTGATTCAGTTATCATGACATGGTCTCCATGAACTAGCAAAAACAGGCCACAAATGTCGTCAGACTATAACAAGACAAGAAAGACATGTCAGAAAGAATAAAACACTTACACCAAACGCCTTTGAACTCGGAGAAATAGGCCTGCTGATATCTAACTTTGGCGGCCTCAACTGCTTCTTGACTCCCATACCCGTCCAGCGGCCAAAAACCTACCGGCTGACATGGGAATGGCTTCAAACATACCAGTTCTCCGGGTTGGTTGGGACCAGCGATCTCACCGGATGGAGTGAAGGCCTCAATGGCCATCCCCGGCAGCCGACACTGGATCTCTCCGCGATAGACAGGAAGCGATGTATTCATACCTGCGAATAACGAGCAAATGTCTGTACCACCTAAGCACGGAGTGAGATGCATTAGGCTTTGCTTCGGAGTAATCACCGTTGAATGACAGAACGGACGGACCTGTGATCGATCCCAACACCACATCTTTTTTGATATGTTCATACACAAAATCAAATAAAGGCGCTGCCAAGGGCGAACCAGTCGAATAGATGTGTCGGAGAGCTGTCAATCGGTGTTCATCTTTAGGTTTATAGACTTTCTACTAGAAAGGTTCGGGAATTTCATCTCTTTATATGCGGAGGGACGATACCACTTACGGATAGTTGGTCGATATACTTGGCACTGGTACCGAATATGGATATTCCGAGGTCATCGCTGAGATGCCATAGGAAGGCGGGGTCTCGTAAAGGGCTTCCATCGTAGAGCACCAACGTGCAACCTATAGACAGTCCGCTGACTAGGAAGTTCCACATCATCCAACCCCTGAACGTCGGACGGAAGCATATCGAAATTAACAGCCCCACTCTCATTTGCACTAGGATGGACCAAGGCTATGAAACTATGGACGCACGTTGTTGTGTAATAGAAGTACACATCGTCTGGGCTGAGGTCAGCGCAGAGGACGAGTTCCTTCTTAGACTGAAGCAGCATGCCGCCTGCACGGTGAACAATGGGTCTTCATTTTTTGACAGGAAATGATCAGCACAGCACAATATCGGAAAGTAGACTGATGGCTACTTACTTGGGTCGACCTAGATTCGATAAACCCTGTTCAGTCTACAACACCCTAGGTTTCTCCAGGAAGTAGGTGGATTGGGACAGTACCTGTCGTGCCCGAACTGAATAGAATCCACAATGGCCAATCAAATCCGAGACGAGCCCATTCTATCTCGCCATCGGGGGTTCGACCTAGCTTCTTTTCTTTACCGAGATTCACGAAATCACGGAATCCGACCCAGTTGGGGCTCCAGGTCGATCGGTCATCTAGGGTCGATTTCTGGATGATGATGATCGTTGGTTTCAGAGAACTGCGGTCTGATAATTCGGCAAGAAGTGTTTTCAACTTCGGCAAGTGTTGGTGGACCTTTGCGTTGTAACTAGCACCGGCCTACGTCAGTTACAGAGTTATTAATGCTTCATGACCTGGATTATGTCTTACACGACCGAGTCGACTGAAAATATGATTTTCGGCTGAACCTGTTCAAATCTAGAAATTGGCCATGAGAGCGCGTTCGGAGGTGAGTGAGAATGTTCCCGCTAAGACTTACCTCTCTAGAACACCTTCGGGGCCAAAGTCTGCGGCAGCGCTGACCCATATGCACCCTGACCAAGACGAGGCATCAGATGGTGCTAAGATGGCGCGACGATCCTGAGAACACACCAATTGCAGTAGCTGCTAAGCATGCCGCCACGTTTTCCTACAGTTTGGATGATACTTATTCAGTATACATATATTGAGTTCTAACACTATTCCGGTTCTCATGGGGGAAAGGAACTCTATGACAAGAACAGTAGAAGATAGTATGACAGATTGAACTGTCGACGACGCACGTGTGGTGCTTATCTTGTGTCGATGACAGTGATATGGGAACAGCATGGAAGTGAGATGTGTCGATGAGATGATGTCCCGATCCAGGAGGTACACAAGGTACAACTGGAAAATTGAATACCGATGCAGGAAATACTTACGGTGCAATTTGAAGAATAAGACGCAACACGGTCTCCCGGCTTCAATCCGAGAGACAGCAAAGCAGATACTAGGTTCGCAACCAGCTCATACAATTCTGCATATGTCATGCGCTGCAATGGTGGTTTGGGCTGTGAGGGTAAAGGCTCGGCTGTTCTCCAAACATTTCATACCGGGGACGGACATTGCATAAATAGCACTTACAAACTTCAATCAAAGCGGTCTTGGTTGCGGAACGACAGTGCAACATGTTTTCCGCCCAATTCAATCTTGCCTCCGCAAACCAGGGTGGATTGTCCGGCGGTAGAGCGGTGGTGTCGACGACATGGGAGCCTTTGAAGCCCAATACACCTGTATCATCCCAGACATCGCTCCAAAATTGGTCTGTTTGGGAGATAGACCAGTTATAGAAATCCAAGTAAGATGAGAATGCCGTGCCACGCGTCGTATTTACACGTTCGATGAAGCTATGGAGTCTGCTGCGGTCTGGAGAGGGTGGGACGTATAGAGGCTGCACTCGCTCTTGGCCTGTGTTTGAGCCAAGAGCGGTAGAGGGAATGGAAGACATGCCAAGGATGGTACGAGGATTCTATTTGACGATATGATGAAACGTAGTCAAGAAACGGTAAATGAGTGGATGGTTGTTTCCACTTTCAAGACGTCGAGTGTAGAAACTCGGTAGACGACCTGAGTGACCGCCAATGCTTGGCACACCCGTAAGCGAATTGGCCGGGAATTCCCAAATCAGAGTGCGGAGAGCGACAGTCGGGCGTCAAATACAGGGTTTACCGAAGTCTTGGTACTACTAGCGCCACGGGGGTAGAGGAGGATTTGGCAGCAATCCCAGAGCTTGATTCGGGCGTGAAATGGTCCACTGCTCACCAACATGCGTCGCCTACACGGCCTGCGAACATCGCGCGGGCCCGCCCTGGACAGTGAGCTTGTTATGGGATATCCGCATAGACCAGATCTAACTTAGACTAATGATCGGCGAGGGGGTGGAGAATAATACGAGTCTGACGCGAGCGGTAGGAGTCAGGACAAAAAAATCGGCTGATTGATCACCACTATCTTATCCTACATAAACGGGAGTCGAACAAGAAGACCATTTCGCCTGCTTCGACTCATTTCTCGCCAATCCATTCCAAATCCAGCTCACACGAACGTGCTTTCTCTTGGCCCTCTCCCCATAAAACTGCTATAACTGGCACCACTCGCCTGTATCCCTTTCTCCTGACACGTCCTCAGATCTATCTACACAGGCCACGCTCCCCGTCCGCCTGACAGCTCTTCTCTCATCACACCAGCAAGTTAGTAAACCTACTATCCCCGCACTGCTCTCAGAGCCTCATATAAACCCACCTGATCCACTCCTGCTGCTGTCTCCCCAGACTTGCTCAGTCTTCTACTATACTCGCCACTCGCCACTCGCAACCTGTCTTCAACTATATCTTCTGCCATGGACCGGTTCCTCGCACCTCACTCTCCTGAAGCTATGGCGCACCACCACCTCACGTATGTTTCTACGTTCCATCCTTATCTCTGACTTTATTGACATCATCTTCTGTAGTGAGAACTGGTTCAGCTGGGACACAGAACATCCATCCCTGAATGAAACCCTCATTGCTGGATGCGCCTCCTACCAGGCATTCAACCGCTATCTTTCAGGCAGTGACCTCTACCTCCTGCCTCGGTCAAGAAAAGAGCTCGAGAAAGTTCTGTACGTTATCTCGCCCCCACTGCCCCCACCAACGTTGGTCTTCTGACGCCTTTGTTATTCACTAGACGGAGATATGCCTATGATGCCATCCATAATACCATCGCGAAGGCGCGCTCAGCACTCGAACAAGGCGGGTACAGCCGAGTACGTACACCGACTTCTTATCACATTCTCCGTAGCTGACTGACGTCGTTGGGTAGATCTGTCACCTCGTGGAGGACTCCATCAGCAAGGTGTTGGATGAGAATGATAACGCCTCGCACTTGCTCGACCTCCACCGTTCACAATTGGAGTTGTCAAATGCCATGCCGTCCTCGCCTTCAAGACACATCACGATCAAGTAGAATAGGGCACCATGGACCCTATTCTCTGACTGTTAAATTATTCGTGATTCACCTAGCATATGTACTTCTAACCTTGCACTCAGTCCAATATCCCCTTCTCATGTCGCATTTTGTTCACTCGCTATTTTCATCCCTGAATGTAATTGTACACTACTCCACGATGTCCACACCGAATACATATTGTACCTATCTCGCCCTGACACTTTTTTCGCATCTGTAAAACAAGTTTGACTGATGGGCAAGCCGCGGGTGTGTACGGCAATGGCCGGCTCAGAAGAGTTTGTGAAGGCGTTCTCGGTTGGCGCTGCGTTGAATATTTGACGAACGTGCGAGGGGTCTACTTCGAACTGGCCGTCTGGCACTGGCATTCTACATTGCATCCGTATTCATGCTCGTCTGACCTGCTGCTGTTACCCTACCCTAGCCTCATTACAGGCTCTCCTTGTCTCTGGCCACGACATTCTCCGTCGTTCTCGCCAGTTTGCATTTCTCGTAACGATGTTGACGACCACCATTTTCTCTCTTCTATTTTTTTCTGGGTTTCAAGATGCAATTTTCGCCGCACCGACCTCGGAAGCGCAAGCTCAGGCTCCTTTTAGTACTGGCTCGGAATTAATCACCACGCGTATGTTACGACATGGGTTTTCACCGGAATGTATCGTTCAGGGAACGGGTTGCATGTTGTTGTTATTCTAGGTCCTAGACGGAAACTCCAAGGCCGTTTTCTGCACATTACGGATATGCATCCAGACCCATACTACCGTGTGGACATGTCTCCAAACTCTGCTTGCCATCGAAGGAAACCGAAGAAGGAGAAGCCTCGGGCTGGAGAATATGGCATCCCATATGGGTGCGTGTTGTTTGTGTCAATTGACGCATATAGCTAGCTAATTTAGGACTTGTCTCTTGTTCCCTATGTTTTCCGTGTCTCCTTGTTCTCATGACGTCGGTAGCGAATGCGACTCGCCGTTTACCCTCACGAACCATACACTCGACTTCATTGACAAGAAGTGGAGCTCAGAGATCGATTTCGTCGTTTGTAAGTCTCCACTATTCTCTTCTATTCCCTGCTCTTTCCCCCTCTTCTTCTCGCTATTTATGTTCGTGTTTCTTCAAACCTTGTTCTCGTTCGCATGGGCTCACACAGTTCTTGAGCTTGGCTGACTGAACTTAATTATACCTAGGGACAGGAGACAGTGCCAGGTTAGCAGCCAATACTCGCACCTATGTTTAAATCATCGCGTTCTAGCCTCTCTCTGACATGACTTCGTACAATGGATAGACATGACAACGATCGTAAGTTGCCTAGGACAACCAAGGAGATTTACGAGTTGAACAGAGCAATGGCGCGGAGAATGGAGGACATCTTCCTAAGCAAGGGGATTCCCGTCATTCCGACTATAGGTAAGCACATTTATTCTTGTGCTCAAGTCTGACTTGTGTAAACTCTAACTTCCGTATTTTCTACGGTTCCTTTCCCTCGTAGGCAATAATGACATTTGGCGTAAGACTCGCTTTCAGACTGGCTTATATCCACCGAGTTGACCATTTATACCTTTTACAGCGCATGTAAGAGTCAACATTTTTCTATGAAGATGGTTTCTGACATTTCCATGTCAGAACATTCTGCTGCCAGGTAAACGAGTGTTTTTCCGACCGCTTAGCTTTCCAACCCTACTTACATTGATTCAAACTGCGCAATAGGACCGAACGACATTACGTTTCAGTATTCCGCGTGAGTCGCGTCCCTTTCTTTCCCGCTTAAGTATCTCGAAAACGTGATCTCACACGATTGAACTGAATGGCAGAATCTGGAGATCCTTCATCCCATTCTCATCCTACCAGGTCTTCCAAAGAGGCGGTTACTTTTCCGTCGACGTAATCCCGGGTTCGGTGGCGGCTATTAGCTTGAATACACTGTATTTCTATACATCTAACAAAGGTTCTTACCTTCCTTTCCTGATTGGTCTCTCATTCTCTTACCCATTCTCATTCATCCTATCATATCTGGTCTTCTGCTACACCTTCTTTCTCACATTGTTGCTATGGCAACAACAACCCAGCTGTGGGAGGATGCGATGCTAAAGATCCTGAGGACCCCGGGAACCTGCAATACGACTGGCTAGAGGTGCAGCTACAAACCTTCCGAAGTAGAGGGATGCAGGTGAGTATCCGCGTGTTGGCCGATGCGATTTTTTTTGTCTATCTCTATTAGATCGCGAAGAGAGATGCTGATGTTTAAATTGACCCGGTCCGTTTTAATTCTCCAGGTCTGGATGATAGGTCATGTCCCACCTTCCGCCAGTAATTACTACCCGGACTGCGTACGCTATCTTAGTCTGTTGACCCTCTTGTTCCCAGTTTGACGAGACTCGACGTCTTCTAGCATGTTCGATACGTCGAACTGTCACTGCGATACCAAGATACGATCTTGGGTCATCTCTTTGGAGTAAGTCGTTCTCGCCAAGGTCTCCGTTGTCTATTTTACTGAACTTCGTATTGTCAGCACATGAATGTCGATCATGTAAGGGCCTCCGACGCCCACGATGTTAATTAACGGCTCTCACGTCCGTCTCTTAGTTCTTCTTTCTAGATGCTCAAGCTGTTTCTGAAGACGTTCAAGGCGAATCATCTGACGAGGCCGATGGCGACGAAGGGGACCTAAAGAAGAAACATAAGGATTTATACGGGACCTTGCTCAAAAGTTTCAATCATATGCACAAGGTTTCGAAGTTGGACCATGACAACTATGCTGTCGTCAATGTCGCGCCCTCAGTGGTCCCGAATCCGTACCTGCCTTCGTTCCGAATCTTCTCGTACAATATTTCTGGATCCCCCTACATCCCAGGTGATCTCGGAGTTACTTTGGATAGTATAGGTTCGAGAGGCTTAACGGCACACTCTGAAGATTCGGATGGTTCTCCTCCTGATTGTCTAGACGACACTGAAGGACGTCAAAACTTGACATTGGAGAAGACGTACAAGTGTCATTCGTCAAGACGTTGGAATTCTAGTCCGAACTCCCCCTCACGGAGGAACGGATTGTGGTCACCTCTCGGGTATGCCCAGGTAAGCTATACGGTTTAGGCGTTCTCAGGTCAACGACACACAAGACTATGCTGACACATTCTGTTTTCATTTAATTTTAGTACTACATACCGAACCTGAATGAAACGACGGGGAAACGGGCACCGAAGTTTAAGCTCGAGTACCTAACGTTCGAGCCCTCGTTGCTACATCCCCCCGAGGGATTAGAAGCGAGTCAGTTTCATTATCCTATACCGCTGAAGAATCTGCCACGCTCGTTGCGGAATAGCACGGTGACTAAATCGAAGTATGCGCCGTACAAAATGCAAGATCTGACTATCCCTTCGTGGCTGAAGTTGGCGCGACGATTGGGGAAGGCGAAACACCAGAAACTTCGGACACGGTTTCGGAGATATATGTACATGGGGCTTGATGAGGAGCGGTAGGGGATGGGATTGTTGTGTGTCCGTGTATGATACGTCGAGGATGGTGTTTGATACAGGTAGCAGAGAGGGCGATTGGACGATTAGAATTTATTTGATCAGAGGGAGAGATTGGACGGATCTGGGCTGGCGAGAAAGACCGGCCGGCGGATCAGCAGATGATGGAAGAGGGGGAAAGATTACCACGGTGAGGCGGATTTTCTTTGGCTAAATGGACGCCGGGCTAGAGGAAATGCTGGCGCAAGTTGTGTGGCGGGTGAATGAATGAGAGCAGGGGAGAATGAGACTTGCGGATTGGGTGTGGTCCGGGTTGTGTGAGAGCAGGAGGTACCGAAGGTGTACTAGAGGAGAGAGAGCCCTGCACCCTGGCCTCGTCAGCTGAATCATAATCTGCATCTACGCATCCCACCTTGGAGGAATCTCTCTCTATCGTCTATCGCGAACGTAAACAGCGTTGCCTTGACCACCGACGACATCTGGTGCATCGCAGGATTGAATCTCTCGTTCGGAACGCAGCTGCTGTTTGCGTCTGCCGTCTGTGCTTTAGTTTATATAGAGCGCAGTGCAGGGCTTGTTGAAGCGACCGGGGGTCCGCCAGGGGCATTACAGTACTAGCAGCCAGTGTTTACATTCTACATTTGTTCTCAGCGTTCGTAGCGTTCGCATCTTTGTTCGTTTGCATTCGGCTTTCTCTTCGTTTTCGACCCTCGCTTTCACTCGCTTTTGTTTTTGAGCTTCATCCGGGGTGCTGCCCTGAGTTGCCCACGCAGGGTCCCATCAGCATCTTCATCTTCAATTCTTGTCATCTGCATCACCCCTCTTGTTCTCTGACCGCTGTCTGCGCCTGTCCCTTGGGCCTGTACATTCCTCCTCTTTGCCTTTCCAACTTTCTCTTTTCCTCCTTCGCACTTGCTCTCTTTCGCTCTCTCTGCCGGCTGGTCCGTCTCCCTCACTGCTGCTGCACCACACCCTCCTTACCTCTCTCTGTCTATATCCCCCCCTCCCCCCGCTATCGTACATGGCCGCCGTCAATCTGCATATGCTGCCAGCAAACGGCCCCTTCGACTTCCTCCCAAACCACCACCCCCACTCGCGCTCAAACTCGGTCTCCTCCTCCTCCTCCCACTCGCCTCACTCCAGACCCCAGTCTTCCCAGGGTGCCCTCTTGCGAACCCCGGCTCTTATTCCTGCGTCCGCCGAGGACCTCTATCGTGCCTCCTTCCACACAACCGGCTTCCACCCAGACCACACCCGCATCCCGTCGGACACCTCCATCTACTCACTCGCATCCACAGAGCTCATCACCCCTGCCGACTCGCCCCCCAATCACAACATCACCAATCCCGCCCTGAAGAACCATTTGCGCCACAGTCACATCCGTGCACGGGTCGCTGCTTCCCCTTATCCTCGAGACGCCGACGTTCACTCGTCCTCCAGCGAGACCGAGGACTTGGCCATGTATCTCGGTCCCACCGCGACAGACTACAACAATGCCATGTTCGCCGACCCTCAGATGCTCGGTGGGATCTCACCCGAGACTATCAACCCCGTTGGTGTCTATCACAATAGGATGAGCATGAACCCGGACCACGCGCTTGAGAAGCTTGCTGCCAATGTTCGTGCAGCCACCACTACGAGTGCGTCAGATAGGGCGAAGCAGATATTTGTGCAGGCATGGTACGTTTCCATCACTCTAGCTCTACCGCCCCCTTCCCCCCATTGCTTGTTGTTCGCCTGTCTAATCGAAACGCTTCAATTCCAGGTTGACTGCCAACTACGCCCCTTACCCCGACGGGAACGTCCCACGACAAGGTCTTTACTTCTCTTATCGTCGAGTCTGCGACCAGTATGGTATTCCACACATCAACACCGCCACCCTTGGTAAAGCCATCAGATTGTGTTTCCCTACAATCAAGACGCGGCGCCTGGGTGTAAGAGGTAACAGTAAATATCACTGTACGTGTCGTTTCGTTTCGATCACGATCATGTCAAACTGACAGGTGTTCTTCCGACAGACTGCGGTATACGCCCTGCGACCTCCGCCGAAGCCGAATTCTTGCAGGATTATATCCGCAAATCGAACAATAATGCCGCTCAGCAGTCGGTCAATGCAGCAAGGATAGCTAGCGAGCAAGCCGAGGCTAACAGGGGTGAAGACCGCTCCGATGAAGATGATGAAGAGGACTCAGATGCTCAGAGCTCTGGTAATGCCTCGAAACGCAACTCCCTCAACCTTGGTAATCCAACTCAAAACGTGGTCGACTTCCCCGACGAAAAAACGCCTACTGCTGCTACCTTGCTCTCACAAGCTCAAGGGACCCAGCGACCGGCTTCAGCTTCATTCCCCCCTCAAGCACCTATCCGTCGGCACACACAACCGCCTGAGGGACCTTTATCTGTCTCAACTCACCCCTCTCCCTCCGCGGAGAACAAGGCTGCGTTGCCTTACATGTCAGGATCAGGTCCCCTCTCCGTTCGTCAGATGGTTCATTTCCCTTCCATCGAAGAGGCGCTTGGAAGCAACTCGACCTCCCCTCATGCCGTACTTGCTCGGGAAGTGTGGAGCTGGTTCCAGGACCATCTCGACTCCCTGCTTGATGTTATTCGAGCCTTCCGGTTTGATCAGTTTGAAGTGCACATTCGCTCGTTCTGGTCGACACTCTCGCCGCAACATCGTGAAGTCATTCATGCACCTATTGTTGCCGGTTTGATGGCCAAAGCCGATGCAATTGTCTACGACGTATGTATAAACCGCCGGGATCTCTTTGACAGGTGCTCCAATTCTGACTATTTCACATTTACAGGAAATTCTTGAGTTCCTCCGGTCACAGATGCTATCACCCATCCCTGCAGTTTCAATTGCCGGCCTTCGTAATCTTGCCGACAAGATGGAAAAGATCCTGCTCGTTTCTTTGGAGGGTTACGGTACCACTTTTGTGGAACCCAAAGTTGAACTTGGCGCTCGATTTGGACATCTCGTCTGTAAGTGCGCCAATCTGAAATCATGCTCATTCTTTCGAATGGGCAGTGTATGATTAACTCCGTACTAATCAAACTTTCTTTCGTAGTGCGATTCCTCGACATGTATCAGGTCACGCAAGCTTTGTCCACCGTCCTGACTAACCCCAAGCAGCTCGCTGAGATGC
This sequence comes from Cerrena zonata, assembly GCA_038087015.1. Lineage (NCBI taxonomy): Eukaryota > Fungi > Basidiomycota > Agaricomycetes > Polyporales > Cerrenaceae > Cerrena > Cerrena zonata. The sequence goes on from JASBNA010000001.1 coordinate 909,152, forward strand.
GCCGGTCATGGCAGAAGGTTGACTTCGAGTCGGTGCGGAATCAGTCTGCGCTTGTTTGCAACTGTCGGCACGAGGATCTGCTTCAATTGCTTGAGGTGGAATTCGTCGGTTTGCTTGATGCACTTGTCAAAAGCTCGGAGCCTGTGAGAGACGTGATGTCTTGGGCGGACAAGTGCTGTGATCGTTTGATGGCAAATCGTGGAAGTGAAGACCGTGCCACAATGAGCTCCAGGAGCGTCCTCATTCGGTGGGGCTATGTTACGAGCCAAGTGATGAGAGATTTGGTAAGCTTTCCTTGCACACCCTTCTCCCGCTCAGGTGTAACTAACCACATTGTTTTCTTTTTTCCTTCCGTTGCGTAGACCATTCGAAGTGATCCCACCTTCGGCGCATTCCAAATCCTCAAACTGTTCCTCGAGTACGTGTTTGACATTGTTCCATGATTGATCGGAATATTAGGAGCTGACTCCATTTCTATTACCTTTGTAGTGATTGGATTTCGCTCAATGTTCTCAGGAGTGTCGCTCTATCGACCAACTCGGTTGCCGCATCAGTGGAACCCATGATGCAGTCCCAGTACCTCACATTGTCACCTATGCCGGGCCAAGAATCGTTCCCGAACCCGCTGGACACTCGTCCCCACCATGGCATGGTCGCGAACACACCCGACAACATCAAGCATGCTCGCGGCGCTTCAACACGACCCCTTCCCTTCTGGGTCGCTCGAGTCGACGTCTTTCACACCTGACGCGTTCAGTTCGTTGTCGTACATGGATGCCAGCTCCCAAGATGGTTCGCTTCCCGTGAACAACTCTGAGCTTGGCTTCCCCGACTATGTCTCCGGGTCGTCAACCTTTGACATGAATTCGTTCAACACACATGAACTTGGGATCAGTGCTGAGGCCACGCCACCACCCTCCGGCAGCGAGCCTGATACCGATTCCGAGTCGAGTAATCTCAAGACGGAATCGTAATATGCTCATGGCATTATCATGCTCATCTGCTCACATGAATGGGGATCTTCGTAAGGTGGATATAGTTGATTTATGGACGATATACTTTAACCTCGCCAACGTGCTAATAATTCTTTTCGGGCCTTTCTTGCTTTTCCACCTCGTTTGCACTAATTATTATGAACCCTTCCTTTGTTTTCTATACTCTCTCGTTTCTCCCTCCTCTCTTCACTTTCACTGTTTCTGTTTACTAGCGAATTTACCGCCTTCCTCTACTGATTTTACTTACCTACCTATCTGTATCGCCTGCTCTCGAAGTTCCATATGTAAATACCCATGTATTCACAGATTCCATACCGGCTTTGGCTGGTTAATCCAACCTGGCCGTGACCAATTTCTCAATAAGTAGGATAGTGGAGTGCAGCAAAACACTGAGTTCATTTTAGGATTAAGAAATGGAAATACGGATATGGTAGAGATGTGATACGGGTAAGGCCGGTAAAGATCCTCCATGCATGCTACTAGTACTACTACGATCGAAACGGTGACAGTTACTATTGCAACTTCTATACCCCTTATTCCTCTTTCTTTTCTTCATCCTCGGCGACATCCTCTGACTTCTCTTCAACCTCTTCCGACGGAGGAACGTCAGCATCAGCAGGCGCCGATTCAGGTTCTGCTTCGCCGTTGGATGGAGTAAGCTCTCCGGACGGTGGTGGAACAGCGTCATGCTTGTCAGAGGAGGAACCAATGAGACGACGAATTTCAGCTTCAGCTTTCTCCTTGTTCTCAGCAGTCACACGAGCCTGGTTAGCCTCGAACCACGTCTTCTTCGTCTTCAGGTCCTCGGTTACTCGTGGGAGGTCGGCGGAGGACGTGGGCGGAGGTATTGACAGTGAGAGGAGAGCTGAGAGAGTTGATAATGGGATATTAAGCTGGCCTGATGATGGGTTCTCTGAGGAGTTCGAGTTGGAAGCAGAGACGGGCTTCGAACCACCCTTCTTGCCCTTCTTACCCTTACCGCCGACGAAGTAGGATACATCTTCTTCACCCTTCTTCTTACGCGCGACTAGACCCTCCTGAGCTTCGACCTTTCGAATTTCGAGTTTGGGAACGCCGGTGAGTTCAGCCTTATCTACCAAATTAGTTGATAGAGCGGCTGGTGTCGAAGTCTTGCCAGAGAAGTAATCAATGAGAGTTTGGCAGTCCTCAATCTGGGCCTGGAAAGCAGGAACAGGCAGCCTCGTCGCGAAGACGATCAGCAATTTCCGACTTCTTGGCCTCGGCTTCGGCAGCACGTTGGGCACGGTGTCTCTCCTCACGTTTCGCCCTGTCCTCGTTGACCTTCGCCCAATAACGGTCGTTAGCCTCACGGAAGCGTTGAGCAGATTCCCTCTTTTGACCATAGAAGGTATCAAGTTGACCTTGCAGGGAAGTGCGCTCGTCCAGAAGTTTGCTTCGGTTAGCGTATGCTTCGTCGCCTTCCTTCTTCAGTGCGTCGAGCTCAGTCTTAATAGCATCGTAACGCTCAGAAATGGCTTTCGCTTCTGGGTCGTCAAGCTGTTTACGGAGCTCGTCAGCAGCGGCACGGTCCTTCTCGATGTTTTCCTGTTCGGCTTGGAAGCCCTCGACTGTCCGACGGTTTCGTTTAAGTTGGGTAATTTCAGCCAGAGCGCGCTTCTCATCTGCAATCTTCAAGGTACCAGATTCAACTTGTTTGTCCAGTTGCCTGTACAGGATAATTAGAATGGAAGATACATATATTGAGGTTATAACTCACTTAATGCGGTCATCAACTTCGGCAACTGTCTTATATGGGATTTTGCCTCTTGCGGCATTAAGGTCTTTAATCTAAGACCAGATGTTCAGAAGGTGTCACTAGCATGGGATAGGAATAAAATATTACCTTCTTTTGAACACCGTCCTGGATGTATTTAAGTTGGTCAAAGACTTTACCACGAGCAAGCTTAGTCGACGACTGCTGGCCACGAATTGAATCCAATTCGGCACGAAGCTGATTACGCCTTTCATTCCCCGCACCACCTTTCGACGTCAACGAGATCTTCTCCTTGACTGCGGTCTAACATAAAACGGTGTCGTGTGGTGAGCCATGTGTCAATAGCCGAGCAAGCCTGAGTAACTCACTAGCTTGACTTGGACGCTATCAATCTCAGCCTGAATGCGTTGCTGCTCAGCATCGTAGATCTTTTTGTCAGGTCTGCCAGAGCCGTAAGAAGTGGGCTCGGAGGGGACTGGGGAAGGAGCGGCGGGAGTGGCAGACCCGTTGGTGGAGGGTGTGACAGCAGGCTTTTGCTTTTTACCGGGACCGCTGGTGGATGCAGTCTTTGCTTTTACACTGGCCATTTGTGAGCGGGATATGGGGCAACGTTCGAGACAAAACTAAGATGCGAAGTGGTGGTGGTAGGTGGACAAATTCGTGAGGGAGCCAATGCTGGAGACCGGAATGCCACCGACACTGTAACCGTCCGCCCGAATTCATAATTCCCGTGACGTGGCTCGCTGATCGTGATCGACAGAATATCTCGAATCATACCATACCCAAGCTGGATAACACAACATTGACCGTACAGAAAGAAAGCAAGTATTATACATAACATAATAGCGAAAGGAGGAAGAAAAACAACCGGTCAATGGGATCCCTCATATCAGGATTTTTTGGTCCAACTTCTCCACTTCCTTGTAACATTCATCATATAATTCCCGGTAATCCTCCACCTTGTCCTCCACACCCTCCTTCTTTTTTACTCTCCTCTTTTGGTCGGGACAGATCATCACACAGCTTGTTGGTCGCTTTGTTGAGCTCGCATGTCCGAGCTCTTCTTTTGATGTTACGAAAACATAGGGTACTCCGGCGTCTTCACTAAGCACTGGCAAATGAGAGATGATGTCTATCGGTGTGATATCCGCAGCGAGAACGAGAAGGCTGAAGGACCAAGGTTTAGTGTTTGTGGAAAGACTTAAGGACATAACAACATACCCCTTCTCTCCTTTTCGAATACCCTTGACAACTTCCTTCACACCACGCTTCACTTGACGATTCTTAGAGGCTGCAAGTAATAAATAGTTAGGTACAAGCGGGCTGAAAATAAGCAGAGAGGACGCACCTTTCTTAATGGTCTTGTGAAGCTTCTTCACTAATTTCTTTTGTGCGAGGGGATGGGCAATAGGCGATAGATCCTCTAATGGGATAACGATCTCCTCCCTAGCTTTCTTTTCAGGCTATAGTACAGTCAGCCATCTAGCGATACTGAAAATAAACGAATGCGCACGAACCTTGGTCACTTCAACATTTTCCATCTCGACATCTTCTGCGACCTCGGTGGGTTGGATTTCGGAGCGTCTCCTCTCCTTCTTTTCTGACTTGTCCTTGGCCATTGTTTGGGTGTTTTGATATGTGTGAAGTAAGGAGGAGTATGAAGTCGGTAATCTGTAGCTAAAGACGAATGCAATAAAGGCAACTCCAGAATAAACTTGCAGAAATTCCCGGATAGACGCTAGGGTCACATGATCGATCCTTTACGATTTCTCTAGATTTAAAGTTTTACTGTTGGAATCAAACTCAATAATGAGGAAGGAGAGGATGAATCATATTGCATAGGTGTCATAGGGTGCTACTAGTAATACAAATGAGCCGGTAGTAGTGGCATAGAATGCATGTACAGATGTCAGGAAATTCAGTAGTATAACATGAAAAGTATAAATGGAGTGCATAACATCATGATAAGGAACATTATGAACCAACCTCCCTCACGCTGGTAAGTCGGATACAGGTTCACAAACATAGGAAAATGAGTTTGGTTGGTAGCAGGAACCTTGTAAAAGTCCTCAAGCACAGGAGATGTGTCTATGCGTTTCTGGAACGGAAGGGAGAGTAAACGGTAAAACTGTTTGGGGTACCATAGTGGGACGAGGGTCCAACCGACTACAAAGTAAACCCAGCCTAGAACCATCCAGAAAATATAGATGGAGTTCGGTATGGGGTCTTTGCGCCACCATTTGTAGGATTCTTTGAGGTAAGGCCCAGTTTCATATTTCAATTGCCATCGGCGATACCTGAATTCGCTAATGACGTCTTTGCGAAATTGACGTATGATCTTCAGGGGCTCTGGAGGTTCTTCTGTTTAAAGGCGTGGGTATATGTCGAGAAAAGATGGAAGGAATTACGAACCGGCGACACGAAGACAGTCATCTGCATCTAGTAGCAAAGTGAGAGCAAGAACGGACATCTTATTGGGATCTTTGGTGGGCACAAGCCTCCCTCTAAGACAATCGATAGGCTAAGCAAAATATAGATTCATAAGCGAGTTTTTGACGAGCTTTCACGAAAGTCCTACTTACGATGCAGTTCACCATATTCCACGCCTTCATGACGCGCGAAAGATCGAAGGATCCATCAGGCTCGAGAGGGAAGATAGATTGTAGATGTGACTCCATGTTCAACGAGTTCACGGATGGATACCACATTACACGAATCGTTCTATTCTTCAAGTTAGTTTTCAGGCCGGAAGGAAACGAACGCGATACGCGGTACATACCCCGCCAAAGGTCGTTGGTATCGAATAACGGAATACCGGTGACCATCCCGGTCCCATATTCTGAACCAGTATGCAGGCTTTATCTTTCGAGCACGTCTTTGCTCGAGCTCTTCGGGAGGTGGATAGAATACGTGTTTATATAAGGGAAAGATATCAGGACTACCCCAGTATCTCGCTTTCACAGCGAGCTTCCGAACGCCTTTTCTGAGCTTGATTCGCCAGATAGGTTGAGGTTCGAAGAGGGCATCCATATCAATCTCCCTGAGGACTGGCATCGTTTAGAGAGCTATCAGAGAGGTGTATGGAGATGATCAGGCTAGGGTAGCAAGGGAGGCGTCTTTTCGCAGACTGAGGTATATCAGTGTAAGTAAACGCCGAGACGTTCCGAGGCGACATGACGAGATAAAACGAAGCGGTAACCAGCAAAGTACAAGACGGTTGTATAGAGCCAATGTATATTCTTGTTCTCGTCGCAAACGAGAGCAAACGACCTGAGTTATACGAGTAAAGACAACAACACCTTGGGCGCTTCCGAATACAACTCCTCCCCAATCAAGCAAGTTTGGTTTTATATATTCAACGGATATATGGACCTACATTTTCACACGACTTTTCTTGTCTTTAGCCCTTCACTTACTTCATGGTTCATCCTCTTGTTCGTTGGCAGGAGGGGGTTCGCCGAGTCCGCGGAGAACATTGAGCCAGACCCACGAGATTCCCCGACTTTCCATGTCGTACCAATGATTCACGGCGATTGTAATACCCGTTTGGCGGACGTAGTGCCACCACCCGGCTGGAAGATAGAGTGATTCTCCGGCGTTGACTGTAACATGGATGGGATGTGCTTGTTCTGGTAATGAAGTTGGGAGCACGGGATCTATGACCGAAGACCACCGTATGGGTGGTACGCTGGGTAGCGACGGCGTCAGAACCAGCGGGGAAGATTTTGACGCACGCTGATACTGTGCATGAGGATAGGTACGCTCTTTTTAGGAAGAGTTGTTAGTTTTGCTGATGAGAAAAATACATTTTGAGGTGACTTGCCGTTCATACACCACCCCTCCGTGGGAGGGAGGAGGGTGAATGTTTTCGATCCTCTTATGACCGAATAGATGTTCTCGTATGGATCTGACCAGGACGTTTGCACTGTCGTTCTGTGCTGAGTATGGTCACCGAGGACTTACCACTATGAATACTAGTGATGCTTCTACTATCACCAATCCAGAGGTTGACTGCATCCGGTGGCGAATCTGCGTAGAAAAATCGCCTTCGGTGAGAAACCGACTATGATGAAATGGTCAACTATACCTAGAGCTTCAGAGCACCACGGGATATTTTTAGGAACATCTTCAAGAAAACTTGAAAACTCTGATGTCTGCCCGGAGGCCGAGGTATGGAGGTTGCCATTTTGTGATTGCAAATAATGGACTTCCCCATCCGCGGAACCTAAATTGTCAAATAGTATTCACAACCCCACATGAACAACTTTCGGAAGTGCGGTCAGAACAGTCCATCGCACCTAACCTGGTGATAAATTCGACAGAAACTCCGCCATGGTCATCGTCTCGGTTAAAGGTTCAACGAAATACAATTTGTCACCGGGTCCGCGAGTAATCGCATCAGCACGGCTGCAACACCGACAAGTGAGCATGAGCATGAGGGGAATTGAGACTAGAGAGAAGTATTTGTCATGGACGTGGTATTGGAAACGTACCCGTTGGGAGTGACGGCAACTGATATTGGTTGGTCTCCAGACCGTTGAATGAGGTATTCATCAGTCCACTTTGACAACGCCTGTGGGGCAGTACACCCTGCATTGGTTGCTTGAGCGGGTGTGCTTCAATGGATTTGGAGAACAGGTCCAGACCTTTCATCAGAACCGGGCGGGCGATTCTGACCAACTTGGAAAACTCCAAGCTTGTGGGCAGTTCATCTAGGGTGTCATAGTGTGACCCGTTTAGATCTACGATGCCAAGGGTCAACATGAAGATCTGCATTAATATAGATTGTTGCTCACCAAAGTACTCCTGAGATATATGCATCAGAAATTTCTTGTTGCCATCCTCAGCCATAATTCACTTGAACTGGAGGTCTGTGGTGGTAGATGTTGAAATGAAAGTCTGATATCTTGCCATGCTTGGCGGACTGGCGCTCGATCGCGATCGAGACGCGTGACGTGAATGCATCTTGACGCGTCGGGCCTCACTGGTTTGCGTTTTCGCGTTCAGTTGTTGTTTGGCACACGCGTTTCTCCTTACTTGCTCTTCGGAATCTTGCACTTGATACCCACACTATAAAATCGGACAGTAACGAAAGGAAATAATACCTAGTATGTCTCAGACGAAGGCGAAGGGCGGTACCAAACGTACAAGGAAAACGAAGGTTATTCATGATATGCTGGTGAAGTTATGTTATCGTGTCAACATTGACTGACATCTTGGATGTAGGGACAACCAGATGGCTCACAGAGGACACTGAAAGATATGTTCGGAGCGAAACCGTCCGCTTCTACGGGAGACGAGCCTAGTATATCGTCGCTTGACCATGTTGACGTGGTTGAGAAACATTCGGAAGAATACAACAGTTCTAATGGTGGTGCAACACCCAAAGAAGAACTTATTACGATTGCCTCAGAAGACGAACTGGAGCTAGGTACGTATCCCTCACTACTTTTGTATCATTCATGTCTGAATTTCGGCATAAGTGATTCCGAAACCCAAGAAACCTTCTCAACCCCTCCGAGTGTTTCCCATATTCCAAAAGCTGCAACTTCCTCCTGAGGGTTCGGAACAAGAGGCTGAACCCTCTCGTAAAGCCCTTGAAGATGTTATCAACATTGACTCAGAATCCGACATTGATATCTCGTCGGCTGATTCCAAGCTGCCTTCGGGACGCCTTACGCCCAAGGTTTCAAATCCTCGTCCCCCATCTAACCCCGTTGGTTACACGCGTGAAGACCCTATAGTCATCGAACAATCACCGGAACGCGAAGTGCCAAAACAACCCGCGAAAGCTCTCTGGACGTTATTCCGTCGTCCCGACCTAGGTCCTTCTACTATACCTGGTTCCGTTTCTACTGCGAAACAACCTACGAGGAAGTTTGCTCAACCAGGATTAAACCTTCCTGATCCCGATGCAGATTCTCAACATGTACGAGGTCCACAAACCTCTTTTATCATTCCCACACTTCCCTTTACACACCGTGACAAAGGAAAGGGACGTGCCGTCAACCGCGACCTAGACTCTGACTCTGAACCAGGACCTCCGATCTTCCTTTCAACATATCGGAAACTCAAACACGAAGTACTTCAGCCTTCGCATCCAATCCACAACAAACATGACCAATCCCTAGCGCCCCATACCTCCATCCACACCTCCCCAGCTTCGAATTCCCAACCTGACACACCCCTATCCCCGGAAGGCATCCCTCGTGCGCATAATGGATATCCGGCCATTGCACGTTTTTCCAACGAGGCGTATCTGCAACAGCTACGGTCTGATGTGTCTTTTGAGAATTTGCAATGGACGGAGAAGTGGAGACCTAGGAGGGCGGATGAGGTTTTGGGAAATGAGGAGCGGGCGATGTATTTGAAGGATTGGCTTGTTGCGTTGAGGTTGCAGTATGATGGGCCGAAGGTGAACACAAAGTCGAAATCGAAGTCGAAGATTGATCTGGGAACTGTGGGTGGAGTCGGGACCGATGGAGGGGGCTCTGGAACTGCTTCAGGGTCAAGTAGTCAGACGAGGAAAAGGAAGCTTGCGAAAGTGAAGAAACCGACGGTGATTCGACAGGTGAAGAAGAGAAGGAAGATTGATTATGATGATTTGGATGGGTTTGTCGCTGCGGACGACGAGATCGAGGAAGTTGAAGATCCTATGTCAATCTCAGATGACGACTTGGTTGAATTCTTTCGGAATCAGGCTTCTTCATCTACACCAGCTTCTGCTGCGAGTTCACCGCCATCATCATACCCCTCTTCACCTCCTGCAGTGGATTTAGAAGACGACGAGGCAGTCACAATGCGATTATTCCAGTCCTCGAAACCGATGAAATTCGGTCAAAGTATTCATAATACTATCCTACTTGCGGGACCTCACGGATCTGGGAAGACTGCTGCTGTATACGCCTGTGCAGAAGAACTCGGCTGGGAGGTATTCGAAGTTTACCCTGGAATCGGACAGCGGTGTGGTCCTGAACTCCACAGATTAATTGGTGATGTTGGGAAACATCATATGGTGAACACTAAACGCAATGACCAGAACAATAATGCTGCGCCATCGCTATTCCAACCCCCTGCTAGGAAAACTGGTAGACTGATTGTCCAATCCGACGATGATGAAGACCATGACGTCGTCACTAGTCTTATCCTGATGCTGCTATTGCTACCACTGCTACCGAAGAGGAAATTCAAGTTGAACCAGAGATCAAGCAATCTTTAATTCTCATCGAGGAAGTTGATGTACTTTATCAAGGCGATACTGGATTCTGGCAGGCTATCATTGGTATCATCAAGGAATGTAGACGGCCAGTCGTCCTTACATGCAACGGTCTGTACAACCTAATATTTCCCAAAATATCCGCTAAACCTTTGCTGGTAGACACTTCCCTCGTCCCTTTTGATGACCTCCCGCTTCAGACGACACTGCTATTTGATCCGCCTCAGTCCTCTCTGTCAGGCTCATACCTTAAATCAGTATGCGACGCAGAGGGAATTGCAATATCTCACCGCGTCGCTCAGGAAGTTTATGAGAGTGCCCGAGCTTCATCGCTTCCCTCGGGTTCACGTCACATCCTACACGAGTCTACGGGGGATCTCCGTTCTTGTCTCAACCAGTTGCAATTTAATAACCCCGTGGATCAAGTCGTGCCTGCTAGGGAGGTTAACGGAAGTATTGAGCGGAAGTATATTTCCGGAGATAAACAGGTTCAGCGGCTGGGGACATTGCATGACATAGGTTCGTTCATGGAGTGCCAATTTAACGGCAGGCATCATAGCAAAAAAGATGTAAGTGAACGGTATATGTTTATTCCAGCGTACTGATATTTGTTTCAAAAGACGGTGCATTTCCACGAGCGAACTATGGCCGATGACATATTGGGCTATTCTGTCATCGGAACGGATGGGGAAGCGAACAAGTTTTCTGTGGTGTCTGCGTTCTACAATAGAGAAGAATGCATCGCAGAAGCCGTTGCAAGCATCACAGAAAGGTTGTGGTGTGCGTCAGAACTGGACGTCTGTGTCGACATGCACGGCATTCAAGAAGAGTATGTTATTCCGCAGAAGTCGGACTTCGCTGCGCAGATGATTCCCGTCTACGAATCATGCAGTATACCGCTGACGGCCGCAGGGCAGACGCCTCTGCACTTGGACTATATCCCGTGGATCCGATACATGGTGGGCGTTGACGATGCTGTACAGAAATTAGCCCCAGCATCAGAACAATCTGGGCGAAGAACGCGGAACAGTCGAAGGGCCGTAGAACAACGGTATCTGGGCCACCTGAAGGAGAGGGAGCTGGAGACTCTGAGCAGGACTGCATTTGCAACGGTGGATAGATAGGGGTGGAGGTGCCGCCTACGTCACGCAGACAGTTAGTAGCCGATGTAGTAGGTTACGAATGGATCGACGAGTATTTGAATTTGAGCAAGAGAGGGCGGTGAAGGAGGGGCAGGAACAAATATGACCTTTTGTGGGCAGGCGTGTGAGAGCGCGTCCACGTGGGGGGATCATGGCAGCCACGCCAACCACGTTGATATGGACGAGGACCGATGACCGCTTTGGAAAACGCTTCCATGTTATAGACAAGTGCTCGACGAGGGCAGCCCTTTGCACGACCTCGACCTTGTCCTCCTCACCCTCCCATGGCCACTGACCCCACACACCCGGCTATGCCCGCTGAACCGTCCGACCGGGCTGGTCCCGCCTCCGGTAATTCCCAAATGCAGACACCGTCGCCCAAGACTGGAGGATTGTCGGGCACGGGCTCTGGCTCTGTGCTTTCTGCTGCATCTGGCTCCGTTTCGCGACATTCCCCTGTTCCGCCTCTCCCCCCTCTCGAGTTTCTCCAAAATCACCGCCGCGGATCCATCACAGACCCGTCCCTCCACACCGCAAACAACATCAACCACCTCTCCCGCACAGAACTGGGCTCTTCGGGTTGGTACCATCTCGTGTCTCCAGACATACCTGCTTACGTTCAGTCTGCGACTAGCTCAGCCCCTCCCCATTTCTGGCTACCGCTTTGGCGAAGGCTCGCGCGGGTCCGACACCACTCTCCCACACTTTCGCCAACTCCTTAGATCTCCCTCCGCAGAGGCAGACAGTCCAGTCGACAGAAAACCATACCGCAGACCGCAAAGCAGCGGTGGGCCTGCAGGTACCGTAATTAACTTTTCTTTGCAAATTATATGCAGCTGAAAGGGTTCACTCACACAAAGAACCCGGCGGTGACCTAATCAGAACGCCGATGGATGTCGAGCCTCATTCACCCCCACATGAAAAACGCCTGAATACAGAGCACATCGATCTGAATGCCCGTCGTCCTTCCATAGCAGGTAATGCCATTCCGTTTCTCATGAAATTAGACCCTCACCTTGTCATTCTGCAGGAATAAAACGTAAATTATCATCTGATAGAGACATACCGATGGCAAGTAATGGCGATGTAGATCCCCATCTTATAGGTCCTGGTGTTGCCAATATAGAGCCCGATGGACGCCTTTCAAAACGTCGGGGATCCACCTTCGATAGTCGAATCGGTCAGTTAACCCTGGACGAGAGACGAGGTTCGGTAGATGCACGAGCAGGTCCTCAGCCATGGTGGCCAACAGAAAGACGAGATTCCACTACTTCCATGGTATCCGCAAACACGCCTCTGACGGGCTACAGCACACCCTCTTCGGGGTTGCCCGGTGACTCTCCACATGGCAGGCCACCAGCAAGCATCGCTACTTTCGCGTGGCCTGTCAATCCGCACTTGGACCAGCCTCAAGGCCTCCCAGCCATGCAGAATGAGGGTGGCCTTCCACCTCCGCCTCATTATGAGCCTGGTATGATACCTCCTGTTACATATTCCTCTGACCGTCGAATGTCTGCCCCCGTAATATCAACCGAAGGCATGTCTGCACCGTCCTCCGGCCCCGCTCGTCATCGCCAGCGCTCACGGCCTGCATCCCGTGCTCGTGCGAGAGATTCATCAGCGGCTAACGACGCTACTCACTCTCCTTCGACGAGTGCGGAGGATGGAGCTGGGGGCAACTCAAACAAAGCATCTTCACAGAAGGACTCGGGGCCTACGCCCTACTCTCGCTCCCCCGAACTGCGAGTATCACACAAGCTCGCGGAGAGGAAGAGACGTAAAGAAATGAAGGAGTTGTTTGATGAGCTTCGTGACCAGCTACCTGCTGACCGAGGGATGAAGGCAAGCAAATGGGAGATTCTCAGTAAAGGTAAAAGAAATACGATCAGCCTTGCCGTGAAATAAACGAGTTAATCTGTGCTTTTCATAGCCATCGATTTTATTGGGAATCTCAAACAGAATCATCAAGAAATGGCACGCGAAATCGAGATGCTTCGCCATGAGCTTGATGCTGCTCGCCAAGGCATCCCTCCATTTGGTCCTGGTGGGCCTCATCCAGTGGTTTATCCACATGGACCGCCAGTTGTAGGACCGTACCCGCCTCCACCAGGTCCTCAGCCTGGACCTCCAATGCCACATGCGCCACCACCGGTACCACAACATCCGTCGCAGCACCCTTCTCCCCAACATCCACCTCTGCATCCGTCTCAACACCCGCCACAACACCCGTCCCATCCACCACTATCCCGTCCAGGCTCATCCCAAGCATCGTACCCACCAAACGCTGGACCGCCTCCGCAGAATGGCACAATAAATCCAGAGACCGCCCATACATCATAGACTTGGCAGACAGGATCTCAACGTGTATCGATATCGTTTTTTCTTTTTCTTTTCTATATTGTTTTCATTGCTTTATCGAGGTATCTGAGGCGACTATTATTTCTTGTTGTATTTCCCTCTCTTGAACAGTGAAGATGAGTTTGACCTGTAATATCGGATATCCGTGACATGGACTATAACTATCCTTCATGCCGGGGGTGTGAGGGTCTCCTCCAGTAGTTGTTTCTGCTCCATCGATTGCTTGGCTGGTCAATTATTTACTTTGCTATTCGCCCCCACTCTGGACCCAATACCCAGTCTGAATTATTGAATTATTGATCGATATCGCTGTTTCAGTATTTCCTGGTTCGATACGATCTTGAATGCTCACTTGAATGTATCCCACACCTTGCTGTCCGAATAGTTGGCAGCGTTTTCCGAGTCTCAATGTTTGCCTGTATTTCAAGTTAGAGCTGTAGGCATGCAGCAGCACGGGTCCGAGCATAGCGTAAGACGCCGGGCCCCGAGATGTCTGACTGTCTCAGAGTTCTTCTTTGTACTCCCACCACCCTCTCGGTCGGTGCCACACAACAATACATCTACTGTTGTACTCGCTCTCAAAGAGCATTCTTGACGTCTGTCTTCTCATTTCACCACATTTCATCCCACTAGATCTACTCTAGGACTACTACTTACTGCCAATATCTGATTGAACTCGGACTTGCGCCTCATGCCACCTCTCGATATATCGCATCTCTTTCATCCCAAAAAGAAACCTAACGGCTCTGCTGGACAAAAACCACCTCCTGGGGCTAATGGCTCTGCACCTAAGAAACCACGCGCTCCTCGTCCCCGACCGAAACCTGCAGACGATGACGCTCCTGTGGCAGCACCGCTCGGGGGTGAATTCAAGGAGTACAAACTCATGTCCTCTGCTCTTCATGGATGGAAATACGATGTCATGAAGTTCGAATCACGCAAACCGGTCGATGTTACTGAATGGGCCATGCCCGTGAAGTTGAATAGGAAAGAGATGAGGAGAGAGGAGAGTAACGTCGTACAGGCACCCGTAGCTGCTGGGTACATGATGGGTCTTGATGGCAAACCTGTCATTGGCGTCGATGGAAAACCCGTTCAAGTCGATGCAGATGGTCGTCCGATTCGTGCTGGAGAGCCTAGTGGAAGTCAGAGTAACGATAAGGGGAAGGAGAAAGCTGCTGCAGCGGCGCGGAAGAGGAACCAGAAGAAGACGAGACAGGTTCACCTTATACCTGAGGAAGTTCGTCAGTTGAGGAGGGAAGAGAGGTATCCTTGGGTCATTGAAGATGGGACAAAGTCAGAGGTATGGGTGGGCAAGATGGAGGAAGTTGCAAAGTCGGAAACGCATGCTATGTTCATGCCTTCATCGGAGAATGTCTTCAAGTTCGTGCCCGCCCATCGGTGGTACAAATTCCAAAAGAAACCTCACTATCATGTTCCCTCGTTGGAGGAGGCAGAAACTCTGGTGTGTCTTTCCCTCACTGTGTGGCGTATCGTCACTTATCACTCATCATGTTCTATTCGTGATATACAGATGACACAAATTCAGAAAAATAAGGATCCCGAACGATGGCTTCTTCGAAAGCGGAATGGCCAAGCCCCCTCCGATGCGACTGCTGCTATGTTCAAATCGGAAAGAGAGGGAAGTGTGCTTCCCCCGTCAGGTTCCCTCGAGCATCGTTCTAGCCAAAGCTTGGGTCCCGGTGGTCGCAAGTTACGGACCGTCGATACCGGTGGGCTATTTGGTGATGATGAGGATGAGGACGGAGGTCGTCGGAAGGCGAAGAGGGAACTAGGGTGCTGAAGGTGATCTTGATGAACTCGACTTTGAAGAAGACTTTGCGGATGATGAGGAGAAAGTCGAGGGTGAGGCTGACGATGAAGAGGCCAAGGAGGCTGAGGTATGTGTCACCTGACAGTTCATGAAACATTGTATTTGATTGACTATGGATAATTCTATCTTACAGGAGCGTATCAAACGGGAGTACAAGACAGCGAACAAGACCAGGGAAGGATATATCGACGAGAGCGAGGAGGAAGAAGAAGAGCCGAAGCTGTCCATGGCGGGTAAGGATATGAGGAAGCTCATGAAGAAGTTGGAAAAGAATCTCGCCTACGATGAAAGTGATGACGACAGAAACCCCTATGCCAGCTCGGTAAGTTTTCACCGTTCGAAGCCTAAAATTTTGCTAACCGTACGAATGGAAGGATGATGAGTCGTCATCGGAGGATGAGCCTCCCCCGGTACCCCAAGGTCCTGCCATTATTCCCCCAGATCCCAAGACCACTTCTCGTTCAGGATCTCAGGCGCCTTCTCTTGCTAACGGTGGCAAGAATCTGAACGGCAGTCAAACACCACTTACGGTTAAGACAGACGCTACATCACGACCGACATCTCCAGTTGCATCGCCCTCTCATGGTGGTCACTCTGTGGTCGCCAAGCGTGCAACAAGTCCAAAGGCACCCAAGGGTAATATTACTGGCTCACGAGCGGGCAGCCCACTGGCCGGCAGTAGAGCAACTAGCCCTGTGGGTAGTCGGGCTTCAAGCCCCGTCGCGCAAAGTCCTATGGCAGCCAAACCCAACAACAAGCGTAAAGCCACTGATGATCCCACTTCACCTACTACAGGTGCACCCGCGAAGCCTAAGAAACGTAAACCCGCTCCTGCAGGAGAACTTGACGCACAGATGCTTATCGAATGGGTGAGGGTGACGCCTAACCCAACAACCCGAGATTGCATAGCGCACTTCCAGCCTTACCTAAGGGGAAGCGAGGACAAGAAGCGTTTTGCTATGTTGGTAAAGGAGAATGCTGTTCTGAAGGACAATATCTTGCATTTGCGGAGCGACCTCCGCAAGGACGGTGGTACGTCCACTCCGGCGGCAGCACCATCCCCTACAGCGGCATCCAGTGGATGAGGGAATACCCCATCGCCTCGAAGATCGTCTCTTTAATTCCTTTCACTATTACTCCGTCAATGACTTTTGGTTCTTCTGTACTCTATCCCCATGTTGTATCCTCGAGAATTGCATGCTGCATTTGCCACGACGGCTGAAAATGCCCTACAGCTTTCGCTTCTCTGTTAAGGCATCACTAATGAGCCGCGCGCAATAAGGATTGGTCAAGGCATGTTCTGTCATTCTGGCTGTGTATAGTGAGGGATTCTGACAATAATGCTCTCACCGGCAGTCAAAAGTGTTGCAAAGAGCGACCACTCGGTTTGTATCTGAAACTCATTGATGCCTAAGTTGGTAGGTTGCGACAAGAATCACCATGCTTATGGGAGGAGGCTGTTTGATCTCACTAACCAACCATCTTTTCGGTCGTAATACAAAATCTCATCCTGGTGAAGCGCTCATGTTTGATAGTCTGTCACAAGGTGCTTCGATCGACTGAAAGCGATCAAACTCCAGCATGGGTCCCGGCATTTAGCACAGATGTTCACCGCGTAGCAACCTTGGTCCCGTTATCGAGTGATTCGGGCCTCGGGATTCAGTAGGCTTTTTTCTCATAAAAAACCTGTCCCATGCACGTCACTCGTTGTTCATTTCCTCCTGTCTTCCTCCTCCTACTAGACATATCTCTCTTACACCCGTCGGTATTAGCCAAGAGCATCCACGGGTGTCTACATTGAGATATCTTATCAGCCATGTTTTCCGCTTTCACTTCAGCCATCATTCTTTCGACACTCTCTTTGCACTTAACCTCTTCAGTCGTTTCAGCAGCAATCGTTTCCCCTAATTTACACTCTCATAATGCGCGCCATGACTGCCAGCACTCAAAACGTCTTCCCTCAGCAGCTTGGTATCAGCCCGAGGACCATCCCGCTCATAGCCTTTTCAAACGCGGACCCGATGCGCCTGCAGTCTTCGCCGACGTTGGTTCACCAAGTATGTCATTACCGCCTTATCCGGATATTACCGTATTTGGAACTTATGCTTGTTTCAATTTAACTAGCTTGGTCCGCTCCCTATCCTCAGTCTACCCCAGATGTCAACCAACTTCCTCAGGAATGGGTCGATGCCTTGAACGATGCGGTGTCTGCAGGAAAGATTCCTAACATTGCTCCCACCAAGGACACCGGGGGAAACCCGGAGTATGCTCCTGGCCTCGACCCCATGAGCGACGAGATATGTTCCACGACATGGAAATGTCGTAAAAACCCGGAAAATATCTACGACGTTCCGGACGGTATCTTTGCCATTAGTTTTGATGATGGTCCCTTGCCCGTAAGTGGACCTGACTATGTTCGCAGTGATGAAGGCGTTGGGTATTAACTTGCTAATGTCGCAGCCGGCAAACAGGCTCTACGATCTCCTTGAAGCCAATCAGGAACATGCCACTCACTTCTTTATCGGTGTTAACATTCTTCAGAACCCTAAAGAGTTCTTGAGGGCCTTCAACGACTTGCAAGGTACGTTCCTTATTTTTCAGGTACCATGCCACTAATCTCAATGATTTATCGGATAATCTTTTCAAGACGACATCGCCGTTCATACATGGACTCACCCCCACATGACAACTATGTCCAACTTGCAAGTTATCGCCGAACTGGGTTGGACAATGGAGATCATCCACAACTCGACGGGCGGTCGTCTTCCCAAGTACTGGAGACCTCCCTTCGGTGATTCTGACAACCGTGTGAACGCCATTGCCAAAGAGATTTTCGGACTTAAGACCATCATCTGGAACCAAGAGTGAGTTTGTTTCTTTCCCATTGTATTAATAGTTTCCGGCGTTGCTGACCCTCGGTGTGATTTTTTAGTACCGAAGATTGGTCGCTCACCAGCGGCGGTACGACGCCTGAGAAGGTTAATGCCTCCATGACTGAATGGCTCTCCGGACCCAAATCCCCAGGCCTTATGATCCTCGAACACGAGCTCAGCGACGAGAGTGTACAAGCTTTCCTCGACGCCTGGCCTGTCATCAAAAGCAACGGCTGGAACACCATGAGTATGGCTCGAGTCGACGGCGGCTCAGCTTACCAAAACGCTGACAACAACAAGGGAGACGTCGACGTCCAGGATATTATCGATCCCAAGGTTGGCGCTGCAAAGCCCACTGACCCAGACGCAAATGCTCCCGGCTCTAGCTCTTCGTCCTCGTCCAGCGGCTCCAGTTCTAGTGTGGCTTCCGCCTCAGTGTCCACTTCATCCAAAGCAGCAGCCTCGAGTTCGAAATTGTCTTCCTCTTCGGCCAGTGCTACACCTACCAGCAGTCAATCCAACACGAACGCAGCGATGCGTGACTCCGTCATGTCTTCATGGTTTTTGTACACCATCATCGCATCGTCTGTGGCCTTCGGAGCACAAGCATTCTTCTGAGAATGTACACTAATACACCTATCCACTTATCACCCACCACCATACCACCCACAACTACTAGGGAAAATCTAATGATCTGTCATTCATTTCGTGTGCAAAACGGGACTTACATTTTGTACTATGGACACTCTCTCCTTCACCGATGTACATTGGTAGCATTTATTAACTTAAAGGAACGCGTTACGAGCTATCTCGTCGCTTTCCTGTATTATACTACCGTCCACTCACGCTCATCAGAGTCTACATAACGATTTAACGATAGTCATTGATACCCCAGAATACCCCCCTCATACCTCGTCGACTAGTAGGTATTGCGAAATTCATTACCTCTTCTCTGGTCCATCCATCGACTCATCTGATGCTTGTGCTCACTCACACTAAACTTTCTTTCGAGTCATGCTCAGCGTTCGCGGGGTGGACGTCCGACGGGCATCCGTAATATTCAAATTGTTCGACCCTTGTACGCATTCTCGCTCCTTACACTCACTCCCAACAAGCTCGAAAATGGTCGCAGCAGTCCCCCCAACTGGCGTACTCGTAGCTGCGGTATGTTTTATGAAGGAAAATGAAGATCTCGATCGAGATGCCATCATAGCGCATACTAGTAGACTTGCCAAAGTACGTCAAATTCAATTTCCAATTCGTCTGACCGCACCGATCTCGTTCCGTTGACTCGATCATCTTGGTGCTGTGTCTCTTTAGTCTGGAATCTCAGCCATCCTTGTCCAAGGCGATAATGGCGAAGCGGGTCTCTTGTCTGACGAAGAACGCATTGAAGTCATCCGTCTGACGAGGAAGACCTTGGACGAGCAAGGATTCTCTAACATCCCTGTGATCGCTGGTGCTAGTGCACCTTCAGTTCGAGGAACTATCAAACTTTGCACAGATGCTAGCGAAGCGGGAGCTGCTTTCGTCCTCGTGTTGGCACCTGTAGCTTGGCCACGAAAGCCAACCACGGAGGATGCTATTGAGTCATACAGTCAGGTATGTACCCCTCCTACACTTCTTCGTTATTATATTGATGGCCCATGTTGTATAGGTCGCCGATGCCTCACCCGCCCCTCTTATCATCTACAACTTCCCACCAGTAGTCGGCGGACTCAACCTAGACTCAGACGACATCACCCGTCTAGCCCAACACCCCAACATCGTCGGAGTCAAACTCGCCGACGGAGAAATGGGTAAACTCCACCGTCTCACCTCCATCTTCACCCCATCCCAATTCGGCATCTACACGTCCACCGTCGACTGTCTCACTCACGGACTCCTCAGTGGATGTTCAGGCGCAATGGCCGCGTTCCCTAACGTGACCCCCAAGTTGGTCGTTCGGTTGTATGAGTTGTTCAAAGCGGGTCAAGTGAAAGAAGCGATGGAGTTGCAGACCAAGTTGGCTTGGGCGGAATGGAATGCGGTCAAGATTGGGAAACTGTCGGTGTTGAAGGCGGTCCTTTCGTATGGCGGAACTACGGTGAGAAGGCCTTTGAAGAGTATCGATAGGAATGATTTGGCGAAGAGCGAGCATATGAAGGCTATAGCGGAGGTGATTGCGTTGGAACTCGAGTTGGCATGATCGAGAGCCTCGAGTAAAAAGTTTATTTCCAATTTGCGTCGTAAATGTAGAATCACTCTTGCGAGGAACCCGTGGCTGTCTTTGGAAGTATCAAGTTGACGGAGGTTTCGTATTCCAGGAACATGGTGACCATGGGATCGATGATGTCATGACCCTCAACTTTGCACTTCTAAGCGTACATTGAGTCCGAACCCTTTCGGCTCATCGTACCTTACACTGCAGAAAAACATATCACTGCGCTCCATATTATATGTTCTCAGGCAACCTCGATCTCCACTCCAATCTTCCTCCGTAGCCTTTGCACATGCAGCAGCAGCATCATTTCATTTACTTTGATCAGAAATACTATTCCAAATGTATCTTCGTGCAAACGAAGCTGCTTGTCCATCCGAAGTTCAGAAGCTTATCTTGCCAGCCTAAGTTCCGATTTCCTGGTCAACCATGCATGCAACACTTCAAAGTTCAAGGTTACTTCGCAAGACAGCAACAGGCGGCTTTATAGCTGGAAACACTGTCAGTTGATCTCAACCGACCAATCGTGCTGGTCTTCCCGGAAGAGGGTGGTAGCCGTCGATGTGGCGGTTTCGAGTATCAGGCAGCACGTCTCCCTCACATATTATGCAAGACTGCAACAGGCGGCTTTATAGCTGGAAACACTGTCTTTTGATCTCGACCAACCGATTGTACTGGTCTCCCCGGAAGAGGGTGGTAGCCGTCAATGAGGAAGCTCTGGGCATCACGCAGTACTCTCGTACAAAACAATTTGCACTTCCAAATGTGTCATTACAAGATGTTTTTGCAATACAAAACTACTCTACATCATGTTACTCCCTGAAAAGCAAAGCTTGGGGATGGATTGCGTATCAATCGTTCAGATGTACCTACAAATAGGGGTCTGGATTCTGCACAAGCGCCGGCGACAACGCTCTTGCGGCCAACTATGAAAGGGCCCCTATGAAACAAAGAAGATTGCAGGATCTATAATGGGATGATAACGACGTTTAGGCAATCTGCCCCCCTCGGCAGCCCAGACGCTTTACATGTCTAGAGTGGCACGTACTACATCACCTACATTCAAATGTTGTGAGATGCCCACAGCGGAGTCAATAACCACAATAAGGTGCATAGAACTGTGTATACATACCTTCGACAGCAGATTATACAAACAGTTCGACTCCCGCTACTGGCACTTCGCTTGGATCCCCCCGAAGACGTGGGGGGCTCACCGAGAGCTCATGCATCATGCTTCCGTGAAAATCTCAATGTCAAAACGCCTAGTAATCACTGCCAAGCCCCGACATGTCTGCTTATTGGAGGTCACCCACTGTCAATAGCACATCTCCACATCAGTGGTGTCAAGAGAGTGTGGAGTCAGCCGCTTCTGTTGAAGAGACAGGGAGTATTGGAAGATGAGATACATGTCCCGTTTGAATGCGACTCAGACCGCCGACTATGTGACCTGAGAGTGATCTATAAAGAGACAAGGGAATGCCTTCTAGCAATTGATCGGAATACCGAATACCGAGATCAACAAGAGGCAGCTGTGATACGTGCGTTAGCACATCGAGAAGGAATACCGGCCCTAGCAAAACTAATCGGCGACGTTTTCAATGCCTCGATCATTCTGAAGCGCTGATTATAAGGAGCCTGGAGCAGTACCTCGAGCTGAACGAATATTGGAACTCTTGACGGCAGGCTATTTGCGGTATGTTACAGGACGGTATACAGTCATAAACTGTACAACTTACGTACCATCACGCTAGTCTACGGACGATGCACCTTGCGTTTGACACTTACCTGGAGGTGGATTCCATGTTGAAACATGCTTTTCTCGTCTCAAAAGGTTTCTCCCACAGGGTTTTCCTAGAGTACGAGTTTTTAATGCGTTTCCTCAAAACACATGGGAGGGGTTGAGGAGCGGCTTGATCTATTAGTGATATTTTTCCCACTGGGTTTTGCTATGGATTGAGTTTCTCTGAGATCTCACCAGAGAAAGGATAGTGTCAACACGAGGGATGGGTAGAGTGGTACGGGGGACTGGGTGTGCCTATCTAAGTAGCTATCGTAGTCGTGTGTAATTGTAGACCTTAACGCGGGTATCTGCAGTTATATTGCGGCTGAAACAATACACTCACTCACTCACTCATTTCCCCCACCTCAAACCTTCTCACCCCACCCAGACCCCTTGGTCCGTCGCAACCCTCGATCAAACAGGGTGCCGTTAACTGCTATATGAGTAGCAATTTGACATTTAACCTTCTGGAAACCCGGGAGATTGCCTATTTGCTGTGTATATACAACTTGTCACTCGCATCACAGGGGCGTACATATGTGCACACAACCTCTTGTCAGGAACATCTCAGGGTCGACCTTGGCCAATACCTCCTCTTGGTGCTAAGCCATATAGGAGATACTTGGCTTCGAGTCCACAGGGCCCCTTCAATTAAGAAGTTTCACTTCTAGTCGTGTGTTGTCGTTTTAAACTTTCCTTCCATACCTTACCATAAGGAGGTGTTGATGATCGGGGTATTGAAGTTGAGAACGTACGTCATGACAGGTCTCGAACCCGAGACAAACTGACTGTAGGTGCTACCCCTTACATATTCGTCTCTCCTGCTGCACTGCAACAATAATGATAGGGGACCTCGATAAGGCTGTACTCTGAACTAGAAGTACTCGATCCTTACGGTCACCGGAACCTTCGGAGATTCGGACCCCAGAGTCAAAGTCTCCCGTGCTATTCGCTTGATGTTGATCATGATGACTGACGATATAGCAAATCGTTGACATAGCTGACAGACAGCCGCCTACATGAGTCTGTGGACGCTCTTGCAATTGGAATTTTAGATACGCTGAACAGGGTTCTCATTGTACTTGTGCGGTTAACTTTGTTGTTGGGCTGAAGATATGCCGTACTAGGAGTCCATTGGTCAGGCTGCCGTAGTCGGCAATAGAAGAAAAGAAAAGGAGACTTGTCAATCGAGAGAGGTCCAAGCGTTCAAGTTCCGGGTATGGACTTTGAAAAACCGGCCACGGAGTAATGCCGAGCGTTGAGCCATTGAGCCAAGTGGTCGAACAAAAAAAGGAGGAAGGGTACGCCACTAACAATAGGACGTCGGAGAGACGTAAATAAACGTGTATCACGATGTTCGCGTCGATACTGTTTCAAGCAAGGAAGTAACCTTCGCTAGGGCGGGATGATGGAGCAACTGTCTTTCACCTAGAGGTATGTGAAGGTGACAGCGACTTGAGATCGGTTAGCAGGAGGAGCGAAACAGAAATAGGACAACGTGTTTACGATAACAACTGGTCACTGGGCCAACTGGACGGACAGAAACAAGGAGTGAGTGTTATATGTTTAGATCAATTGCTTTGATTAAACAAGTGAAGAACCGGCTAAAAAAGCCCATAGGCCAGGAAGAGGCGTGTGGCAGTCTAGCAATGACTGGGTTGCTGTGCACTAGAGTAGATTGGTATCCTCCTGGATCCTCGTGAGCAGTTGAAGATTGACATCGATTACGGAGGATACGAGGAACGGTTGTGTTCTGTAGACGGCCTCATGCAGCCTCAGCCCGTTAGGGTATATACATTGCCCCTGGCGTTCCGATGAGTGTTCGGCACTCGGAGGGAAGAAAAGACAAAAAGAGGGCAGCTTCGTTGTGGGTGTCAAGTATCTGGAGTGCGGCTAGAAGACGGCAGCGATGGGGATACTTGAGATTGCAGCCTGAAGGCAGACGTTGGGGAATGTAAATGCTGAAATTGATGGTATTCGCGGCAACCAGGAGAAGAGCTTTCGGCATTGGTCGGCAGAAGGATGGTTTAACCAGATATAGGAGAAGCATAGCCGAAAGCGGCAGGTGAGGAGGATTGTGGTTGGTCCAACGTCTGGCTGCCTCTCCCTCTCCTTTTGCTTGCTCCCGGCCTGTCACCCCCGTACCCGATCGCCTCTCCGATCCTCAACAAACATTTCTTTTTAAATATCATGCCTCTCCTTCCTCGCTACCCTGTGGCCTCCTCCCTCCCCATACCTCCCATCCTCGCCCCGTCATGGCATCCCCTTTCGCTCGTCTGCTCGCCCTCGCCGTCCTCTTCACCTCCGTCTATTCCGCCACCATCGCCCACAAGCAGCACGACGACCATGACCATGCCCCGCTGAACAGACGTCTGCCGTCTACTTGGTACCAAGCAGACGATCACCCTGTCCACCAGCTTTTCAAGCGGGGTCCATCCACAGACGGCGCGGTATACGCCCAAGTGGGTTCTTCCAGTATGTTCTCCGTGTCTTCATTCCGTACGCATATATTCACAATATCCCACCTAACAGCATGGGCCGCCGCTTATCCTAGGTCCACGCCTGACCCAACCCAATTGCCACAAGCATGGGTGGACGCCCTGAATGATGCTGTCTCCTCTGGCAAAATCCCATCGTTTGGTCCGTCCAAAGCGACGGGAGGCAATCCCATGTATCCGGGCGCGGACCCCAGCAGCGACACTATCTGCTCGACGACTTACAAATGTCGTAAAAACCCAGACAACATTTACGACGCACCCGACGGCTTGCTGGGCGTCAGCTTTGACGACGGCCCCTTGCCGGTGCGTTTGATAGACATATCACGATGAAAACCTTGTAACTCACAAGCTTCCGCAGACCTCGGACAAACTTTATGACTTCCTCAAGGCAAACAACCAACCGGCGACACATTTCTTCATAGGCGTCAACATTCTAAACAACCCTAATGAATTCAACAGGGCGTTCAGCGAGTTGCAGAGTGAGTGACTATATGCGGTTCAAACTCCAGCTTTCGATACTCATTTCATGTGATAACAGATGATATTGCCGTACACACCTGGACACATCCCTACATGACCACCTTGGACAACCTAGGCGTCCTCGGACAACTCGGCTGGACAATGGAGATAATTCACAACTCGACGGGCGGTCGGCTTCCCAAATACTGGCGTCCACCATTCGGCGACTCCGACAACCGTGTCAACGCCATTGCCAGTGAGGTATTTGGGCTTACTACAGTCATCTGGAACCAAGAGTAAGTCCCGTCCCGCTCAATCTCCTATCGCATCAAATTTAGAGTCTAATTGTTATCTTTCCTTTTCCCCTTCAGCACCGAAGATTGGAGTTTGACCAGTGGTGGAACGACACCGCAAAAGGTCAATGCCTCGATGACTCAGTGGCTTACTGGTCCCAAGTCGCCCGGTCTTATCATCTTGGAACATGAACTTTCCGATCAGTCCGTTCAAGCTTTCATTGATGCTTACCCTGTGATGAAGCAGAACGGTTGGAACACTGTTAGTGTGGGTCAGATCGATGGGGAATCTGCCTATGTGAACTCTCCCAGCTCGACCGGGAATGTCACACCCATGGGTATTGTTCTCAGCTCACACAACGGAACCGACCCCGACGCGTCCTCCAGCCAAAGTCCTTCGGGATCGAGTTCGGCTGCTACACCTTCGTCTTCGGGATCTTCACGGTCTTCCACAACATCCTCCTCCAGCGTATCCCCCTCCAGCACAGGAGCTATCCAAAACAATGCAGCGTTATCTATGGCTCGTCCCGCAAGTTGGCAACTCGTGTCTCTACTCGCGAGTTGCCCCCTCATGATGTTGTCGACGCTCGTAATGATCTAATGTGTCCTTTCGCCCTCGCCTCTTTTACTCCTCGTAGATGTTAGATTCATGGATGATGTTACCGCTCCCCTTTACTCTCACGGACAACCTCGGACGCTTTGTTGATGTTAATACCTATTCGTTGCATACTACTTTGCAGTGTCACTACTACACTATACTACACACTACTATCCCTTTCCCTCCTATCCCACCGTCCTCATCCCCGGTCATCACGATCCTGTAATTGTTTTACAGTATGGTATGACTGGTGGGTTACTATCTCCTTCCCGATATTATCTACATACCACCCCACGGACAGTTTTCTTGCATGCATGTCTCTTCTCAGTTTGTTGACGACCTCTTTTTACGTTGATACTGTTCACGATCGAACTCTGTCGAACTTGTAATACTGTCTCCTATCTTTTCCTCTCACTACCTGCTTCGTCTGTGTAGTAGCTTGGGCTGTTGAATAAAACTTACATACGTCTCTTTCGGATATGAAAAGGGTATATTAACATGTGCCATACGCAAGAATGAAAGTTAGGACGAAACATGACATCGACATCTAGATGCAGAAGTTCCATCATTCCAGTCAACTCAAGTACGAGATTGGATCCGTGTATTTCTTTGTAGGTCCCATGCCCAGCGAAAGCAGCCCTGATGCTTGGAAAAGTTCGAAGCATACCGAGGGTTGGCATAACGTAACCCCCAAGCGCATCACAACGTGAAATCTCGGCACGAATATCGAATTCAACGAGGGCAGGTGACTCAAAAAAAAAAATTCAATTGAGTGAGGTGGAAAGGTAAGAGCAAGTACATACAACGATTGTATACGTGTCATGAAAATGAAATGAAGACGTTAAATAAGGCGAAGGTTTTGGATCATCGCATCGTGGAATATTCGTTAAGAGTTCATGAAAGGAAAGTACTGATGACAAGGAAGTCTGAGGCTGACGACTGGGTGATTCCACGAGAGAATGTCCGAGTCGATAGTTAGTCGATAATGAGTGTACCGTTGTACGAGTGTACCTGGAGCAAGGAGCTGGGTGAAGGAAGAAGGGAACTCGGAAGGGGAAGTGAGACGTAATGAGATGGAGTGGAGGGGGATATGGTCAGGGAATGGTCAGCCCTACGTTCAGCAGGTAATAAGAGAAAGTCCGCTGGAGAGGGAGTGGCAGAATATTATTCCTGAGGGAAAATGCAAATATTAAAGCACGGATCAGGAAATGAACCAAAAGAGAAGGGGGTTCCGCACGTAGGGGTAACGCATGAAAGCAATGGAAGATGAGTGGGAAACTGAGAAAGCAGACCAAATAACGAAGTCAATCTATCCAACGAAATCCGAACAAAGTGTACTCAAAAGGGAAAAGAAATGATCGAGAAGCATCAGTGTTCACAGTATACTGGGCCACTTCAACTTCAAACCTTCCAACCACCTCATATAGAGCAACTCCGCGATCGGTGACTTTCTCGCTTGTGCTTCCTCATTCGTTGACGCTGCAGGTGAGCCCGAAGACGAACTAGATGGTAATCCTGAGATTTCTTCCTCTTCGGTGACGACTAGCCCTCTAGCTGTCATTTCGCTCCGGCGGATGATCCGTTTGTGGGGGAAGAGACTTTTAGAGGTTTGGACATGTTGACGGATTTGAGGGTTACTGCAAGATGGCAAGAGATGTTAGATCTACATATGTGACAAAACGAGGGGAGATAGACGTACTCGTTGATACCAGCGAGGATATCAAGGATGATGTTGTATGCAAGTTCCGGATTGACATCTCGGAGTTCTGTGAACCCTCTCGACACCATACTCAGCGACTCGATCTCACGAGCGTCCATATCATCCCTCGTTGCCTATTGATCGAGTATCAGTTAGCGTTCATATTCAAAATAGACGAAGTGCAAAAATAGATCGAGAAAGTATGTCCTCGACGCGGGAGCGAAGTGGGAAATACCATGATAGGATACAAGGGAGAAGAAAATACGTCATGCGTAGCAAGGCGCAGCGAAAAGACAGGCACGACAATTTAGGGTTATACCCCAAAAGCATGAAGCGGAAAACATAACCGTAAAATCCACATGAGACACGTACCCTTTCGAATATAGGTAGCACCACGTCATCTATCATCGACTTTCCTGCTTTCGCCATCTCACTTGCACCTCTCTTATGTGCTTTTCCACTTCCACTCGATCCTCCAATCCCAGGCGACGTCGGGGAGCTAGGTGAGCTTTCACTCCCTTCTTTGCCTCTCAGACTTCCTACATATTCAGAGGATAGCTTTAACGACCTAATAGTGTCCACCTTCTTCACTGGTCGTATCGTATCGACCCCGGTACCCAAATCCGCCACTCCCAGTACTGTACCAGTGAGGACGTTATTTCGAGCGGCATAAGAGGACCGTCGCGACGACCGTACAGAGGCGGTATACGCAGGGGGTAATTCGGCTGTATCTGCTGAAGGACCCTGAGGAGGCGTAGAAGGTTCAATTGAACCATCAGTCTCGGCTGACGCAGTCTCGGCAAGTAGCTCAGGGATATCTCTCTCTTTCGCAGGCGAGCCCGAGAATGAGCGAATAACTACCGTTGAATGCCCAGCTTGAGCATTCATTGCGATTCCACTACTCGCTAAATCGCTCCCTTTGGTCGCAGCGCTCGTGTCCACTGATTCGGGTACATCGTAAAGCGACCGTTCTTCATTATAATCTTCCTCTGAGGTGAGTTCCGCTAGATCTTTCGCCATACTTCTGAATGAACCCATGGCAGAGGTTGTTCTAACGGTGTCGAAGTTCCAGTCGCTACGAAGAGTGCCATCCCAGGCCCCGCTGTTTCGTACAGTGGCCTGATACATTTGAGGTGCACGCCCTGGGGAGCGTGCTCGGTACTCTTGGTATCGCTCGGTGAGTTCGGTGAGGTAGGAAGTTTTACGTGCAGATTTGATGAACTTGTGTTGAAGGAGTTGCTTTGTTGTAGGTCGCTGCAATCCCAAGAATGCAATCAGAAACATGAATAGTAGGAGTGGTATGGACAGCAGCATACCTGCTGAGGATCTTTCGTCAAGCACAGCGACACGAACTCCTTGAAAGCAGAGGTAAACGCTCCCTCCAACACAGGGGGTTTCGCCTTGGGGATCAAGAACAGCACTCTCATGGGATGATACTCAGCTAACGGCGGTTCACCCTTCGCCATCTCGATCGCTGTAATGCCCAAACTCCAAATATCCGCCTTCGCATCATAGCCAGCCTGTCTAATGACCTCTGGTGCCATCCAGAACGGCGTTCCGACAAATGTATGCCTCAACGTGCTCGTTAACTGAGCCGCCACACCGAAATCTGCCAGCTTGACTTTGCCTGAAGCGGATAAGAGGATGTTCGCCGCTTTGATATCACGGTGAATTGTCCCTTCGCTGTGGAGGTAGTCCAAACCCAATAGGAGTTCGCGACAGATAACAGCTATGTGGGCCTCGGAGAAAACTCCGGGCTTGAGGAGATCAAGGCACGAGCCACCTGCGAGGTACTCCATGACGATCCAGAGTTTGTAGGAGACGACGAAGGAGCCGTAGTACCTGGTAACGTATTCCGAGTCGCACTGGGCGAGGTTGGCGATTTCCTGTTGTATCTCTGAGATGTCATCGTCCGAGTCTTCGAGATCTGTGAAGGGAAAGAAGATAGTGGAGTGGCAGTGTCCGAGTCAGTAAGGTACCATGAAGGTGGAGCAACAAGTGAAGAGGAAGCGAAAGACAATCTGGAATACGATGAGAAAGGTACACACGGACGTACCGATTTGTTTGATGGCCACTATTTGCTTGCTCTCATTATGCATTGCTTTATATACAGTTCCAAAACTTCCTGTTCCGAGTTTCTCCAAGAGGGTGTACTGGCTAGCAGGGTTACTGCTGGGTATCGGGTATGGCTCATTTGTACGAGGTTTAGGTTCAGCTTGCTGTGGAATAGGGGAAAGAGAAGGGGATCGTGTCAGTGCTCTGTGCTGCATGTCGTGAACATTCTCAGATCGACTGGGTCTCTTTAAGAGTTTTGAGCCAGCCATAATGTCTGATTGTCTAAGGCGTTATCGTGCGGAAAGGGACCGAGGACGGTGAAGAGAGAGAGAAGGGATGACGATCGAGAGAGACAGGAACCTAGGAACGCTTAGACAGACTGTCTCACCTCGGTCGTCCCGTCGCGAACGGCCGTAGAGACAGAGGCAGCTGAATGGGAGCCAGGCCGTCTGCACGAGCTGGCTAGACTAGCAGCACACGTGGGAGGGAGAGCCCCACTACTAAACCCAGGATGCATATGAGAGCAATCCATGCGTCAGTGCGGATATGATGAACGTTTGGGAGGCCCCAATAGCCATTTTCCGCACGATAACCTCCGTCTCTGCTTCTATTCTGCTAGGATGCGATACAGATCAAACACGAGAAGATCAACTGACCATGGTAAATTCCCGGGTGGTCGTCAGGGTTTGATTCGTGATCGTTAAGCTTTTTTCTTTCGTTACGGGTGTTCGTTAAGTTATTTCTCTAGGGAAAAAAGGTCGTGGTTTGAGTGGGTATCAGAGACAGAGACGTGAATGCGAAGCAGAGCAGTAAGACAGAGTTTTGTTTGAGAAAACGAAGAGAAAGAGAGAGGCTCGTGAGTCGAAGATGATCGCGAGGATGTCCGTGCCGGGTGTTGGATGCCGGCGACGGGGAATATATAAGCTCGGGCTACTGTATTACGGTGAGAGCGAAAGAGAGAGGCTGGAGGAAAGGCGAGATGGTGGCGACTGGTGGTATAAGAGTGTTCGTGTGGAGGAAAAGATCAATTTGCCGCTATATCGAATGACGTCGAATTAGACCTTTGGCGATTGTCGAGCTTTCCAGCCTTTACGATGATTGAGCTCCTCGAAAAGACGATGGCCCGGGCTCTCTCACGAAGACAAAACAAGTGAAGACCAATTCCAGTCCTCTGAAGCGGTACCATCTCGAAGCCATCCTTTCTGGGAAGCCGCATACCTTCTCAAAACTCCGAATTCAAATTCCCAAATTCTTAATACAGAGGATAAAATGCAACATTTCACATTACACCCGCATGGGAAGTAAAAACCCACGCACAACAACTCCACTAAGCAGACCAATGCACTGAATCATATGCTTACTCGGTTAGGTCAACAGGCCTCAAAATCTGAACGATGCAATGCTGTCCTTTTCTGCGAATGCGGCATAACATATGGACATGTCGGCTTGGTGTGGATGTATAGCATACAAAATGAAAGACAATGATGAGACAACGTAGCCATCTCCGTCACTAGAAGGTAAGGAAAAGCATAACTCGCTTATGCCTTAACCGCGTACTTTCGCAGAGGGAAATGGATGTCCTTCTTGCGCTGCTTGAGCGTCTTGAGGGACGACTCGTGCTAATAAATTGATTTGTAAGTTATTTGGCTGGACCTGCAAACTACAAGGAAGAGAGCGCACCTTGGTGAGGCGTCGGCGGATGGCACGGGTCTTCTTTACTCGGAGGTCGAGAGGGGTGTACTTCTTGCCCTTGTAGAGCTCGCGGAGGTTTTGTCTCTGCTTCTGGTTCATGACGGTAAGAACCCGAGCAATGGACTTGCGGACAGTGTTACTATATGCAATAGATTAGAACATTTTGCAAGACATCGTAATGACTTAATACGCACATTTTGGTGAGTTTGGATGCCGATCCGCCAGCAATCTTTTGCACCCTCAATGACTGAAGCTCAGTCTTGAGCTCGACCAATTGTTTCGACAAGTCATTCTTAGACCTAATGAATTCAAACATGTGAGCTACGATCAATTTACAGTCTTACATGGACACGTACTTGGATTGGAGCTCGTACGCCTTAACCTTTCCGGGCATTTTGATAGTGTCTATAGATCGAGGTTAGCTTAGCAGTTCAAAAGTGTAACAAAGGTCCCAGAGCTGCCAGAAACATTCGGAAAACGCAGAGGGTTGAGGCGGTAGCATTATCCGAGTCTCCTGGCGGCCCTCGAGGACGTCAACGAATAACATGGGGTCATAATCACCTTGAGGAGTGTCGTAGTCTTGATGCTCACCGGGCTCGGAGTGGGGAAAGATACCGTGGGTAAGTTTGGCGAGTACTATGTAGTTCTTCAGCCACCGGTGCTTGCCGAATG
This sequence comes from Cerrena zonata, assembly GCA_038087015.1. Classification (NCBI taxonomy): domain Eukaryota; kingdom Fungi; phylum Basidiomycota; class Agaricomycetes; order Polyporales; family Cerrenaceae; genus Cerrena; species Cerrena zonata. The sequence continues at coordinate 941,251 of JASBNA010000001.1, forward strand.
CAGTCGTCCCAAAATGGCAGGTCTAGATCGCGCCTGCCTTCGACTGTTACGGAAGCACACGTTCATTTCCTCTCTCCTTGCTCTTCGTTCTCACCTCTGGTTCTCTGTGTTCTCTGGCATGGTCTCTGCTGGTTCTCTGTATGAATGCTCTCAAAAAACACTCCTGGAACGATGGAAATATTATCTGGTTGCTTGATCTGATCTATTTTACCCTGGCCCCAAGCTTCTCTATTACCATGAGGTGTCCGTAAGGCTCGCGATGATCTATCTAGGACTCCGGTCTACAACGAGGTCCTTAACTTGCACCCTCATATTCTCTACGTAAGTTATACCGTCCTGCGCACATACCCTTAGATCGTGCAACTCATGTCATATGTGGAACAGCTCGTTCATCTGCGGAGAAGGCCACTCCTCGAAAGTCCCAGAATTCAACTTCCGATCGAGATCAGGAACGAAACTAAGAATCGATGATACCGTCTTCCTCCTCTTCGACCTTCTCCTCGACTTTCCATACTCCTTACACCTTCCCACCTCCTGCAGAGACCGACCCCGCCAAACTGTTCCCTCACATCGATGAGGAAACTATGAGCGCCATCCTCCGACACGACCTCCCAGCTGCTGAATTATACAAACTAGATACCCGTCGCATCTCTGAATCTTCCTGGCACATCGTCAATTTTCCTGACAACCCCGTTTCCTTCCGATCGGTCCCTTCTGCTCACGAAATTTATCACAACTTGGATGCCTTGATGGTCCCTCTCAACACTTATTTCTCGATTTTATCTATGCATGCTTTGGGGGATGGTCAACCGATCACGGTACCCCACTACTTCTTCAAGTATAGTAGCCACTTGGTCAAGATCGCAGAACAGTACGAGTGGAGTGCCGTGCTGGTGTATCATTTTGCTTTCTTTGCAAGGAGGTGCACGGAGATGTTACACGGGGATTACTCGGGTTGGGCAAAGATCGATGTGGACTTGATGGAAGAGATACTAATTCAACACCGCAAGGTATGTAACTATATTGGTGTTCATCCCGTGAATGTCGAATAACATCTTGCCACACTTAGGCTAAACCGACTCAGGCCAAACCTAATCAGATGAAACCCAGGAAGAAATAACGACCAATCACGATACGTCATGCCCCTCATGATTTTGTTTCGGTTCCCCGGCTACTTGGTTCTTTGGGACAATCCACTGGAAATTTGTAGGATAACGGTTATGGTATTGTATTGTCCGAACGATACACTCATGCATTTGTAATATGGCATATATCGCACACTCTGGCTCACTCCTCATCATGTAGATACCTACTCGCAACCAATCTCACCGTGTATCGTTTGTATCGCCCGTAGCTTGATTCGGCAATGGAGTTGTATCCTTTGTTCCTTCCTTCCTTTCCTCCTGGATATGTGACATGCGACATGGTCAATGTTTGTTACTGTGAACTAGGTGAAGTAAAGGGTACACACCGTCACCTCCGTCTTCCTTTCTGAATCCATCAATACCTTATGGAATCCTTGCGCATATCGCCGGATCCTCTCATACCCCCTTCCATCCTCCTTCTTACCAATCGGCAAACCCAATTCGATCTCGACCTCTTGCATGAACGCCGCGATAGTGGCAAGTACTTCACTCATCTCTTGCGCCGACCACTGTTGCTCTCTATAGATATTGTAATATCACTTATTACACTGACAGGACCCCCGAATATCAATAGTAAGTACAAACCTGAATTTCCGCTTATCCTGCAACAATGCTTGAATAAACTCCTTCATCCTCTCATCGCGCGCAACTATTTGTTCCTCGGCAGTAATTTTCATTTTGTCCAGCTCCTTCTTTGCATCGTCTAGCTCCTTCCTCGTATCCTTCAGCTCCTTCCGGGTCTCCTGCAACTCCTTCCGTGTATCCTTCAGCTCCTTTTGTGTAGCCTGCAATTCCTTCCGTGTATTCTCCAACTCTTTCCGCGTAGTCTCCAAGTCCTTCCTTGAATCCTTCCTTACATCGTCCAAGTCCTTCCTTGCATCTTTCAGCTCCTTCCTTGTACCCTCCAACTCCTGCCTCATGTCCTTCAGCTCCTTCCTCGTGTCCTCCAGCAATCCCAACACCTTGGCGTTTTCCTCCCTCGCATAGCTTGCTTCTGCAAGTACCGCTTTGATATTTCTTTGCAGCGCTCTATTTGTAGTGTTTAACTCTTCGAATTTTTGAGGTAACAACGATGTTTGTCTATGTTTTCGAAGAGCGAGTGTAGCTATAACGAGGGCAGCGAGAGCTCCAGAGATGGCGGCATATTGAATGAAGTTGGATGGTTCACGCTTTGGAGGTTCAACGGGTTCGGGTTCGGGCTCAGGTTTCAGGTCGGGTTTGGCAGGTCGAGAGCCAAATATATTTAGCATGGTGACAATGGAATCTCCCGACATGGTGGTATGTCGGTCAAGAGGTGGTGTATGGGTAGTGTGGAAGGAGGACGACGCATGTTGGAACTTGAGCCTAGAGTTCGAGGGTGGGAGGAAGACACGAGCTGGAAGCTTATGGAATGGCTTCTGCCTCTGCGGCAGGGTGCCTACGTATGTGTTATCATCATTTCGATAAAGACACTTACCACAAACGTCCAGTGCCAACAACAACACAAACTCATACAGTAACCACTGCTACTAAAGGATGGGAATAAATCATATACCAGGGACTTCGAGACGATACATTCATGCATTTGTAATATGGCATATATCGCAACCCTCATCATGTAGAAGCCTACTCACAACCAATCTCACCTTCTATCATTTGTGTTGCCCGTGGCTTTGTTTGGCAATGGAATTGTATCTTCTTTCTTTTCTACCTGGATATGTGATGTGCGGCATGGTCAATATCCGTCCCCATAAATTAAGTTAAGTGAAGGCTACACACCGTCTCCGATGTATTTTTCTCTGAGCTCCTAAATACCTGATGGAACCCTTGTGCATAACGTCGTATTCTTTCATACCCCCTTCCGTCCTCTTTCTTCCCGATCGGTAATCCTAGTTGGATCTCGATCTCTTGCATGAATGCCGCGATGGTAGCGAGTACTTCACTCATTTCTTGCGGAGCCCCTAGTTGCTCTCTATAGGTATCAGAGTATCATTCTTAGTGATCACACGACACGAAGTAAGTACAAACCTGAATTTCTGCTTCTCTTGCAATAAAGCTCGAATATCCGCTTTCACCATCGCCTCGCTCGCAACCGTTCGAGCATTCTGCTTCTCGGCAGCAACTTTCATCTCATTCAACTCCTTCCTTGCATTCACCAACAATTCCAACACTTTGGTATGTTCCTCTTTCCTAGTATTCGCTTCTAAAAGTACCGCTTTGAGTTCTCGTTGTAGCCCGTTGTTGGTAGCATGTATATTCCCAAGTTTGCGATGTAAGGACGATAATCGAATAGCAATATAGGGAAGTGTAGTAAGGGAGATGAGCACTCCAGAGATGATAGTATACCGAACATAACTGGGCAGTTCACCATGATGTTTTGGAGGTTCGGGCACTGGTACAGCAGTTCGATTTGAACCGTCGAATAGATTCAGCATGTTAGTAATGGAGTCTCCCGCCATGATATTAGGATGTGATGTGTGGATAGTATGCAAATAGGACAAAGCATGTTGGAACTTCAACTTAGGGTTTGAGGGTGGGAGGATGGCACGAGCTCGATGCTTATGGAATAGCTTCAATATCGTTATTTGAGGATAGGTGATTACCAAAAACGCCCAGGAGGCAAACTAGGGAGGTAATCAAAATTGAGATTCAAAGTACTATTTAGCAAGTGTGATTCAGAGGAGAGCGGATAACTGGTACGGTAGATGTAAAGAGATGAAGACGTGTAACAGACAGACAAACAAACAGGAAAGAAGTACTAGATACACGAGGTCCGTAATTTGAAGTGCCAACACAAAATACAGTACACTACTAGAAAAGGATGAGAATAAATCATGTGCCAGGAATCCGAGTCGTGCAAAAATAAATTGGATATTGGAGAGATAGAGATGAGAGGGAGCCATAAACAAGTCGTCGAGAGCAAAACAAGCAAAGCAGTTCCAGATATGTTACAATTGAAATATGTGAGAAGAGGATCCAGACGATGAGAACAGAAACGGGGCATTCGAATCGTTGTGAAGGGCCAGTTGTCTAGGGGCTATCGTAGCCCAAATAGTTTACGCCAGAAACCACGCTTCTTCTTTGGGGGTTCGGGTTGGAGTCTATAAACGGTCGTTAGCGTGCTCTCTCACAGATGTATGCAGGGAAGAGAAATAATGAGACAACGTACTCGTCTACAAGAACGCGGTATTTGGGATCCAATTGGTCGATGACCAACTGAATATCTTGCTTCCTCGCACTCCGGATATGCTCAGGAATCGGGACTTTTCTGCGCCAAATTGCCATACTATTCCCACTATGAGAAAGCAGAAAGACAAATACGACAACATGAAGCATAGGGTTGTACGCAATGACGGATTCCTGTGAGATGCGGTCTAATGTGAGTTGCAATCTATCGATAGTGACCCAATCAAAAGCCGGTTGACCACCTCCGACGCGGAGGTCTGCATTGGTGAAGAGGGCACCTCGCTGGCCTTCTTGCATGAACTTGTGCAACTAAAAATTACAGATGTGTTAGAACAAAGATGTGACGTCGCAGAATTCGGGACATACACCGAACACAGCCAACTCAGTCGACATAGCCCCAATCCACTGTAACAACGCAGAAACGCGTTCGTCTTTATCCGGGTTGAACACCCAATGAATTCGTTCCTTGGGAGGTCGACGTCGGCTATACAAAGCTTTAGCAGCAGGCTGAATACTCGCTCCGTTTGCATCAATGATACGTCTGTCATGTGCTGGTGGTATTACGGTGGGGAGTGTGGGGGCAGCTGGGGTAGGTGGTAGACTCGCTGCAGCTTCTGCAGCAGCCGCTGCCGCCGCCATGGCGTCGTGCCTCCCGTAGGCGAGGTTCATGGTTTTGGAGAGTTTGGGGTCGTAAGGGAGAGCTTGACCTGGCATGGCGGGTGTATGGCCATGGAGAGATCCATGGTAGGCTTGAGGTGTTGCCTACGACAAAGAAACGAAGAAATGTCATTATGTTGGAATCGACGGGATGGAAAAAACGAATACCTTAGGTGTTTGTTTGCCTTTACCTTTATCTTTGTGGTGTGCAGATGTTCCCCATGCGTCGTAGTCATCATGATGTTTCTTGTGTTTCGTATCCTCCCAGCCATCATCGTAATAGTCGTCGTCCTCGTATTCCCCATCTTGCCAGCCGTCATCCTCGTCCTCGTAGCCTTCCTCCTCTTCCTGAATATCGTCCCATCCACCACCACCGCCCCCTTTAGATGGCGCTGCCCCCCAACCTCCAGCATCATTTCCGTTAGTTGTCCCAGCCATCTTTGCCTCCTCCCCTCCCCCTCCCCCACCATTTCTACCACCTCCAGAATACTCGTTACCCCACGCATCACCTCCACCTCCGCCTCCGCTATCCCAAGTTTCCCAGCTACCCGCAGGCTGCATTGTTTGCGCTCTATGTTGACCACCAGAATGGCGTTTCTGATGTTTCGAAGACGATGGGTCGCCAGACCAGTTTGCAGTAGCACCCCATGCACCGCCCCGCCCCCTCCGCCTCCGCCTCCGCCTCCGTGTTGTTCATAAACTGAACGACCTCTCTGATGTCCACCAGGTTGTTTTTGTCCATTCATCATAGGAACTCCCCAGGCTGCAGCGTTTCTCCCGTGACCTTGACGAGTGGGATCGGTTAGTAAATTATTCAATGCTTGGGCTCTCTGTCCGGGAGTCATTTCGTGTTGACCTCCCCATGGTCCACCAGCACCGTGACCACCACCCGCAGAAGGAACAGAAGTTAATGGAAATACGGGTGCCGGAGGAGCTCGTGGGTCTGTATGAGCAAGAACCTTATATCTGTCAGATTCTTTTCGCCAGAGCATCCATGCACCCTGAGTATGGTTCATGGGGGCACCGGGGACACCGTGATGGGGAGCGCTACCCTTCATCTGGTGTTTATTAGGGTCCCAATTAGTAGCAGGTGGACCTGACCAAGTCTGAGTTGCACCGTTTTGCTGCCAGACGTCAGTTGAGTCAGCGAGCTGGGTTCCCCAATCATCGTCCTTACCGCCCGTATTGTTGGATTTCGTAGGCGGAAACACGGCCCGAGTGGAGGTGATAACTGAAGGATGCGGAATAACAGCAACGGAAGCGTCTGCTGGAGGTGGTGCAGGAACTGGAGGGGCGGGTGAAGATGTAGGTGGATGAGGAGATTTAACCCTTGCAGCTGGAGTGTTACTGCCTCCAGCTGCTTTTTGAGATTGGATATTTTGATCTCCCCATCCGCCTACCACGCCTCCACCTGCCGCACCACTGCCACTATCTCCCCATCCTTGGTCAACTGCGCTAGCCTGTGCACTTGTTGTACCTTGGGGGCCATCATCCCATGTGCTTCCAGAGCGATCGAAGCCTCCGTTCATATTACCATCCTCTTCCTGAACGGATGAATGAGACCACCTATTCGCCTCTGTTGAACCTCGATCTCCATATTGTTGTTGATCCCATTCACCACCGTCATCGCCCCATTGACCATCTGCTGCCATTTCGAGTCACACGAGAGGTAACATGAAATGAAGAGAACAGTGTAATATAAGCGTAACGTGACGTCGAGAGAAGCAAATAATAACAGTTCAGACGACACGAAGACTGACAAAACAGAGATGGGATGATGTAACGAACCTTGTTCGTTGCCCCACTGTGCAGCTTGTTGTGACTCCTTCGGAGGCTTGTAGTGACCACCCGCTTGAGGTGATAGTGCGTTAGACGCGTTAGACGGCGACTGGATTGCGATGGTAGGTAAAGTTGCTTCGATCAGTGCACCGCGAGGTAGTTGAGGTGGAGGTATGGGAAGAGGAAGGTCAGAATCTGTATGTATATGATTACTGGGGGTAGGTGCTTCGGCCTTACCAGCAGGAGCTGGTCCTGGGACTGGTGCCTTTTTGGGAGGGTTCTGTTTCGCCTTCTTGCTTTGACCTTTTGGAGGCATTCCAAAATATGAACTTGGGCGTCAAGTTAATTGTGAAGTAGAATGTGGGGTAAGTTAAGAGCGAAAGTCTATTGCATGCAGGAGGTCGTGCACAGGGTCATTTGAGATGGACAGGCTAGAGAATCTCCGGATATAAGTGGATGATAAGGGAAAGATCCAAGGAGGCACGAGGCGAGTCTTGCCAAAAGACATGAATGGGCAAGTATTGAATGATCGTGAGATTCAGTGGGCGCTCCGAAGCAAGAAAACCAAGGACCCTGGCGTTCCCTGCGTAATATTGAACTTGAAGCAAGACGTTGATTGAGTTCTGATGATGTGTCCTAGGGTATGTTGATGGCTCAAGGCGATCTGTTAGCAATGAACCGACCTAGTCGTGACTCAGGTGCCGAGTGGTGCGAACGACAGGACCTGCCAAAACTGGACTGATGATGATCTCCCGGGGACGACCGAGGTAATTCACCGGAGGATTGGCGCATCACTTGCAAGCGGGGAAGGCAGAGAGGCCCAGTGAGGAAAGAACACTGTCCGAGTCTTCCGCCAATTATCATACTCCTCGCCGAAATGACCTCGCATCCACCTCAACGTCCCCGGGTCGTCACCTCTTCTGCCTACCTCGCTGTGCCCGCCGACTCTGGGAGGTCGTTGTCCGCTTCTCCTGCCTCTTCGCCAGAAACATCGCCGCTCATCCCTTCAGCCCCGCCACAGTGGACTATTCCAAATCTGCCTACTATATCACGAGCAAATTCACATGCCAGATCCATCTCTCAGTCCTTAGCAAGTCCCATACCAACGCCTCCCTACCTAATGTCCCAAGGGTCTGCGTCCAGTATAACTCGGCCTCGGAGGCTGCTCATGCCTACAGTAAGACCGAGCACACGTCACATTCAACCACATTTCACTTCATTAAAGACACCAGTGTCTGCTAAGGCATCACCTGCTAGACTTGGTCGCTCAAGAGCAGGATCTTTAGCCACTGGAGTCACAAACACACCTGATCTTAGTCTGCTAGCCCCGCCTACGCCAGTTGATTGGATTGGAGGTGGGTGTCGATTTGAAGTAGTTGAGGATCAGCTAGAACTCGAAGGCTATCAAATATACGCTGTCGAGAAATGGTATGTTCCTTGTTCGAGATGTTATCCCTACGTTCCTCATATGGCCTATTGCAAGGGTTGCAGAGCGGAGACGTCCTGTCACAGTCTTGACAGTTTACACTGGAAATCCTAAGCATAGGGTAATCATTGACGTCTTAACATACCTTTGATCTACTGACTTTATGTACAGATTATTGTCACGGTTCTTTCCCCGTCCTCGACGCTCTTGCCTGCGGAACAAATGGCAGAATGGGATAAAGCGATTTATCAGTTGCGTCGAGACGGTGCGAAACCTAGAGAAGTATGAGCATTCCCTTTCGAACGACTTGATATCATATTTATTTTGCAATAGACAGACAAGGGAACAGTTATGATCACCTCGTTAGCCAATTTCCGCTCCGACTACACTATCGTTCACATTCCACGAGGGAATTTTCTCGATATCAGAGAACAACTCTACGCTAACATCGATGTTCTACGAATGGGATGTAGCGGAAGAAGTGCTCTTACATTAGAAGAACCGAGGTGAATCACAATGATCTACAACTTTGACTAATTCCTAATATCTTGAGACACGTAGTGACACCACGAAAGATCGTTTCATCTCTGCCTATCATTTTCCAGAGAAGACACTTACACGAGGACAACAACTATTCAACCCGACTGTCCTGGAACTTGTGAAGATTATTCAGGCATCCCTCGCTATATGTGGTATGTTCGACCTGGCCCCGGATGAAAGAAACGGTCTCCTGTGTGATGTTACTTGTGAAGGAATACAGCGGTGGATTGCTGAGATTGGAGAGCCGTGTATGGAAGTTGAGGTAATGTCGTTTCACAATAATCCAACATCCCATAGAGACTGACGAACGAATTCTTTTAGCCAACCGAGAGGGTAGCAGATCCATCAGTCGTAGCTGCTCTGTTAAGCATGGTTCTGGCTACGCGTAATAAGCTCCATGCTCTGGGATATGTATGTATCACTTCATCTACACGGGTACCAACACTCATCTTCTCACTCTATCTAGGCCGTCCCAAAAGATCCTTTCATCGATCCTCATGGTTTCATCAAATCGTTAGCAGCATTCCAAAGTTCAAGCAAACCTCATAACCACGACCACAAACATTCACTGTCCCTGTCTCATAATTCATATAGCTTAACCCACCCATCATCTTCTACACTCCCCTCAGGCGCTAACACACCGTCCGGAAGTTTTGCCACCATTCCAACCCTCACGTCTTCCCTTACCTACCTCAACCGTGCCCTCATTCGAGCTATCCAAGTTTCCTTTGACAAATTCAAACAATCCGAATCGTACAAAGTTCACAAAGTCCTGATTAATAAACTCGATGATCTCGCCACGGACTTGCGTACCAACCCCGAAGCTCATAGTCGAAGTGGTGGTTGGGGAGGATTATGGAGTAATGTCTATAATAACCCAACCACAGACCTAGATGCACTCGTTCGGGTCGTTTTCCTAAGTGGGAACTCGAAAGAGAGTGCTAGTAGTTTGAGGTATCTATGGACAGGGAGACCGGAAGAGTTGATGAGGAAACGCAAAGAGAAGGAGCTCTCGAATGATAACGAGGAGAGGGGGATCGAGGCTAAAGCGGAGAAAGAAGCCAAAGACAGAGAGAAGAGCCACGAGAAGGAGAGAGAGAGGGAGAAGGCTTCCGAAGATGAAGGAGAGCTTATTGGTGGTAAACCTTGGTCTGGCCGTGTACAGCGGAAGATTGAATCTTGGGCTGCGTGAGTCTCCATTCCTCCTTGGTCGCTTTGGTAGCCTCCCATCTCACTAATCCTGCGTCTGTCTATCATCTTATCACTACTATTTCATAGACTTGGGCGTTCGAAGAAACTGAGTACCGATCTCGGGTCCAAGGGCAAACCGCTCTTGGGACTTCTAGAATCACCAACTAGGGGTAATGCTGCTGGTCAAAGCACAGTACCAAGGGTAATAGTTTCTCGGTGAGTCTAGTTGCTTCCCGATCATAACCGCCCGTTGTTTAGATCGTCGTCATACTGCGTGTTGATCCACTGACATCTGCGCATCCTCCCTCTTATTTAGAGATCCTGTGGACGAAGAAGACCTAGAAGTCCTTAGCAGTGGTCAGGTTTCTCCTGTCTGTGAGTCCCCCATTCCCTTCATATATCGCCCGTTCTCGTAAATTGACTGAATGCACTGTTCATCTGACCACACCGTCGTCTGCTGCTCCACAACATTGACTTGACATTTCACACCCGATTCGTATCCGAAATTAAGCTGATTCTCAAGTCCGCCACCCGATTAGTCTCGGAGCCATCCAGCTAGCTGCCCATTCCACCTCTGAGATTTCTTCAGACTATGATCGCCGTGTCTCAGAATTCAACCATAAACGACACCCTATGAAACCACAATATCAAACTCGGGTCATCAGTTGGTCGGATCCTGTCACTGCGAGGGATATCATTGACGAACCTGGCGATAAGAAACGAGGTCCGAGTCCGTTGAGCAAGAATACTATGGATGGGATGGAGGTTTCTAGTATGCTTGCGTATGCGGAGGACAGTACGGAAGATCTGAGGAGGGCGAAGTTTTTGAGAGGAAGGAGAAGTTTCGATGATGCAGACAAGCTGAAGGGAACAAGGATATTGCCTGTGGAACATATGCGGACCGATGTGGACCTTTGTGGACAACTGCTGGTCATGTATCGACGGGAACAACATCTTGCCAATGTGTTGATGTGCATACAGGCACTCACTCAGACGCTATCGAATTCGAATGCGGCGTTGCGGAGTGATTACGAGGAACATCAACATGGGCTTGCGGAAGTTGATGCTCGGGCTGCGATTCTGCTTCAGATCGAGGCGTTGCGCACGAAGGCGGATGCGATGACCCAGGAGACTAACGCGTTGGCATACGAATCCGCCCAGTTCAGAGTAGACGATCTATACCAAACGGCCTCTCAACCTCGAATCAAAGTCCTCGAACTCCGCGAGAAAGTCTTTGGTACAGGTCGGAGACTACGTCAAGGTGTCCATGGAGCCCACGGTCAATTTAATCGTGTCCAATGGACGATAGACGGGGAAGAGAGGCTGGTAGATATGTGGGGCCGAACAGAGAGCGAAGCGGAGGAGGAACTCGAACTTCCTGGTGCACATGTACTCGTCCAGGAAGATGACGAACCGGAGGTGGTTGAACATCCGTCGTTGAGGCCGACTTGGGTGTTGAGTATCTTTAATTATTTGGGGGGCAAGTGGGGGTCGTTGGGGAAGGATCATAAGCCGAATGGAAACACGAAGAGTCCTACGTCGGGTCCTTCATCTCCGCAGGTTGCTGGTGAAGGCGCGACGAGTCAGAAGTCGGATCAGGCTTTGAGCTCGTCGGTGGAATTGGTGGATGCACGTTCGGCTTTTTCGAGACATTATACCGATTAACTTTATACCCCCTTATTCTTTTCGTTTGTTCGTTCATCGTTTTCACTTTGCCTCATCCTTCATCTTTCATACCTTGCTTAGGGTTTCGGGGTATCATATGCACAGACTAATTTGAACGGATGTAATATGGACAACAGGACACTAGACAAGATGTACATATAGATGCAATTAAATTATTCCGTAGCTCCTCCTCCGATAACAATAATTGCACAGTCTGTACAGTAGCTCTTCCTGACTGGGACCAATAGGGGTGTTCAGGACAGTCCTGAACACAATTTCTGAACACCGCTATGGGATGATATGTGAGCATGTTCAGAAACTATGTTCAGCCATGTTCAGCACCATGTTCACCATATCTGAACTCCCCTAATGATATGCCAATGGGGTCTGATGCTGCTCTACCGTGTCTTGACCTTACCCTGAGTTTTACGCATAGCACGCTTCTTCTCGCGCTCGAGTACCTTCTTCTGCTCAGAAGCACTCAACTTGGATAACCTCTCCTCCTCAGCCTTCTTCTTAGCAGCAGCCTTCTCCTCAGCAGCTTCTTCCTTCTTCTCCCTCTCCGACTCCTCCTTCAACTGTTTCTCAATATCCTCTCTCGCCTTCTTCAACTTCGTCCTCGTCTCCGGCCTCAAACTCGAATTCAACCCAACACCCGATTTACCCATCGTAGGCACTTTCCCAATTCCCCAACCGCCTTCAGCAGAGATGACATCGATGAGTTGGAATACGGCGGTGACGAGTGAGAGGGTGAGTGAGGATTCGGAGGAGGGGGGGAGGGTTAGGGAGAGGATGACGTGTTTGCTACGTTCTGAGGAGGGGATGGGGAAGAGAGGACGGGTGCGGGGTTGGTCGGTTATTGAGAGGGAACGGAAGTAGGGTTGGATTGCTGGGTTTGAGAGAACCGCTGGGAGGGAGAGGGGACCATGTGTTTTGAAGAGACAGTCTGTTATGTCGGCGAATTCTAAGATGGGGCAAATGTAAGTTTATATATGAAGTAATTTTTGGAGGAGAATGAGCGTACCTGCCATGACCGAAAGAGTGGGAGGTAAGCTAGTGTGGTCTGAAGTCTTGGTCAAGTTCTGTCAAGTATATAATTGTGAGTATACCAAACCTCCCGATCAGTACAAACGAGAGACTCACCAAATCCCAACGGTTGTTTTTAATGCCTCTCAACTCTTCCTTGGCTACAACCGCCCAAACACACTCAGGGACAGCAGTCCCATCCTTTAACGTGAAATCCAATTCGACTTCATCAGCGACTTTATAATCCAATTGAACGAGACCCCAAACGAGTTGGTACACCCATTGGAAGAAGTCGTGACGTGGACGTAAAGTGAGGGTGGTGTGCAGAGATTTAATGCCACGACGACCGGTTGAGAAGCCAAAGAAATCCGAGTTTCCGTCTGAGGGGAGGTGTTAGTGGGTGTTGGTGTGAGGAAGAATGTAGAGATTAGGTGACGTACCTTGTGTCAATCCGCCTGGTTGGACAGGCTTGGTGAATTGAGTAGCAAAGTAGATCAAATGAGCGTCGAACCTAGTAGGAACGATGGTTTATTTATATTTAATAGAATAGCTGTAGAGGTGGGCGTACCAGCCATTAGCCCTCTTCTCATTTATTTTCCTGCCAACAAAGTGGAAGATGGCGTAGAACAAGACAGCAGACAAGAGATAGAGCTCGTTCTTGAACACTATAACCAAAAACAAATTAGACCGAATGTCTTAGGTAAATTGAACAGTCATACGAGCTGGCCGGAAAGCGAACATCTTCCACTTGAACTCGAGACCATCGTAGTCTGGGGTGAGGACGACGGGGGGTGGGGTGAGGAAAGCACCCAGCTGAGCGAGGGGACTAGCCATTGCAAAAGAGAGCTGCGAATGGCACCGAGTAGTAAACCTTTAGAGTGGGAGCACTGGAAGGGATTCTGGAATGCCAGCGGTCAATATTGTATCCAGGCACGGGTTCGCTCTATCGGGGTTTGCCATGCCGCGGCAAAGGAGGCCAGGGCGCTTCCCCCGCTTCTCTTTACCGCAAACATATGTCGGTCTGGTCCAATATGGTGTACCCCCATGCCCCTTCCGTCGTCTCCGTTGTCCCTCTTTACATACATATCTCGCCTCCTTGTACATAGATACTGTGCTTTAATTTTTCCAACCGCTCAGACATACCGACACTCGTATCCATACAACAGTATATTGTCACACAAGTGGGCGGCATAAATTGAGTTGACATATCACGACAAGAGATGAACGATGTCAGCACGCAACCAGAGGTGGGTCGACAGTTTCTATATGACAGGAGGAGTGGTCTGACCTTCCCTCGATCCGGACTACCAGCACAATGTCACAACTGCGCCAATGTCTATCGCTACCGACTACAATGCATATGTCATCCAAGCATTGTCTCGAATGACAAGATCATCTGGAAACATTGATCAACAAGTCCTACGGAGGTGCCTAGGATTATCATCATCCTATCTCCTCACCGATGCGACGATGAACCCCAATGCCGGTCTGACAACCTGGTGTTCGGGCTTTAGTCGAATAGTGGATGTCCTGTCGGCGTTGCACAGTCGAAATGAGCTTGAGCTGCAAACCATTAGCGAAGCAAGCAAAGCGTGTTCGGAATGCTGGGGTGTTGCCGGAGGCTGGAGGGAATTGGAACAGGCGAGGGACCGAGTGAAAGAAATAGCTACAAGGCTGAAGGGGTTATTGGACGAGAATGGACGAACATACCGAGGCGAGAGAATATATATTCCCTAACAATCACGAGCATGCATCTTGAGAGGGGTGTACCTGTACTATTTGTATCTCTTCTATTTAATTTGCACTGCACCGGGTATTGGCGGTTACGTCGAGGGTTGTGGGAGGGGACCGTTGGGTGTATTTAGACTGGCTTGAAGGACTTTATAGTTACTTTGAGACTCTGATCGCCGCCTAGGATTTCCTACATATGCACTCTAGAGCGGCGCATCGATCGAGCACTAGTATGAGGAGTTCCATAAACAGACAAGATCAAGCGAGGCACGTGGTGACGTCAGCGACTCGGAAAGTAGAGTAATCCGGTGTACTTCAGCAATGCCCGAATTCGCTGCGCCCTGCGTCTGTCTCAGCCCTGTCAGTCTTCTACAACTTAGACGTCGTCCACAACGACGCCGACACTCCTTACCTCGCGTTCCCCATGCAGCGTAGCCAGTCTGAACGCCCCCGACGACCCACCCGCGATCTTCCCGCTCTTCCAGATCTTCCTCCAGTCCCCGTAAGAGCTAACACTGACGCGGGTTCTATAGGTTCTGGATCTTCTCTGTCAGATCATTTCGCGACTCCTCTAGCTTCCCCACTCCAAGTTCCCATTCATGAGGATATAGTCGAATCTCCCATCTCAGGGAGCCCCCTTCCCGAGGAATCTAAAGACACTGACCATCAGGATCGGACAGGAATCATATCACCACAACATGATCCTACCACACTCACCCCTCTGCGTGCACATTACCTCAAGAAAGAGCTCATCCAGCTCCAATTCCACAGAGAATTTAGTGCTCTAATGACTGTACCCACCAATAATGTCAATACACTCTCATATCTAGGTCCACCCTTTACGCCCCCTCCCAAAGATGGTCCTCGACTCGACCTACCTTTCCTTCGCTATGTCTTTCGTCAGTTCGTGCTCTCTTTCCCATTCCTTGCAACCGCACCGCGGAATTTCTTTCCAGATAAACTCCAGCCTTTTACTACTTCTATGCTCTCTCGTAATCTCTCGCCGACTTCCGTGCTTGATGATAATCCGGAAAACTCGGAGGAAGCTGCGAGGTACCGTCTCATGGCCAAGCTCGAACGCAACTTTACAATGTTGTTGACGAGTGGGACTAAACTTGTTGAGCACGAAGAAGTGGTGCGCTTGACTCAGGCCGATTTGAATCGTTTAGAAAATCTGGCTCGGAGGCGGGCAGCGAGGGAAGGGAAAGGGAAAGATACGTTCGACGTCAATGTTGTATGCGTAAGGACTGTTGTGGAGAAGGGACGTGTGCGGAGTAGGGCACATGAGGTACGTTGGACATGGATTGGAAATTCGTTCCCTGGATTGATTCGGGGTTCCAGGAATTCATCATTCGAACCCGCCGCAATAACCACCCAGATGTCTTTGTCTCACGAAGATACGGAGACTTTCGTACTCTAGCAAACGAGGTATGTTCCCTTATTCCATTTGTATCAACACAATGAATAATCTAACTTCTTCAGCTCCGCAAAGCACATCCAACAGAAGTGGTTCCCCAACCTCCGGCTAAAGACCGAACAGTTGTCAATGTCCCGGCCACATCCCCTGTACCACCCCAAAGCCCCTTCCTATCACCCTACCAATCGTCTCCCACACTTTCTTCCCCCGGCCAGGCACCTTACACCGTCCGTCAAAAGACGCTTCGACAGAATAGCTCCGGGCCTTCAACATCAATGTCTATGCCTGGAATGTACCTGACCGAACGGTCGGGGAGTACAACGAGTTTCGACTCAACATCGGCGGGGAGCCCAACAAGTCCCACGTACTCAGCGTACTCTGGATATTCCGTCGGTTCACCGAGTACTGTGCCAGCGACACAGGCTGCATCACGATTGGCGAGAGAGAAGAACAGACTGACTTTGAGGTCGTATTTGCACACATTGCTTTCGTCTACCACATTAGCCGGTTCACCGGTATTGAAGAGTTTCTTACTGTCGGGATCAACGAAGTTGAGGTAAGCTACCCTTCTTTTTGAAACTAACGGCACTAGAACTAAGCAATTCTATTTTTATTTAGTGAGCTCGAATTAGAAGATGCCCGAAGGAGAGAAGAAGCCGATAAAGTGCGTGAAGATGGCCGGAAACGGTTCGCTCAGGAGATTCGGGACCGAGTGGAAGGTTTGAGAGACGCTGTCCGGAGTGTCAAGGGTGAACTTCTTGCTAAAGGTATGCTGAAACAACATCTAGGTCTTGGTTTATTTTTACTTACCGCTGCCTTTCGTAGACGGCCTGACTAGTGTGTTTGCGACGATCAAACATACTGAGAATGTCCGTGACCTCCCGGATAACTACAAAGCGGTCATAGAGTGGGCACGGATCTCGTATGTTCTTCGTTCTAATCACTACGATGAACTTTGTGCTGACTTCTCCCGTGAACAGTTTAGCGTCAACTGTGTTCCATCACTTCATTGCTGCTGATAACGCTTCGGAGTCGTTCGCGGGTCTGAAACGGATACATGGACTTATGCCGTATTTTATGCTCAAGGCTGCGTTGAAGATCAGTAATCCTATGGCTATGATTCGAGGTGTTCTGGAGCTTTTCCTCGCTCAACCGTTCGGCGGACATTCTCTTCTTCAGAGGTAAGATCACATCCCCAAATCTAACTTCACTCCCGCAACCCCTTCCACGGTTGTTCACTGACGATCAGGGCTCGAATCTTAGGATGTTCACGGGTTCACTGATGGAAGAAGTCAAGGCCCTCGAAGAGGACATCGAAGCCGTGAAAACCAAAGTGGACGACCCGATGATTTGCGAGAAAGTCCGGTTATTTGTCAACGCACCACGAGAGATCCAACAGATCTACAAGGCTGATGCAGGTATGCTTCTCGTTTCTCGGAAAATTCTTTTTCAGTTTTAAGCTCAGAGTCCGTGGAAGCCTACTGCGATTGTGAGGAGCTGATTATGCCGATACACGTTTTCTTCATCTCCCGTGGTTTTGGCATTTACTGTTCCTGCTCCACAACCACGTTTCTTTGCTCCCCCACACATCTTCTTTTCATCTGCGCTCTTCGCGTCCTTATTCACCGGACCATAAGCTCACTGTAATCCATCTTTCCCATCTAGCCGCCGAGAAGACCAATGTCTTGACTATTGTTCTCCGATCAGGAGACCAACCTGCCCTTTCGCGAGCCCAACTCCAGCGTGTCATGCGAGCGCATTATGCCCATCGAGATTACGTCAGGTACACTGACACGCTGGACGATTCGGACGATGACGAGGGCCCCACTAACGACGATGCGTGGTTGTATGAGGATCTGACTATATTGGCGAAATTATATTCGAGACTGAAGGATCGGGAGCAGTTGATCGCGTTGATCTTCGAGGTATGTATTTTTGTCCTATTTTTCCCTTCAAAGGGCCGGGTTGAGTCCGTGTGGGTTTAACCTACTACGGGATCTCATTCTATTCGAGGAGGTGGAGGATGATGCGTCCAATGATGTCAGCGAATTTCAGTGATTTGGATACTGATTAGCTTTTCTTTCTCTTATCCCATTCCCTCGTTCCTTTTGGCTTATGGGTCTATTGTAGGGCTCGACTGCGGAGCTTCTCAAAGATATCATCACCATCTTTTACGCTCCCTTGGCACAGGTATATCGAGCCGCTAGTATCGCGGATTCTTTGGGCGATTTGCAGAATTTCATCAATGACCTCATTCGAACGGTCGAACATTCTGAAGAAGGTATGTCTTTTACTATTTGAATCATCCACTCAGTTTACTGTCGTCTACTCTTTCCAATTCCAACGTCATTGTTATTTCTTCTTGCGCGCCGTCCTGGGTTAATACTAATATTTTTATTTTTATTTCTATCTAGTCAGTCAAGGAGACCCAGCAAAGACCGTCCAAATCTTCATAGACCTCATCCAACGTCACGAACAATCCTTCTACTCCTTCGTCCACAAAGTCCACAGCAAAGGCGAAGGCCTCTTCGACAACCTCATGCGCTGGATCGAACGTTTCCTCACCCTAATGCGCGAAGGCCTCTCCGGAATCTCCTCCCAACCCCCCATCTCCCTAGAATTCCTCCTCCCACATATCGGAGCAGAACGAGAAGGGATCATGAGAGAAGTAGACGAAGTCGCGCGGTATCATTATAAATTGAAATTGGCGTATGAGGCGAAGGTGAGGAGGAGGTTTGGACGGACACAGGCGCAGGGGGTGGATGAGGCGGATAAGGAGGATGAGGCGGTGGCGAGTATGGTTAATGATGTTGTTTCGGATTTGAGTTTTGGGGATTTGGTTAAGGGGGATGCGGATGATTTGGCTGCGGAGGCGACGGATGAGGAGGATTCGAGTGGGTCGAGTGGGGAGGAGGATTCGTCTGATGAGGAGAGTAGTGGGGAGGAGGAGAGTGGGAGTGATGATGAGGATGATGGAGAGGGGGATGGGGATGGGGATAGTGAAGGGGAGAGTAGTGATGGTGGTAAACTCCCTACCCCGGTCGCTCGTTCCCAAACTCTCAGTCACTCACCTCTGGACACGAGACCTCGTGCATCCCCTCTCTACCCTCATCAAAAGCAATCTCTGGATATCCCTCCGACCCCGTCGAAATCACCCATACCTTCACCCGTACGTTCCGTACGGTCGATGACTGTTTCCTCCCCGATTGGAGTTGCGTCTTCGTCATCCCTTTCGAAACCTTTGCCACCTCCACCACACCTCGGACGTCAACGAGAGAGAGAAGCGAAGGAGGGGACGTCGACGAAGAAACGGAAGAAACCCGAAGGACCGAAACCCCCAGAGTTAGAGCATCTTCCGAAATTGCTTCCTCTATTCGTCGAAATGGTAAGCCCTACTCATTATTTTATTTTCATCCCTTCTTAGTTACTGACCAAATCATAACATCAGATGCGGCCATCACTCAGACCGTCACCTACTACCCAACAACAACAATGATGAACACAACGACCGCTTGGGTTCTCAATCGTAAGCCCAGTGAAATGTAGCATTATGTATATCCCGTTTAGCTTTGCAAGCTTTTTGTGTATTGTGTATTTTTAGGGGTTTAGAGTGGTTGTCGTCTTTACTCGCCGCATGCATTCTGTACATTTCTTTGTGGAACCATATTTTTATTTTTTACACACCAATCAATATCGACAAGTAGATTTTGTGGGTTGTGATTGATAATATCTGCTGACGATGGTATGGGAGATACGCCCACAGCAACTCCAACTTCCAAGCAAGATTTACATAAAGTATCCTTGTCATTAGATGAGGTGGCGTTGTTTCCTGGATTTTCTACGAGAGCTTGGAAGCAAGTGAACTCTGACATATGCTACGCGGGATCCATGCCGCGGCGTCCAGAACCTCCGTAGTCAGGAGTCGCCAGCCACTAGTCGGACGTTGCCCGCCAGGAGGATCAAATAAATTAAGAGAAGCTGCGAAAGAACTGCGAAGTTTAGTGTAAAAATTAGAGCTGGCTGCCAAGTCCAACGGCCGATCGCAGTAAAAAGATTTAAGTTTGAGGTTTTACTCCTGGAGACGGCACATGGACCACGGAACCTAGAACATTTGGCGGCTCGAGGGTTCCCTAAATATCCAAAAATTCCCAAAGTTACCTGATGTCTGGGTACCAGTCGGAACCGCTAGGCAACAGGAGAAAGTGACAGCCGGCACAGATAGCCAACCTTAAGGTCGGGGGAGGGAGGAAAGGTACACTCCGGGAGAAGGGGGTGGGTTTTGGTGAGGGTTCTTTGTTCCATTTTCTGTAAGGTTCTGTGAGATTCGACTGAATGTACTCCTCCATTCATAGAGCGTGACACGGGATTGCAAGAGTCCGAGTTTGGAAGCCGGGGGTAGAAGCTCGGTGGTGTGCCTTAGGGACAGCTGTAAAACAAGCAAAAAAATACAAGGTGACAAGCAAAGATATTTTGTCGATGGTAGTTGATGATTGTTGCCGAGGGGTAGAGCACGATGGCAGGTAGTCAAGATTTGGAGAGGACGAGAGAAGCATTTAGGCAGAGGAAGCAACAAATGGGAAGAAGAGAACGTGGTCGAGGGAAGAAACGTGTTTGTGTGTAGGCGTTGTAAAGGTTGAGCCGAGATTGTGCACAGGATCATCTCTCGGACAAATGGCGGACTGTGTGGCTGCAGGGGATGGGAGAGTGTGTGTAGCAGATAGTTTCCATCTGCCGAAGCGTTGAGTATCATGATGGCTGTGTGGTGCTAAGCGAGAAAAATAGCTGGGAAAGGTCCGAGAGTGATCGCGAGGACGACGGTGGTGATAAACTTTATGGTAGGATATATTGTGGGATGTTCTGGACACCGGGTGGTGTGTCATGACAGTGAATACTGTGATCAGCTATGATGAGCTGCTATTGGCTGCTATTGGCTGCTACTGGCTGCTACTCAGACTGGCTGCTACCGGACCAGTGGCTCCTTCCATAGACGCGGTCTTATCGATGGCAAGAAGCAGACGGCCCAGACCGGCAGCCGGACGGAGAGGGATGGGCGGAGCGGGGGATGCGGAAGATTGAGAAGATTGTGCAAGATGGGATCTCAAGAGACGGAGGACGAATGGAGGCAAAGTCGGAAACAGATCCATCTCCAACCAGAGCACACAACTCATCCTCGCATATATATCCTCTCTCTCCCTCTTCCTCTCCTCCTCCATCTCTCTTCCCCCTCGCTTTTGCGCGCTCTCCCCCGTCCTCGTTCTTCACCGTCCACCCCCCCAATCTTAAACCATTCCGTCACAAATGCCTGGCCTGGTCTCGGACGCCACCCGTATATGGGAACTAAACGTCTACTGGCCAGTCGGCTCTCAGTGTGGTGTTTGGGACATCAAAGGCAAAAAGGTCGATGTCTGGGAATGTCTTCGTGCTCGTACGTTCTCTCTTCTCTTACCCTCTCCCTATCCTCACATCACCGCTCACCATCACCCTCTCTTGCACAGACAACGCGACCCCTGGGACAGAGGTATGTCATCATCCCCCTCGCTTCCGACCGTCCGTGTGTATTGACTCAAAATTAGCCTCCTAACAATCACTACTGGCGCTTCGTAACTCGTCGATGACATGTCCTCCCTTCGCGCAGCATGCTTCTCGTCCGGTCGACACTCCCGATTCCTCCTTTCAATAACCGCCAATCCTGCGGTATCGGTGCCGTCCCACCAAACCCGTGAACACCTATGGAACTTTATTCATCATCCCTCTCACCTTCCAACATCTCTCCCGAGACTTCGCTATCGCACCACACCGCTTTTCTATGCGTCACTAGTGCCATGATGAACTCTCTCTCTCAATCTCAACCCACACACACCACCAACCACAACCAACCAATTAACGATGCCGCCATTCTGGCGATCCTCCGCGGCGCCGCGCTGGCTGGAACAGAGTGCGGAAGGAAATCATTAGGGTCCGAAGCTAGTCAATCTCTACCTGTGTTTCTCTCTCTCCCGGGGGAGAAGAGGCTACTGCTTCGGTATATGATGGAGTTACACGCATGGGCTAGCTATGTCATCATCATCAGGCTTCTTTCATATCTCTCGCTCGCACGTCATTGTTTTCTCTTTTGCTTTCCTAGTCTTCCTTTTTCTCACCCATCTCTCTACACGCGCTTCCGCTATCTTATTTAGTTACTATGCAGGTATGTAGACATACATGCACATCCCACCGTATTATCCTACTTTATACTTATCATAAGTCGTTGATCCTCTTTCTTCTTTTTTACCTGTATGTACTTAGTCCATATGTAAAAAATACCTCTTCTTTTTTGACAATTTGGAGGGTATTCCGCTCGCAAATAACAGATCTCGCCCGTGATAAAATTTGATAATTTGAACAGAGTGAAGAGTGTGAAATTGGTCAACGCGCTTTCGACGGGATGAAAAAAGTATTGAACGTCATGTTTATGTTACACAAAAACCCAAAGGTTGTAATCCACTGTCCAGATCCTGCGTATGTTACAAAACCCAGCCGGCAAGATCCGTACTGTCTCCTGCTCGTCTCGTCTTGAATGGTTTCAATATTGGTGTATGTGGCGTAAAACTTTGAATGATGCACCGAATGAGATATATGATCGAAGCAACAAGACCAGAGAAGCCGGCACTTGCGCTTTAGAACGCCTGCGAAGAAATCGAGAACCGTTTGAATGTATACCTATAAAAGCCCCGAGGAAGAGTGTGAGTTCCCAAAATAAACAAATAAATAATACAGAGCTGTCAGCAGCCAGACCCAGACAAACTGAAAACGAAGAGAAGAAGAATGGCAAGGGATGACGTACCCCAAGAAAGCGAGATCCTTGTTAGCCCCGCTCATATCCCCACCGGCAGGTTCTTCGGGCACCTGCTCGAGTTCTTCTGTGGGGAAATAGGACGTATCTGTGATGGATCGAAGGCGGGGGACGAAGGGCGCTTCGATGTTGCGTATCAGGGTCCAGTTTACGCCGTAGAAGAAGGGATGGTGTTTGATTTGGTCTACGGCCAGACGGCGGTCGGGCGAGGTGATTAGACTGCGAGATGAAGGTGAGAAATCCAGGTTGGTTGATTTATCGAGGGCAGAAGGCGGGATTACGAATTGGAAAGGGACGAGTTGAGAGGATGGGTAAGATGGAGGGGGAGAGGGTATGATGTCAGTAAATCATCATATCGTGAAGGGTGAGAGCAAATTATGAGATGTGAAATAAGAAGAGGAAAACACGAGGGCAAAAGGACAGGGATGTGCATGGCGGCAACCAGGAACCGCTGGTCGATGATGCAACAACTACCCTTCCCTGTCTGCACACCAATCCAACCCATCGATCCGGTCACTTAACCCCCAATCCGCAACCCTCAAACCGTCAAGCACCCATGTCACCCCCATAAGCATCATCACAACCTAACGAAGCAATCCCCCTTCCAAACCAAGCTGTATGTATCTTTGAGGGTAGCGAAAGGGACTTACCGGCGAACCAAATCCACCGCCTCGTGGCTGAGATGGACGTCATCGGGGAACATGAGGTAAGTCTTCCAATTGAGGATCTTCTGGTAAGTTTCGTGTGTCGATTCGGAGCAAAACGGCGGATATCCGACAAGGCATTCAAACATGATCGCACCCAGTGACCACCAGTCGCATTCGTTGCCGTAACCTTTTTGAAGGAAGATCTCGGGCGCGATGTAGTCGGGCGTGCCGACTGTCGAGTACGCCTGGATGGGGAAAGTTACCATAAACGCCATATTGAATTCGAGGATATCAAGGGCGCGAGTGGGTTTTTAGGAATTGGAGAGGGAAAAAATGGAAGAAAGGTAACGTGACGTGAGGTTATTAGACAATCATCTTCTTCCCCCAGAAAGAAAGTTAAAGTTAACGCACAAGTTTTCTACGGTTTGCTTTCCAAGTAGCAATTTGGTCTTTGCTGGACATAGTGAGGTGAATAGCGTTCACCATGACACTGTTACGTGCTGCTGTCGTTGGAGACGTGACGCCATTCGTGGAATCGAGTAAACGTTGATAGTAACTTGAATCATGTTGCTTATGGAAGCCCGTCGAGAGACCGAAATCGGATAATTTGATGTGTCCGTCTTTGTCAATGAGGATGTTGTCCGGCTTGATATCACTAAGACGCGTTTAATCAGTTCCTTGTCTCGTAAAGGTGATGTATTACGGAGAACTCTCACCGATGGATGAAACCAAGTTTGTGTACGGCTTCGATAGCCAAGACACATTCTGCGATGTAGAAGCGAGTAACGTCCTCCGAGAAGGTATCGTACTTGATCAACATAGTCATGAGATCACCTCCCGGCAAAAACTCCATGATCAGGTACAAATACGATGGGTCCTGGAATGAATAGTACAGCTGGACGACCCATGGAGAATTGGATTCTGCAAGAACATCACGTTCTGCACGGACGTGTGCAAGCTACACACAATCGATATATGATGTTGAGTATATGCTACCACTATCTTAAAAGACAAGAAACACGAGGGAAAACTCACCTGATCCTTCTTCAACATCTCTTCCTTCTTCAATGTCTTCATCGCATAAATCTTCCCGGTATCCGTCTTCTGTACGACCCGAACCTGAACCGATCACATCAATATCATCCACCCGTAAACTAAAAGCCCCCTCTCTAAGCGGTTCACGTAACATACCTCACCAAAAGCACCTTTTCCAATGACCTTGATCGTTCTAAAGTCGTCTAGACCCAACTTGGTCCTCCGTAGCCTCAAGAACGCAGATTCGCGTTTCCCAAGCTGAGCCAATTGACGTTGTTTCCTCTCGTCCGACATCGTCGTATCAGCAGCCAACTTTCTCTCAAGTTCGACACGTCTGTGAATCGCCATCATTGAATGCGTTGTCAGTTAAGGACCGACTAAGACATATCGAATGCGATGAGACAGCGTACCGTCCATTACGCTCAACGGCAGCTTCTACAGCAATTTTGTAATAGTGCTCGAGCTTGAGTTGGGCTGCCTTGGCACGAGGGATAGCATCGTCAGAGAACCCCGCTGTAGTCCGTTCAAAGTAGACATAATCAGCTGGTTTCTCCTTGGGGGGCGTCGCAGCAGAACCGCTGGCAGAGGTAGGTGTCGCGTTACTGGCACTGCTAGAAGGTGCAGGTTGCATGACTGGTCGTCGTTTGTTCGTTATCAACGTTAAAGTGGAAAGTGTGAGCTGGAAGCAAAGAGGGCGTTTGGGGAATCAATCAGTTTCAGAGCAGTTGTCGTTGTACACGTCTGATGGGTCTGGATTGTAAAGTTGTTCAAGTGGAGCAAAGGGGGGGAACACGACAGCAACACAACTCGAAGCAAGAGGGGACGAAAGGCTAAAGGAGAGAAAGCCAGGTGAGAAGTTGTGCTGACCGAGGGAGGTCGAGTTGTATAATAATGGGTTTTAGCACTGCACACTTGATCTCGCTTGGAGTAATACAGTTGGAATGACCCCAGTATGGAAACGCCACATCAGTTCTTGCACCTCTCTCTACTTCGCCCATTGGTTCTCTTATCCTCTCCATCCTCCTGCCCAATGAGAAAACCCTCTATTTCGAGGGGGCAGAGTATACAAATAACGTATTATTTAGGTAACTTTACATGGGGGTAAATGCTTCCGTCGCAACCGTACAACCGATCGCTATAGTATTCGAAATTGTCTAGGCTCAACTATCCACTTTTATCCACCGTTTTCGTACCATGCGCTCTTCCCTCTCTTGTCGGGGGACGATAGAAGCAAGGTTGTTTGTATTTCGAAGATAAAGCCATTTCAAACTACGAGTCGACGACAATTGAAGCTCTAAATGGGATTCAATTTCTACATTGGCATCTTCAAATTCAAAGCTGCAGATGCAACTAACAGCTTTCCTGAGGTTGTAACTTTTGTCCGTAATTCAGCTTCAAGGCAGAGGCTTGGGTCCCTTGTGATTATTTTATCTCAGCTCGTGGAGTTATCAAGAAACGTTGAAAGCTAGAAGTTACCCTCCATTTGAAATGTCGGCGATAGTGGTCTGAAAGTTAATATGACTCATCGCAATGCTCCTTGACGCGGATCGTCAAACAGCAACACAGAATAGGTGTGACGTATAGGGAAGAGGTATTAGTATGAGGAGAACTGAAGAAGTGCGGGAGAAACTAGCCCTAGTAGTTGGGAACCTCGGATGCCAGATAGTACTCTATTTGAAACGCGGTGATAGTGGTTTGAAAATTATCATTCTGACTTGTCGCAAGGTTCGAGGAGCTTGGGATACAGTAACTCGAAAGGATTGGTACTTATGAAGGACAAGTACGAGGAGAAATCAAGAAATACGGGAGAAGAGTCTTCGAGGTAGGTGTGGACCCAACTAACTGGCTTACTAGCAGCCCATAACATCTTCTTGGCTGAGATCCCTTTTCATGATGGTGGCCGATGGCACGTAAGATATCGATTCCCAGAGGGTGCTGGGACACAGGATCGCCGCCCGAGAAAGATCTTGTAGAAGGGAAGACAGTGCTTTTCATGGCTAGAGCACATCGAAAGGTCAAAGGCCTGTGAGAATGAAGAACGGAGCGCCCAAAACCATTGACCTTCAGCGTCTAGAAGTCGATCCGGTTTTGGTTAACCAAGTTTACCCTCGAGGTACGAAGAGAGCCAACATTTACGAATATGGCTTGAAAGCTCCAATGGTACTCGAACAAGGCATAATTACATGCAGTAGCATTGATTGTAATGGAGGAGGAGCGGTTTCTAAGTCGACGAAAACACGTGCGGCGAGAAGTTGCGGCTTGGACCTTCGGATGGTCTTCAGACTTCACTGCCTTCGAGGTGCAGAGGGAGCATGGATGTATGTCTCCTACCGCGGCAGCTCTTATAGCAGTACTATGGAAGGTCTGTTAGAATAAAATATTACGAGACGTAGCAGAAGACGCGACATACCTGTATCTGTATTAATCCTGGGCGGCCAGAGCCATTCATCGCCGGCAGGACGAGTCACCCCAAATACAACGGCCGGAAACCCTGAATGATATCAGAATATTCTATGACTTAAGACACATGATGATGCCGTGCCAAGATGCCAATCATCGTCGAAGAACTTACCGGAAAGAGGTGTGTATTAGGACACGAGGAGGGGTCAGGACGAGGTGGCGCGGTGAACGGTCAATGCGACAATGGAAAATCGGAACAAGAGAGTTCCCTCGGGGGGTTCCCGCACCGCAACGGGGGCCCGAAGAGGTATAGGTTGATGTAGCGGAGTTGCAGGAGTCAAAGACCCCGTACTAAGCGAGTGGCGAGGGGAGGTAAACAGGTATAAAGGCCTTATACGCCTCGTCTCATATCCCCAGCTTTCTCAAGCATCTGCACGCACCAATACCGAGCAATCCCATACACCGACCATTGTCCCTCGTCGACGTACCCACTTCTACCCACTCTCCAACCCAACATAATGTCCTTTGGTTTTGGCTTTGCGCAATCTCTTGTCCCACAATGGGAATTGGTAAGTATCCGATGTCTTTGTTTGAGAGTGAACTCGCCACTGATAATAAACTCAACGTTCAGATCCAGGCAAACATCTGCCCTGACTCCCCTACTTCGGCATCCGACACTGTCAACAGTGTCATCAGCTCGCTCTTTGACGTCGCAAGCGATGTCGATGACGAGTCCGACCACACCGTGTATTCGTCCGATGGGGAGTGCGACTACTCCGTGCTACCTGGGGAGCACACCGGTCACTCCAAGGATGAAAACCTCGAGGGCCGCATCAACATGCATGCCAACGTCGAGCGCGTGCTTGGCTCTCTTGCCCTCGCCGACCCTGACGATGAGGTTATCCCCGCTCGCTACGCTGAGCGGGATCCGTCTTACTATCCCAAACGGATCCAATCCCACTATCCTACGCCAATTGGTCAAAGGCCTTACAGGCCATGGCCCTTGCCCGATGAGGAGCAACGCCCAACTGGGAATCAACCCCATGGGCAAAAGACCATAACCCGTAACGTCGTTCAACCAACGACATACCCCACTCGAAGATTAGATGATGACAATGTCTTCACCTACTTCGAGAAGATCCTGCAGGAGCCTTGGGGAGGATTCTACCAAGCTAGGGATGCACCTAGGCTTTGGAGTATCCAGGGCCTCCCTGCGCAGCGAGGAAGACGATGAAGATCATCGAGGGTCAGTATTGACCTTTGATGAATCATATACCTAACAGAATGTTGTTGTACCTTGATCAGGACAACGTTGTATTACTATTTGACACAACTCACCGCTCTTGTTATTTCTTTTCCTCTTCAAGTTGTACTATTAGATGTCACCGGCTTCCATAACTGATTTGTTCTCTTGAATACAAGGCTTCTTTGTTTTGCTTTCCCCTGAAAACCTTTGGTGATCGATGGACGCGTAAGCCTCTGTGATGGATCGTGTGGTAAGAGTTCAGCCTTACTTTCGACGAAAAAAATATTGAGTCCATAAAAGGAAGGCGAGTGCACTGTTTTTGGAAAGTTAAACGGTTACATCGGGGCTATGCATTTCAATAACCGTGCCAAATGACACCCATTTCATCCTGCACTCTGTTCTCTAAGACAAATCCCAACTGCATGTCCAGATGTCAGACTCAAGCCTTGAATTCGACAAGTTAGCTAAGGAAACAGATGTGCCTTACGAAAACCTGAGTATACTAATACTACTACGTATAACGAGTACCTTGTTCTCTTCTCAAGCCACCTGCTCGCCTCGATATACACGTCAAGGATCAACGTCTCGCCGAAGCTCGGCTGAGAACACTATGTCATCTGTCATATTGAATCCTAATGATGTAGAAACATCGATATATTTATTTAAACCTACAGCGATATCGATATCGTCCTCAATGAGTGATTGCGCAAACGAGCGACAGTCCGAAAACATTGCTAATAGTACAAGAAAGATAAGAACAACAACGATTACCAAGGTCGACCAAATTGCGACCCCGGTTGTCCTCCTGGTTGAGTCGGCCAGCTCGGCTGGTAACCGGTCTGGCAATTTGTCTGGTTATATCCGGGGTATGTCTGTTGTGTGGGCATCGGCTGTTGACCATATGAAGGGTAATTCTGATGAGTAGTAGACTGGTATGAGGGATTCGGGTTATAAGAGGCAGGGTTCGAATAGTTCGAATAATTATTGAAAGAGTTTGCATGGAGTTGTTGTGCTGCAGGCACGTACGAAGCACGTTGGGGTATAGGGCTTACATATGTAGACGCTCTGTTTGCCCTAGATTTGAATTCAGGCGACGAGAACTAAGACAAATCCCGAAAGTACTTACGGAGGATGAGCGGGCATCTTTGATGCTGCCTTGGGCGTTCGAGATGGGACATACGAAGACACCGCAGAACTTAACATGACACCATTAAATATTGAGTTATTTAAATGAGTAATTGAACTTACGCATAAAATGAAGCAGCGTCCACTTTCTGGGGCAAAGGTTCCTCCTCTGGTAAACCATATCGAGGTTTCTTATTATAGGCAACCTGGGGGTTGAAGGGCACTCTTGGCCCGATCATGGAGAACTCAGCAGTCGATCTCTGCTGAACAGGCAGTTGTACAGGCATCCTTGGAACAGGAGGGGGTTGTGCAGACATAGGACGAGGGGCGGGAGGGGCGTGCTGATAGCTGGATTGTGGAGTGTGTGAGCGTGGGTTGGTGGGGAACCCAAACGACGGTGGTTGCAGGACAGGCGATTGTAATGGTGAAGCTGGTCTAGAATCGCCTGCGCTGTAGGACATGACTATAGGAGGACCAGGCTGAACCGCATGTGGGTCCTCGTAAGGCGGTCCATCGAGTGAAGGGCCAACAGCCTCAAAAGACGGCGGTGGAGTCGGTTCCCTCTCATAACTCGCCCTTCTTGGTGGAGAAGGCAAGCTTCCACGAGCGGGATGAGATGGAGCTGGCTGAGAGCTAGATGATTGAGGTATCCTATCCAATTGAGCCTCCGCGTACCAGCTCGGGCGCTCTTTTTCCTTTCGAGAAGGAGGCGACTGGGCGGATTTTTTGTGGATGCGTAAAGGAGCAATTTCTGAATCGTTAGAAGACATGCCAGCCTCCTTAGCCTTCGCTCTGGCCGTGTCACTGACTGGAAGTTGTGGTGGATTGGATGAAGTCGAAGATGAGCCTGAGATACTCATCCGGGCCGCCGCTGCTTCGAACGCACTCTCATCCCAAGCTTCCCATAAATCGTCATTTGTAGGCCCATGACTGGTCTCAGCCAAACTAGCCTCTAAGGCGTGCGATGTCTTTTGATCATATTGTTGATCTGTAAGCTCGTAAGCTGGAGGCGGAGGAGAATCTGTTTCGTCAAAAAAGTGCTGGGTCAGACATACAAGATCAGGGAAAATGGAGGTAGAGAAGAGAGATGAGTTAGACCGAGGATGACGGGAAACTCATGTAATTAGAGGAAGTCCCAACGCACTGCCCTACGGCAGGCAGGCAGACAAACTACGTCGCCAAGCGCCGTCAGATCTGTCTTGTCAATTTCATTTGTCCTTTTATAAGTAGCACTGGTACCTGGGTTATCGGGAAGTAATTTAATTTGTGACGCTGCAGCCCAGGACAACATCCACGACGCATTATATCTTACAAGGACGTAGAAAGCAGTCTACAAGTTACGAGGATGTGAATGTGTAGTGCTGTGTTCGAGGATATGAATAAGAACAATGCATATGGGCGGGGGCCCTGCGAGAACTGTCGCCAAACGCCGGATACCCGATCAAACCATGATACCCGTTTATGGGACTGTGGCTGCAGTCTTGGCAACTTTTGTAATGTCCCAAATGCTCTCACTTCGGATGTCGGGGATGACATGTTCCTAGCTTCATTCGCCTCGAGGTGGTGATGTCAGGTTGAGAAGGTACGTCCTCATTATACCTCAATTCCCTCTAAATTTGTACCCTGAGAGGCGCTGTCAGTAGCTTGCTTTCCACGATGGAGATTGTCTCTTACGAGTCTCGGTAACCGAAGATACACATCAGTCCCTAGATTCATGCAACAGTGTCAACTTGAGTGAAGTTAAGAGCAGATAAAAATAGACAGTATACGCACCGTATCCATCCATGCTGATCAACTCCAATGAACCGCCAAAGTATCTGTGCAAAATGCGTCAGTCATTTTGATTTCAATCAGAGTTTACACAGGTTACTCACGTAGCGTAGATATTGCTCATAGGCAATCCAATTCCGATGCGTGGTAAGGGCTCCGAAGAATCCTCGGAACCTGCATGACGCTTATTCTCCCCGCCCTCTGTCGGACGTTGCCAGGTGTCAAGTTGCTCATCAACAGTAGCCTTCACGCCCCGCTTTCGCGAACTGGCACTCCGCAGCGCGCCGAGCCTGGCGGCTTCTAACCTCATGGAATTCCTCTCATGCGAGAAAGAAAAGAGATCAGAAGGCGACTTGATTTGCGCATTCATAAGACCACCACCTACAACTTCCCTTCATCATCTGGCCTTTTGCTGTTTATGTCTAAACATACCTTGGTCGGAGATGCGTACTGTGACATGGTTGTTACCTGATACAATAGTCGCATTGATAGGTGGTGACTGTGATATCGCGGGATGTTTCAGTCGTGTTGCACGAAAAGCCTGTTCGAACAATAACAAATATAAATATAAGATGTTACGTAGCAGAGAACCAAGCTATGACCACATACGTTCTTGAGCAGTTCAAATATGATATAGCTTGTTGATGTAAGGCGCAAACTATGATTGGCGATCCCGAGCGAGTACTCACTCAAGATGTTCCCGAATGTAAGCAAACTTGCTGTCCAAGTGACCATCAACGATCACTTCTGGCCAACTTGCAGTGTTGACACCTTCTTCGATGTCCCCGTCAACGTCGAGAGGTCGGCTTCGGAGGTAACTTGTACACCTTTCGATACAATCTTTGATATCCAATCCTGTTTGTATGATGCCAACGTGATCGTTAGCAGGCCGACCTTGTTGGAAGACTTGCATATCTTTAGAAAGAGTGATATGGTGTTCTGCGAGGACACGCCTTGAGATTCGGGAAACAAGCATTCGTTGCATAAATGTGTCTAGACGATCTGGGGCGAGGTATGGTGAGGAAAGAGACAAGCCCAGGGAAAGGCTCGGGATGACAGTCGCACTGTGACTATGTTAACGAAGCAATATGTTTCCTGACATGAGAAGTGCTCACTGTTCGTCCAGAATCTCTCTCAAGAATTCGCAAAAGGCATCGTTGTCTGCCATTGTCTCGATCTGAGGGTACCGTCGGAACCTACAAACACGGTATTAAAAAAAATAGGGGAACAAGCGGGGAATACATACTTTTCAAATGCTAACCAGTACAACTGTTGTACAATAATAGGTTTTGATTTCGTGATAGACATACAGATAGCCAAGACTTACTTCATACACTTTTGCGACTCCTTCTTGAGTGACTACAACATACGGGAGTGCTTGCATGTCTCTCAGCCTATGTGCTATCCGAACTGGAAGCTCTGTCCGCACATAGTTCGCACTCTAATAGATGTCAATATACTGATAGAGTCATTGGGTGAGCTGAATGACCTTGATCAGGCGCTCCTCATTCATAGAACGTCCAAAAAACACCTAGAGGCGATAGGAGGTGTGAGTCATTGCAACTCGATAAGAAGAGCTCGTGCTGTAGTACCAGCTGCCTCAGTGTTAGCCTTTGTGCCTTCTTATTTGCATAAAGCTCTAGTTGTCGATTTTGATAGAAGTGTACAGCAGATGAAATGCTGCGGGAGCCTGCTTGTGCCTGCACGGTATGGCCCCATGTTTTCGTTATACACCTTGAGCCAGTACTAGTGAAAGTATGGAAAGAGGATCGAAGCCATAGCATTATACGAAGCAGCTGAGACCCTGTAAACCAGAAAGTGGTTACAAGCAAACAGGGTCTTTACGGGATGTTAGAACTTTGCATATTCGGAAGCTTTAGAGTCATTGCAGTTATGATCGGGTGTCGGAGCGGGTGACGTAAAATTTCAGATGCGCTATGGAGATATGACATCCGGTAATCAAATTTTACCTCAAGCATAACCAGAAAGTGGTGTGCTATTGTAGGTCCAGAAAGCTCAATACTTGAACATCGATTGGCTATAAGAAATATCTAAAGTGACACCTACCCATTCGACCACAAAACGAGAGTAATTATACAGACAGGACTATAGTAAATCTTCCATACGAAGACCTCCAACAATGAGATAAGCTGACCGTCGGTCGCGTTCTACTCCTGCCCAATCCCCTTTCCTAACCACGGGTTGTATATCCTCTCCTGAAACATAAATGGAATCATCATGAGTTGGCCCATTTGTATTTGTTTGCTCTTCTCCTTGTTGGTCCTCTTCACGCTCGGATAAAACCTCTTGCCATTGGAAGTCACTGATTGTGATAGCTACCGTCTTTGCATCTTCAAAATGAGGTAGCATTGACATGATGAAGTTAGACATCAGCTCAGATGTCACTTCCGTGGTCTGAGTAAACACAGGAAGTGGAAGATACTCCGCCTGTTGCAAATGGCGTCAGGCGTTAGAAGAAGAGAGGATTGAATCAACTTCCCTCCAGCAGCAAACCTTTGATTGTGCCTCCAGCAAGAGCAACGTTACCCGCTCGGACGATCCAATCAGTCCCGACAGTGTAAACATGACCAGAAATCGAGAGCTGAACGCCACTGTCTTGAAGTTTCTGAGGTCCTCCTGCGCCCTGTGGATGGTTCCGTGTAGTTACCCATGGTGCACGGAGTTGGTCTAATAGCTGCTCAAGCGAGCCAGGAGGAGTGACAGTAATGTACGTTTGTCGATAGTGGGACGGATTATATGGAGGTGCTTCTCCAGGAGGTTGCTGCATGATTTCTGACCGAGAGGGTGCCGCAGGATCTTCCACTATCACAAATACATTATCTGACAAAAGTTGTCCACAACATCCTACATGTTAGGTTTTTCGCCGCACCTTTCATTGTAACGGTAGACATGGATCGTTCCAATCCGGGAATTGCACCCATGTTGGAACGAAAGGACTTGATAGTCATGTGCCATTTCTCTCGTACTGCACCCTGTTTGATATTGTCTCAATAACTGAACTGGTACACAACTTAGACCATCCACACGAACTCGGTGGTTTGAGAGTATATTCTTTTGAATTAATGCCAATCCTTCAGGAGGCGCATTTTGCCATCTAGCGAGTCTATGAAAGCCATAAATTAGGTGAGTGGGGAGGACTGATAAGCTCTTTTTACATACCCAGTAAATCCCATAATATTTCGATGGCTTTCTGCACATCTCAGTGGAAGTCACAGTTAGAAACAACGGCGAAAGCCTGTCCCCTGAGTGAAACAAGCAATGAAGGCACGTGGGATGTAACGATAGTGTGACAGATCGCGTCCTGCGTTTCGATCGCGTCGTCAGTGCACTTAGGCTCGAGCTTAAGGTGTTACAGTTACTATATCGTCTTGTTTATATTGTTTTGTCTTCTAATTGACTTTATCCATTATAACTACGACCTAGGAGATACTTCGATGCCACCAAAACGCAAAGCCACACTTGCTCCTGGCGGCAGCTCCCCACCCTTGAAACGGAGGCTTCGGAGTACCAGCGGGAATGGCCCATCAGTGGATACACCTATTGAAGATCCTCCTACGACCCGAACTCGACGCAAACCTAGAGCTAATACCAAACCTGCCAAGGTGTCCAAAGCGGAACCTTCTATACCACCTTCCAAAGAGTCCTCTCCACCTCCGAAACGCGGTCGTCCAACAAGGGTGTCTGCAATGAAAGGTAGATCAATACCTAAGGCGGTTGTTGAAGAGCCTCCACGACCAAGCTCATCGAAGGAGACCTTAGACAACCCTTCAGATCCTCGTAATGTTCCGGACCCGGAGTCGTCTGAGGACGAACTGCTTATTTCTCCCGCCAAGGAAAACCCTATTTCTCGTCTCGTTACACCTCCTCGAAGACATACGACACCACGGAAAGAGGGAAAATTCATGGAGGCTGTGGAGATAAGGACACCATCTTGGTTAAATAGACCATCCCTCCCTCACTCCTCGGCTGTGAATTCCCCTGGCCCTTCTAGCCCTAGGAAGAGGCTGGTCAGGAGCCCTCCACGCTCCGTGGTCGCGAAACCACATTCCACCCTCAGGGCGCGAGCACCGGCACCACCACCTCAGCCAATTATCTCTAGAGACCCTTCCCCTCATGCGTCTCCCAGACGTTCAACGCGAAAGGTTGTCCGGGATGACCTGGTCATTTCTAAACCTTCTTCTGATAACGACGAGGAACCATCACCCGTACTCAAAACACCGCCAATATCTCCCTCTAAGAAAGGGAAGGAGAGGGCTCTTGTAGGCCCCAAGAAAGGAGAGTCATCACAGGACGCTCTACCCGAATCCTTGCACCCGTGTTTGAGGGCGCAGAAAACAGCTATACTTAAGGCTTTGCATAAGACGCCTCCTTTAATAGAACAAGAGGACGATGAAGATGAAACTTCTGCCAACGCCTTGGCATACGAGCAGTTAACCGAACTTCTAAAAGGCACTGTTCTTCGCGGCGAGGGTAACAGCTGTATTTTAACTGGCCCTCCTGGCAGTGGAAAGACTCAGGTGCGAACTCTCGACACATTGTGTACATTGTTACGTATATCTGAACCAACACAACTAGATGGTTGAACGGGTGGTATCTAATCTACCAGAGAAGCCGATTATAGTTCGATTATCTGGTCATGCCCAAACTGATGATCGCCTAGCAATGCGTGAAATTGCCTGGCAGCTGGCTCAACAGACGGGCACATCTCTGATGCCTATGGACGATGATTCAGAAAACGAAACCCCAGAAGGTCAAGACGATGAGGGCAAAACTGGCGACGAAGACAATCCTTTCCTTGAAGGCCATTCAACGTCCGGACCTATGATTTCTCTCCCTCCGCCTGCTCATCTTCTAGCTCTGATCTCCGTCATACCTACACTATCTCGACCAACCATCATCATCCTGGATGCCTTCGATCTCTTCGCTATGCATGCTAGGCAGTCATTACTTTATTGTCTGTTTGACACTGCTCAACATAGTCGAGGGGGTGCAAATGGCAAGGGTATGGCGATCGTTGGCGTCACGACTAGGATTGATACAATCAATCTGTTGGAGAAGCGTGTGAAGAGTCGGTTCTCTGGTCGAATTTTGCGAACTGCTGGTCCCGGGAAATTGGAACACTGGCTGCATATTGCTCGATCACTTCTCTGTGTACTCATCGAATCTGAACCAACAGAGGAGTGGTCACCAATTTGGCACAGAGCCGTCGATAAATTCCTTAAAGACGAGGATGTAAAGCATATTTTCGCTGAAACATTCGCGCTGACGCGGGACTGTCGTGTGCTATCTCGCATATTGGTAATGCTCCCTTGATATCGATGGGGGCGTTCAAAGACTAACTCAATGTGTACCGATTTATACAGACACCGGTCGTTATTGAACTTGATACGACCGCACCATTCCCCTCATTGCCATGCCTCACAAACGCGGTTAGAACTCAGCGGTGTCCGGAGCCACTTTCATTTCTTCCATGTATGTACAATGAACCTTGTATCGTGTTATAAATAGCACATACTAATCGCTCGTACAGCTCTACCGTATCCCGCAATCTGTCTTCTGATTGCGGCCTGAGCACGCAGGTATCACAGGTCATGACACATTCACATTCGCAATGCTTCACGAAGCTTTCCAAGACCAAGTTCGAATTTCGCGATCTGCGCCTGTCCAAGTACAGGGCGGTGGTATCAGCATGATCGACTGCGACAAGGATATTCTGATCGGGGTAAGTTCCCCTTGGCGGTTTTCAAGCCTTTTCTCTTTCTAGACCTTCCTGATTGAATATATCTGATGCGATTGTGGATGAACAGGCATTTGAGCGATTAGTTGTTCTTCGTATCTTTGTCTCTGTTGCAGCTCCAACTGCCGGGATCTCGAAAGAGTTTGTTCAGGTACAGGTTAACTCTGGAACACGCCGATGTCAAGCTGACAGTGGAGAAGTATGGAAAGACAAATCTCAAGAAATGGTTTAGCAAGGCGAAGGCGAAATAAGTACATGCAGATGCCCATGTCCTTTACGGTTGTAGGTCTCTCCGGATTGCTATGCTATCTAATAATAGCGTACTGTGGAAACGAGCATTGGTACCTAAAAATACATCTCTAGGTTTCATTGATATCATCTTAGCCCAATCTCGTATCCCGGTTGTCGGTCGTCGAATGACACCACCAATAGCAGGTTTCAGTCATATCATGATATTGATTCCAATACACCTAGGTATCTGTATCTTTATTTGTTACATGTTCATATTGCATACATTAGAAATCTGACCCCAACCACCTAATAGTTGCTAGCAACAAAGTCGGAGTTTCCAGCACGTTCGGCAGCTAAAGCAACAAGGATCAGAATCAGGGAAAGATCAAAGCTAAACCCTATCTTTACTCACCATGGTGCTCAGCCTTCTTTTTGTCGACGTAGTCGAGTCCCTTGGTCTCGACTATGCGGTCAATGAAGGCACCAGCGAAGCCAGCAATGATCTCCTTTGCCTTAGCATGGCTGTCAGGGTGGCCCTGGCTGGAGACATGGTTCTCATAAGCCTTGGCAGCCTGGGATTACCACCTCAGCTAACTATCTACTACGATGTGTATGGAATACATACCTCGTAGGAAGCCGCGGCAGCGATCAGCTCGTGCGAGAGCTCTGCCTTGTGAGGGGCATTCTGTACCTGTAGAATTATAGGGGCTCAACAACGATACAGTACGCAATGTTTTCAGATGGACCGACCTCGTTGTAGGCGGAGTATTCCTCGGAGTCGTGGCTGAAGATACCCATGGTAATGTATAGGTGTGGTGGGTGAGAGTTGGTTGATAGGTTGGATGCTAAGATGTGGGTGAGTGCGAAACTGAGGGATCTTTGTGCACTACGGTGAGCTTTTATACTGCAGATAGGCCGACCTAGAGGACTGATGTCACGAGTATTTCTAAAAATAACCTGTACCTTTAGGGGGTGCTTATTTCGACATAAAGGTACTCCCTGGCCACTGGGTTGGGTGATCAGATGGGATAACTGAATATGGAAACACCTTTGGGGTTCTGCCCCGCTCGTCGCTACCCTGGACATCACCCCCGCAGCGCAACTGTATTGCTTTCCGGTGGTTCAACAAAGCCCTTGGGAACGAACATAGGGAATTCGCATTTCATATTGGATACGCTGTTGAAGAAGTACAGCAACCAGTAGCTTTCTATACAGTAGAAGATCACCTCGCTAGTCCCCTCGCACGTTGTTGAACAATAACAATATCAGTATCTTTGAAGGAGGGAATGAAGGATGCGAAACATGTGGTTAGTGGAGAAGACTTGTTCCTGGCTTACCGTGGTTCAACTAGGAAAGTGTGCTTGCGTCTAAGTATCTTCCGTCATTTGAGCTTAAAATA
The DNA here is from genome assembly GCA_038087015.1 of Cerrena zonata. Classification (NCBI taxonomy): domain Eukaryota; kingdom Fungi; phylum Basidiomycota; class Agaricomycetes; order Polyporales; family Cerrenaceae; genus Cerrena; species Cerrena zonata. The sequence continues at coordinate 979,436 of JASBNA010000001.1, forward strand.
GCGTTCGATAATGGAGTCGCCGGAGGGGAAGTTTATCCTTTGGCTGATACATCAAACAAAGGGGCTTGGAGGGTTCTGACTTGCTCTGACGTCTATTTGTCTACAGTGCTATGTTCCCATTTGTGTTCAGGATCGTCACGGTACTCTATAGTAAGCCAAGTTGACGATGCGATATTATTTGACCCTGAAAGCAGTGTGCGTATTTATAGATACACCGAAGTAGACGGTATCATGTGTTATTATGACATGCACTTTGGCATATTCTCGTGGCTATATACAAGACAACTTCAACCTTGAGCTTGAATGCTTGAGCGTTGAATTCAGTGAAACGTTGAAGACTCATTCAACGACAGAGCCAAAGAAGGAAAGCGACTTTCCCAATTCGGAATCACAGTCACAAGTGCGTTACGTCACACCCCAGACGGAAGCAGGTGCACCAGGCACTCCATATGATTCAATAATCCCATGTTTACTTTCTAACTTTCCTTTCTTTCTTCAACATAATACTTAATGCCTTCAGTTCGCTCGCAAAGTTGTGCCGCTCAGTCACGAAATGAACAGAGTGTCCAAGAGTTGTATGCTGATTATGTGGATGAATCGTAAGTGGTCACCCAGCTCAAGCTGTAACACCACCCGGATCTAATTTCGACGTTGCCGCATTGCTTCAGACATTTCAAAGCTTTTGAAGACGCTTTGAAGATTGAGGATACTGGGTTTGATACCGCGGATCCTGGTCCAGCTTCACCAGCTAGCGGAACGCATACACCTTCCGGCCATCGTGTTCGTAAGGTGTCGGCTTTATCAGACTTTGCTCCGGTTAACCTCCGCGTACAACGGTATGCCAATAAATGATAGAGGGATAAATCACCCTATTTACTTACCAACTGTTCAGGCGAAAAAGAGCTTCGCATATCCCTGACAGGCGGCAGGAATGGTTATTCATTTTAGTGAGATGGCCCCTCCTGGTACGTCCTTAGTTCGGTGACCGAGACATTGTCTGATTAAAGGTCTTGTACACAGGGTCTCATATTTCTTTTTATTGGAATAGAATTCGGTTTGTACATCATGATTCGCCAGTTGGTGAACACCAAGGAATGGCTTTCGGCTTGTAGGCAGACATTGTCCCATCATTCTGTCTTGGTCTGACACGCCACGTATAGGGAGAGGACGGAAGGGAACTTTGAGGAAACGGCTACGTGAGTCCGAGTCCTATCAGGTACGCAGTATGTGAAGCACCAATATTTTCCTGTTATAACAAATCAATTGTAGGAATGGAAAGATGCCGCTCTGGCATTGGACGAGTATTTGCATTTCGATGAGTGGAAATCTTTCGAAGAAGATGCGTATTACGATTGGAGGCTAGTCAAGAAGGTGAGCACCTGTGGTATGCACATTTTCTCAAAGCAAAAACCCTCTATATTTATTGTGATTCCATTCCATTAGGTGCTGCGTTCTTTGAGAATGCATAGAGAGAGGAAGGATGCTCGTGCTCTACTAGGTGTCCTAGAAACCTGTGTGCGAACGAACTTCGCCGGTATCGAGTCCTCAAGGTTTGTGTTTTTCAGCTGCATCTTGAACCAGATAAACTGATTTTCCAATGTTCCAGGCTTTACAGTGAGGTCTGCACATCGTCCTCCCTTCACATTTATCAATGCTTATCAAATTCCTTCTAGACCTTTTACGGAACGAAGGAACTTATCGAAAGTATGTTGAAATTCCTCTCACATGTGATTTCCATATTCATCTTTGTCTAGCTTATCTTTGTGAGCTCGAAAAGGCCATGGAGTTCGTCTGTAACTCGCCGGAATTGACCTTGGAAGAGAAGAAACGTTTCTTTAAGGGTGCAAACACTAACTTAGGTTCTACCGCGCTCTGCCTCTCTGGTGGTGCAACCTTCGGGTACTGTAAGCTCTCGACCATGCGATGTCAAATAGAATTACGGTAATTAACAATTTGCCATAAGATCACTTCGGTGTCGTCAAGGCCTTTTTGGACCAGGACCTCCTGCCCCGAGTGATATCAGGAACCTCGGCTGGCGGTCTTGTTGCAGCTCTTGTCTGCACTCGAACTGATGGCGAGCTCAAGCGGTTACTTGTTCCTGAGCTAGCAAATCGAATAACTGCTTGCGAAGAGCCATTCAGGGTATGGTTCTGGCGATTTTGGAGAACAGGTGCACGATTCGACAGTGTCTCGTGGGCTCGCAAAGTGAGTCCTGAGGTGATCTCATGAGTTGGTAAAACTTAACATTCCCTCTTAGTGTTCCTTCTTCACGCGTGGATCCATGACTTTCAAGGAGGCATACTTGCGCACAGGTCGTATACTGAATATTTCCGTCATCCCTGCTGATAGACATTCGTACGTGTTCAGATTGCCATGGGTAGATTTGCCTCATGTTGAGCTTCACTAGGCCTACCAAATTATTGAATTATATGACTGCCCCTGACACAGTAATCTGGAGCGCTCTTTTGGCATCTGCTGCTGTCCCAGGTATCCTCAACCCGGTTGTCCTGATGCAGAAGCTCAGAGACGGAACACTGGTTCCCTGGAACTGGGGTAGCAAATTCAAGGATGGCTCACTACGGTAAGGGCTTCTACGGCACATCTGCGTTTCTTGCAGTTCAACAATTATGTGTGCAGAGTCGACATTCCAGTTCAATCCCTCAACTTATATTTCAATGGTACGAGTGAACTTGACTCCAACGAACTTCGCATACTGACTAGCTTATCAACAGTTACACACACAATCGTTTCTCAAGTTAACCCGCACGTCCATTTATTTTTCTTTGCACCTCGCGGCTCCGCGGGCAAACCAGTCGCTCACCGTAAAGGCAAAGGTAGATCATCATTTGCAAGTTGGTTGATATGAATATATCTCAAAGTGCTATTAGGCTGGAGAGGCAATTTCTTACTATCCGCCGCAGAGCAATGGTTGAAATTAGAGTTGACAAAGAACTTCAAGGTATGACAGTGAATCTACAGAGAAACATATGCTCATAATTCTTAGCTAATTCGGGATCTCGATCTTCTCCCCCAATTACTTGGACAAGACTGGTCGAGCGTGTTCCTACAACGTTTTGAAGGAACTGTCACGTAAGTATTTTGCTATCTCGTTTGGGACTCTCATTAAATGATATACGTGTTCTAGCATATGGCCGAGGACACGTTTGATGGTTGGTGGATGTCGGATTACCAATAGTTATTTGGATGCTAATGATCGTCTCAGGATTGGATAACAATTCTCGACGATCCAGACCCTCAAGAGCTGCAACGCAAGATGCGTGTTGGTCAACTTGTGACATGGCCGAAGGTAAAAACATCTTTTTTCCGCATTGCTCATCCTACTAAGATGAATTGTATCAGCTTCACATCATTGAGAATCGGACACGGCTTGAGAAACAAATTCTCCTCGGTAGGCAGGCTGTTCGCAAGGGAATGCAACCTCGAGGCCGAGAATCTATCCGTGAAGAGCTCCCACCACCAATCACCGGGGCTCAGATGCATCCCTTACCCTTATCCATCTCCCGCACAGTTTCCCAAAACCCTGAGCTATTACCATTCGATAGTGACGCGGAGGAGGCATATGTCAATGGAGTTCCTCGTCCACAAAGACCTCATCACCATCACCATCATTCTGGGCGTAGGGCATCTCCAATTCAGCATACTGGTCAGAGACTTGGAGTTCCAGGACAACAGCACTTCCCTTCCGTCCGCAGACGATGGGCTGTCAATGGTTCTGTGGCCGGGATCGAGACATAGACCCTGTGGCTCAGTCAGATTACGGGAGGGCGACACCAGATCCTCCGCCGCCACCAACAGACGATGCCGAGCCTACCTTCAACTCAGTCGCCCCCAATTCCAAATAGTCCTACGACGCTTTTCACGCGGTTACGTACTGTTTCAGCGACTTTCTCACCTTTCGCAACGTTGCGTCGAAATAGTAGATTCTTTGGCCAGCAGCAGGATCAGATGACCGAGCCTGCATGGAGTGCTGCGGAGAGCTCTTCAGACGATGATGACTTATCTGTTGATTCTCGAAGACATGTGCGACACCCATCTATAATAGAGAACTGGGGTGACGACTCTGATAGGGAAGGGGAAATGTAGTGACTAGCCGGTAATGCTGCTGTTGTTCTCTAATTCTGACTGTATCTACCTATTTTCGGATATAATTTTTTTGGTGTTTCAAGTGCTTGTGTTTTGACTCACGGGTAGCGTAACAAATACGGAACTTGCGTACATATGCATCCATGACTGGGCGTCAATAGTAATAGGAACTTGCCACGTAACCATCGTGTGGTAGTTGCAGCGATCTTGTCAATCTACCTTCAGAAGTCACAGGCATCTCTATAGAATCCGGGGACACGTAATCCACAGCATTCGATATCATGGAACTAGATAACGCATCTGAACAGTCTCGGTCTCAAACCCCAGAAGCCACTCACTCTGATTCCGCAATGGCACCTCGTCCGACTCCTGATCGTAATGAGAGAGCTGCAGCTATTGAGCGACGCCTGCAACAGCAACGCAATACAAATTCAGGTCCCGTCGCGAATCCGAGCTATACTGCTTTCGATGAACATCATGAACTACGTCAGAAGTTCCGCAGGATGGTCGATCCAGGTATTCTGAGACCTAATCCACGAGCCGTGGCCCTGGAAGCAATAGATGTATCAACGAGTCTCTTGTTCTCAATAACATGACATAACCCTCTTTGAGTAGATCCTTCTGAAACTTTCTGACAACATTCTCAAGAACCCTAATGACGACAAGTATCTGCGATTCAAACCCACGAACGCAAAGATCAAACAGTACCTAGTCGATCCTCAGGGTACGCTAGAGTATGCCGTTGAGGTCAGCTTATTCTCGCCATGTGTGATAATCGTAGTGTTGATTCAATACGATACTTTACTCTGTTAGATGGGCTTTAGACCTGAGGTACAGTTAATCATGACCTCACAAGGCGAATTATTGATGACGTCGGCATGTGAAATAGGTTGAGAACTTCCAGCCATACTATGTATTCAACAGGAAGAAGTTGTCTGAACTACAAGTCGGCCAAACTGTTCTGAAAGAGATCTTGGAGCAAGAACAAGCGAAAGAGGAAGCTGCTGCAATTGCAAAGCAACGGGAGAAGGCAGTTGCGGAGGCTGCAGTCGCAAAGGTACTACATCCCGTAAATCCGAATATTGCTGTACTAAAAATGCTTTCCGCTAGGTGAAGCAAGCCTTCCTCGATGATCGTAAATCGAAAGCTTTGAATGACCGCCGTGAGAAGGAGGTACGTAGTGCTCGCGCCGCCCGAGGGGCTGTCGCGCCTTCTTCCCCTCCACCATCTACAAGTAGGGAGATGCCTGGTTCTGGACGAGCACTGAATGGGACTGCGTCAACACCGCCGCCTCCTGCTTATACCCCTCCGAATCGTCGCCGTAGTCAAAGTAGTGATGAGGACATGTCTGATTAGTACTGTAACATGATTTGGTTACCAATCGTTGATATCTGATCCTGAAAATCCAATGTATTGTGTAATGATGCGTCATCGAAAGCGAAAGTACAGTAATGAGGCCTTAAATAAAAGCATGCAACTAAGTATTCACAGTAATATGTAAACGGTATTATGATGGACGGTTGTTAGCGGGTCTAGGTGCTGAAGGAATCGTAGGAAGTGGAGGTCGCGGAGGAGATGGGAACTGAGCAAGTGATGACATGGAAAGTTTCAGGGGCTGCGACTCTTGAGCCTCGAACACTGCAGAAGGCATTAGTACATTTTTGACAGAAAATAGTGACTGAGGACTGACCACTTGCTGCTGCTTGGAAGGTGTGTGACCTGAGAGGCACACTATCTCGTCGACCGGGAATCGGTCTTTGAGGTAATGTCCTGTTGCGCTGCAAGGTTCCAGGTGGAGACGTAGCACTCGGGGAGGTCTGGGTAACAGGTCTCAAGGTGACACCATATATCGAGTGTCGTGCTTGCCGCGGTGCACTCGCCGATTCAGGCGAGACAGGGAGTGGAGAGGCAGTCATCGCATAACGAGGCGATGCAGAGGATCCTCCTGGACTAAATGCCGCACCCGGCTCCGGAACGCTAGGTAAAGGTAGGTGTTGTCCTAACGAAAGTCGACGCCCGTCTAATAGATGGTGTAGCAGGCAAACCGTATGTCCTAGGCTGAGGAGATCCTTCCGTAGGAGGCATAGGTACTTGTCTACCCAATGGCAGTCTCGACGGAGATGGAGATGAGGATCCTTCGCTTGGTGGAGTGGGTAAGGGAGGCCTGTTGCTCATAGTCCCTGAGCGAGTTCGACGAATCACAGGTACTGGAGTTGAAGCCGCCGCTGGAGGAGTGTTGGATGGAGGTGTCGGCAGCTCACGTCTCGACGGTGACTGTGATTTAGAGAAGACTTGGTTATGGAGGTCCTCGTGCGTAAACTTTGGGCTCTGCTTGGGGATCTGACGGGTAACAGGGGTGGGCACAGGTGCAGGAGCAGGCGCAGGCTCTGACTTTCCAAATACCTGGACATGAAGATCGAGGTGTGTGCTTCTTGGCTTCTGGATATCCCGTGATGGCTTCACTACCTCCTGGATACGACGAGGATTAACTTCGGTGGCTTGTTGTAGACCAGATGCGGGCGGGTAAATCTCCAAGTGAGGGTAAACAGCAGGATCTAAGAAGGCTGAGCTCAGTGCTAAAACCAGGCATGAACTTTACAAAATATCCTTACAGATGACTAGATATGGATAGGAACTGTGAGGGGTCGAAGATACAGCTTCCCTGCTCGAAATCGAAGATACCGCGACTTCCGGATAGATAGAGAAATAGGGATACACAGGAGGATCTTTCAAAGAAATTAATGAGTTGTAACAATGATTTGACAGAACGACAATACATACAAGGTTGAACCGCAGGGTATGCAAAAGGCAACTGTACCGGGACCTCCATGCAGAACCGTACCTGTTTCGTCGTCGGGAGACCAGATAACGGAGTGGCTGACCTCTTCCGTTGGAGTCCAGTAGGTAAGGGTGGGACTGGAGGAGCTCCAGAGAGTCGAGCTGAGGTTATCGCAGACGATCCTCTGCCAGAGTGGGCATGTTCACGAGCACGGTCTTTCTTGGCGTAAGGGGAAGCAAGTCCACTTACGTTGAGAGTAATGGCAGGTCGACGGGGCATGGAGAGGCGCGGGAGGGCCATCCTCGAGGGCTTGGGCTGTTCGTGGCGCGCTGGGTAGATTGTCTCCAAGTTATATGGGTACACGTTGGGATCTAAAAACTGAGTTGAGGGACAGCCATTTAGAGTTAAGGAGACGGCTTACAGATTGACAGAACTGGATAGGCACTTGGCAGTGTTATTTGGATTCCCTCTTCGATGGTACGATCGGGTCTAACAGGGATAGTATTGCCGGGTCTCGACCTTTCGATCGACACAGCAGGATAGATACACTCCAAGCTCCATGGATAAACTGCGGGGTCTGTAATGGAAGACATGAAAATCTGAAAGCCTCATCAGGTTCATCATACGTACACAATTCGAAGGCAGGATAATGCGCTGTCAATTTAACGGGAACACCTCTAAATGCTTCAGATTTCTTAGGTGACATAGTGACAGATACAGCAGGGTAGATTGTCTCCAAACTCCATGGGTACACAGCAGGATCTGTATAAAACGATAAGTCGCCAGGCAAGAACAATATGGAGTCGTACGCACAGATATTGAACAAAGGATATACAACCGGTGACAAAACAGGAACATCATGCGACACAGACGATTTCTTACCAAGAGACAAAGGAGGATAAATGGTGCCAAGATTATGAGGATATACCGGGGGATCTAGATACCAATACAATCATCCAGTTAGAGCCATACAACCGCATGTAACCATGTAGCACATACAAAGCTCGATTACGGGGTAGTGAGTCTCCAGCAGAACCGGTTGTTGTGGTTTCGGGGCCGTTTCTGATTTCCCCTTCGACGGCGAGGGGACCGGGAGTGGTTTAGCAACCTTCGTAGCTTGTTTGGCTTGAATAGTGGGCCGAGTCGAAATAGACTGGACAGAACGCGCGGGATAGATGGATTCCAGGTTATAAGGGTAGACCGGTGTATCTAAGCAAAAGAATTGGTAAGAACGGTTCGGGACGAAAGGGTTTAAGACGTCTTACAGATCAAAAGCGAAGGATATACTGCTGGAAGATCGACCGAAACAGAGGTGTCAATGTCAGTGTCAATACTATTAGCTTCTATTGAAGGGTAAATCGACGCAAGACTCCATGGATAGACGGCTGGGTCTAGATACAATACGTTAGAATGGGTGGGCGTACTGGACTTGTCAACTTACAGATATCCAACGTAGGATAGTGAGCGGCCAGTTTGACAGGGATACCAGGAACGACACTATGGTCCTTCTCAATCAAAGTACCATAGATATCGAAATGAGGGTAAGCCGCAGGATCTAGAGGGGTCTTAGGTTTCGGTGAAATGAGAAAAGATTTGTCACGAACAGATGACGATGTTGGGGTAGCGATATTCCAGGTGGACCGAAACCTCCTTGCTATCCTCAGCGACCCTGACAGTCTTTATGACCTTCGCCTGTTTTTCCACTTTAGTGACCGCGGGATCTGTCAAGCAATCACTCAGCGAGTGAAAAAGATCGATTATTAGTGAGCTCACATAAGTTGAAGTGAGGATATCCAGTTGACAGTTCGCCTGCCTGACGTGTCCTACTAGCATTATACGGCCAGACCTGGTTCCAGGGATTCGATTCTTCTGACCCCGCATCGCTTGCATTACCCACTTCACTTGCTTCCGAGCTCGAACGACTGTGGTAGGGCCAGACATGATTCCAAGGGCGACTAGGAGCGGCTCGGACAAAGCCATCATCGATGTTGAAGCATCGGTCACCGGCATCTGGAGTACGGACGTAGTAAGGTGAAGCAGGGCTGGCTGGCCATGACTCTGGTGGACCCCAAGAAGTAGCTGTCGACGGAGTAACTGGTCTACTGAACTCGCCACGATGGCCCAAGTCAATAGAAGGTGCGCGGTAATAGAAGTATCGATCAGAAGAGGGTGACGGAGGGTACTCCGAGGGAGGACCCCATGATGTTGCAGTCGACGGAGTAACAGGTCGACTGAATTCACCACGATGAGCAAGATCAACCGAAGGTGCACGATAGTAGAAGTACATGTCAGAGGTTGGCGAAGGAGGATACTCCGACGGGGGACCCCAAGAGGTATGCGTCGAGGGTGTAGGTGGGCAATCTTCAATCATACGTCCCGCAATATCAGGGGAGGGAAGTCTGTCGACGTTAGAAACTGGAGAGTATTCCCAGTCAACGTCCCAAAGAGCCAACGACGTTACAGTAGTGGGTGTTAACATAACTGAACCTTCATTACGACGATCTAAATGAACCGAAGGGACACGACTCCATGATTCATATGTATCCAAATCTGAATCATATTCTGGTGGACCCGCAGAAGAAATTGACCAAGCATAATCGGCTAGATTAATCTCAGAGGTAGGTGACTTGTCCTCTGGAGTAGAGTCGTCTAAGGGAAACGTATTAGGCAGGTTCACTGGGTCGAGACTAGTCTGTCCTGTAGCAGCCATCGGACTAGGGACAGCTTTAGCTGCACCTGCACGCCATGTTGTGACAAGTTGATCCAAATGACGCCTGTCATTCACCGGGGAACTTTCCTGTACAATTGGAGACAAGGCATGAACGACATGGGCAGAATGCGCCGTCGGACTGGGTGGTGAATGTTGGCGAGGAACAAGTTTGGACCCCGACCTGATTGATGTAGCATCAAAACGATCAAGCAAAGAAAGTTTTCTCGGGACATGTCTGTTCAATCTTGGTCTTGCCTGTTGTTGCATCAATGAAATCGTCTCAAGCTGAAGTTGGTCATCAGCTGGTTCGTCTGCGAAAGTAGTCCGGCTTTCCCCACGGAAGTGACCCAACGTTGGTGGCCGCGAGGGAACGACAGACTGTGGGACGTCTACTTCCCGGCGTGGTATTGACATCCAGGAATCATACCAACGTGCTCTTCGAAAGTCAATGTCAAATTCTATCTTGCCGCCAATGGGAATTTGAGATGAAGACGGAGCGGGACTTCGAGCATCGAAGAGATGTGACCAGAGAACGTTCCATGATTCTTCAGAGATACGCGGTGTAACGGTAACTCCTGCCTGTGCCGTGTGAAGATAGAGACAAATCCCCGAAGTGCTAGGGAAACTGAACTCCTTAGCAATTGCTGTAAGCTGGGTAGTCATCTATGCAATAGTTATAATCGACACTGCGTAGACATAACAATAATCTTGACTAAACTTACCGAAGGGTAAAGGGGCATTAGAATACCCTGCGTTAAGCGATGGCTCGGACCTGACGACAATGTCTGCCCGAGATGACCATGTTCTTGAGCGAAGGAAGCCGGGGGTACCACGACTACTAGCCATTTCAGCCCTCGGTGGACTGTCCTTTCTCGCGATTCACGAATGTTGGAGTTAATGTATGCGACCGAGGAAGGTTTGCGTGGTGGGTACTGAGGTGTCTCTGTAACGGAACCGGGTGTATGAGAGCTTGGAAGAGGTGGGTCAACGTCGATACCAAGACCCATGGAGTTTGCTCCGGTTGCATGGAGGTGGCTCGTATAATCCACGTCAGTATCTGGAGGAGTTAGAGGGTGTCCGACCCGGGGTGCATGGAACGGTGAATCGAAAAACCGGGACATTGTAAACGGCTAAGCAGGTTCTGGGTATGTTAAAAGCAGAAGAAGAGAGCTGTCTTGCAGCTAAAAAGAACGAAGCAAAAGCTACCACAGAAGTCGAGGTTTAAGCAGGTGCTTGACCCCGCTTTGTGAGCAGACTGAAGGAAGAAGCGAAGATTAAAGAGTCAGGGCAAAGAATGTGTAATGGCCGATAACTGAGGGAAAGCTAGCTGTCAGCATTGGTCTGTTCAAAGTAAAACCAGTCTATCGTGATGAGATCAGGCTTACGTTGGGAATCCCCTGGACGACCGTGTCAACTCTAGCACCTTTCAGGACAGATGCGGTGAGAAGAAGACACGCCGGACGCCGTTAAAGATGGGTACCGGTGGATGGTAGATGGAGGAGGGCGTGCAGAGAGGGACAATCCGTCTCAGGCCAGCGTCCGGCGTTGTGCCCGTGGAGGTTCGTGAGTAGGAGGTGTGGTCGAGGATTCTGTTTCCGTACTCTCCGTTGCCAGGACCACTTGCAAGCTTGGCGATCGAAAATGGGCGCTAAATGTTAATTACACGTGCGATCGAGATATAGACCCAAGTACAGTAGTCGCCTCGTTTATACGCGTCCTTCACCACAAACATGGAAAGCAAACTTGCAGGGGTATCGTCTCTCCCACAAAAAGACAAAGCTGCAGCATTTGTATCGCTACTGACAGAAGTACTGTCTGGTTCAGATCAATCAACCCTCCAACAGGACATCCATACCATTATCGAGAATGCCTTGCATGACAATGTCGGAATTGTCGTCGGACGTCAGGTCCTGGGCGAACTTGTCAAGCTTCTCGACCAGGTTTCTGCTAAGAATAGTGATCTGACGAAGCAAATAGTCGAGGATACAATTGCTCTTATCCAGCCAAGGATTATCAATTATGAAGAACAAGTCTGTCCTAGGGTCCGCATCTGAGATATATATCGGTATGCTAATACGTTACTCTAGGCGAATGCTCTGCGTTCTCAACTAGCAGATATCTTTGAGAAAGAAGAAGATTGGACTGATGCTGCCAAAGTGCTCATGACCATTAACCTCGATGCTGGACAACGGTGAGATTAGGTTTCAAAACAGTGAATCCAATAATTAGCCTGAACATGTATTATCAGACCAGAAGAGGATAAATTCCGTGTATACGTTAGGATCGTTCGTCTTCTCTTAGAGGAAGAGGATAATGTTCAAGCCGAATCCTATTACAACCGAGCCGCTAACCTTGCTCACTCATCCTCTGACCGAGAAACCCTGCTACAATTTAAACTCTGTCAAGCACGACTGCATGACTATTCCAGAAGATTCCTGGAAGCTGCTAGTCGATACCACGAACTCAGCTATGTAGCTGAGATCGACGAAGACGACCGTAAAATGATGCTGTAGGTGTAATAACCACCGTAATCCATCCTTGTCTAATCTACCCAAATAGCTCAGCGGCAGTGACATGTGCAGTCCTAGCACCCGCAGGACCTAATCGATCTCGTATTCTCGCCTCATTATGTCGAGACGAACGAACATCAGAACTCCCCACATTCAACATCCTTTCCAAAATGTTCTACGATCGCATCTTACGCCCCGCCGAAGTCAAAGAATTCGAAGGCACCCTCAAACAACATCAACTTGCCAAAATCACATTATCACCAAACGATCGAGTGGCAACTGGTGTTGGAGAAGATGAATACGCCAATGATCCTACTATCAGCAAACGAACGGGACCTTCTACTGTTCTAGATCGTGCGGTCATGGAACACAATGTCCTCGCATGTTCGAGGATCTACAATAACATCTCATTCCGTGGCCTTGGAACTTTATTGGATCTGACACCAGCTGCAGCGGAAACGATGGCACGAAAGATGATCGAACAAGGACGTCTGAAAGGTACCATTGATCAAGTGGAGAGATTGATTTGGTTCGATGTGCGTGGCGAGGACGATGATGCACAGGGGAAGGCTGGTGGTTTGGGTGATGTCGAACAAGCACCGGAAGACACAGGTGCACCCTTCACCAAACGATGGGATAGACAGATTCGTCTTACCGCAGCTAACGTAAATAAACCTATTTCATCCTTATCATGATTCCATTCTGATATATCTTGACGCAGGTCGAATCCATCGTGCAAAACATGACAGACAAGGGTCTACTGACGTTTGGCACGGTGGAAGCATAGACGGGGTTTCAGATGAGGATGAGGTTTTGCATGTATCATAATTGACTGATAGCAATGACGAAAGCATGTGTACAAATATTACACTAAACTGCGTGGTGTATGCGATAACTTTATGAGGGGTGATGAAGAAGAAATATGAGAAGAAAGCAAAGGTAAGAAAAAGTAAGTACTATAAGATGAGCATGACATGGCCGCCAACGCCGATTACTGAGTCCCGCTAGGAGCAGGAGCTTCTGTTCGCCTCCGTTTCTTGGCTCGTTCCCGTTTGGTCTCTAGTTCGTGCCATTCGCCTTCAAGAGTAGCGAGACTAAAGAGATAGACATATGATGAACAGCGGATGCAATGAGATTACATAAAGGACATACCCAACAGGGAGTTCGGGAGGAGGCAGTTCTTGTTTGAAATAGTTAGCTTCCAAAGCTTGGACTGCAGTTGCGCGTAGTGCGGGGTTGAAAGTGAGTAGATGTTCAGCCAAGTCCAGACCGGCAGGCGACAGCCATCTGAAATGAAAGCCCTGTCAGAAACGCAGGAAAGGTGTATTAGTTTTTAGGAAGACCTACTTTTGAAATAGGTCTCGGAAGCGGTTCTGAATGTGATCTTTGGGTTTCACCAGTTCATACCAAGGTAAGCTTGACACCTCTGGCCACCGTTCGGATGTAGGTGTACCAAGAAGTTTGTAGATGACATCCAGTTGATGGATTTCATCGTTCCCTTGGAAGACTGGTTTCTTGGTGAAGAGTTCCAACATGATGCACCTTAAGAGGAGTGTTAGAATTGGGTAAAGATAGATGAATAAATATATCACACATACCCAGCACTCCACATATCCACCTCAGGTCCATAAACAGTCGTACCAAACAAAAGCTCCGGTGGTCGATACCAGAGAGTGATAACCCTGTTAGTGTAATCGCTTCTCCTCCGTTTCTGGTAGAACCGCGCCAGACCAAAATCTGCCAACTTCAGCTCACCACGATTGTTGAGCAGAATGTTGGAACCCTTGATATCACGATGGACGACACCCTTGTGGTGCAAGTAGGCAAGTCCTGCCAGCATTTGTTGACACAATGACTTCAGGTGAGCATCAGTAAACGAGAACTGGCTTTGAGAGAGAATTCCTGTCAAGTCGTGATCCATGTACTCGAATACCATATGAACTTCGCCTATAGAATCACGGTAAGCAACATGACGAAACAGAATAGAGAAAGACACTCGCCTTGACAAACAACCATCTCATGGAGACGTACAATGTTGTTATGTCGTAACGATTGGAGGAGCTTGATTTCTCGCATAGCCGTCACAGGGAACCCATCCCGTTCACCCTCCATTCGTATTCGCTTCAATGCAACATACCTCCCGGTATCCCTGTTACGAGCCTTGAACACCTTCCCAAACGTACCTTCACCAACTTGTGCAATGAAAATATACAATTCCGCTTTCGAACCCTGAGGGGAAGGCGGTCGAGTATCAGCAGGCGTAAGGGTCTGTGATTCCTGTACCCGCATCTCAGCTACGTGATGACCGAGAAGATGAGCATCATTGACACTTTGAGGGCGAGGTATGCGATTGTCATAGTCGGATGGACGTCGTTCGGGTGGCGGAGGCGAGAAGGACGCAGAAGCTGGCATCTGAGCATCCTCATATGGCACAGCCTCTCGTTCTATCGGTTCAGGGAGCTCAAATCCTTCGGGATTCCACACTGTTGGTTCGGGATAGGGATGGTGTGGGTAGTGAGATGGCAAGGGTAATACTTCGCGGGGCGGAATATGAGGTGGAATGTGAGGTGCATGATGAGGTGACTTTGAAGATGTGGCAGTGGGAGGTTCACGAAGAGGATCAGGACCACTATCGTCATCGTCCCCAGGGAAGAAGCGTTTCACGGCAGAACTGGCCTGTCCTATAGGCTTGAACCCGGCGGCTTTGACAGGTGCAAAGCGAGATGGTCCTGGCAAAACCTCAGATTTCTGGGATTGTGGACTTGTACTAACGTGAGACATCGAAGAAGCCATAGGAGGTTCCCACGATTGGTTACTTGGGCCAGGAAGGTGAGGTGGAGGCATATCGAAATGATTGTTATGGCTGTTATGGTTGTGATTACCAGCATTACGATTCTGCTTCTTTTTACGCTAGAAAGAGAAATGAACAAATATACATAACTATACTCAGGGATGAATTACCTTGTTCGCCTTCCCGTTCTTCTGTGGGTGTGGGGCAGCTTCCGGGCGCATAGGTAGACCAGGTGGCCGAGGCAGGGCGTTCTTACCTGTGGGAGTAGGAGCATTGACGTCGTTGACAGACGAAGCTGTAGGAAGTCGATGAACAGGTCTCGGTCGATCTCTGGGGCTTATACTAGGAGAACGCGAGCGGCTTCGACTACGAGACATACTTCGTGTACGACTTCGAGTACGACTTCGGCTCGGAGTACGACTCCGTGAACGGCTACGAGATCTGAAACTGGAGGCAGACGACGGACTTCTTCTTCGACCCCATCGACGAGGAGGTGGAGAGCTTCTTCGACCTGGAGAACTTCGACGCGGTAATGGGGAGCTGCGATAGTTACGAGGAGATCTAGGAGATGAGGATGGTGATCTGGAATGCCGACCACGACGGTCATTTACCCAACCGCGACGACCATCGGGTGAAGGACTTCGTCTACCATAACTGCGAGTGTAACTAGGCGACCTTCGACGACCATGACCATAGTTTGGGGATTGTGATCGTCTCGGAGAAGAACGACGTGAGTAATAAGAATCGTTAGATCGTGAACGAGAGCGAGAACGGGAGCGAGAGGGTGTTCGAGGTTGCGGCTTGCGCCCACGACTTGGCATAGCATTTTTATTAGCACTTGACGGTCCATCCCTCCGAGTCCAGCTATTGATAATATCAGAAAAGGAATAAAAAGAAAATAGAAATAGAGTACTGACTTGTTAGGATTCGAATCATCATTCCGCCAGTCCTGTTTCGGCTTCTGCTGCCCACCCTGATTTTGTTTCTTGTTTTTGCTGCCTTTGTTACGATTCTGATGTTTCCGTTGGCCTTGTTTCCCCTGCCGATGGTTATTGGGGTTGCTGTTGTTGGGGTTATTGGCGGGGTTTCCACCAACGCCAGAGTCTTTGTGAACAGACCGCCAGGAGGCAGCAGGTTCCCAAGCACGATCATCTCCCTGTACAAAAGGCTTTGCAGTAGTATCGTCAGACTGAGGTCGATCATCGTTGGCCCTTCTCCGCGATGCCCAACCGTTGTCACTTTGAAATTCCTTCGGAGTAGGGTCTTTCTTGTTGTTGTTGGCGTTGTTGGTTGGAGTAGGAGTGGCAGCAGCAGTGTTGATATTATTCCGATTCCACCCTGAATCTCGTGGTCGTTCACGAGCATCCCACCGACTCCGCCCCCGTTGTTCTTGAGGACCACCCCGCTCTTCTCTCGGAGACCATTGATTGTAACTAATATCCCTAGAAGTATCAGTAGTGCGAGGCACCCAGCCCGAGTTGTCGTGGAATGCGAAGTCAGTTTCATGAGGACCCTTCCACTGCCGCTGAGAATAATCAGGATCCTTGCTAGGTGTTCCTGCACTGGGGTCATAATCATCTCTCGCCCCTCGACGTTGTTTGTCTTTCGAAGGTGACCAGCTGTAATGGTCTTCTCCTACTCGGCGCCATTCATCTGCCCCACGTCGGTTTTGTGACGAAGAACCATCTCCCCTCATCTCATAACTTGTCCTTGGTGGTGACTTGCGGTAATAATCCTGAAGCATGAGCAAGGTTGTTGAGAGAACGTCGAGAGAGAGACAATGAAGTTAAGAAGAAAGAAAGAAGAGAGGTGCAAGGTCCGTGCGACCAGTTAGCACCAACAAATCCACCCACCTCATCATCGTCGGCATCGAAATGTCGCTTCGTCCATCCTTGAGCAGGTTGCATTTAGAACGTGTCGGTCCTTCTCCAAAAAAAGAATGTTCGTTACGAGAGCGAAGGCACAGGTTAGAGACAAGAGGAGAAGAATGTACAGTCAAGCGTCGAACGCTGATGTTACGTGTTTGTGTGGTTGAAAATGCAAGGTCAAGGGTTCCCCCGTGAAATGTAGCAGAGGGTTTCTTGCCAAAACTCGCAAAACAATTTTTGAGGACCCTTCTTCGTCCTCTCTGATTCACTCAAATATGTTGTCGTAGGGTCGACGGGGATGTTGTGAATGCTCTTGAACGCGGGTCGGACGGTCCAGGCAAAGTTGGTCCAAGACTGTCACCGGAATCAGCAGGCTTGTCCGACTGGAACAGCACCAGCAATCGGAAAGGTAAGAAGCCTTACTTACATAGACAGCGACGACGACTTGCTAAGCCGGGGCCAGAAAGAAGTTAGAACATAAGTCGGGTGGAAGCCAGTTGCGGTCCACCGGTTCAGGAGAGAAGTTGAGGTCCAAGTTGAGACAACGCTCTATGTGAGAGTCAAAGCACAGGACGAGATGTCGAACCCGTCTCCAAAACCCCATCCCGTCAGCCAACCTCGCCCAATATTCCCGCTCTAATCCATGTACACTCCATATGCTATTGTCTACGACTCTGCAGATACGAATTAGACAGAGAAAGTAGCACAAGAAGTTCTATACCAATAAGGGACTGTTGGCGTTCCCGGTTGAGCTGAGGTGGCGTGTCTTGCTCAGCGACCTCACCCTACGGCCTTGACCAGGCGATCGGTCCGTGAACAAGGATCCGTGCAAATTCATGTACCTAACACTACAAACGTTCGACTAGATATATGATACAGCGGGGGAAAGAGAAAACAAGTATAGGGAGAAATCCGAGCTATGGAAACAGATAGAAAGCAAAGAACCGTCCGAATTGATTGGCTTATTGGGTTGTACATTCCGAGTCGTCGTCCACGCCACTCCCCACGACGCGACGGGCTATCCTAGCATACATCATCAAGGCCCCAAGATCTACCCTTCGTGTCGAGCTGTTGTGGTTCTCTCGTATGATAGATTCCACATCTTCCATTCGCGAGAACTGACTGGGACCACGGGCGGGCGTAAACAGCTAGGAAGGCAAGATTCAATCAGCACAAACAGATGTTCCCTTCATATCACAATAGCTCACCTTTACTGTGGTGTCGATCCCACTCACAGCTATAAGCGGTAGATATGGGTGGCCCTCGATGACATTGACGACATGTTGGTCGCCGTGGAGGATCTCGCACAACTTCCCTGTCTGCTTGTCCCAGATAAAGAGATTGCCATCATCCGAGCCAGATACGACAAACTCGTCTCTGGGGCCTAGGAAGTTGACTGCACAAAACATCGCGTTCTTTATAAGTACATCTTCCTTCGAGACACAACAAGACATACCATCCTTTACAGTCTCGACATTGCATATCCCTGTGAACCTAGCCCTTGGAAGTACGACAGAAACATCAGCGTAGACTTCATGGGTCTGGTCCCCTTCATCGTCGTCCTCATCTTCATCTCCATCTCCATCCTCTTCAAGCATCGATACCTCTTCGTCAACTTCTTCCCTGCGCTCATATACCGGTGATTCCGGTTCATGCGAACTAGAACCTGACGTAGCATCTTCCTGAGCCTCAGCAGCATCCTCAGCAAAGAATCGTTCGATATCTCGTTCCATCATATCGTTCAGCTGATTTACTGACATTCTCGAGCGAGGGCGCGACGCTGTTGACGATCGAGACCGAGGTCGAGGTGAGAGTGAAGTCGTTCTTGACGGAGAGGTTGACTTTGGGTTAGGTTTCAAAATCCCTGATTCGAATGAAGAACCATCGTGTGGTTCATCTCGCGTTGAGTATAGGTATACTGCATCCGCACTGTATGCTGGAGATAAATATACGTCAGTTATATATCTCATTAGCATTGTCCGCAATCGAAGAGACTTACACAGTAGCACTTCGTGTCCGTTGTCAGAAGCCATCCTCGCACCTGTGACATGAGCAGTGGCCCGAGTCTCACCAGACCCACTCTTCTCCCTCCCAAACCTCCTGATACAAGTAGCAAGAGTCTGCGATTGGAGAGGTACACCCCATTCCTCCTGTACCTGTCTTCCAATATTTCTCCTATCAAACAAATAGCCCTACAAACGTCAATAAATTCTTTAGTCATTCATCTCTTCAAAAATTTGTCTCAACCAAGAATTGTAAGAGGGAAAGACGTACATAACCCGACTCCCCAGCAACAACAAACTGCCAAGGCACAAGCGGCGACATCGCCAACGTCGACAACGAAAAATCAAACCTCACAAGCGCATCCGGACACGCCCCCTCCCCACAATGATGCCCCACCCTCAGATCATGTTCACGCACTGTCCCATCTTCCGACACAGTGAGGAACATATCTGGAGTACCTTGGGTGGATATCCGTTTGACGGCCGCGGTGTGGCATTTTAGGATACGGACGTTGGTTTGACGGGGGCTGTATTCGGTTTCTCGGCCTGCGCCTGCGGTGGTGGGGGAGAGGACTATGTCGTTGATGTCGAATACTCGGACTTGTTTGTCTCGGGCTACTGTTGCTCTGTAAGAGTGATGAGAACAGCAAGACAAGTAAGATGTAAGTAAGGAGATAATGATTATATAGCGAGGGAAGATGCAATGACGTACATTCGGTTTGAATGAGGCAACATTTGGTTTGCGAATATATTTGACCTGTGACCTGTTCGGATAACAGCATCACAGACGAAAGGGTATTCCTGCGAAGTATCTAACGAGTCTAATCGCCATATTCGAACACTACATTTTCAATGAATGAGGCGTGTTAGCCCAGGAAAGAGATAATTGAAAACGTACGTCGTATCATCGCCCCCGCTCAACAACAATTCCCCATCTCTCGCCCAACTAAGAGCATTCACACATCTAATTGACACCCGAAACATTACACCCCTTTATTCAGCAAGAGGTAAAGTATATCAAGCATCACTCACCCCGAATGTCCAGTCGCACTACTCCCAAGTACATTCACCCTATCCAAACTCCGATAGAGCGAAGCACACTGCAACTGCTTCTTCCAAGTAGACGAGATACTCGTCCTCTGTAGACCAGTACGCAGTTTCTGTGCAAAAGACCAAGAACAAGGACCTATGAATTCAGAAGAGTCCGAGTCCAAGTCCGAGGCCGGCAAATTCGGTATAGGTTCATGGGCAAGTTCAGTCTGGATCTGCTCCGGATCAGGTTCTGGAGAGACACGGAATTGATCTTTCATTTCTTAGGTTTCAAGGTGTTTGAGTGAACAGATGGTAAGAGAGGACATCTATGCATAGAAGTCCTGAGGTCGTGATAGTAGTGACAATAGGTATATACACATGTCTTCTGACGATTCGGGGACGGAATCATTTACAGTCTAGACTCCAATCGAACCTCTTAGGTGCTCCGCCACTTACAGACTTGCACCACAACCCATCTCAGCAGTTGCTTATCTTTTCGGCGTATCTTGATATGCTGCAAGGTATGATATCACAAAAATTCATGCCGAAAGTATATAGTACAAGAGTCGTAACGAGTGATAATTCCAATCGTCCGTTCCACCAACAAAAAATGCAGAGGGGTGAGAGTCGTGATAATGACAACACACAAGTAATAGCTCGATAGCTCAAAACTCAAGAATACAGAAGTCTTTACTTGGAGTTGGCGAAACCAACGGCGTTCTTCTCGAGGTCATAGACCGTGTAGTAACGACGGAGGAAGACATCACCTACAATTTTATTTAGTGGGGTGCAGCAAAAGGTTGTGATAACTACTTACCAATGATCCAGAGGGGGCTACCGCCAGGGCTGATGTCCATGCCAGTGAATGACGACATGCAAGTACCCTGGACTTCCAAGATATAGTCGGTGGCCTTGAGGGGGTAAGGCTTGCCGTCAAAGGTGAAAGTGAGATCAGGCATGTTGGGGACAGTTGCACAGTCGACAGTGTATTGGCCATTCCAGCCACGCTTGGCACCAATCTGAGTGTTGATCATCTCGGCAATGTCGGTGGGGAGGGCGATCAAGGAGGTACCTATAACCAATAATGTGAGTCCGGTGTACGTACACAACTAAATTTGAAACAACTGACCGGTGTCAATAGCAGCACCAGTGTTGTCAAGCTCAAGAACATCATCACCGAGGGTGACTTGGTTGAGCTCAACCTCCCAGTAAGCCTTGCGGCGGACGGGAGCGTACGTAATCTCGCCAGTGAACGCGCTTGGGTCAATACCACCGAAAACGGCTTCACCACCATCCTCCTCCGAGGATCCAAGACGGAAGGAGAAGACCTTCTGGTCAATGAGACCCTTGTTGATCATGCTGTAGAAGGGAGGGGTGATGTGGTTGACTGAAATGGTGTCATATCCAAGACCGAGGATACCATCGAACCTAGAAAGAAGTGAGATACGTAGAGGCGTTGTTGAGTGTTAAGTACTTACTTGCCAAAGGCAAAGGTAAGACCTGGCTCCTTGGTTGCCTCGGCGAAGTCCTGACTGGGGATCACGATGTCGCCAATGCGCAGAACATCATTTGAGACAAAGCCTTCCATGGAACCAGTACCGTACTGGATACCAAATTCGGTACCGTTGGCCTTGTAAGTAGACGACTGCTTGGAATCATACTTGGCGTGCAAGAAGCAAGCAATTGAAGTACACTGTGAGCTCGGGACCCAGAGGTTGCTCGAACTTTAATTTGGAATTAGGAGCCCGCATCAATGAAATAAACCCGGTTGAACATACCCTGTATCAAGAATGACCTTGAACTGTAGAAAGTAATATTTAGTAATACTCAGTTCAGAATTGGACGAGTTACGTACAGTTTGGGCAGGAGTACCTATGGTGATCTCGGTGAAGTACTGAGCGTTCAGGTAGTCTATCAAGGTGCGTGTAAGAGGAAGTGCGCGTCAAGATACACGAACCACATACTGCTGAGGGGAACACTGTGACCAGCGTTCGCGTTGAACTCGTCCTGAGTCCAGACGAGTTCTTGACCGTCCTCGTTGTGTGATGGACGAGTGAGACGGATGTTGCGGGCGGAGCCACCAGCACCCATTATAGGAACTTGACCACTACCACCATACTTCTCCGCAAGGTATGCGGTCTCCAAGACGGGGTTCTGAGCAGTGCGCTGAAGCTTCTTGAGCTTGAGCTTGTGCACGCCCTCTGCGGCGACGAAAGGAAGGAGAAGGAGGAGGGGTGCGAGACGAGAGAGGAACATGGTGGTTGTGAGGCAGAAGCTGAGAGCGTCGAACCTGTTCGTTCTTAACTGCGGGAGCGGATGGGTGACGTCTGTCTGTCTGGTCACATCATTTTCGAATTCCGCACCCCAAACACGGCAACCGCGTGCTTGATTCGGAGTCCAGGCTCTGGTCAGTCGCCGGAGCGGTACTCGAGTACTCACATCTGTGGTGGCAGCTAGTTGCTCATTCGAGCTTCCTGCATACCCATTCTCGTCATCCAATGCCATGTCCTCCGCTCGCAATCGTCGCTCTGCCTCCGCCGTCATCGACTCCGCACACCTAAACAATATCGAACGCCTCCTCTTCTCCCAAGCCGTGCACGAATTCGGCTCAAACGCCTGGCCAGATGTCTCCAAACTCCTCTCCAAGCACCCCCTTATTTCACGTCCAAAACACTTCTTCACACCCCAGGTAAGGCACCCCTCCCTCTCCCGCTCTTTTGCCCATGCGAACTGAAGCAGTAATCCGAACCGTCTAGACTTGCAATTCCATATATGTGCACCTCATGAACGCCGCTGAACTCGAGAGGTATGTCTTGTCCTCCTGACACATGCTTCGACGCGTATTTACATCATGATAGCAACGAATCGGATACTCTTCCCCGCTGTACGTCTATGCTCACAAAATACCGAAGAAAATTCACCCTTAATGTCCTGGGTATATAGCTGCTAGTCATTTAAAGCTAGCCAGAAAGCACTACGAGACACGTATAATCGAGCTACGTGAATTAATCGCAGCAGAGGAAGACAAATTCAAGTGAGGCGCATATTCTCAAACAGGAATGATGGACTAACACGATATATACAGGACGCTTGTCACAGAAATCGACGAAATTCGATCCGGACAATGGGACAACAGAATTATGGAGAGTCTGGGGATAGCGCCGCCCGTAGAGCCACAGGAGGAGGAACCTTCACAACCAGAACTAGAACCAGAACAGAATGGTGACTTCCAAGACACCGAGGAGGTCTCGAGATCTCTTACTGCCCAACCTGAACCTGAAGAACATGCAACTCCACCTCCGGATACCATTAGTACCGCCTCTCCTGCAGTCGACCTTGCCGAATCCCAACAGGAGGAAGAACCAGTAGAAGAACCAGCGGAGGAGTCTGTTGCTGATGAGGCTAGCCCTGACCCGGAAGAGTCTGAACCTGTAGACAAACAACAGGAAGAGGAGGAGGAAGAGGAAGTCCTCGAACAAGAGGAACCTGCTCCTGTTGAAGACGAATCTCCCGCAGACTCTCCAGAAGAATCCCAAGAGATTGCAGAACTTGTGAAAGAAACTACTCCCATCA
Source organism: Cerrena zonata (assembly GCA_038087015.1). NCBI lineage: Eukaryota > Fungi > Basidiomycota > Agaricomycetes > Polyporales > Cerrenaceae > Cerrena > Cerrena zonata. The sequence continues at coordinate 1,002,806 of JASBNA010000001.1, forward strand.
AGGCTGAATCTCCAACTACTGCTCAAGAACCCGAAATTCCCGACGCAGGGGACGAGGAAGAGGAAACTCCTTCTGATGTTGAAGACCCTGACGTCACAATGCAAGCTACTGTAGCATCTCCTACACCTGAACCCGAGCCTGAGCCTGAGCTCGAGCCTGAAGCTGAAGTTGAACTCGAACTCGAGCCTGAAGTAGATGAACCTATGGAGACCGAACCCCCTCGAGAGTGTATGTTTTCCAGTCATTTCTTACTCTATGTAGTTCTGACTCACAATTCTCGTAGCTAAACGAAAAGCTTCAGAGACCAGCCAATCTGGTCCAAGAAAACGTGCCCGCGAAGATTCGGAACCCACCGAAGAGGAAGCAACAAGTACGTACTTCTCTGTTATACTTCTACGTACTAAACCTCACAAACTCTCCAGGCCCAAGCCAATCAATCAAACACCGCCGCAAAAGCACACACACAGACCCACCCATCGTCTCCAAAAAATTCCAAAACGTCATCGGCATGCTCCACAGCACGATCTCCCAACACCGCTACGGCAACATCTTCCACAACCCGATAAAAAAATCCGAAGCCCCGGACTACCACGATATCGTGAAGAGACCGATGGACCTCAAGACGATCAAGTCGAGGGTGAAGGACGGGCTGATTACGAATTCGTCAGAGTTTCAGAGGGATGTGTATTTGATGTTCGCGAATGCGATGATGTATAATCGTCCTGGGTCGGAGATTTATAATATGGCGGAGGAGATGATGTTGGAGAGTGAGACGCATATTACGACGTTTAGGCAGACGGAGGGGTTTCATAGGCTGTAGTTTGGTAGCGTCTTGATTTTGCTCTTATGATTTTGCATCTCTCGACTTTTTTGCTTATTTGGTTTCTTGTCGAGTTCTTGAGTAATTATTGACTCCATCTTTTTTGTTGTACAATATATATTGCCAATCGTGAGTATGCTACATATGTGTGTAAAATCGAGTGAACGAATATTGTCTCGGGAGTGTACATGACCATTTAAAAATCGAAACCGTATCCTATGGGTACCAGTGATGAAAGAAACAAGAAAGAGAAAACCGCAAGAAAACATGAGTACACAGAGCGAGATACACAAGAAAGCAGAGACGCGAAATGGAGAGGGTAGAAGTCTAGAACCAAGGAACGAAAATCTCGGTCATCTTCAACAAGTTGATTGGATTCGTAGCATTCGAAATGAGGTCTGTCACGGTTTTGAGCACAGGGACCGTCTGGTTAGGCGCAGTGCCATTGAGTGCCTACACCATAACCGTCAATCAAAAACCGAACAAAAAAACACAAATTCTCAAACACGCACCTGCTCTCTAATCGTCTTGCAAGCCATGACTTCTGCTCTTTGGACGACACCGTTGATACACATCTGGACTTTTTGGCGGAAGGGAGGATCAGAAGTTGACCAAGGTTCTCGATGGAGGTGAAGCCAGGTGATGACTTCGTCTCGGGCGAATAGGCAGAGTTGTTGGTCGAGTTCGTACTACGAAGTCGCATCATATTCAATATCAGGTCATGTGTGGATGTGGAAGGAATGGCTTACCTCTGGTTCTGTAAGACTTCTGGCTACCGAAGCGATACCGGCTGTCAGTAAACCTTCCATGTAGATTGGGCCGATGAAATGTTGCATGTTTGGTGTGAGACGGAAGGGTACGACATCGCTTGAACCGAATATTGGGGAATGATTGACCATGCCTACGCGCGAACAGAAATGTTAATTGAGCATGACTTAGGATGCAGAAGGAACACTTACCAGGGATCATCTCGCTCATAGCAATGAGACCCGTAGACCGAGAAAGATGGAAACGCTGAGGAATACGACTCGTAAGACAGAGCAAGAACGTCATGAAACTGTTGGTCGCGGTTTGGAGAGCAAATTGTTTGCGGCTACGCCAGAGGTCCGTAGGTCCATCCATTGTGCGAATCATGTACTAAACAGAGATAATGATGAGCGACGTTAGGACGTATTAAAAATGGGGGAAACGTACACGACTGAGAATATCTTCTGGAGCAATCTTCAACGCGACCTCGTCAAACATCTCTTTCTTCAAAGTGAGATATTCACTCTTGCCCGGCTAAAAATAATTATCAGTCTCCTATCTAGTATAAATGCACAAACCAAATGCTTACGTTTCGACCGTGCTGCTGCTTGAACTCCCGCATTGCAACTCGAACCTTTTCACCAATGACGAAAATAGCATCTTCAGTCGTCAAACCACTGCTCCTGCAATGTTGCTCATAGATATCGATGAGGTTGATGGAAGAAGAGTCATTCTCCAGCAGACGAAGACTTGGACCGCAGCAAATAGCAGCTGGGACATGGAACTTGAGATTACGCTTCCGAGTTTCCTTCTTTCGGGTGAGTGCACTATTGAAATGATGATTCCAATACCAGATCAGCGATTATGAAAAGCATCAAGGGACGTGAACGGAAACATACCCGTTGAAAGTACGGAACAATTGCATAACACGTTCCTCGCGACGAGCATGCCTACCCGAAGGTAGCTGAACGGCGAAAGAGGTCTTTGTATTGTCACTCCCATGAATGGTAAGTCGACGCCAGCAGTATCCGTGCGACCGACAGTTCTCGAACTTGGGATCAAACCTATGAATCCTGACGAAATTCTGGTTCGTGCTCTTCTCCTATTGAGAGGTTTGAATATTTCAATATATGACTGTGAAGAGTAAGAAGTACAACGAACCTCAGTGTATTGTCCGGGAACTTCGATCTCATCGAACTTGTTCCATTGGAAATCGGTAAGGAAATGACTGAGCAAATCCAACGATTGTGTCCGTGGTCGGCTGTCCAGACTGTTCTCATACTTGTCACGCCATTGTTGCAAACGGCGGAGGTAGTCTTGAAGCGACATCTTAGGCTTGACGAAGTCTTCCTCAAAGTCTTTCTATACGTAGACATGAGTTTCAATACATAAATGAGAAACGCAAATAATTCACTGACCCGAGCTTGTCCTGACAGACTCGTCGCAAGTCGTGAAAGAGAGTTGATGGTTTGTTGATTCATCGAACCATCATCTTCAGGTTGTGATGTCCGGATGATATATTGCTGCTGAAGCCTGAGTGAGGGTACATAACCGGATCCCCCCTGCGACAGACTTACCTGAAGTCCCTCTTGAAGCAACATGCAAACGAGCCGGTAGATGTCCTCTTCTGGACTCGCCTTGAACCTGGCGCTGATTTGGTCAACAATGGTCTCCATGTTCATGATCAACAACGGGAAAGCGGTCTTCAGGATCTGCATGACCTCTTCTACGTAGTCCCACGATTGACGCATTGGAGCCTAGCACAAAACATTTTAGTTGCGATAATCAAACAGTCATTCCGAAAAACACGAACAGGAATAGCATTCTGAGCAGCTTGTTGTGTACTAGTGCCCTCTTCAGTGCCATTGGGTTTGGCCTCCGTTTCATCTTGCATAGGGTGATCAGGGTCACGCTTGACTTCTCCTGGCGTGCCCGATCCAGAATGTCCTTGGCTCTGCATGCGAGTAGCTGCAACTGTTGCTGCTGCCGCCGCCTGTCGCTTAAGCAGAACCATTTCTTCTCGAGTTGTGCGAAGTGGGAAGAACAGTGCCTAGAATTGAAGATGTTAAAAATGAGGATATGAGTGACACAACACACTACTTACCTGTGGATAGAGTTTCGCCAAGTTCAGAAGGATGTAGCGAGCCTGCTTCACCTCACGTTGTGAAATCGACAAACAGAGTTGAGGAATGAGAGTAATCCAATACCAGAATGCGGCATCACCCTTGTACGTATCGAAGTTGCGAGAAATCGTGAATTGACCATCGTCGACGCTGAGGAGCCACAGCACTCGTAGGAGAAGGGGACGACTCTTGTAGTTCTTGTAGAGTCCAGCGGCTTGCAAGTAACAGCTGACGGCATTGGCTGCATGCGACATCTCGTGCGGGTTCTCCTTGAACATGCGATCGTTGAATTTGCCCCACGCTGCCCAAGCTTTCGCTTGTGTCATATCAAGCTGCACGGCTTGACCGAATGCCTGATTTGCTTCGTCGTTGCGACCAAACTTGGCGTGGAACATGCCCTTCAACGTGTAGAACTCGGCCTTCTGGTTAGTGGAGAAGTACATCAAGTTGGTGTTGTTGATAACTTCTAATCCAGCTTGTAGGTCTCCAGGTTTTTGGTAATGGCATCGAGCTTGCTCGCGCAACTTCAAGAACGCCTCGGAGATTTCGATATTTGGCAGTGTGTAGATCTTGTTGAGCGAACTGAAACAAACGTCCAGAAGTTCATGCTTTCTCGCGACGTGAGCGAAACGATTGATGATCCAGGCAGTTTCGTGATAGCCTCGGTATCCAAAGGTATTGGTACTTCCTGCTGCTGCACCGCCTTGTGCAGGTTGAATGAGGGGAATATATGCCTTGTTGATAGCATGGAAGACATTCTGTCTCCACGCTACAAGGTCACTCCAGATGCTGATATCATCGCTCTGCTCGGGCAGACGTTCGCGCCATGCTTGTAAGACCATCTTGAGATCCTGAGATTTCTTCTCTAAGTTCTGAGCTGTAGTTGTGGCCAAAGAACCGAAGATTTGAACTGCCTCTTGAAGTTCAACAAACTGTTGGAAGTGTTGTAACAGAGGGACGTGGGCGTGTGAGAGGTTTGGAGGGAGTGTGATCCACTTGCGAAGAGACAGTTGCATAGCATCTTCAAGATGTCGGGTAAATTCGCTCTTCTCTCGATCCTGGACATTTGGATTCTTGAGCAAGCTAATGAAGGCCTCGAATATCCGGCGACGAGGAGTAGCAACTTCAGGGAGCTGGGTGATCTGCTCTTCCAACTGTTCCCAAGTGTCTGGCCAATCCTTTGTACGCCAAGCACTTTCAAGTAGTAGCTCGTGGTTGTTCTCACTTCGACCAAGTTCGTAGAGAGTATCCCATTGCTGCAGTTTCTCGGCCGCAAGAATCCAGTGATCCTCCCATAAGCAGTATTCCGGTTCGGAGAAAGGAATCACACCCGCACGTGCTTTGCTTTGTGCGGTCTCGTAGAGGTTTTCTGCTTGTTCCCACATACCGATTTGCTCAAAAGAGAGTGCTTCGGTAGTCTCAGCATGCAGACTTCGTCGTCGCCAAAGACCGTAGAACATATCCTCTTCACTGAGTTCAGCGTACACTTCAGCTAGTGAATCGAAGACAGCTTCTCGAACAATCAGCTCATCTTCGCGGACATGATCCAATGATGCCTCAAGCAACGCGATAGAGATATGCCAAGCACCGAAATTCTTCGCTAGGTACTTGACGAGGTGTGGAGGTAGGGTAAGGGGAGGAGAACACGCCAAAGTACCTTCAAGGAGTGTTTGAATGACATTTGGCCTGAGATCTGCCTGGTTAATGTGATAGTCCTTTGCTAAGCAATGTAATCATATGGTGGTTGATGTCGACTTGCTCTCTACGAGACAGGCAGTTCCATGCAGCAGGGAAGATAGAGACCCACGCCTCGTGAGCAATAGTGGAATCGGCGAACAGTAAGCGTTGCATGGGGCGAATGATCGACGCAACTCGACCAAGAGTGAAAGCAGGAGGTGGCAAACCACAATCTGTTATTGTCTGATCTGAGGAAATTGGTTGTTCACCATCGATGCTTCCAAGGAGAAGGTGTAGAGCAAGGAAAATCCAATGATGATCTGCCAACGGTTCCCAGTTTTGAGAACCCAAGATGTAGGAGAGTCGACCAAACAGAGAGCGAGGAACGCTGACATCGAGAAGGTCAATGAAACGTTCTCGGAGGCTCGCATCTGTAGAGCGGCAACCCAAGAGGAACGATTGTTCCAGTCGTACTGTCAAGTCGCTTCGGCGCAGAGCTTGATCAGTATAGATGTCGTATATGAGCTCGAGATAGTTGTTGAACAATGCTTCGCCTCTTTCTCCTCGTAATTCGAATGTAGTCATCCGACCTAGTAACGTCGCCTTTTCCTTCATCGTCGGAATAGGTTCCTTCCTATTCAACGCCCAGTCACGAGCCGAGTCCAACAGGTATCGGCACATTGCAACACTCTTCGACTTCTCGACCAGAGCCACGAGTGATTGCAGCAAGAATTTTCGTTGTTCTCCCAGATGAGCTACGGCCATTAGTGAGATATCGAGGATTGAAATCAACATCTTCACCAATGCCTCGAAACCTGCCGTATTTGGAGATGACTGAAGATGATCTCGAGCCTTAGTTCCGAGCAACTTCATCAAAGAAGTACTGAATGATTCGACGCGCTCCGGGGTGACCTGAACGACCGATTTCAGCATCAGTAGGAGTCCCTTGGGAGTTGTGGTTCCTCGAAGTCCTTCTGATAACGTGTTGTGTACCCAATTGTGGAACTCAGCTATAGGTCCCTGGAATTCCTCGTCTTCTTTGGGCAAAGGGAACAGATGTATCAGCTTGTCAAAGATGGGGTGCAGTGAATCCAACAAGCCGGCTTCGTCTGTAGCCAATCCTTTCCTGACTAACTTAGTCAAGATTTCCGCATTGGCCGTGTACCACGAGTCGTCCTTCTCAGCAGCAATCACTTGCAAAACTTTTGCTGCAGCGACGGCTTGTGCAGTCAGCTGTTCGCTGCTGAGGTCGTTCTAATTCATTTTAAGCATCGTTGTAGCACTAATATTTGAATAAACTTACTTGAACTAATGCGCGGGAGAAGAAATTGAGTGTTACGTTCACATCTGTCCAACCTTTTGTGGGGCTGATCACGGAACGCAGCAGATTCAGGGCGCGTGTGGCTAAGCCGCTTCTGGGTTGAAGATCTTGTCCAGCAATCCTGACCAGATAGCTAACCATAGACTCTCGATATTGAAGAGGTATTGCCCATTGGTTCGACTGGTCAGCATCCGATTCATCCACAGCCATGTCGTCCTCGGATTGAGATGCCGTCTGCTGCTCCCAGTCAAAGATCACCTGGAGTAGGTCAATAGAGAGGAGCCGCATGTCCGCGTTAGCACCAGCCGTCAATCCCATTTTGGGGAGATAGTTGATGATATGGGGGACAAACAGCGCGCGAACGGGGTAGAACAATGTAGGTTGACGAATGATAAGTTGGTAGATTAGGAGGATTTGGGACCAACCACTACCTTCTTCAGCCAAAATACGTCGCGTAGTCTTCGCCCACTGTGGGAACCCAGGTTCTGAAGATTGGCTACGAGCCAGTACAGGTGCGAGGATATCTAGAGCCTGACGAATGAGTGTCTTCCCTTCAACATGGGGAGGTCGTAGAAGTCCCGTCCAAACACGCAAGATGAACTTCTGAGGACCTGGGAAGGCTTCAAAGAATCGGGCTGCGAGAAGGTAAGCCGTTTGTTTGACCACGGGATCTTCGCTGGTGATGTAGTGCCAGGCGCACTTGATAATATCCTTCTTCGCATCTTCAAGTAACTCAGGGTACTTGTGCACCACCACAGTGGTCAAGTAGAGGAGTTCGATGGTGAACGTATCTCCAGCCTTGACAAACGTTGTACCATCGTTCATAGGAATCCAAATGTAACGGTGAATCCAGTTGACAATGTCCTGATCCAAGAGACCTTCTTTGGGTGTCCTTGAAGCTTGAATAAGAAGAGTGGGGGTGATGATAAATCTGAGGACATGTGTCTTCAAGATCCAGGTTGCGGGGCTGCTAACAAACCAGATTTGGAATCTGGTGAGCACATTACGACGATAGATGAGGCTTTCGTTGAGGGCAACATGGCGGTAGAGGAACTGGGATGGTCGGACGAGATCGAAAGGCTGTTCACGAGCAAACACAGCTACGATTTCGAAGAGAAGGTCGATTCGAGGAGACTGTTCACATGCCATTATGAAAATCGAGAGAATGAGGGAGTATCGTTGATTCAACTCATTCTGTAGAATCGAATTGCGATCCTGATAGGAAGACTCCAACCTCCAAAGATTGACAAGCGTGTCCACCACATAAGGGTTTTCCGTCAGCCAGCCTGGAATCATTTCAGCGAGGTCGTAACATAGCATTAGACCAGGTAGAAGCAGCTTGGGATCCCTTCTTTCCAAACACCCGGAGACGATAAGGGAGGTGCGGATGGCCAATTCCCGAAGTACATTTGGAGCAAGTTTTGCCCTGATGATGCTCCTAAGAGTCTGTACATGTCGTGGGAAGTGTAGGTTGAGCATAAAGAAGTCGGCTGCATCAGATGGGTAGCGGTCCAGGAATTTGGCAAGAGGTTCGGAGAAGGGACTCTTTCCGGTGAAGTGCATGTGAGTCTCAGTTTGCACAATCGCGTTAACGAGATCGTTGAGGAACATATTTGCTGTAGATGGGAGCAGATGGAAGATGTTCGCTAGCCTGACCAACTTCGTGATGTTCTCGTTCTCGGTGATGGGCTGTCTCGACGATAACTGTAACGTCTGAGGATCGGCTACGATGCGGAAATGGTCAAGAAGCTTATTACCGATCTCGACTTTGAAGTAGTTGGTCAGTAGCTCGAGGAGACGGGCTAAACCTTCAAGGCCAGGAATAGAGAGCTTCTTGGAATCCGAAAGATTCAGGAGAATAGGACGTAGACCGGTCTGAAGCAGCTCTTTGGGTAGCCTCGACTGATGAGTGAGAACGATGCGCATGCCTTCATGAGCCACTTCCTTGACCTCTAGAGTAGGAGAGTAGAGAGACTTGAAATATACACTCGTAACCCTATCATATTCTTTAGTATCAAAAAATGGATTGTTAATAGGTGACACGTACTTTTGACGGGTCTGTTGCTGCTTCGAGAAAAAGTCGGTAAGAGGCATCGATGCTGTAAGCAACTTGATACAAGCTACTCGTAGCTTAACAATCTCTAAGCTTCCTTGTCGGAGGTTCCCTCTGCCCAAAAGCGCGTTGTCATCTGCATCTGCCAATGCCAAGGCCTCGTGCAACAGACGAAGAAGTTCCTCGTTGAGTTCTGGGAGCGGAGGTTGGGTGCTCAAGCAATAACGTACTGCTTCAATCATGCCAATCTGGATGTTGAAGGGCAGTGCTCGGAGTGGTTTCGTATAGATCGCGGTTAACATCCTCTCTCGATGAGGGGCAAGAAGATCGACGGTCGACTTTCCACTCAGTTGCACAAGGAGAGCAATGCATTTCTGTGCAACACGGCGCACAATCGGGTTGGAATTGGATATTTCCGCGAAAAGAATACCAGCAATCGAGATGAGCTTGTTCCTTGTATTGAGTGCAGTGTCATCCAAGGAGGCAAACTCTTTGCCGCTGACTTCCAAAGCCTTCGCAAGGACATCATATACTGCGTCGACATCTGCCTCCAGATCGTATGGCATGGCTTTGAGAACATGGAGCAAGGTTCTGAGCACATCGACAAGGCGTTCCGAGACCCAGCGAGAGCCCAGCTGAGGTGTCTCCGTCAAAATCTTGATACCCACACAACCTGCCTTCTTGCGAATAGCGGTATCTTCATGACAGAGCATGCAGAACCTATTGGCGACGTTATGCAAAACTAAAAGGACTTCCGCCGGGTTAGCGTCTTGGAGGTTCTTCATGGTACACAGTTCTTGCAACTGTGTGCGCAACAGTTCCTCCGCTTTATTAGATCCTGCGGTACTGTCTCGAGCCAACCCACGAGGAATAGCTTCGAGATAGCATGCAAACAACGTGCTTGGCCATCGTCGTACGGGTACGTCCTTGGACGCAAGTCGTCTGACCTCAGCGGTGAGGACGTAACGAGAGAATTCGTGCATTGCTTCGGTCGCACTCTCTTGCAATTCCGGTGTGTGCATCGCGTCAAACATTCCCTCGAAACATCTGACGACGATTTCTTCTCGATCTCTACCGCCAACACCCTGAAAAGTCGACAGTTTAATTCGAGTGAAATATCTGATGGCTAAATCACGTACCTCCACCAATATTAATGTCAAACAGTTCTTCAGGTAGTCGAAAGCATGCGTTCGATATGGGATCCCGTTCTTACCCATAGTCAGTGCTTTCGACGCTAAGGTCGAAACAGGACCAAGCTCAAAATAGCCGGTTGCTGACCCGAAAGATAAACGTATCCTCGCAGGCTCTGAGTAGTGATGATACTTCAAGGCTGGTTCCTTGTAGAGTAATGCTCTGTTTCTTCCACCAAGTTTCCCGAGGATGCGAATCGTGGTATGCGAATGAACATGGTTTGCTGGTAAGGGTTTGAGATGGCTGTGTAAAGCCTCCATAAGTTCACGTAGGACCGTGTGGAGTGTCGGGTCAAGGAAATCAGGGATCAAGTTATCAATGCATAGCTCGAGAGTTCGTAACCCTTGAGCGACAAGCTCGGGACCGCCACGAAGGGCTAATGCAAGGGGTTGCATGAGATAGCTAAGCCAGGGTAGTAAATGTGTGAGACGTAACGGAACTGTTAGACAGAGTTCGACGATCATGTCTCTGCTTAGACCTTCAGATGTTAACAACTGTCTGTTCAAGCATTCGAGCATCTCAGGGAGAAGAGGAAGGACTTCTTTGTAGATGAGTTCGAACCTACCACCTCCTGAGCCAATAGCTCGGAAGAGTGCCCTGAGAAGATGAAAATAGTTGGTCGGCTTCGACGATTTGGCTGCCAGAGGGAAGCAGTCCATGATGAGTTTTCCCAAGTGGGAAGCAAGAATGGGTTCGTTCGGGGCTGGCCAGAGGCCCACAGCTCCAAATACCATCTTGTATATTCTGATCGTGACTGCGGCAGTCTGATCATCGTATTCACCTAACTCGGGCAGCTTGTCGAGGAGGAAACGAAGCACAATGGAAACAAGACTCGGTGAAGTCGATTCACGTGTAAAGAGATTCTGGGCGATGTGGGTGAGAGCTGGGCGTTTCTGGGCAGCTTCAAAGATGAAAGACATTTTCTGAGTCCAGACTTCTTGGAAAACATGTAGGTTGGTTTCGGCAAGTATACCAGCCAACCACTCCATAGCGTCGTTCCAATCTCGTGTCTCGCCATCAAAGAGAGCCATGCATCGAATGCAGCCTTCAAGTAAACGTGCGATAATTGCTCCCTCGGGAATCTCGGCCTCACATTTCTTCAGACCAGTGAGGATGTGTCGGAATCCATGAAGAAGAGTGCGGAATACTAGTCGATATTCTAAGTGGAATGGTTAATCTTACCGATGTCACTTAGCGAAGTAAGCTAAATACGCACCTACAATAGCCTCTTCCGGCTTCTCACTTGTATATATTGCATTGGCAATGGGTCGTGTGCGCTCAATGAATGCAATATCGGCAGATTCCTCTTCTCCTTTCTTGATACGTTCAGCCCTTGCTGTTACTTCTGCATGGACGATGACCATAGACTCTAGTCTGTCCACACTGGACTCTAGAAGGTTCGTCAGAAGTTTGCTAGCGACCTGCTTACTCTCTTTTGTGACGATATGCTCGACGAGGTTGTAAATAACCTTTGCAGAGAGTATGTGAATCTGGTTCGTAAGGTAAGGGTTGTGAAGGTGACCCAAGAATATCGAGCACGCCTTCATGAGTTGAGAAGCAGAAAGATCACTCCGAATGTAGTGAACAAGATCGGCGATAACACCATACGCGTTCATCCTATCATGGTTCATCAAAATCAACGATATCTAGTGGTATACTTTATATGACGACTTACCGAATAGTTTCTTGACTGCCCATTGCCGGCCCAAGAACTATACGATCATCGAAAAGCTTCTCCAAGTATGGCAGGGCCGCCTTCTTGTGTGTTGGGGGTCCTGAGGAGAACAGAAAACGGAATACGGTGAACAATTCCTGAACGAAATGTCAAAGATCTGGGATGTAAGTCATAAACATGGATAGTCCTCTCACCTTTCGTACAGATATAGTCATTGGAGGTAAGTCCTGCAAGACTCGAACAGCTATGCCCACAAGGACATCTCCTTGTATTTCAAACTGATCAGCATAGGCACGCATAAAGAAAGCTAGCGAGGACATGACCTAATTAGAATTACCAAAGTCAGTTTCGGAAATGAGGGATAAGGCGTATAAATGGGCGCATACTTTCACTACAGAAGTCAAGAAATCTGTGTAGGGACCAGGATTACGAATAGTGGGAGCCATTCCAGCCCATAGGTGACCTTGAGCTTCATATTCCTCTCGTGCCTTCTTCTGTGCCGGGGCTTCAAGATGTAAAACCGCGAGGAATGTTGGCACGTGCTGTTGAATCAAGGGCAATACCAGTGGTCTATTGCTTTGGGTAAATGCCACAATGACATGGACCATTTCGGCAACCACCTTGAAGCTACGAGTTCCAGGAAAGAGAATAGCAGGGTCCAGAGCAGCAGATTGTTCAGAGAAACACTCTTCGACAAGAGCTGGGATGTTATGGCAAAGTTCCAGAAGAATCGACATGAACTCGCCGATGTGTTCTCCCGTAAAGCCCCTGTGTATACGAGTGATATCGACAATGATTTTGCAACAAGTCATAGCAATTTCTTCGTTGTCGCGACGAATGAGGTAGAGCATGGTAATGTATACGGTTAGTGGTTGTGAACGGTGGAGATCTGCAGCAGGTATACGATGTAGGATTTCAAGCAGGACACGTCTGAAAGAGAACTCTAGACTGTCACGTTGAAAGGAAGGTTCCCCCGAGCGTAATATTTCAAGAAGTACGGGTACCATATGAGGTACGACATTTGAGGTTTCAGTGTCTCTCACAGAGTCGACCATATCCCTAATTTCGCAAGCGATTGCATGCCTCGTTTTCAGGTCTATATTGGTTCAATATTAGCAATATAATAATAAAACGCCAACGAACATACCTGTGCCGGGGTCAGCTACGCGAGCCGCACGCATTTCAAGTTCTGCAGCAGTCATTATTTGTGGCGTGCCCTCCATGGCGTCCTAGGCTCCCTTAGAAGGGAGTGTACAAGAGTCCAGAGGGTTCTGAGGTGTTTATGAGTGAGTTGGGCTATATATGGCCAGGTAAGATTATAGATGAGTAGCAGCCACCACTGTTAATAGCTGCTAATGGCCACACTCAGGCTGGTGCAATGAATGTGGGGGTTGCTGATCGAGCGCCCGTAGACTCCGTAGACCTGGAAAACCTGGAGGCACGTGAGTTTCACGTGATACTTTCCCACACTTAGCCATCAGTATAATGCACTATATCAAAAAGGGAAACAGGTTTGAAGACTTATGTTTGCCCCTGACTCTGATTTCAAGAAATTGCTAGCGCGCATCGGAGATGGTTGTGTCGGTTACAAATGATATCAACGTCAAGTCTACCCGCTGTAAAGGCAACTTTGTCCAACTTGTCCTACGATATTGCTGTTACATTCAACAGTACAGTTTACACGTTTGAAATATTGTTCCGAGTTGTGTGGGTTCTCAGGAGTTCTCAAATGGTAACAGTCTGAACCAGCGGTCGCCGACTCGCCCTGATTAGCGCCACAGCTAAGACGACGATGCACTGCACAGTGACCGCCGTATGACGGGAACATTGTAGCTCTTATACAAGGTTTCCTGTACCACTCCGTTGGCCGTCCCTTCCATTCTGCGACTCTCGAGCTGGTTCCCGAGTGAGTCAGTGCAAGTTCCCTATATCTCTTTGCAGGGCTGGTCCTGTTGCAAGAGCTTTGCTTGGTATGGACTCTGGACAGGCCTCTCGTGATGGATCACATTTGCAAGCAGCGACCGAGGTCAACTTGTAAGTCTATTTCGCTCATTTCACACAAGTTGGAAAAGTACCTAATCACTCGCATAGTCGTCTACTAGCCGCCTTCGCTCTAGGATGGGCTCTCTTTTACAGTGTACAATGCATCGTCTCCTCACCTTTCGTATACGGATTGGGTTATAAAGCTCGATTGTTTCTTCAGCAATCTGGACAAGACTCATCGGTGCTGCCCGTTCACAGTGCCACCGCTATCAATGGTTTTTTCCCCATCCGTATGAACAGCCAAACGTCTACCTTCTACCGAGCTCATGATCATACCTCCCTGGTCTTTACCTTGAATCTTTGCTTCATATTTGCGTCTCTTTCAATGTTCATGAGCCTCATATTCTTCAATCCAGGGGTTGCATGGGACACCGGATGTAGTCAGTCATAACATCAACCAGTTTTCACAAGATACTAAACACCTTCTCAGCGTTCCTCATTGCATGGGCCGGTATGGCTTCGCGCTCCGCAAGACTCATTGGTATTCTCATTCTCTGTCTTGAATTACGTCGAAACCGGGTCAGAAAGTGGGAAATGTGGGGATTATGGGCAGCTCTTTCTATTGCAGTCGGTAATGATACCATTTCGTACAATCCAAAAATTGTTCTAATCACGTTCACAGCGTTGATGTTCACCATGAATGCACTTAGTCTTGGGAAACTGTAAGCTCTCTTAAATTTGACCTACAATCATCGTCTAAACTGGTTTATAACAGAGAGCCAATTGCTCTTTCGTCTGCATTGGGATGCGCTAGGAAATTGTATGTCCATGTATGTCTAATTTCTTTTTGCGTACTAATTATGTGTTCTTTTAGTTCCCTCCCTGCCGCATTGGCGTCATCTCTATTGCAATTGGTTGTGGAGGTATATGTTGCAATCCGTCTTATGTCCATCCATCCCCCGTCTAGGCGGGGGTTCCGGAGTGTTCTCGACTCCCTCTCGACTGTTCACCTCTGTCGAGCTCTGAGCCTCATCACCATGGAATTGTTGACCATCGTTCCCGATGCCATTAAAACGAATGTTCTCGTTGTCACACTGCCATTCGTTGCCGGTGCCGTTCTAGTATTGGGTAAGAAATTTCACCACATGTGAGGTCAACGTAGTGTAACCTAACAACCCTTAATCTAGCTGCATTTAACTGTCCTTCGAGGCAAATAAAGACAGCCCTACCATCCCCAATCATCACTGAGAAGGCTTACGACGACGATGACGGCTTGGCGCATCTGAATATTTCCCCCGACTCTCTGTTTGTGATCGGACCACCCCCATCTTCGCATGCGCCCAGTCAGCGTGTATCTCTTCAGACTCATGCGACTTCAATGACTGGCGCTAGCGTTGAGGATGCTGTTGTGTACACCGCGGCTCGGAGTACTTTCTCTCAGGGATCACTTATCAATCCTCGAAGTGCACCCGGTCGTGTGGAAGCTACCCCTGAACAGCCATTACGGGGACGTCGGTACATTTTATCATATCAGGTTGCAGAAGAGTTGGGAAGGATGGCCGAAGAACCAGAACACAAGGAAGTCCCTGGCCCCGCCGTTCCTAGACGAGCGAAACCCAATATGACGGTCGTCGTACATGATGCGAACGAAGAGTTCGATGGAACTATTACGGCTGCTTTACGAACAGATGGCTCTGAGGTTTATGGGTCCGATATTATTCAGAGTAGTAACTCTCGCCTGCACAAAGGCGGTCCAGTAACAGGATCAAACGAGTCGACCATCTCCTACCAATCTACCACAGAATACGGTCTTCCTGGCAGTAGATCATCTTATGCTTCGACACAGTACCGAGGAGTACCTTCCGAGTACTACGCAGATGATCAACGTTCGTCTATCCTGTCGAAGTTCAGCCGGTTCAGTCGCGGAAAGTCTACAACTCCCGCTCGACATTCTTTCCTCAAGATGTCTGCACCGATTGGCCCAAGACTCTCGGTTGCATCTACACGAACTCGATCCTCAGACAACATGCCTACTCTCTCCGAAGGTAGACCGATCGTGGCGACGAGATCCATTAGTCTTCGTAGCAAGAGGTCTCGGCAGTCAACGAAAGACGACACACCGCCAATGCCTCCTCTTCCTTTAAATTTCACTTCAGATGCTTCAAGACTGCAGGTCCCGACACGGGGACCTGGTCTTCGCCTATCTTCTCACACTCTTTCTAGCAATCTTGCACCTCCTCCTTCCTCTTACAGCTTTACCGCATCGATCGATGATTCGCTTTCAGATAGTAGCTCTACTAGGTACCAAGGTCCACAGCGGCCTCCCTCTGCTTTCATTCCCAATCCTTAAGTTTGGAACTTGGATTGTTTTTATACAGTAGACTCTGGAAATTGTCGAGACAATAAGTCTGGTGTATTATTACTTGTACATAATTCATATTACATCTACGGTTATCGACGGAATACAGTTGTACTGCAAACACTCCAACGATATCTTTCTGACTATAGTACATCCAAATTGCCAAACTCGCAGTGTGAGCGCTTGTTTGACTACACCAGTGCCGCTGCGGTCATCGCGATCATACTATTTGAAACAATTCAGGCCACCTCCACATTCCTTTAACTTGATCCTCATCTTCAACTTACTCAGGTCATCTCATATCTTAGGATGGCCTCTTCAGAACTACTAAAACAGATCCAAGCAGGCAGGAAACTCAAGAAGGCAGAGACACATGATCGAAGTGCCCCTGCAATAGAGAAACCTAAGGGCGGAGGAGGTGGAATGGGAGGTGGAGGTGGTGGCCCTTCTCTAGCTTCATCGGGTGGATCCTCTCTTGCAGCTGCTATGGCTGGTGGCGGCCCTCCTCAGCTGGGAGGACTATTCGCGGGCGGAATGCCCAAGCTGAAACCGGCAGGAAGCAGTCCAGGTACGCATTGACTTCTTCTGTCTTGTGATCCCCAAATGTTTATTCGTACGCATATAGCAAGAGCTGTAAACCTTGGGAGACCTCCGTCTATACCTAAACGGAATGGTGCATCTCCGGCACCATCTGCGCCTCCTCCTCCATCTAGGCCACCACCACCAACAGTAAGTGCACCTACACCTCCAGCACCTCCGTCCAGGGCACCTCCGAGACCGTCTGCTCCTGCTCCTCCTCCACCACCATCCGCACCGGCACCTCCTGCTCGCCATGCTCCTGCTTTACCATCTCGTTCCGTACCTACTCCTCCAACACATGCCGCACCACCTGCCCCTCCTCGTCGACCACCTCCAATGAAAGCTGCAGCACCTCCAGCAATACCACCACGAAATGCATCTCCTCCAGCGCGTTCGGTGCCCGCGATACCAGCACGTTCTGTACCTGAGCCACCTGCGAGACCTATGTCTGCTGCTCCCGCAGTCCCGCAGCGTAAAGTACCTGCACCTCCTGCACTTCCAGGCAGAGCACCACCACCGCCTCCAGCACGACCAGCTTCTACAACTGGTGCTCCTGCTCGCGTTCCTCCACCTCCACCTGCTCGAAAAGCGACGTCTGCTGCACCTCCGCCCCCACCTTCGAGACCCCCACCTCCCCCTGCGCGAGCTTCTACTCTTGCGCCTCCACCGATAAGAGAAAGAACATTATCAGATTCTGGGCTGTCTGCAGCTCCCCCTCCTCCACCGGGGCCTTCCCCAGCAGCACGACATGCGCATTCACCTTCCGTTCCTTCCCTCGCACCTCTGGCACCACCACCTTCACGCCTGAGAACTCAATCTGCCCTTGTACCCTCAGCAAGTATGTTGAGTGTTAACGGGTCTTCTGCACGATCTCGGCCCACACGAAAGAGTACGTATTTCAATTCTGCACGCGCTGGTATCCGTATGTTAATTTCATTTATATTGTTATTTAGTCCCCACCCCACCGCCGAACGTAGGTCAGCACACATTCCCCGTTAACGGATTCCCACCACCTCGTTCGTTTGCCCCTTCAGCAAGACAGTATGCTGGAGGTCGACAGAAGGGTTCTGACTTTGACTTATCTACATTAACCGCCTGAGGTCTACTCAAGGTAGTTAGGAAATAGCATGTTCTACAAGGTTATGCCGTTACACCGTTTAGCTTCCATAATAGATTTGTGCCACGTAGTTTCGGAGGATTGTAGATTTCATTTAGGCCCTGATGTCCATACGCTGTCAGATGATTATGGCAGATGCTCCGTTTTTTTCACTAATACTAGCGAAAGGGGATGCTAAGAAAAGCATAAACTCCGGAGAATGACAGTTGGAAGAAGGGCCCAGTGCGAGAATGTTTCACAGAATCATTCCGGACGAAGGATATTACCCAAGCGAGATGAGGGAGGTGACACGTCACTCTACTGTTCCCTGCCACAGCTGAGGCTATTATATAAACTCTCGATCAATTATTTGGTTACTAAAGCACCCTTCACTCTCTAACGACCATCCGCCAGCGAGACAATATGCGTCTCTCGTCGCTGTCCTTCTTGTCATTCCTTTCCGCCGTCTTGGCTTCTGATGTCATTGACTTGAACCCCGGCAATTTCGACGCTGTTGTCAACCCCGAGCCGTTAGTGCTCGTTGAGTTCTTTGCGCCATGGTATGCATACATCTATACATTGTATTGCACCAGTACGCTCTAACATTGTGGAATACACAGGTGTGGTCACTGTAAGGCGTTGGCACCTCATTACGAGGAGGCGGCTACCGCTTTGAAGGAGAAGAACATTAAGTTGGCAAAGGTCAACTGTGTCGACGAGGCCGACCTGTGTCAGTCGAACGGTATTCAGGGATATCCGTATGTACAATATTCCTCACATTCTCACTGCAGTTTCCTAAACGCATTTCTTTTCCCTTAGTACCCTTCGGGTGTACCGCAATGGTGAATACGTGGACTACGCTGGTCCCCGTAAGGCCGACGGTATTGTCTCATACATGGTCAAGTATGTGTCGTGGCATTTGCAATACGGAAATTACGCTTACAAATTCATTCTTATCATAGGCAGTCCCTCCCTGCTGTCACTGACGTGACTAAGGAGAACATTGAGGACTTCAAGAAGGCCGACAAGATCGTCGCGCTTGCCTTCCTCCCATCCAACACCGCGGAGCCCGCACCTGTCTTCAGCGCGACTGCCAACAAGCACCGTGAGGACTACCTCTTCGGTCTTTCCACCGACGCAGAACTCGCTGAGGCTGCTGGTGTCACTCCCCCTGCTATTGTCCTCTACCGTACATTCGACGAGCCCTCCACAGTGTTCCCTTACCCCATCGACTCGACCACTGAGAAGGAGATCGAGGACTGGATCAAGGACCTCTCTATTCCCATCATTGATCAAGTCAGCGCTGAGAACTACCAGGTCTACGCTACTAGTGGAAAGCCCCTCGCATACTTGTTCGTTGACCCCTCGGACGCCAAGCTCCAGGATCACGTTGAGGCTATCCGACCAATTGCCGCCAAATACCAGGGCAAAATCAACTTCGTCTGGATTGATGCCATTCAATTTGGTGACCACGCCAAGGCCTTGAACCTCAATGAGATCAAGTGGCCCGCGTTCGTCCTTCAGGACCTCGAGAACCAACTGAAATACCCTTATGATCAGTCCCTTGAAGTCAAGGCCGATGCCGTTGAGGAGATGGTCCAGGCCTTCCTCGACAAGAAGCTCCAGCCTACGTTGAAGAGCCAGCCTATTCCAGAGACCCAGGACGAGAGCGTCTTCAACCTTGTCGGCAAGCAATTCGATGAGGTTATCTTTGATGACGAGAAAGATGTCTTTGTTGAGTTCTACGCTACATGGTGTGGTCACTGCAAGCGTCTCAAGCCCATTTGGGATTCTCTCGGTGACCGTTATGCTGGCGCCAAGGACCGTATTACGATGTGCGTCCGATATTATTCTTTGCCGCTTTGACTACAAAACTAATTCATCATCTATAGTGTCAAGATGGAAGCTACTGAGAACGACCTCCCCCCTTCAGTCGACTTCAAGATCTCCGGTTTCCCCACTATTAAATTCAAGAGGGCCGGAACTCGTGAATTCATCGACTACGAGGGTGACCGCTCGCTTGAGAGCCTTATCGCCTTCGTTGAGGAGAACGCCAAAAACTCGCTCGAACCCAGAGAGCAAACCACAGAAGAGACTGTTCCCCCTCTCGAGCAACAGGAGACTGCTCAAGAGGAGGTTCACGTTGACCACCATGACGAGCTCTGATTGATGATCACTGGACACGTTTCATGTTCACGTACATTATTCCCTTTGTATATTCTAGTCGCTGATATGAATGGGATTTTTTGCTTCGCTCTTGCTTCATATTCATGTTCCGTGGCAACCTGACAAGTGTGATGAGGGTAAGGGTTTGATGACTGTAAATCGTTCCCTGATATCATATCATACACAGGCAAATCTGTACACTACATTTTTGTCTGCTACAAAGAAAGAACCCTTGGAGGAATAGTGACGATAAAAATACTGATTTACAATTTGATTTCCTTAAGACCATCCTTCCAGAATGTGAAGTAGGCTAAGAAATTGCAGAGGTTAGTACTCTCTCTCTCAAAAAGGCAGGAAAGATGACATACGGGTAACACCGTCCTCGCGGTAGTTGAGGAGGGCGACCATACCATCAGGGTTCATGCTCTCGCCGGTGTACTATTTCAAAAATAATGTTCAGCTCCGCAATCAATATCCGAAAACGGAGGAGAAAACGTACGAATTCGTAATCCTTGAAGTTGGAGATGATTTTCTTAGCGTAAGCAGCGGCACCGCTCTTGAAGGCATCAACACGATCGGGCTTAGTCTCCTTCAACTTAGTCTCGACGGCCTTCATGTAGCCCTTGAGGTAAGTGAGGAAGCTCTTTTTGTCGAACTGGGTGGACTGGAGACGGAAAGAGTAGACAACGTTGTTGACTTGGGTAGCACCGTCCTCAACAGCATCCTCCTGGTCCTCGGCGGAAGGGTTAGCACCTGTAAAGATCGCTTAGATACGCCTGTAAAACGAGGGGAAAACTGAGACGCACCGATATCGATATCAGCACCGGCCTTGACGGTGATCAATTGACAGTCGACCTCGAAGACGGTGTCATCAATGAGCTTGCTGTGGAAGATAGAGAGACAGGGTGAGAAAGCGAGACAAGCGAGGAGAGCATATACGGACATAGGGGAAGGCATCAGAGAACATCTCATCTTCGGTAAGGATATCCTGGTACAAGAGCATTTTGGCGAGGTACGAGGGGGGAAGTTGTTAGAGGAGGTGGTGGAGGAGTGAGTCTGAGTAAAGGAAAGGAGAGGACTGGCGAGACGGGCAGCGCTCCAAGCTGATTTTATTCCCTTCTGAAAACTGGAAAACAATCGATCTTATCAAACGCGCACGTGGGAACTCTTCTTTAGGCATATACGTCCATGTAGCCGCCCGTGATCGAAAAGTAATCCTCGAAATTGCCTCGAAATATTGCTTGCACCGTCCGACGCCCATGGACTACAAGCCCGTTGTCGTTCAACGGCACCCTCGCCCAACCTCAGCCGCACACAACCCAGAGTCGAGGTACTGGAGACAATTTAAACACCCGGTCTTCATCAAGGAATACGCACCCGTCACCTCTGTTCACTTTTCCTCCTCAAAACCCCATAGGTATGCTGTAACAGCAGCGACCCGCGTGCAAATATATGCACCCCGCACACAAAAAGTCACCAAGACTATCTCACGATTTAAAGATGTTGCACGCAGTGGTCACATTCGTCCGGATGGCAAACTAGTTGTGGCTGGAGACGATAGTGGACTCGTTCAAGTCAGTACCAGTAATATTTGAACATGGCGGAAGGACGCTAATTCCCTCAACATATATATGAACTAACCGAAATTCTGTTAGGTTTTTGACATCAACTCTAGAGCTATTCTACGAACGCTTGATGCTCACAAGCAACCTGTTCACGTTACCAAATTCTCCACCGCAGACCACACCCAAATTCTTTCTTGCTCAGACGACACTACTGTTAGGCTTTGGGATGTCCCTTCCCAAGCTACCATCTCCACATTCATGGACCATACCGATTATGTTCGGTCTGGTCAAGTCTCTCCTTCAAATCCTAGCCTTATTCTGACTGGTTCATACGACGCAACCGTTCGATTATTCGATGCACGAACAGGCGAATGTGAAATGGTCATGGGTGGTAGCTCAGCGGAATCTGGCTCTAAAATTACCGCACCCATTGAACAAGTCTTGATGTTCCCCTCTGGTACTGTTGCGCTCTCTTCTGCAGGCCCTATTTTGCGTGTTTGGGATTTGGTTGCTGGTGGAAGGTGTACTCGTGCACTTTCAAATCACCAAAAGACCATCACAACATTGTCTTTCAACTCAGATGCCAGTCGTCTATTTACCGGTGGTTTGGACCAAATGGTTAAAGTTTACGATGTCAGCTCGTATAAGGTAGTACATACCATGAGATACCCAGCACCTGTTCTCTGTTTGGCAGTTTCAGTACGTTCGTTTTCCCCTTTTCATTCTTATAAATCCTGACACCTCCTATAGCCAGACGAAACCCATATAGCTGCAGGTATGTCAGACGGCACACTCTCTGTCCGTCGACGTCAACCCAAACCATCCGAATCATCTTCGAATAACCTCGCTCTCGCTGCACTCAAGACCGGCGGTTATGAATCTTTCCTTGGTGCTCTCCCATCAATAGGACAAGGTCGCGTAAAATCGAAAGAGAAATCAAAACCAATAGGAGATGTGGATGAATTCAGGGTCGAGCGGAAACGAAAGAAGCGGCTGAAGGAGTATGATAGATTGTTGAAGTCTTTCAAGTACTCTGCTGCGTTAGATTCAGTTCTACGCAAAGTAAGACCATTAGTTAAATCTCGTTCATAGTGATTAACGATCTTTTGATTTGCAGCAAGTACCGCCGACGACCACATTCTCGCTGATACAAGAACTCATCCATCGGGATGGTTTGCGGACAGCCCTAGCAGGTCGTGATGACGTCCTTCTCGAGCCAATACTACGACTATTACTGAAGTATGTCTCTGACCCTCGTTTCGGTGAGATGGTCTGTGATGTAGCTGGCATCGTCATCGGTAAGCTTATAGTTAATACCACCAAATGAGTCTTTTGCTAACATTCTCTTCAGAGATGTACACACCGGTTCTAGGTCAATCTCCCCTCATCGACACCCTCTTCCTCCGACTCCGCAAAAAGGTCGCAGCAGAACTTTGTTTCCAGCAAGACCTCGTCAAAGTAAAAGGTGCACTAGATATGCTTCTGGCCACTGCATCACTCTCGTCTGCTGCATGACATACCTCTCACGCGCTATCGAGTTTTCGAGTCAGATGTACATTAATATTCAATAATATACAGCATGAAAAACTGGAACCAAATGAACTGAGTCGGACAAGCAAGGGGACTCAAAACCATTAAACTGCTGCCAAGAAGCGAATGAGATTTTCGAGGATTTCTTTTTGTGATGGTGCGCCTTCGTCTTGTTTGGATTGATCAACGTCCACGTTATCTCGGTAGACTTCAAGGATCTTGGTAATATCTCCTAAAGACTTGTTCTTCCTTTCCAGCATTTGGCGTATATGAGTGAGGATCTAGAAGAAAGGAAGACATCAGTACTAAGACTTTTTGTGATAACGCCGTGAATTGTCACTTACTCCATCATCTTCCATAGCTATCCACGCTAGAATGTAATCCACAGTCTGGAGTGTAAACAACCCATTATCCAACCTTCTGAGATACCACAGGTCTTCTTCCACAGCTCCTCCCTCCTCGTCATCACTATCCTGCATTTCTTGTCGTTCTTTCTCAATCTCTCGATCTACGGCATTCAGCCGTCCTTGAGCAGCTTCCCGAATTTCCAACAGTTTGTCCACCTTCTCATAATTGTTTTCGACAAACTTGGCAAGTAGACGTATGCGCGGAGGTGAGTCGGATGGTAGGTTAGTGAATAGCGAAGAAACGATGCCAAGACTGTGGGCTGTATCTTCGGACGCTGTTGGAGATATTTTCTTCTTGGTCTATGAAGTGAATAATAAATATTAGATTGAATTATGAGGTCGAATGAAACTGGGAATAGTACCTTGCCCATAAATGTCGAAAAGAGGCTCTTGAGACCTAAAGCTTCCACGAAAGTCTCACAGGCAACTGTTCCTGCTTGTCCTGACATAGCATAGTCCAACACTTTGATGGACCGTGACCTCGACTGCTTCTTCTCCCTAAAAACAATAGTTAGCGTCCTTGCCGTATCATTGGTTATGTTCTTGTATCACTTACTTCATCATGAGAACCATCAAATCCACACCCTCGAGATCCAAGAACGCCTTCCTGACCTCGACCTCAGCGAGTGCAGAACACAGTGAGTCAAATACATTTTCCATAAACTCTGTCTCATCTGCGTCAGATGGATCTCGTCGTCGGTATTTCTGTATACGTCGAAAAGATCGATCAGGTTGTCGTACAAAAAGAGTGTGAGTTCGAAATACATACCGAAAGGACTTGAAGGATAATTTCCACACCATTCTTCTCAATTAACTTGAGACGGTTTGGTCGGTTGTTTTGGAGAAGAATCGAGAGAAGCTCTGCTGCGTATCCTTGATTCTCGTCGTGGGCTTTAGATTGAATGCGTTTGAGTACCCAATCTAGTATCACTGTCTTTTCCACAAGTTGGATGGAGAGCTCCGCATTGAAACCTAAAATATTCTCGAAAATACCTGTTCACAACAAAAGTTAATAATTTATTTCATCACAAGCTATTTAAAGAGGGAGAAGAGACGGAGCCAGCAAGAGAGGACTTACCGAGAATGTGGAAGACACCCTGCCTATCTGACTCCTCAGCCTCATTTAACCTCGAAAGGTTATCCACAAGCAATTCCAGAATCGAGTTCTGAAGCTGGAACAGAACCTCGAGTTGGTACACCCACGAAATAAGAAGAGACAAGACAAACCCACCAAGCCCTCTATCAGGGTCTTCAAAGCCTCTTCTCGCGATCCCTCACCCTCTTCTTCTTCATCATCCATTTCGTTCCCTACTTCCTCGTCTGTAAGTTCGTGGATGACTTCAACGACGTCAATGACAATGTCTGGGTTCTCGTGACTCAGCAAGCCTATAAGTTGGGATATGGCTCCTGAGCGG
Organism: Cerrena zonata; assembly: GCA_038087015.1. Taxonomy (NCBI): domain Eukaryota; kingdom Fungi; phylum Basidiomycota; class Agaricomycetes; order Polyporales; family Cerrenaceae; genus Cerrena; species Cerrena zonata. The sequence continues at coordinate 1,027,513 of JASBNA010000001.1, forward strand.
ACAAGCTCGGGGTAGGAGATGACTGGTGCTTGTGCTAATGGGAGGAGATCTTTGAGTGCTGCGTCGAGATCGGCTTCGGAGTCGATAAATCTAAGTAAATGGAGATAAGAGCTATGAGGGTATTGAAAGCCACGTTGCGACGTACTTGGCAGGGTCATCAGGATACTTGGACCTCTGGTCCTGGTTCTTGTTCGCTGCACGCTCGAACTTTCAACAGCAACCTGCGAACACCCTGCAGGTTCAACTCATCCAGCTGGACAGAGAATGGTTACAACATATTGAAATATTGAAAGGAGAAGCTGCTTACCTCGTCCCGAGCTTCTTCCCCTCCAGCTTTGTCGAATATATTCAGAATATCCTTCTGCTCACTCGTCAGACCGCCACCAAAGAACCGTCCCTCGTCGTCCTCTTCCGCGAAATAATCAGCATCTCCTCCGGGGGCAAAGTCCTGGTCCATCTCATCGTCATCTTCATCTTGTACAGTAGCTGCACGCGACGAAGCTTGTGATTCTGATGAACCATTACTAGTAGGGACAGCCGAGGGACCTTCAGGCGTGTCCAGCTTCATCTTCTTGAGAAGCTCTGGTGTTGGGTTGTCTGGCAGTCGCCTTTTATTACCACCTGCCTGGTAGTTTCGGTACCTAAGGCTATCCATGAGGTTTACACTCTATGGGAAGACAGGTCAAGTCACCTTAAACAGTTTGTCGATATCCATGGTGGTGGAAGGTCGCTGTATAAGTTATAAGTGCAAGCGCGCTTGACGAACGTTCACGTCAAGGCAGGATCAATACTAGAGTAACCGAGTAGATCCACCAGGTTGTTCCAGATCTCGCATCTACTCGTCCGTACTGCGGTGGGCTATGGTGGACTATTGTTATCGTACTGGATAAAAGGTACAGACTCGCAAACATATGGAAAGGGACATATATTGCTCTTAGCATTTGGGTTTACAAATCTTATGACGTAGTGCTAGTCTACTTGGTAGGTACAGATCGAAAGCAATATGCACCAGTACGCACCTAGATTTCTCACTGGGCCCGTATCGATCTCGGTCACGCCAAATAAGAACATGTCGCGCATGGAAGCAGGAAAAGGTATTTTCGAATTCGGAGACATAAAGATACATGCAAACCAGAAGAAATTGTGAGACCGAAGACGTGTCATGGGTAAACGAACGTACTCTCTGCTCTTCAATGTGAAGATAGGCGAATAATCTAGTAGGGCTTGTGACGGTTCTTCTTCAACTCCTTTTCGAGCTGCCTCGCTTTGCGAGAACCAATCTCTACAGGGTTGACACCATTATCTGCTTTCTTCAGCTTAATAGGTCTGTTACCAACGTACTTGCCTGTGAAAGAATGATGAGCGATTCAAATATGAGGCACTTGAAGGTAGTGCGTTACGTACCGTCCATTTCTTTCCAAGCTTTCAAGAAATCTTCCGGGTCAGAGAAAGCAACAAAGCCAAACTTTGCCTGTAAACCGGGGTAAGAGAGGGCATATCTGATAAGGTTAAAGCCACTAACCTTTCCACTCAGTCTGTCCCTAATGACTCGGGCTTTCTGGAATGAAGTATACTTGTTGAATGCGTTGGATAGAACGTCATCAGATACGTCGTTACTGAGATCTCCAACAAACAAACGGAACCAGGCTGCAAAGTATTCATGAGTACAAGTTACACACATTGATAATAAAACTTACAAGGATTCCATTCTAGCAAAGTTTGATCTTCCCAGACCTTTCCTGCACCCTTCCTCAGGACTGTGGTTCGCTTTCCTCCTTTTGCGAGTTTCCCTCCTGCTCCACCGCGCTTGTCAATCATTGCGCCGGGAACGTACACACTTTGTTGAGCGAGAATTCCAACATCATATTCGTATGCATTTGCGGGAACAGGAGCACTGTGAGCAGAGGTAGATGATCCGGGAATGGGATACATAGGGCCTTGGTAAGGCTGGTGATACGGGTTGACATCGGCGGAAGCTTGCTGCTGTTGGTATTGCGTGTAATAAGACTGGGCCGAGTACTGATCCATGGCTATAAAATCACAAGATGTTACACAGAGGGAATAGTGGAAGCAAGTGTCAAGACAGGACAGAGCTGGTGGTCGTTACAATGCAAGAGCGGTCAGACTCACTGGCCCCGGCAGACGGAGTCGACGTAAGACCCCGAACCCTAACCAGCGCCAGTACGGTATCAGAGGGCCTAGACCTCCTTCCCAATCCGGAAGCGCCCGAAAGTGCAGCGAAAGCCAGTGAAGGCACTGTGGACAACAATCCCGCCAAGGCCCTCAACACCCTCCTCAAGGTCAGTAGCTTCGAATCTATGTCAGAATGGTATCCAGGACACATATTGTGGCCTATATCTCGAAAAGACCGCATGAAACGACTCAGGACGAGATGGATGCTACTCTGACTATCCGGATGACTCTGAACCGCAACTCATATTATCTGTGTATAGATGCCATTCGTTAAAAAGATCAAGTCGGACGCCTACTTCTCCCGTTTCCAGGTCAAGTACCGCCGTCGCCGAGAGGGAAAGACTGACTGTACGCTCAAATCAACAAAGTGTGACATACCCGATATACTAAATGTTTGAACAGACTATGCCCGCAAGAGGCTCGTGACCCAGGCGAAGAACAAGTAGTATGTATCGAAACTAGAGTTATGCAAATGTGTAGAACCTAACCGGAATTATAGCAACGCCCCCAAATACCGTCTCGTTGTCCGTTTCACCAACAGGGAGGTTATCTGCCAAATTGTCTACGCCCGTCTCCAGGGTGACTTCGTTCTCGTCGCTGCTCGTTCAAAAGAGCTCCCAAGATACGGCATCAACCACGGTCTCACCAACTGGACCGCCGGTAAGCAAAATCTTGGAATTTTGGAAGAATAAAGATCTTATTTTCTGATAGCCTATGCCACCGGTCTCCTCGTTGCCCGTCGTGCTTTGACCAAGCTTGGCCTTGCGGACAAGTACGAGGGTGTTGCTGAGCCTGATGGTGAACTCACCATGACCGAAGCCCTCGATGAGGAGGACGCTCCCCGGCCTTTCAAGTGCTACCTTGATGTTGGTCTCAAGCGTACTTCGACTGGTTCCCGTGTGTTCGGTGCTCTCAAGGGTGCCAGTGACGGTGGTATCTACATCCCCCACAATGAGAAGCGTTTCCCCGGATACGACCCAGAGGCTAAGGAGTTGGATGCTGAGGTCCTTAAAAAGTACATTTTCGGTGGCCACGTCGCTGAGTACATGGAGTCCCTTGAGGAGGAAGATGACGAGAGGTAATGTCCTGCATTTTTCATTGAAATAATTTTTACCAATCTGTTTTTCAGGTTCAAGAAGCAATTCGCGACCTACCTTGCCGATGGTGTTGGCTCAGACGATATCGAGGAGATCTTCACCAATGCTTACGCCGCTATCCGGGAAGACCCTACATTCCAGCCAACAGAGAAGAAGGACTGGAAGGCCGAGACCCTCAAGTACAAGACTCACAGACTCACACTTGCCCAGCGCAAGGAGAACATCGCCAAGAAGATTGCCGAGTTCAAGGCGGCTGCCGAGGACGAGTAGATCTTTCTTTCGCCTTCATTGTTTTATGTATTCGACGCATTTTCACTCCTGCCTATGATTTAAAATCAGGCCATGCCTATGCCATGCTGTATCATTTTCTCCACGAGAACTATCTTTGGTCGGAATTAAGTGAGTGAGTGCAATATGACAAAACAGCAGTTAAAATATGAAGGAAGGTGGAAAGTCATGTTCGAGAAAGGGCTACATCAATAATGTCCTTCGCCCAATCTAAGAATGGTTTCTGGGTGTTATCTGAGTTGTATAACTCTACAGTGTTCGTGACTTTTTTATTCGAGCCACCCACCCGACCGAAAAACGCCGTCTCACATATGATCTTACCATCTCCAACGGTTATTGCAAAATTTCTGGTGAGCAATTCAGATTATCATCCAAATTCGCCAATGGAGATGACTTACACGACTTGACCTTCCCATCGACCAATGCTTCGTCCTTCGAGATGGTCCACAAACCATGACGCTTGTACATGTTCCGTCACCTCCTTGCCAATATCGCATATTCTTTGAAGTAGACATGTCATGACTTCATCGACCAACAGTTGGGATAGTTGGAAAATCGTCGCAATTGGTAGAGTTGCTTGAGGGAGATGCGCCATAAGTGTCGACGGTGAACTGAATGTGAAACGCATGGTATGCCTAAAATCGTAAAGGTCAGGATAGAATATACAATGAAAGACGTAGACCCGATATATACCGATGTTCGATCCGGACCAGGCATTCTCCTCCGACTTTAATCTGTTCATCTTTTTGTAACATTGAGACAAGCTGAGACCCACTATCTCCGATACCTCGGAAATGCACTTTTGTTGGTACGCCAGATCGAAACAGACCCTGAACGACCTTGTCGATTTCATGGGTCACTCTGTCACAGAAAGCTTCGTATTGGAGCATGTCGATGACTGGTTGAAGGATAGGCGGTGATAACATTTCTGGCTCTAGAACGGGAATCCGAGCAACGCCTACTCGACCTAGACGTCTGCTTTTCAGGAGACTATGCGCACGTAGAAGTAAAAGATGCAGGGCTGAGAAAATCAGGTCGCAGGTTGTACCGAATGTCCCCATGCTTGAGTTATCTGTGTCTTCATCATACTCGGTATCCACCTGCACGTAATAGAAATTGGATGAATAGGTTAGATTATTCTGGTAAGACTTACCAACTCTAGCCTGAGGTCCACATTCTCAGTAGCTTCAATAGCTATCAATCGCTCCGATACACGTACAGAAGCTGTAGGGAAATTACTAGCTTCTTTGATGAGTGTTGCAAATATCTCCTGTTGGACAACTTCCGTCTGTGCAGCCTTCAGAGATGACTCCGCTGTATTCTCTTCGACTTGCTTCCAACAATTTTTGGCCACAAGCTTTTGCCCGCTTCTGTCCGTGTAATGCAAAGAGACTTGGAGTCTGTTACGTCGTCTTGTCGGAAATTCCAGGATGCCCGGACCAGATCGTATGTATGGTATACATGCGATAGCTTGTCTTCGGAAAACCGGCGGAGCTGTAATAAGGTTGGACTGAGTCACAGAACGGTGGAGCAAAAATACGCACATTCTTCGAGCCCAAATGATATCAGGAAGTCTTTAGACGACCTGTCCGCGCCCTTTCCGGTTGAGGACCCGGATGGTAGAGGAGCGGGAAGTAAGCCCCAGTTGCTTCGTCTGATCTTCAAAGCGTCAACCCAGTATGACTCGCTCGCCTCACGGCCCCTATCCATTCTATCGGCAGCGGATTTGAAAAGGCTTGCGGCTTTACGTAGCGCAAGATCCTTCCCACCAATCGCTAATTGAGTGTTGAATGCCTGTACTGAGGGAATTTGTGGCGCTTTAGTCGCTGTTGTAGCTGTCAATGAGGCAGGGGGTAGTTCAGAATTCGGAGGTTTTTGGGATGTAGGCGTCGTGTACAATAGGAGGTTGAGAAGGTCCCTCGCCTGAGACATTTCGCCGAACGCAATACTATTCACTAAACATATAGCTAATAATGTTAAGTGGTTACAAACTCACTGAAGTTGCGGCATGAGTTCGACACGCATTTTGTATAGCTCTTCCGGAGTCATGGGTTGGAGACTGGCAACCTCATCTTTAGATGGTCCCGCTTCAGGTTCATCTGGTGGTTGTTCGGGGGCTGCGCGGTTTGCGACATCCTTATTGAAGAAATCAAGACCCCGCTCAAGAAAAATACGTCTGAGGTTTTTCTCGACTTGGGAAGTTAGATCCTCCTTTCTGAGATATGTTTAGTGCGTATCATTGATCTATAAGGGAACATACTCTTCGAATAACTGTTGTCCGTCTGGAGCAATGTCGAACAGAGTAGGTATTGGCTGACCATTGTCGTCCTTGTACGGACGTTCTAATGATAGCTTAAGCTGCCTCCATGAAGGTTCTTCTCCCTCCATGACGCAGATTCTCCTGTGCAAAGTGTGAGTCTAGGGTTGTATTGCCCGGGCTCCAAGTTGAAATGAAGGCCGTTTCAGTTTCAGAATGCCACTGTGATTGGATGGACCGGAGGGCACGTGAGAGTGATTGGGTAAGCGCAATGTTTGGCGCCTAGATCTGCAGAGTCAGAAAGATGCGCTCATTAGTGCTCCCGGTCAACTTCTGTGTTTCCTTGCTTGCTTTCTGTCTACCATCATCTCCCCTTAGCGGCGTCGGTTTATGCGGACGTCCACCCCGTCTCTGTAATGACGAAGACCTCGATTCCAGGAACTCCAGAGAGTACTATCTCTCCTGGTCCCTCCAATCTTAGGAGAAAAGCGGATGAGGAACTGCATCCCTCTCGAAGCTCTAAGAAAGCGAGAACTCGAGTGAGGTTTGTAAATTATTCGTTCATGTTACGAATAATTCACATTTGGAAATAGTTACTCGTGTGGGGAATGCCATCGACGCAAGCAGAAGGTGCGTTTCCTTTCCCTCGCTTCCGTTGTTATTGTCTTACCTCAAATTTTGACAGTGTGATCGACAAGTTCCTTGCTCGCATGTAAGCAGCTCTCCCTTGCAGTTCTGGGTCATAGACTTACTTCTGAGTTGCAGTGTGTTGCTAGAAAGGTCCCGGAACTATGTAAAGCATATACCCCTGGCAAAACGGACCAAGATATTCACCTTCGGATTCAACGCTTGGAGAAAATCATTGAGGCAGCTTTACCTCAATATTGGACATCATCTTCATTAAATCCCTCTCATGACAGTAATGGTCACCTGCGACAACAGACCCCAGGGGCCGACGATGACACTCGTTCACAACCAGACGATGAAGACCCAAGTGGTGGTTTCTTCGAAACGGGCAAGTGGTATGGAACCAGTGCTTCCAGCATTGTCTCTGCCCCTGTGGTACTCCAGAAGGTACCAAACATTCTCACATAAATTCTTGAGCTCTGGGCTGACCCCTCGTGTAGCTACAAAATATGGTCGATGCTAATGCTCATGCAGACGGGCGGACTGCAGCCAGGGTTGCTTCTGATGAACAACTCAATGCCGCCATAGCACAACCTGAGGCTAAGCGAGAACTATCGTTAACAATAGAACCCTCGCCGGCAGATAAACTGAAGGCACTTGTTGTAGAGTGCGGCGTTCCTGCTCACAAGCTACCTGAGCTATTGCAGGAAGTGCCACCTCGCAATCTCAGTGATAAACTTATAGACTTCTACTTTGGTTCTATGTAAGTTCCATATTCCTCGACACTCGCGTAGATAATACTTACCACGTTACATATCCAGAAATTGGACCAGGTATCCAATATCTGAGAAAGACTTCAGAACGTGCTACGCTTCTATACATGAGATAACTATTCTCAATCCCAACGACGTCCGTTTCTTACCACTCCTCTTTGTTGTTCTTGCAATCTCTGCAAGGATGGCACCTGATAATATTGCTGGTGATGTCGAGACGCGACGGCTAACTTCTTCGAGATACTATTGGGCTTGTGAGTACTCCCAGGTTAATATAGAACAATGACTCACCTGAGATCATGGTAGCCCGCAGGTCTCTTCTAATAGCCGCTGCCATTCAACCAGATTGTTTGGAGATGGTACTCACGCGTTTATTGGTAGGAGTTCTCGCTCGGTTTCATTGCGATTGTGCTAACGACATGTTTTAGAGTGCCAGGTTTTTGATTTTAGATCGAAAGATGACGGAGTGTTGGAGCCAACTGGGTGCTGCTGTTCGTACAGCCCAAGCCCTTGGGCTTCATCGTGACTCTCATGCTCCGGTAAGCAGCTTTGAGAGTACTTCCTTGAGCCAACTCACCTTGGACTATTCAGACAATATCAGCTACCCAGGCAGAATATAGGCGAAGGATATGGTAAGCAACATCCACATGCAAATAAACTGAAATGGCCAACCGGTATGTAGGTCCTATCTTTATCACGCCGACCGAGCATATGCTCTTGTCCTGGGACGACCGTCAGCCATTAATGATGACTATACATCTGCTCGCCCACCCATAAATGTCGATGATGATCTATCCCTCTCAAACACCCTTTCTAGTCCACTCCCTCTGACATCACCAACCGGGATGACTTACATTATCTTGCGTCATGCACTTGCTGCTATCATGGGTCGAATGGTACATCATTTCCAGAAAGTGAACTCGCCAAGTCATTATTCAGATGTACTTGCCCTCGACGACGAACTCCTGAGATTCATGAACTCATTACCACCCCATTTCTCTTTGGAACCGGATACGTCGCTGGACGAGAAACTCCCATACGTACACGCACATCGTTTCCTTCTCGTGACGGAAATTTTATACGTTCGCTGTAACCTACATCGACCATATCTCCTGCGTCGGCTGAGCAGTGAACGATACATCCGTTCAAGAAGAGCGTGCTTTGAATGTGCTCTGTTGGATCATCGTATTCGGAAGGAATACCTTGGAACTGCCGCGAGGGAAATTCGGGACCCTGTTGCTAGTGCTTATCGAGAGTTCGGCTCCGCTATGATTGCTGGCATTTATCTGGTCCTCTATCCCAAGGGCAAACATGTGGAAGGTATGAAAACCATCATCGATACATTCCTCGACAATCGTCAAGCGGCCCAATCGCAATTGGACGATGTAACGAGACGTGAAGTTCGTATCATTGACTTCCTCAAGAACAAGTTTTTCCAGGTGTCCATTGGGCAGGATAGTTCACCTCGATCGTCGGATGAAAAACCTCATACAGATGCACAGCTTCTGCTCGGTCTTCATCGTGCGTCGTCCAGCACAGGAAACGTTGACTCGCCCCCCAGGCTCTGCAGTACTTCAACAGTCCATGTCCATGCCTCCTAACGCCGTTGACTTCTCGCAACCAATGCACGCTTTGTCGCCTGTACAGCAGCTACAACAAGCGGAATCTGGTACATCTGGAACTGGAAGTCCAATGGCCGATGAAGAGTCGAGTGCTCAGCATCTATTGGATCAATGGTGCAACGTCTTCAGCGGAGGTCCTACAAGTACCGTAGATGGAATGACTAGCGTGGGGCTTCCTTGGGCTACACCAGGCATTGCGGATGTAGGCCCATGGATGAACGGAGGGCCTGCAATTGGCGACGGTCTGAATAATGTTGGTGATAGTGATGGGATGGATTGGAGTTATTGGGAAAATCTAGTGAATCAAATACGAAGCGGCCCTGTCGCTTAACCTACCCTCGTTTGCTTTCGTTTTCGTCGTATTGTATTGTTTTTCCTCAGCTTTTATATTTTACGCCTTTCACGTTTCTGTTATGCACTGTACAGCTTACATACTATCCTTCATGTCTAGTAGAATTGATAGGAATCGTTCCATAGACCGGTTTCGCAGAATTCGTCCGCATGTCGCCACAATCCTAAGGTGGGTAGGACATGAGAAAAATAATCGATTCCTCGAAGCGAGTTAACAGATATATGTCAAAACGATAACTAGGGCCAAGATCTTCGACCAACTGGTAGACGAAAGCGATGAAGCACCGTTGACCGACCTATCATCCAGACTAGTACTCGACGCTCCCGGGCACTGACACATCATTGGAGAACTTGTAGGAGCTGAGGTCCCAGACGACGTTGAGTGAGTACTAGTATGCATCTTCTTGCTTGAGGGTAGGCTAGGAGTAGGAGCAGAATCGGTCTGGGTTTGTATATCTTTCTCGACTGCAGCGGCAGTCATCATCGAGTCCGTTGTTACTTCAGATTTGGGTCCCGACGATGTCTGGGACGATGGAGGCAGCATAGACGGTGATGATGGGATACCATCTGAGGAAGTACTAGGTTGGGGTATTTCCTTCTCTTGAGCGGCAGTCACTCCTCCAGTTTCTTCTGAAGATGAAGACTCGCGAGTATTAGCATCTTGGGTTCTATCGCCAGTAGAGGTTGTAGATCCAGTAAGTGCACTAGCAATAGAGGTATTGACATCATCGCCAGAATCCGATTTATCGTCAGATGCAGATGCGGTGCTATCTTGGCTCCCATGTACAGACGAAGACTCCTGTTCATCCTCGTCTTGGTCGGATTGACCATGATTATCATCTTTTGACCGATCAGATTTCAACGCCGTTGGTGTTCGACTAGTCGAAGAGGATGTTTGTTGGTCATCGTCATCTTGGCTTGAGTCATTATCGTCGTCCTCAGCATGGTGATGGTCGCTTTGCAAACTTTGCATTTGAGGATTAGGGTTGACTTCCGGTTGAACTATATGTCCGATTCCCCATGGAATAGGATCACCACTGGGTTGTGTAGGGTTCTTCGGGGTAATACTGTTACCAGTGGAGGAAGCGATCTACAGAATGTATAATTAAAAAGAAACCACTTGATATTACAAATGACATACAGTAAAGCGTGTCGTCCATGTAGCGGTTTGAACGTCCCCGTTATTTGTGAACTGATAACTGTATAAGATGGGATAAACTTGTTACACAACTAGAAATGTACCTGGTAGAAGTATATAGCAGAATGAGGATCAACCTCGGGGCATATCCAGAAATACGGTGAGAGGCTGGCATCGGTCCCGTCCAGACCTGATATCACATTGCCGACGAAAGACATGTTGTTATTAGATCCCGACATAAGATCTGTATAAGAGGGTTAGTCCTCTTGACGAGATGCAAAATTATGGCGATATTTACCTATCGTGACGTTCTTCCATAACCCGCTAGTATCTGCTTGCCAAGATATACTGCAATTCAAGCCGGTATTATAAGAGTCACCAGGACCTGGGGCGGTCGGTGTAAAGGCCGCCCGAGCAGAAGATGATAGCAAAATAGATGCAGCAATGGGTAATAGTACGAAAACCATGACACCGGGTCTCAGATTGAGTTAGTATAAATGATGGTTGAATGAAAGTTGGAGCCAGTCCAGTGGTTGCAAGAGGTGGTGGAAGGAAGAAGGGTGAAGTAGAGCGAATGGGGTCCGAGTGTTGTGATGAATGCATCCAACAAAATGAGGCTGACCAGGCGACGGCTGGTAAATGGGCTGACATTGCTACAGGATGCTGTCAGTGAAAGAACTGAGGCTGAAGAAGGCAAATGTCCCACTAAATAGTGATCGATCGGTGCCAGTACTCCCAAACGCCCGTGTGCCGTAGTAGTAGTACCTGGGTTCGCCACCCGAAGCTTTGTACTTTCATCTAACATTGCGACCTAATAGCTTGTTTGTACCAGGAATAGCTCAAACTGCACCACAGAGCCATATACTCATAAACATACCTATTAGAGACTAAGATGCAGACGATCAACCGATTTCTCTATGGCCCCACGCCCGAAGAGCGGATCCGGGCATGGCAAGGGAAGCTCCGTGCTGAGCAGCGAGCTTTGGACCGGGAAATGAGGCAGGTTCGACGTCCAATCTCATTCAGTACCTTTCTCTTCTTACCATGGTACTAGCTTGACATGGCAACGAATAAAGCCCGCCAATCCGTAAAGCAATTGGCGACTAAGGGAGACGTCAAGTCCGCTCGCATTCTAGCACGAGAGGTAGTCCGCAGTAACAAGCAGAAGGACCGCCTCTCAGTTAGCAAGGCAAGATTAGGCTCAATTGGCAACCAGCTTACACAGCAACTAGGTAAGTAGTTTATTTCTCGTGGTATTGAAGAGATCCTTTGACCTCGAGTGCTTTAGCTATGTCCAAGGTTACTGGATCATTACAGAAGTCTACCGAAATCATGAAACTTTCGAACTCCCTAATCCGGTTACCCCAGATTAGTCAAACTATGCGTGAAATGAGCATGGAGATGACGAAGGTGTGTTGACTATTTATATATTTATGCGGTATAGTGGTTTACATTCAACGATCAAAATCTAGGCTGGCATCCTGGAGGAAATACTGGAAGACACTCTGGAAATGGACGAGGATGAGGAACTGGAAGAGGAAGCCGATGCTGAAGTCGACAAGGTTCTCTTTGATCTCACCAACGGCAAGCTGGGACAAGCAGGGACGGTCGAGACGGAACTGCCTGTAAGTATTTTGCAATCTTTCGTCTCTGGTCGCAAACTCACTATTTATTTGCGTAGCAAACCGAGCAAGAAACATTGGCGGACGAAGAAACCGAAAGGGCGATGGAGCAGTACCGTCGTCAATTGAATGGGCTGCTAAGTGGATAACCACTGTAGCTGAAGACTACTTTCTTTTTCCCTTCGAGACTGACGGATATTTCTACTGAATCTTTTGGTATCCTTTGTTAACTCTGTATTCTTAGATGTGGATGGTTCCTTGCATTGTATATTTCGATTTATACACATTTTCATGAAGTCAGATAACTTGCCAGAACATGAGACATTATGATACCGTGGATGCAACGAACATATGTGAAGTGCCGCTTACACAGAGCACTATTGTGTGTCATGTGAAGAACCGAATGGCGTCTTTCAAATAAAATACAGTATTTCTCAAGTCGAAGCTGGAGGAGTGAAGCCAAGGTTAGTTTCGGAGGAAATCGGGGGAATGCGAGATCGGGTTTGTCGAGATCTCCGAAGCATTTGCACGTGGATAGTACATCATCGTTCCGGTCCACTCAAACTTCTGCACCGTCCTCCTCCTCCTCAACGTCAACGAAAAAAACTATGTTGGCCTCACGAAACCTCTCTAGCTTTGCGCGGGGCGCATTGAAAACCTCTCAGGCAAGCGAAATCGACGTTCCCGATAGCTTCTGTCTGACGGTTAAATTGTTAGGCTGCTCGCACCTTTGCTTCTGCAGCCCCAACTGCTGCTTTCGCTGGCAAGAAGGGAGCGAACGTGAGTTCGTTCTCTATATGCGTCATGCTGAAAAACTTCTCATTATGCTTGAAATAGGGCAAATACACTGTCACTCTCATTCCTGGAGATGGTGAGTGCGGCGAACAACGGGTAGAGCGGGCTTTATTCACGTTTTAATCAAGGTATTGGTCCTGAAATCAGCCAGTCCGTGAAGGAGATCTACTCTGCTGCCAACGTATGTCGCGCGTAGCGTGAAATATGGTTCCCCCCTAACGTTATATGTCATAGGTGCCCATTGAATGGGAAGAGGTCGATGTTACACCCATCCTCAAAGGTGGTAAGACTGTCATTCCTGACGCTGCCATCAGCTCCGTCAAGAAGAATACCGTTGCTTTGAAGGGTATGTACTCAATTCCAACTATTGTCCTCAACTCTCTTTGACACGTATAACAGGTCCCCTCGCTACCCCCAGTACGTATGACTTCATAGGTGACCTACACATACGGGACTGAACGTTTCGCTCTAGTTGGAAAGGGTCACGTTTCCCTCAACCTTACCCTCCGAAGGACATTCAACCTCTTTGCTAACGTCAGGCCGTGTGTCTCCATTAAGGGTTTCAAGACCCCCTACGACGACGTCAACACCGTCTTGATCCGTGAGAATACCGAGGGCGAATACTCTGGTATTGAACATGAGGTAATGTCTTTTTAGAGTTAGCATAAAAGCTATGATTAAAAGGAAGCCGTAGATCGTCGACGGAGTTGTCCAGTCCATCAAGCTTATCACCTGGGATGCGTCTGAGCGTGTTGCTCGTTATGCTTTCCACTACGCCCAGTCCACAGGACGTAACCGTGTTACCGCTGTCCACAAAGCCAACATCATGTAGGTGTGGATTGACTAGCTTCTGAGAATTATGCTGACATTGCCTAGGAAAATGTCGGATGGTATGTTTTTGTCTGCGTGCCGTCAAGTAGCCAAGGATTTCCCTGGCATTCAGTACGATGAGGACCTTTTGGATCGTGTCTGCCTCCAGATCGTCCAAAACCCCAGACCATACTCTGACCGAGTGATGGTTATGCCCAACTTGTATGGTGATATTTTGTCCGATATGTGTGCCGGCCTGATTGGAGGACTCGGACTGACACCTTCGGGTAACATTGGACGTGTGAGTGAAGATAACATGACTGTTCGACAGTGATGTTCACGGTGTTGACGTATAAAATTGCTCAGGATGCGTCCATTTTCGAAGCTGTCCACGGTTCGGCACCCGACATTGCTGGTAAGTATGCTATTTTATGTATCCTTGGACACGTCTGATCGTGGTTCTAGGCAAGGGATTGGCTAACCCCACCGCGTTGTTGCTTTCCTCGTTGATGATGCTTCGGTAAAGGGTTTACGATTGATGCACGTGTTGAGACTAATCAATTTTTTGCGTAGACACATGAACCTTAACGAGTACGCCAACAAGATCGAGAAGGCGGCTCTCACCGTGAGTGAAAACATCTACGCTTTGGTTACGTTCCATTGACATTGACACTCTGTCACAGACTATCGCGGATGGCAAGTCGATCACAGGTGATCTCGGTGGTAAGGCGAGCACGAAGGAGTACACCTCTTCCATTATCGAGAAGCTTTCTGCGTGAGCAATAGAACTCCCAGTAGACTTTCAGGGACGGAATCGTTTGTGTCACGGACTCCGAAACTAGAGTACATTAGGACGCTCAGCTGACCAATATTACCCATTGCTAAATCGTATCTTCGCATATCTTCTGCCTGGAGGCACTGGCAGGCGTTAGGAACAATAACCTGTCAAACATGAGGCAGGCGAGAATCATGAATGTGCTGATGAACGGATGATCTTGGTGCTCCGCCTGCAGAAACAGGCCGGCGCGAATCTGAAGGCTGTGCATTCGTAACTACGTGGCGAAGGAGCATAGCAAGTGCGCAGAAGAAGATGGTAAGACTTTGTAAGGATGCATAGTAATGTGACGTCGCGTCTAATCACTTTGTAAGTGTGGGAAAGTGCGGTGGGTGGTACCTACATCATAAAATGGGTGGACGCAACACTTGTCTCCTACTTGCGACGATAAGCAAACCCCTTCCACGCCTACCCAGGCAACCACTCCCATAAACCCCACTCGCCCTACAGGGCAAAGCCTTCTATCTTACACAACATTCTCCAACTCCTGGTATGTACCCCCGCTGTTCCCCTTCACGGAACCAATTCATATAACGGACACATGTTCAGTCATCGCACAACCACTTCCAAGAAACGACCAAAACCCAAAAACATTGCATAACGTTGTAAACGACAAATTGTAAAATCTGTATTCTCATTACGAACGACATGTCCGACGAAGCCAAGCCCCCAACTCAGATCCCTCCTAAGCCCCAGGACAAGAACGAGGACAAGAAGCCCCCCAATGGCCCAGGCCAAGGTGGTCAAGGTGGCAACAGAAACCGGAGGACACCCTCTAGGTCTGGAAATCCCAATGGTGGCAATTCCGGTGGTCCTAGACCTGCCTCACGTGGTAGCAATAAGAGAGGACCCGCTAGTAACACTAATCCGACCGAGTCGGGATCCGAATCTGCTGCGAAGAGGAACGACGGAAAGAAGAATGATCATCGAAGCCGCCCCTCTACTGGTGGTCCTCGCTCTGGAGGTAACCGCAGACCATCTCAGTCCACTAACCAGGCCAATCGTCAAAGTAGCAACAACTACAACAACAATGGCTCGAAGCAGAATGGCAAACAGCCTGCCTCTTCTTCTCCGGCTCCTCCTCTAACTACCTCGGATAGCAGTGACGCATTGTCCTCGCTTCAACGCGTCATCGCCGATTTGAAGACCACTTCCCCTCCCGCCCCCCAACCTTCTAACTCTGCTCCCGGTATCACTACATCTATTTCTATGCCTTCTGCCCAAATCCAGGGGTCCAATTTACCACCCACTGCGCCCGTATTCCAGCCTGGCGCCGCCGCCTATCCTGGTATTGCCGGCAATGAGCCTCCCAGGCACCGCAAGGCCGCGTCTTTGGGTACTGGTCAAGGACCCGCTATTGGTACTTACTCTCCTAACCTTGGATCTATGATGGAAGATGTCGAAGATCAAGTGAATGCCTCCGTTGAAGAAGGTGAAATTCGTGAGAATAGCCTCCCGCACCAGCGTCGCTCCCTTTCTCAGAGCTTCACCGCTCCACGATTCGCTGCTCTCGCTGCTCAGAACGAGCAAGGTGATCTTTCTGGCCGCCCTCAATTGGCTCCTGGTTTCATGTTCGGCGGAAGAAGGCGTCCCAGTGCTGCTATGCCACTTGGTCCTCCCATCAACGAGGAGGATCTCGGCTTCCAATTCCCTCAGCAGCAGAACCAGCCAAACTTCAGCACTGACTCTGAATCTGGACATAGAAAACCTGACCAAGGCGAGATTACCGGAATCATGGCCGAGCAGGTAAGTCGCATATACCCGCCACTTCATAACATTGTGTACTCATGAAGTAGTCTAGATTGCCCTCCAAAACCAAATCGAAGCTCTCCAGCAGCAGCAACAAGCGTTGTATCAACAACAGCTCGCTTCTAACCAAGTCCTGTCTTTTCAAACCCCTGGTCTTACCCCTGCACGCGCTGCAGGTCACCGTCGTGTTCACAGCACCCTTCCTCTGGGGATGGGTGTGAACCCGTTCGGAGGTCAAGCTGCCATGGGTCAGTTTGGTCAAGGTGGACTCGGCTTGCCTGAGCAGCCTCAAGGGATCCCTCGTGGCCATGGCAGACGTCATAGTGTCAACGTGCTTAACAAGACCCCCGGTCAACCTGGCCTTGGTTCCATGTTTGCTAACAGTCAGGATGGCTTCGACGACGGATTCATGCCTCCTGCTATGGGCGGCCATGCGCGCTCCGATTCCAGTTGGCGTATCAGTTAGTCTTCATTCTATTTTTCCAATCAATAATAGCCTGTGCTAATTCAATCGATGTAGACGGTGGCGTTGGAGGTGTCCAACCTGGCGGTGGTTTCGCTACTGATCTTGCACAGGCCCAAGCCCAATTGCAGAGTCTCCAACAATTCCGTGCAGCCGCTGGTGGTCACCACCAGAAGATGCCGTCGTTTAGTTTCCCCAATATGTTGCCAAACATGATGGCCGCTAACATGATGGGTCTCGGGCTTGGTGGAATTAACCTACTACAGCAACAACAACAGCAATTCCAGTCCCAATTGCAACAGCAATCCAATCAACCCCAACGCAAGTCGCTCTTTGCCCCCTACCTCCCTCAGGCCTCACTTCCGCCTCTCCTTGCCGCTGGTAAACTCGTTGTTGGTATCTTACGTGTCAACAAACGGAACCGCTCAGACGCATATGTCGCTACCGAGGTCTTGGATGCAGATATCTATATTTGTGGCTCCAAGGACCGTAACCGTGCCCTCGAAGGTGATATTGTTGCCGTTGAGCTCTTGGACGTAGATGAAGTCTGGGGTACGAAGAAGGAGAAGGAAGAGAAGAAGAGGAAAAAGGAAGAAAACTCCGCCTACGATTTGAGGGGTGCCGCTGGACGACGCAACGACAAAAAGAAAGACGATGTTGAAGTCGAAGGTCAGGGTTTGATGCTCTTCGAGGATGAAGAGTAAGCTATTTCTCTTCGGTATCATTTTAAAAACATCTCATAATCTCATTAGGGTTACTGACGAGGTGAAGCCTCAATTCGCCGGTCACGTTGTGGCTGTCGTCGAGCGTATGCCCGGCCAGTTGTTCTCTGGTACATTGGGTCTTCTTCGTCCCTCCTCTGCTGCAACCAAAGAGAAGCAAGAAGCCGAGCGTCGTGAACGTGAAGGCGACCGCGGAGACGAGCCCAGGCGTCCCATTGAACGCCCCAAGATTGTTTGGTTCAAACCTACTGACAAACGTGTTCCTCTTATTGCCATTCCTACTGAACAAGCTCCTCCCGACTTCGTCCAAAACTCGGAGGCGTATGCTAACAAGCTCTTTGTGGCTTGCATCAAGCGACACGTAAGTCTACTCAATTTCATACTGAGTAACTATATCATGAATCTAACCATAACTTCAGCCTATCAGCTCTCTCCACCCCTTCGGTACCTTGGTCGAAGAACTAGGACCTATTGGTGACATTGAAGTTGAAACCAGTGCTCTATTGAAGGATTGCAACTTCCCTACTGAGGAATTCACCGACAATGTCATGAAGTGTCTCCCACCCATTCCCTGGACGTACGTGATTCTACTGCACCTTTTGGCAATCTATTTACTAATTTCCAATATATTTTTAGTGTACCTGAGCGAGAGCTCGAGGTTCGCAAGGATCTACGTGCCGAGCGTGTTTTCACTATCGACCCTGATTCAGCCAAGGATCTTGACGACGCTGTATCGGTCAAACTCAACGAAGATGGCACATATGACATTGGTGTTCACGTCGCTGACGTCTCGTTCTTCGTCAAGCCAAACACTGCTTTGGATCGTGATGCTCGCAAGCGTGCTACTAGTGTCTACCTCGTGCAACGCTCTGTTCCAATGTTGCCTCCTGCCTTGAGTGAGCAATTGTGCAGTATCCTGCCAGGCCAAGAACGACTCGCCTTTTCCGTCGTGTTCACCATAACCAAGGAAGGAAAAGTGACCAAGAAGTGGTTCGGTCGCACGGTCATCAAGTCTGCTGCCAAGCTTTCCTACTCCAATGCTCAAGCAGTCATTGAAGGCAAGACACTGGGCAATGTTGCAGTCATACCTGAACACCAGGCAGCAGACATTGCTCACGATATCAAGATCCTAGACGATCTCGCCAAGCAACTCCGTGAACGTCGATTCCAGAATGGCAGTCTTCACAGCGATTCCATGAGTATCAAATTCCACTTGGACGATAACGGTGTACCCAATGACTGCAGCGCATTCGAACGCAACGACGCTAATGATCTTGTCGAGGAGGTACATATTTTGACTGACTTTAGAAGGATCTCTACTCACTTGCCTCGTTATTCAGTTCATGTTACTCACGAACATGGCCGTTGCTCAACAAGTCGCTGTTCATTTCCCTGAACAAGCTTTGTTGCGTCGTCATGATACTCCCATTGAACGTCGCCTGGTGAGTACATAGAACTAGCGTTGATGTTACTGTCTCTGATTTTTATGGGTTTAGAATGCATTCTTGGAACGTGCAGAACGTCTCGGTTACGAGGTTGATATCTCTTCAACCGCTGCTTTGCAGCGCTCTCTCGATGCCGTCAAGGAGCCTCTTGCCCGCCGCATCCTAGACATCCTCTTGCACAAGGCTACCTCGCGCGCGAAGTACTTCTGTGCTGGTATGATTGATATCGCCAAGTACGGTCACTATGCCTTGAACGTCCCTCTCTACACCCACTTCACTTCACCCATCCGTCGTTACGCTGATATTCTTGTCCATCGTCAATTGGACTCCATCCTTCAAGGCGGTAACGAGCCCAAGTTCACTATGGATCGTGACGCTGTAGCCAAGGTCGCCCAGCAATGCAACATCAAACGCGACTCTGCTCGATTGGCCGAAGAACAGTCCACTCACTTGTTCCTCTGTGTTCTCATTAACGACCTCACTCAACGATATGGACCCGTGGTTCGTCAGGCCAAGGTTGTTAACGTCCTCGACGCCGCATTCGATGTTCTTGTTCCTGATTTCGGTATCGAGAAGCGTGTTCATGTCGACCAAATGCCTATCGATGTATGTTTATATCTTTCCGCTCCTCTATTCAACTGCTAACCTTTTTGATCAGAACCATGTGTATGACGAACACACTCACAGTCTCCAGATCTACTGGTCTGACAAAGATGTCATCACTTGGCTCGCTGAGAACAGTGACGATGAGCATCTCAGGAAGGTTAAGCAAAATGCTGAACAGCACGCCGTCAAGATGGAGGTCGTTTCTCGCTCTGTACACGACGAAAAAGCTCTCTTTGACGAAGATGACAATGATGAAGATGAGATTGTTCTCGGACGTCCTGACACTGAAGAGGAGGAAGTCGGGTCTTCTAAGCAGAGGCTTCTTTCCAAGAACAAGCCTGTGCCTCAATTCGAGGGCTTGAAGACCACTGCTGCCGGTCACAAAATCCAGGAGATCCGCGAAATTCAAACCGTTCCCGTACGTAGCCGTGTTGAACCAGTTCTGATGAATCCTTTTACTAAATTGTTTTCCTTAGGTCATCGTCACTGCTGATCTCACTAAGAGTCCTCCTGTCATCAAGGTCTACAGCGTCAACCCTTACGCACAGAAATAAATGTGCATCCCAATTGTTGCATCTTTCCGCCGTGTTATGCTTCTCGACCAATTCTTCCCTCCTATGCGTCTTTCATCTTCCATACTCTTCCGTTGGGTTGTATTTCGTATCCACTCATGGGGCAAGGTGGTTCCTGCTCGCAGGTACTTACGCCTCTTGATCTGGTTATCTTTTTCGCTTTCATATTTCCCCCCCTCACGGCTTGCTATGACTTGGATGTAACCTATTCATGTTCATGAATAATAATGCCCTGACGCTGCTCTCTCGTTGGTAGAGACATTCTGTAGTTGTATATGTGTAGTAGTGTTTAGTCGGAATGATTCGTAATGGAATTCATGCTTGCTCTCTCAAATTCATTTTGCATTGCTGGATATGCTTCTCGGTGGGTTATATTATTCGAGGAGTAAGTATATTGTATGCAGTCAAATATAATAATAGGGTAAGACGAGATATTGGTTACGGACGGAAGGATCACCGTCTTGAAAGCCTTCGAACCCGTACGTTTGTATTTCGTACATGCAAAGGCCGACCAAGGTTTTGCTCTAAACCAAGATCGTTGTCGCATATTTTAGATAGGTTAGTCACCACAAGATAGAAGTATTACCCACACTGTGAGTGAAATTTGAATGTTCCCTCCAGGACTTGAATGAAAGGATATCGGGGCTGGTTACGGTAGAGCCTGTCGGCATTGAGATTATTGGGCAATGACGACAGGATATGGGCTGCCAACTCACCAATGACTGAGAATGGCATTCCTCAGTTTGCCTGCGGTTTGTAGGACCATGCCACGATATGAGTTTACCCAACCGATGTCTCACTACGGTCCTGGTCCACGGGGGAATCTCAAAGCTGTAATCTACTCATTTCATATTAATATGGTATAATCTAATTCTATGTACATGATACAATTGTCATACCTTGGTCTAGGAAGCTCAGAAGTGCTTGCAAATGACACCGTACACGCAGACCTCGAGTGCCTTCTAAAGCCCCTCGAGGAACGCGGAAAGACCACTCGAAGCCTGCTTCTTCTTCTCCTGTTCTTGGCGTTCTCGATTTCGAGCTAACATTTCCTGAAGTCCGCCTTTCTTCTTTTTCTGAGCTTTTGAACGAGCAGAATCGGTGACTGGTGTGCCAGCACGAGACTCGCTTTTGGGTGCAACCGGTACTAGCGAGGGTAAAGATTTTGCAGGTATCAGTGGAGGTACCTCTATGGTAGGTTGCGCCAATTCCTTCTGAGGTTCTAGTTCGGGAATTACAGGCGTAGTGTGTATGCTTGAGGAAGTAGGGGTATCACGAGACTTTCTATGTTCCTTTACGGCGCATTGGACATTGCTCATTCCCAACGGGATGTCCCTGAAGTGTCCGCATGTCCCACACGACTTGCGCAACACCCGCAGGGTACCACCACCGGAGGCACCGCCCTTTCGTTTCCTTTGCTTGGACCTTACAGTACGGATGTTTGCAGTTCCGTCGTGTAGAAACGCTCCGCATTTTGTGCAATGCGAATCGGACAGTGCTTCACTTGAAGCATCGGGGTAATGGAGCACACGAAACCGGGAAGCATGAAGAGATGCAAGAGCTGGAGTTGCGTGTTGGAGAACGCGAGGAATGGATAGCTGGAATGCGGTAGTGGCTGGGTTAGGTGCGCCTTGCTGGACTTGCATGTTGTGCACAAGGCCAAGACGGCGATCCCAAAAACAAAGTTCATTGTATCGGCGCTCACAACGTGGGAACAGCCGAAAGTGACCTCTTGTCCAGAAAAGGAAGGTGTCGCCGGTGTCTATTGTTCTACGCCTGTTCGAAGAGACAATTGTCTTTTGCCCATTGTCTAGCCAGCATGCGAGGCTCTGTCTCGCTTGTGGCGACCATGAAATACCGCTCTTGCTCCCCACTCGCTGTCACCATCTTCTTTTACTTCGACCACCACCATCGACATCCTTGACTTGCCCTTCGATCTTCAACTTGACAAGTCGCTCCCAAAATGATTCCTGGACATCGTTCACAGTCTTCGACAAGCTCGAAGAGACCTAGCATCTCAAGCCCTATTCCATCAGACCGTTTTGTACCCCTATCACCTCCCAGAACAAAAAGCCCTCCTCCGGCCGCCGCTACTTCACCACCGCGTTCACGCTCCGCTCTTGGAGGCTCTATGGCGCGTGGTTGGCTGTCTCGAAACTCATCCTCAGCTTCGAGCAATAGTGCTCCCTACACACCTTCAAAGCCTATTCGAATCTCGGAGCCAAAGCTTAGCAGCGCGTTTGAGTCGTTCAATATGCAAAGGGGTGGAACTCTAGGTTCTGGTGCCATCGTTGTCCGTACACCCCAAGAGGCATTGGCTGGTACCAATGTCTCAATGTACGAGACAGAACACACTGTACAAACTGCTTCACGATCGGAAGACCGTTATGAACCACCTATGTCACCACCTTTGCCACCCATCCCGGACTTCGGGGACAATGAGGAAGAGGAAGCAGAGGTGAGAGAAGTTGAGCAAGCGATCCCCTCTCGCTCATCTACACCGTCACGTCCGACACGCGCACCTCCTCCGGTTCCTCTTGAGGATAATGCTCGTACCTCACCCCCGTTGGTTGCACGACGATCTTCCTTGAAGGCCTCAGCCACAAATTCTGAATACTTCCCACCCGTTCCAGCTCTCCCAGCTAATATCCCCCCATCACCACCCCAACCACCCTTTGAGTCGATCTTGCTCTCCCCGATGCCGACTGGAGCAGTTGATCCCACCAAGGTTCTTGTTACGTTGGAAACGTGTACAACAACCTACCGGACAACTTTGCAGACCCTGATTTCGCGTCCTTCCTATCTTTCAACATACTTAAAGTCGTTGTTAGTCTCTCAAGATAGGGATGATGACGACGAGCGGTCGATGAGAGATGATGATAGTGCTTTCAACTCTATCTTTCATCATCATCTCACTTCCTCGGGTTTGCTGCCCCAAACCTCCGGCGGCGTCCATATTTTCCTTGATCGACCCAGCGCTCCGTAAGTCATCATGATATTTTCAAATAACTCTTGTACTCACATCCTTGTCCTTAAGATATGCCCATATTCTTGCCTATCTCCGAACCCCGAATTCAACGCCAGAACACCCGGCTACTCTTCCCCGCCCCGTTCAGCTCACTTCCTCTTCCAACTCTCGTCTTGACGCTCTTCTGGAGCTTCGCGACGAGGCACGTTATCTCGATCTTGACGAACTGTACAAGCTTTGCACAGACGAGATTCGATTGCGTTATAGTGACAGTCATCGCAATAACGCGCTTGGCTTGCACACCCGTGCTATGAGCAACGCAAGTAGCGTGAGCGGGCGTAGCCTTGGCACTTTGCGCGAGACTGTCGAACGCGTGATGGAGACGAGTGAGCTTGGAGAGATGCCTCCTAAACATGCTCGAAACAGGTCAAAGGATTCAGGGTTGGGCTCTGGTAGCCCACGCTCTAACTACGCGAAGTCCCCGAGTCCGAGAGACAGTGATCCCCAGTCCAACGATGCTTGGAATTCCTCCCCACCTGTTATGGCCAATGCTACTGCTTTGCAACAACGCTTGCAGCTGAGTGCCAAGAGCCGCAATAAACCAGCTCCAATTCCTCGTGCTGTTGGACGATGGGTGTAAACTAATGTTTCCTATCAATCATGTTTCTCTGTGTTGGTTAACGTCCAATTACGACCATTCACGATCGTTACCTCCATTATTTTGTATTATTATTGCATCTGCATTTGCATATACTTACCACTCCACTCATTGTACCACAGACATTATTCATAATCACTCACCCTCATTACTATTCTTTTACCTCTGTAGCTTTATAGACTAAACAACGCTTTGCTATGTCTCCGTTGTTGAAATGGTCATATCTTGTTCTGAATGTGCTGCTATGCTGTGATGTAAGAATAAGAGACAATGAAGCCGTTGTTATGGGAGAATAAGGTGCAAGAATTTGAGAACTACTTCGGCGCCCATAAGTCGTAAAGCTCCTTGTCGCTTGAATCGAAGCAAGTAACAAGAGCGGGATCCGCTCGAATCCTGATACCGCGACCCGGTGATTCTATATGTACGACGCTGCTGCTCAAGGTTGAAAGACCGAAGGGTATTTGGGAGTTGAAGAAACGAGATCCGCCAGAGAGTGTAGATGATGCAGGTGAAATCTCTCCAGGCATCGGTGTATACTACCAAATCTCAGGTTATTGGGTCAGAGATAATATGAGACGGCTTGGAAATAGTACCTGGGTAGGACGACGGTTGCGAAGGTTGTTGTCCGGTGTCACTGGGTCAGGTTGGCGACCTATGAGTTATTAAGAATGAATGTTAGGTGACTTTGATGATTCCGGTTGAACGGTGTAGAAATAACCTGGTGTGCCTGGAGGTGTGGTACTCAAGGTAGCACTACCCGCAGTCTGTGAAGACATCTGTGTAGTTGATTTTGACTGGCATAATTGTTAGGGTATTTATCGATTTTCCTAGTTATATATTTACCTATAAGATCACCAATACGTTGAAGGTTCAGAAGAAGTTACAATACGTTCAACTTCAAATTGGAGTTGAAGCAACCATTCTGTGAAGCCTACTACGCCACCAAGTGACTGTGACTGTACGCGACACCAAGATCACGGCGCGCCCTGTCACAAGAAGTCACAAACTCCTCTTCTAGCGTCTGCCGAGGAGAGATTGTGCAAGTCTCTGTTCTCTACTTTCTTCCATCATGAATATCTTTAGAAGCCGTGAGTGTCACAGAATGAATCTAAACGTTATCCTAACACCGTGCTTGTAGTGATAGGCAAAGTTTGGCGTGAGTAAAAAAGCTCGGAAAGCGCGTTCTGGTTTAGATCTATGTAACCCTGACATCATCTCGATAACGCAGACGACCCCAATGCGGCAGAGGTCGTCAAGATCTCCGAAGGTCAATTATTCCTTGTGCGTTCTGGTACTGTGCGAAGTGATAGGGAATGCATGTGAGTATCTGTATGCTTCCCTCGGATTGTTTTCACCTGATTCCATAAGAATCCAGATACAATGATGCAATGCTCACTATACGCCGCTCGAATGTGGAGCACAATTTCCAACTCGTTGCCACCCGTGTGTTTGAGGAAGGTGACCAAGAGTTGCTTGAGGATGAGGATGAAAGTATGTACTTCTCATTTCAATCTTTTGGTGCTTGGATCTTACATGAATATACAGCCGACGATGAGAGGGTGTTCTTAATCGGAGAAGAGCTACAATATCGAACCGGAACCACAATCGAAGGGGAACCAACATTTGTCTGGAGAGACCTCGAGGGCGACGTGGACGAATTCTATGAATTTGTTGCAGCTGGGACCAATGAACCCACTCGCGCATTCTTCGAGACTTGCATGTATCGGGCCATGTACGAACGCAAATACAGACGGAGTGCCGATAACACTGCAGATTCAGACCTAAATGAATTCGTATGGCAGTACGTCTCATATGTGGCTTGAAATATGACCTTCACGACTAAACTATAATTGACAGACCTCCCACGCAGAAGAGTAAAGACAAGGGGAAGGGGAAGAGTACAAGGAAGCCTTCAGTGGCGGAAGATACGACGGCACTTGCCGCATCTATGAACCAACTCTCAGTCGAGCCTTCAACCTCTACCACCACACCTGAAGTTGCCACTGCTCCCGCTCCTGTTGTTATGGAGAAGAAACCACCAGTCGCAGCAGATTTCCCAACTCTCATTGCCGCCCCAGCTAAACTTCATCTTTGGAAGAGAGAAGGCGGATTCTTCGTTCACCAAGACGACGTCATTGCACAGATTGTCCAAATGCCAAATGCCGGACCTTTTGATTACTGGTTATTGGCTACGGCTGAAGATGCACGACGAGTCCTATCCCACAAAATCTCGTCGGATATGAACGAACGATGGGCTACGAAACTCAGCTCGATGACTTGGAATCATTTGAGTGACTCCGGGTTCCAGAGTAGTTGGTGTTTGATGTTCTCTGGTGCTGATGAGTTTGAACAATTCAAATATGCGTTCACAAGGGCACTTTGGGAAACCGCTAATGAGTATTCTTGGGAAAAGGCAAAGGTATGCATTTTCTGTAATTTGTACGGTGTAGTTGAATTGACCGACTGTCATGCTAGGCGGATGAGCAAGCGTACATCATGAGTTCCGCGACAGAGGATATCGAGATGGCAGACGTTGAAAACGACTCGGACGAGGAAGATGCTGTAGCTGAAGAGCTGGGTAAGTCATCTCATCCACTCTTGTTGAAACTGATTCTCTAATTATACAACAGACAAGAGTGACGACGAGTCAGAGCCTGAGGATGAACTTGAATATCAGGATGAAGAGGATCAACCACCACCATTGACCAAGGGCGAACGAAATTCGCAGCTTACAGTTGGTTACAAAGGCGACCGTTCATACGTCGTTCGGGGAAATAATATTGGTGTCTTCAGCCATACTGGTGATAACGTCAGGTATCATGCGACCATTGGTAATCTCGCTACACCCAAAGGCAAGGGATTCAATCCCAAAGAGGTACATATCATCTTTTCTTTTCCTGAACAATCTAAACTAAGTCTACTTGGAAGGTTATGCTTCACGAGCAAGATTCCAAGATGGTGCTGATGAATCCTCATGAGCCCAACTCACTCTTCAATCTCGACATCGAAACAGGCAAGATCGTTGAAGAATGGAAAGTCCACGACGACATCACTGTCGATCACATGGCTCCCGACTCCAAATTCTCGCAAATGACAACAGAGCAAACCCTCGTCGGTGCCTCACATAACGCGCTCTTCCGCATTGATCCCCGTATTTCTGGAAAGAAGATGGTGGACAGTCAGTACAAGCAATACGTGAGCAAGAACAAGTTCTCTGGCGTCACGACGACGGCATCTGGTAAACTTGCCGTGGCAAGTGAGAAGGGTGATATTAGGTTGTTTGATGCAATTGGAAAGAATGCAAAGACCGCTCTTCCACCGTTGGGTGACCCGATTATCGGTATCGACGTCACAGCGAATGGCAGATGGATCGTGGCCACAACCAAGACATATCTCCTACTTATCGATACACTCATCGGAGAAGGACGATATACAGGTAGTCTGGGCTTTGACAGAAGTTTCCCGGCCAATGCCAAACCGATCCCAAGAAGGCTACAACTACGAGCAGAACATGTTGCATATATGGATCGGAGTGTCACATTCACTCCCGCGAGGTAAGTTTCCACAACGCAGTTGGACCCCCACCCTCAAAAGTTATTTTTGGTGGCTGCTTCGGCCGATGGAGCTAATGAGAGTTTGGTTATTTTTTGATCTGTATAGATTCAATATGGGCGAAGGGCAGGAGGAGAACGCCATCGTCACGTCAACGGGGCCGTTCGTCGTAGCATGGGACTTTGCCAAGCTTAAGAAAGGTCACCTGGACAAGTACGAGATCAAGAAGTACGTCTTTCTCCAACACTTTTTTTATATCTGTCAGTTATGCGTTTCCTGGAGATGCCTGAGATGTCCTTAAAATAAGGGTTCTCGGTACCTGGGACGCCGCGACTGTATTGTATAGGTGTTGACACGCTGACAATGTCTTTTTTCCATTTCTTCTATAGGTATGAGGATCACGTTGTTCAAGATAATTTCAAGTTTGGCGATGACAAAGAAATTGTATGTGCCCACTTTCTTCTTTCATATACTTTCCCACCCCATCAAATTTCAATTCAAAATCACCACTTCCTTGATTCACTTGGAGTGTTATTTGCAAAACCGCATACACAATACTGACAATGACTGTTTCCTTTTAGATCGTCGCATTGGATAATAATGTCTTGACCGTGAACAAGAAGAATCTCAAGAGACCCGGTCCTGCATCGCTTGCGACTACCAGCGATACGAGGAACCTCCGGAGCAGATCGAGTATTGTCAATACTCCTTTCTGATTGGGGGTAAGACGTAATCCATAATGAGGGGAGATGAGGTATGAGATATAGAGAAGCATTTCTTTGTCCATTCTTTTTACGAGGTCAAGTAGTTTCTATAGTTGTATTTGTTATGATTTATGATGTCCTTTTTATTCTTCTTCGAGGTCGAGAAGTCCTTTTGTGCAGCCGAATGTACATGTATTAGTACTTTACTTCCGTATATCAACATGAACTGTTTTTCAGGCACAATCGGTTTCGATAAATTGAGGTCCATAGCTGGTCCACAGTAAGGAGGAATGCAAAACAAGCTATTGGTCGAAAAACTTTGCTTCCTTATCACAGAGATTGTCCAAAGATATGGCCAACTGAACAAGCGAAATGAAATAGCGGCACCAACATACCACCACACACGCATACAACGACCTTTTGCTTGATCACACCCGGGGAGAACGAAGGGAGAGAGGAAAGGAAAAGTCGATAGACTCGTAGGGATGCGTTTTTATTATTGACATACGACACGGTTTATGAATGTGATGATGCACTCTGGAACCTAATCCTCCGAGGATCCCGAAAGACCAAAGATAAAAAGTACAAAAAATGGGGCTGCTAAAAATCTCTATATCTGGTCGTCTTCATGATATTAATTAATTAGTTGGCATCGAGGCAGGTGGTCTCAACGATGATGCTTGTGACACGGTAAGGATCTAAGAGAGGAGAAACATAGATTAGAACGAAGGAGAAATGACCGGATCGGACGAGTGTACGTACCGATGTTGGAAGCAGGTCGCCTGTCCTCCAAGTAGCCGTAGCCCTGAGCACCAACATGTCGGGGAATACGAATCGAAGCACCACGGTTAGCGACGCCGGAGCTGAAGGTACCGATATGGCCAGTCTCGTGGCGACCAGTAAGACGGAGATCGTTGTCCTCGCCGTAGACGGCAATGTGCTCGTTGTGACGCTTGCTCAACTTCTCGATGGCAGCCTCGATGTGCTTCATTCCTCCGGGCTCACGCATAGCCTTGGTGGAGTAGTTGGTGTGGCATCCAGCACCGTTCCAGTCACCAGTGAGGGGCTTGGGGTGGAAGGAGACCTTGATCGCCCACTGTTCGGCGATACGAACAAGGAGGTATCGGGCCATCCAGAGGTGATCACCCATGGAAATACCCTCACAAGGGCCGACTTGGAACTCCCATTGGGAAGGCATGACCTCTGCGTTGATACCCGAAATGTTGACACCGGCGTAGAGGCAGGCGCGATAGTGCGCTTCGATCAGGTCACGAGCGAAAACCTTTCCGGCACCTTTCGTGATTGAAGAAAATGAGTTTTCGGGACTAATTGGACTAGTGAGTTTTTTTACATACCAGCACCGCAGTAATAGGGACCTTGGGGGCCGGGGAAACCACCCTTGGGCCATCCGTAGGGAGTACCGTCCACATCGAAAAGAGTGTACTCCTGCTCGAGACCGAACCAAGGCTCTTCGTCCTTGGCAAGGTCCATGACCTTCTTTGCGTGGTGGCGGAAGTTGGTCCTGTTAGGAGTACCATCGTTGTTGTAGCACTCTGCGAGAACAAGGATGTTGTCACCACCACGGAAGGGGTCCTTGAAGATGGCAGCAGGGCGAAGGTAGACATCGGAGTCACTTCCAGGGGCTTGGTTCGTTGAGGAACCGTCAAAGTCCCAGATACGGAGCGAACCGATGTCGGTCACCTTCTTGGTGACGGTCTGATAAAAATGAAGGCTTAGGAGTCGAGTGGGTGAGGAGACGTGGGATGTATGCTCACAGTGGTCTTTGAACGAAGACCGCCGTCGCCATCGATCCAGACATCTATAGTGTTATATGAGTCATTTGTAGCAAGAAAAGCAGCAGGGCGAGAGATCGGGCATACATTCAGCTTGGACCTTTTCACCCTGGGGGAGAGCGAGGTAGGGAGCCAAGAGATCTGGACGGTAGGCCATTGTAGTTAAGAGATGGATGAAGAAAGAGAAAAAGGGAAGTGTGGAGAAAAGGTGGAGGAGCGAATGAAGGGCTATATAATGGGAATCAGCCTACTCAAGCACAGCCAGGTCTCTATGTCTGTTTGGCCCTGTTTGCGCAGGCACATGGCCTGCTTATCTCAGGGTGCCATTCTCTGCCGCTTCTCCGTGAGATAACAGCAGAAAGGGTCTCTATCCATTTTTGCAATCCACGAGACCCCGCGAAAATGGATTCACGCCGGCTCCCGCCAAGCACCCTCTCATCCTCGTCCTCAATCCTCGCCCGCTTTTCTGCACGGTAGAACCCCGGTCCGAGAGTGTATTAAATGATACGAGCCACAGTACTGCTCCAAGACAAACTCTGGTGCAATATTTGACAGATGCTCGTCCCTCGGCCGAAGCCGCCTTTTCTGCTCTAGACACCTTCCATCTTCCATCCATCATAATCATCTTCACCGTTTCTTCACATTTTTCCGTCGTCTCCCTCCCGCCATCGTGGTTGCTGCTGCCTTTACCGCCTTTTTACCAGCTCCCGACCCATCGCTGGGCGTCACAGTCCCACTACCTCCCATATCCGACGAACTGTCCTCGTTTTCATCGATCTCTGCTTCCTCTGCACTAGTACCTGTCGAATCACGCTTGCCCAATTTCGACACAATGTTCCCCACAAGCGCGAGGAACCATGTCCCCTTCATCGATGGCCGGGTTGCTGTAGATTCGTCCACGACCGTCATGCTTCCATCAGACTCGAGCTATGCATCCCGTTGTTCAGTTGACAGCATCCGAGAACACCGGAAGCATTTCCAGTACACTAGCACATTGACACTCACAATAAATATGTCGTTTCCTTCCACAACCATGTCTATCCACCTTCCTGAAATGATATTTCCATCTTCGTCCATTCGCGAGGGTCCTCCGAGGTTCACCTTCACCTGTGAGATAGAAGCAACACAGCACACTGGCTATCAAAATGGAAGACACCGGAGCATACAGCTATCTCGACGGACCTTTCGCTGACCTTCAGTCGGTGTTAGCTTGGTACCCCACGCAGCGGATCTTGCCTGTTGTCTAATGGTTTCTATCCGTTCCAGGTCCTTTCTATAATTCATCCGCTGTACTCCAAATTGCATTCCCGATGACAGAATAATCAAAAATACGACAACACTCTGTCAAGTGTCAAAATGTCAGATATACTTCAAAATCCTTTTGTATACAGTGAGATTTGTGATCCACGTACCCCGACTCCAGGCCTGAATCGCTGATAATAGTAACCAGTACCTCGCCATTTCGGGACACCATTTTTGTAAAAGAAGTCATATCTATATTCCAACATGAGCTCCGAAGTGCCACACCCTGTGTTAATACATCAGGTTCGTTGACGTACCTCTTGCGGCTCTCGGAGTCCCTCAAGATCTTAGACACCACACCCAGACGTGCGAATCGCTCATGAGCATTCTTGATACCGGGATTCTTATCCGGGCTTCACAGCGTAAAAGGAAACAGGGACAAAATTAAGCACTTCTGGTTTGGAGCCCCCAGCGGGAGAGTTAAATAAGAAACGCACTGGAGTTGGATACTTTTCTTCCTGTACGCGCGCGCAATCTCCTGAGTGGTCGCGGTGGACGGTACGTCGAGCCATGAATAGAACGTGGTTCCTTTTCCTGTAAGGGATTACACAAGGACATTACTCATTTGCTCTATGTTTATGCCAATAGCGTTCCGCTCGCGCTCGGGAGAACGTAAAATAAAAGGCATGACTATACCTTCTGAGGTCTGTATGGCGCTGACCAAATCGAAAATCTCATGATCTTCCTATTCATAGAATTAAGAATAGGTAAGAATGAGATGAGGAAGTGACACGAGTCCAAGAAACGGACCTTGTCCCAACTACGATCATGACATGGTCAGTAACGCTATTACGAGGTAATGTAGGCAATACTCACGCAAGTGTCAGAGTGAATAAGCTGACCAGGAAGGTCAGCAGGATGAATAGTTTCATCCCGGAGCCTAAATGAATGTGGTGTTTGCTAACGGTGAAGAGGAAGAGGGGGTATGACAAGCAAAGTGACCGACCGCGGTCTGCCAACGACTTGCTTGGTGGCAGCAAGCGCGTCGACGATCGAAGTGCCACGTGGTTATCTAACCGAGCATCGATCAAAGCTGGACAGATTGAGAGAGGCAATCTAATCTGCCCCTTGGAATGCAGCTTTCGGAATTTCACAATCTTTACATAACTTAAACTACGACTACCACTTTGCTGGGAACGGGGTCTCGACTCTTTTACATGACTTTGGCAATCCCTCACTAATACTTTACGTTTTCTCAACTGTAACGCGAACGCGAACACGAACACACCCCAAGGTGAAATCTTGAAACTAGAATCATGGCACCCTCCCGAAGACGCTGCGAAGTATGCGGGTCTAAACAGTTTCGCAAGGAACCTTCGACGGGTGTGATCACCTGTAGCGAGGGACACGTTCTCCAGGTCATCACCCTTTTCCCTCGTAATCAATGCAACGTGTATGCTGATGTTGTGTAAGGTTCTAGAATTATAGGAATGAAACGAGAGAGTTGGACGTACTCGGGCCACATGCGGTGAAGAAACGGACATTGAAGTCCGGGAAGAAACGCAAGGGGAGACAGAGTCGGGCTGATGCGAAGTGTATGTATCTTCTTACAAATGATGTTCGGTTTGAGTACGAGTTGCTAATGCGGTTATGTAGTGTATCATGGAGAACGTGCAAGGTTTCATTATTTCCAATGCTTGCAGCTCGTTCTCCGCATGCAAGTCCAGGCTCTTATTAAACTATGGGACCTTCCTGATGAATATGAAGTAAGATCCCCATATATCTACAATTCCAATTCCAATACAAAATTAACACATATCCGGTCGCATAGGTACTAGTCCGAGACATCTGGACCCTTCATCTTAGTCTCCTACCAAACCCACCTCCGGCGGAACCTTATCTATATCAACAAGAACAGCAGGAAGAAAGAGAAGACTCTTCACGAGATAAAACACAGCGCCCTCCTGAAACGCTTCATTCCAGGAGAAGGGATGAAGCAGAAGACGATGGTACCCCTTCAGATGCCGAGCCCCCCATATCTTCCTCGTCGTCGTCTTCATCTTCCTCCTCATCTTCGTCAAGTGAAGATGAGGAGGAAGATAGTGAACAGGAACAAGAAGACCCTGAGATGGCGGACCTTCTTCGTCAAGCCTCAGCTACGCCCTCTTCATCCTCTTCAGAAGACGAAGAGGATCAACTTGACCCTAGTCAGAAATCGAATCTTTCACGAGATAAAGACGAGGAGGAAGGTAAGAAAAGGAAGAGAAAGTCGAATCATCCGTATGATACGCCTGCGGGCAATTTAGCAGTGCTTGTGGTGGCTTGTTGGATGATGAGGTTACCGTTGAGATATATGGATTTCATCAGGTACTTAATGACCATCAATACGGTGATACGATTATAACTAACGTTTTGCTTAACAGAGCAATTGAGGCTTATGAACTGCCATATCTCGATACTACTAGACTACTTCCGGGTAGTATGGTAAGACATTTAGGAAAACATACCGTACAAGCTCTATCACCACATGTACGTAGAATATGATGAATAACATCAACGTTGAAGCTTCCCTCGTACTCATCGTAAATCTAACTTCAGCACGCCCCTTCAGTTATGCACCTTCACCGACTATGCGCCCACTTGTCCAAGCACCTATATGCTTCCTACAAGGTTTATACTCCCGAAATGCACGCAGCCCCAATGCTTTGGAGAGCCGTACGATGCTTACATGGGACACGTAAGTCTCATACCCTTCAAACGAAATATTTTACGACGAACATTTGTCTAGCGACCCTCTATACCCTAAGCAAGAAACTAGCCAGTGTGCTCTCAATCCCTATGGTCCTACATCATTCCTTGGCACCCCGCTTGAAGCGAGTCAAGCATAGTGATCCTTCGTATCATATGTTTGATGATGCACCTGTAGAGGTTTCACTTGTAGCTGTGGTGATTTTTGTGTTGAAGCTCGTATACCGGCTAGGTGAAGATTCGAGGTACGTTTTTATATCTCCCATAATAAAAGGCTTCCATCTTATGTGGTCTGAAAATATCTGTAGACCTAGGTCATGTAGCGACAACGATCCTGTTCATGCACTTCCGGAACTTAGCAAATGTCTCGATTTGATGCGAGATGATTTGGACAAGTCCAGCAAATCGAAGGAAGCGTTGCTTGCAACTGATTCTACCATGTACGTCCCTAAGTTCTTCAGGTATCAATTTCAAACCTGAGTTACGAGATTTATAGATCGGCCCTGGACATGGATGATAAAATGCTGGACGAATACTTGGACTTCTGTCGAATGGCGCTCCTTCCGCGACAAGATCGAATCAACAGTAAGACACAACGTTTCATCAGCAATACTCATTCATTTTAATTTTGGATCAGACAGAGATACAGCATCGGAGTTCTTCTCCCTCGACCCACCTCCAAACCAAACTCCAAGTAATTCACTTACACCCTCAAGACCCTCCTCAATTACCTCCCCAACCACAACCCCAAAACGACGATGCCCCACTTCCCGGTCAAGACTATAAAATATACCAAGCCACCGATCTACTAGGCTCACTCCCAGCTGACTACGAGTTGGTCCTTGAGAAAGCGGCAAAGTGGTGTGGTGTGGATGAGAATTATATCTCGGCGGCTCTTCAGCGGTTTGAACGAAGACTTGGGAGGTGGTGGGTTCAGGTTGAGAAGCAAAGGATGGCCGGATTGTAAGTTGTTATGTCTGGAATTACAGAGAGAAGAATGATTGGTGCTAATGGCGGCAACAAGGTGACCGATACGAAAGACGCATTTCGGAGTACTGGTAGTCCACCGACCGTACGCCAGTATCAGAGAATAAATGGCTCCTTGCTCTGCAGATTTTACTCCTCTGCTCTCCCTCCATTAATATCTGAAGAAGGCAGGATACTCGAATGCGGTCGACCATACCCCTCTATGGCTAAGAGACTGGCCAGATAACTTGTCGAGTCTACAGCTAAAGACGCAGGAGTTGGCATTATTCCCCGTTCAACGGACTCGATCTCTGGAGTTCGAATCACCGAAAGCCGACGAAAGCGACTGCATACCTCCAACGCTCCGTGCGATGGAAATATAACTCCGAATTCGTCTCTGATGTGTCGACCCGTCAACGCAGCGGATGAGGGTATTTCGCCATCCTCGTACCACTTACACTTTCACGATTCAAATAAGGGCGAGCTTTGGAGCAACGCTGGGAGATACAAGAAGCCGGAAAAGAGTACCCTGCCGATTTCAAGTTGGCCATAACTGCTCTTCGTTGTGCTCATCCATTCACACTTGCTACCCAGATCGATGCTGATCTGGCCATTTGTGCATGATTACCCGGAACCTAATGACGGGTGGATAAAAAGGGTTGGCATTCGTATTAACATGCAGTGTTGGGTCTCGCTGCGACTCCTATTATTTCCGAGTGTCTGGTATCCCATTCTGGAACACCGCAATTCTCAAGAATGATGACGATAGTATTATAACAAACCAACAGAGCGCGACAGTGAGATATAAAAGATACAAGTACAAATGAGATCGAGAGAGAAATAAACCGATATGTGTGAGATACAAAACAGATGCAATGAGGTATCCAAGTGATAGATGTAACTGTAACCGAGTTCGAGGTGTCCGTTTGAATTCAAAGATAGTAGAATCAAGATGTGGTAGTGGTAGTAACGGGAGGTTTGGGATTGTTCAGGATGAAGTATCGGACTAGGTCTAGAGTGGCAATGGAGTCTTCGAGGGAACTGTGTCCGACAGTTCCACCGCCTGTTTGAATAGTTATTCCGAGATGTTCTTTCGATCTATGAGGAAGTATGAACATCAAAAACTGGGTACGGGAAGAGTTTCAATTGCTTACAAGTCTCTTAAAGCACGTTTATAGGGTGGACCAAATTTGTGGGGATATAGTGAAGCTGTGTCCACACACCGGTGGTGGATCATGCGAAGAGTCTTGAGATCATTATCCAAGGCGTGTCCAATGATAATTGTGTCGGAGTTGATGAGACCATCTAGGGCTTTGCGAATCGAGGCAAGAGGTAGGACAGCAGTTGCATAATTCTCAGGAGTGATACCAGAGAAACGGGTGTTAAGGTCACTGTAATGATGATCAGAAGACTAAATTATTGGGACAGAAACGAAGCGGAAACCGAACGTACATGACTTCTACACCATCGTCCATGCGGATGATCTCATCGAATATTTCTTTCCCAGAGCCATCGACGATAGAGACTCGCGCTACTCTCATCCCACCCGTGCTATAGACCATTTCACAATCTAATGCGACGATGTCGTATGCAGTGTCTTCGGTGTTACCATTTGGACCAGGGTATTCTGCCGATATTGGTGGTCGGGTGAAGCTGAAGCCATGTCTCCGGTGCAAGTCCTCGGGATCAGATTCATAGAATACGTGAGGTCCACGGTCACAACCCTCAATTTCTGTAGAGCGGGAGCAACAGGTATATATCTTGGTTTTCTCACCTACAAAATCCGTTCGGTATTTGCTAAAATCACAAATCATTACGATGACATACCATTTTCTCGAATTGTTCTCACTCTTCCGTAATGAAACACGCATTCGTCGGCCTCTTCCATTCGCTTAACTTTGAATGGTTTACTGCAGCGTTCACATGTCTTGACAGAGCCTTCTTCGCTCGGGTGTTCACCTCCTACACCCGAGGGGATCTCGACAATATAACCAGTCTGTCTCATCTGGTCAAGACTGAGTACATGATGTTCAAGCTGAGATTTTGTGAGTCGCAGGGCCGCAAGTTTCTTCTTGTCCTCTTCACGTTTGACCACTTCTGCTACGGTTCCTACTGAAGGGTGCGACTTGGAATCAGGCAATGGTCGCCTTTTGATGGAAGCTATTGCATTGATTCCTGCCTATATTCATCCCGTTAGATAATTCAAATGGGGTATAACAAGTGGGAAAGCGAACATTACGGTAAGTCAATTTGGTAGACTTGTTGTAGACATCCTCTTCCTGCCGTAGCGAGTCCTCAGCTGCGAGCTCGGGGAATGTATCGAGCAAGTTTTGGTAAAGTACAGAAAAATGATCATAGATGTTCTTTAACATTTTCTATATTTCGTGAATGAGTATTGGTACTCCTTCTGCGAATCCTAACGTAATAAATACGTACCTGCCGTATCGCAAGTGCAACCTGTGATTGCGCAGCATTAATCTTGAGAATAGGTACTCCGTCCTAGGAATATTATCATTGAGGGATGTTAGGATGTCGAGGGTGTTAACACACATTATTTGTTTGAATCCTGGTTGGTATAGCGCTTGGAGTCTGCACTGGGCCAGCTCGTTGGAGTTTCAACGGTGGTTCCTTGACCAACGACACTTTACTCGAAGAGGCAGCGGAGGGCACGGACAGAGGTAAGGGTCTCTTCGCAGGAACGACCGACTGCCGCGGTTTAGTTATTGAAGATGACAAAACGGAGTTTGAGCCCGTGTCGACTATAGCAGATTTCTCCACGGGAATTTGAATGATTGGGGGTGGCATAACTCTTGGGTCATGGCTGTAGACGCAGCTGATTCTCCGGCAATTCGGTTTTTCTGGACAAGGGAGTTTAGCAAACAAGCCGAGTGTTGGAAACATACTGGTGGGGGGAGAGCAGATGGGCAACCCAGTGTCTGCCGGAGATGCACTGAAGAAAGATGCCGAACTCCGAGTCTGGCAGTGATCTTTATGTATAACGCGTTAAATGGGCGCCAAACGCGGTAGTATGCCAAGCGTTAAAACGTTAACGTTTGCCAGGTCGACAATCCCCCAAGTTTTGCCTTCACCTTCTGTGCATTGACCTTGATCCGACCTTGACGACACGACATGGCAGGCTCAAATACGCCAAAGAGGCGGACTCGTGCTAGCACGCTTCAGAAAATAGAGTAAGCATCGATGCTTCGATTGGCAATGCGTTATACTCAAACCACTGTACTCTTAGAACAGACCCAGGTCACCATCTTGCTGGTCCTTTCCGTCCTCAGACGTGAGTTATTTGAATATGTTCCCTTTACACCATTCAACTTATTTGTACCACTATACGCAGCCCTCTTGATGCTCCTCCTTCTCCTCGACCCAAGAAGAGCTCTCGATCGAAGGCGTCCCGTGGTCTGTGGGATGACATCAGGACCTTGAGATGGGTGGTTGTACCATGTAAGTCGTGAACAACACAGACTATTATTCATTACATCCCATTGACGAGTAACAGCATCTTCATTGAAGCTACTGCTTATTCCGGTCGTACTTTGGGCTAATTGGGAGCTTTTGTCACCTTTCGTGGCGAAAGGACAACCAAACCCCTTTAGAGCATTGCTTCTCATTTCCCATAAGATCCCAACATCTACCCCGGAGGACCCGCGCTACCAAAAAGGATATCTCGACCTGGTCTTCGTCGCGTATTATATCATTTTCTGGTCGTTCTTCAGGCAATCCATCACCATTTACGTTTGTCGTCCTATTGCGAGATGGTTCGGTATCAACAAGGAAGGCAAGTTGGATAGGTTCGGCGAGCAGGCATATGCAGTCATTTACTTCTCGATCATGGGTAGTTGGGGATTGGTGAGTTCTGTTTCTTTTCGTCCTGCTGTCATGTACTGAGAATTGCTCCAGCGCATCATGTCTCAATTACCTACTTGGTGGTATAAAACGGACAGGTTCTGGATTGGTACGCATTCTTTATAGCTCACAGAATCTCTCAGTACTTAAGACTATACTTAGACTACCCGCACTGGGATATGATCCCTGAGCTGAAATGCTACTACCTGATGCAAGGTGCTTATTGGTGTCAACAGCTCATGGTCCTCGTGCTGGGACTTGAGAAACCGAGAAAGGACTACAAGGAGCTTGTTGCTCATCATTTCGTCACTTTATGGCTCGTTGGGTAAGCACAATTGTTTGTATGTTCTCTGTAAAGGTTGCTAATACGTGAAATGCAACATAGCTGGAGTTACCTTGTTAACATGACACTCATTGGCAATGCAGTGTACATTAGCATGGATATCCCGGATGTTTTGCTCGCCGTAAGACCGCTTCATTTTTCTTCGTGAAAAATACATCAGACTCAAAATTACGTTTTAGTTCTCGAAATTGCTCAACTATATTCAATACGACAAGACTAAGATATTCTCATTCCTTATTTTCTTAGTTGTTTGGAGGTAAGCCCGTCATTCCGCGTACCAAACCTACGTTCACTGACCGCGTTCTTGCTCATCAGCTATTTCCGACACTGGCTCAACATCGTGATGTTACACTCCATCTGGACGCAATTCGATCTTATCCCGTAAGCACTTATACACGTCAGGAGGAATAGAAGGATTCTGATTACTCCAATAGGGAATATGCAAAGGTGTGGTCGCCCAAGGACGGCGTTTGGATGACATGGTGGATGAAATATCAAATCTTCGTACCCGTCCTTCTCCTGCAATTCCTTAACCTCTTTTGGTATATTTTGATTCTGCGTATCCTCGTTCGGTAAGTGCCCACCCTATATTCTCGTTGTCATGTACTCATGAATATTGCGCAGTGCCGTTACGGCCTTCCAAGCGGACGATGATCGTTCTGATGATGAGGATGACGGCGAACCTGAAGACAACAAAAAGGATGACTGAGGTGCAGTGAGACTCTGACTTATGGTGTAACCGATAGACTCCTTTCCGTGACGATTATCATGTTGTTGGTCAATACACGATACCCTACAAATACAAGCTATTCTTGGTTTAATGGAACTTCACATGTACTGTTTGCTGCTTGCTATTATTACACGAATGCACTTAGAACCAAAAGCAAGACAGGAGGAGATAGGTCTTCATTCGACCTTTTCCCACAAATCTTCACCATCCATCTCCTCAGGGTCGATGGTTCGCACTTGAGTTGCTTTGATTTCATCTTCATCTTCCAAATCTGAGTTCTCATCCGAAGGTTTGAACTCGACCTTGGGTCCCGCAACAGACAATCTGTCTGGCCATCTCTTCTCGCGTTGGGCATCGATCGGGTCCCCGGAAGCCATAGCTTCAAGTGCCATCATAGTATACTGTTCGACAGCGTGATATGATAGAAAATTTATAACAATATCATGAATCAGTCAAAGGGTGTATGACATAGACATGATGAATGATCACTGACATGTGCATCGTTCCCGGCATTATGGTCGTACTCGACTTCAATTCCCAGCAGACGTGCTGTTCGTTCAAGACCGCGTGTGTTACCACCGGATTCACCTTCTAGTCCGGCGAACAATTCGGCGGTGTCGACTATAAAGATGCCTTCGGTTGGTGCAGCCTCGGGGAGGAAGTATTGAAAGCCAGTCAGTGGTGCGTTGATGTCCTTCGACTGGAAGTATCTATATTCATTTTCACAATTAACATTTATATATGGGAGTGTTAGGGCAAAGGTAACTTGCATCATGTCCTGGCTTGAATTGTGAAAAATAAGGAATAGTGGACCTTTGGCAGTATATTGATTGATGAGATCATGAATTGTTTGCTTGAAAGTCGTCTTGTTGACGTTCCTGCTTTCTCCAAAGTTATAGTGCTATACAGGCTATTAGCATCGGACTCTCGGGAGGGTCAGCACGAGATTGTCAAACTTACATCCCTATTGCCTCTCACATACTTATGGTTGTAATAACCCCTGCGTTCCTGGATAATAAGATGAGCTTTGTCTCGGACATCTTGTCCGTTCTCCCAAGTGACGAGGGACCATCCAAACTCGGTGATCATATTATGATCCATTTCCCAAGCTTCGAAGTCAACAGCCAACCAAGTACCTGTCTTTGCTCCCCAAAAAGTTCTGATCTTTTCGAAAGCAATTCGTCGGGATGTTAGTCTGGGTTGAGAACCTTTGAGCTTTTTGTTGGCCTTCTCGATGTTCTATCAGCGTAACAAGATTATGAGGTTAGTGTTCCATGTTAGCTTAGACAGAAGTCAATTTGCTCTGGAGAGTGGCGTACCCTAACAGCCTTCTTGAGCTTCTCCGCGTTGTTGTGAATAGCAGGAGAACAAGTTCGCAGATCACTCCTCTTGATTAGATACTCTGAGGACGGGATGGGTATGATCTCTTTCGTCAACTCCACTGTATGAAGCCAGTATCGTAGATACTCAATTTGTGCGGACGACATGAGGAGACGTGCTTCTCCACTTTCGAATGTCCCTAATACACAAACAAACACATTGACCTATGTTATCATAATACTAGAAAGGAAGAGATACCGACCGATAAAGAGTTCTATCCCATCTTCTCGACCATTCCTCAAAGGATGATCAGGATGCACGAGGGCATCATATGAGATAGAAGCCTTCAAAGGACTGATATCCTCGGGGTTAGGCAGAGCTTTATGCCTGTAGTGAGTTAGTATATCACTCGAGCATTGTTAGTAGATTTTAGCATAGGATCACCCACCACTCGAAGAATATATCAGTGAACCTGTAGTAGCCAGTGATCACCGGCCTGCCTACCATCTCTTTCTGTTTCTCCTTCGGTAAAACCATGTTCGATGATCAGCGGAAGATGAAAGATCGAGTTGGAGTCTGTTATGCTAGAGCAACTGAGAGCACTTGTACTCGTCCAAAACTTTCAATCGCACCCGATGGCGTGGTCAATCGTGATGGATGAGTGGCAAGGGGACCTCGTTGTCCGATGTAAAGATCCCCATTGTGATTCTCCCATGGAAAGGAATCCAAAGCTCTTGCCATTTTGGGATGAGGATCGGGAGCTGCCGAAACCACGCTCTGTTCGGTTTCATTCCAGCCACCACCATTTCGGGAACGTCTGACTCTCAGACAGTTGGGCTAATAGCCCAGGGCTATTGGACCGATGGACCGACCCGAAGTGAGCTCGGGCTATAAGTCTATTGGTCCATTTCCCAAATCGACCCGAATTGGGCCCCATGGGCTATAAGTCCATTGGTCTACTTTCGGTGGGGGGTTGCTTGGTGTTGTTGATGTGTGCTAGGTATAGGGCGCTCGTTCAACGATACTGCCACGTACGATCGACTTTCAAGTTTGTTTGTCGTGATGCTTACTACCTGTACTCCCGTCGATCACTCAATGCAGGACAATGTACCTACTAGTCTCTCATCTCGGGATACCTTTCGCTTCACCTCTCTTGTAGCCCAGCACTTTGGGGAAGGCTTAGAATGGGTGCAAGCATCCACAGCAACAGGGCCTCCCGCCGCTTTACCACATAATGTCTCTAGTTTCCTTGCAGAGGCATTTGGTGTTGATGTTCCGTGCATCACACGTGCGTGGACTGCGCAACGCGAGCTTATCTGGGAGTGTAGAACGCAGCGTAGTTCCCTCCTGGATGAGACTGCCCTGCGTAATGGTCGGTACTTGCCATTCTTCCTACAATACGGTGTTCGCCATCGGACTGGTACGTTGAACCCAATATGCAAAATCTCATGCTGATTGCTATTATTTGCAGTATTCTATCCTCTATATCCACCTACACGTGTGTGTCTGGATCCCAAGTGTGCACTTGATGTTCGAGGATCGCAGGCACTATCTGCTCGTGAACTTACAAGAATCAATACAAATGAAGGAACTTTATTCACAACAAACTTTGGTGCTCTTCCATGCTATGTGTACTCTGCAGCATGTCCAGGTATGGTGTTATGTATTTCTTAAGACATGTAATCAAACTGTTGTAGGCTGTCATACTCGCTACTATCCATCATTCTATGTTCATCGACATAGCTCTGAACATATATACTATCATGGAACACCTCATATTGTCAATATCTCGATGCATTATTATATTGAAGCAAGCTTGTGTGAGCGATTTTCAAATGCAATGGTTTGCTCATGGTAGGTGCTATTCTTTCTTGGATATTTTTATGCCAATATTTTATAGGACATCTGCAACCAATCTTGCTCGCATATATAATCTTGATGTACCTGATGCAAGTGTTCGTATCCAAGCACCATGGTCATATCAGCTTCAAATCAATACTGAACAGGTCTGGGATGCCTTCTTTGTCCATGGGCTGTTACTTGATTGTTCTTCACGTAACACAATTCTTATTCTTGATGTAAGTGTACCTCAAGATCAGCGTTTACACTTTGCACTTGAAACTCGAAATCGACATATGGTTGGTCCTGGGCAGAAATATTGGAATCATGCATGTAATTTATGTTGTGCTGAGCGTAAATCTCCTGATGGAACACCAGGTTTGTCATATTATCACTTCATTGTTATTTTAGTACTTATATATATTTTTAAGCTGCTTTACGGGCCAGTGTTGTAGATGGAATTTCTATTGGACGGCCATGCTGCAGTGTTCATGATTGCAAAGAGGCACTCTCCTCTCAACGGGATCGATTCTGCTACACACATGCAGATATGCGGGATATATGTGTTATTGTTGACTGTGATGATCATATTGAGCCTGGTCATCAGACATGTTCCAAGGCTGATCATCGCCAGTTAGAGGTTGTAGGGATTATAGAGCGTACTGCAATGTTTCAACTCAAGAAACGCTTGGAACGTCTCAATGTTACACAGCCAGAAACTGCTATTATGCAAGATCTGTCTTCATCAGATGACTTGCCTAATACTCAAGAGGGCTGTGAAGGCAAGTCAGATGAAGGCAATGCTAAACCACGCGCACGATTTGGACGTCGCCGTACACATAATGAACAACTTTGTGTCACATCATGTGGTATAATTCAAGGACGGGCAACATTTTATGGATCTGAGAGTCCCAATGGTGTACGGGTGAGTATAGAATCCCTTTTTCTATAAGATATATACTAACTGTGACACTAGCTCTTCCTTCATGCATTATTTCCTACTGCAAAATCAGTTCCAGGTGTTATTTTTCATGACAACAATTGTCATGTCAAAAAGCTGATCAATAATCTTCAAGACTCACACTTTGATCGATGTGCTCTTCCTGTTGATGTTTTTCATATGAAATCCAAACACAAAGAGTCAGACGAATTCTGTGGCCGATGGTGTAATCCTGCTCATTTTCCTGACTTAATGGTTAATGACAAATGGCGCTTCAACTCTTCTGCTGCAGAAATGACAAATGCCTGGTTTGGAGGGTTTCAAGCAATTGTCCGGGAGATGCAGGTGGATCGGTATGAGTTTTTCTTAGATGAGATGATTCAATGAAGGAATGAAATTATTGTTGCTGATCTTCAGCATCAACATGCAATGCCTTATCAAATTCCTCGTAATGAACTTCTTGTCTAATTATATACTTAGGTGTCTTATAGATCAAGCTGTTGTTAAACCAGAAGTGATTGAATTTAAACTAAGGCTCTACCTCCTGGCAACTATCAACTGGATAATATAATCTACCAAAGTCTGCACTAGCAAACATCATCTCTATTGCATCATTGATATCAAGCGTAGGTCTATCTTCCAAAATTAGTAGGATTG
Organism: Cerrena zonata; assembly: GCA_038087015.1. NCBI lineage: Eukaryota > Fungi > Basidiomycota > Agaricomycetes > Polyporales > Cerrenaceae > Cerrena > Cerrena zonata. The sequence continues at coordinate 1,071,796 of JASBNA010000001.1, forward strand.
TAACATGCTGAACTAAAATACGGTCAAGAAATGACGGAAATGGAATAAAGCAGTCTGTAGGTAGCATCCTTTCAGGATCTGCATGAATGCAAACATCATCATGATCTTCTAGAGGAAACAGAAGAAGCAAGGTAGATGCAATGATCTCAAAGCCTTGATCACCATAGCTAATAGAAAACTTATTAGTTAGAAAATAGGGGAGAATCATTAGACTTACTATCCAGCACTGAGGCTTGACGAAACCTTGTATTCGCCATGATGACCAAAGACATGGAGTGAATTGTACTTCCGGAGCTGCTTTAACAATGACCCAATGAACGGCGAGGACCAGGGATCATGGATGATGTTAAGAAGCTTTCCATGGAAGTCAAGAATACGAGCATGAAGAAGATCAAATTGAATTGATAGCGGCCATCCCTGTTCTCGCGCGAGAGGAATAACATCATGCTCAAGTCGATGACGAGCACAATGAGATGTTGCAAGTGTCACCAGGTTAACAGAACGGCGTTGCGGATGTCCTGGCATAGGACATGGTCGGCTGTGGGCATCAAGAGTCGCTCGTAAATCTTGCAAGTGCTTTGTAGGATTGCCAGGGTATGCATCATCACAGTACGGACACTGAGGACCAGGATGATCATTACCATCGCCATTATCGAGCAATTCTGACACCATTTGCTGGTGAAAACTAGACGGTTCCCGAGTACTATTTGCGGCATCCACATCCAAGTCATCCACGTCCGAGTCGTCATCTATAACAATAAGATCAGTATCAATGGTAGCACATGGCACAACAGACTCGGAGGCCTTCTTGAAATGAAGATACGTAGTTTGGGGAATTCGGCGCTGCTGACGGTATTTCTTTACTAGATTGGGGTGCCGGAGATAGATGGTGTGATGCAACGAGTAGGTGGACTTGGCATAGGGTAAGCCGAAGACTTGTTGGAAAGCATCACGAAGGCAGACCCGTGGTGAACGAGAGTTGGTGAGAGTAGTGATACTGTCAAATCCCTCGAAGACATCGATCGCATAAAACGATGATGGGAAAGTTCGTTTGCCACCGTGATACAGGGGCCTATCATTCGCCCACGGTCGATAACACAGCGGTTTGGATGCTTCACCAAATGTTGTGGTAAGTGTCCCACCCACTTGACGTTGGCTGGGCGGAGGCGCTGCCAAAAATACCACATCGTCAGGGGAGGTAGCGCGAGATTTAACAAATGAGAGTGGCTGGATTGAGGGACGCCGAGGACGAGGTGTAGGTGATGACATCACAAGAGGTGTTAGTGAACGTTGTCTAATCGTCTTGGGTGTCGATGGTACCAAGGAACGAATCTTCTTACGAGGTGTTTCATTATCGTCATCGTCATCGAGGATTTCGATAGGCACATTGGGTATGGCGCGATCAGAGTGATCTCGCTTTCGTTTGCTAGATCGTGGCCGCAGCTTTTCCACCTCTTGGTTAAGCCCTGGGCAGTCTACAAGTGATTTGCCAACACCAGATGGTAGGCACCGATAAAGAAGGACCTGATTTGTAATAACTTCACGGATAGTTGATGTAGAGTGATACGACCAACGACCTGTTGATGGGATAAAGGTTTCGGCGTATAGGTTGTCATCGGAAAGGCATAAGATAGAACATAGGACCTGGTGGTCAGCAAGACAAAAATCAGGAAACCGAGGGGACGTCAACGGAAAATCCATTGGTTGCTTCCCTTCCTACAACACCAGTTAGTCTATTGAATCCAAGTTGTTATGAGATGTAACACACCTCAGTCCAGCAAAGTACCTGAACCTGCATCCGCTTTTGGGCCTTCGTCTCCATAACCATCGTCTTACCACTCCGCCCCTTCTCCTCCTTACTCACGGCATCCTGGCGTGCCTGTACCCATCCCGAAGACATCTCTTGCCACATAGCCGCAATAGGGACAGAGAGGGTTGATCGAGGCTGGGAAGAAGTCGGCAGCTTCGACGATGATGCTGATCGTTGGGAAAGCGATGGATTTCGAGAGGGTGGTTGCATTACTTGTTGCACAGGAAGCGATGAGGGGAATAGCGATGGGAGATGAGGGGAATGTGGCTCTTCCTCCTGCGATCCTCCATCTCGATCATGAGAAGGTTTCGGACTGGTGGGTGGTAGTGGTGGCACAGACGGTTGGCGGAAGGTGGGAGCTACTTTCGCCAGAATGCTATTGATCTGGACACCTGTAAGGCGGTGCTTACCCACTGAACACTTATATATCGTGCTACCACGCTCAGTAGCACGCTGTAGCGCAGATCGGGCTACACCCTGACAGCAACTCTTGCAATAAAGTCCCTGGCAGCCAATATGACCTTTACGACGGCTACCAGTAGCGGTAACACATGCTTTGTTGGCGCAGAATATGCCAGTGCGGCCATCGTTACAGTGGGGTTGAGAAGGGGTGAGTGTGGTACTCGTAGACGGAGAATTCGTAAGCGAAGGGTGCGTAGGTGGAGGATTCACAGGCGGAGTAGTTGAAATATGTACGGGTGTGGCATTAGATGTAGTGGGGTTTAGGGATGTGGTATGATTAGTAGGGTTTAGTCCCGTGAAAGGGTTGTTGGGGAAGCATGAGGTGTCGACATTAGAATCATGTACGAGGTCGGCTGTGCTGTACAGTTGGGTATGCAACAGGTTGGAGTTGACTCTCATGTAACCAAGAGAATGAAGAAAAGTAGGGTCTTGACGTGCGGCACGAACGATGTTGTCGGCAGTGGATGGTTCCAATGGATCGGAGTAGAAGACTGTATGGGGGCAGGCTTTGTTCGAGCACTAAGTATAGTGCCAGATCATCAGTTAGATCCATGTGGAATAGAGTAAGTACATACCCTTCTCTGTATCCTGAACCGATTCCGAGGCGTACGAGAGCCTACATTGACGGATGGGACATCGTAGAGATAGTCGCAGTCAGGGCAGCGTTCTGCCATGCACTGACGCACACCGATCGAGCTCACACTTGGTTCAGATCAACCACCTTCCTAATTCGTCAAGAGGGAGCGCCGATAAAATCCCATGTCCGAAAGTCCAATGGACATTGTCCCAAAAGGTCTATTAGCCCAACCATACAAGGGTCAGACGTTTTGACCATTTCGTAACTGGTTATTGGGAGCGTGTAAAGCCTCGGATAACGCGACACCTCTTGTTCGACTATCCTCATATACCCTATAATCTGCACTATTTGACTTATATTGCCTCCATCTACGCGTTCTTTTGCACGAAAATCACGCTGGTTCAACCTTGAATCGACACCTTGCTCTGAAATACCTTCTTGCTTTCTTGACGAGTCATGGCCCAAACAATGCAGAAAGGGAAGCGCAGACACGAATCAAGCGACGACTCTAGCCCAGATGCATCTCCAGCCAAGAAATCGCGCACACATACGGCGCGAAAGAGTACGGGTGGAATACCACCTGCTCCTATAGCTGGCCCCAGCCGGACAGGTGGAAATAGAACTGCTCCTATTACTGCTCCGAGGAGGCCGGCTCCAGGTCAGCAGAACCAGGAGAAGAGTATGTTCCGTATCCCATTTCAACATGGTACTCGTTAATGAGGTTGTGATTGGCTATAGAGAGACGATATAGACCTGGTACTGTGGCTTTACGAGAAATCCGAAAATACCAGAAGAGCACGGATTTGTTGTTGCGGAAACTACCGTTTTCACGTGTGGTGTGTCTTTGGAAACATACTCCAATAAACATGTTGGTCACTAACATGCGAACTAATGGTCGTAGGTTCGCGAAATCACAATGGAAATGCAGACAGACGTGAACGGACTTCCAGCGTCAGGTCTACGCTGGCAAAGTTCAGCGATCCTCGCACTCCAAGAAGCTACTGAAGCGTTCCTCGTCCATCTATTTGAAGACGCGTATGTCTTTCATCTTCTCCTACCCCCCTCCCCCTTTTATCGTCCGCCTCATGTTGTGGAGTGTTGGAGCCGTGTAACTGACTGTCGAGAACACTTGATACAGGAACCTATGTGCTATCCATGCGAAACGAGTGACAATAATGCAACGCGATATCCAACTAGCAAGACGAATACGAGGGCCTTGGGGTGGCCTTGGTTAAACGACTCCATACTTTCATATCTTTATACTCCATAGGGCTATGCTTCCGCGACATTCCTTTTTTATCTTGGGCTGCTCTTCCCTCTCAGGCCCCATTTGCAGTGCTTTCCCCCACGTTTTATGATCCTTTTCTCATCACCTGCGACACCCCACATCCCTCTTTCCTGCGACACCGTTAACCTACCCTCAAATCCCATCCCGATCACGCCCTATTTACTTTTGCAATGATTTATGGCTCAGAAGCTTCAACTTTAACCTTGTATTCTATGGGTCTTTCTACAGGTTCACATATACCGTTTCAAGCTCTTTTACGCCGAGCGTCCTTAAATTCTTGACGCTATTATGACGTTGTTATGCGACTGGGGTTCCTGAGAAAAAAAACCTTCGCGGCGGGTTACATGATATTCTGGAAAGCTAGGTCTGGTATGATATCATATGTTTCCGAAATCACAGGAGAGAAAAACGTGGTTGTCTAGTCTAATATCAAGTTGTATCTCCGCTGATGAAGAGAACGGACTTGAAGAAAATGACGCGGCAAATGACGCACTTCTCGTACCTCTGAACATTTTCTCTGAATCACAGACTGGAAGCTCTCGATTACTTTTTTGCCGTGCTGCATTCAGGCACACTCCGGTATCTTGGGTACGTACGGCGGCGGAAAGCTAGCCTAAGCAAGCTGATGGTCGGGTTTAGTGGAGTCTTGGGTGTTCAAGCTCTAGGTGTTAGTGCTCTCTACCGTTGCTTCCATATGTGTTCGCGGTATGATGGTAGTATTTAGGTTTAGCAAAGTATTTCATATGGGATCGTCCTTGCCAACAGCTCGCAACGAAACAAGGTTCAGTCAATTTTGGGTAAAATGTCGATGACCCACGGTGGGATCTGGTGGGATCGATCACTTCATATGGGAGTACAGGCTGATGGATGACGCAAGAGAATAACGGAAGGCGACCATCGTAAAAATGTGATGATTGGTTCAAAGCAAGAAGCTTTTGGAAAAATACACAAGGGCCGAGTGTGAACAAGTGCTGGCCATCACTACGCAGGAAGAGGACACGGGTGTAGTAAGAAGACAAGGACTGAGGGAGCCAGAGAACATGGTCGAGGGACAAATACAATAGGATTACAAGAATAGCACGCCATAGAGTTCGCCGAGAACGCACCGGGATGTAATGTATATGGGGGATGTTGAACCAAAAGAGGATCGTCGCATGTCCATGATGCTTCAGAGCTACTTTATAAGAAGGTCATGCCACCTGGGAGAGGTTGTGAGGCAGCCTGTGGGTACGGGGAATGGGTGCCGAAACTGCTGACACGCGAAGCTTATGGAATGGTGATGGAGGTTGACTTGTTCGTAACAGAAAGCACGTTCGATGGCATATGGTGGGTGTGTAGCGCAAAGGGAACTCAGCTGGTACTGCTGTCGACGATGCAGGACGAGTACACGGGGCAGGGACAACATTGACAAAATACCGAGAGAGCGAGTGTGAAACGGTTGCATATGGCGAGCAGTAGCGCCGTGCGGGGGAAAATGAGAGAAGAGCGAGTTTCGAGAGATGCGGACCTGGTGGGCGTGGAATAACCTGGAACAGTTCCCTCATCCCGGCCACAAAGGCTGCTGGTGATGCTCTTCAAATACCGCCATCTTTAAACAGTGCGCTCGTCGGTCTCTACGTCTGCCTCCTTGCTGCCATCCCAGGACATGCCCACCGGCTCGACGCCATTTCCTCATTCTCTCCCCTGATCTTCCCTTGCAGTCAACCACTGGGCCCACAGTTGTCATTTCTCAGCAACGTTTCATTCCATTTCCATTCTTTCCCCGAACCCGGACGCTCAATACTTTGGCATCTACCTTGCCATTTCGCCCATTCCTCTGGTCAGAATCTAATCATTCTTAACTTCTCTGCCTCTTCGACCTAGCCACTGACTTCCCCTTCGTCGCCTTCGTGCGAACAGAGTCAGGAACCCCAGCTTCTCCTATTCCTCCACGATGCGTCGACTAGCAGCCATCTTCGCTCCAAAACGTTCAAGCAAGTCAGAAGCCAGCGATGTTGCGCCCAGTGAATCCCAACACTCGCAGCACACCGTACATACAACCAAGTCCAAATTGAAAGCCCGCGGAAGCTTTCTTCGCACCTTTTCGCGTAGCGGGACTTCAGACTCGGCACCCCAAGCAGAACCACCGCATCCTCAGGTTAACACTGGGGCGTACTCGTCATCTTCCTCTTCAAGCGGTGGTCCTCATACTCCCGATGATGATCGGGCAAGTCTCTTCCGCAACAAGTCAAGCAACTTGTGGCTGCCAAATCCCTGGTCGGCAGATCCACGACCTTCCAATGAGCCCTATTCTATAAACCCTGCGGATCCACACTTTATAAAGCAGGACCCGACTATGCTCTCTCCTATGAACCCATCTCTACCCAGACACTCTCATGAAGACACCGACGAGGATACTTCATCTGAAGAGTCATCTGAATCAGAAGGTCCAGCGCTCGTGAACACCGTAATGTCATCCATTGACTATTTACGTATCCTCACTGTCAATGCAACTGAGCCCCCTTTCTCGCCACCTCCTCTTTTGCATATTCCTCGCTGTCCGGTCTTTCCTCGCTCAAGTAATTTGTCTCACGTCATCCAACGTGATGAGACCCTTCACTCAAGCATGCTCAAGAGACGTTTATTCCATCGTCTCGAACAGGGCAAGCTCTCCCGATCTGACGAGCTGTTCCTCAGGAGTTTTGACAATAGGCCGAAACCGCCGCCGACGAAGCGACCGTCATTAGGTCTTGATGACACTGCCTTGAGAGAACGGTCTTGCCTCGCAATGTACAGCCAAGGCTTGAAACATTGGATCTCTCGTCCATGCTTCGAAGAGCGTTTAGTATTGTACACGCCTTCTCCAGAAACGGGAGAAGTTGTCATGCGAGGTATAGTCGGAACTAACCTCGGAGTAGCTGAGCTCGAATTTAGCGAAGGGATTGAAGCTCTTGCCGGTCTTTATGAACCCTTTGATCTTCTTCCCGCGGACGCGGCGTTGTCCATCCACTCTGTATCCCCGACAAACGCGACTCCGCCTCTGCCACCACTGTCAATGTCATCCTCGAGTAGTAGCGTTTCCTCAATGCTCCCCTCACCCCCGGTGGTCTCTCCACCAGCTACCTCTTCAACCACTTCGCATTCTGGCCACAAGCCGCAACCACAACAAAGTATGTTTTATATTCATTTCATCGATAGCCAATTTTTAATGTCATAATTGCAGCATCATCGTCCTCTCAGAATCGTAATTCGTACAGGGCCGCGCCCTCACCCCTACGAATTGAATCTTCTTCGGCACCGTCACCGAGGCCTTCCGCAGCCCCTCTTTCCACATCACCTTCACAGGCCTCTACGGTTCTAGCCTCTCCTCTCAGTTCTCCCACCATCGTTCTCTCACCGTCTTCTCCTGAGCCTCCTGAATTGCCAGCGAAATCACCGCCAACCAATCCTCCAATGAAGTTAGGTGTGCGTTTCGCGGAAGAGGAAAAAGAAGATGGTGTTCCTTTGGGCTATGTCTACCGGATAAAACAGAAACGTGAACAGAAAGCTCGGTTCCTCGAAGCTGAAAAACAGCGGAGAGTCCACGAGGATGACCGAAGGAGGTTTGAAGAGGAGAGGAGGCGTCAGGAAGCTGAGAGAAAGAAATGGGAACAGGAGAGGGCGGCTTGGGAGAAGGAGAAGAGAGCCATCGAGGAGGAGAGAAAAAAGAAGTTGTATGCGGAAGAATTGGCTGCAGCAAGAAGCAGGAGAGAGAGTACGCGGTTTGGCAACATGCCTCGATCGGATAGCGATCCTACGCTCACGAGTGAGAGAGAACGAGCTAACCGGGGTAGGGTTTCACAGGAGAGGTATACTCGACCGTTATATGACACCAATGCGCCCACCCCGAGACGACAGGGATCTGAGCCAACAATTCCTTCTCCGAGGACTCGTAAGGAATCTTCGCCTAGTAGCTCACGCCCTCCAAGCGTGGTCCATGCAGGTTCCAATAATGGAAGTGTTCGTGGATCTTCGAGGCCACCATCGATGTACTCCTCCCCTCAATCTTCTACACCTGATGTCTCAAAACGTGATCGTCGCGAGAGCAAGGGTAGCCGACGCGGATCTATGGCATCTGTAGCAGATGCTCAGCAGGCTATGTTCAACCAAGCTGCTTTCACGACCGGTTTCCCGTGGAACATGAACATGAATCCAATGATTCCACCAGTGCCCCCAATGCCGGGCATGTCTCCGATGCCCATGGTCCCTATGGTGCCATACATGATGGACATGCCTCTGCTTCCACCTTCGCCACCATTCATGATGCAACAGTTCGGACGCCCTCAGCAGCGCTCTCATTCTAGCTCGCCGACAACTGGGACTAATCGGCTACCTGCGAGCCAAAGCTCAGATCGGGTGAACAAACAGGGAATTTCGCGCGGAGGACATGAGCGGCGAGCTAGTGGGGATATCTCTGAAATTCAACGGTCTAGGGCTAGTACGCCTCGTAGCGCTTCGAACGACAAATCAAGTAAGGTTCCTCCTCCTAGCATACCACGTACGTCTGGTAATAGGGCGCAATCTGGTCCTGACTCACCCTCTGGGTCTAAGCCCCGAAGCGTCTCACGACACTCTGCCGTTCCATCGAGTTACATCCCACCTCAGTCATCCTCTTCCCAAAAACCAATTCAACCTATCCCCGTCATGACCACTTCCCGGACCCAGCCTGCATTCCAGAACCTTAGTCGACCCCAGGCGAATCGGCGACAAACTATGATCTCATAATTATATTCCACCCTAGCATTTGGACCTTCGAACAAATTAGGACTTTCTCCCCAACCCATTTCCGCTTTTTTGTGTGTTTGTGTAAGGTAAACAAAAAATTCTTCGTGTACGGATTTTGCATTCCATTGTCCCATCATAACATGCCGCTCTGTTCCATCATCCTTCTCTCCCGTGTCCGTCTTCATGCCTCTCGCCAATGCTTTTCCCGTTTACGTCTACTCCTATTTCTCTTATTCACTACACATACCATCACCCAAGCACGGACTCCGTCATTCATTGTGATCCCCACATTCCCTTACAATTCTATTTAGCACCACCCATACTCGAACTACTACACATTTTCGGAGGACTTTTCTCCACTTATCCCATAACGCCATTCATCCCCCTTTTTTTCTATCCTCCCTCACTCCCTCCTTTGGTGTCGAAGAACTGTCTTAGTATAATAGGGTCTCCCTCTGTTTCGGATCTTTCTCAGTTGTTGGTCCGTCTGTTTTTAGCTGGTTGGTTGGTGGGCTGTAGTTAGCCACGGTTGACCCCGAGTGTCTCCTCTCATTTCCCTCTATCTCTATTACGCTTACGCTATCGTACCAACATTTACATTTTTCTGCCTTTTCCTGATCGCTCACATCATTCAAACTTCATCTTGCAAATGTTTACTTTTTCCTCCTTCTCTGTAGTACGACCAGTTTTTAGCTAGAATGTCATGTCTATCTTGGAAGCATTTATCTTGCAACCAATTCTCCTCATTTATCGACGGCCTAAGAAAAGTTTTTCTTGCGACTTGAACTGATCTGAGACCATTGGCGTGTTGCGGCGCAAGCTAGCATTACATTTGTACACCGCATAAACTTGGTAGAACATCTTCTGAACGGGAACATGGAAGCAGGATTGGTTTGACTCGTAGCATTCACTGGCAAGTAGAGATTTGCCGCTTGAACTTGAACTTTAAGTTGAGAATCAATATTAATTGTGGCACTGTCAGGTTGGACGCGCTTAGTACGATGACGTCAAGACTTGACAGTAGTTCAGCCAATAGCTTTGTTGACGACTAACCACTACTGTCCCGGCCGACCTTATCGCATTGACTCGCTGACAAAGGTTTTCTCGGAGGATCATAGTTCACAATAATGTCACACAGCCTTGTTATAGCCAAGTACAACCGATTGCAGGCGGAATTCACGACTTTGGAGGAAGCCGGGATGCTGTCGGAGGACCAGATGAGACAAGTGAGGACACGTCTTAAAGCGGTTCAAGGCTTCATTGACAAAGGGAACGATAACGAGTCTGTATGTGATGAACTACTGATTTGTGTTTATAACACGGACTACTAATAAACTCTAACAACTACCCGTACATCACTGGCAGGAACCATACTTTCTCAAACTCACTAATCGAGATGTGGAGGATCTCGGGATAGGTGTAGGTGTACTGTTTTTAGATGACAGTCTCCTCGCCGATCTCGTTTCTGAGCGGATGAAGGACGATCACTATAAAACCATTAGTGACTCTCTGGTAAAGGAGCTGAATGATATCTATGCACACGTCAATAGGGTTAATGAGCGAAGTCATTTCATCTATACTCAGTCTCTTGACTTAATCACGACTATAGATTGAAGGTGGTGCTCGAATGATATTCGATGCTGTTATTGCAGCGTTTTGGAAGATTGCTGAAAAGCCACATCCCAACGACGGCGAGGAAAGTATCGCTGTTACTGTCTTACCTACTTTCAAGCTAACGGAGGACGGGTTAAATGTCACCAATTCTGCTACGGGATATCAACTTGAAGTATCGGGATGTGTGGATTACTACCTGACCAGATATCCAGATATACCCAACCATAAAGGTATGGTCTTGTTTTGCTACGTATCTTCGTAATCCTGTAACTTATGTCATACTAATCCTACAAGATTTTCTACTGCGAATGAACACTTACAGTGGAGAGAATCGTATACGAATGGCTCTCAACTGGTCACAACAACAGATGTTCCTTATTGAGGCGAAGTATGACGATTACTTTAACGAGTCCATCCCAGGAGCCGTAGGCCAGGCTTTAGCACTATCTCAGTTCCTTCAGTATGTTTCTATCTCAGTCGATATACCATTGAACTTATGTTTGCATCGCATCAATAGACGTGACGAGCTACGATTTATTCTAACAGATAGCAAATCCTGGATGTTCTTAATTCTTCGTAAAGAGCAGGACCGAACGATCTATTACCAGACGCAACAGTCGCAGATTCAACTCGGAGACAGAAACATAAATGATGCGATTCCTGAGCTCTTATTATTAATGGACGAATGGGTATGTTTTCACCTGCACTAGGTTGAATTTCCAATCGCTGAATCCATTCTTTAGTTGAACCCCTTAAATCTTGAGGCACTCTGTCAGTTCAAAAGCCTAAGGTTAATGCGATCTATTATCATATTCGACGAGGGCTTGTGGCGTATTCCGTGTTCCGGATTTCAATGTTGGCCGTGAAACGGCTGAATAAAGTTGACACCTCTTTAAAGCCTGGCTGCGGGTGCATATCGCTCCAGCAACCTAGACAAAGCTTATAGCGAATAGCCTGTTCAATACATCACCTCGTTGTACACTCTATCAAAGAATAGCGTTAAGCATAAGTAAGGTTTCGATATTGAGCGGCATTTGTGACAAATGTTTGGTCAGACGGTGACTTCCCAGACATGACAGCGGAACCGAAAAGGTTTTCTGAATCAGCAGAAAGCCAACTTATCGACGATGACGACCACCGTCGGATCTCTTACATAAATGACCGTTGGCATTGAACGTTCGTATGTCGTCCGTCTGCTGACTTAGTTAAAGTTGAATGGAAGACTAAATGATCATCGGAATCCAACTTGGAGCGAGGCCAGATTCAGTCAATGAGTTGCTAGTGATACAGCAACCACCTCAATTCCGGCGTGTAGCAATATAAATACAGAAAGGGACGGAAAGGGGTACAAAGCAAAGGCGTTTCTTGTGGACTAACCCCCTCGACCGGTAGCAAGGCTACCTAGCCTTGCCATCGTATCTTCACTGCTCTCTTGCTCTTCGATACTGTCCGATTGTGTTACCTACAATAAACGTCAGACATACTGAGATTAAATAAGGTAATTAGCCTGGCACATACCACACGTAGCACGGACTTCTTTGACGATTCCTGTAATTCGCCAGCAATGATCAGTTCATCCAAGATCTATCAAACAATGGAGAGTAAGGGACCCGAGCAAGCAAAGAAGAGATGAATGAACGCACAGCAAATGCCTTCTGGAAGTTAAAGATCCTGTAAAGAAATTAAGGGTGACGCGCTTAAATACACTTGGAAACAGGCACTCACAAGTCTAGTTCGCAGACCTATGTGAAGGACACGAGTGAGGATGGCGATGACGGTGTGATGAGGCAGTACGCACGTTTCCAAAGTATCTATCCAATACTTCTACGTAACGGTGGATGATTTCAAGTGTGATAAGTTCGTTATCCTCAGAACCAATTCCGCAGACGAAGAACAAGGAGGCATAACGACGGTATACGACCTTGGTATCTAAAGGGGTTTACGGTTCTCATTGCTGCTTCTTGGGATAAAATACAAGTACATACCTTTGTACTCCAGGAAGTTGCACATCCTCGTCCGCCTAGCAAGCACCAGCTGCGTGACATCCTTGACGATCTTGGCTTTCGCCTTCTGAGGCATGGTCTGGAACCATTTCGCAAGTCGGACCTTGCCTGAATACGCTCAAGATTCAGCATCCCATGTATTCGCATATTACGGGCGGCGTACCTTGTCTTGAAACCAAGAGGATGTAATTGATCATGTTATTTGGTGCGTCGGAGTAAGATATGAAGTGATAAACGGCCTCTGGAAGCGATTGCCTTTTCTGTCGTAATGCAAACAAGCGTACACTATGCTCGATCATCGGGATCGGTACCTCGGCGACTGTCCCGAACGTCGTCACCTCCACCATCTAAAGTGGAATCTTAGAAAGTTCTACTTCATTCATATAATTGGATACATAAAATACCACAAACACCCTTGTTATGTCTGCTTTGGCGGAGGCTTCCGCTAAGATACCATTGCCCACATTCCTCAAAGTACTGACAAGCAATGGCGTTCCTGCAGCCAAGGCGATGCAGGCAGCCGGAAAGATGTAAGTATAATTGGCATTCTCTTTCATTTCATAATAATTTATGAGGTTATGTGATAGATACAAGCAATATAATACAAGAGCTGCCTTAACTTTCCTGACAGATTTTGACCTTGAGAAGGCCGGCGTTGCGGAGAAGGACCTCCGGAAGCAAATCATAATCGCTCTTAAGAAAGCAGGGTACAAAGGCAACGCAACGGCTGGAAAGAGCAAGGCAGGTCCAAGCAGGCAAAATAGCGCCTCAAACAAGACGAATCCAGACCCGAATGTGAGTAATTCCAAGCCGTTTGTCTCGCTTTACATAACGCGTCTCGTATACCCATTCTTTCCCCTCGTGGTATTTCACATTTCATTCATCCTATGGCTTGCTTGACAGGCTCCACAGACCCAGACCGCACGTAGGAAACGCAAACGCGACGACGACCTAAATGAATTACTTCCTGACCGGCCAATCGACGAAGGCGAGTCGTTGGGCAATTTGGACTTCAATGAGGTCCTGAACGAAGAGGTGTGTATTCCAATCATCTCCCCAAGACCCTGAATACGCGTTCTCCTCATGTGTTAGTCTGTGGCGTATCGCCCACCATCACCCAGCCACTCTAGCTGGTCGTCCTTGCTTTCCCTATTGTTCTTCTCTTCACATTTTACAACAACCAGTTCACATGGGGAGAACATGTCCCCGAACTGTAACGAATGAAACACCGACAGCTTCCATGCCTTTCTCCTGCTTTTGACCGGATGTTGATTGTGAACGTACATAGACCCTCATGTCCAAATCTGTGGTCATCAACCGTGCACCTATCATGGCTGCATGGTCCTTCATAGTCGCGGAACGGCTGGGCTTCCAGCGCGAGGAAGCCCTGAGTATAGGTACGCCCATTTACCGCACTTTGATACCACCCTGGATGAAACCCTCCTTGGGGCGCTGCTTCTGTTTCGGTGCATATGGGTTACTTTGCTTGGGCTGACCACCTATTCGCGAAGCTTCGGTATATACGGAAATGAATGCCATTTCAAAGGGCGTCTCGTTAGGTATCTACGATCAGAGCAAGAAAAAGGGAATTGAAGCCAGCAAAGACGGTTCACAGCCGTACGTGGACCTCATGGGTAGACGGTAAGTCTTCATTCTTTATACACACTGTCGTGAAATTTTCTGAGACGATACTGGTTCACCTTTTTCATTTGAAACCGCCATTTACGTGCTTGTACACCATACCGTTCATACCGACTAGGATGTACGTTCTTCTTTCCAGTGCTCCATTGCTTCTCCTAAACTAATAACAACTCATCCGCACTTACCGCCACCTATGCTCGTATCGCCCCATCTACACTGCCTTCGGTCTTTACCCTGGGCTTCCAATCTTCTTCACATTGTATATTCATATTCGTTCTTTCATCTCAACACAGACCGCTCTTCCAAACTGCCACCCAGCAATGGCGCGCCCTTTCCTCAGGAAGTCCAGTCTCGCCAAGCGCAGCATACACCTACATCAAACGATCCCTTCGACAAACCACGCCCTTCATCATAGGTGCCATGCGTGTACTAGCTTCCACGTACACTCCCAAGGATCTTAATTTCAAGGGGTTCTCGCTTTACGCGGATTTCAGACCGGAGGTTAACGAATGGGGGAAGCGGGGTGAGGTTAGGTGCCAAACGATCTTGGATCTGCGAAATATGGTGCTAGAAGTTGGTGAGATGAAGGGTGATGTGATTGGGAGTTCTAGCGGGGGTGGGGGGCCGCCGGATGGAGGGGAAATGATTGTAAATTCGACCTCGAGGCTTGATGTTGTGAAGGTCGGCAAGTTGGATGAGATGGATGGAGATGTCCATGATAAGATGGAAGGAAAGGGGAAAGCAAAAGACAATTCCTTCGAGCAAGGTAGTCATGATGAAGTGCGCACTGAACCCGATCAGAAGAAGGTGAAGATTGGAGCGGACGAGCTTGCGGATGAAGACGAATACGATGCCGCCTTCGATGATCTTGGCGACATTGATTTGCAACATCTCCCTTAATCTTTGGTATCTCTTCACCGAGAATTTTATTGCAGTCTTAATTTCTTGCTTTAATCTGATGGTCATCTCCGAGGAAATGGGAGAGGCCGGATCTTGACAGTTCAGGGTATAGTGGAGGGTAAAAAATCATGTACATATACGTTAAGACCAACCAAGTATTGTACTTCTACATGCAAGGAGCATCTCTAGATTATCATGCAATATATCCGTCTAGAGTTTGTGGAAATGTCCATCACACCCACAAGTAAAAGCTATCCTCTCATCCGCGTTATCTGAAGACTGGATGAATTTGAGAGCCTTTACTGGATGTTTTTGACGACAGCAGCAGTGAACTCGGAGGTGGTTGCAGAGCCTGGTGTGAATCAATAATAGGTGAGTTCATGTACGTAAAGAACGACAAAGATAGCATAGGGTTCTCAATTGAAATAAAGCTTACCTCCCATGTCAGCAGTGCGAACTTTACCAGCGTTGATGACGTCAAAGGTTGCACTTGCAATGTTGTTTGCAAGGTTATCAAGACTGTCGTTGTAATAGAAAATATCAGTAAGTGTTTGCTTAGTATTATTTCTTCTACCCAGACATACCCGAGGTGACGAAGCATCATAGTAGCAGAGAGAATCATAGCTGCCGGGTTGGCACGGTTAGTACCCATGATATCTTGAGCGACATGACGACATCCAGGTTCGAAGAGAGCATATTCCTGTGAGCCAATCATGTCGTCAGTCATTACGTCCAGGATTGCGTATATGCATATCCAGTCATGACCGGTTACTCACACGACCGACGTTGCATCCGGGGACAATACCAGGTCCACCGACGAGAGCAGCACCGATGTTTGAAACGATAGCACCATAAAGATTGGGCATGACCATAACATCAAATTGTGTCGGGCGGGCAACCAATTGCATGGAGCTACGTTATTTCATGTCAGTCAGGTCGGGAATAAACCGGAACATGAGTTTGCGTACGTGTTGTCGACAATCATGTCGTTGAACTCGATGCCCGAGGACTTGTATTCCTGAGCAACTTCACGGAAGGTGTTGAGGAAAAGACCGTCACCGAGTTTCATGATGTTAGCCTTGTGGACACAAGTGACTTTCTATGTAAAGAAAATTCAAATTGAGCTTTCTGATGAGAATGGCATGTGGGGGAAGTGTACCTTGCGGTTGTTCTTCAAAGCAAAGTCGAATGCGAAACGAATGATACGCTCAGCCTTCGTCCTGGTGGAGACCTTCAAGCTCTCAACGACACCGGGGTAACTTTGGTGCTCAAGACCCGAGTATTCACCCTCAGTGTTTTCACGGATGATGGCAAAGTCAACATTGCTGTGACGGGTGGGGAATCCAGGGAGGGACTTGCAAAGAACGACTGATGCGTAAATGTCAAGCTGTTGACGCATGGCAACGTTCCATGATATGTGTCCGGAGGTAGAGATGGGGGTGAAGAGAATACCTGCACCAATACGTCAAAAATGTGTCATCTTGATAGGAAGGTGTATTACAGACCTTTGAGGCCGACACGGTTTCGTCGCAGACTGTCCATGGCTTCCTTGAAGAGACCCTCGCCTGAGGGATCGACACCGGAAACGTTGTACTGCTCCCACTCAATGGGGGCATTGGTGTGCTCAAAGATTTCCTTGACAGAGTCGGTAATTTCGTTACCGATACCGTCACCGGGAATTAGAGTGACCTGTTTAAATTGTTGAGACAGTTTGAAGGATACGAAGCTGATTCTATGCATACCGTGTACACTCCGCCATACTTGGTAGGTAGCTAGATGAAGGGATTGAGTATAATGTCCATATTAATCTTGTAAATCACATACTCTCTGGGTGACCTTGGGGAAGCCCGCGGAGAGGGTGGTAGCAGTTCTCTATAAACCGATACATGTGTCACAGATTCCAAAACGAAATAGGATTTGATTAGACATACGGCTTGAACTGCGGGGCGGGTGGCAGCAGAGATGGCGTTGCGGAGCATGGTGAGGATATGGACACCTGCGTGAGGAAATGAGAAGGATGAAAAGGAGAGATGTAGAGTCGAGAAAAAAGAGCGTCGAGCGTACAAGGCCGTTGAGCAAACCGTCATACCACGTGGTCTTCTCTCGCTCAAGCGGCTTCCTCCGACCCCCGATTCGTCCGATCATGCGCGTCTATTCCCCGGAATTCACAAGCAAATGGTCGTTCCACTGTAAATCCAATCCCCAGTGGCTGACAAGGAGCCCTGGGGTCGTTTTGCTGGCTACCCTCACCGTCCTCATAATCCTATAGAGCTCCCCGTAGCTCGTCCTTTCCTTCTAGTATTGTTATAGGTCGCGGTAACCAGCTCGAAATCATGGAACCCAAAGTTAAAGATATAACAGACGTGCTGCACCCGCCAAGGCGCAGAACATTGTCCTTTTATCTCGTTCTCCTGATCGCAGTGCTGCCAATCTGGTCGATTGTACCAGGAGCCTGGGCCTTCGTTATCTACTCGCTGCACTCTGGCTCAATCTGGACTTTCTCGTGGCGAGGACAGTCGTTGTTCGCGTTTGCGTTGTGTGAGGTCAGTGCTATGACTTCATAACGCGTGTTGCACTATTCATCATCGCAATGCTATAAAATTTCCAGGTCTTCTTCAGCGTGCATCATTATAACCTATCTCGCTTCATTGGAAGTACTTCGCCCAATGGTTCTGGTAATCTCACAGAACTTCAGGCTGCCTTCAGGCGTGTTCTGAAGGCTGGGTTGGCTTCATTGCCCGATGATGGTTCTGACGACGAAGAAGTTGGAAATAGACCTGGAAGTCCGGCAGAAGATATCATTGCTTTGGAGTATAATGACCCTCGTGCAGTTGACTTCCGTAATTACCTTCGAACATGGTTCGTATCTAACCCTTCACCTCATTTGTAAACTTGAAAGGCACTGACAAACATGGCATAGGTTCCGCAAAGCACCCTGGTCCTCAATTCATAGACAGGAAGTATACTCGTGGCTGTACTGGTCCATATTCAACGCCAAATTTACTACTCTTGAATCCTTGCCTGAACCTCGTCGCAAGATCGTACTAGAAGTTCTGGATATGCTCGAAAAACGTGCGGGCGTTGCTATCCCCGAAGGTACGAACCCTGCAAGCAGTCCTCTATTGCTTACCCTCGACCCTATCAATGTTGCCTGGAGACCATTCGTTTGGTATGCCGGTGTCGCAATAAGCAATGCTATTCTCCGAAGACGCTTCCAGTCTAAATGGAATGCTAAAATCGGGACTTTTAACGGTTTAGAGTTAGTCCTAACTTTCACCTTCTGCCATAAACGTATGCTGATGTAGTTTCCTGTACCATAGGTACATCCTTCGTGTTCCTCGTTCGTGGTCACCCAAGACAGGCCCTCGCCCTATTGTATTCCTTCACGGTTTAGGTCTTGGGTTAACTCAATACAAGATGTTCCTCAGTCACCTTCTTAACGCTGTTCCTGACACCCCTGTCTTGGTTCCGTTGCATCCTCATGTCAGCCAGGAGATCTTTCACCCTCGTTTCCTCAAACCTATGAGTCGACATGAATCCGCGGACACACTCGCTGGGTTGATATGTGAGTTGGGTTGGGCAACTATGAAGAAGGACGGGACGACTAGTGGTGAAGACAGTGAAGTGGAGAAGCTCAAGAATGAAGTTAGGCCTACTGGGGTTACTATGATCAGTCATTCTAAGTAAGCCTATCTATAAACACAGGGGATAGGGTTCGTGCAATACTAATGCGGACTTCTTTTATAGCGGTTCTTTTACGCATGCCTGGATGCTCAAAGCATACCCCGAGATGATCAAGCGTTCATGCTTCGTAGACCCTGTGACGTTCTGTTCTTGGGAAGGAGGTACGTCGATTTACACTTTGCCCAAATCACAACCGAGAACACATTAAATTCAACCTTCCTTTATCCTCATTTAACCTTAGATCTCTGCTATAACTTTGTCTATCGACCGTGCGCAACAGGTATCGAGCTCATCATGAAATACTTTGTCGGGACCGAACTTGGCGTCGCCAACTTTCTCCAACGCCACTTTGATTGGAGTTCCAATTGTTTGTGGTATGAAGAGATCCCTCATGCTAAAGATCCTGCGAAAGCGAGGTTCTTCCTTGGAGGAAAGGATGATATCGTCGATGCTGCTCGGGTGAAGAGATATCTTACCTCCCATGGAATCAAGAAGGGTCTTTGGTTCGATCCTGATGGGAGGCATGGACAGGCCTTACTTGCTGGTGGGGAAGGCCATAAAGAAATTTTACGGTGGTTGCGTGAAGCTTAATCATCGCGTCCCCAATTTCGTATTTTGCATTCTAACCCGGCTTGCGCTTAGAGTTGTTTCACTCTTTGGACTCATGGATGACCACAACTAAATCACACATATGTCCCGGTGTTCCAGTATCACGTTTCTGTCACGAACTATGACTGCACGTTTTTGCTCTTGGTACTAGATAGCTCCATTTCTACCTTGCTTCTGCCTTTCTACCTCCTGCGCATCTTCTCTGTAACTCACTTTTTCTCACCCTGGATTTTGTTGCATACCCTCGTATATCATACACACCACATCATTTCACATTCGAAAAAAAGTTGCTTACTCAGTCCCTTATACCCTTGTGTATACCCTTAGCTCCCTAGACACAACTCGATAGATACTGTATCATTCTCTAATTTGTAATACTTGATACTACGCATATCATATCCTGCTACTATTTTTCAAAAAACCTCGGAAAGAGCTTCCTTGCATTCCCAACCATAATCTTCTCCAATTTCCTCTCATCATCCCCACCCTGAAAATAATCAACCAACTCCCTCGTATACCACCCAACCATCTCCGTCCCCACAGCAGGGAAAGTCAGTCCCAAAAAGCACCTTCTCCCCATCCAACCCCACAAAAGCGTCCATCAAATCCAACGTGCCGCTACTCGTGCTCAACGCGGTATCGAAATAGAAAGATTTGAAATCCTGAGAGGATCTCGGAGGGAGAGAGGGAGCAGCCCATGTGGTTTGAGAGGACGGCGACGCGTGGGGCGAGGAAGGGGGTGCTTCCGCCGAGGTGGGAGAGGATGATTTTGATGCGGGGGTAGAGGCGTTTTTTGGAGGTGATTATTAGGTGGGAGGCTGCTTTGAAGGTTTCGTTGGGGACCTAGGGGAAATAGCAGTAAGTGGGTATGTAGTATGGAGAGGTAGGGTGTAGGAGTTTACCTCGATGATGGGTATACCTAAGAATTCGTGTGGGTATGGTGTGGATGAAGGTGTTTGGGTACCGTGCAAGTGGACAACAGCTTCTCGTCGGTTGAGTTCTTCCCATATAGGATCGAATTTGTCGTGTCCGATATACTACATTATTATTCGGAATGAGGTTGAACGAACTGGAAACATTACTTATGTTTTACTTACGAGCATCCTGACCTTCACCGTACGAACTCCAAATACCAATTCCATCAGCCTGCAATACATCGAGGACAAATGCAATCTCCTCGAGAGCTCCTATAAACCCAATATCCATAAATCAGATTAGATGTTAAATAAACATAATCGTAGTCACCACATACCTTCCGTATCCCTCAAATCAGGCAAAACACCAAAGAACCCAAATCTCCCCGGAAACCTCTCACAAATCTCCTTCGCCTCTTCATTCAGCTTCCTCGCTGCCTTGCGATTTTCTTCTCCGGGTGGTCCAGGAGGGAATCCAGTAGGGTATGATAATATCGCTACGTCGATGTTCATAGCATCCATTGCCGCGATACTCACTTCAGGGGGACCATGGTAAAGTTCCCGGTGCGGATTTCCATCCCACTTTGGCGTTGAGAGTGGCCTTTGGGAGCGATGAGGGGAAGATGTGGTGGTGTACGTCGATGCGGGTTATGCGGCGTTGGGGCTAGGGCTGAATGAGAAAAGACATTCGTGATGAATCATTGATTGGACACCTACATTCGTAGTCGACATTGAATGTCGAGGGCCTCGGGTTGTTCGGAATAAGTGAATGAAAGCATGAAGACGACAGGCATTTATACCTTCAGTCGAGCATGGAGTTGTCGCTTCAAAGTCGTCTCGTTATAAATCTCCATACCTAAGGCATATGAATACGGCATGAGACTAAGAGCACTTCAAGTCATCGCTGATTTGACAGGAAACACTCCATGATTAGCAATTCCTATCAAGAAGGATTCTTGTTATGGTTACATTTGGCATTGCTACCTCCCACCTACTTCTACAGGCATCCAGATACTTCAAGCTGGCCTACGAAACTCCTTGCACTCTTCCGAGTCCCAACTAACAAACTGTCCAGTGAGAGTCTTGGGCGCTTTGAGGGCTAAGGCAGCAATGACGTGACCGCAATCGTCTGGCTTGACGAGTTTGCCTTCAGAGAAGGCTGCAGTAAATTTGGAGTAGTCCTTGGAGGTAAGATGGTTGTTGCCGTCATCACGAATGAGTTGTTGCATCTGTAAACATGATATTTATTTTGAGAAGCTATAGAGCTCGAAGTTACGAGAGTACAGACATTGGTATCGACCATTCCTGGGCGGACAGCGACAGAGATAATATCAGGTTCATCGTTCGCGAGAGTGCTATAAGGTTTGAAAATTTGAGTACAAAGTCAGGGTGGTTGCTCTAGAGCAGTAACCGACCGAGCTAGACTGTTCATGGCGGCTTTGCTTGCGTTATAAGCACCCCATCCACTGATTCCTCCTACAGCTGCACCAGAACTGACAAAAATGACTCTACCGCCAAGCTCACTCTTGCGCAAAGCCGGCAGCGTGACTGTTAGGGCGCTGACCAGGGAAAAGAAATTGACGTCAAAGTGTTGCTTCCAGGCGTTTAGACCAATATTGGGGTCTCCGACTTTGCCCATTGGTTCAAGCACACCGGCGTTGAGAATGAGACCATCAATGTTCTGGTAAGTCTTTATTACCTGATCGGTTGAGCGAGCGACTGCAGCTTCGTCGGCTCTGTTGTAGGATTGAGGTAAATATACTTGCTATTTAACCAGGTGAGAGCACTAACACATCGCATTCAATGGGCAGCAGGGATGCAGAGTGTTTCTCGAGTAGGCTCAGCAACTCGGGTGACTTTGTGCGAGAAAAGGTTGCGACAGTAGCACCGAGCTGCTCGAGGAGGATACGAGTGATAGCCAGGCCGATGCCTCTGTTGGGAATCGCATCTAATCAGCGGGAGGCGTCTGAAGTGATCGACAGAGGGAAGCACTTTGAGGCGCCAGTGACTAGGACGACGGGTTTTCTTGCCATGGGGGTGAAATTGGTGCTGAACAGTGTTGGTATGTGCTTGGGTGATACGAGCGCGAGTGTGACCCGAGTGGTACACAGAGACGAGGAGTGGAAAAAGAATATGGTGTGAGTGCGGAAAGGAACGGAGGACGAGTTGTTTACCGCTGTTTGTGTGAGCGCACTGTAATCTGTCCCCAAAGTTCTGCTCACCCAGCCAGCACAACGCCAGAAAATTCAGTCCTTGACTCTACTCCCTTTCCTCCAAAATATCCCCATGGCTTCCCGTGCTGCTTTCTCTCGTATAGCCCCTGCCCTTGCCCATGCACGCAAGACCCCTTCTCTCGTCGCCCGGCGCGCGGCACTCGCTCGCGGATATGCCACTCAGAGTGAACACTCGGTATGTCCGGAAAACAGGCGGTATCCACCCATTTCTCATGTCCTATTCTCCATGATCAGATGACCGTCCGTGATGCTCTTAACACCGCGATGGAGGAGGAGATGCTGAGGGACGAGTCGGTCTTCGTTCTCGGAGAGGAAGTAGCACGGTACAATGGTGCTTACAAGGTATACGGCACCCACAAGTCAATATGCCATATCTGATGTCAAGCACACCTTTGGTCATAGGTCACAAAAGGTCTCTTGGACAAGTTCGGTGAAAAGCGAGTCGTCGATACTCCCATTACGGAAATGGGTTTCGCTGGTCTTGCCGTTGGTGCTGCACTCGCCGGTCTGCGACCGATGTAAGCTTCTCTACGAATATTTTCATTAATCGGTCGTCTCATGATGTCATTCTAGTTGCGAGTTCATGACCTTCAACTTTGCCATGCAAGCTATTGACCAAATTGTCAACTCGGGTGGAAAGACATACTACATGTCCGGAGGCAACGTCCCATGTCCAATCGTCTTCCGTGGTCCCTAACGGTGCTGCCTCCGGTGTCGGTGCTCAACACTCGCAAGACTACGCTGCGTGGTACGGTCAGGTACCAGGTCTCAAGGTTGTCAGCCCTTGGAGTGCTGAGGATTGCAAGGGTCTATTAAAGGTGCGTACCTATCAGTTCAGATCGTTCATATAGACGTCATAACAAATATTGTTACTAGGCCGCCATCCGAGACCCCAACCCTGTTGTCTTCCTTGAAAATGAGATGCTTTACGGTGTCACCTTCCCCATGTCTTCAGAAGCCATGTCCGACAACTTCATCCTCCCCATCGGCAAGGCCAAGGTCGAGCGGGAAGGAAGCGATGTCACACTCGTTGCTCACAGCAAGATGGTCACCCACTCGCTCGAGTCTGCTGACGAGCTCGCCAAGGAGGGTATCAAGGCTGAGGTTATCAACCTCCGTTCGATCCGTCCTCTTGATATCGACACTATCATCAAGTCTGTTAAGAAGACCAACAGGTACGTTTTTGAATTATGACATCATCTCGATCATGTTTATTCAATTTTTTCTTCTTTAGGCTCGTTATCGTCGAGGGTGGTTTCCCTGCCTTCGGTGTTGGTAGTGAGATTTGTGCTCAAATCGTTGAGAGCGAGGCTTTCGACTACCTTGATGCACCTGTTGAGCGTGTCACCGGTGCCGATGTTCCCACTCCCGTAAGTCCTTGAAACACTTCATTGCTTTAATGTCTTTAACATTCCAATTTTTTTTAGTACGCTGCCAACCTCGAGGCACTTGCCTTCCCTGATACATCAATTATCACCAAGGTCGCTAAGCGTGCTCTTTACAGGAGCAACTAAGCATCTCGGGTGGATGGGGTTCATGTTCTTCTTTACACGCACACCTTAGACTTCGATACGTTAGGAAGCCATCATAGACTCTAATATAATCTAGGGGATTTTTTGCTATCGGTCACTCGCTCTGCTATCATTTTCCTATCCAAGCACCATTATTTCTACATTTGTGTCAGTGTTCTACATTTGATAATTACCTTGGGTAAGTGTGATTTTGGATACAACTAAGCCTATAAGGCTTCAAGAATTATGATA
This sequence comes from Cerrena zonata, assembly GCA_038087015.1. NCBI lineage: Eukaryota > Fungi > Basidiomycota > Agaricomycetes > Polyporales > Cerrenaceae > Cerrena > Cerrena zonata. Next base: position 1,096,038 of record JASBNA010000001.1, read on the forward strand.
GAGTGCTCAGTCGTATTCTGACTGCGTTTGCGTGAGCTCCCAATCCCTCACAGTCTGCTAGAGTGACAACGACTGGACCGAGGACTCGAAGACCATCGGCGGTAACTTCTTGAGAAGTAATGTGCTTTTGGAACGACTGGGTGTTGACACCGCTGAATTGACGAGCGTATCCATTCGTGGGCAATGTGTGGTTCGTCCCCGAGGCATAGTCGCCGCAGCTACAAAAAAAGTCGTCAGTCCGAAGTGATAGGTGATATCGCAACACGGAGGAAACACAAACCTCTCCGGAGAGTAAGGACCAACGAAGACACTTCCAGCATTCTGCACGAGAGGCACAGCACCTGGAGCATCCAGCAAATGCAAGATCAGATGTTCCGGAGCATAGTCATTCGAGAACTGAATGGCTTCTTCTACTGAAGTGGTCTTTACGATCAGACTCTTGGGTAACGACTGACGCATGATCTCAACACGAGGAAGGGCACGAGCCTGTGCATCCACTTCGTCTTCAATCGCCGCGATTTCCTCTTGGGAGAGATTGACGGTGACGAGGACCACCTGAGAGTCGACTCCGTGTTCGGCTTGGGAAAGCAGGTCTGCTGCGACGAATGCGGGGTTACACGTGGAGTCCGCGACGACCTGTTTAATAAACCCATATCTGTCAGTTGTTGTATGTATTGAAAGGGAAGGTCGAATCGAGCGAACAATGGGATGATGATGATGGGGTGGAAAGAGCGGACGTACGAGGACTTCGGAAGGACCTGCCGGCATATCAATAGATACTAACGCATCCGTATCGTTCTGCACTAACATCTTCGCCGCAGTGACCCATTGATTTCCAGGCCCGAAGATCTTATCCACTTTGGGGACAGTTTCTGTTCCGTAGGCTAATGCGGCGACGGCTTGAGCACCTCCTGCTTTGAGGATAGCGGAAGCTCCGACTAGATGCGCTACGTACATCACTTCTGGTGAGATGCTACCGTCTGGTCGGGGTGGAGTTGCAAGTACGATTTCTTTGCATCCAGCTACTTGAGCAGGGACACCAAGCATGAGAGCTGTGGAGGGAAGGATAGCTGTCCCCCCGGGGACGTAGAGTCCGACACGGGCGATGGGGCGAGCGAAACGGGAGCAGACGACTCCTGGCATTGTCTCCACTCTGAGAGGTGTTTTCTCATTTTGAGCAGCATGGAATTTCTCGACATTAGCGTAGGCGACATCAATAGCCTGTCGGACGGATTCCTCTACTTCCATAGACTCGGGAGCGAAAGGTGGGAATATAACGGTAGAGTCGAGCTGAACTCTGTCGAATTTGGCGGTGAGCTCGAGCAGAGCTGCATCTCCTCGATTACGGACGTCATCGACAATAGGCTTCACCTTGGCTATCATTTCATCGGATTTGAGGACCGGACGGCGGAGAAGTTGGGAACGTGTCTCTGGAGTGGCTGTTGATAGATCATACGTACGCATACGGATGGGTCCATCAGAAACAGCTGGAGCAGCAGGTCTGGGAGGAGGTTGCGTGGAAGAAGATGCAGTTGCTTGAGTATTTTCGACCCACTTTGGTTTGGCATCGCCTTTCCTACGGGTAATCTTCTTTGCTTTCTTGTCCAATGATCGCTCGATGTCAGAGATCGTCACTCCGTTCGCAATACATTTAGTAAGGGCGAAATAAATCAAGTCAGCAGCTTCGAACGCGACCTCTTCCTGAGTCTGAGCGTCGCAGAGTTCCTCTGCTTCCTCCATGATCTTTGCTCGGAGCAAGTTAGGGTCGTTGAATAGTCTCCTAGTATACGAGCCTTCAGGTGCTTCGTCCAATCGAGATTGCAGAGTCTTTTGCAAAGCGTAAAGTCCTTGGGTCTCACCGAAGCATGACGGTCGGTTCAAGTGACAGAATCCTGCTCCTACTTGAGCTACATCAAACTCCAACGCATCTAGGTCGCAATCGACGCGAATGCCAAAGACGGTTTGTGTAGCTCCTGAAGTCTCGCCTTTTCTCCAAAGACCGTGCTTGCGGGATTGATAGACGCCCTTCCCAGTAAGAATGCTTTCTTTCACAGAAAGACTAGACGAGTAGACTAATCCGAGAGATTTGCCTTCTTCTGTAACGACTGTCGGAGACAGACCGTCTGGTCTGTCCGATACCAAGGGTGCAACGAAAGCATCTGCAATATTGATACGTTCAGTCGAAGTAGCTTCAAGTGTGAGTGCACTGGAAGGGATGATCAAAGTTGTCCCTGCTCTTCGGAGATCCCGAATAGTCGATTGGGGAGGTGTAGAGGATCCAGTTTGGAGGATATAAATCTTTGCACCGGCAAAGAAGCGAGTAAAGGACGAGATGAAGTCTGTGTCTAGTGTAGGCGTCTTGACCAATACACCAGAGATTCCGTTACGAACGGAATCGGACACTGCACTTGCATTTGATACATCTAGCAAAATAATAAGACGCTCGGCAGGGATGATTCCTACAACCTCCTTTGCCCAAGCGAGGGGAACGATCACTTTGTCGGCACCTTGATCAAGGTATTGGATGATGGTGTCGAGGTTGGCACCTGATGCAGCATGATCGAGAAGGATGTAACGGCTAACATCGATATCTGGAAGAGGAAGGTAAGATGGGGGTACAATGACGGGCCCGATACGGGATAAGGCTTGGAGAAGGTCTTCGTTGTAGTTGCCGTCGAGTAACGGTAGGAAGACGGGCATGGTGTCTCTGGGGTTAACGGGGAGGACCTAGTGGACCTGTAAGGATGTAAAGATTTGAACTGAATTGAAATTATTGAATTGTCGATCATGACTCGATCAAGTATATAGGTTACGCTGGATGGATCTAGCCGAGAGTCAATAGCACGCATGGCCCTGTAGTGTAGAGGTTATCACATGGGATTCTGACCGTTCAACACGATTTCCCATAACCCAGGTTCGAGTCCTGGCAGGGCCTCAGCTGAGAATCTCGTAACTTTTTTTAGATTACCAATGTTTACACACGATTGTGCATGATACATACTGTATATATATTCTATTCTGCTACCTGCACTCGTGATGACAAGACGTCATCTAACCAGTCTGCCGGCATCACGTATGGATTCAGAAGTTTATCGCGTTCCATCTCCGAAGCCATTGACCGAAAATGCGACGCGAGTTCAAGTATGTATGTGCATCATGCTCATCGGGAAATCTCCAGCACATGCCGGAGGAATACAAGGTGGTATTCGTGCGGTGCGGCTCAAATTTCCGACTCAACATCGTCGCTGTCCTTGACAGACTCCGCTTCCATTGTTTGCGGAGTCGCTGCAGGAATGTTATGTTGATAATTTCTGATTGAGGTCCAGTGACATGGGCTTCTATCGATTTGGACACGCCCCTCCCATTATCCTCTATTCCTCATAAAGCCACTCCTCCACCCGCTTACCTGCCGCTTGCCCCCCTTCCTTCTTCTTTCCCTTGCTTGTTCATTCTTCCCTTCCCCTCCCCATGACAGGTCGCGGTGCTCCCCGTGGCAGAGGTCGAGGTGCACCTATCCTTCGCGGTGGTCCTAGTCTTCGAGGTGCTCCTGCACGCGTTGGACTTCCCAATCCGGGCGACCACGTTTCAACCGTTGGTGTTAAGAGATCGGGCTTTGGTCGTGGTGGTCACCCCACCGAGGTCTTCACAAATCACTACGAAGTTTCTATTCCTCAAGGGATTATCTACCACTATGACGGTATAGCTGCTCCACAAGTGTCTTCTTATTTATATGTACTAATGAAATCATTCTCTTTGTGTAGTTGGTAAGTCTGATTGGTCACATATTAACATCGTATATTCTTATCTTCGTTTACCAGCTATTACCCCTTCTGAGCAAACCCTTCCGGCAAGGCTCAATATGGAGCTCATTGTAAGATTGCAAGAGGTAATCCATCCAGATATCTTCGAGCCCAAAGGTGTGTACGACGGGCGGAAAAATATGTTCTCGATCAGAAGGTACCCGTTCGAAAATGATACACGTATAGTACGTACACGCTTCACAGGGCTATTCAATTAATTTGAATTGTGGCACTCTACAGTTCGATGTCACTCTTGGAGACACAATTCAAGGATCCCCAGGTGGCACAGTCAAATCCAACAAAGGACCCAAGGTCTATAAGATCAAGCTCGCCAAAGTAGCTGAGATAAATCCCGAGTATGTTGTCCTGTAAGTCAAATCGTCCTTGAAACTTATCGATTTCAGGGTCCTTTCTCGTTTCTTACAAGGGAACCAATCGCACGACAATACTGTCCTTACTGCCATTACAGTACGTACTCCTTCCACTTTCTCTGTCTCCAGCTAAACATTAGGGTGTTTAAGGCACTGAATGTCGTCGTCCGGATGGAACCCACCATTAGATATCCATTTAACGTTCGCTCCTTCTTTACCAATCAAGAAAAGAAAGAAATCAAAAACAGTGGTTTAGTTCTATGGCGAGGCTATTTCCAGTCCGTTCGTCCAGCTATTGGCAGAATGCTTATCAATATCGACATATCAACGGGAACAATGTACAAACCCGGTAGCCTAATAAGCCTATGTCTATTATTCCTCAAGAGCGCTAACAACGTCCAAGCCCTCTCCCGAACTGTGGGGGCGGCTGGTAGAGGTGTCGGTATTAGCGAGCGAGACCGACTAGCACTACAACGTTTCATCTCTGGTATTAGGGTAATGACTACCGGTGCAAACCAACAAGGTCGTCCTCGCACGCCTCGTGTCGTAAAGAAGATTTCTGCTATGGGAGCCTCTTCACTTACATTCACTCTACGTGAGGGTGGTACTCTCACAGTCGCACAGTACTTCCAGAGGACATACAACCGACCTCTTGCATATCCGGACGTATTGTGTGTTGAAGTTGGCAATGGTGCTTTGATTCCAATGGAATTATGTACTGTGGTGGAGGGACAGATCATGCGCAAGCAAGTCCCCTCAGAAACGACTCGCGAGGTTCTTGAATTCTCGACAAAGAAACCTTCAGATCGTCTCGCTAGCATCGCAAGAGGTCTCGGGGTAAAGGAATCTTTACGGTTGTCATGAAGAGAAAGCTAACTATTACATTAGGTTCTCTCCTACGGGCAATCCGAATATGTTCGGGTGAGTACCCATATGTTTTATTTTTTAATGGAATCCTCACTAGTGTAATCTTAGCAATTTGGATTGCATGTCCGAAGTATTGGCCCCCTGACTGTACCTGCCCGTGTTTTGATCCCACCCACTTTAAGGTACCGTGGGAAGAACCCGTCCGTCGTAAGTTGCTTCCATATCCAAAAAATCTGAATTAATGATTGTTGTACATAGGCACCTGACAATGGTCAATGGAATATGTAAGTAGACATTTGGATCGTCTCAGTATGCACACCTGATCTTATCTCCTAGGCTTAACCGACAATTCTACCGACCTGCTACTGTCTCAGGTTGGGTTGTCGTCGTTTTAGAACGGGAGCAGAAATTCGGCACTAAGGAAGCCGCTCATATGGTCAAAGAACTCACTTCAGCCTGCGAACAGGTCGGTACGTGTCATTTATCCTCACTTGAAGTTTCCTTGTACGTCAACTACGACAGGTATCAAGATTCCAAAAGAACCGGAAATAGAAACATATACGAACGGTCAAGGTCAAGTTCATGAGGTGAGTTTGTGTTAAGTTTAGGGTCTTTCGTCGATATACTGAGTTTAATTGATGTAGCAACTCAATGCCGCCGGGCTTGCCATGTATAAGAAAAAGGGAACCTTTCCTAACCTTATGGTCGTTGTGCTTCCAGAAGCTGCTACCGACATCTATACAGCGGTCAAGTAGTAAGTTTAGTAGTAAATTTCGACTTTATAGGTTGCTGAATGCCCTATCCAGCTTCGGAGATATCAAAGTACGACAAGGGTCCACCGATCTTGATAGACGAGACTAATAATTCACACCTAGCGAGGTGTTGCCACCCAATGCATGAAAGCTACTAAGTGTGGTAGCGGCAATGCTCAATATTTCGCCAATATTTGCTTAAAGTAAGTTGGGCAACAACAACCGACACGATCTACTCACCCTTTATGTAGAATCAACGTCAAGCTGGGGGGCATTAATACTATTCCGGACCCTGCTTCCGTCCGTGCTCTAACTGACGACAGAGTTCCAACAATCGTGATGGGTGTAAGTTAATTGCAATTTCGAAAATGAAATGCAATCTCAAATGAATCATAGGCCGATGTGATTCATCCCGCTGCACATACTGAAGGTCGACCTTCTTTCACCGCTCTGGTGGCAAATGTCGACTCAGACACTGCCAAGTATATTGCCAAGTGTCATGTACAGACCTCCCGACAAGAAATGATTGACGATCTTAAGGATATGGCGATGGTATGTATGTTCGCACCTTTTTGCTAATGTGCATATTTGGTCTAATTCGTATCGTTCTTAGTACATGATTAGGAGTTTTATGAGCTACCGCGAAAAGGAGGAGAAAAAGCCCAACAAGCAGCCTAAACGAATTATTTTCTACCGCGGTAAGAATGATGTTTTAGGCTCGTGGTTGAAATCTTGATGTGATATATCTAGACGGTGTCTCCGAGGGCCAATTTAAACAAGTGCTAGAATATGGTAAGGCCATCACTAAAGTTCATGTACTTGTCATATCTCACATCCGTTCAACTACAGAACTCCCTCAATTGAAAGGTTTGCTCATTACTTGATGTTCTTAGTGATATTTTGCAGCTAATAGTCTTGATCAGCGGCATGTGAGGCTTTGAAAGTCAATCCAGCTATCACTATCATTGTTGTTGGTAAACGCCATCATGTACGATTCTTCCCCAAAGCACGAGAATTTACGGACAGGAGTGGCAATTGCAAAGCTGGGACTGTTGTTGACAGCGACATCACACACCCCCTCGAGATGGACTTCTATCTTCAATCGCACGGTGGTCTCCTCGGAACATCTCGTCCAGCACACTACAATGTTCTATACGACGAGAACAACTTCACGTGAGTGTTTATTCTTGGGTTATGAAGACAGAACTCAATATTGTTGAATTAGCCCTGACAATATTCAATCACTATCTTTCGCGCTTTGCCATGTATATGCACGCAGCACGCGTTCAGTATCAATCCCAGCTCCTGTCTACTGTGCGTAATGAACTTCTTCGTAACATGCAGGACTCATACCCGGTTTCATAGATGCTGATATTGTATGCTCTCGAGCCAAAAACCATTATGATCCCTTGGCGAGACTCGACCTTGACGGATCAGCCACAGGGGACCAGTCCAATGCCGAGGAACAGTTGCAAATTTTCAAGGACAATTTCAGTCCGCTCAATTCTCGAATGGCGGGTTTGATGTACTTCTCTTAACTTCCCCTCTCGAGTTGTCCGATTTCACATCCCTAAATCTTTGGAGTACCAATCTACCTTCAGAGCCACACATTTCACATGTACTACCTCCGACTCCGAGTCGCCGTTTTTCTCGTTCCTGTTGTCTAGTAAAGTTCATTGCGCCGCTATTGAGTGCTGCCGTTGTAACTAGTTTCCGCCAGTCGGTCTCGTTTGAAATGTGATTGTAGCGTGGATGTATGTTGAGCACGAGTTTTTATAAAGCTATGGAGCTCGTTGGTTGGACCTAAGCGAGTCTTCTAGAGCTTCTAATGCCTTGGAAGTTGCCAACAGCGCCTAAATATATTGAATCATAATGTTGATCGGGGCGGGGCGTTGGCGGTATGACTTTGAATTAGGAATCTCTAATCGTACAAAACAAGTTCAGATACTACACAGGCCGCCATGCCTACAACATCCACCCTTGATTTGTTTGAATGTTTACCGGATTAAATCGTCCGTAAACCCCTGTCTTTCTCTTTGAAGATGCTAGAAAATGCCTGTACACGTGTTGCAGCGAGCTGAAATAGTTTTGACGGCACTAGGTTCAGCTGGCAGCTACAACGCCTACCTCCAGGACGGGCGCGCCTTGGAGCTTGAAGCTTGAAGGCGAACACGGACGTTACACGATTTGAGAGCGTGATCCATATGGCTATTGTCGCCGCTCGTGCTAACCTCCTGTTCGCTTAACCTTATATGTATGGCAGCACAATTCTAAGAGTTGCAGCGGAAGGTATGGGCTCGAAATCGACGAGTCGTAGTTTCTCATTCAGTCTTCACCTATCTCACATTACCAAATGTGTCGGAACTAACCCCAGTTAGACCTCGTTTGGCACTCGTGGTGAGTACTTATGCTACCACTTCTTACAACTAAGGAGGGGAACTGAGACGCACTGAATGCATGAGGCACATACTCAGCAGGTCTTCAAGGTCTAGCGTGCCTCAGCTGCAGATCTCCCTCCAGACTTTCATGTAGCCGCTCTCATATCCGTTCTGGTTTCGGTATTGGGCCGAGCAGCACTGGTCAAAGCAAGCGCTACAAACTGCCATTCGACTTATGCCATGCTTTCAAACACTACACGGCAATAAAAGGGTTCCGATTGTCCTTCCACATTTGCATAATAACGAACTAAACACCCTGTCGCTTTCTCTCGAACCTCCGCTCCTTCTCCCCTTGGTCGTCGGGGCGTCAATAATATATAAGGCTCACAGTTCTGGACCGTTCACCCACTCCTAACCAAACCACAATTTACCTTACGCCACACACAGTCGTTACCGCTGCTATGCGCCGCAATCCTGACCTAATCCGCCGAAAACCAGTTCCCGACTATCTGCCCTCACCACCTACCACAGCGGCTCCTCCATATTCCCCTCCGACACCGACCCCACCGCTAGAGAAAGATGATAGTTTACCTCCGGTAAGTACTGACCCCACCCTCGTTGTGAGGCGCTACTGAACCGCCTCTGTCCAGCTGGTCGAGACAAAACGTGAGAAGCTCGTGTTTAGGAGGCAACATCGACAACAGCAATTAGAGCAGGCTCAAAATCTTATGGTTGGCTCGACTCTGACATTAGTGATCTCGGGGATGCTTGAGAGAGGGCCTGGACCTGATTCAGAGGTAATTACAGTGCTATCTTTGCCTTCTTGGCGTTTTATTAATTGCCTTGCGTCATCTCCTTGCAGTCTGACCAAGGACCTTCATATTCTTCACCCTATATCTCTACCCAAGTCCCCAGGCCCTCGGAGCCGTCTTCACCTAGTAGATCCCAGCGCAGGAGATCTGTACATAAGGTGACAAAAAAATGGAGCTCATTAGTTGTGAGGACCCAGACTCATGTGCTTCCGTCTGTAGGCATACCGTCCTCCAACACCACCAATCCCTCACTCCGGTCAACGGAGAACTCGCTCCCGTAGAGGATCGGTAACATCATCTGAAGCCCCAGAAATGCAACAACTATCTCCGCGCACCAGCTTCATCTCCATTCGCCAGAGTTGGAGGGCAAGTAACTCTCAAACCCGATACTCACTCGTATTGAACACAGACAGAACTCAGAGCTTGAGCTCTCGCGAAGATGTGCTGAGCACTGTACATGAGGCTGCGCCTCATCAACACACCATCGACACGAGGTTCATCTTTAGAAGCCCAAAAAGGGCGTCCTTAACCGGCGACAGTCTGCTCTCTCGACGAACCGTCAAGGTAACTTTCAAAAGGTTGCGCGGTTGGGGCAAGACAATCCGCACTAAATTCTCGAAATTTCTTGCCCTTTCCTTACCCCCTGGATCAGCCAAATATTGATGCGCCCGATTTTTTGATAGTTACAAGTATGTAGGTACATGTCGCGTTGATGAACATATTCGTATTTATTCGCTATTCCAACACCACCCTTCTTTATCCGACGTCGTGATAGTATATGTCTCGTTCTAATGTGCTGTATATTGGAATATGCCTCCTAGTTTGACTTTACATGCACATTCTCCTCGACCATGCTTGTATCCTGTACCGTCTGTGTAATCTCAACTACATTATCCAAAAGTGTTGGTGTCATGACGTTGTACGAGAGCCAATCAGCGGCGCTGCATCTGTTGCTGGAGTGAGGAAGTTGTGGCAGGACCGCCCAAGACGGCCTATGCTCTCTCCATCTCTGCCTACTCCTACTGACCATGAGCCTATGACACCTGCTATCTTTACAACCTCCAGACATCTTTGCGACCAGCATCTTCTAGTCTGGACACCTCTACTCTGTGGGCGCACTCTACATGCCGTTCACTCATGACAACCTCCGCCCGTCAAGGCGGGAAATCTTCGATGCCACTCTGTCCGGTGCTCAGCGGCCTCCGTTCATTCCTAGACTAAAGTCTGATCCTCCGGCCTATCACCCCATCCCGAATAGTCTTGTTGAATTTAGAGAACAAGAAGGTTCAGTCAATCGAGAACAACGATTTCATAGACTATGGATGAAACTTCCAAAGCGTGTTGCACATCATGATATTGACGACGATGATGTTTCGCGACAATATCCTGTTCGAAACGACCATGCACTAACTAGAGAAAGTGCCCAACGACTAGAGGCGATGTACGAGGACGAACTACTTGGGAGTTGTGGAGGACATACCTCGGGTTTCAAGCGTCGCGCTGTTGGCTGGGATGATTTCCAGAAATACGCTGAGACCAAAGAAGCCGGTGCGCATGCTATTCTTACATTTTGAAGCCATGTTCAACTCGCAGCAGAACTATGGCGAATATTTCACGACGAACTCGACCTTGACAGCAATGGCCATCTAGAAGCTGACGAGCTAGCAGTCGCTTTAGACAAGGCTGGTATGTGAGGTTCCCTCTCGATCGTGATTTCCGACGTGTATAACACCATGAATTAACCAGGCATTTCACTATCACCCCCAACCCTGGCCGAATTCATGACATTCCTCACATCCTCACCACATTCCCATGCCGTCAGCTTCCAAGAATTCAGAGATTTTCTTCTTCTCCTACCCCGGAAAGCTTCGCCGGAAGAAATATTTCGGTTCTATGAAGTAAAGAAGTTCATGGGTGACGATGGTCGTGGTGCTGCTCGTGTCAACATGGAAGGTGAATGTGCTTGCAGCTGGTTTGTGGAGGGTTCTAACTCACGCAAACAACCCCTCACAGGCGACGTTTCATTAAGTGCAGAAGATATGGCAATAACCCGTAACTATTCGTCTGGGAAGGATGTCACCGCAGAAATGATCGATCATATGGACCACGACCACGATGACTTTGAGGAGGAAGAGGTTATTGAAGAGGAACACCATAGCTGGCTGGATACTTCTTTGGCAGCTAGATTCCTACTCGCCGGTGGCGTAGCTGGAGCTGGTACGATCACAATGCCATTATTCCTTTGCATTATGTTGATCCCTTGTTTTCAGTTTCAAGAACATGTACAGCGCCATTTGACCGTCTGAAGATCTTCCTCATAACTCGGCCTCCAGAAATGGGTGGAACTTCACTTAGTCCCCCAGGCATCCGCCCGAGGGTTTAAAGCGATTGGCGGTGCCGTCGCTCGTATCTACTCTGAGGGAGGTGTTTTAGCCTTCTGGACTGGAAACGGTCTATCCGTTGCCAAAATCCTACCAGAATCTGCAATCAAGTTCATGTCTTACGAAACATCCGTTAGTTCTTTCCCCCTTGCACAATTAGTTCCTCATGTTTAACCTCGTCCATTTAGAAACGGATGTTTGCGAAACATTGGGATCACGTTGAGGATTCCAGGGAAATTAGTGGCATCAGCCGTTTCCTCTCTGGAGGAATTGGCGGTATCACCAGTCAACTGAGTGTGTTCAATTCTACCAAGTAGGCAACCCCTGTGACTCTAACTTACCTTTTCGACTAGGTATCTACCCTATTGAGACTCTTAAGGTTTGTATATAAATACATGCATATTTGCTTGGAAATTGATTCACCTTGTGTTATAGACTCAAATGATGAGTAGTACTGGTGATCGTCGGTCGATACTAGACGCTGCACGTAAAGTATTTGCTCTAGGCGGCGTTCGTGCATTCTATCGCGGATTAGGTGTAAGTGTGTATTACGTTCTTCCGCACGCAACGCTAACACATGCATATGTCTCCGTGTAGATCGGGTTGATTGGTGTCTTCCCGTGAGTACAATGAACCTTAACATACATACTATGGGAAGATTGGAGCATTTACAAATTCAAACAGGTACTCAGCCATCGACATGAGCACGTTCGAAGCTCTTAAATTAGCATATCTCCGGTCAACGCACAAGAGGAACCTGGTGTTCTCGCAATTCTCGCGTTCGGGAGTGTTTCTGGTAGTGTTGGTGCTACCAGCGTGTACCCGTTGAATCTGGTTAGGACACGGTTACAAGCATCGGGTTCTTCAGGGCATCCGCAACGGTATACGGGTGTTATGGATGTCGCACAACAGACGTATGCTCGTGATGGCTGGAGAGGATTCTATCGAGGGTTGTTCCCCACATTAGCCAAGGTAGGAAACAAGGTCTCTTGAAATAATGTATTGCTTACCTCTGGTTTTAGGTCGTCCCGGCCGTATCAATATCATACGTTGTGTACGAATCAACGAAACGGAAGTACGTCCTCATTTACACTCTCAGCTTACATTCTGTGTTCTTATTCCACTTATTATTCGCAGGTTGGGAGTGTAGTTGCTATCGAAACCGCTTTCCATGTTACCCTTCATCTCTCATAGAGCATATCCCCCACGCAAGACTAAGATCCTTCCTAGTACATTTTTATTCCCAGACTGTATCGTTTACATCTCGTTGTGCCCTTTTGCATATATAATCACCCTGCATGCAGATGATTCTGCGCTTATCTAATCTATTATAGTTCATTCATTCAGTTCCTGAGCTTTTCCTCGTTCCTACTTGTGTCATCGTTGAATTTCACTCGGACGCTCACTTCCATTTTCATAACCTCCTATCGATACCCATTACAACGAATCTCAGAATTCAGAACCAATGAATTACACACCACGTTACTCTCAACCCTTCACACTTGAACAAGCCAGGCTTCTGGATGTTCCTATCATCGTCGAAGGTCTTTCATGCATTTCCCGCCGCGTTCATTGCAGTATTGCCTGAAGTTTGACCCTAGAGATTTATCGGCTCCAGAATTCCTTAAAACTCCTCGGAGCAACTCAGCAGGAGCTCAAGGAAGCTATTGCTGAGTCGCCGGATCCTGAGTTCTCTCAAGCACTCGAGGAGAATGACCAAACGATGTAAGCATGCCGTTTCATTCACGCAATGGTATGGTTTTATGGATATTGTTGGATAGTGGGTCACAGCAAGAGCGCGTTTCGATGCTCAAAATGGTTCTGACAGAGAAAGGGATTCCAACTGGCCCTCTCAATTTTGACCCAGAACCAAGCTCTAACCAAAGCCATGTCAATGACCAGTCCATACCACGGGAGACCGACGACGGAGGAATAGACCTATGAATGCTATTTGTTACCCTTTGTATTATAGTGCCGAACGACTCAACTTGTATCTTTAATCTTGCACCTTCAACTGCCTCGAGCAGACCAGACCGACGGCGATGACGCCCTCGCCGACATGGTACGTCAGTGGCCTTCAAGCTGTCGATCGGTACTACCTCGTGTGAACGCCCGCCAATCCACACCATATATAAACCATCACATAGAAGCAAGACTTCACATTTCCTGTCTCAATAATTCCCCTTCCATTCGTTTACATAGAATCTGGCGCATAAAGAGCAAATATGATCAGTTTACCTCCTCTCTTTTTTTCAATCGCGCGTAACCCAATCACTGCGGTCGGTCTTCCTCTCCTGGGCGGGATGCTCAGTGGAAGTCCTACAAGACGCGTAGTGAAAGGGCAATGGTATAACGTATGTATAATAATCTAGGACGGAGTTTGGCTGTGCTGACCGACAACTTGGGTTAGAGTCTTGCCTTCCCACCTGGGCAAGCCCCGAGTCAAGCGTTCCCCATTGTATGGAGTGTTCTTTACACAGGCAAGCGTGTTATTTACGTTCCCACCAGGTCTATCCATTTAGACCATATATTCAATCACTGTAGGGATCGGATATGCTTCCTACATTGCAGTCCAGGAATATGATGGATATGCTCTTGAATCAACAAGGTTTGTACAACATTCAATGCTATTAGGATTAATTCACGCTCACCTCAATTCTAGGTCTGCTATCGCCACAGGTCTTACAGTATATTACGCCCAGTTAGGCTTGAACTTTGCGTGGACCTCTTTCTTTTTTGTGAAGAAATGGGTGAGAGCTTTGTTATCCGTGTCATCCTTAGTTGACGTTCTAATCCCTACAATGTTCGTCAGCTTGGAGTTGCTCTAGTTGACAGTATCAGCATGTTCGCTGCATCAACTTATATGACTGTATGCTGATTTATTTTCCTGGAATATTCTGCTTTGCCTAACTACAAAATCACGCCAACAGGTCGTTCTCCACCGAGCTACGCAAGGAAAGACTACTTACTTCCTCGCACCGTATTGCGCATGGTTAGGCTATGCGACATATATCAACGGCTATATCTGGTTCTGGAACGCCGGAAAACGTATTCCTCGCGACTAATGGGTTTCGAGGGTTACTTCCAATACGATACGAATTCGATAATAAGGACGTTTATTTGGACACGGAGTTAATCATACAATTGTTCTGTTCTTGGGAGGCTGGTTCCGGAAAAGTAACAAAATACATACTCTTTACCGTTTACGACGGGCTCTGGTCTTGGGCGCAGTCTCAACAACCTAGAATTGGTCAATGTGACAAGACAAGTAGATTAGTAGTTGGCAGAATGTTACCTTGTTCGTGATATTTTGACTGTTTCCCTTGCCGTCGGCTTTGCTGCGGTTACTTGCCCTCTATAAATTTGTTCGTCAAAATATTTATCATATATGGCCATCCACTGTAGCGTACCAAACGCTTAGCTGGTCGAGCTGGACTTTCAGCCTCAGTAGGTGTAGGCGGCCGTTCAGCCTTATCGCGTTTCCCGGACTTTAAAGGGGAAGAAGATGAGAGCGTGACCGGAGGCTCGAAATCTTCTATTTCGTCAGAACACACTCTAGCTAGTCGACTGAACTTGGGCTTTTCGGCGGGGCGTGAGGAGGAAGTGGCGGCAGGAGTTCTTGGAGCGACTGGTACTGGTGCAGGGGTCCTGAATGGGGCTGGAGTGCGAGAAATAGCGGGAGTACGATTCCCTTGGATTGCAGCGATGCGAGGAGTTGTTAGACGGGATTGCTGGGCAGCCTTGTGGAGTTGATCTCCAATGGTTGATTGCTATCACGCAGACAATGCCACTCTGTATGTGGTTAGATACTAGCTCAGAAAACACCCACCTGGATCCCACCACCTGGTGGCGGTACAAGAGGAGAGCTGCTATGTTCCGACGACGACGTCCAAGTGGCTGGATCGATGAGAGAACGGTTACCAATTCCAGGTACGCCTTGTAACTTCGCTTGAGATTTTAGGTGTTTGGCTAGTGTTGCTTCAAGAAGATTGATCCTGGCACGAAGTTCCGCTACAGTATTGTCGCGCTAATCATAATATGTAAAGTTTAGAGCAGGCAAGCCGCAATAGTGGGATCACTAACTCGACGGAGCTCATTTCCTTTCGCAATGAGCTCTTGTTCGTGGATTGACTGTGACATCTGAATTAGCGAATTGGTGAACGTCTTCTCTACTTCACTCTGAAGGCACAGAAAGGTATTGGTCAGTAGTTAGTATAAGAAGGATATGTGCAAACCAAGTCTCCCGCTTTGTAACGAGCAGCAATCGTCTTTGCTCTGGCGTCCAAACGGCTGACTTCTCGGTCGCGTTCAATAAACTGTTCCTTCAACTTAGCAATTTCCTCTTGATGAGCGACAGGGATTTCTTGCGCTTCCTCGAGTTGAGCCTCTACTGTCTGGAGGCACGCGTCAGTAGCATCAAGCTTCTCCTGGAGCTGTTCTCTCTGTAATCGAGCCTCCAGAAGGTCTCTCTCCAACTGTGAAATTGCCTGGTTCGCTGCGTCGAGTGAACTCCTGGAAGCGCTCTCTTGTTGTTTCAGTACTTCGTCATGAGACAGTCTTGCATTTCTGAGTTCGTCTTCCTTCTCTTGTAGGACATCCTTGAGGTTTGAGACCTTCTCGCAAAGCGAAGAACTTTGAGTGGTAAGAACAGCGATATCGCACTTCAGAGCAGCAGATGTGACTTCGAGTTCTCTCTGCAATACGATGAGTTGATATGAAGGTGTACCCCGGGTTGATACTCACAGCAAGTTTAGTTTCCGAATCAATCATACGATCCTATATGCAGGCAATCATGAAACTCTGTTTGGGTCGTATCGTGAAGGACACTTACCTGCATATCGCCAAGAGACTCTTTGGTGAGACGTAATGTGACTGATTGGTCCTGGAAACGTTCCTCCATAATCTGGTGGACATTAGATAATAGAGACGATGAGGAGGAAGGTAGACGAACTTGGTACTGAGTTTGAGCTTCATGAAGTCTATGAACAGCAGCATATAGTGAGGCCAATTATCGAAACGGTCATGATGTACTTCTCTGTGCGGGTCTCGAGTTCCTTACGGAGGTCAGACAACTCATTCGAAAGTTGGCTGTTCTTCTCTGTCATGGTTTCTCGTTCCAAGCGGAGATTCTTGTTCTCGTCTTTCAACCATTCAACCGTAACGGAGCTCGCTCCAACTTGTTCTTGTATTTGACGTAGCTCATTACTTTTCTCGTCTCCTCCAGCTTCCAAAGCAGATAACCTAGCTCAGCTGTAAACATCATCATAGTATTGCAGAACAACAAATGCACTTACTTTGTTTGAAGGTCTTGGATAATTTGCTGTTTCGCGAGTAGATCTGCTTTCGCAACACTGAGCTTCGTCTCTGATGCGTTCAACTTTGTTGATATATCGGCGAGTCTAGAACTGGGTGAACGGATACACTTTAGAGTAGGCGAGGTACGAACTGGTCTGTTAACGGTTCAAGTTGTGCAATACAATCTTCCCGAGCTTGCAGCGTAGCCTCCAGTGCGAGTATTCTAACGATATATTAAGTATCTTTCAAGGTTTGAGTGTGCATTTTACGTACTTTTGACCGTCGTCACGTAGCGTGTTTATTTCGCTGTCCTTCGACGAAATTGCTGCGAGAAGCTTAGTAATCCTACGTATCGACAACACTTAGTCGGTTCTCTCGTCAAGGGATGAGGCCTCACTCCTGTTGTGATGCAGCATATTTTGCTTCAACGTCAGCGGCGGTGAGTAACACATCGTAAGTTTGCGACTGTTGCACTTTCAATCGCTCTGTAAGCTCTGTAATTTGCTGACCTAAGAAGAGGTATCAGTCAGCTTCAGGTACACGAGACAGAGGATAGACATACCACTATTTGAATGATTGTTGCTTAGAGAACGATGGTCTCTCTGTCCGCCGCTTGGGACTGTTCTAAGTCTGTAACACGATTCCTTGCATCAACCAGGTCGTCAGCCGCTGACTTCAATTTGTCGCGAAGGAGATCGGCGACTTGTTGAGCTGGTCACTGGTTCACATCATGTATCTTTCGAAGAAGCAACCGGGACCTTACAATTAATGCATTCCAGTTCGAACTCGCTGACAATGTTGCGCATTTCCGCCGCTCTGAAAGAGGGTCCTTGGTCGATCAACAGTGGCTCAATGTCTTTCAGGCTCTTCGTGACGGTTTCACGAAGTTCGTGAACATCGCTCAGCGACTCCTTGGCATGTGAGATGAACGTAAAGGATTGAGTGGACTGAGCTTTCAGTTCGTCTAAGGAGGACTTCATAGTATCCAAGCTAAACACGCATATAGTCAGCATGAAAAATAGAAAACAAGATTTCTACCTCTTGGAAGTTTTCTCTAAACCTTGCTTAGCGGTTAACTTGATAGTTTTCGCACGTTGCTGAGCTTCCGAAGTTTCAAGTTTAGAACTTTCTAACAGGCTGTGTAATCGAGCAATTTCTTTGCGCTACGCTGCAATTAGGTCGATTCGTTTTGATATTTTTAGAAATATATACCTGCTCTTCAATTCGAACTTGGCACTTCGAAGATCAGTAGCGCCGCGTATCATAAGAGAAGATATGTCCTCGTCATTTGCTGTCGCAGAACTGACGACGGACATACTTCTGGACTGATTAATAGGCATCATGTGATCGACGCGAGGAGTATGAGAGCGAGGTAGCCTAGGCATCTGAGAGTCCAATCTGTGAGGAGTGGAGGTAGAGAGTCGAAACCCCGACTCCCTTGCGAACGAGTGTGATTGCGCCTCTTTTCAAAATATGAGTTCCTATGTATTTAAGGCGCATATAACGACAAACCAGAGTCTTCGTCAGTTCTTTGATTAGCATTGAGTCGTTGCTGGAGGCTTTTTCCAGACCGCAGATGAGTAGTGGGACCTTTTAGAGCAAGCTTATTCTGTAACAGACGACTAGGAGGTTGCGGTGTTCCAGAAGAGGGCATTTGCATTTGAGTACGATTATGAAAGCCAGCGAAAGAGCGTAGAGCAGTAGGTGCCTTCAAGTCAACTATATGCGCGTTATTACTGAGGTAATCATGGATAAACTCATTTCCAGGGTTAGAGGCATCATCAGAAGGAGGCCCTTGACGAGTGAGAGGGCGGAGACCGATTGGTTGTTGCATAGACTGATACATATCCGTAGAGTCACGTCTAGGGTCCGTAGCGTCGTAAGAGTGGTCAGAGAAGCTATCTTCATTCATATTCAAGGGCTGAGAGGCAAGGTTTTTCGTAGAGTGTTTGCTAATATTCTCAAGTGGGGTTACAGAACCGGTGTGCAAGTGAAAGTATGCAGTGTTCGAAAGCCAAGAAACTATCCAGAGAGTCAATGCAGCTAAAGTTACAAGCCAGAAGATCAAGAAGAACGCTTGTAACCAACTTGTGCTGGTATGCGCCAGTGTCCCGAAGTAGGCTCACGAATCCGCGGTCACGATACTGATGGTTGAGGACAAAGTTCACCAGCGCTTCCGCCACAGACGCGTCGCGACGCGTTCACCTCCCGCGCCTCAACGCGATCGGAAATTTTCTGACGTCGACCTGCCCTAAACTCACCTGCATAAAACTCCCCGTCCGACATAGTTGTTTCCCTAGAACATACTCAGCTAGGATCTATTTTATAGTTTCTAACTCGAGTCTCGCATGTTTACACATGCCACACCTTTCAATCCAGTAGATGACAATCGCACTCACCCGTTTCACTGAGAACATGGCTCTTGCCTTGTGCAGGTGTCTCGAGGACGTGTGGTTTCCTTCTCGCCGCACTGCTTGCAGTCGGTGAAAAGTTAACCAGCGGGTTGAGTGTTGGTCTGATGGATTACTTTTCGTGTGGCAATTGTGTTTGTTCTCCCATGTATTAGAGTAGATATTTGGCTTGCAATGATCACATTTTTCGTATCTCCTTTTTACGATCAACTGAGGTTCTAAAAAACAATAAGATACCAGAAGATACATTGCAAACTTGGTGAAAGGTTGACCACCATTCTAGTTTTCTATGAGGGTGGGCAAATGAAGATCACCATGTGCTCATTCAATTGTAAGGATATCACATGTCGAGACGAGAGGATTCAAGCATTTCATTTTAGCAACGAAGCAATGAACCTAGATGATGTACTGCAAAACGTGATTTCCTATCATTGTAATAACCAACCAATGAAACCAGCAGACAAAGGATGAGACAGACGAAACAATAAAATAAACTGCAAACGAATGAACCAGTCGGAATGGGGAAAAAATGAAACAGAGCAAAAGTGAGCCATGCAAAAGAAGTATGGGATTGTGTGTAAAACCGTGACCAACGAATGCAGACAAGCAAGGAAGCGCAGCGTGAACTGTGTGAATTAGGACAGGGATATATGAGCAAAAAAAAGTGTAGAATGTTGAATGGGTGGTATCATGCACATCGTAACGTCAAAGGGGGGTAGAGAGGAATAGATGGAGATGGGGAAAGATGAGCGAAGCAGCAGCAGCATTGTGGGATTGAGAGATGGATAGATAGTAGGTATCGCGTGAGCAAGTGGTAACGGCGTTATGCGGTGGGGTCGTGATGGCGTCGTCCAGGTCGTGTGGGGGAGTAGAGTACGTGAAGCAAACAAAGGCGTATGCGAGCAAGCAAATGCAAAAATAGGCTTGATTATACAACAAGCACTGGACCAAAGCCAGGGTGGGTGAAGGCGGATGAAGGGTGAAAGGGAATCCTGAAACCGGAGGACAGATGATCATGAAACCGCGGGAGACGGCCTCGATGAGTAAGAGCAATCAAGTCAGAGCGGCAAACTGTTTTTCTCTCGAATAAGGGTTTCGAGTTGTTGTTGCGACGATTCCCTGGTGACTGATCGAGACGGGATGTGAATCTTTGCACGCCATTCCTTCACCCAACCCCATCGAGCCGCCTTGTCACTGCCAGTCTGAGAGATTGGCGCGCCTTCATCAACGGAGGCCGAAATCCAGTTTCGAAGATGGTTGCGGCCCAGGATTGGCGCCAGGGACAGGAAGGTGAGGAAAACCAACTTCGTGATGATTTCTGGCGAAGCAAGCAACGACTGGACCGACTTCGGTGTTGGAGACGGATTGGAGGTTACGGATTGTAAGATGTCCCCAATTTGACAAGTCACCGCGGTCCACGGCAAGGAACCAATGAAAGTGCCTTTGAAGCAGTCTATTATAGACACCCCACAGACGCCACAAGCGATGTTAATGCCCGACCACGGTATAACGCCAATTAGACGTAGGATCGACAGGCGAACCCATGGTGAGGATTTTGAGCTTGAAGAGTTCGCGTTTGAACTTGAGCTACCCTCAAGGGCATCTCGAGTCATAGCAAGAGCACGAGGAAAAGCATTACTGAGGAAAGGAGCCAATGGAGCAGCTAGCAGAGTAGCAAATATTGATCCAATCGTCGTTAATGTAGTTAGAAGAAGAGTGGCATAAGCGGGCGAAAACAATGCGCCTGCGAGAACGTTCTACAACAAGAAAATCAGAATCCATGCGGTAAAATATGAAATTGCTCGAGCGCGTACCCAGATGACGCTCCCAGGTATTGACCAGGCGTGTTTCCATACCGCTGTGACGGACATGACCGCGATAACATGAGCCATGGGGAGCGCACCACTTTGCGAATATCCATGGAGCTCCCGTCCGAGTTGCGCGAGGTCGGTCAAGTTCTTCGGCCATGAAACGGTGATGGGAAGAGTTGACATGCAGAACAGTACTAACGCGGCGGAGAGTGGGAAGAGAATTATTACGATGAGTACTGGGGCATGGACCTATTGAAAGAAGAGGTGAGTGCACGGTCACACGACGTATCATGATGAACACGAACGGAAGACGACCCTTGCCGCCGAGACTGGGCTGAGCTGGGCTTTTCGTTTACTATGTCTCCAAAGGTTGCTGTAATGGGCGAAGAGATAGGCAGAAGGGTATCGTCTGAGCTAGTACTTGTTCTGCTGAGCCTCGGTGAGGAGGGTACAGAGGCGTCCCCATGGGAGACGTGAAAGAGCTCCAAGCAACGGGCGAGTAAAACTGAAAGCATTGAGTCTGATGCGGACTTTGAGATAGGTGCTGGGATAGATAGAGTCAACAAATTAGCATTCCTATCAGGAATGGGAGTCTGCACGCGCGGCGGGGTATGCGACGGTGACGGGAGGGGGGATGAGAGGTCTAGGAGGGAATTCGACCTGCGGCGTCCCAAGCTGCTGAGGGTGAGGGGAGGGCGAACGTTAGTGGAAGATGCACGATGACGGGAGACAGGAGGGGCAAGGCTGGCCATCTACAATTTGGAGCCGGGACGTTGAAAAGCAAAAGATGGAAAGAGGCTGAGTCGAGGACCGCAGCTCCCGATTCAAAAGGCGCAAAAACACGACTGTCATCGGCTTATTCTCTCGATTACCTAACCCCCTTCGCGTAAGCGGTTCCTCGGGTCTGGCGTAAGCCTCTCCTCTCCGCCCGGCCTTTCCTTTCCAGTCCCTCAATTCTATTCCTTAGCAAGCCTCGCTCGTGCGCCGAAACGACCCGCCCCAAGCGAGTCAGGGCTGCATTTCTTGCAGTCATCCTCCCTGAGTACACACTTCAGCGTACCCAACAGTCCTCTCTACCCCAACAGTTCTTATTCGGATCTCATACGGTTCTTCCCTGCGTAGGCTAGATGCAGTATCTTTATCCCACGCCTAATTGACTTCCAGCTGCGATACCACTGCGTCAATACAGCAGCACAGTATATTCTGATGTAACGCAGTCCCCGAAACGCAGTGTGATTGTCGTATAATTCATTTCATTTGCCAAGAACCATAGAAACTCATCGGGTCGGTCAACTACGCTGGGCACAGCAAGGGCTCGGCCACGATCTACCACGAGGATATTCACCGGACACACAGATACCAATTGGGATGGGTCCGCAGAGCGTGCATAGAGTTACAAAAAAATCGCATAGCATCGATGTCATGGTGCATAAAGTCGCCTAAGGAAGTGGACATTATGTGGTAATAGGTACTGAGACCCGAGATGCCCCTCTTGATCTCCCAATCCAAAAAGCTTTTAGTGGCCAGTCCTCCTGCTCTCCTGGATGATGGTGGAGAGCTCCTCGAGCTTGCGCTTCGAGCGAAGGAGTGTGCCCAACTAGATAAAAAGACAGTTAGAATCACGCAATCTTCTAAGAAATATATCCATTCGCAACGTACCCGCTTCTTGGTGAGCTTACGAGCCTTCTTATCCTAATATATGGAGGGATAAAATAAGGACTAAAGTAACATTCTAAAGTGATCGAAAAGACGCACCTTGGAGTTCCTCAACAACTCCATAACTCGTCGCTCATAGGGCGAGAATCCAGCAACCTCCCGGACAACAGAGCGCACGAACTTGGTGCGTTGGGAGGTGACACCCTTGCGTTGACTGGGGCGGACAGTCTTGGGGATAGGAGTGGTAGGGAAGCCCTTGTTGAGACCAACACGGAGATCTACAGAAAACACGCAGACATAGTTTCAGCAGAGGTTCACAGCAAGAGTGAGCAGATCGACGCACTGGAGCGTGCCATTTTTTCTTGAATCTTGAGGGGGCCGTTGCTTGTGAGCTCCTTGTCAATGTTCTGCACTCTTTCGGTGAACTCAGGCACGTGACAAATTCAGTGGCTTGCACCTGTATAGTTCTTCGATCAAGAGTTCTCACGGAGACTGATAAGATAACAGCGAGGCTATCTAAGCCCTAACCCTAGCGATCCTACTACAACTACACTGCTATATGGTATCCTGTGCTATCTCTGTCCAATTGTCGCACTGTATCTCGTCCCCAAGTAAATAAGTGATTCAGGTCGTCCGATATCGATCGCATGATTGGTCTAAATCAAATGTTTGAAAGAAAACGGACCCAGAAAGTAAATATACACCCTATATCTAATCAACACACCTCAGTAGTCGCAGTTGGTGCTGCCCACTGCCGGATTACCTTTACGCGCGAAGCGGAATTGTTCTCCATCTCCAATGATTGGCTGACTGCCTCGAGAGCCCTCAACGCTCGTGATGCCGCGGATGCAGAGGCTGTAGGTTGTGGTGGCAGAAACTCATGTCTGGCTGGTCGACCCTGACCTTGATTCGCTCTTGAATCATCTTCCTCTTCCTCCTCTGATTCTTCCACATCTTCATCACCGCCCTCCTGTGAATGGTATGATTATATGAACATCCATCTATCTTGTAAATATAAGATATGATGCCTACCGGATCGAAGTCCTCCATGGGTCTATCCTCATCACCCTCCCCTTCTTCCTCATCATACTCATCATCAACGTCGTCATACCATCGACCACGCCAATCGACCATATCCAACTCTTCGGGCTCCTCCGGTCGGAGTCTCAGCCACTGCATTCTCGGACCGCATTTGGCCTTTTCGTTTACCTTGAAGCCGTATATCTTTGCTTCATAGACACGACCGGCAGCACGTCGTTTGCCTCCATGTGGATTGGGGTTGACAAATTTATCGGAAGAGCGAGATGATGAACTTCCTGTCCCGGAGGAAGGGGCTGAGGAGGTGGATGAACCTGCTGATGAGGGTTTCCAGAACGGTGCTGGTGCGAGTTCACGGTAGCTCTGGAAGAAGAGATGGGCAAATGTTGTCCCAAAGAACGCACCTGTTACAAAGCTCGTATTAGTATTTGGTTATCAAATATTCCGACATACCATCTACTCCTTGGAAGCGACTACTAGGAGGGGTATAGATATCATTGCAATTTGGGCAAAAGAGCTTGACGGTGTCAAGACCAGGTAGGTCTGACCTTCCGCAAGGAACAACGTGGGTCATGTTGCAATATACGCGAGGACATGAGCCGAAGATCCCTGCTTCGTATTTCTCAATCTGGAGGCGTGAAGTCAATTAGGAAGGAAGGCCTATATTCTTCTGGATAATGTTCGGCATACCATCGCTTGCAGACCAGCACGAGTAAGGATGAACCGTTGGTGGACGAGACCATATAGCAGTTCAGCAGACGCCTCCACAATGGAGACGTCGGGGATTTTAGATGTATCTTCGTCTTAAACGGCGTGACGCGACTATTAGGGTAAACATTTGGTATCAGAATATTGTTGCATACCTGGCTCGACATCCAACACCATCTCCATGGCTTCTTTCCAAAACGGCACCATTGCATTGAGGCCGGTCAAGTTGAAGTCATCTTCTATGAAATCTTCTGCGACTTCACAAAAATACTCATGACCAGGAAGGGAACAGAACCAGCTAATCCACGTCAAAGTCGACGTTGGTGTGGAGGAGCCTACAAAGCGTATTAAACGTCAGTTGGACACCAGAGCATACCGTATACAACTCCGCGTCCGATAGATGCACAACGATAGGGGGACTCGAACGGACATACTGTAGTCGCCTTCTGCAACCTGCGCGTCCTCCATGATTTCGTCTCCCTCGCCTACACCGTCGATCACTTCCTCTTCTTCCGGTGCCACACCTGCCTGTTGTTGTAGATCCGGGGGAGGTTGGGAACGACGAGACATGGTAGAGGTTTAATCGAGAGCACTGCTTGTTCGGGTGTGCCAGTCCACTGGTAGGCGCCACGAGGCAAGGCTAAATTGGGTATCTCTTGAAGAACGTTCGAAGGTTTCCAAGTCGATTGATCAGTCTGTTGGATTGTCTATTGCTTTTGTCGTGTTTTGTGGAAGGTTACAATGTATCTCTTTATTGTGACGTTTTATGCACGAAGCCAATGTCACCCGAAGTGGCTACATTGTTGGTTTGGGTATTTAGCATCAAGAACGAAAACGAAAACGTCAATTGTCGCCCTAGTTCATCTGAAAATGGGAGTCTTCTGAGGTAACTTTACTCACTAACGCTATGGGAAGGGAATGGACTTTGAGTGAATACTTTCCGATACAAGGCCTCCCTCGTTGCTTGGGCGAAGCACGTCTGAGAGTCTTCCAATATCGAAAATTTCGTTTTTCGAGGATAACCATTTCACAAAAACAAGTCAAGTCAAGTAAGGTGCAGTCAACGCAGACAGTGTATTGCAATAAGCTACTACATAATATACACAAGTCCAATCTGACAGGAAAAAACACCAGGAGAAAATAATAAAGATGTCAGGAGGAGCGAAGCTTGCATCCCCAAGCCACAAGTGGCTGAATGAAAGCATTATAACCCGCATCTTCCGAAGAAGAGCTCTATTGGTCCTGCCATTTAGCAGCTCAACGTATTTTTCCTGATTGACTGCCTGGGTAATAAATGGACCGTGGTTGTAAGTAAAGAAAAGTGGTTAGGGAGCGTCTACGACTGATATACGACCTGTTTAGGGCAGGTCCGAAGAATCATCGACTTGGGTTCGCTGCAGCATCCAGCAATAGTCCCAAATACAGTCTACTCAGTACTGAAAGGCAATTGGGTGTTTTTCTAGCTTAAGTTTAGGTCATATGACCGATAACTCAAATATGCTGGACTCATGACAATCCATTGAGAACTTTTAACTAAAATGTCAAACAATGTCAACAGACATACAGAGTACCCCTTCGGCTCACGCTGGATTGAGAAGACTTAGCCAGAACTGAGACGGTGATTATGGACTTGAGTTCTTATGCAACATGGGTACTGTTACTTCATCATCATGAATTCATATTGTTTACATAGACCCGAGTACGACAGTACGTGTATACAGAGCGGACCATAGGTACTCACTGCCAACCTGCATACTTGTGACTATCGATCATATCGATCCTGTAGAGCAATCCACAAGCAATATAGATATTGAAATACCTGTTATCCCAGGCGTAAACGAGTCCAAGTGATTGCTCTTGGCATTCACAACAGTTCATAACTCACAGAGACCACACTTCTAAAATTCCATTCGTTCGTTCCAGTGTATCATTCGTCAATAACGTGAACTACCCAAGCTCCTGCGGGACCCCACGATCGTGCCTGTGATGCGTACCTTCAACTTACACGGGCCGAGGGGCGATGTAAGTCCCTGGCAGGGCCCCGTGGTTGAACCACGAAATTATGCATACGTGTAGCCGGCATTCTTTCGTAGTGACAAAATTACGTGCATTGGGGGGTCGTCAAAGTAAATAGAAACGTACAACTGCAGACTGCATCAGGCGTTCCTCCTGTATAGCGGATGTTAGATACCGCTAGTTTCCCAACCAGAAGGCAATGTATGTACATGGTGAAGTAGATCTGAGGTCTGTGGATATGATCGGGGGTAGTATAATTATTAGACAGTTAGATATTCTCATAGCAATCACCCTAGTCGTCAAATTGACGGGTATTGCGTTAGTGATGACTTGATAATGTAGTTAGTGCGTTTCAGGTCTCTGGTGTCGAGCCCGGAAGTACTGGCGGGTGCAGGAAAGGAGGACCGAGGACGGAAATTGAAGCTGCTTATTCATGTACTATCCTTGTTCACGATTGTAGCACCACGTGTGTACGCTGTCATCTGCCTGGTAAAATCGGTAGAGCGAAGAATGTACTCACCAAGAACAACAAGCCCAAAGTTACGATTATTGTTTACACATCAGAACATAGTGAAATCACCAGCGTTACGACGAGTGAGATACAGTGTTTGGTATTGGAACTGGTGTTTTCTTCCAGAGTGTCCTCTTCCGGAGGAACCGAATAATATTGTACGCTTGGACTCAGAAATGGCATGAAATGGCATTAAATGCTTGCAGGAACAAGCAAATCAGAGTTCAAGCTGTCGAATTGTAAGAGTGCAAGACCGTAAATCTCGCCGTCTTTGGTGTGGATGGATGATAACTCTGGGCATAAGTACTTTTAGTAGCATTCGCCTATTGGACTTCGCCGATGGTAAGCCAATTCAAGACTAGGCCCAGAACGCAGTCAAATTGACGGACCCTCTTCTTGAGAGTTTCAAACCCGCGAGCTGCCCGCGCGTATTGTGCTGTAAACAATCAGAAACTATGTAGATGACAAGTTAAAGTTGAAGACTTACTGCATATTTGACGTCGATGACAATACCACTAATCGACGCAGATATTTGGTTCACACGTGTTCGTGACTGGAGTTCGCAGGATGTCCTGTAGTACATGTGGTATTGTTCAATTTTGTTGTCTATCCAGGACGACGTGAGAGTGATAGATCTCGATCAAGGAGAGAAGACTGCGCACACCTCGAGGGCGGTCCCTTCCCTTGTTCCAACGTTATTTGCCTGATTCTCGGCCCGGCATACAGTACTGGCGAGGTCGATTTCCTTCTGAACCTCCTTACCTCCTTCGTGGAATACGAATACAAGCACTTGAATGATCACGCGTCAGATACAGTCCGTCTGATAATAGGATACCATCTCTGTATTTGAGAGCAAGAATCGAAGGATCTGCATGGACCCGGCGTGTGTACGTACCGAAACCGATCTTAGACAAGCAACTTGACCATGCAAACACCACCGCTTCAGGTTGTGGTTCCGACACTCCGAGGCAGGCACAGTTAGAGTCACAGATCGAGCAAGTGCCGGGCAAACAATTGCCTTGTGATGAAATAGCTGTAAGCCTGGACGCCTCATATATCAGCTTCAAGTTCGGCTTGGTAGATGCGTCAGCCCTGCCTCCCTTCACTATCTCTATCTTATATCCCGTTGGCCAATATGTCTCCAACATCTGCAATACCAGACTTCTATTACGCTGTATTCGGGGTGTACGAGCCTTTGCTCGTAATTCTATCGGCGTTTGGCACGCTAATATACCCTAAAGAGGTATGCTATGACTTTCTTGCCTTCGGACCGACCGTACTAACAGCGTTGTACTAGGTGCACGATCAGCAGGCTCCATGGCCTCAACATCTACCAGCTCAAATATCCCTACCACCACCAACTTTGGTGACCATTATACAACTAGCACATGTTGTTGGCCTGCTAGGGCTCGTCAATACATTCCTGCTATATACTGCACGCAGATATCTCTTCGGACAACCTGCCATTCAAGAAAAGGTTGTCTCCGCTCTGCTGACACCGCTCATGCTCGGAGACGTGCTCCACCTTGCATTCACATTCTACGCTTTAGGAGACGATCGATGGAATTTTAGTAATTGGTCAAATGCTGGAACGTTGTGGGTGACCGTTATCACGGGTTTTTCACTATTGTTACCGCGGCTGGCATGGCATTTGGGAATTGGACGATATGTAGACAGTCGGGATAGAAAAAAGGAGTGACAGTATAATTATACGTTATTCACATGTATTAGGGCCTTGGGGCTTATGGACCTATAGTAGAGCACATACAATAAGCCTTTCTCCTCAACATGAACGATATGATACTCTACGCCCGTCATATTAGATCAAGAGGGTATCACTGGGCATCCTCTGCAACTCGCATTGAGCGTAGGACAGGGTTCCCTCCAACCACTGTTTATTTTCATCCGGGCGAAGAGCATCTTGATTTCGAGAATAGCTCACCTGAATCTGATTGCAATAAAGGAAGTGCGAAAATAGACAGCCGCACATCATTTCCCCTGCTTCTTCGGGCTTCGAGGTGAGGGAGAAGCTGGCGAGCTCTTGCTACTCTCCGGCTTCTGGTCTGCCTCCGTAGTTACAACACGTGGTCTCCGAGAATCCCAATAGTCAAGAACCCAAGTTTGAAGCAAGCCGAAGGTGGCTGACGTTACCCAATAAAGCTGTACGCTCTGTACCACAAGAATGTACGTTAGCCGTCCGTCGCCGTCTCAGGTATGAGGAAACGAAATACGTACCCCTGGTACCATGGCGGCAATTAAGATACGTCCGATCGAGAACAACCGCATCGAGGATTGAATAATCTTTTTGGGCTGGAGGACTGTGTGCCCTTTTGCGCGTTTTTCGGCAGTCCATTGTGAGACTTTGCGCTCTCGTTCTAACGCGTCGGCACTCATGAACCACCGCGATGACTCGACATTTGCTAATGTGATCAGACCCAACACGATTGGGAGCGTAAGTGTAGGGTCCGAATGGGATAACGAGGTGAGAGTCAAGAAAGATTCGGAGTCAAAAACAGTCGGATGTTGTGACAGCCTGGAAAAGAGCATAGAAGTTCCGACAAACAAGGGTAGTTGGGACGCCATGGGTATAAGCATAGTTGCCGTTGGAGAGCATCCATGCTTTGCAAAAAGTTCTCTCTGTTTAGCTTTCAACTGGAGTGGTGTTAGAAACGCAAGGCATTTGTGAAACAACGCACAACGAACCGTTGGCCTCATTCGCTTTTCAAACTCCATACGCGCCTCGTCTTCGTTTCCTCGGAATTTATCTTTGTGCATGTCTGCAAGAACCTTCTTATAAAGCTGTGGTCTTTCTTGCTTTAGCTCAGGAACGACTACATCTTCAGCTTTCCATTGACGTCTTTTGGCCTACTCGACATTTGTTATTTCGCGAAAAAGCAATAAGTGAATCTACATACCCATATTGAGAATGGTACGGTAATAAATAGCCGTGAAACAACAGTGACCAAGATGATGGTGCCGGAATATGGAGGCAGGGACTGAGGGTATGGAATTGCTACTGCCAAGTCTAGGAAGCCATCCCCGAGAGTCTGCAGTGTAGAAGATACGAATGTCCTATGATTTAGTTGCCGAAGAACCTCGTTTCGTCGGGGTTGATGTTGGTGAGGAACAAAGCGACGGCATAGGAGACGAGTGGAGGTGGATGCCAACATGGACGAAGCAATTAGCAACTAGTTGCCTCTGGCGCTAGTCTCACGGATTTATGTCTTCGATCGTCACAAAAGCAGTCTAGATCTCAAGTGTTCGGATGAAGTTTTGGGAAGAAACAGTGAATCTCGAGTGATGTGTACTTTAGGGCGAGTGGATGCGTTTGGCAAAGCAATGTACATAATGCGGTAAGTTGCGTGCGATATATCATGGAAAGTGCTACGCGGCATATCATAAGTCATAGTGTGAAGCCCATCATCACCAGAAACATCCTTCTCTCCCATATCAACCCCTCGAATGCGGAAACGCGAGAAACCGATTAGAATGTCAACTGGTGAGGGAATTGACCCTTCGACAAGCCCCAGCTTGCCTTAAGGTATTTAGAAAGGTTGTCGGTCTTCTTGACGGCAGCGATGATGGCGGCGTCGACGGCCTTTTGGTCAGCGGACTTGGATTCGGGGAAAGCCTCCTTCTCCTTGGGCTTGCCCTCAGAGAAGAATTCTTCCTCGGCTGATCGCGCACCCTTGGACTTGGGCTTAGCGAAGTAAGCGTCGTCGAATTTCTCGTCGACCTAAAAATAGACTTCAGCTCCAAGTCCAAGATTTCCTGTTAGTTCTGAACGAACCTTGAAATCGCCAAGGTCAACCTTGGTGGAGGTGGCAATAACGTAGGCCTGGTTCACCCGTCGGATGGGGACACCGTTGACCTTGAAAGGTCCAGTGACCAAAAGAAGGCCGCTCGAGAGCTGCTTGAGGAAGACAACTCGCTTGCCGCTGAAACGACCAGCCAAAAGGATGAGGACGGTACCAGGAGTGATGGATGAACGGAGGTGGGCGGGTTTGGGAGCCTTGCGAGATTTCTTGGGGTGTCGGACGTCTTCAGCGGGGTAGAATCGTGAAGCTTTGGCAGTAGGGACGAGACGTTTCGCGCCATTCTTCTCTCCGCCAACCTGGACCTCCTTGGTTGCAGGGACCTCAGCGGCCGCTGCCTTCTCCGATTTTTTCTGGCCCTTGAAGAGTCCGCGCTTGGCGAAGAGTGCCGAACGAGAGAGGCGTCCGACGCTTGGGGCGAGTTCCTTGCTGCGGGCCATCTGCAATAGTGGGAGTTAGCAAACAAGAAGTGGATTCTCATTTGAGTGTCTGAAAGTGCATCCAAAGTCGATCGGTTCCATCCAGCCTCATAACCACAGATTCCAACGCCATTCCACTTCCACCTGGAGGATATCGACCCTATGCACTTCCGTCAGCACTTCAGCAGGTAAATTAGCTCACTATATAGTCTTGAGGGTCGCCCGGATGGTGCTGAGATATGTGGATAGCTTGCCCGACGTTGTGCCAGACCCAATCACTGTCCAGTCTCCTACGGCGCGCTTCCCGTGGGAATACATACCATAAATGGAACAATTTCCTTATCTGCTCCTTACTGTTCAATGATTCAATCCTACTTGCTACTTTGCTTCAGTGTGCTCAGTATCGTTACACTTAGCCAAGATGACTGTGAACACATCGGAAGGCAATGAATTTCCCCCATGTACTCTGAATATGCTAAGCAAGGATACATTCTACAGACAGCCGATATGTCATCTGGCTCGACATCGACAACACTTTGTACTCTGCTAATTCCAAGATCTCTCAGGCGATGGGGACACGCATACATGGTTCTGGAATTTCGGTTCTGACATCATCGACCTCGGCTAACTTGTCATAACATCTCGTTCAGCATACTTTGTGAACCTCGGCTGGGCCGATGAGGAAGCATCTGAGCTTCACCACAAGTATTATACTCAGTACGGCCTCGCGTTACGTGGTCTTGTAAGACATCATCAAGTAGGTGAGACGCAAATAGAGCTTGGTATCGGGTACTCTCCAACCTCAGTCACCTCAATCCCCTTGCTCCGCAGACCCCTTAGACTTTGACCGCAAATGCGATGGGTCGTTGCCTCTAGAGGACATGATTAAACCAAACCCAGAACTTCGGAAGTTGCTTGAAGACATCGACCGAACGAAGGCGAGAGTATGGGGTCTGACAAATGCCTACAAGAATGTCAGTAAAAATAACGTTCTAGGTTTCGTCTCCTTACGAAACAGCCTCTCTAGCACGCTTATCGAGTTCTGAAAATACTCGGCATTGAAGACCTCCTTGAGGGCGTGATCTTTTGTGATTATTCCGAGCCCAACTTCTCATGCAAGCCAGAAACACAATTCTTCAATAACGTAAAGTCTCTCAGCAATGCCCTGAGGAACATAGCTCATCTTACTGTCACATAGGCGATGCAAACTGCTGGTATTACCGACCCATCTAAATGCTTCTTCATAGACGACTCTCGTGGCAACGTAGAGGCTGCCTGGAGACTTGGTTGGGGGAGGTGTGTACACTTCTGCGAGCGAGGTATGGAAGTAACGGAGGGCGGAAAGCTGAAGGAGATTTCCATCTCCCCCGATCTTCCAGGTGAGATCAAGGTGGTAACACATTTAGAGGAATTGAGGACTGTTTGGGCGGATGTGTTCAAGAATTGAGGACATCGAAAGACACTATGTGCCCGTATGTAAACCTCTAACAGACCTTGTATGTTGAGATAAATGTAACTATACTGTACGAGACAAACTTGGCTCACAAATATTGAGTTGCCGCTTTGCATGCACGCGTGAGACAAACGCGTCACGTCGCGTCAATGAATGATCACTTCGACGCGTTCTTACTAGTAGTACGTCTCATCTCGAGCTTCACCTATCTCGAGCTTGCTCACCGAGCCACCTCCCTAAAATGTCGAGTCCGCGGCAAAGAATAATTATAAAGGTAGTTCGATACCACTGTAAGCCGGTAGCGATTACGATACTCATCGCCAACCAGGTCTTTCGAAAGTATAGTCACTCCTTAGGTCCAGAAGCGTTGGAATATGTGGAGGAGATCCTAGACTCGCACGAGATTCCGGATCAAGATGCAGAGTATGCAGTAGAATGGATAGCGAAAGAATACAATAAACAAGATGGTAAAGACTTGAACCACCCTATCCACTGCTGAAAATCTTACGACGTTTAGATGCACCAATGAAGGTGTCATTGGAAGTTCTCCAACGGGTATATGAAACCTTTCAAGATGCAGACAACAACGATGCTGCACCAGATGTCGTTGACCCTGAAAGCCATCTACACTACATCAACGCCTTTGATATGCCTCTATGGAATTGGTCGCATGAGAAGAGTGCCTTCGAATTGTACGTACCTTGTCCCATTCTACAATTCCGTTATAATTGATTTTGCATTCAAGGTCATCCTCTAAACTTACGGTATCTGGATCTGCTGACTCTCGAATAATGGCCATGCGAAATAGGCTGAACATCATCAAACAAACTGTTCTTCGAAATGATCACTTCTCACCGTCTACCCTCCCATCTCGAGATCGACAGCATCTATTGACCGTAGGTTTTGATTCCAATGACTCGGGGCAATATCTTACACATGCTATCAGCTTAGGTCAACAAAACAACTATTAGGGCGTGCTGGTGAACGTTTCCTCTTGTTTGGTATGCTGTCACACTCCAAAGAAGGAAAGCTATGTCTAGAAGATGATGATGGTCGTGTCGAATTGGACTTCAGTCAACTCGTAAGTACAGGTCAATATGCGTTACGTCTCATTCATATTGTGTCATAGGACCAGCCTAGTGAAGGCCTCTTCACCGACGGGTGTTTCGCATTAGTCGAGGGCGACTACACAGAGGATGCAACACTCATTGTAATTGCTATTGGCCATCCTCCCTGCGAGAATCGTGAAACAGCACGATCAATATTTGGACATATCGATTTCTTGGGTAAAGGCGCCACCACATTGGCGGAGGATGTGCGTGATTCAAGCGTCATAAAATTTCTAATCTTGACTGTTCTAGTTTCGTACAGGCACAATTGGCTGAACGAGTCCGCGGAGATTTGGCTGACCTTAGATTCTTTGTGCTTTCTGATGTCTGGTTAGATATGCCAGAAACCTTCACTGGCATCCGTAAGATGTTTGATCACTGCGTGGAGAACGCATTTATTCCCAAGGTAATCGTTTTGTGTGGCAATTTCACCAGCCGTGGGATCGCCCAAGGGAATAGCAGAGAAATCCGGAGATATCAAGGTTTGTTGCTATTTCCGTTGAACCGGCGCGATGACCTGACATGTCGTCCCTTCATACATAGAAAATTTTGATGCTTTAGCGGACCTAATATCGTCGTATCCAGCTGTTGCGCGTTACACGCATTTTGTCCTCGTCCCTGGACCTCTGGACATAACCGCAAATGCAGTACTTCCGTATCGACCGCTACTATCAACTTTCGTTTCAAGACTCAAGTCAAGGGTACCAAAAGTCCATTTTGGGACAAATCCTTGCCGCATTAAATTCTTCGAGCAAGAGATCGTCATCTTCCGAGAAGACTTGATGGCTCGCATGCTTCGGAATTTAGTTGGCGTAAAACCCGACGTCCGTAATGATGATTTGAAACGATATGTGAGTTTCAAGATGTTCATTTGAATTTTCATGACGCAAAATTAATTACTTCTCCAGCTTGTGCAATCCTTACTAGATCAAAGTCACCTCGTCCCATTAACGACTTCCATACAACCGATACTATCAGACTTTGACCAGGCTCTACGTCTGTATCCATTGCCGACTGCCTGTGCGTTTAAATTTCATTCAACGATATTCGTTCCATCTAGACTGAGAACTCGCGATAGGTTGTTTTGGCAGACAGATACGATAGATACCACATGACTTATGAAGGGTGTCATGTATTCAACCCTGGGAGTTTCATGGGTAACTCCTTTGGGTTCTCTGCCTATATACCGTCTCGGAGAGAATCAGAAGAATGGTGAGCCTACTTTCTTCGTTTGTCAGTAGTATGTAATATATTGAATCCTACCAACAGTGTTCTGGGATTGCACGGAGATGATGAATATTGAAATCCGGGTTTATGATGGTGTTTGGCTACAAATTCAGACGGTAGATATGAATACACCGGGAACGCGTTTTATACAAGGATACCGGCGCTGTCATCATTTTAGTTGAGGTGCAGGACTGGGGGAGCCATCGTCTCAATCATTGAGGTGTGAGGTTGTATTATAGTAGTCATTTGTGTAGTTGTCCAAGGTGTAAAGAGATATAAAACAATGATTATCGCTCGAACCTGCCCGAGAAGTTGGGGTAAGGAGATTGGGGTGTGGCCCCCGTGAGCGCCCATCATGCGTATGTATCCGTGAAAGCAGTGTACTCGCTTGCCATGCACTGAACGCGCTAGACGTGCCTACACACTTCACAACGCCGAACTGAGACCCCTTGCCACGATATATGCCTGAAGACGACCCTTCCGCCTCCAGTGAACCCAGTGCGGACATACATCTACGTCGATTCTCTCTTCATGACCAAGGGCGACTTGCTTTAGCTCCTACTACTATAACCTCAGCTCGATCAACCATATCCTCCAACTACTATTCGCCAGGCTATCCGTGACATTATTATTCCGATCGTTTGGTACCAATGCCCTCTTACTCTGCTTTCTCCGCTGTTACGCTCGTTTTGAAGACCCTCTTTATTATCTCTCCGGACAGCTCTGCATGGAATACCTTCTTAATATGGTTGTTACGACTCATCACTATTTCATTTTTGTTCAGGACGTTCTTAGGACCTACGATCCTGCGCCTTATTACCAAACGTTTACGCGTTCGTAGCGTCAGCCTACGCTCTATTCGTGGCATATATTTCCATGCTGGAAAGGCCATTATTCGCATTGATCGTGTTGGCCTGTCATATCATCAGCGGTCAACGCAAACCGCTAGTCGTTTCTCGATCAAGGTGGAAGGTTTGAAAGTCGAAATGCTAAGGAAACAGATATGCAAACCTGTATCGCCTCCGACTTCGATGGATCCGAACAAGAGGTCCTTGTCCTCCAAATTCCGCCCTTCCCCGATAGTACAGGGATTATTGTCCTTTCTGCAATCAATATATTGGGCAATTTATACGTTCTTGGATCCATATGTTAGACCCCTAGTGCGGTCTTACATCGTTTCTGCTCTTCGAGTAGCCATACGGGCATTACCTGCTGTGACTCAGATCCTTGATCTGGAGCTAGTTGACGCGACTGTCGTAGCGGACAACATCGACGGGGCACAACTAGCTCTTCGTGGAGCGAGCCTAAACACCAGCGTTGAACTATCACAGATTCATGCACCTCCAGAACCTCAAGAAAGCAAGGAGGCCATTAAACCAGGGCATAAACGCTTCAATAGTGTCGTGCAATGGAACGCACGGCTGAAGAGCAGCATGCGCCGCAGTTGGGATCGTGCCTGGGGCGCATTGGAGGCTCATACCTCTGTCACTCTGAAGGTAGAAGAAATCAGTGGCACTGCATCTCAGTCATTGCTCGAGAGACTGAAGATTAACTCATCTGGTAGGTAAAATTCTCGATATGTATCTCAGTAATGCTTACAACGTTACAGGAGGAAATAAATTGGATTTCCTCAAGGTCCCTCAGTTTACGTTTAGTCTCTCTGCTTGTCTAGACCCCCGTCACGGTATTCAACAGCATAGTCTTGAAGTTGGGCTAAATTTGGAGAGTATCGCGATAGATCTTTTCGTGATCAGTCGTATGGTGGAATTGTTGAAGACGCCTCCGCCTGTTAATCCCATGGTTGCAGCTTCCTTAGCAGCTCTAGGCCGTAAGTCTACTACACCAGGTTCTACTCCACGAGTAGGCTGGGCCTCTTCAATGTCCGTTCTTACTGTACGTCTTGCAATCTCCCAGTAAGTTGAACGATCTAATTTTTTTTTGATACAGGCTTCCATGCGATTCCGCCGCGGGTTGAAGAAACCTCCAGTGCGCAAGCTCGACACCCGCGCCATTGCGGTAGGTTCCTCGAGCAATCCCCCTCTATATCTTATTCTAATCAATCTCTAGTCCAAACTCTCCATTCTCAAAGGTGTCCAAGTAAACGTGACTCGGATCACTTTAAGACACCGAGTGGAACTTGGGCCTAATGATAATTTGGCCACTTTAAACACGACTTTACGCAGAGTCAACATTTACGCCGCACTTAGTAATCCTGACAGTAACCCTCTACATCGGGAGTGGCTAGGTCGAAACTCTAATCGAGGAAGCGATCCTCTCAGTGCCCATGTCTATGAATGTGGATTTACCATTCGCGAGACTGCTTTGGACCGAATTGGTTCTGGTGCCGTCTCTGACCATCTTCGCTTGCTCGAACTAGGCCCATTAACAGCGGAAGCCGTGTCGTCACAATGGCCAGCACCCTGGCTTCGTGGTCCCTCATTCTTTGCAGGAGATCCTAATGCTCAAGTTCTTCTAGTTCAAATATCACTAGACAAAGTACAGATCACGGAGCGCCTTGAAGTTTTACAAGCTCTCATTTCACATAGAAAGCCGAAGAAACCAACGCCACATAGCACCGAGCCCTCTCTTCGCTGAGATGCTTTCGCCTATGCCGAGGATTCAAGTTGGTGTCCACAGTCGGTGTCGTCTCCGGAAGACTGATCTACCCCACCCCTGAAGTTGACGGAAAACCTTTCGCTCTCGAATTACGCACAGATGGGCTCCAGTTCACTGCGCAATCTCATTTCTCCATGCTTTGTGATAATCATGCCAGTCTACCTCAGATGGACTCTGACTATCCACGATTGAAGATGAACTTCGGCTGCCATTTAGCTCTTCAGCGCACCTTCGTCACCGTGAGTATGGGTGTCTATGCGGAATTCGATGAGCATGTTGGTCACACCGGGCAACCCGTCGAAGATGAACCCATATTATCTTTGGATGTCCTACAGATCGTGGGCAACGGGGAGGCGCTTGGCTACATGCAGGAAGGTTCCTGGTACTATAGTATCGCTCCATACTCCTTCAATCTACATGCAGACGCACATATTTGCTGATGCTCTGTCTGTCGAGCTTTGGCAACCGGATGCAATCGCCGCGCTGAGCACTATCACTGGAGCTTTACAGGCAAATCGAACAACATCTACCAAACCGCCCAGTCGTCCCCTCCTTGATCGAATACCTCCAGGTATCGACCTTTCATTTTCGATTGCAAGGTTGATGGTGTATGTGACAGGGAAGGATCTCGCCCCGGATGATGACATGGGTATTTCCCGAGGAATTGCTGCAAATACTGGAGTATCGCTTCATTGCTGCTCACTCCGCCCACATCATACTCAGCGTATGACCATCCTTCCGGAGAGGAAGGAGAAACGACTGAAACTATCCCTCCCGGTCGAGCTGACTTCCTATCGCACATGCTCGAGCAGCGTCACCTACTTCGGACGTGGTCACACTT
The DNA here is from genome assembly GCA_038087015.1 of Cerrena zonata. Classification (NCBI taxonomy): domain Eukaryota; kingdom Fungi; phylum Basidiomycota; class Agaricomycetes; order Polyporales; family Cerrenaceae; genus Cerrena; species Cerrena zonata. The sequence goes on from JASBNA010000001.1 coordinate 1,134,325, forward strand.
TTCGTTCAAGCGAAACTCTTCGACATTGCTGTACGCAATTCCATTGCAACTCCTCTGGCTGCAGACGAACCGTATGACTTCGAGGAAAGTAGTAAACCAGATCCATCCAAAGAGTTCTTTACAATACGCGAGATCGTGGCACAGGCCGCTATCAGTGGGGCCCGTGTCGGGAAAGCGCCTCCTCTGGACACACTTGACGAATGTCAGGTCTCTGTCAAGGTCACTCGGGTCAAAGGTACACTGCATCTTGCACAGATCTACAACGTACTGTTAGCTGCGAACACGATAAAGAAGATTACTGGTGAGCCCAAACGGCCTACGACACCATCTCCTTCACCGCGTCCAAAGACCATGAACGTGACACTATCTTACACGATAGATCCTGTCCATCTGTTGTGGGACTTCCCTATGAAGAGCAGACTTTATATCCGGTTACGCTCGATAACGGGGCAACTATCACCAACTGGGCGTATTGGCATTTCTTGGGAGTCTGCTGTTTTCGCGACCATGGTGGACTGGGAGAAGGATAATGAAACCCATGTGCGCTGGGAGGAAATCCTTCGATTACTGAACTTTGATATCGAAGTTCGCCCAAGCCTGAAGCCAGTGGGAATGACCGTCACCGGTGATAGTGGTCGCATTCGTATTCCTTTCGGTTTCGTGATAGCGGACCTTATACTTGATATCAACATCTCAATCAAGTGTGTTAAACATCTTGTTCATATGGTCCCATCCGGGCAATTTTCGAATCCATCTACACCCGAAGCAGAAGACGCAAAGAACATGCCTGACCTGGCTGTACGGGTCAAGTGTCTGTCGGTGGAAGCTGCAGATGAAGACCAGGAAACTCGTTTGGCATTGATCTGGAGGGCCGGATCTGAAGCTTCTCGTTTGAGACAGGAACGAGATGAAGCATTCCAGGCAAAGGTAGCCACTATCATTGCGTCTGAAACCAACCAGCGTATGTCTCGGGAATTGGATTCGGACTTCCAATTTTCTCCAGCACACTCCGTCCCCATTGAAGAAGCTCGCGAGAGGCTGAATGTTTTCCACGCTGTGTCATGGAGATCACGGTTCCGTCAAGCCCACGTTCAACAACGACGACGTGAAAGCGATCATTCTCGTAAGAACGGTGGCAACGTGCTCCTCTACGAAGATGATCAAGAAGATCCTGTTTCCATACACAATCCACCACAAGTTCCTCCGCTCTTTAGGATCACCCTCGAACATTTATCCCTACGACTTTCAAGACCATCGTTCCCTCCAGAAAGTCTCCCAGATTTCTTGTTCAAAGAAGGCGACGGGCTTCCACGAAACACAGAGTTTTCTCTGTTGGTCCCTATGCACCTCAACTTCTCAGCCTCTTCACTTCGAGTTGCATATCGTGAATATCCTCTACCTTTAGTCAATATCCCTGCCCATTCCGACGAGGATCAATACGGTCTGGAATTCGATAGCGATGTAGTGATTGCAGAAGAAATGGGAACATCTCAATCTGTATACTGGGTTGATTGCGTTGTCCTGTCGCGCGACTTTGGTATACATGGAGCCGCTCCTATGACGATCCCGGTCCCCAAAACAATCATGCCCGTCAAGAGCTATGCGAAACCCACCATCCACGTCACGACGGATAACGTATCGGATCTGACTTGGGGTGTCAGTTATGGTCCTGCTACTCAAGATTTCATGCGCATCCTTGATACTCTTTCTCATGCTCCCCGTGATAGTTCCCCTTCGATCGGTTTCTGGGACAAGGTAAGCTCTCGGACTCGATGTTTGAAGACTAGATACTCAGACCTTCGAGCAGTTGAGACTTGTTTTCCACTGGCGTTTCCGTGTATACTTTGACCACGATGTCCACTTCCATATGAAAGGTTCGCGCTTTGATATAGTTCTTAACATGAGAAACGACTGACACGTTTCCAGGTTCTCGAGATCCGCACGACCTGCGAGGCACAGGAGCTGGTTTCGCCTTGTGCTGGAAAGGTCAACCGAAATTGCTCATTGGTCAACCAAACGAGCAAAACGAACTTGTTCAAGTGGTCAGCGACACGATGTTGGTGATTGTACCTAAGTAAGCATAGCCATGCTCCCCCGAGATGAGAGTTTGCAATTACTTATGGTTCCGTCGCACAGTGTGGAAGAAGCCTTTGGGCCAACAACTACTACGGGGACGCAAACACAGCCGTCGTCGACAGACCTGCCTCATTATCGTTTCCCTGGAAAATCTCCCAACTATCGTAAGGTGTGCGCCAAGTTCACGTCGGGTGTACGTTTCGGTATTGGTATCGGGCTGGAAAGATCTTGTGGAGACGAATGCGAGATATGCACCGGTCGCCCATTCCAACGGAAATGTCGTTTCTTCGAGTTCCGTCCTCATTATGAAGTCATGCTCGGACAAAAGCGTGACAAGCCAACTGAGAAGGTGAGTCTTCGCTAATTGTCGTTTGTGTCATAGCCATGCTAACATTATGTCTAGTCAACCAATGATTCGTATAATGGATTCCGATCGGACTTCATCCATTTATCTGTCTCGTTGACATCCGCTGTTAACACTAGAAAGTCGGATTCCTTCAGCAGCATACATCTATCACCGAAGCTATTCGCACATTTCTGGGCTTGGTGGACACTATTTGACTTCAAGGCCCCTCCAATTCGACAAGGCAACCGATACAAACAGAAACGACCGCTATCACCCAAATTCGGCCAGCATCTCGCTACGCTCAAGTACCGTATCGCGGTTCCAAAACTCTTCATCTCTCATGCATATATGGATGAATCAAGCGATGCTTGGGCTGACGGGGTAACTCCATTTGTGGGTGTGAAAGCAATGATCGAGATGTTCCAAGTCGACATGCATCAGAGGGCACAAGAGAGTACCATCACCAAACCGAATGGAGGTACAAAGACGGTGGTTCACAAACCCTTCTACGCCGTGGAGGTAGTGATGAAGGATCTGGATCTCCGTACCCTTCTAGCTATATACTCCGAGCCCCTCAAGCAAGAGGTTCCTCTTGAGTCATCCCCTTTAGGTAGCTCATATCGAACTCGTGAAAACCTTCCGACTGTTGAGCCGGATTCTGTATGGTTGGATCTTGATGACTTCATGGAAATCGACTGGGCTTCTACAGGTGTTCCCGTCTTACACCTACTACCGGTTGTGTCTTGCCCACGTTTCACGTATTTCAAGAGATCACACGATAGACACGTTTCGGGGGATCGTATAGACGTTACGAAGTTCGGAAATGAAGATACCCATATTTGTCTCCTTAATACGGAAGCTTGTGAGTTGGCTTTCTTTCTTCTAAATGTCTTTCCATGTAGCTAACTTTCCATGTAGCCGTGCCACAAGTTCAGCTCCAGCTGGCGGAGAAGCGTATTGTCGAGCTCCAAAATACCATCATGGCTAACGGAAAAGACAGTCGGAGCGCTGCAAGTGCACAAGTAAGTGTTATATATTGCATCTCTCCGCTTGATTTTAACACTTGTTACACAGAGAAGTGCAGACGCACGGAAGATGTTGCCTTTACTAGAGGACTATGTAAAGCAACTCCACAAAGACGATGCCCACGCTAGACGTCAGAATACCATTGGGCGACAAAGTTATTATATGCCGTCAGACTCGGTTTCCCCTGAAGAATGGTCGGAATTTAGCAACGTATACCAAGTTCATTGCCCACAAGTATTTATGGATAACATTATACGTGATGTAAGTGAAGCTACGATTATTCTATGATGACCAACTGACATAGGGACATAGATATTATTACAATACTACTACTGCTCTCGTGCTCGAAGAGGGATGGAATATCATATGGCTAGTCGGTGAGTGCCTGCTTCTAATCATGGGTTCAAAATATGCCGTGCTAACTTTTAGCTAGTGCTGTAAAGTTCATTCGAGATCAAGCACAAATGATACTAGAATCGAGTACTACTAAGGAAGGGAAGGGTCGAGACTCCGCATCCGACGGGGTTCGTGCTGCTGCTGATGCAGTCCGTCGAATGTTCGGTGTCGATGGGGCTAGGATGACGGTCGAGCCAACATCGCAGCCAAATGATCTTCAACATGTCGACCCTATGAACGGATGGTCTGAGGGAGTTTCTCTACGGAAGAGTCACTTCTGCTTGCTCCTTAAGCCACAATTTGTTCTGAGAAGTGAGACGGATGAGGAGGCGGTTTGCGTCATGACTGCTGTCCAGGGCAAATTGCAGACTTATAACATCTTGGATACTGACCATGCCGATGATCCTATCAGTGGCAATATTCTGACGAGGTATGTGGCTGCCTCGAAGTCAATATTTATACATCTAATTCTAGTTGACTACAGGAACTTCGCATCAATTACTGGTCTCCAAACGTTCTCTCCATCTGCTACGAACAAAGGTCAAGAAGGATGTGTCCCACTAGAGGTCATGGTTGACCTACGATGCGATAATTCATTATTCGATCGTCTCGTGCCGCAAACCGATGCTATCTTCCAATATGACAAGTTCAATCGTTTGCGCTTGCAGATGCAGGGCAAAGGAGTATCCGCTGCTCGAACTTCTAGTGATCACTCAGATCCTATGCATGACCATTTGCACAATCAAACTGTAAGCCTTCTAATATATCATCCTGTCATATTCTAAACCCTTGAATTGGTAGGATCTGGTACGATTCCATGTTCCTCGCTTCACGATCTCAGCGAACGACCGACACTTCCAAGCTCTCTCTACCATTATCACCAACCTACTACTTTTCTCCGACACAGCATCAAAAATTCGAACTGACCGTCTAGACAAGATGATTTTCAGCTACGATTTCACGGATCTTTCATCGGCGGCGGACGTCGTAGCAAGTCTGCAGGCTCGACTAAGGCACGCAGTGGAGATGAGGAAAGAGGCGGAGTGGAAGCTTCAAGGGTACGGCGACGATGGGCAGATCGAGAAACTGAGGATCGACGCGCACGTTCTCATGCTTACCGAAGAGCTTGACCTTGTTTTCGATGCTATCAGACTAGCTCAGGAAAAAGCTGAAGACAGAGCAACACAGAAGTCAGCCTTGCTATTACATGCCTCTTCGGCGGAAATTTCGTACAGAATGCTCGATCGCGACGATCAACTTTTGGCTAAATTGGCAGTTCGCAAGATCGACTTCCATTGGCTGAATAGGCAAGATAGTTCAACTGTGAATAACCTTTCAGTCGGAGATCTTCAAGCCTTCGATGGTTCGGCAGATGCGGAATGGACCGAAATTCTATCCAAGTGTGAAGACAAGTCCAACCATCCCTCAGTCAAGGTGAGTTAGACTCAACACTATCTTTTTCTTTTTCCATGGCTAATAGTGTGATGGTTTATAGGATCTAGTCCAACGTGACCTCTTTTTACTCGCAGACTGGACAGTTTTACCACCCGTAGGTGGTATCACAATCTACGAAGCTTTCGAGGTCACACTACATCCAATTCGTCTGCAAATTGATACACGAGTGGGTCGACGGATCATGGAGTATGTCTGGCCCGCGCGTCGAGATCGAAACAAAGCCAACGCTGCTGCTAAGGCTAGTGGTGAATCCAAAGAAAAGGAAGAAATTCAAGCCCCTCGAACGCCTGTCACTCCTGTATCTCCCGTTTCCCCCAGACGCAATTCCGCGGATGCTGCCCCCTCAAGCCCTCGTTTGTCGTTTGACCACACCCGTTTAGCCCCGCCACCCATGAGGAGAGTTCATACTTCACGATCGTTTACTGATCTGCGCAAGATGCGTAATGCCAGCGGAGCAGACTCTTTGCAAGTACCCAGCCCACTGCAGAGAACCAAGTCGAGCGATATGCTCTTTGGTGCATCATCAAGCTCTTCCGGACAGGCTTCCAAGGCATCAGACGAGCCTAAGGACAAACGTGCCCTTTCTCGCAGGAGTACGGACGATGCCTCTGAGATGAAGTATCGCTCCTCTCAGAAGACGTTCATTTGGGTAAAGGTGGCTAGGTAAGGTTCCTCTTTGACGGGGAGCTGTGACGATACTAATGTTCTTACCTATCGTAGTTTACACTTGTTGCTCAGCATCATGAAGGAAAATTCGTTTCTTTGCAATGATGCTCGTATTCGTACAAGGGATCTGGAATATCGCAACCAGACCTGGAGTGTAAGTCATTAATATTGACGGATCCGGAACCATATTTCCTCTTGCTCATTTTTCCATCTGATAGTTCGAAGAACTTGTGGATCAATTTATCCCGTCCGGTCGCAATTGGAAGGGATGGGTAAAGATGGCGTTCCAGCAACCCCTTGTTCCTGTTCTTCCCGTTGCACGAGAGCTTATTTCGAAAACTAAATGGGGAGGGACCAAATCTCACCACAATTCTCCCGGACATTCCAAACTCAAGCGTAAGGAGACAGCGAAGCTGCTAGAATTCCTCACTCCACATTCTCGCGACAAGAATGGAGCACCGCCGGACGAGCAAGATCATCGTATCGAGGCACCAGAACAGGTGTTTGGAATTCCCTTTGCGCCCGAACCAGAGCCTATGACAGCTGTGCCGACCGACAGGTCGAAGAAGGGCCGCGCTCGGGTCCTAAGCTTGTTCAAACGACAGCAGAGCCACCCCCACAAGGTGCGAGCGAGTGTAGACTCCGATGTCTCTGTCACTGTACGTTCATAATGTTCGGTATATCTGTTATCCATGCTGACATAAATTATGGTTCAGTCTACATCATCCGTTTCGACAAACCTATCCAGTCGTTCCGTTCCCTCGTTGCCTTTAACCCTACAACAACAGATGGAAAGCGAAACTCCGTCTTTTGGACGGGTTTCCAAGGATCTCTAGTATTTTTGTCATAATATCTTACTTGTATTTATTGTCGAATTGCTTTGAATTTAGTAGTCAGTTAGTATTGTGCATTCTTCGGAGCGGCTTTGCAGAGATATCGATTTGTCACAGAGGTTTGTCAATGCGGCTAACATGATCAGAAACTGAATAGGGGTGAGGTCATGGGCGCCCCCGATCTAGGTGCGAGTGGATCTTTGAAGTTTGAGGCGACGGTCGGGCCTCCACACTGAGCCTCAGTACCGTACGGGCACCTTGTTCACTCCTCTACCCTCCCCCTCATGTACTGCTAGTCGCTGGTCTTTCTCGGGAATCATTCCCTCTACTACATACACCCTTTTTGGCTAACTACAATGCCTTCAATACGAATCAAACGGAGTTATGCCGCTATTCAAGAAAATGCAGACGGTCAACAGTTCTTAGAGCCTCCACCCCGACCTCAACGTCGTTCGCGTTCATGGTCGCAGATTTACCAGCAACCGCAAACCTCTGTCCCTCCCTTGCCTGTCCCAGAGAAGGCCCCACAACCTCGAGTTAGACCCCGGTCGCATACAGTTGACGGCGGTCCTCCTCCTGTAGCCCAAGATGAGGGTACTCCCAGGCTACGGACTCGCATGCCATCAAGGGTGCGGCAGCACATCCTTAGCATGCCCAAAGTTCCTAGAGTCCAGTCCGTAGAACAGAGGGACGAGTCCCTCATTGCGCAGGCTCGACGCAGCATTCACTCCTTTTCTACCCGGAGTGACCGGTCGGACATGATTTCTCTAGAAGGTATACAGGAAGACATTTTAATACCTGCAGATCCCGGTCATGAGCCTGGTCGTATAAGCCGAGCTTTCAGTAATCAGTCTAGCGAACAGAATCGTGACGATGCATTCGAGGAGCACCACCATGATGACATCGTAGAACATTTGGACGTAATTGGTATGCATTTAGAATGAATGTCTATAATCTCATCGCTCACAGCTATGTTAAGATCCGCAAGTTGCTACTGTGTCTACCTTGACTAATGCTGCGAATGCTATCATGTTGTAAGCTTCAATTATATTCATTCAAACTTGTGCGAATCTCAACATCTTCACATAGCCCGCCGCTCTCCTTTTACTCTAGGAAGCCCATCATTGTATTGCCTGAGACTGCAAGACCTACAACTACTGATGGAGACCCCGAGAAGGGATCACAAACCGACGAGGATAATCTTGACCGACATATAGAGGACGTACTCACGAAAAGGGACAAATTTAAGAGAGTAATGAAAGGAGTCTGGTCTTTTACAAAGACTCGTGAGTACTTGGATCCTATTCGCTTAAACAGAACCTCAATTTACCTATGACCATAGCGATGGGCGTAAGTCGGATTCCTCTACTTCGGATCTATATCCTTGTACTGAGACAAAATAGGTCATCGTCGCGTTCTATGGATTCAACGTTAGTACGTATAATCTCAATATTCACGCATTAAACTCTAAGTCTGATAATCGCATAGTTTTCTGGGGCACGGGCATCGTCTTCTTCCTGGCAAAATTCATTAACCTCCATAATGCTAACACTCAAGGCTTTTGGGTTGAATTATGCCAACAAGTGGAGACAGGTCTATTTTCGGCAACAAGTATTGGGCTCATTCCTTTCCGAGCATTGGATACATGGCGTAAGTGAAACTTCTCCAACATATCGATCTGTGCTCACGTTCGGTATCTTCTTAGGGGTTTACTGGATATGGCACTACAAACGGAAATTACGAATGTTACGACAGAAGGCCGGATTACCTGAACTTTACGACCCCGACGATCTACCTGACCCTATTTATGACGAAAACTACGTCCATGTCCTAACGGATGAAGACCAAGCGGACCTGCATTACCGTGCGTAACAATAACTTACCATTGCTACGATCATCGCCTCATACTTACATTTCGCAGAACAACATAAGTTTGCCCAGTCACAAACGTGGTATCGACCTCATGGAACTCAGACACATCGAGTATGTTGTTTAACTGTGATGATTTGACGCAATCACTAATAATAATCTTTTTTCTCAAGGCGTTCCCTATCAAGTGAGTTCGCCTTGTCTCAAGTCGTTGCTTAGGCATTACTCACATAGTTCTTTAGTACTGCATTGCTGATATGCGTCTTGAATGACCTAAACTCGATCTTCCAGGTACGTTCTTATACTATTATTATCCCACTTGACGGCTGATAGACTATCCCCCGCAGTGCCTTCTTAGTGGTTGTATGTGGGGTCTCAATCGCTTCCAACGACCGGCTTGGACAACAGCCACGACTTTACCAGCGGCCTTCATCTGTGGTATCGCCGCAGGATTTTACATCTATTGGGGTGGACGGAAGACGAAGCGACATGAACAAGTTGAAGAGCGGCTCCGAAATGCTCTTGCACTAGAGCGTCCTCGACGAGAGCCCTCGTCGGATACCTTCTCGGCAGAGGAGGCGATGACTCCGTACAACCTATCCAGGGGTCAGCTGAGGAATATTCTGGCATGGTCAGGGAGAAATCTGGCATCTCTAGAAACGAGTCTACACCAACGTTCTTAGCACCTGAAGTTCAACCTCAGGATTTCGTAGGTCGAGATGACGCTGAACTTCCTACCATGCGGCGACGGGACAGACTGGAAAGCGTTCCTTCCGTTGCGACAGTGCCGATTGCAGACCAAATGACCATTCCTCCTGTAGAGGAGTTGCATGAGTCTGAAGGTGCCATTCAAGGTCGCAAGCGATAATCCACACCCCATACTCTCGCCTCTACGATAGAGAGCCCGCGACACACATCGCAGTTCTTCGTGACCTCTCTAGAATCTATATGTTATTGTATATTCCGTCGATTTGCTGTATTTTTTCAGTCAGATGTCACAAGTAGTCGTCCATTTTATTCATCACACACGAGAACTTAGAATATTCCAGTGCTTCCCAGCTTCTAGTATACTTTACGATCCAAACGCTATACAGTTATTCACGGTTTCATGTCACAGTCGAGCTTGGTTCATTGCCAGCTATCTGGAAGATAAGATAAGATAAGATCACTCAGGTACCGTATTACGATTTTGTGCTTACAGATGATTTGAGTGACTCTACCGTCTTCTACACGATTCTAGTGAATTCCAGAGTGCTCCAGATGGTTCGAGAGAGCTCTGGTCAAAGCCCTTGCTCGTCACTGTCTGTCACTAGGTCCGTCACTGTCTTTTAATTTTGAACGTCGGCTCTAAGCGCTCGATTTTAACCCGCCGTCAATTTGGGTGAAGGTTTGTGACGTTGCCGCCGCGCCACCAACTGTCGTGCGCCAGCACTCCGTCCCAAAGAGGCATGTGTAGTTCGCGGTTGCTTCCTCTCCTCGAAGCTGCACAAAACAAGTTGCTCAGGTCATCGTAGTGTTATTCTATTGTCTTCCTATTATGGTTAGACTTAAGGCTGTGACCGTGTAACCCGAGCTTCCAAGCGCCCTAACGCATATATAAAGGCCTCACTTTTCCCCCACTTCCCCACTTTCCCCACTTTCCCCTTCCCCTCTTACCACCACCAAGCCCTCTGGAATACAACTTTTTTACTCGATTTGTTCAGGTATCATTTAGTGCTCATTTTATCTCTTCTGTAGGCCTTGAACAATGTCTCTCAGGACTCAAGCCACTAGCAGTGCCCTTGTCACCGTCGTCGGTGACAACGGCGATGATCACACCAAGAAATACTTTCGAACTGTTCATAATGGAACGATTCTGTCCCCATCTGTTGCAAGACCTCTTTGCAGTGCTCGAGACCAGGCAATTCAGATATTGTACTCAACACTTCCTAGAAATAATGGTCTAACCACCAGCAAAGTCGCTCTAAAGGATTCAGCTGATAGCCCCCTGACAGATATGCCGAGCGATCCCTTGCCAATACATAACACATACTATACATGTTCCTATGCCAAACATGGCGAATTATATCTACATATTGGGGCCCAACCTAATAACAGCCCTCATCTTGGGACCATCACCTGTATTCACATCGGCGTTCATACACGCTGCTTTTATACAACGTCACTACACATCAATTCGTGAGGAACTCAAGATGAAGAATGTGCAAACTACGCATTGGCCTGATGAGCTGAAGGTTATTGTCAGCTTTGATGTTGTTGACACCGCCCCCGACAATTCGCAGAAGATCGATCGTGGGGATGGACTCCGGTATCAGAAAAGTCACCGAGATACCAACGCTCATGAGGAATTCATCCCTGATTACGTCGAGCTCATGTCCAAGCTGCACTCACGCTACGGCGTCGGGTTCGTGATGACCAACCAATCTGATCTCATGAGCTCAGCTCATTTCCGCGATGCACTTCTGGTGCTGTTACACAACATAGAGGAGCTGAGCGTCGAGCTTGCTCCAGAGAAAGAAGCTCTTGCACTTCGCCGTGCATGTCCTGTTGAAGGTTGTGGGATTGCGGAGAAACATGGGATCCGCAATCGATACAATCTTAATGGGCCATACACTGCCATTGACTTTGATTGTCCCGACCACGGTTTGCATCAAGTTTCTTTAGCGAACCTTGACGAGATCAAGACTCTCGAGATGAATACACCAATGCGTAATCTCATTCGCATGATCATCTACTCAATGGACACTCAAGACAGTCTTAAAGATCCCGATTCCCCCTGTAAGACTGCACAAGCGTGTCACTGGAGCAGATTACGCTGGATTCTATCAGGAACAACTGCTTTGGCGACAGTTCTTTCGCCTGGACAATGTCCTATCTCCCTATATCTCCTATGCTCCTCTCATCACTGATTGGGCAGGGTCCAAGATATCAAAGAGCCTCTATGTTAAGAATGGAGCATACAAATATCTAGAGGAGAGTAAGATGGATTGGCTCCTGTCATATCAGAAGACGAAGGAGCGTGGTGTAGACATTGAGAAGGTGTTTGACGTTATCGAAGGATGGATGCAAGATCCGAATGAATACTTCCGACCTCATACAGTGGACTCCTTACAAATGATGCATTTCAACGACCGAGACGAATTATCTGAATCCATAGAAAAGTTCTTGATTCATGACGGCGAAGTCCATGATCCTCTCGGGGGTGGTGCATATGTTTATGGAACGAACCTCCTCATTGCCATCCCTCGTTATCTCGGCATCATACCACCCACTGTTCACTTTTCCCGGAACCAAGCTCCGCCAAATGCAGGTGAACTACTGCCTCCTTGTATCCTATCAATACATATCGATGTCACACACAATGACCCCAACGTCGGCGTTCTCATCAACACAATTCTCCCGTTCGTTCTCGGTCGCGCCCTCAAGGATGACCCTCGTAACCCAATTACCCAAGTAGAAGTTGTTGTCATGTCGACGACATGAGCAAAGAGCCAATGCTATTGAACTTCCTCGATGAATGTGTTGAGAATACCAAACAGGCGGTCACGTACCGTCTCGAAACCGAAGATTTTCGCTCATCCCCTACAACCTTCCACGTTCTACGAACCATTCTTGAGAACAGATACGTAACTGAACAATTCAGTCTGTTCTCTTCACCCATTACCCACCCGTGTCCGATCGAGGGCTGTGGGACACTCAACGACTTATCGTCAATAAACCCATACCAGATCGAGGATGCCACGATTACACTTGCATTTGAATGCAATACACACGGACGCCGCCTTGTTACACTCGATAACAAAGGAAGTCCTTGCTCCGTCCAATTGTCGAAACCGTTGCGTCGTCTCGTTCGCACTATCGCACTCGCTCAAGACACGGTTTACAGTCGCTATGAAGGTAGTCCGACCGCCGATGGTCCGAGCACACGCGTTCACATGCAGATCCAAGGATGGGAGAACGCTGGAACCCTGCAGGAACAGATGCTGTGGAGGCCGTTGATCTTACTCGACGACGCAGCGGTTCGCGCTGCTCCGCCGGTTATCGTCTACACTCCACTCATCTGTGACTGGGCAGGCGCGAAGCTGTCCTCCCTCATGTACGTCGAAGGAAAGTATGAATACTTGAAGGAGAATGGGATGGAGTATCTTCTCTCGCTGGAAGCCTTGAGACGTGAGGGAAGGAGTCTTGATCCTTTGTTCCGGCTCGTGGAGACTGGGTGGAAAATCCCAAGAAACTCTTCCGGCCATACTCTATTGCTCACATTCACCGTCAGTACGAACCAAACGCAGGAAGAATCGATCTCGCGACCGGTGAGTCAGAGATCGCAGAAGACGAGAACGCTGAGAACGACGAGAACGACGAATAGAGTGGGGGTGAGAAAGATACACCATTGGTTCATTCTTACTCTATACTGGAGCGATTATTTTCGCAGGGTCAAACTCTGGCCCGGTTTCTGGTTCAATCTTCTCGGCTTTCGATGAAGCTCCTGACGGGAGCGGTATGAAGCATCCGAGTCCAATTTCTAAAACGGCGTACTAGTCATTCTTTTCTCGATTGGCCGGGTGGTCGTTCGACCAGACATAAAGACAATGTTTTATGACACATGCACATCTATGACAAGTTTCGTATTTTTCATTAGTATGCAGTATGCTTCCCATTCAATCATGATCACTGACTGGGCTTCAGAGTGAGCACGCCGTGGTTCAGGTTTCATTATGTCGTAGTATAAGAGCTTTGAGAGCTCTTGAATATGTCTTTTCTTTTCATGTCTTTCTTTTTGGACTAGTTATAATTGGACTGTTGAACATTTCAGTATGATTCCATTATGCGATCCCTATGATATGAATATATGATAACTTTCAAATATCAATTGACCTTGAGACTGATTGACTGACATGACTTGAAAGTCAAGCGTGAATTGGGAAAACGTACCTAATAAAGCTTCTCCATACTATCCAGTGGGATAGCTTCCACCAGTTTCTTCGGTGCGTATAAGTAGCCCTGCGGAGGTGAGATGTCAAATCGGGTTTTCATATCACCACTTCGTATTGGAGGGTCGAGTTTATAAAGCCCCAAGACTGGGTACCCAAACTTGGAATCTTTGAGACCTTTATCGAAGTCGTCATTACCAAAACCAGAGGGATCGTTCACCTCTCCGGGTTGTTTTGGCCTTGTTGTTGTCATGACATGGCTGACATGTTGAAGAAAGTATGAGTGAAGTCCCATAATAGTTTGGAGTTTCAAACGTACGTGATCGCAGAGGTTGGCGCAGTCTCGTATAACCATATCCTCTGTACAGTCTCTCTAAGCTCGTATTTACGATACTCATGATTCTTTTCACGTTTCGCTATGAGCTTAGCGAATTCTGGTTTGATTGTCAGAATAGCGTCCGAGTAAGCACGATCAAGCGTCGATTTCTTCTTGGATTTCTTGGAGGACGTGGATGATGAAGCAACTAGTGTAGGTTGACTCGTCAGACGTCGTTTGCCTAAGAGACTTCCTTTCTGTTCGTTCAGCAGGCATTTCTTGAAATGTGGATATCAAGACTAGTAGTAGTGAGATGGAGAGCGCAAGAAGAAAGTACCTTGGCAAGGCGCTCATACTAACGCGTCCAAACAATTCAATCAACGCGTAAACGTGACTTTTGCATGACCGCGTCGCGGACTCGCGGTGTAGCCAATTTGTTGAGCGTGTTCAAATGTACTCAAGCGTCGCACATAGATGGCAGTAAAGAATACATTTTATACAAATCCAGTAGCATCCCTACGAGGGCACAAACAGCGGATTGTTGAAATCCTATCGCTACAATAAACAGTGAAAGCAAGACGACCGTCCCAAACTCCTTCCAGATGGCTGAGCTTCGTCCACACCACCGAATGCCTCGTTTCAATAGACACATCCACACTAGAAACCTATCGGCAACTCGACGCTCCAATAAATGAAATACACGGCAACAACTGGACCCCAACAACGGCAAGATTTGTTTCAGAACCCGATGTCAACGACGACTTTCGAAGAAAGCATCCCAACAACGAGCATTCTGATAAATAGACCGTAACGCGGGCGCTGTTGAAGCGCAAAGCATGGCAATGCATTTACTTGTAGGTTTCACGAGCCCAGCGAGCTGCGTTCACCAAATTGATCAACGAAGCCTCGGTCTCCTTCCAACCACGGGTCTTGAGACCACAGTCAGGGTTGATGAAGAGTAGGTCGGAATTGAGGATGGTCAACATGTCCGCGATACGATCTTTGATCTCCTGCTCTGAAGGGAATACGAGGAGAGTGAATATCGTAAACACCAGGGCCGATCTGGTTGGAGTAGCCGTATTGCTTGAAGGTCTTCAAGAGCTTCATGTCACTCTTGGAAGCTTCGATGGAGATGACGTCGGCATCGAGAGCCTGAATGGACGGGAAAATGTCGTCGAAATCAGAGTAACAGAAGTGGGAGTGGGTTTGAAGAGCATCAGTGACACCGGCGGTGGCAATCTGGAAGGAGGGAAGAGCCCAAGCAAGGTAGGCATCCCAGTCGGCCTTGCGGAGAGGGAGACCCTCACGGAGAGCAGGCTCGTCGACTTGGACAGCCTTGATACCACCCTTCTCGAGATCAATAACCTCATCACGGAGAGCAAGAGCAAGCTGCTTGCACTGAATCTCACGAGAGACATCAGCACGAGGGAAAGACCAGTTGAGGATGGTGACGGGGCCAGTAAGCATACCCTTCATGGGCTTCTGGGTGACGCTCTGAGCGTACTTAGACCACTCAACGGTGATAGGGCCAGGGCGGCTGACATCGGAGGTGATGATAGGGGGGCGGACGTAACGAGAACCGTAGCTCTGCACCCAGCCATTCTGAGTGAAAGCGAAACCGTTGAGTTGTTCACCGAAGTATTGGACCATGTCGTTACGTTCAGGCTCGCCATGGACGAGCAAGTCCAAGCCGATGTTCTCCTGGATGCGAACAACACTCTCAATCTCCTTCTTGATGAAGTCGTTGTACTCCTCCTGGGTGATTGCCTTCTTGTTATACTTGGCACGAGCAGCACGAATCTCTTGTGTTTGCTATATACCCAATGACCCGTGAGATTTGTGGATATTTAAAATTGAAGTAAACTTACCGGGAAAGATCCAATGCTGGTGGTGGGGAACTTGGGGAGACCGAGCTGTTTGGCCTGGATTTCCTTACGAACAGCGAAGGGAGACTTGCGCTGTAACATATCAGGAGTGATAGCAGCGACACGCTTCCTGACGGCATCGTCGGAGTTACGCTCGAAGTCACGACGCTTAGTGATTGAGACCTTGTTAGCTTCGAGAGCCTCGGCGACCTTGACATCTTGGGAGCCAGAGGCAACAGCAGCGATAGTAGCAACCTCGCTCGCCTTCTCGAGAGCGAAGGCGAACCAATCCTTTTGCTCCGGGGTCAACCTGTTCTCAGCAGCGAGGGTGACAGGGGTATGGAGAAGGGAAGATGAAGTAGCAACAATGACACGCTCGGCGCCGAGGACATCGATGGCCTTCTGGATAAGCTTGATGGAAGCTTGGAAGTCGTTCTTCCAGATGTTACGTCCAGAGACGACACCAAGGGAGAGGGTGATGTTAGTAGCCTTCACCGCGGCAACGACCTCATCCAACTGAGTGGGAGCACGGTCGAGGTCAATGTGGAGACCACCGATGGGGAGCTTGGAAACAAACTTGACGTTGCTGTCAAGACGTCCGTAGTAGGTGGCGAGGACGAGCTTGGGAGCGACAGCAGCAAGTTCGTTGTAAGCGACAATGAATTCCTTCTCGTATTTGGCAGCAGTGTCGAGAACGAGGACAGGCTCGTCAATTTGGACCGACTCGGCTCCGGCACTCTTGAGGTCCGCAAGCAATTGCTTGTAGATGGGAAGAAGCTTGGGAAGCAGGGTGATAGGTTCGAAATCAGACTTTGCGTCCTTGGACGCCTTTCCCAGGGAAAGGAAGGTAATAGGACCAAGAACAACGGGACGGGTATTGATACCGATGTTCTTGGCCTCAGTGAACTCCTCGAGAGCCTTGTTGAAAACCAACTTGAAAGCGGTCTCCTCGGAAAATTCGGGAACAACGAAGTGGTAGTTGGAGTCGTACCTACGTGGGAAATAGTTAGCTTTCGGTGCATATATGCGTGTCAATCAGACAACTACATACCACTTCTTCATCTCAGAGGCAGGAACGTCGACACCGTCAGCCTGACGTCCACGACCCATGGCAAAGTATACATCGAGAGGTGACAAGCCTTGGCCGATGTAACGCTTGGGGATAACGTTGAAGGCGGCAGAGTGATCAAGAACGTGATCATAGAGGGTGAAGTCACCACTAAAAGAACACTTGAGTTATAGATGAGGGTACAAGGAATTGAAAGACAAACCTGGGGATGAGTTCGACACCACGCTCCTTCAAGCTGGTCCAGTTGGTTTTCTTGACCTCGAGGGCAACTTTTGTGAGCTCATCGGCAGAGATTTTTCCACCCCAGTAGCCTTCGACAGCCTTCTTAACCTCACGGTTCGCACCTGAAGTCCATCAAGCAAAGGTTAGGAAAAAATTGTTTCAAGCAAAGAGACGCGATGAGGGTAATGGGCTCACCAATGCGAGGGAAACCGAGAACACTGGAAAGAGGCATGATGAAAGGTCGAGAGTAAAAGGAAAGATGAGGGGAGAAGGAAAAAGAGGGAGATGGGAGAGAGGTAGAACCAGAGAGGAATTTTATATGGTGCTATCTTACGTAAACGCCCACTCAATCGATGTAGCCATGATGTCGTTTGATTAGCATCTTTCCTGCTGGCACTGGCATCGTCCAGGGATGCATCATGGCGGAGGCATGTAGCCTAGAGACTCGTCTAACGATACCTAGACGTCTAAAAGGAAAGAATTTTGGCTCAAGAAGGTGTGTGAAGAGATGTCTTCATTGTCCTTATGCACCTCGATCTATAAATCTCCATCACGGCATGGCGATCTTATCTATGAGAACGTCAGCTGTACGCCTGCAGGTCGACCCCTGTGGTGAATGACTGGTGAACGTTCTCTGTGTAATTTGTAATTGCTTACTTTCCTGTGTGTCTAGTTATGTCGAATCTCCATCCGAATATTTGGCCACGATATCGGCTCGGTATGGCAAGTCGCTATTCACGTATGGAGCATATATTCACCACCATGGATCCGTCCGTCCGTCTATGTGGTGATATAAGATGTCTAGAACTCGCAGACTCTCAGTGTATGTCACCTGCAAGCCACAAGAGTTCTTCCGGCTCTATGAGTCTCTGTATATACGGACTCGATTCCTACCCCGGACCGGGACCCCGCATTTATGCATTCAAATAGTCGGAGAATCCTCGTACTTCACTCAACACTCTCCCCCAAATTCTCTCTCACTATGTCGAACAACCCCTCCTTCGTCCTCCTTGGAATTAACAATGTCAAGTATGAAGAAAGACCTATCCCCGAAAGTAAGTGTTCGCATGGCATAATATTCAAGTCTTTGCTCACCGATCCCCCATCTAGTTTCCGATGATGAAGTACTTGTCACAGTAAAGAAGACTGGTCAGAATTTACTCGATTATTCCGTAATATTTCTTACTCATGCTACTGTATACAGGTATTTGCGGCTCAGATGTATGGCTAAATGCTATTCACGACCGCCATCATGCTAAGACGAACTTTGTAGGTGCACTACATGGTAGCGGGACGTATCGGATCGTTCATTGTCGAAAACCCTATGGTAAGATATTTCCTCGATGGTGCCTGTGACCAAGAAAATAACTAGTGTTTTGCTCAGGTTCTTGGGCACGAATCTGCTGGCCTGGTCCACCAAGGTATGATCGGCATCATCGACGAGAATGCATCTCACTGAGACTTGTATTTCAAGTCGGAAAGAAGGTCAAGAACCTCAAGGTAGGCGATCGTGTTGCGATGGAGCCTGGCGCAACCTGTCGCATTTGCGAGGACTGCAAGAAGGGTCGATACGAGGTTAGCCATCCTCCGTCTAATCAGTAATCATTCATGCTAAGAGAGGGTCCAGCTCTGCCCAGACATTATCTTTGCTGCCACACCACCTTATGACGGCACCCTTGCAAGATACTACCGCATTCCCGCCGACCTTTGCTATAAGCTTCCAGACCAGCTCACACTTGAGGATGGTGCAATGGTACGCAATAGATATTTTTAGTGCCAACCCCTGTTCTCTTATCAGGTTCTTGGTTAATGACAGATGGAGCCACTCTCAGTTGCTATTCATTCAGTAGCTAATACGGCAGGTCTTCGTGCCAACCAGACTGTTGTCGTTTTCGGTGCGGGTCCCGTCGGTCTTCTGTGCATGGCTGTTGCAAAAGCTCTCGGAGCGTCCCGTATCATTGCGGTTGATATCGTCCCCAGTCGTCTTGAATTTGCCAAGAACTTCGCTGCGACAGAGACATATGTTCCACCAGCGATGGAGCCTGGTGAAAGCAAGATTGCTTACTCGGAGAGAAACGCGAATTTAATGAAGGAGAAGCTAGGTATTGAGGAGAGGGGAAAGAAATCTATTGATTTAGTTGTGGAAGCTAGTGGGGCTGAGGTGTCTATTCAAACCGGTATCTTCATTGCTCGAACTGGTGGAACCTTCGTCCAGGTATGCGACTTTCAGTTATCTGCATATACATACACATTAAATTTAACTTTCAATTTTACAGGTCGGTATGGGTGCGCCTGAGATCGTCATCCCAATTACCACCCTTCTTTGCAAAGAAATCAACTTCAAAGGCTCTTTCCGTTACGGCGTAAGTGTCCATCTCCCACCTTATATCTTGTATAACCTTGACCGTCTCGTCTCCTACAGCCCGGAGACTACGAGCTCGCTATTGCTCTCGTCTCGCAAGGCAAGATCGACCTCAAGCCCCTCGTCACACATCGGTACAAGTTCGAAAACGCTGTTGAAGCATTTGCAGCAACTAAGGCAGGAAAGAGCCCCGACGGAAAGCCCGTTATCAAGGCTGTCATCTCGGGTCCTGATGTCTCCCCTGACGATCTCCTCTAAATTTGAAACTTGACATGCATGCTATGGGGGTAACTTGATGCGCGGTATTGAGTCGGAATCGGGGACACTGTCGATAGAAAATCAAAAATGTATAGTATCATACCAATTCATGAGTTTGCTGTGGTGTTACGTTTTTCGTCAGAATATGTGCTTGAATTTGAAGTCGTGCTCTTCGATCGCGTTTGATGGGACTCATTTGAGCGCGTTCTTCGATCGCGTCTCGCCTAAATCATAACCACCATCATCACTGCGAGCAACATTTGAACCTGGGGGTACTGACTGCTATCTGTAAGTACGTCAATGAATAGCTTTGCCTGTATTGCTAATGCTATAGCATACAGTTAACATAGCCGAGGTTCACAGTTCTATACACTCCTGTAGAGAACCATGCGTTTCAGCACAAGGAACACGTACTACCTCCGTATATCTGCTAATGCCATTCTCCCTCTCTATGTAAGTGTGCTCTTCTTCTGTACTTCACCTCAAATTCCAGAGTTGATCCCGACCAGTGCTTTGCCCATAGCTGTACCTTGATGAGAAACATGTAGACTGGATGAATGAGAGAGTATTCCAACATGTCCTGGAAGACTTGCGTCTCAAGTATGATGACATGCTCTTTATGGTCGTATTTGGGCT
Organism: Cerrena zonata; assembly: GCA_038087015.1. Classification (NCBI taxonomy): domain Eukaryota; kingdom Fungi; phylum Basidiomycota; class Agaricomycetes; order Polyporales; family Cerrenaceae; genus Cerrena; species Cerrena zonata. The sequence goes on from JASBNA010000001.1 coordinate 1,154,651, forward strand.
GATTACAAAATGTCTACTTTCAGAATCCCAGAAAAACTAGCTTCCGAACCAGATAGTCACCACGGTCCTTTGAGCTCTTCTGGTGCAAAGAAGGGGTCTATGGATGTTCATCGTGGAGGTATGTCTCCGAATATAAGGCCTTCTTACAAATTCATCGACCAACATACCTCTTTAGAAACATACCAGTTTGGGTATCTTTTACGACGGACTGATCCTCATGCAGTTCTCATCAAGGTACGTTTATCTCATGCGAAACACTGTGATGAGTCCTAATATTATGGACTAGACTCGGAACTTCGTCGCAGCACCTAAAACTACTGCACGGAATGCATTGTCTGCTCAGGGCTCCTGCTTCCAAGCAAACGAAACAACGAAAACGACCTGCCCCTGAAACAACGTTCTCGCAAACGAAAGGCAGATGTTGCATCACCACCAGTCAACAAAAAGAAGCGAAGGACTAAAGGTAAAGGGAAGGCACGAGCAACAGACGATGATGACGAAGAGGAGGAGGAAGTTATTGATATCAGCAGTGATGATGAAGATGGTGACGATATCGAGATGGTCGAGGATCCTCCGAGCAATCCTGGTGGTCCTGTGAGACGGTCAGCTAGGAAGAGAGCCCAACCTCAAGGGAAGTTACATCGAAATTGATGATGACGAGGGGCGAGATGAAGATGAAGTACAAGAACTTCCTGGTGATCCTGACGCTGATGCACCAGTACCAACCGGATCCAGTAGTATACCTACCACCAACCAGGTACAAGATACGGAAACCCCAGCATTTGACGATACCGGGTTAGTTATGATGGACAATGCAGCCCCACACGAACATGACATGACCATTATCATCAAGTCCGAGGAGCAACCCGAAGAATCCTTCCTTCATGCCTCAACACCTCCAGCAACCATTCCTCGCGACGCAGATATGCCCCCCTCTCCAGGCGAACGTACTCCCACTCCACCTCCTCGAATTGACTTGGGAGGCGACGAAGACGAGGAGGAGCAAAAACCTAAACCCATTCTCAAACTATCTTACGAGGGCTTCAACGTGAATGGCAAATGCCTTTGCGTTATTGTCGAACCATACCCTCCGCTCCCTGCTGTTCGACGTCAGGTATCACTAGTACCAATGGGAGTACGCGCTCCTAGAGCACCTAGTATCGCTCCCTGCAGACTTCGTGCCTTCTGGAGGTGCGGCTCAGAGAGCTCGTACACCCCTCTTTTTGCCCGGATACGACGACGAAAGGGACAGAAGTGAAACGCCTGCACCGTTCGCTGGTCCACAAAGGAACCTCCCTCCCGTACCTTTATTCCTTGATGACCCTGAAGACAATGAAGACGATGATGACGGAATTAGGTGGAGGCATGTTCGCTCTTAGCCAGGTGTTACAGACAGTTGGAAATAACACTGCGTTATTGGCGGAAGACGAGGATGAAATGGATGGTGCGGTATTCTTTGGCGACGCAGATGAAGCTAGGGAATTATAAGAATATTATTAGAGTTTATCTACAGTGGAATGTAATTTTGATCAGAGCGGGGAATCACCGGATAACAATATATTCTAAGCTCTACCAATCTCCCTCAGGATCTCCTGTTTCCTGGTGTTAGACACCAATCTGAAGCCTGCGTTCGCCATCTCGAAAATACCATGACCACCAGAAATAGCACGTAACCTGTTGGAATAATCCAACATCCTGCTTAAAGGAGCTACAGCATGAATCGAACGTTTGTAGTTCGAGGATGCGTTTACTTCGACATTCGCAGCAGAAGGTGACAGGAGTTCGGGGGGTACGTAGACACCGTCCTCAGAATACGGCATAGCATCTTCGTCCCCCTCTTGACCAGAAGCTCCAGCAGCAAGATCAAGAACTTCGCCGCCATGCTCAGTCAGGTCCTTGACGACTTTGCCGAGGGAGTCATCACCAACAGTAATCTTGAGTCGAATGTACGGTTCCAGTACTGGTCCCATACCCGCGAGTTTCATCTGGTCACGGAGAAGTACGGTACTGGCTCCAGCCAAAACAGACGGCGGAGCCTCTGATGGGTATTGGTAACTGTTAACCTTGATGTGGACATGCGATAGTGGAAGGAATGTATGTGGAGAGTTCGAAAGAGCAGTGATAATTCCACGACCGATGTTTGCGAGTGGACTTTGCTGTTGATTGTAGTAGGTATCGGGGAGGGGAAGAGGCTTGTCGTCTTCATCAACAACCACATTACCTTCCCATAAGGGATCGCCTTCCTCTTCAGGCATCAGAGGACGAATAGAGAAGTCCACCTCGACCTGAACCTGTTTTCCCGCAACTTGGCTTTCCCAAGAAACTGGTTTCGGTGTAATCTCGCCGGACCCAAGGGACTCGCGATAGCTCACTCGTCTCTTTCCAAATTCGAAACGGGCACCCCATTCTTCCTTGAGCCGACTTTCGACAATCTCCAAATGCAACGAGCCAAGACCATGCACTAACAACTGACCTTCCTGTACTTCTACACGTACTGAAGGATCTGTACGTGACAAAGCCTCGATGGCTTCCTGCACGGGTTGCAAGTCTGCATGGGTCTGAGGTAAAACAGAGGTGGACATGACCGCTGGTGGTGGAACGATATCTTGAAGCGAGGAATCAGCTTGTTGTTGATTGGCAACTAATGTGTCACCCGTTCGAGTAAACCGAAGTCCGAGAATTACACCTACGGAACCGAAAGATAGACTTTCGACTTCTTCGGTTTCGTTTGCGTAAAGCAGGAGTAATTTGGATATACGTTCTTTCTGGTTGCGAGTAGCATTATAGACCACTGTTTGCCGCTTGAGTGTACCTGAGGAGATAATGCGAAGTCTCGAGTTAGGATATGAGGATATCAACAAGATACGAAGAATGCTAGCCTGAATAAATGCGAACGAAAGTCATCCACCCCTTTCGTTTATCCCAGCTAACCTTCCAAGCCAACATACGTAGTGGTGTATTGTGAACGGGCACTTTATCCACGACATCCACAGGGCTGGGAAGTAGAGTACCAACGTAATTCATGAGCAGTTCAGTTCCGATATGCTTGAAAGCAGAACCACATAAGACTGGCAGTATATCGTTACGTAGGGTCGCCTGGCGTAAATGCGGCATAATCTCAGAAGCTGGTACGCTGAGGTACGCGGAAGGTGTTGAAGGCAAGTTGAGGAGGGTCTCCATAAGATCTTCTGAGAACATAGACAGGTTCTCAAGAAGTGTAGTCCGAGCTGGACGAGGTGAGGAAGAATAGGATGGTCCGCCTGGAAAAAGCTTAGTGCTAGCAATGTGCTCCGCTTTCGTAGGTAATTTGTGCTTGGTGAACGCTCCTGACTCGTCCCATTTCCAGACTTCCCAGTTAACCAAATCTACAAGACCTTGGATACCTGGTTCGCCTCGTGTATAGTCTTGCGATTCGAACGATGCGATAGGTAACGTCAAAGCCATAGGTTTGGAATGAAGTCGATGTGATAATAATGAAAGTAGTGAGGATCGGAAGGATGCACCCGGACGATCGAGTTTGTTCAAGAACATTATCCTTGAACGTACACCATACCTTGAAACAGAGAAATGATATTCAGTTCATGTCATACACAGAATACCAGATCCCTCACCTATGCTCACCTATCCAACTGACGCCAAACACCTTTAGTCTGAGCTTCGACCCCTTCAACAGAGTCAATCAAAACAACCGCTCCGTCTATCACTCGACTAGCACCTTCCACTTCCATACCAAAGTCGGCGTGACCGGGAGTATCAATGAGATTGAAAGTCCATTGTTTCCATTTTACCGGAATACTGGCAGACTGAATCGTGATTCCTCGTTCACGTTCAGCCTGGAAGGAAGTCTGTAGTTGTACTACCCGTGTCAACCGTTCCTGCACTTGAGAGGTAAGACGATTTGAGAAGAATCGATTCTGTGAGTGTCGTCTTTCCAGAATCTATATGTACGAACGAAGAACGGCCATATATTAAGAGACCCCAATTTAAAGTAATCCATGTGATGATGTACTGACCAATATGGGCTACCAGAGCCATATTCCGCAATGCGGCGGGACCAGCATCATGGGAAGTTGCCGTAGCAAAGCCTCGTATATTCCTGCGAATAGAGCATCGTAGACGAGCTCTGAAGAGCATAAAACCCGAAGTCGAAAGGGATTTGAGGTCGTGAAGAAAGTAGTATCGAGAAACACAGAGTGGCAGACGCCGTGTCGATCCGAAAGCCAACACACGCAAACAAGAGGACGCCCATTGTTATTGTCATTGTGTCTGTACACTCGCCATGTCTCAATCCTTCCCTCGCTCCGAAATCTTTCTACCCTCTCTACCATCCTCATAACCATTGTAGAGATGGCTACACCATCAACACCATCTAGTTCAACACCTCCAAACAGCAACGGGAATGGAACTCCAATTCAAGTCGACCGTTCTAGCATACGTGCCGAAGTAACAGGTCCTGACTTACCTTCCCTGCCTGCAAAGACGGGTCCATTGGAGATGAAACCTGTGTCAGGGGGTGTCGTACACTCCAGTCGAATCCCCAACTCGCCACTTTCGGTGGCTGCTGTTTCATTTATCCTCGGAACGGTCTTCTCATTCGGCCTCGTTCTATGCTTCTTCGGTGGCTCATGGGGGTTCTGGTGGTCACAATATCAATTGGGAATATATATCTCGTCGTGGGCTGCCTTCCATTGGGGGGAGTTTGCTGTCACAGCCGGATGGAATCGAGAGAAAGTTAGCGTGGATTGTGAGTTTCTTCTTAGTCTCTCTGTGGGTCTAGATATTTATGAATCGGTATAATTGAAGCATTTCTGTTGGAGAATGGATCGATGTACCATCTCGCGCATACATCTGCCCTGTTAGAATACCTAATTACACTTTACTTCAAACCAAGCCTGAAGTCTTTCCCTTACGTCTCTGCTGTCGGTCAGTTCTTCCATTCCTCTTACTTTTACACGCGTTTCAAATATTAATCTAACCGTTCTATCTTTAAAACAGGGCTCATTATACTCATTCTTGGACAAATAATTCGTTCTACTGCTATGATACACGCTGCAACAAGCTTCTCACACCAAGTTGCGTTCAAGAAGTTGGAATCGCATACTTTGGTTACCTCCGGAATCTATGCGTATGTCTGACATTATGATGATCTTCAATACTTCCTGGCTGACATTTGTTTTGACACATATCAGATGGTTCCGCCACCCCTCGTATGCCGGATTTTTCTATTGGGCCCTTGGAACCCAACTACTGTTGCAGAACACCGCAAACTTTGTCTTCTTTTCTATCGTTCTCTGGAGGTTTTTCTATCACAGAATCAGACGTACGTTATTTTTGTTTTCATCGCTTTGCGCGTAACTAATAAAATGGTGCACAGCGGAAGAGGGCGCACTTATCAACTTTTTCGGGCAATCGTACGTCGACTATAGGAAGCGAGTGGGAACGAAGATCCCATTCATTCCATAGGCTGTTCCGTTATTTCGCATTTTTACCATTGGACCATGGATTGTATCTGTAGCACGGTTCGAATACATTTCCTAAATTGCTGCCTTTATGTCACACTGCAACCACAGGAAAAAAGGCGTGATGCGAGATCATATTGTAGGTCATAGCAGTGGAAAACATACAACATGCGGAGTTTTTGGAAAGCGAGAACGATCCGATCACCTAATATAAAATGCAAAACCAACCGTCTACTCCGAGTCGATGGTGCCCTTGTCGGAGACGTAGATACCGTCCAAGAATTTACGGATATCCTTGTTCCGTACTCTGCACAAACCTTGGATGGAGGCAGCTGGAAGAGTGTTAGATACATCGTACGTGGGGTTGTCAAATCGAAATGCTCACCAGATTGCGAGACGTTTTGAATGTCGGTACCCTCGAGGATAAGCTCATCCTTCTGGTTCTTTGATTCGCTGACGGTGACACCCTCAAGCATGTCAACGTGACGGACGATCTGAGTGAAAAATGTAAGAGCACGTTGCGGGTACGGTTGTAAAAGTCGTACCTTCTCGCCCAAGAAATTTCGGATTTCGAGCTTGGCACCGCTCTCCTGGATGATACAGTTGATGGGGAAATGGGCGTAGACCGCACGCATCTTGTATTGGAATCCCTGCAGAGCAAAAGTTCAATTTCCGGGATAGATTTTGAGAATCGGCCAGTCGAACCTTAGTGACACCAGTGATCATGTTGACAATCAAACTCTTGATCGTCCTGAGGCAGGCGACGTGCTTGCGGCCACCTTGCCAGACAGCGAGGGTAACCTTGTTGGTCTTGCCCTTGAGGAGCCGGATGTCCATGTCGATGTGACGGACATTCTTTGAGAGGGTGCCCCGAGGACCCTTGACGGTAATAAGACGGGACTTGATGTTAACTTCAACACCAGCTGGAATGTCGAGCTCTTCGGTCTTGAGGACGTCCCGCATCTGGAAGAACAGAGGGAGTCAGTGTTCTGGCTAGAGGTACATCCGAGCACAAGTCAAGCCATCCAGCGTGTACGGACAGCATTTCTCGCTGTATTTGTTCGCAAGTCCGTCTGGCAAGGCTCCTGGAAGGTGATGACGGCCTAGCAGTATACACACCTTTGTTTCGTAGGTCTTGAGGAGGCCGGGGAGGAGGTGAGCTTTCGAGTATGCCGAGGCGAATGTGGTGGGGACCGCCTGCCTTCCTATTCCGGCAGGCCAGCGGTCGGCGAACTGGGGCCGAGTCTGGCGCAGCTTGCATGTGGCGATCGGGAGTGGCCGAGTCGGAGAGTGAAAAGCCCGAGCGCAATGTGGCAGGCTCTTGACCCTCCAGCGGCCGACTCGTCCCTCTCTCACAACTTGATCACCAACCATCACCAAACTCTTCCCCGTGCGTTCCCCCCGGTCGCCCCCCGTGTCGAATTGTATACGGCTAGACAGCCATTGAGAAATAGCGTTGCAGAGACCAGAATCCCCCTTTTCTTTATCACTAGTATCGCCTGCTGTCAATAGTACTTTGCTCTGAGCTCGAGATACATAAGTGGTTGTGTAGGATGGCGTTGTATCCTCAGAGTCAGGTTTATGCCCAACCTCAGTATCCCACAGGCTATCCTCAGCAGCCCATACCTCCTCCAGCTCCCAATCATTTTTATCCCCCAACGCAACCACAATCGCAGCCTTTTTTCCATGTCGACCCTGACACTTTTCGTCGGGATTACATGAACCGACTTGCAGAACTAACTGTAAACTCTAGGCCAATCATACATAACCTTTCCATCATTGCTCAGGAAAGTAAACGGTATGCGCAGATTGTTGCTCAGTGCATAGAGTCCCATATCCGAAGGGTCCCGAATTGGATGAAGTTGCCGGCCTTTTACTTACTTGACTCCATATCGAAGAACGTTTTCGACCCCTATGCCCGACAGTTCACCCCCCTGGTTGTAAGACTCTTTCTTGACACTTACGAAGGTGTCGACCAGGCTACTCGCAGCAAGATGGAAGAAATGCTTCTGACCTGGCGCACCGGTTCACCTGACAATCGTGAACTGTTCGGCGTCGTTTCCCAGCTCGCTATCGAGCGTCAAATCTGGGGGAGTGGTTCCCAATCCGGTGCTGTGCGTCGAGCAATCTCTTACTCGTCGAACCGCCCTAACTTGTCCTCGCAGTCGTCGTTGAAACAAAATGGACAGTCAGGTGTCTCACAAGCTCAAGTTGTTAGTGAGCTCGATTTTGTTCTTGGTCAGAAGGAGCGCGCTCTGCAAAGTAATCCCTACGACAAGGTCTCGCAACAACATGTTGCTATTCTCCATCAGGTATGTGACTTGTGTCCTATTGTTATGCAAGGTCTCGTTACTAACGCTTTGTTGTCTTCGTAGTTGCGATCGTTGGTCCAAGCTGGCGTCTCTCAATCAGAACTTGGCGCGATTCTCAATCAGCTCCGTACGTTAGCTCCTGCTCCTACACCAGCTCCAGCAAGAATGCCTCCACCATCAGTTGCTCTCCCTCCAGCACGTTACCCTCCTCCTCAACATCTCCCTCCCCCTTCCGCCCTTGCCTCTACGCCCTCTGTACCCTCATACCCCGTACCTGCATTTAGTCAGCCTAAGGTTGAGCCTACTGCTGCTAACCTTGCGAGCTCATCGTCGGCACCACCGGTCCCCGTTCCAAATATATCTAACTTGTTCAATGCGTTGATGAAAGCAGGTGTAGTATCTGCGAATGCCACTCCAACTGGGGCTGGTCAGACTGCTAAAGATCAGACACCACCACCCGCTGACTCTCCTAAAGATGCATTGCGTGAGTATCGTAAGGCAATCGTGTCCGCAAGAATCCGCCTCGGTAGTTCGGATATCATGAGGTACGTCCCCACGCGTGTTTCTGAAGCTCCTGATTGCGTTTATCTAACGCATCTATTCGATCTCAGACAACGTCCCCCTATCGTCCGATTCCTGTATGATACGGCTCCAAGCCAATGCAAGCAGTGTGGCATTCGCTTCTCTGATTCATCGTCCGGAAAGAAGCGCATGGAAGATCACCTAGATATGCACTTCCGTCAAAACCGTAAGAGTACCCAAAGCAGCGGTCGTGGACATTGCCGAAGTTTGTTCGTGAATGTAGAGGTATGTGAATTTGTCTTCATCTTTGTCTAGCCCGGGAGCTAACTATTCCTTATTTGTACAGGACTGGATATCTTACGGATCTTCTGATGCAAAAGGCAAGGGTCGTGCGGATGGTCTGGTGAATGCTAAGGCCATGGCTGCTGCTGAAGCAGCGAAGGCGGATGCTGATCTTAGGGCCATGTACGTAGTCGTGCCGCCTGGAGATGAGGCCCAATCTATGTCTTGTCCGATTTGTAAGGAGTCTCTGAAAGCCGAGTTCCTCGAAGATGATGAAGAGTGGGTATGGAGAAATGCCATCATCAAAGATGACAAGGTATGTCTTACTCGTATTTCTTGGATCATGTTACTAGCCTGTATGTTGTGACGTTGATTGCTGACTATTTCATTTTTCGTGTATTAACAGGTGTTCCATGCGACGTGCCATGCGGAAGCGTCAGCCTCGAAGTCAAGTCTTGCCGCGAGGTTACGCAATGAAGTGTCAAGCCGGAGTCGAAGTCGGTCACAAACCCCTGAGGCCCAAATGAAGGATGTCTCACATCGGAAGTCCGAGTCACCAACACCGAAGTTGGCTGGTAACAAACGGAAAGCGGAGGACGATGGTCATATCTTCCACGGTACGAAACAGGAAGAAGGTACACCACCGATGAAAAAGCTGGCTTTGACGGCGTAACGCGTTTGCATATCACTTCCGATCATACTTCGTTCTTCGCGCGTTGGATGTTGATAATCCTTCATTGTTGATGTTGAGGGGTCTGCTTTGCATAACTTTTTCGTTTGTTACTGATGAGCATTCACGACCTTGCCATAGAGACTTCTACATTGCGGACAAACTTGCATATTTCTCCGTTTTTCTTTTCATTTTTTATATCTCATCCTCATTCTGTAATTCCTTACACTCGCACACTTACACTTACACACTTCACATATCTTATAAACGTATCATATTCTGGCTCGAATATCCCTCTGTGTGATGTGTGATTCATGAGTGTTCTGAACTGTACGTAGTTTGTTAAAATGCGATTATCGATAAATTGAGACGTCATTCTTGTCGGGTATGTGCTGATCATCGGCGAGGTTTCCTTGAGTTCGTCTCTCTCCCCTAAACCACGTCCTTCCTCTCCTCTCTCGACCTACCACTTAACACGCCCACTTCATCTCCCAACCTACACCCTCATACAAACATCAAAACATCAAAATTGATCGTGAGTACTCCAATATATGTCCGTTGCTAACTATAATTCGCAGTTTGGGCCCATGTACGGCGGGAACAGTGGTGTCTCCGCCAGTATGTGGGCTCCCCAGGCTACTACGTCGTATCCTTCGACGAGGAGCTACGGTTCCTCGGGGTCTATTACTTCGAATACTAGTAGTGAGTCTATCTTCGAGCGCATACATGCTGCCTACCCCTATGTTACATAAAAAGAAACGAGAGCTGACTGTTGAATGGTCGTAGCTCAACCAGATGATAATCATTCTGTTCCAGTTAACCTTTCCAATAATCAAATAAGAAAAGATAATACGCTCGATCGTATTCTTAATGTGGCCAATGAGGATGTTGAAATGGTCGTAAGTAACTACGCCTATTTTCCGTTGTCTGCCCGCCTGCCAAATGAACCCACCATTTCAAACGGAGGCTATTCCTGGATGAACATAACCCTTTTTCTACCAACCATCTCGTCATGCTCCTCCTGAACCACCCCGTCATACAACCCAACTGACATCATCTGCATCGCAGGATGTAGGCGTGCCTACAGTGATGTACCTCGTCGTGGACACCAACTTCCTTATTGATCAACTCGACGTTCTAAAGAGGTTCACCAATGACCTCGAAGAACTTTCGAATGACCCGCGGTTTCCTCCCGAAGCATTGGGTTTGAAGGTCATCATACCTACTGTGGTGCTTTCTGAGCTTGATGGGTATGCCATCTCAACAACTTCCCACTTTATTTGAGTTTACCTATTGACTTGGCCTATCAATAGGTTGAAGAAGGGCCATCAGAACAAGAAGGATGGCAAGGACGGAAACCTTGCTTGGTTTGCCCATACGGCTGCGACTTGGTTGCTTGAGAAGTCGAAAGAGCGCAAATTCGTCAAAGTACAAGCTCGGAAGGAGACGGTTTATGATCCTACAGTTACTGTTGGACATGCGCCCACGCTCGGGAACGACCTTGCGATATTTGACTGTTTGCAATATTTCAAGACACAAGGCAACGTTGCTCTGGTCACATACGACACACTTCTTTGTACATATGTAGATGCCAATGGTGAGTTATTATTCTATTAGTACATATAGACATCGAGGCTGACGGTGAGGAAGACATACTCCATATCAAACCTCCTACCGGGAAAGACAAAACTGATAAAAAGAACAAGGGCACTCCGCGCTGGTCAAGCCGCTGTCTGGCGTATGAGATATACAAGAATCACGATCTCGCCAATTTCTTCCATTCAGCAGATTCCGGACCAGGTTACAGACGAGGGAACTCATCTGGCCAAGTTGGTATTTCGCAAGCACCGGCGGCGGACGACGATGAAGCTATGGACATCGACGACGATGCTTCGAAAACCCAACGTTTGGAAGACTTTGAGCCTAGCCATGCACTCGACGCCTTGCACCTCCAGATTATCGAGCACTTTACCGCGGTACTCAAAGAGGTTACGGAACGAGTTCGCCTTGCAGCAAAGGACGACTTGACTCCTACCACTTCCATGCATGCTCCGTCGTACCGAAGAAAACTATTCTATTTATGGGATGTAGGCGACTGTCTAGACTACCTCGACTCGAAGAAACGATTACGCAAGAAGAATCCACCGCTTCAAGTGTTTTTGTTGCGCAGAAACCAGAATCGAGGGTGGAGACGAGGACAGGACTGGTCGCGGCAAGATTGGCGAATAGCTCTGCAAGCACTGGAAGAGATCGGACAGTTGTTCGATGAGGGTGTTGTGCTCGAATCACTGGAGTCGCTGAACCCCCACGTCGAGTTCATCTTTGCGCAACCAATGCGACCAACAGGGTAGAAGCTTGATAGAAGGAAGGAGTTCAATAAGGAAGCAGATAGCCGAGGTGTTGTGGAATTCGGAGTGCCAAGGTAGCGACGTGATTGGCTGATAGGGGGTGGTAAATTGAAAGACCGGATATAACGCCCGGTAGTGGGATAAAGTGTATGCCAGCTGCGACTACAAATCACTATTAGACCATGGCCCGTCGGTGTCAGCAGTGGGATTGTGTAGAATGAAGGAAAGCGGAAAGCTGTGAGGGGCGAGGAGTGCGCAGAGATTGGGAGTTAAGCTGCGGAGGGCCAGGGATGGGCGGAAGCGCTTGAGGGAGAAGAGAGCTGTGCCTGGATATTTTGCTGGCTCCTTCCAATTTCTCTCTTAACGTTCAAGCCGCGATTGGCGGCCCCTTCCTCTCTTTTCTGTCTCTCCCTCCTCACTCCATCATGTTCAGGAGACGGACGGTGTATATCCTCCTCAGCCTCCTCGCTACTGTCCTCGTCGGCACCGTCGTCGTCCTCTCAACCATCTCATACTACCTCGCCATTAACCCCGCCGCCTACATCACCGAAGAGGAGCTTGACGCACCGTTCGATATCTATAATGTCTCGCGCTGGAACGCCTCAGAGCACGGCAAAGTAGAACGCATTCCTCGCATTATCCACCAGTCTTGGAAGTCCGAGACCCTCCCCGCCAAATGGGTCAACGTCTCTCAGGGCTGTCGAGATATGCATCCCGACTAGTGTGTTTCCTCTCTCACATTCTTCAGTTTCAATTTTGACTCTTCCGCAGCGAATACAAGCTCTGGACAGATGCAAGTGCTCGTGAATTCATTGCCGAACACTACAACTGGTTCCTGGACACTTTCGATGGCTATACCTACACCATTCAACGTGCCGACGCTATTCGTTATTTCATCCTCTACCACTATGGAGGTGTCTATCTCGATTTGGATGTTGGATGTCTCCGTCCGCTCGACCCGCTCCTCACCTACCCCGTCATTCTCCCAAGAACCATCCCTGTCGGTGTCTCCAACGATCTCATGTTCGCGGAAAAGGGGCATCCCTTCATGGCTCAAACCATCCACAAACTCACAACGTTTGACCGCTCGTGGGTGCTTAACTACCTTACAGTCATGTTCTCCACCGGCCCCATGTTCCTGTCTGCGCAATACGGCTTGTATACTACCTCCCACCCCTTCACACCGCAGCTTCCTGGCGGTGATGTTCGAATTCTGCCTAAAGCTCTCTATGGCAAGAATGCGAAACCTGACGAAGCGCCGCATACATTCTTCGCTCACTATTACGGCAGCAGTTGGCACGCCGATGACGCCGCGTTTATTGGTTTCTTAGGGAAATGGGGCAAGATTCTTATGTGGATTGGGCTCGTTGTCTTAGTATTGGGTATCCTGAAGATGACACTGGTACCCCACGCCAAGAAGAGAAAGTATGGTCTTCGACGAATTGGCGGTTACGATGTGCTTCTCCCCCGCTTTAAGTCGCACAATGGTAGGTGGTATCTCGACATCGGACAGGGTTGGATCACTTTGCCTTCATCCAATGCGCCGACACCACAACCTGCCTCACCTGTCTCACTCACATCTGACGACGAGGATGAGGTGCATCTCCTGCCTTTGGCGTTAGAGAGCCGATCAACATCGCCCACACTGTCAGAGGCGTCATCTTTCCCAGACTCGTATCAATCATATCCATTGCAATCCCTGGCACAGCCGATTGTCGATGGAGTACGACGTGCCTCTCAACGGATCCGTACCTACTGGGCAGGCGATTCTGATTACACCCCTCTACCATCCAGTATGGCACGCCGGCATTCACAATCCCATGGCCGGAGACGCAGCCGCAGTGTTCTAGTGCTTATGCCCGCAGTTGCTACGTCCTCACACCACGTTGAACTTGCTGCTGCACGCAGCGGTTCACGTTCACGACCGCACAGTCGAGCAGGGTCAGAATGCCCGCCGGACAAGCCATACACCGACGACGACGATTACGACCATGCTCATCTGCAGTCTGGCCCGGCGCCTGACTCTTCTGATAATAGAAGGTAGTTCTCTTACAGATTAGCTTCCTTTTGAAAATTATCCATGCCTCCCGCCATAAACCGACCGCAAGAAACGTTCTCGCCCGTATACCCTCACACACTACGCCCACTGTCACTATATACTCTGTTTCATAACGGGCGTAAATAGTTCCTTAACCTTCTCTTTCTCGCGATTCACCCTGGACACACCCACACACGTCCTCTCACGGTGTAATCTGGGATTTTCTCACGAAACACCACCAGCCGTACATTCCGTATTCTTCTCTCTCTGTTGGTGTGTTCGTACGGAGTCCCTTTCATTCCATACATATCTTCGACCCCTTTAGTTTCTGTGTTCGTGCACAATTTATTACTCAGTTACATTTTCCATCATCCTTTCTCCTTTCTCGTCTCAATTCACATACAAGACATCCCACACTTATCAATTTCCCCCACCACCCCATACTGGCCTCCGCTTAGTGTCCTGCTTGCTGCTGTCCGTTCGTTTCGTGTCACGATGTGCGAGAGACATTATATATATAGAACAGTATATCATATCAATATGTAGTTTCCAAAACAATCAGATGCAGAAAGAGACATTCCTAGACTCCTTTTGCTGCGACGGGTTTGTGCCTTGCACCTTCCTGAGAGAGATGTGGCTAGTGGGGATCTTCGATTCCCTTTGGGGTAAGTTGATTGTCTCTGCCGCCTTCGCTTTGCTCATCGAGGTACCCTGCATCCCAATACACACATAAGCGAGTAAATGCTATATATGCTACGGCCCAACAAAGCCGTCGAACTGCTGCGTTGTTATGTATATCTCTACCCCGTAATACAATCCCTGCGCAGAACAACCGTGATACTGATCATTCATCGTCTATCGGCAGAGACAATCCGAGATTGTACCAAAGTAGCTCCTTCAAAGATATCTGATTCTGACGGACGACCTAACTTTAACCCTGAAGGACGCCAGATACTGATACTTGATGCTCCTGCCATAGTTCCGATTGGTATTTGCAAAGTACATAGCAGATGGCAATGTTCTAACTAGATAATAACCTCAATGAAATTATATTTGCTCTGCACTGGTTTCCGGATCCGATCCTATTATTCACTTGGTAGAGCTTCGAAGACGGAGGGTGGAGAAAATGGAGAAGCTTGGCAGGATTTGTATTATTCGTGATATTAGGTTGAGCTTGAAACCTCGAGGTTTTAAGCCTAGAGGACTTAAACGCGCTCTTAAAGAAACCTGACCAAACTGCATTGGTCTTCCCTTCCCTCCGAACCGGCAAGCCACATATCAGTGTAATAAAGGACCTTGCGCTCATGGGGCAAGGCTGGGTATTACAGAAGTCGGTGAAGGTTACGCAGCAAGTCATGGACTCATGGTCCTATGCCAGTGCTAATAATTGCACAAAGTGTGTGTATACGCAGCGTTCGGAAGCTCGGAGGGGGCAAAGCTCCATTACTCGTGTATCCCTTGCCGTCGCCCCGTTCGTCAGAAGTGGCGACAGAACGGGACACCAGGATCCAGGACGCCGCAACAACGTCATGTGCGGTGTCATGTATTCGCAAAAGAAAAGGGAAAATAAGGTTGTATTTAGAATAGAACACGCACAAATAGATACTTTAATGTGATTGTAGAGATAGTACAACGCGTTTTGGGAAAACACGGGAGAGAGTGAGAGATTAAATACGAATCGTCCTGGGTTTCCGTCTATGATGTGATGGCCTTGGCGGCTAGGGATCCTCCGAGCTTGTATACGCCATACATAAGAGCAGAGCTGCCTGCATATGTCTTTGCAGGACCGAATGTCCAATACAGACCACAAGCTACAGATAAAAGATAACGAATTGTGTCAGCAAGGTCCGTCCCGGCTCACGAGATTATAAGGTTCAAGGAAGAGATACACATACCTAGCAAAGGTCCAATCGCACGTCCAAGCTGCCCAGATGACCTGAACTTCCCTAGTGCCTTCCCCTTTGCAAGTTCTGGATGTTCTTGGGAGATTTTCCCTGTATCCTCGTCAACCGCACCTTCGTCACATTGTAACGACGCGTAGGAGGTGAGGGAGTTGACGACTGTCGCTGAAGTAAACGCCATGCAGACGGCTGCCGCTCTTAGAAGGTTGAGTGAGAGGCTGGGGTAGCTGGTCACGAATCGTGGGACGACACTAAGGCAGAGGAGACCAAGCCAGCATGAAGCAATACCCCTGCTGGCCATCTTGCCTTCACCGATTTTAGCAATTGCTCGACGGACGTAACCGCCTTGGACGAGGGCACTGACGACACCGATCGAGCCGATGAGAGCACCGTTTTGTTTGTTGTCCCAGTCGAACACTGTTCGCGTAGTGAATTAGTGAGTATGATCATCCTTTATATTTGATACCCGAGGGGAAATGACTTACAATCATATGTCAGGAACGTGAGTGTAAATTCGACTCCTGAGAAAACAGGCCAGGAAGAGAAATGAAGAAGACGAAGCTTCTTGAGAAGCTCCAAACGTTCCGCAACACTGGCTTTCCTTGGTGCAGCGTGTCCATTGCCGTTTGCTTTGCCATTGGTCTTTCCATTGGCGGTACCGTTAGTCTTTTCATCCTTGACGGTCCCGTTAGCCTGAGCTGTCTTTGGTCTCCGCGAGTTTCGGGAAGAGCAACAGGCAAGGAAGATAGTTTCCAATACAAGGAGAACGAGTGATAGCAACGCAGGTGTTGCATATACGTTAAGCTCGACTCCAGAAATTCGGAATGCGGAGGGGAGTGGCTTGGAGGCGAACCAAGCACCGATAGGAGGCCCAATAATGAAACAAATGGCGAATGCAATCCCGACATGTGCGAGAGCCTTTCCACGATTCTGCGGGGTTGTGATATCGGAGAGAATAGCACTTTATACAAAAGAAAGTTAGCGGGGGCGGTTTATTATGTGCAGTCAGGGAAACGACGTACATTGCCAATTGGACGTTGCCTTCACTCAGACCGCCAACGACTCGCGAAAGCAAATATGAGGCGAAAGTCGTTGACTGGATCCAACTGTAATATATGTGAGAATTATGCACGCCTGAAAATTGGCCTGAGAGAATACGGACATTAAAGCAGAGAGTATGTTTCCGATCATGGTGATGAGCAGAATTCGTTTCCGGCCGTATTTATCACTGAGGGCTCCGATGTATGGTGAAATAAACCTGATAACATGGGTTCAGTAGATATCCTACTAGTTCGGACAATAGCACTCACCATTGTAACGCACTTCGTGGAATACCAATCCCAGATTAGAACCCAGGCAGAATATATTGATGTGCAACTTACGAAAATACTGATCCCATAAGTCCTCCTACAAAAGCGTTGTTATTTTCTATTGCTCCGGATGAACGTTAATAGACTCACCTAATAGCACAACATCCCATTTCTGAGGGTTCTTCGCTGCACCTGTAAACAAGGTACTCCGTACAGCTGTTATAAAGCCAAGTGTTTGTGACAAGAAGCCACTAGGGTCAGAGCCCTCTCTCTGTTCACAGTATGAGCACATGTAGAGCTTCACATACTGAGTTCTATAACACACCTTTGTGTACCATTCGATAATACGAGGGAACAGTGGGAGTGGAATGGTAAAGGCTAGCATAAGATAACACCGTCACCTAAATGCGAGTGGTATAAGAGTTGTTGACTCACCGAAGAGATCCAGTACCAATGATAGAAATACTATGCCCTCTACACGCATTATGGATACAATCTTACAGTCCCTGCTAGCTTGAGGATGTGTGTAGTCGAGACGCGACTAGTAGTACCGCTTAATCGAGTGCCAATAGTAACGATTGTGGGCAGTGCAGGCCAGTAGAACGAGCGTGGACGAGGTTTAATAGCAAGAGCTGTATACGTGTCGAAAACCAAAGGTGCGGATAGGGTAGGGCTCCAATCGTGAGCTTGAGAATGCAAAGCAAGTGGTAGTCATATTGTGCGAAGGCGGGTATGTAGGGATAAAGTTGGGTATGCCGGCGTTATACACCGAAGTCGATTCCCGGTGATGGTCGCACAGTGCTTGCACTCATCATTTGCTATTGCACTCTCCCACAGACCTCTCATCCTTCTCACCCTCCGAGAGTTGAAGCGCATTTTACCACGCAAACCTGTACTCAATGCGATGGGCTGTGGGACATTTCCGTTCTTTTCACAGCGATGTGAGCGACAAATATGTGTTAATGTATTTTACACAATCAGGTTTGGGCTACTTCCACGTCAGTTTCATACGAAGTTATACCGGACATTGTAACATATGTGCGGCTAACTGCCATCCTCCCCAGCCACTGCTTCCGCCGTCTCTGCAGACGCTTTGTACCTTTGGTCCTCCGAGGCCTGCGTGAGACCAGTTTGGAAGTGTGAGCTCGTTTCGGTCTTGGTGACCTCTCGAAGGGCCATGGTGGCATACGCAGCTGTTCCCAATTGTAATGAGATCTGTAATGCCATGAATTTACCATTCTCATCGATGACCGGGGGATCGAATCCGAGCAATTTGTCTTCATCAGCCTGTGCCAGGGCGACGTCGGGATCAGTGTACCTGAGGACATTCCATGACAGCTCCTTTGGCAAATGAAGAATTTTGCGATATGAGCCACCGAGACTATACTCCCTAGAGTCAATTTGCGTCAGTATACAGTCTTAAAGAGTCGAGCGGAAATACAAACCTTTGCTTCCTCTCGAAATTGTCTGGGTCTAATCCATCGGTAACTAAAAACTGTCGGTACCGCTCCCCAAGCTGACCTCCGGGGAATGCAACATCCCTTCCAGGTAAAGGCATGATCACGTCAAAAATTGAATACTTGTCCACGTCTTCCGCGGTCAGCGTTTTGACTTTCGGGGGTTCCCAGGCCTTGCGAGATCTCTTCGATGCGCGACCTGAGTTCTCTTCAGAACAAATGGTGTAAATGTCAGTAGGATCTCAAACAAGCAAATCGCCAAGCATAGATCAAGATCTCCAGACATACCTGCTTCGTCATTGATGCCCTTATCTGCTTTCTCGTCATCTGCAGCATCGTCATCGACAATCTCTTCAGTCAACTCCGGGTCTTCGGATTTCTCAAATACGAGATCCCCGATTGCAGGTTTCTCAGCGCCATGTATGCGGATACGTTCTGAGACGATGGCGTTCCAGACGTATGACTGATACGCGTGGACATACATAAGCCTCAAATTCTTGGGAATCTGGTGGCATCGGATGAGTCAACATATTACAACCATATATAAGACTTGACGTACTGTGGACAATGCACCCATAGCATTTCTCGTCTCGCCATTTTGTTTCTTATAGCTTTCGAGGATACACCTTTCTGCTACTACACGTCTGGGCATGAGCTCTAAGGCCTTGTCCAAGTCACCATCGATGAGCCAAGCATTACGCGCAGTTACGACTTCAGGATGCTCTCCCGGGTCGTACTCGAAGGATGAGCGATACAGCTCTGTGCCAGTCAGATCTGAGAAGGGCGAGACCGATAGCATGGGTTGGGACTGCTGCGGTACCGAATCGTTGCATACCTGAAGACAAATGATTCATTAGCTGCATTGTGGAAGGCTGTGATTTTGATTTAGGTACCGTAATAGTTGATAAAGCCTTTTGTTTTGACAACGTTCATCGCTCGGTTGATCGTCTCAAGAGAGTCGACTTGTACGTTTCTGTTATAAAATGAACATTCTGTATTCCCTGATACTGTGTTTGAAACACATACCTTAACGTGATTAAGAAACCATTACCCTTCAACATACCAAGTTCCAAACTGGCCTTTCGGTAGTTGAAATCTGCAATCCGGATTCCTCGCTCACCACGGCGTGTCACAACCTCCTCGGCACTACGACGAGCACCAACACCATTGGCCAATTTCCAGACATCTTCAACAGTCTTGTTACCACGCTTCAATGAAACTCGTTGGACAGTGACACCACGCTTGTCCTTGGTACCTGCTACAGAGAGATCCTTGATGTTGCAGTGTAGTGAACGTGACAAGTGCGACAATGCATCTTGGGTATCTCGGTTTGTTTTTTGTAGGGTGAAATGAATGTATGGTGGGTATGATGATCGTTCGCCTCGGTCACCACGACCTAAAAGAGTGTTCATGAAAAGGAAAAAGGAGATGGTAGCTCGACTTACCTCCTCTATCAGCAGTCTTTCCACCACGTCCACCACGATTTCCACCTCCTCTCGCCCATTTAATGACAATGCGTGAACCATCATCACTTGCAGGAACAGTAGTATCCGTTTCCGTATCAAGTTTACCATTAAACAGTTCACGAATAATTTTATGCAATCCAGTTCGTGTCTCTTTCGATGAAATAGGCTGTATGCGGAGGGGTTCGTAAAGCAAAATATATTAGATCACATTGAATCTTAAACACGGTAGATATGGAGGTACAGACATCAGAAAGGACTTTACGATGATCTTCCCTCATCCCGGCTCGACCACCTCTACCACCTCCGCGTCCCCCACGGCCGCCCCGACCACCACGACCTCCTCGGTCTCTTCCCCTCTTGCCTCTGCCTTGTGCAGGTTCCTCGGCAGGTGGTTCTGGAGGCGCTGAGGTTTCTTCGCCGTTATCTTGGGCAGAAGCTTTCGCAGTACGACCGGCCCATCCGCTGTCGCTGACAAGAGGTGGTTCAGGACCCTCTAAGAATAGGTTTTTGACTTTGGTAATGACTTCCTCAGAAAGGAATGGGGTGAGAGAAGTGTCAAAGTGTTCGGGCCAGGGATCTGAGGCCTTTTGTTTGCCTTTGGACGACGACGAAGTCTCTGGTTCTTCTGGCTTGACATCCGTCTCGGGGACCGTAACCTCTGGTACAGTTTCAGCAGGAACAGGTGTTTCCGAAACAGCCTCATGTTCGGTAATAGTGTTTTCCTCCACGGGGATAGTAGTAGCTTCAGCAGGAGCTACTTCCGAGTTTTGTTCAGATGTTTTAGTCTCCTCTGTCTTCTTACGCTGGGACGCAGGCATGCTGATATCTTTCAGATGGATGACGTTACTATCTTGGTCCACCTCATAGACCAAGAAGTCAGTGAATCTACATTTATTATTAGTGTAGCAGTAAATTTCGTTAATATTAAATCATACCTCTGTTTGATGATACCTCCGATGGTAGGGACATCATGCCCAATGTATTCAGAGATACCGACATCGGTTTCCATGACCTTTTGAAGAGTACCATCAGGCGAGATATCAGGAGGAGGGAGTCCAAGCATAGCATGACTAGGGGGTAGCATGTTTCCGGGACCCTCGTCGGGTTTAGTATTTGATTCTGAGGGTGCTTCAGTTGTTTCAAGCGTTTCTTCCGTCTCTTGCATAACTACATCGTCGCCGTCAATTTCAAAGACCTTGACACGTTTTGTAGATCGCTCAACGTCGTGAGAATCGTCTTCACGTTCCCGCACGTTGGCCATGGTCGTAGATATAGGGATGAACCTCACTCAAGAGGTCAGTGTTTGGAGGAAGAGTACACTCAACGCCTAGTATGAAGTCATTTTCGATCGATCTGCTCAATGGTCGCGTGTGATGATGAGCGAAATGTTTCACTTCCGCTCAGGCTGCAATCGAAACCAACGTCGTCGACGTCATGGCCACTGGCGGCGGGTACATAAACCATGGCGAATACGAACATGACTTCTTTGACTCTCCCCGTTCATGCGTATTCGACTGCTGCTCAGTATCATGCCCAAACGCGCAAGATCCAGCACGATGGAATCACAGTCTGTTCTAGCGAAGGCTGAGTTGTCGACGTCTTCTAGGAGTACCGGTGCACCGACCAAGAAGACGCGTCACGACACCAAGTTTCTACCCAACAAGATTGCTACGGCCGAAAATGCAGCCTTAGCAGATTATGCTCCACCCTTTCGGAAATTGGAAGAGTTGACGAAAGTATGTGAGAAGCTCAAACCGCCGACCGGTGTATGTATCGTTTACTGGATGAGGATGGAAGACTTGAGGGGTAAGTAACGTATTCTGAATAGTTTACTTCTCTTGAGACTCATATGTTTATGTAGTTCGTGACAATAGGGCCCTTTCACTGGCTTCAGCGCAAGCCGTAAAGGACAAGGTGCCATTGTTAGCATTGTTCGTACTAAGCCCTCAGGACTACATCGCCCACGACAGGAGTCCTCGCCGTATCGACTTTACATTACGGAACCTCCAAGTCATCAAGGTTAGCATTATATTTATTCAGCTCACTACAAATTCTTGAATTTAATACTTAACAATGCACTATAGGATACACTAGCGAAGCAGCACATCCCGTTTCATACAACTACCCACGCCGCTCGAGCTACCCTTCCGGAACACGTTTTATCTGTGCTCTCCGGCTGGAAAGCGAGTCACTTGTTCAGTAACATTGAGTACGAAATTGACGAACTTCGTCGCGACATCAAGATCTGCGAGCTTGCCAACCAATCGCAGCAAGTTAAGTGCACGTTTGTTCACGACAGATGTGTCATTGCTCCAGGAAAAGTGTCCACGAAGGAAGGAAAGACATACTCAGTGTACACACCCTTCTTACGTGCTTGGACACCTCATCTCACCGACAAACCTGATCCTTTGGCTCGCGCTCCAAACCCGAAGCCCAATGATACTTCCATCCATGACCATCCTATATTTGGACCATTATTCAATACTCCTGTCCCGACCCATCTCGAAGGTTTCGAGTTGAAACCCGATGACGTTGAGACGATGCGTACTTGTTGGAGGGAAGGCGAGGATGTCGCTCACGAAATGCTCCTGCGTTTTCTATACACCAAATCTCGCACGTCACAATTCGCTGAAGTGAATCCCCTTGCTGAAGGTGCAAAGGAACCTCAGAAGGATCCCAAGAAGAACAGTAGGATCGGAAAATATAACGAAGACAGAGATCACGTCAACGCTGATACTACGAGTCGTATGAGGTAAGGTCTAAGATCCATTTTTATATTTATGAGTTACCTCTGACACGATGTGACGACCGTATAGTCCGTACCTTTCTGCAGGGATCATTTCTGCGCGTGCATGCATCCGAGCCACCATGGAACTCTCAGAAGGCAAGAAGAAAGTTGATGTCAGTCGAGATACCGGTATCGGTCGATGGGTGCAAGAGATAGGTACGAAAGATTATATTCCTCAGGTTGGATTACACACTTAAGCATTTATACAGCATGGCGCGACTTCTACATCCACGTACTCGCGAACTTCCCTCGAGTCTCTATGGGTAGACCTTACCAGGAGAAGTTTGCAAACGTGCAATGGGAAACAAACGAGGAGCAATTTCAAGCGTGGAAAGATGGAAGGACTGGCGTGCCTATTGTCGATGCTGCTATGCGCCAAGGAAAGAAGATGGGTTGGATGCATAATCGCGTTCGGATGATTACTACTATGTATCTTGTCAAAGACTTGATGCTTGATTGGCGGTTGGGCGAACAGGTATGTGTCGTTGACCTCCATCCTTTTTATTGTGATTGAAATATTGGGATATAGTACTTCATGGAAATACTTATCGATGGAGACCTGGCATCGAACAATGGTGGATGGCAATGGTCTGCGAGCACAGGTGTTGACCCCGTTCCGTACTTCAGGATATTCAATCCTTACACACAAAGTCACAAGGTAAGCTACAGCTGTGACTATTCTAACTACAAATCGATGACCTCCCATTTTCTTGCAGGCTGATCCGACTGGCGAATATATCAGACATTTTGTTCCTGAACTGGCGAACGTACGAGGAGATGGTAAGAACTGCTTATACCTACGCAAGCCATTGGTCATGACTAACACGAGATCGTAGATGTGCACCAACCATCACCGAACCTCGCCAAGAAACTCAATTACCCTGTACCTTTTGTAGACCATTCCGAAGCTAGAGCACGAGCCATAAGGCGATACAAGAATCCAGGAGAAAAGTAATACAGGTTTCCCTCCGTGTTTTGATTAGTGTTCCTGTATAGTAGCTTATAATTACATTGAGATGAACTTTTCGTGTTCTCATATTTAATCGTCCAAATCGAACTCGAAGTCATCGTCATCGTTCTTGCTACCCCTGATCCGCCGTCCGGTGACCGGCTTGACACTATATGTGATTTGGGGACCGCTCGTCTCCGCTTTCTCGATGATACCATTCTGGAGCATTTTCCATTCTAGAGTTCTTGTCTCGAAGTCGTCTGAGTTTCCTAAATCCTCAAAGCCGACAAATCTTGACATTATATCAGTATCTCTGATGCAATATAAGTGAGGTATATTCCTCACCGAGATTTCGACACTCCATCGACGAAGCAAACGACGCATGGGAGAACTTTAATTCCTAGCTTTTCTACGAGCCAAGGAACGTTTTCCACAAACACCCGTATAAATAGAGTGCCGAAATATTTCGAAGCAAGTCTCTATCGTAAATAAGACAAATTGAGAAGAGTAATTTTGAATACTACTACGAAATAACACGTACGGAAAGATGCTTGTCCATGATCTCGCATCGTCTGAACTTGCTATGGTAAAAGTGAATCACACAGCGGGGTTCATGTCTGTATAAAGACCGTTGAGAGCAACAATGTCATGGAGATAGGAATTACTGACGCGCTGAGTCTTATTACTACTTTCTCGTCTATTATCTCCTCATATCGACCGTGCCCAGAAGCTTTCATGCCTTGTAACTTCTCCATTCTGTACGAGTGGAAAGATCAGTCTCTGTTCAGTCAAGCATGCAACCGGGGATGGAGTAGCACCTCACTCTTGCTTCAACTCGCCTAAGCCACGCTCTCGTAGTGCAGCACTATCATCGTTCTCGATTTCCGCTTCCAACTGAGCAAAGAGCTCTTCGTCGTCGTCGGGGTCTGATCTTGCAGAGCGAGGGTCGGTCAAGCGACTCGTAAGTTCGTGAACTTTCGGGTTTGAGCTTGCCATGTTGATATAGGGCAGGTGTAACGTGGTAATATGCCTGAGCCTTGAGGGTATGTATCCAAAGTCAAGCGACGACGTGAACGAATACACTTTCCCGATCATACCGTGAACTTCAAGGTGTAGAAACCTAATGAAGCAGGTTGTTCGCACGCGTCATAACCAATCTTAACTTGGATCTTATCCTCCACCATGAAACTAATAGGAAAACATATTGAGAAGGGTGGAGTTGTTCGTATATCTCGTATTCAAGAGAACTATACAATATGAAAACTCATAGATCTATAGGGCTATGTAAACCTTCGCCCAGAAGACGATGAGGATATGTGGCATTTATATAATCTCATACAAGATGTCAGTATAGCCTTCTATGAATGATCATTTTGCTCATCCGTTGAACCATAAATCAGGGAGACAGAGTACGTGCACCGGCAATACGTCGAGTGCAAAATATCTCTTCAACCGGGTCCACTGAATCACATCGCATCCGATTAAACTTAACACTTGCTGTGACCCGAACTCTATGGTCTCCATCTACATCAGCTGCAGGGGAAGCAGGCCCATCCGGCGGAGAACCGTCATCTTCAGGTAGCGGACCTGTCAGTACAGCTACCCTCCAAATCTCTGGCCGAGTTACATCGGAGAACCCTCATGTCAAGATGGGTGCATTTCATACGCTCGATCTTGAAGCGAACCGAGATGTAAGGATCGAGAAGGATGAGTGGGATAGTATTGCACTCAGCCGAGTAGAGGAGAGTTGTGTCCCTGGGCGTGGCGCAGAAGTCGCTGCTCTCGTCTGCGGAGAAGGTAAAATATGTCCATGTCCATGTTAAGAATGTATCTGACCGGGTTACTTTTGAGTTTAGGTTCTGCCACGTTCTGCTTGCTTTCAGAACACATGACTGTCGTACTGCAGCGATTAGAAGTGCAGATACCTCGCAAACTTGCTGCAAACTCATCTGCACACGAAAAGGTATGCGTTCATAGCCTCAATCCTAATCATTGTAAAATTGTATTGATGTTCACATAGGGTCTCACTCGGTTTTACTCTTCCCTTTACGCATCGTTTCTAAGGCACATACCATATTCATCCCCGTCAATACGAGCTATTGTAATAGCATCTCCGGGATGGGTTCGTGACGCAGTTTTCGACTACATCATGTCGGAAGCTAGTCGTACAGGCAACAAGGTGTTGATGGGAGTTCGAAATAAATTCATTAAGGTCCATGTCAATAGTCCGCATGTGCACAGCTTAGTAGAAGTGCTGAAGAGCCCAGAGGTAAGAAATGTCACTTAACAACGCCAATATAATCCTGATCACCTCTATAGATCGTTAGTCAGCTAAAAGAAACGAAATTTGCACGCGAAGGCATCATGCTAGACAGGTTAGTTGAACTATGACCCTGCTTGTCCGACCAAAGCTGACTTCTCTCAGGTTCTTCAAGATGTTGGGCTCAGATGAAATGCGAGCGTGGTACGGGCCTGATCATGTATCCCTCGCCGCAGATCGAGGTGCAATCGGGACCTTGCTGATATCTGATGAACTCTTTCGGTGTGTCATATGTATCATGCAATTGTTGTTGTATTTCTAATCAACTTGGGCTCTCTCAGAGCAAGCGATGCTGTCGTGCGTAAAAAGTACGTCCAGTTGGTCGAAGACGTACGGCAAAAGGGCGCGGAGGTGTTGATCTTCTCAAGTATGCACGAGTCTGGACAACGTACGTCAAGCTTGATGTGTCTTATAAACTCCTGATCTGAACGATTCGCATAGAATTGAATCAATTGACTGGTATCGCTGCAATATTGACATTCCCCCTCGACGTTGAAGTGGTTGAAGCTGAAGAACGTGAAGCTAAGGAGGAGGAACGACGGAAACAAGCAGAAGAAAATGGGGAGATCGATAGCAGCTGACCAACGCTCCAGAGCCTGTAAAGTTCACAAGGTATATCAATGTAGTGTACATTTTATATAAAGTTGTATTCTCTTCACATCCGTTTTTGAATTACTTATGTACCCTTGATTCTCTCTTGATATGCGTTCCACCCCTCCGTTCGGTACCTCTCTGCTTGTGCCTGGACTGTCTGGATGTCCAGGTTGTTACCCTTTCCATAAATACCTCTACCCACAATAATCACATCGCAACCAGAATCGACAATGACTTCTTTCGGTGTCCTGTACTGCTGACCCATTGAATCGCCACGGGAGTCGAGTCCTACACCAGGTGTGAGAATCAAGAAATCATCCTCTTCGGTCGATTCGTCGGGTGAAGCACCGACTCCATCCATCCGCCTTTGAGCGATGAAGCCAATAACAAAATTTTTGTTGGCTCTGGCCATCCGGACAGCCTCCTCGGTGTAGGAACCAGTTGCGAGACTGCCTTTGGTGCTCATCTCCGCCAGAAGCAGCAGTCCCCTGCCGAGAGGAACTCCGACCGATGCCAATCCGCTAATGATAGATGGACCGGGCACGGGATGAGCATTTGTGATGTGCGACCAGCTCGCAATTTTATGTACACCACTGGAATATTGGAGAGCCACAGTGTTTCCTATGAAGGACAACAGTTAGTTGCATATATGCTGTCAAGAAAAAGGAAGACAAACCGATATCGGCGAACTTTCTGTCCTCGAAGATGAGGAAATCATATTTTACACTCAGTTCGCGTAATTTTTCGATGAGATCGTGATCAAAGTCTTCGATAATGTCGACATGGGTCTACGATCATGAAGTATTGGATCTGAGATCAAGCTCTTTCGAGGCTTACCTTCACAAGACAGATGTAAGGTCCAACCACGTCTACCACACTCAGGAATTCGGACTTGGTGGTAACGTCCACGCTCACACAAAGATTGGTCTTTTTGCGCTCCATCACCTCGAGCAATGCTCTGGCAGAAGCATTGCTGTGCCTTTTGGCCCGTTCCGCGTATGAAAGCTTAGCCAAAGACATTTTCTCTATTGTGAATGTTGGTTACACCAAGTACAATATGCGACTGGACGAAACGCACTCGTTTTCGGGTCTACGGTTGTATTGCTTGAAAATCGTGATGAGCTCAAAAAGAGAGCCGCGAGTTGACCAAAATGGGCGATGCACTTCCATTTATGGCAAGAGCTTTGACTCCTCGGTATAAAACTACAACACTGTGCTTCGCCTTCTCTTCGGCCTATGCAACACGAGTACTTCCCGGTCATATAATACAAAGATATAATTATGAGAGAAGATGCACTTCACAGATTTTTCCCTACTGAGATACAGAACATAGCCATTTCCGAGAGCTTTCCGATCCAAATGACATTTGTATGAGGCTATTGTCGAGCATAATAATTCAATGCCCGTGTATGTGATTGATATGAATCTTCGTTGGTAAGGTATGAAACTAATAATACATGAAAGTCGTGAGGACAGTGCTTAACAAGAATGATGAGATTGTGATGGAAGCAATTGCAGTTGTGTGGCTAGTTCCGGAGCCCTGCGATGTTGTGTTATCCACTGTGCTGACCGGGCCTGCACTGCTACTAGTGTTCTGCTCACCATTCGTTGTTGTTGCTAACGCCGACCTACTGAGGGCCAGCTGGTGATAGATTGATTAGCATATAGCGAGTATTTTACTCCTGATACACTTACCAAAGCAAGGTGTCCACCGACTACTGGTCTCGCACGGAACCCTTCTACACTGCCGTCTGTGGTTTCGTACCAGTCACCAAGAGGCTGAGAGCTTTTCCCGTCTTCGGCGTACTTGCGGACGGAGCTAATCAACAAATTCCTAACGGTCGCTGAGGTAACCAGAGCGGATGTCCAGATCTCCCAGTCTATCATGAAAGTATTAGTAACGATAATATTAAACAGGCCCATGCATTGTGAACTTACCAGACTTGGTGTATGTATGTCTATTACATCGTCAGAGTCTGCAATCCAAAGAGTGGAGACGAAACATACCTAGTATCCAAAGGAACTCCGAAGCTATTGGCCACCGTTGAATACCAAGCAGTTTCTATTGTAGATTTGTAAGCCGATATAGTGAATCCCATCGATGTGACTTTGACTCACGCATCTCGAACACCGAGCTTGGGAAGATGTTAGTGCCCAAAAGCTTGTCAGCATACAGATTGTAGCTCAATCCCCAACTGAGAATTCCACTCAGTCACGCGTTTTAACACAGATGGATGCAAATAGTACCTAGAGTCATCGCCATACTAAGTGATAGGTCAGTCCCAAGGAATCTCAGTTATGAGAGTGATTTCAACCTACCGATAATGTCAAATGCTTTTTATCAGACGACGTCGCAAAGTTTTGCCATTGAGAAACATAGGACGAAGCAATCGACTAAAAGGTGTCAGCCACAAGACGCAGTTCGTAGACAAAGCACTTACGCTATAGTTTGAAGCCCTAGCATTATCACCAACCAAAGCAGCAATCTCAGACATAGCCTTGATACCAATAATGCCCTTGATAGCCAAGTTGGTCTGATTCGCAAGACTACCAGCGAAGTCGTCTGTGCTAATTTGATTTGCAGGGATCAGTGAATCAGTGATCAAGAATTGTGTCCATTGGTCGAGAAGGTCGAACTGTGGGTGCGTGTATTTCTTGGTCAGTACGCTTAAACGATGTGGTATGGTGGTGGACGTACATAGGTGGTAACGAGTGACTTGTCGTTAGTGCGTTGGGTATAGCTAAGAGTCATAATCAGCATGTTACCGCTTTCTATAGATATCTGAAAGTCAGCATTCAGTCTTAGGTAGTAACGAAGATGACCGACCTTCGACTGGCATTGGTTCGTCTTTGCCTAATAAGATTCGCGTAAGGATATATACTATATGATGAAGTCAGAAAGCCCCATACCATCGTTGTGACCCAGAGCCTTGGGATAGTTTGCTCCCATATCATGTACACTCCATTTGTTAGGATATTGTCCCGTAGCCTGATATTCGAACAACGGCAGCAAAAGCTGTTTCCCAAGTGTAGGGTTGGTGTATAGGAATAGAGGCCATGATGGGAATATGACATCAACCGTGTTGACGTTCTGTGTTAACAATGAAGTGAATTAATCAGTACGGTAAATAGACGAGTTGCCATCAATAGGGCAGGAAGAAACAGAGAAAACACTCACACCATCACTAGATATCTCCTTCATGAATAACAACACATCTGACGCATTAAATGCACCGCTGCTATCCTTTGACACAGTGATCTCAGTTGCCGCGAAAGCTTGGCGGATTGATAGAGCAACAATAGAGGCGTAGTCCGTTGATATGGCAGGACGCATCATTCTTGACCTGGGCATCGAACGCCTTTGCACGAGATAATGCGCTACTATATGCGGGCAGGAAAGAAGATATCTGTTACAGGTGCAACATATCATGTCAGATGGTGTCACGTTGAGGCAACGGGTGAGATGAGTATGTAGACGCACCAAGTCTTGTACACTTGAGAACTTTGTCCAGAAGAACGTGCTTCGTTCTTGCAGAGCGCCATTCGCAACGATGTATTGGACAGCAGGATCACGCACATGTCCTATGGAGAACACCACAGGACTCGAGGTAGAGGATATAGACCCGAGATCGCGGGAGAGACCAAAGACAGGCCAACGATCTTGGACTGCTCGGAAATTGGTATCCTGAGTGTTATTCAGACTTCCTTGGGAGACGAACAAGGACCGAACGACTTGGTCTTCGCCGCTTTGGAAAGTTGTCCCTTGAGCCTGTGACGATGATTAATAACAAGTGAGATCAAATTAAATGAAGAGCATACATTCTGGATGGAGTAGAAGGCGGAACCCTCTGTTCCGTAAGTTAGCGGTGCGTTGCGAGCGAGACACAAGGCTACTAATCACATACGTTGTATACGATCTCGGTTCTCAGTGAACGCCTGCTGATTCTGCAATTGAACCTGATGCGTGATAATATCCCCAGTCGTCGTCGTGTTCCAAGTAGCCGTCAAAGTGAGGTCCCCAGATATCCACTCAGCACTAATATCAGTGTACACCTGAACCGAGTGTGATTTTCCGTCGTTCGGAGCAGCTGTTACGGAAAGATATGAGAATGGGAGAGACTGTTGTACTAAGTTATTCGGCTATGCAAATAAATACAATCAATCTCGCTTAGGGATATTGGAATATATCATAGGTAGGTGATTTACCTCAACAGGACTTAGGAAATTGACGGTGATATCAACAGGCCCTGCGGTGAGAACAAATGTGCTTTGTGTTGATGTGAACTGCAACCATGGCGTAAGTACCGCTATTGGTGAGGATGTCGGCGAACTGGTTGATATAACCTCACCTCGAAGCTCTTTTGAACAGCCTTTTGGGTAGGTGTGTTGGTACCAGGGGTTCCGAGGAAACTATACGCCGTTCCGTCCACTCTAACGTAGCCTGCCCAACCAACAATCTGAAAAGCCCCGTGAGCCGAGAGTAAAATAGATTCAAACCGAAGGCTTACTTGACCGGTCCAAAATGTCGGCCAGTTTGCATTCAATGCAGTTCCTGAGCCCTGAGGAAGCCATGCCGAGAGGTATGGTGTTCTAACAGCGAGTGGGACTGAAGCAGGATTGAACGGCGCAGCCGTCCAAGTCACCGCCGCATGGGCAAGACCCGTAAAGAGAAAAGTGATAGCTGCAAGCAATGGCAGCATCGTCAGAAGGAGGAACGAAACAAGTAAACGAAGGACTGAGACACTCTATACCTTTATAACCCCGATCCTTATGTACTGAGTGGATTCAGATTCGCATAACGGCACATGGGTGAAGGCGAAACAAGGTGGAATGACTACCATCACGCGCCTCCGTGAGCTCAATTTGAACCTGATCGCGATGGGTTTTTAGCTTCGATGTCACTTCCGGCCCCCGAGAAGGCTGAGAGGACAAGAAAAGAGAGAATGTGGGCAACTCCAAATAGTAAAACGGAAAGGAGCAGTGCATCACGGTACACTATATACACATCAGCTGTGTAGTATGACGAACCCACGTCAGTTCGAAGCACTTCCGGTTAATGTAAGCACGACATCGAAGATGGACCGGTTGAGACCGATGTTCAAGTTACCTCCGAGGCAACATTGTCTAAAGGCTAAGGGTCAAATTTGATTTGAATTTGTTTGATTAACCCATAGCAACAGATTACTTGCATCATGTAAATACATTAACTAATGTTGTAAACATAAAGCAACATCTACGACTGCCAAGCTTCCATTATAATCATATCGGAGAATAGCCTGCTTCTTGAGCACATGTGTGTACATACCACCTGAGCAAAGAGATGTTGGTCAGTGAGAGAACTTTGAGATTGAGATTAGGAAATGCAAAGGGCGTAAGGATCAGATACCGTTGTAGAAAAGGTTTACTCATAAGGCCAACGTGAGAATGAAGGCCTTTGTACAGTGTGAATAAGTTGACATCATATCCGAGGAAGAAAGGTAGACGAAGTAATTCTTTCTAAACTCACCATTTACCGATCAATGCTGCATTGAAAGGTTCATTCAGTAGCACAAAGCCACAAGTAGCTTGAGCAAGTATATTGCTGTATTATCTGAAGAGTTGGTATTAGTATTGTCAAATGAAAGGAATGTCGAAGCAAGAAAAAGACGGCTCAGATACCGTTGTAAGAGTATAAGTAACATCATAACAAAAGTTCAGATGTTTGGGAAAATGGTTGACATCAAAGCAGAGAGACAAGAACACGGACACTCACCTAAGGTTACAACAAGAAACACAGCCAACGACAATAGCGAAACCCTCCTTCAAGGGGACAGACATTCCAAAGGAGACGAGGAAGAGAGCAAACGCTTGAAATACCGACGATGAAAAAGCGATGTTTGTCTCACTTTGGCACTATTTGTGGTCCTGTCTATGCTGTCAGCCAAGCATCAGCAAACAACGCGTCGCGTCCAAAGTCGCGCTGGGAATGAAGCGCCCGAACAGTGCTGAGGTCATTGTGCTTGAGGCGAGGATGGCTCATTGTAGGGGCAATCCGTATCCTAGCAACCTCTCGGTAACTATGATTTTCTGTGGGTCCCTATGCACAACAGCCTGGATTGCCCCCAATCCGAACCAATCCAGGCTCCATTATTCCTTCCGTCCATTATCCCTCCTCCGAGGTACTTAAACCCTCCGCTCCTTGCCTAGATTTCCCCAGCAGCGTCGCATCCCTCCACACACCAACTAGACGTCCTCACCACCTCTCCTCAACCTCCATCCAACTCTTCTTCTCTACCTCTTCCTCTCATCGACTCATAATGTCTTACTCCTCTGCTACCTACCCTTTCTCCACCTCTTACGCTTCACCCAGTTCATTTGGCCTGTTCACTGTCCCGTCCTCTCCTCGTGAGACTCATTTCATGATCGAGGACTTCCGGGTCGCACTTCGACCTGTCAATGGCCAGAACACCGAGAGGAGGAGAACCACTAGCGGATCGTCGATGAAGGCCGGTTTGAAGAAGTTCTTTGGAGTCGCTGTGTAGAGGTCTACAAGGATGTCGTCCCAGGCGACTGGTACGCCCACCAACCAACACACCCCTCGCTGTGCTCCGGCACGGTACCCACACCACCAATTTGGACAACCCCATCCTGATGTTTAGGATCATGACTTGACTGTTATGGTTCATACATCCTAGAGCGATGGCGTCCAGCAATTACCACCACCCCGCTACGACACAAATCGCTGTAAACCTCGCGTTAGGCGAGTTGGCATAAAATGTCACCATGCCGTAAATCCTATCTCACTATTGAGGCCAGGTCGGCAGCGACGCTCTCCGAGTTACGTACTCGAGCAGAAGTTCAGACCAGGAGGGGTCTTGAACTTTAGAAGGAAACGGAAGTTAGAATTTTCTCGGACATTGATTGCAACAATGGACTTTCTTAGACATATGTACAACTTATTACTCGAGAAAACAACACCCTAAAAAGAGCCATTCAGTTGGTTATCTTTATTTATCCTTATATCTTTCCATTCCATGTTTGAGTGTGCGACAATGAAGCAAAATCTGAACAATGGGTATCATTGAAAAAGGGTATTGTACTATGCCATTGTAACTTGTACTAACTCAAACCCAAACCCCTACGAACAGCATCCGTCAAATCCCAATGGTCCGTATCTCCATGAACATCAAACATATTGACCCCAAGCAACCCCGCCTCCTTCGCGAACATCCCCTTCATCTCCAAACTCTGCGGATCATCATAACTGACCACCTGATTCGCATTCCCGCCTCTCAAGAACGGTGTATTCGAACATCCATCCCACTGTCTCGTAAACCCACTGTACCCCGTATGCCAATTCTCGATCCTCCGTCCAGCAAACGTCAACGCTGAGGCGTTCATATTCGCAGACGCATACTCCGTTGCATCATAATCGGGAATATAAAGCAAAACGCCTTGCTTGAGCAAATCCCGGAACTGCACTTGTCCATTATCAACCCCACCATCCTCGTTCTGGATGATAGTTGTCCCAGGCGGGACAGCAGCAGAATCTTGTTGTTGATTGCTAACATTAGTGACCGCGGTGTCCGAAGTTGAATCATCACTCTGGTCGATCTCCGTGGGATCTATGAGATGTTCTACCGCTGGCTGTTGCAAAGTTTCCGATTCGGGATTTGCTGCAGGGAGGCTGAAGTTCGGGATACTAGGCTGCGTCGGGGGAA
Source organism: Cerrena zonata (assembly GCA_038087015.1). NCBI lineage: Eukaryota > Fungi > Basidiomycota > Agaricomycetes > Polyporales > Cerrenaceae > Cerrena > Cerrena zonata. The sequence continues at coordinate 1,188,767 of JASBNA010000001.1, forward strand.
GTTCTGTATATTCGAGGAGACGTCTCCGACCGATAGAATGATTATGTGAGGACCTCCGAACATGGTGGTGACTTCGCTTATGGACCCGATTACGAATACCGCGGGGGTGAGGAGTACGAGGGGTGCGGACTGTATTACGCGAGGCATAAAGGGGATGAGAAGGAGCTTCTGGGAGTGAACGGCGGGTATGGAGGGTTTGAGCACTCGAGCGAGAGATGTAGCCATACGAAGGAACACCCAAGACGATTTGAGAAGCAGGGAACCCAGCATTGGTCCAGGCTTTCACTGCGGCTAGTGCGCTCGCGCTGCTTTGAGTTGAGTTGCCGCAAGCGTCGTTTAGAGGTGCGTTCGGCCCCGGGTTACTAGAGGCTATAGATCGCAAGGATGAAACAATGTTTGGTCAGCGCGATCCATTTAGGGAAAGTGTACAAGTTTGACAGTGGAAAGTTAGCCGAAGTCGGAGGGAGATAGAATGCGACTCCTCGAAACGAGGTCCTCAATTTTAGGAGCGCAGAGATTCATAGATCCAAATCAAGAAGAAGATTAAATGCAATACACACTCACATCCCCATGTATCATAGTTCATGATCAAGATCCAATCCAACACTTGTGCAAACGCAGAAACGTCCTTCATCGGGTTTCCCTGGGAGTCGGCAAACGGCACCGTCATAGTGGCTGCGGTGATTTTTGCCGTAGCGGGGAGCATTTTCCGTAGAGTTTGCAAAAACAGGAGGTAATTGGCTGAATCCGAAGGGGAGATGACATTGCCTTCATTTCCAGGTTGTCCGGGGTACTCCCAGTCAATGTCGATACCGTCCAGGTGGAATTGGTTGTATAGCGCGAGAATATTGTTAGCCAGTTTTTGACGGTTGGTGGATGTTGAACAGGCTGTCGAGAAGTACCTAAAAATAACAGAACAATACTTAGAAACACCAACAAGAAGGATTAAAATAATAATAAAACGTACTTGCTCCCCGACCACCCACCAACACTCAACTTGACATGTTTCCCACTACCATGCGCAACAGTGACCAACCTCTGCAACATCGCAGGCGCATCGTCCGACCCATCCCAATTCAAATTCAAATTCGCATCAGGGACAGCAAACGCAAAATCGATCCAATCCAGTCGTTGGAAATCAATCTTCTCCGGAGGAAAGTCGGCTGTCACCCAATCGGGGTAGTAGGCCATGACGAGACGTTGGGCGGGGAGTGGGGGAGGGGTTTTACGTTTGTTGTCGTTGGCTCCGGGTGTGAAGATTGAGGGATCTGTGTCGGTAGAATTGGATGTGGGAGTGGGAGTAGGAGATGGGTCGGATGAGGAAGGAGAGGGAGAAGGGGAAAGTGATAGTGAGTCGGTGATTGTGGGTGTGGGCGTTGATGAAGAGGTAGAATCGGAGGGTAGAGCTGACAATGAAGATGAGGATGTCGATGCATCTGTGGAGGAAGGTACAACATCCGTAGTAGATGTTGTAGAGAGCTCGGTAGTAGATGCTGTAGGGAGCTCCGTACTTGAAGTCGAAGTGGTTACAACAGTATCTGAAGATGGGACCGCTTGAGCAGAGATAGTGACAGTGTCCGTGCTGACAACAGAAGAAGTTGAAACAACAGTATCGCTAATGGGGCTGACAATAGATGTTGTTGACGATTCCGTCGGAGTCGAAGAGAGTGTCATGTACGTAGTCATCGTAGTCGTAAGGAAATAAGTCGACATAATCGTCTGCGTGATAGCAGACGCAGACTGATCATCTTGTCTTGCCACAAGTTCCAAGGGAACACATCGAACAGACAGAGGCAACAGAAGAAGCGCGGTAGAAGCCAGGCTGACTGGCAGCGAGACAGGCATGACGGCGTTTCCGGACGCGAGGTGCGAAGTGATTCGAATAGTTAATGAATGTAGTAGCGGGGTATTCGGGTCCAGCGAAGAGTATGCAAGACCACCAGGGTAGGATGAGAAGAATGTAAAAAACCTCGCGGAGGTGATGGTGGAAGACAGCGAAAGCTAAAGTCAGAGCAAACAAGAAGCGGAAGCTAGCATCCTGAGAGGCCGACTGGGGCTGACAACCCGGTCAGGAATGTGACGAACACAACGTATACCTAATTCGAATTTGGTCTGTCTGTCAGCCGCACGCGTGATAAGTTGGATGCTTCTGTATGGGTATGCATTAGTATGTGGTGGACGTTGCTTCTACGTTGTAACTCGTATGGGTGAAGCAGATGGTTATGCAAATGATCGTATGTGATTTTGACGTTGACAGCAAGATTTAGTAGTTCTGTCAATATCAACGAGCGACCGAGCTCACAGGGTAGCGTGGCTGTTTTTGGATCATAATTAAATAATCATCAAAAGAAGAGGTTCACACACGACTTCAAATCAAAAGATGGAAGACCACATCTGTAACATCTCAATCCTTGATACATGATACCAGGGTTCGTTCGAAGTAACAGGGTTCGAAGAGGATGACACAGCTGCGGTGACACGGCGCGGAGAATCAGTATTTCAATACGAGTACAGGTATACTTACAGTTACAAGGTCCCGGATACTAGTGCGCAGCCAGGGTGGCTTCGACCTTGGAAGGGGCAATAGAATGACCTGTTCAAAACATGTTCCCTTCTGTGGCTGGTACTCCTAATTGGTAACATTGATTGCACAAGAAGGCTTCTAATGCAAGATCAAATCAACGTCGGTGACAATTGGTAGACAGCACATCAAGCTTCATACCATGTGGAGTAAGGACATTATCATCTGAGGGTCCATTCCTGAAGTACTTTCTGCCCGCCGTAGGGCCGTAGCTGCTACCCCAGAGCGGCCCCCACAGCAATGTGGGGGACCCTTTGGGATCCACATAGTACCGAGGCTATCGAGAGTTACTTGCAACTTCCGGCTCCGAGGGCGGATGCATGATACCGCCCACCCGTGGTTTTCGTACATTGATTCCTGAGAAGAGAAGTTCTATGCTTAGAAGACGCTGCCTCACGACAGTTTGCTCGTGGGCGGAACCGTCGAACATTCTATGGTATGTAGATATCCGGAGCAGTGAATCTGATCTTGCCTCCGACCGAGGTTTTTTGAAGGAAGAGGGAGAAAGAGGGGAAGCCGCTTCTTGTACAGCCAATCAATCTAGGGAAGGTGTCTAGGAATAGACGTGATGAATGTTATTTCTGGGGGCTTGATGAGTTTGATATGTCGCGGAAGACAAGTCAGGAATGGGAAAGCGTTGTCAGATAATACAACAGGTTGCTAAGCCGTGCTTAGCCCGGAATATGAGAAATGAAAATATATCATATTCTGGAGGGGCCAACGTTCCGGCGATTGGTTTATGGCGGGCGGCGTTTGAAGGAGAGCTCGGATTATCGGTTAGGAGTATGTTTGGGCGTGTGTTTCTCTCTCCGAACTCAGGCTATACCGTTTTGGTGATGAATGCTCCTATTGCTCGGCAGTGGAAAATACGTTGGGATTGCTGGGCTCGCGACGATGGGGTGTGTTGTTGGATTCGTGGCGGCCGTTGAGAGGAGGTGAGTGGGCGCTGTGGGGCGGGAGCACTGAGGCGGGAGGCCGAGTTTGGGGTGGCGGGTGCAGTGAGGCGGGGATGAAATCTTGATTAGTGTGGCGGATCGTCCGGTGAGTGAGGTTTGGTAAGGAAATACGAGAATGGGGAGGAGAGAGAGCTTCTGGTGGGAGAGTTGGCCGCCCAGGAAGCGGAGGTACGAGGATCTCGCACAGAATTCAAAGTGTAGCAGCTGCACGCCTCATTTGCCTTCCCGAAGAAACATATCTGACAGTCATGAATCGTTAGATCCTCTGCAGATGCGCCTCAAATGCACCCAGCAAGCCGGCTCTCCTTTCCAAACCTTCTTCTATAAAGCACCGGCCGGGTTTCAAGCTTTGCCTCCTTATCCTCCCGCACCGCAGCCCTTCTACTTGGGACTAGTGTGGTACGTACAGCGCTATATAGCACACTCTCTATTATCATGCCTTACTTCCCTCGTTCGCCTTCTTCAGTTGCTCCTCCTCCCATGCCGTCTCCTCAGCTGGTCCCAACTCCCCTACCAACACCGCCAATCCTCCCCCGCCGTCGCTCCTCTCGTAGTCGCCTCCATCTACCCGCGAACCCGGCAGAGCCACCAATACCACCCAGACTTATTGGCTCGCCACTTCTGCGGATCACTAACTCGCCACAAAGCCAGCCATGTTACTTTACTGCAAAAGCACAGTCTGAGCTGTGGCTGGATGGAGACGAGTTTGGGATAAACAGGAAGGAGAATGCTCACTTGCAGGACATCGCACCACCACCACCGGCATCGCCCCTTACTCCTACAGGCAATCAGAAACGCACATTCACCAAGCCTACGCGACGATCAGGTTCGCCACCTCCAACACCCAAACTATCCTCGCCTCCTCCACCTGTCCCTCCCATACCTGCGTCTGCATTTGCCAGCTCGGGCTCTAAAAGGTCCGCTGTGTGCTCGACTTCGGGCAACGCTTCTTCTCACCTTTCAATCCCAGAACTAGTCCTACCGTCGGCCCCACCAGCCTCTGTTGAGTATCTCCAGAGGTGTGCCCCGACTAATCACGGTGTCACCTGTTTGGAGTTCATCATGCTTCACAACAGCAATCGCCGGATTCTGACCTGACTCGCATTCATTTGGAGGGACTTTCTCAAAACACTCCCTTTAGAGGCTTCCCTCCCCTCGCTCCTCGATTTATTGCCCAATCATGGTGCGGTCGCCGTGCCGGCTTTGCCGCACACACAGACCTGCGATAAACCAATTCCCTCCAACCACCATGCAACTCTCTCTTCTCATATTCTCATACCGAAGTGTACCCGCAGGAGTTCGGCCATTCGAACTCTTACGCGAAACTTTTCACATCATTCTAGCATCCACTCACATCGCATCGTTTGCATATTTCGCTTTTTTCTCGCATAGAATCTTACATTGTACCATTGTTTTGCAGTTTCTTTTTCATCATCCGTCTATGTCACATCACTCGCTCACATCATTGTACATCACCTTCACTTGCGTTCTTGGATTTCCCTTTCATCCATTCTCTCTGTTCCGTCCGTCCTCTGGTGTCTCCGTCTCCTCTTTCTGTCCTAACTTTATCACATCGCCGTCTTCTTTTTTGGGGGGTTTCATTTTGGTGCTCGCAGTTTTTATCCACACAATCTCAGATTTCCACACTCTTGACCTCTCTCCTTAAACTTAAACATCTATAAAGCTCACGCTAATCGCCGCTTTACCTTACACCAGACCCAAAACTACCGTATGCGTACTATTGTAATGAGTTGCTGTAGCGATTGAATCAGAAGCCATCACATCCACATCTCTTCTTCTCTGTCTTGACATCCTTTTTTTTCTCAGCACTGACAGCGAGGAAATAAGAGAATCCGTTCAACCGTTGCCGCTTTTCGCCACGGGGTCACCAGAGCAAGGTCTTGTAGTGCCTTGCAGGTCCCATGGTTATATTCGGTCAAAGATAGACTACAAGCTACCTTACGTGTTAACGGAAAGTTCCAAGGAATATGAAGAATAGCTGACATCTATCATATGCCTTTTGGTCCGTTGCGGGTTCGGGATCATGCGTGTAAAAAGTCTCCATTGCCCCAGAATGTGCAAGCCTGAACCGGGTTATGATCTCCTTCAGGTAAAAGTTTAACGTAAACGTAAGAATGGGACGCATGGATCAAGAAAAGTCGTTTATATGAAGGGACGGCTGTTGATAGCCATCGGAAAAGAAGGTGTAAGGTTCAGAGGGACTAAATTTCCCAAGTCGGACTATAACCGTATAACCATATTCAATCACGTTCAATTCACCGGAAGAACAAGAGACCCATACCCTTCGCGAAGTAGAGAGAGTGGTTAAGATACCGCTGAGACGGTTTGGGTGGCGGAGACATTCATGCAAGACTGCATTGCCTCTTCCGGGCACAATGTTCAAGTTCGCCGTCAGGGAGTTCGGAACGAAGCGGGAACTTTGGGAGATTCAGGGATTGATGGAAGGAGAACTTTGAATATGGTGCATGCGAAGAAAAAGAGGCGTTTGACTAGATATACACAAGTGAGATATACAACATCCAAGAAGAGTGGGAAGTGAGCAAGATATGCGGGGCCGAACGATACCGTACGTATGGATGGATGAAGTGCATGAAGATAACGAAACTAAAATAGAGAAAGAGGAGATAGGAGGGACGGTGAATGTATGTTTGGATTCCAAATATAGAGGGGCAGGAGGGAAGTTGGGGTCGAAGAGCGAATCTAGGTACAGCGAACAAAAGAAAAAGAGGAAAAAGAGAGCCAGTTCCGTTAGCTTAGAAAAAAGGAGACAGAGCAGTACGACAGCGAGGGACATATGGTAGTATGAATACAACTGTAATGCAAAAAGGGGAGAAGATACGAATAAGTTAGATTGAGATGTCCGATGTGAATGCAATTAATGGAGGAATGTGATCGCACCGTATTAGCTAGATGGAGAACCATTGAGGGGTAGGCGGGTGTAGTAGTCTCATCCTATCTTGTCCATGCTGCAAAAAAACCGGATAGAGAACAGGTCGTACAAGTCCAATTATTTCAGACACCCAAGCGTTCCGCCAACGTCCGCTCACCCCCATAGGAGCTAGAATTCCTACTCTGTGGCGGTTCTCTCATACTAGAACCTCCTCCGCCATTTCCACCGTTCCCAATTGCATTCCCATACCTTCGAGAAGTCCGATCTCGGTCTCCGCGATCGCGTTTTGAGTTCCTGTCGCGATCTTTTTCGCGATCTCTGTCTTTGGGACGGTCTCGTGTGCGGTCACGGTTATCTTCCCTATCCCTCTCATCTCGTTCAGGGACTCGTTCTCTATCTCTCTCCCTCTCTCTTTCCCGCTCTCTGTCTCTGTCTCTGTCGCGTTGTCGGTCACGACCAAGGTTTGGTGACCGAGATCTCGGTGGTTCATCAACTTCCATCTTGGAAGCATGCCATGCTTTCTTGGCTTGATTAGGCCGCGGAGACCTCTCATGCGAGTCATTACGGCGGTTCGCTGAGCTCTGTTGTCGGTTGTACATTTTGTGACTAGCAGGAAAAGGTGCATTTGGCCGAGGAGGTATCGGGGCGTCTGCTATGCGGGGCTTTTTGTGCGCACGGGGTCCGGTAGGAGGCAATTTCCTCTGTCCGTTAGTGGCATTTGAAGACTGTGATGGAAGTTGTGTTTGAGCGGTAACCGGCGACTGTGGCTGAGCATGAGGATTGTAATTACTCGGTCGATGTTGAGCCATGGCAAGACCATGAAACTTCTCAACCTCGCTCCTGGAGACACATCAGAACGTGTCATAAAGCGTAAAAGCACCAGAAATGATACGTACGAAAGTGAATGGACCGTCTGGTGTGATTCTACAATATCATTCCGGAGTCAGCACAATGCGTCCGACTCTGGTTTGCCACTTAGGCGACTGTACGTACCTCTGAGCGCTCCTTCCAACTTCTGAACGACTCTCCGTAGAGCACGTACATCGTCCTTCAACCGACCGGTCTCGCTGCTTTTAAGCAATTCATAAAGTTCATCGTTCTCTTCTTGAAGCACTTTCACCCGCTGCGTGAGTGCAGTAGTCACAGTACTCGAGGATGAACCGGAGGTGGACGTCTGGTCACTGATATGCGGTAACAGTAAAGCGACCAAAGCGGGAGGCAAGGATAGTGAGTCTGTAGCATTAGGACCTGGTTGTGTAGTCAGGTATTGACGCAACTGCGTGACTTCATCCTAAAGCGGGGAAGAGACAGAATCGGTCCACGGATGAGTTACTGTTGTAGATGGAACGATCCTAGGAGGGCGTACTTACTGTGAGTTCGATGATTTGCGCGTCCCTCTGCCTTACGAGGGTCTCGAGCTCTACTTCTCGAGGAGATGGAAGGTCCATGGCGGCAACGAAGCCGTGCAAGTTGGAGAGATACTACGCCAGAGCCAGACCACTCCTCTGGCACACTCACCTGCGAACATTCCCACGTGGCTCTCGCGTGCACGACCAAGGACAAGACAATGGGCGTTACAATGGCTGTGCTCTCTCTCAAGCTCACTCGCGTAACAGAACAACCAACACTCAAATTCAGGTTTCTCAATTGCAGGGTGTGGAGTCGATGCGAGACGATCATGCTTTCTGATATTCTAAAATTAGGAGATACAATAATGCATAGGACGGTATCTTCATAAAGGGTATGCTCTCTTTTCGTGTTTCGTTATAATGGGGATTTCAGGGCAGGCTGCAGAAATACTGTCAGAAACTTCGAATAAACATATGTTAACGCCACAAACCTGTTGGTTGTAATCTCTACTCCGAGAGAGTTACAACCTCAACAGCTTCTTCAAGCTGGACGTAATAGAAGGAGTACTATTACTCCGCTTCCTACCACCCTGGCGGCCGTTGGACGCACGAAGGATGAATCCGAGGTCTTCGAACATGAGGTGAGAGTCTCTCGGGTTTTGAGAGAGCGAGAAGAGGTTGAACGCGTTTGGAGCCGCGGCCGAAGCGGGGAGAAGGGCGTAAGAAGGCGTGGTAGACGTGTAGGACATGTCTATTTGGATTCAATTCGTAAAAGAATGAAGTAATTGGGTTTGGGCCTCTCAGAGGTCGTAATGAAGGAGTGTGTCGGTCTTGAGAGGCAGGCGACTTGCGACTTTGGGTCGTGAAGATTGTAGCTGCTTTTCTGTAGCTTTTAAGGTGTTCTGCAAGCATTGGAGACAACAACCTCAAGGATACAAACCACGCGGCTGAGAGTACTTCACCTTGTCACCAGGAGTGAGGCACCAACGGTCAATGGTACCTTCGTAACCAAGAGTTTCGAAAGAACATCGAACAGTGCTGCCTGTTGTATTCATGTATCAAAGTTAAGTAGCCTGTTACCTATTTGGGGAACAACACCAAAAAGAAGCAATGGCGATCAAATACAAGGTGGAGTGTTGTACGCGTGAAGGCTGCTGTCACACGAGAAGGCCGACCTTGCCGATCGACATATAACATTGACCATAAGCTGGACCCTGATTTACAACACAGTAATCTTATTCGAAATCTATCAAAACTCACATGGACAGGCAGAATACAAGGTCGAGGAACATGTTGTTATGACCCGGTATGTACATATATGATGGTACAAGGTCAACTTCCAGCTATGATTGTAAGAGCCTTTCGTCGTCGAAAGCATCTGGTGGAACTTGTCCTTGCAGCTGTGTAAGAGCTCCTTTCAGTACGTACACAAAGGATCCGGATTTAATCGGTGGAGGTGTTGTTTGGTACGCAACGAGCAAGTTGCATCGAGGGCAATGAAAGCGGTATTGCCTTTCATGACCTCCCGGACTAGAAACATACGACTTGAGTAAGATCATAGAGGATAGAACTGTTGCGCGTACCGTTCAACTAAGACAGGGTCTTTCGCTACCACGTTCAATTTGCACACTTGAGCTTTTGTTGTTTCATGGTCTTGCGAACGAATGATGATGGCACCATCTGTTGTCCGTCTCGGGAGACTAGCTAATGATTTGTCTATCACAAGCTGTGCACGGGAAAGATTAGAGCTCGGCCTTGAAAGTGTATGCGAACGCGTTATAACGCACAATAAATTCGCCACAGATGCAATCTGTATCAAACACCAAGTCAGAAACGACGGGAGACTTGGAAACAGATTAGAGAGACGTGCAATAAACACGAAGAGCCGCTGTCGAGGACGCAGTAGGTTGTGCTGGTGGGAGAATATCTCAGCATCAGTGGCAGGACCAGGAGGGGTTAAATTGACCATCTGTCGAAGAGGAAACGGCTGAGCGCGAGACAACTTTGGGCATATTGCAGACCGAGTCGAGCTGTGGGTGTTTTCGGAGGTGTTTGGGAGGGTCGGGAACAAACACCAGAGAATCAAGGAACAGGAAGCAGAATTGGTATTGGGACAATGACACGGGATTACAGGAGGAACGGAGGTTCTGCGGAGGGATGTCGAAAGACGGAGAGAGAGAAAGATGCAGATGCGTCCGCGGCTATAATTGAGCTCACGTGAAATGGTCTATTATTCTGTTCACCTTGCTGTGCACCTCAATTACGCTCACTGTCCTCAGCCCCCATCCCCAACCTCTTGGCTTTGCCTTTTCCTCCATCTGCACCTCTGTCATGGCAGAGAAAGATGCTACAACGCGGCTACGCAGAGCCGCTAAAGGTGTGTTGCTTCTTCGTAGCCAAGACGTGCCATACGTGCTTACCATGTTCAAATTACTGTGCAGAGAATAACTTGTTCTTGGTCAGACGGCTGATCAAGAGAACCGACATGAGGAACCCAGATCCAACACATAAACGATACACATCTTTGGCTTGGGCCGCCGTACTGGGACATGAGGAGACATTTGACTTCTTGCTTAGTTCTGGTCATGACGAACGAGAACGAAGCAAGGTATGTACTGTATGGACATGGATGCAACCTGGCTCATCTCATTTCCTTCGAAAAAGGACTCTGAAAACAACACAATACTCATTCTTCTCGCCGACACGAAAGCTCCCCTTACTAGCCCGTATGGCGGGACTGATCCCGAATTCAACAATACCATACTGAGAATGGCAAGGAGCTACTATGAATACTACCCAGAGACTCTGGATTGGGCCAATTCCGAGGGAAAGACTGCCTTACATGTTGCATCATTACGGGGGAACGAGGAGCTCGTAAGAGTGAGTAGAACTCATGCATTACTTGGTATGGCGGTCCTAACATTGCACCCTCAGATGCTTTGCGACTCTGGAGCGGATTTCGACCTTTCAGATAACGATGGGAATACGCCTCTTCATTAGTCAGTCCTTATGTTTTCATATCGTCACTGAATTCTGATGAATTCTGTTTAGTGCTAGCGCCTGGGGCCATCTAGCCGTATGTAAAACCATTACTCATTCTCCACACTCATGCTGACTACCTAGTAGATTCTTCAAATTCTGATCGAACGAGGGTGTAGCTATACCGTCCGGAATAATGATGGGTTTGACGCCTCAGACTATGCGTACTCGTAAGTTTCTATCTTTGTATGCAGCTCCAACGCAGAATCATTAATCGATAAATAGAAAATCAACCAAAGAGCTACTCCAGGATACAGCTCGTCATCAGTACGAGATCAACAAGCGAGCAAGACGGCAAGTCTTCGCTCAAGCAGCTGCCCGAGGGAACGAATGGGTCGCTGCTGCTACACAACTACCTTCCCCTCCTCCTCGAATGTATTCAAATACAGGTTCCCGAATGAGAAGTGGATCAGGAACAAGTCGAACCACTACCACTTCAGACTCCGGCGAACTTTTTGACTCTGCGCCACATCATTCAAGGAGTCATCCAACGTTGAATGCATCATTTTCTCCCTCACGCATGCCGGCAAATCTACCACCGATGGCATACTCCCCTGCACAACCATCTGGGAGCTCAACTAGTAGCTTCCCTGCCCTGTCGCCTGGTGGCGTAAGCACCATGGCGCCATCAATAGCTTCGAATCCCGCCTCTGTGCTGTCACCAATAGCCACACGGATGCGAGAACGGGACGCTGATGCGATGGAGAAATACAAGTTGCGACAACGGAGTGGCAGCGCCACCACTGCCTCGACCGCAGATTCTCCTTTGCAGAACGGGAACATACTCAATTCATCTCTGCCTCCACCAGATGAGGATGATGATCTAGCAGCTCTACACTCGCTGGTAACAGTTGGATCGGTCGCGCCTCGCCGGCGATTGAGACCGTCGGCTTCTGCAACTCAATTGCGAACACATAACCATAACGAGTTGGTATCACCAACTACCCTGAATTCGCAGGATCCCTCTCGCAACCGATCTGGCACAAGCCCGGCAATGCTTAAGCAGACATCATCACCGGCCAGGCACACCCCTTCGCATTCTGAAACATTACCGCTAACACCGACGCAGAATAGTGTACGACCCCATGCTATCCGCGGAGGACCTCAATGGGAAACTGATCCTCAGAGGGATATGTATATGGGTCCACCGAGCGAATATGCAAGATTTCCACCGCCTCCTGTTCCACCAAAGGAACCGCCGGAGAGACAGAACACCACACCCACTACGACCACACCCACATCCCACACCCGCCGATTGCCTTTTAACATCCTTTCCTCGCATAAGCACAGTGATAATAATGCGAACCCGAACCACAAGCGAAACATCTCGATGTCTTCGATAGGTGCCAAGGTTTAGTACTAGGGATCATGTGCATCGGACCTAACTGTATTTTCTTATTACGGAGTGTATCGTGCTTTTCTTTTTTTGCTAGTGGTATTGTACGTTCTTGGATTTCACCTATTGATGCTATTCGCTTGCTGTGACTTTCGTTATTATTTTGCACCTTCTGTAGCTCTGAAAACCTTAGATACACATGAGGTTATGATGACTATAGCTTCCACGAGACGATCTCCCTTTCTTTGGTGTCATCGAAGGACCGCTGTGTGTCCTGTATGAATAACCGGACGCTGATCTGAGGACAGCTGCCTGATTGAGGCGCATTGGTGTACGTACTCGGGTGTTGCCGAGCGAGGCAGCTGTCTCCAGAGTCACTCTTAAGCACAAGGAGTCCGTGAGGCTCTCCGAGGTTCTACCCCAACACCTATATCTTACTTCGTGTACTTTGCGGTTTGGTGTCAACTTCTTGTCTTCGTATCTATCACCTAGCCTGAATGGCGTTTCCAACAAACACAGACGCAGATCCGGACCCGACTACTCAGATTCCCTGGCCTTCCAAGAATGGGAAGCAAGTCCGTATGCAAAGTCCTGCACCGCCAACAGAGACATCTAGTACCAATGGCAGCCAGCCACCAGCCCCTAAGAAACCAGCAGGCAAAGATGTAGATCCGAGTAGAAGACGAATGAGTACCATGGATCTCATTAACTTGAGTATATCCATGGCGGGTGCACAAGTTGCTTGGACCGTCGAGTTAGGGTATGACATTGTTGACTATTTTGCATTATTTTGGCCGTCATTGAGTACAGGTATACTCTGTTAGATATGGAACACCATTCTTGCTGAAGCTCGGACTGTCGGAACAATTGACCAGTCTTGTATGGCTTGCAGGACCCATTAGCGGACTGGTAGCACAGCCTCTGATTGGTAGGTGCAGAAAACCACTGTCGAAGACTTATCATAAACCATTCAATTGAATCTAGGCGCAATATCAGATGCTTCTTCATCGAAATATCGAAGACGATGGTGGATCGTTGCATCCACTATTGCTCTCGTAATATCCACCCTCACGTTGGCATATTGTCAGGAACTTGCGGCACTTTTTGTTGACCTCGTTGGTACAGGCGAGGGAAGCTGGGATCCTAAGCGGCAGAAGGCTGTAAGCCGTTCTTCAATAGATTTATCATATTCTTGTACATTGACGTTTTACTGGATCTCAGGTCAAGAATACCGCAATTGGCTTTGCTGTGTTCTCCTTCTACGTCTTGGACTTTGCATTGAACGCTCTTCAGGCGTCTCTCCGTAATCTCTTGCTAGACGTCACACCATCGGAACAACTCAATGCTGGCAATGCTTGGCACAGTCGTATGACGAATGCTGGTAATATTGTTGGCTATGGTTTTGGATTTTTCCCTCTTGCCCAATTACCGATCATTCGTCTCCTTGGTGGCGATCAATTCCGCAAGTTCTGTGTTGTTGCGATGGCCATCCTGATAGCTACTGTCTGGATCACCTGTTGGACACAAGAAGAGAAAGCTCGAGAGTCTAGGCGTGTTGAGAAAGAGTCAGTGATTTGATTAACTGCAGTGTTATATATTCTAATGTGCTTGACTAATCATTACAGCAACAAGCTTATGGATGTCATCAGGAACATTTACGTTGCTGTCACGAAACTGCCTCGACCCATCAGACGAGTTTGTTTAGTGCAAGTGTTCGCGTTTATGGGATGGTTCCCGTTCTTGTTCTATTCGTATGTGCCATACTCACTTACATCGTGTCATAATTAACATACCTTTATAGGACTACATATATAGGTCAAATAATGGCTTACGAACAGGGACGTGATCCGGATCACGATGTTGCTACTCGAACTGGAGAACTCGCAATGTTGTTCTACAGCATAAGTAAGTGGTACCCATCATCATATCCTAAGTATTCCAGTTCGTACTCATAATCACATTTAGTCGGGGTTATTGCTGGTACATTACTTCCACACCTCTCACGTCGGGATACTCGTTTACTTGCCCATGACGGCGACGAGGATGAGGACGCTGAAATAACTCGTCTCAAGTTACTTGTTCGCGAATGGAGGGCAGAAGCAGCAAGGAAAGGAAAACCTTTGCGACTTCCATTTATGCCTTTCTTCCTCCGAAATATCTGGACCGGTGCCTTATTGCTGTTTACCGTGATCACCTTCTCAACATTCTTTATCACCAAGGTTTGGCAGGTAAGTTAACGTTGACTGTATGCGCTTTATATATCGGGTCATCTCATAATCTTCCTCCAGGCAATCATCGCGGTAGCGCTTGTTGGTATTTGTTGGGCAGTTGCATGCTGGGTTCCTTTCGCAATCATCATGGAGTTCTTGAAGGAGCAAGAAAGCGAAGGTCCCACCAATGCCGAAGAGGTCGTGCGAGAATGGAACAGGAGACCATCCCACACTCGTACCCAATCTACGCCAGCCGGCCGTCCTGTGATCACTAACGAGCGTACCCCTCTCATTCGTCGCCGTTCATTCGACGAGAACGACATTGACAGTAACGAACAATCACAGCCTGTTGCAGGTGGAACGATTCTGGGCATTCACAACCTGGCTATTGTGTTCCCTCAGTTTATTGTCGCACTTGTTGCAAGTGCTATCTTCCGAGCAGTTGATGCTGAAATTGACGATGATCCGAGCAACCATACTACGTACTATGGTAAGAATGGTGTAGCTTGGGTCCTGCGCTTTGGTGGTGTCTGTGCACTTGTAAGTTCATATTCTTTCGAAATAGGTTTTATGCCATTGTTGACATTTAACTCCCTAGGTTGGCGCATTCGTTGCTCAGATGGTACCTCCAACCAAGACGGAGAAGGAAATGCGTAGACGGCTTGCTGAATTGAAAGTCCTCCAGAAGGAGACCCTCATCTAATTTTCTTTTTCTCTTGGAATGTAACAATAGGTGTACGAGTATCGGCTAGCTTCTTGGGACGTACTGGTTTCCATCTTGCATTATCATTGGACGGTCTTTCAATCTCTTTTTAGGCATACTGCACAATTGCTTGTTACTCTTACAATTGATACAGACATCGCTACTCTCTAATAATACACATCGCGTAGTCCCAGTTATCGGATGATCTTGTGGATATTTGTCTGCAAGGAATCGTTGTGATTGGGAGCTTTTCATCAATTTGGGTAAGGATTGCTATAAAATCATTAGATGCAAGAATTAAGCAACGTGAAGAGCGGGCCAACGTACGAGGTAAGGATTCTGTTTTGACATAGAATAGTCGAATGGAAATAACTGGGCCGTCAAGGAGGCCAGGAAGATAAGTATCCAATGCGCCCTTGTCAAGGGGTCCTCGGAAGCAGAGCAGTGTAGACGATAAAGCCTTTATCGAAAATCGAGATACCTCCCAAGAAGCGAAGAATTTATCATCCGTAAAATATCCTATTCATAATGAGACTAAGAAAGAATTGGAGATCAGAAAGGTAACTAACCTGTTTCTACTTTGGGAGCGAGGACCTTGAGCTCCTTATCGCCGTCTTCATCCAATACTTCAAACCGACCGGTATGTAGGAGAACTTGTTTCTCTACTAGACTGCCTTTTGGTAGGCTGGCTACCACCACAAACAAGGTGGGGCTTTTGGCATCCTGCAAAACACACACAATAATTAGAAGCTATAACCACGTTAATTCAATCATAAATTACCTTCAACGTTGCGCTCGCATGTCGGACAGCTGGGATATCAGCCGCATTTTGAAGCCAGTATAGAGTTAACTGAGAGTGTGGCTTCCATTTTCCTGTATCACAGAGCGCACGAGTGACGCGTTCGACATGCTGGGATGCTAATGCCGTCTCAGTCGCGAGTGATGGAGGGGATGGTAATGTGAGGTTGCGCGGGATCAGACCAATCTGTCCTGACATAAAGATAGTTTGTTCATTGATCTAGAAAATGTCAGCAGTTTGTTTTAGCCAACTGAAAGAGCGATGCTCACGACTACAGCTTGGGAGTAAGGGCCGATGTTGGCCGGAGCCCAATAGCTCAGGCCCTGCACATGTAGAATTTGTCTGTCTCGTTCGGACTCTTCTGCATAGGCTACACATTCGATACGAACACGGATCGGTGAGGGAAGATCAACCGCAACACATGCCCTCGCAGGTGGTCCACTTCCGAAGAATGTCATATATTTCTCGTTAACAGCCGAAAAGAGGTCCATTGAAGATAGAAATATGTTGACGTTGGCGATGTGAGAGAAGTCGAGGTTGTGTTGTGCCAGAAGATCTTCCAGTCAATGAGTATCACCCCACTTGAGAACGATAGCTACATGATACTCCTGCTTACCTTGGATGATCTGAAAGCATTGTTGCACTTCATCGCTTACCGAGATTTCAACTGTTTCTGCTGTCAACGATCGTTGTACATTCGAAACTGTGACCCAGCGACCTGCTTTCGCAGAACAGGCTGTTAAATAAGGAATTTTGTGAGACAGGATGACGTCTCGAATTTTGATCGGCGTAGGAGTTGTGAACCTTTCCACATCTTGTTGGAGCTGCAGAGTAGAATCCTCTAGCATATCGGGGACAGGAGGTTCTCCCGATGATGGTTCATTCTTCGAGACAAGTGTAGCAGATTTCACACGCAAGTATGCGACCGTAGCGAAAGCGTGATCAGAGTGAATAACAGTCTCGACATTTTCACTGAAGATGAGTCAATCTCGAAGCAAGAAATATCACCATGACAGATGTAGGATGCTCACAGACTGATACGTTTCTTGAATAAAGGACAGTCTAAGGTTAGTGTCTCATACTCCCCACCCTCCCCGCACGGATGGAGATCATACATGTCGTTCTATCGGCTTAAATCAGGCTAAACCATACCATTCAGAGAGATTGCTACGAACAAGTTTGAGGAGAGTAGGTTGCATTTGAGCCAAGGTTTTGCCTAAATGTTTGGTTGTGAGTCCCATACCCGCTACTTTTATTAGGATAGCTTCCAGGCCTGCTTCGATCATCTCGGAGAGTAATTGACGTTGATCACGCTGCCATAAGTAGCAAAGAGGAGTCAAAGCAAGTCGGCGACACCTGAGGAGATAAGTCAATGAATGATATGCAAAGCGAACTGGATGTAAAACGTACACATGCTCGACGCGGATCCTTTGGTAATTCGAAAGGATCGCACCAACAGACACAGCCTGAATGTCAGGATGACTTGCCTACAGTCATTAAGGGTGAGTGATCTTGTACGAACAATACAGCTCTTTTAGTACTTTGACTGTATGGAGAAGCTCATACAGGTCCTCCGTCTCATCGCCGCTTATACCTATATTTTTTGAAGCTTGTCTAGCACCGTATTCTGCGCCCATGTTGACTGCGGTCCCCTTGATGGTTCTTCTGTAAAGAGGTACATCTAAGGCCTCTGCGACAAATTGTATTGCGTCTTGTCCGACTGTCTGATACATATACGAGTCGATTTCATCTGACTCCAGGGATCGAAAAGTGGTCGATACATAAGGTGGATTTCAGCGAACCTTTGCCTTGTTCTGGTCGGAGGGACGCTGCAGCGACAAGCTCGTGTCCATTACGAGAGCAGTGCAGCAAGTTGTAACAGCTGTCTTTGCCTCCGCTGAGTAAGGCGACGTATTTCATGGTGGAAAGGAAGGAACGAGAACATTCAAGTTTCTTTCCAAACGCAGCCCGAAGCGTAGCCGAGACGCGGTGCGATCCACGTGCAGCTATATTTAGGGCGGAGCGCGACTAGGACAGTTACTCTCCACCAACTATCATCACACTTTCTCTCCCCTACCATCTATATCATCCCAACGAACTCATTGAACGACTTACGAAGTATGGCTGCGACAAACCAACCAGCAGCGATGGATGTCGATGAGGCTGCGATCGACGAGGGCCTGTACTCCCGACAACTGTGAGTTTAGTCTTGATTTAGTGCTTACAAACGGCTGACAGACTTCACAGCTATGTCCTTGGACATGAAGGTTTGTAATGTAGCATATAGTAGGGTTGTAAGACTTATCAGAGATGTTTTATAGCAATGAAGCGAATGGCCCACTCCAACGTCCTTATTGTTGGACTAAAGGGTCTCGGTTGCGAAATTGGTATATCGTCTTTATATTATTGTAGAACACGTATCTAACGTGTTATTACTCTGTCTAGCCAAGAATGTTATTCTTGCAGGTGTGAAATCGGTTACTTTGTACGACTCAGAACCTGTTCAGATCCAAGACCTCAGTACACAAGTGAGACACAGATTGGTTACTCTACTGGGCATGTTCTAATGCCGAATATAGTTCTTCCTTCGAGAGGACGATGTTGGAAAACCAAGGGCACTAGCTACCACACCTCGTCTGGCTGAGCTTAATGCTTATGTTCCCGTACGATATCTTGAGGGACCATTGGGTCAGGAGATTACAGTGGACCTTATCAAGGGTTTCCAGGTTCGATAAATCTCTCCATATGCTACATCTAGTTTACTGACTGGTATTGAAGGTCGTAGTTTTGTGTGGCGCATCTTTGAGCAAACAACTGGAGATCAACGACTGGACGCATACAAATGGAGTCCACTTTATTGCTGCGGATACCCGTGGTTTGTTTGGGTTCGTAGACCCAATTTCAGATTGGAAATACCAGTAACCTTATTCACTTTTCAGCTCCGTATTCAACGATTTCGGCCCCAAATTCACTTGTGTTGATCCAACTGGCGAACAACCCCTTTCTGGAATGATTGTTTCTGTTGAGAAGGTTTGTTCTTTATTTTCGTTACTGACTAGAAATGTTCTAACATTATTATTATAGGATCAGGAAGGCCTTGTCACATGTTTAGACGAAACTCGACATGGACTCGAAGACGGTGACTTTGTCACCTTCGTCGAAGTCCAGGGTATGGAAGAGTTGAATGGCTGTGAGCCTCGCAAGATCACCGTCAAGGGTCCTTATACCTTTACAATCGGCGATACCACTAGCTTTGGTGAATACAAAACAGGAGGAATCTTTACGCAAGTCAAGATGCCCAAGATAATCGAATTTGTACGCAAACCGTGGTACTTTGTGCGGAGAACACTACTGAATGGACCTTTAGAAATCTCTTCGCGAGTCATTGGCATCACCGGAGCTCTTTATCACCGATTTTGCCAAGTTCGATCGTCCAGCTACTCTCCATGCAGGCTTCCAAGCATTGTCTGAATTTAAAGCTCAAAACCAGCGGTTGCCGCGCCCAAGAAATGCCGAAGATGCGGCTACTTTAGTTCAACTTGCCAAGAAGATCGATTCGGAGGCTGATGAGAAAGTATTGACTGAGCTTGCGTACCAGGCAACTGGTGATGTCTCTCCAGTCGTGGCTGTTATTGGTGGTTTCGTTGCTCAGGAGGTCTTGAAAGCTTGCTCAGCCAAATTCCATCCTATGGTTCAGCACCTCTACTTTGATTCGCTTGAGTCTTTGCCTGCACAACTGCCTACTGAAGCCGAATGTCAACCCACTGGCAGCCGATACGATGCTCAAATCGCTGTCTTCGGAAAGACATTCCAGGACAAGATTGCCAATCACCGTCAATTCTTGGTCGGCTCTGGCGCTATTGGCTGTGAAATGCTGAAGAACTGGAGTATGATGGGCGTTGCGTCTGGTCCCAACGGTGTCATTCACGTCACTGACTTGGATACGATCGAAAAGAGTAACTTGAACAGACAGTTCTTGTTCCGTGCTAAGGATCTCGGCAAGTTCAAGGCAGAGGTTGCCGCGGCTGCCGTTGCGGATATGAACCCTGATTTGAAAGGCAAGATCAACAGCAAGCAAGAGCCAGTTGGCCCTGACACTGAAAGTGAGGGATATGTTTCTTTATTTGATCTATGTCTAACATGTATGGTTAGACGTCTACGACGAGGATTTCTTCGCTTCAATTGATGGTGTTACCAACGCTCTCGACAATGTTAAGGCTCGTCTCTACATGGACCAGCGCTGTGTCTTCTTCCTTAAACCTCTCCTCGAGTCTGGAACACTGGGTACTAAGGGTAACACTCAAGTCGTTATCCCTCACCTCACAGAATCGTACTCGTCTTCCCAAGACCCTCCTGAGAAGGAAACTCCCTCATGTACTGTGAAGAACTTCCCGAATGCCATTCAGCATACCATCGAGGTTGGTATCTTGAATTATCTTCTATTAATGAACTGCTCACATATGTCTATAATTAGTGGTCGAGAACAGAGTTCGATAATCTTTTCATCAAGCCTGCACAAGCTGTCAATGCCTATCTTTCAGAGCCTAATTACCTCGAGAACAACCTCAAGTACTCTGGACAACAAAAGGAGCAAGTGGAGCAGATTGTGGACTACCTAGTGGCCAAGAAGCCTCTCACATTCGAAGAATGTATTGTTTGGGCTCGTCTTCAGTTTGAAGAGAGGTTCAACAACTCCATCCGTCAGCTGTTGTACAGCTTGCCTAAGGATGGCCTCACTAGCACTGGTCAACCATTCTGGAGTGGACCAAAGAGGGCACCAGACCCATTGACCTTCGATTCGAATGACGTACGTGTACGATTCACGTCACATATACCATTCTGATACATTTCTTTTTCAGTCTGCGCATCTGTCTTTCATCATCGCTGCTGCTAACTTGCACGCCTTCAACTATGGTCTACGCGGAGAGACCGACCCCGCCATCTTTAAGAAGATTGCAGACAGTGTTATTGTCCCTGAGTTCACACCTAGGAGCGGCGTGAAGATTCAGGTGACCGAGAATGACCCCGTACAGAACGAGGCTGGAGGTAGGTGTCGCCTTGACATCCTGTGTGTATATATTACTGACATTATGATGAAAGGGGAAAGTGGGGACCTACAAGACCTCATCAAGAAGCTTCCTGCTCCTTCATCCCTTGTAGGGTACCGTCTTAACCCCGTCGAATTCGAAAAGGATGATGATACTAACCACCACATCGACTTCATTACCGCTGCGTCGAACTTACGCGCCATGAACTATAAGATCACCCCCGCCGATCGCCATACCACCAAGCAAATTGCGGGCAAGATTATCCCTGCTATCGCAACTACTACCTCTCTCGTCACTGGTCTTGTCTGCTTGGAGTTGTACAAAGTTATCGATGGCAAGAACAAGCTCGAGGACTACAAGAACGGATTCGTCAATCTTGCGTTACCATTCTTCGGGTTCTCGGAGCCTATTGCTGCCAAGAAGAGCAAGTACGGCAATGTCGAGTGGACTCTTTGGGATCGCTTCGAGTTTAAGAACGACCCGACGTTGAAGGAGATCGTTGATTGGTTCAACAAGGAGCACAGTCTCGACATCACGATGGTCAGTCAAGGCGTCAGCATGCTCTGGAGCTCCTTCATTGGAAAGAAGAAGGTCAGTCTTCTTCCCAATAGTCTTCACTGTGCTGTCAGCTCATTATGATGTACAGAGTGACGAGCGTCTCCCCATGAAGTTCAGCAAGCTCGTTCAGACGATTAGCAAGAAACCAATTCCATCGTACACCAAACACCTCATCGTCGAAGTCATGGTGATGGATGAGGAAGGTGAAGATGTCGAAGTACCTTTCATTGTTGTGAGGCTTTAGAGAGGAAGGAAGGGAAAAGATCATAGCAGAGAAGTCAGCCAAACGCGATTTTGTACATTTCACTCACAATATTGTAGCTTTAGACGTCGAGTTTTGATACTGTGACTGCTCACACGACCAATTTTATGTTGTAACATCACTCCCTGTCTGTCATCGTGGCGTTAGTGAGAGACTCCTATCTGACAGGAGTATGCATCTCTAGTGCCGGCATGAACGGCACCCCAAGGTTCAATGACTTTTACTCAACGTGAGTGCCACAGAGAGGGATTTACGTGTGGTCATGATCGATTCTAGTACGCAATTCGAACGCAATCTGAACTTTGAAAGCCTGATCACGTACCTTCAAGACTTTGTTTGTCACTTGGCCGAACAAACGTCCGTTATCGATGGCAGACAAGATGGTAGGGCCGAGATATGCACGGATAACAGACAACTAGTTCCCCTAAACGGTGAAACCAATACATCTCTTTAGGTAAGAACGCTGAGGTTGATTGACACCGCTCTCACCTGATCTACGTCTGCCGCATGCCCGCTTCATACTCTCGAGGCCGAAATGAAATGGGCTCTCGGGCCTGACATGAGGTGGGAGGCAGCACATCGAAAAAGCAAGTCTGCTCCAAGGTGCGGCAACTTCGATACTGTCGAAGGCACACCAATAGAAATGTATACCGCAGAAGCATGTTGCTTCCTTCCCCGTAAAACTATCGTGACGGTAGGCATGAATATTATTTGACTTCGAGGTCAAAGTCGGGGAGTGCTGTAATGCAAGGAAATGGTGTTGAAAATCAACTATCCCATCTCTCGCTATGTGACAGTTTCTAGACAATGTGAAGGTTCGCCACACTTGATCGTGGTCAAGAGGTTGTCTGGGCTTGTGAACTGTCTGTTCAATGAAGCCTTATGTGTAATAAGAAACGCATGACATGCCGTACCGCTCGCTGGGAACAGAGTTTGCTATTAACTCCTCCATCTCTTGAGCGAACACACAGAGTCTCGGAAGTCTGTCTTGGAAGTATCAGAAGGTGCCATTCTGAGCATCAACGGGCGCATTGATAGACAAGTTCGAAGGGCAAAGAACGGAGATGACCTAGATAACAAAGGCTCAGTAGAACTCATGATATTCCTTTCAACCGAGAATAGGGTGTCTGGGTATAATATACTCCCTAACCAAGATATGCAGGTATAGTATACACAATATTGTATTACTCATCTGGCAGTCTATCTTTCAAATATGGGATATACACATATTAACTTTGATTATTTGGCCTAAGAAAAACATCACTACAATTGACTAAATGAGTGTAATGTTCAAGAAAACGAAATAATTTACGAAAGCGAGCTGTGAAGACGACGATGTGTTATATGCGGAACAGTAACAAACAGATTAACATGTACAACATAGCAATATACTATTCTTGCTTTTATTAGTGACATGACAGAATATATTTACTGTCACTCACATGGAACTTTTAAGGTATTTTCTTAGCATAGGATGATTTTAGGCCAATCTGTTCGAATTCGCCTTGTGATACCCGTTTCATAAATGTTTGCATACGGGACTCGTGCGGAGCAAACATAGTGTTGAACTCTTCCACAGTCCGTGGTACCCTTTCGGAAGATGCATCAGTGGCTGGCGTGTCTTTGAGCACATCCGCCAATGCTCTGGCTCGTCGTATAGAATCGGGTATCTGTCGAACAACAGCAGGCATAGGCCGGGGAGGGGGTTCCGGTGAAACGGTCGACTGTGGGGTCGGCAGATGGGATGTGGAACGTCCAAGAGGAAGTGCGCTGGTGATAATCGGTGGTAGTACTCGTGAGGAAATACTCGATGGACCCGCTTCGAGAAATGGCCTTTCTAGAGACGTTTGAGAGGGTAATGGCGCAGTGGCTGGCTGCTGTACCAAAAAACATTAATACCAGGGCATCACCTATGGCATGTGGTGAAACGCACACTAATGGTATTGATTTTTCGGTTTGTGCGATCTTTGTACCAGATAACCCATCGTCCGAGTTCACCTGGGTTTATTGACAACGAGCCGGCCCACACTATCATCATCTCTTGTGTTGGGTTTGGGTCTTCTTGGATCAGCCCTTCGAGCGCGTGGAAATCTTGGAGTCGGAAGGATGGAAATACTGCCAATGCCACTCAGATGTCGCATTCCATCTGTGTGTACACGGTGAATACGTACGTGTTTGCTGCACATTAACAAGTGGTTCATTCTTGACTTTGTTCAAGGTTTTATGATGATTGTAAAAGAAGCGGCTGATACTGTCTTTGGTGTACCAGTCACATCCTGGTATTTCGTGTATTGCTTTAACTAGCTCAAGACGCTGGACCATGGACGGCTGGGGTGTAACATTTTCACAGAAATCTGTTGACCCTAATGTGAGTGCGAGGTATGGACGACGTCGAAGCCTGAGGATAAGCATACCGGTAAGGATTTTCCTTGCGGCTGGTGGTAGACGCTGTTGAGGACGTCGTTGCCGAGGAGGTTCTTGGGGAGTTGGTGGGTAAGCATCGTTTTGCATCTGTGGTACACCCTCCATGGCTAACCGCGGGCGGTGGCGGGCGAGTGCAAACGCGAGTTGGGCGTGGATAAAGCAAACGGAGGGGTTTATATAGAGGAGAGCATGGCTTCTTTGTTCCCCCCTTGCCTGCCACTCATGGATGTAGAAAATAAGGTGCACTATGCTACTCTGGGTTAACCAATGTACCGGGTCTTCGTAAATATATTCCCACCCATTCGGCAACAAAATGTATCAGATAATAGACCTTGTGTAGCCACTTATCATACCGTAATCGCGCTCGCAGCACGAGTGTACCTACACGGCGGACTTACAACCTGCCAGTGAATGTAAAGGAAGCAAGGGGCATGGGGTCAGAGTCTTCTCTTACTTCTAGAAGAACCCTCGGCAGCTCGGGTAGATTCACCTAATTGTGAGGATTGCGGTATGGTAGAGTGTCAGGGGAGGTTGAACGTTGAAATTTGAAACCTAATCGACCTTACAGCTCTTTCGGAAAACCTTGTCGCACGCCTTTTTTTTTTTTTTTGAAAGTTGCATCAGGCGCTTCGCTACCAGCGGGTACTCTAAAGGCCCAACTGACGACTTATGGTATATTTAGTGAGCTAGTGCATTATTTACTGTACTATATATTCAGTGATATCAGACATTCTTTTACAGTGCAAACGGAGTCCAACAGAGTGTTCAATTATGACTTCAGGCATTTAGTGCTTGTTAAGCGTGGGATATCAAAATCATCATGAGCTACTGCTTTTGGTAACAGGAAGGGCCTGAGCGCCCAATATTGATGCGTCCGTAAAATAAAATAAAAAAGGCGTGCGACAAGGTTTTCCGAAAGAGCTGTAAAGCAACTACTATATTTGTACCATAGATACCGCACAGCGCGCTCCACGAAATGATATTGAATGTCACTCAAGGTTTTAACTTAATTCACACACGTATATGCGGTCACAAAGAGCAATGACAAGTTCAAGACTTGTCACGCCCGTGGAAATCCGATAATCTGCACATAACTACCTACATAGACAGCGATGAAGGGGTGATGAAGCGACGTAACAATGGAGGGAGGGAACGCAGCGGGAGGAAAGCTTCAATCAGCAGGCGGGATATAAAGCAGAGGAGGAAATAAGAAGAGAGATCATCCACAGAGGCATATCATGTCAACGACAACTGCAGTATCCCAAAAGAAAGGGTTTGATCGAAAAAGATCGAAGGATAGAAAAAAAACACTGGATCAAGTATGTATGGGATTTTCGTACATTTTCCGGTGTTTTTGTGGGGTTTCGTAAAAAATATCTGAAGGGAGATCTGATGAGGGGAACGTGAGAGGAAGTGAGAAAAGCAACGTGAACAACATTAGTGGTAGCAAAGCGTCTCAAGTGGCAAAACGAAATATACACAACGAACAACCTTCGAGTGCGCTGAGATGCGAACCGTCCATAGAGCCGTGGGTCGATAACGAAACCACGGATAAAAACCTCTGGAAAGGATCGGTGGCTGCCAGTTTGAAGGATCAGGGAATGGACACATCTTGTGATTCTTGTGCCAATTGGGTATTCAAACGTGAATCCCAACCGCGCGAATAGATACGAGAGGCGATGTCGAGTCGAAAGAAATGTGGGAATCTTGTTCTGGCGAATTCCGAGACAGGATGGATATGTCGAGGATGGGTGGAATTGCCGATACTGAGGAGAGAAAAAGATAGAGAATAGGAAGAATGAAGAACAAAAAACCAAGCCATGATGATCTGTTAACATGCTGACCGAGGAGACATATTCGATAGTAGAGGCTGACGAGCGAAGGGAGTGGAGAATGAACCGGGCTTACGCTAGCGTAAGGGTAGTCCATGTCGGAAGTATGAGGTACAAGGGGTTCGACAGCCAACGGGAAGTATGATACGTTGAGACGAGAGACAGAGAGATAGAAGACGAAACAACTTGAAGAGATGACGATGTTGGAGGCCCGAAATATGGAAAAATTGTTCTATGCCTCGAGAATGATACTGTCTATTGTGAATAATTCTCTCACACCTTTAGAGAGATTCGGCCGTGAGTATCGATCGGACGTTCGTATGCAGCATATGGTTGGCGTTCATACGATCCCCAGTTCGACGATGACGCAGGAGGGGGAGCAGGCACGTAGTGCTGTTCGGTGTAGCGTGGCTCAACGTATTGATCATACCGTGACTGAGAGTACGAACGGTAATGACCTTGAGTTGGAGCTGGAGGGTGATACGACAAGGATTGAGATCTGGAATGCGAGACTGCAGGAGGTGCGTATGTGTAGTCGTAACCTGAGTGCTGCGGGACAAACATAGAAGGCAACCCAACGGGATGTTCGTAATCCGGTGCCCAAGGCCAAGCCGCACGGTAGCGCATTTCACTCTGCCGAGGCGGAGGGGGAAGCACAATAGGTTGTGGGGCCACATAATGAGAAGGAGCCTTGGGATGGATCAGTTCGTCACCAGAGGGGCTCCAGCGCGCAGGAGGTGGAAGCTCTCTAATGGGCTCAACACGTCTCTCCTGGCTACGACTATGATGTATAGAGCTAGCACCACTGGATCGACGTTTGGGCACATACTCATGCCTTAATGGACCTTCGGCGTCCAAATCAATATCAGCAAGATCGACGGCGTATGTCTGTTCGAGCTGCTCTACTTCCCTCCGTTTCTCTTCCAGCCCAAGGAAGACGGGCTCCTCTGGATTCTTGTTCCATCGCTGGTTTGCGTGAATGAGGATATCCAAAGATCTGCGAATGATAGTGTGAGGACTTGTTGAAGGACGTGAAATCGGTTGTGGGAATGCCGGCGACGACAACGAAACATGGTACGCCATCAGCGTGTCCAACCAACGGGACCATTCAGAAGGACTGATGGTCAAGTCGTACTTGAAGACACCAAGAGCCAATGCCTCCAGTCGATTGAGAGATTGGATTGGTACATTGGAGATGGAGTGCCTGCGATTAGAAGTTAACGACATTGTTGTGAATAATAGGATATGTAAGTCATACCAAGTCTTGTTGGAGAACGTGTGGTCATCCAGCCACTTGTTGGCTAACATACAACCCAGCAATACTAATCGGAAGGGAGTGTAGGCCTCTGCCTCACGCTCGAGCAAGGTATAATTCTCTTTAAGGAATTCATGCCTGAAGTATTCCTCCTTATCATCTTCGGGTCCCAAGTAGCATGGGCCGAAGAAGACAGGAAGCTTCACAATGTAGTGCAACGCTAGGAAGATAGCAGAAGGCTGGAGTAGAGTCGACATGAAAAGGGAATGAATGTTGCGTGCGAGTGAGCTGGGCGGAGATAGCGAGTATCGTTTCTCGTAACCACTAGAAGAAAATTGAGGATCAGGCATGTGTAAAAGAAACTGGTGAGGATTAGTGGCATACCTGGGGCGTCCACATTGGGGTTTGATGAACATGCCAGTAGTGCATACCTTCCATACGAAATTGGCCATCCATTCGGCGAGTGGTTCGGCAAGTTTCTTATAGTCACCGCTGCCGAATGAGGCGGGGGAAGGCTCAGAAACTGGGGCTGGCTGAGTGACTTGACGTGCCTGATGATCGTACTGCTGCTGGCACTGGTAACATTGGTTGCCGCAGCATTCCTCATACGCGTAGGTGGGTTGCGAAACCACATCAGGTTGGTGGCGGTGTCCACTGTAATGGATGTTATTCTGGGATTCGGCCAAGGCACGTTCGACATAATCGCCGAAAGGAGTGGCAGGTCCGACGGGACTGGAGAGATCATGGCTCCTGATAACATCTGGGGATGTCTCTTCATACAGTGGTGTGAACATACCACGATCGACGGATGACTGGGGGTATACATTCTCGTCGTTTGCAGCATATCCCGAGGTGAACTCGAGGGAATCATTGTCGGAATCAAGACCTTGCATCTCGATGTCAGTGCGAGTGAGGGAAGAAACATCACTGTGCCATCCGTCTTCCTCGTCGATTGGGCTCATCTCGTCATCTGCGTCTTCCGCAGGATTAGGGTACATGCCAACGGTAGAGCCAGTAGCGTAGCTAGCAGCAGCAATGAGGGTCGAGACGGGCGGAATGCACGCTTGCGCGGGCGCTCCTTTAATGACTGTAGCGTTGTCCGCGACAGTCAACCCTTGGTTAAAACCCGACCCGCCAGTGTAATGACGAAGGTTATCGTCTTCCCAGACGGCGCGGGGCTTGTTGCGTCTCCAGTCGGGCAGGGAATTGATCCACTCCTCCCTAGTCGCGAACGCGGGGGGAGGCCCACGAGGCGGAAGAGGCAAGGAGTGCGTAGCGTGCTGGAACAGGGAAGACCTGGATTCTGGGTCACTAAATTGGGAGTGTTTGATTACGGGATGGGCGGGCTGCTTGGTGTAGAATGGGACGGGAACTGGCATTTGCAAAATTAGAGATCTGAGGCGACCGGTGCCGCCTGGTGCGCAATACGTTCGGAGGTAGATTTTACCACCGAGTATGCGCGAGGCTTACGACTGAGATGAGAGAGAAGGTGTGGTAGAAAAGCGGTCGTAAAGTAGGTCGTGAAGTCGAGAAAAGAGCAGAAAAAAGAGGCGGAAAATGGAGCGAGGTGACGATGACGTCCGATGGAGGGAGATGGCAAACGCGCAGCGAAGGCGTGCCTTTTAAGCTAGTCGGTTGATCTCTGGTTGGGAGAGGGAGGAGTGGCCGGAACTTTGTGGACGACAAAGAGGACTTTGTGGCCGTTGAGGCAGCCTCTCTCTGACCAGCGAAGAGAAATCTAACGAGGGGAGTGCGAGACAATTCAAGCGACCTCTCCTACTGAGACCGCCGCCGTCGTGGTCGTCGTCGAGGACAGGAGTGTGGGATGGGACTGGCAACGATAGACCGCCTCGACGGAGGGAGGGTCGATCCTAGGGGGCCAAGATGAGTGGGTGAAGAAAAGCAGGGCGTCCGACAACGCTCCCATAAAGGCCTTTCCACAGCTTATGTAAGCGGCTCTCATCTCGGCTCACTGAATGCATGTCTCCTCGAGCAATAATCAGTGTAATAGCCCGGTGCTGCACCAAGATAGCCTGTTTTGACTGCCAGTGATCCCTGACTCACACCGCAGCTGCAGCCGTCTACTGTCATAGTCACCATCTACAGCTACGGGCCCCCCAGCTGCCAGGTCCACAGCTCCCACCATCCCACCTGTACTCACGCGGCAACCCCAGCCGAAACATCAGCAACACATCTCTGTGAACGCGGTCCCGTATCATCTCTGACACACCTAAATCCAAGCAATGGTCTTCCCGCAATTACCCTCCTACAACGCGTCTCAGGAAAATGGTGCCCCCTCTCAGGGCGGACTCGATTCCATTTCCCTCGGCCAACTCAAGGCCATGGTCGGGTCTGCTCCCAAAACAAAGGCATGTCCGGTATCGCCATGCCTCCCATCCCCCACGCTGATATCCGTCGAGTATGTAGCAATCTACCTATGATTTTCGTTATGACGACGAGGACACCGTTCTCAATGAAATTGAAGAGTTCTACTCTTACGTTGAAATGCCCCAAGCAGGGGAAAACCTGAAAGCATGGCAAGGCTTCTTCCCTGGAAGTAAGCTTCGCATCAATACATCATAATATCTTGTGCTGTTATTTATTGCAATCAAACGTCATAGAATGGACTGAGAGCTCGTCTGCAGAACGCAGAATGCACATAGACCTCCTCCTCGAGGGTTTGGAACATCGTGATTCCGAGTTTCGCTACGCCAGTGCGCGACGACTGTTTTACGTCTTGCAAGGTGGGTCGTGTCAGACACACTCAATCTCTGACACTGACTGAACAAACTCAAGGCACCTTTGCCGAGACACATTCCCCAGAGGATCAGCTTCGATGGATATTTGAGAATGGTAAAGTCGTACGAGCTGCTAATGGTCTTAGCTACGTCGTGGAAGCCGTGAAAATCGCAAGTTCTAAGCATGACTTTTTATGGTACGGTACAAGCTATTACGATGAATCCGACAAGCTCATTTCTTAACCTAATGCAGCACATTGTCAGACGCACACGTTGAACATCTTAACATTACACCACAGGACAAAGCTGATCTAGTGGAGGAAGTGAACACAGAATTGTCCATCCATCTCGGAATGCTTTTTCATCTCGTTCAAGTTTTCAAGGGTCACGATGATTTCGCTGATGAACTGAGTATGCATCTCTTTAACCTTCCTCCGCGCTCCATTCACTGACACCGCTCAGTGAGCCTCGACCCGCCCTTGCCGGTGTATCTTTTCAATGTGGTTGCGAGTTTGAAAGACAAGAGCGCCAAAGGCTATCCTGTGAAGAAGGTGAGACTCCCCGGACTATCATTCGTTCATCACAAACAAGTCTTGACACTCAAACTTGATCATTTTTAGCTGTTATTACTCCTCTGGAAAACACTGTTAGCGTGTTGTGGAGGTATTCGGGAACTTGCACGTGTCAAAAAGCTCTCGCGGGAGCTTGCAGGTCTGGGAGAAATCCCTGATGAAGGTAATCCAATCACCTACATCGTGACTCCTAGATACGCAGTTGAACTCATCATGACAAATTCTTGACACACAAATAGCTATCCCAATCAAGGCCTCCCCTCTTGATATCGAAGCGTTTCATCAGGAAATTTCCGTAAAGTACCCGACGTTCACCCCTCCGCATCCAACACCGCCCGAGGTGAAGCGTGTACCAGTTGCCACAGATAAACTCGCTCAAGCGTATTCGCCGATCCCTATACGGCATCACTACGACCATGATGAAACTGACATGCATCACTCTGGCCTTCCTCCAGGGTCTCAACCAATCCCATTCCATACTCAATCCAGCAATCAGGGTTTCCGTGGGGGACCTCAACCTCCAACGCCTGCTCCTTCCCCTCCACCGGCGCCGAAACCTAAGAAACAGCAGTTCCAGACTGATCAAAACAGACCTTTTTTATTCCCCTTTTCTCGCAGGCTAGGTCAACGCAATGCTCGCTTGGTACCCTTTGCTATCGATGAAGCAGACAAACTCTATCATAGACATATGTATATCAGTCATGAGCTCTGGCAGATGTGGAAAACAAGAGAGGAATGTATGGCTGTCGAGAGCGGTCTGGAATTCATGCCGGGTTCAGAGAAGATTGAATCACTCAAACCTTCTCAGACACAAACGGTAATTTTTTTCATCTTGAGACATCGTCACCCTCAAAGGTACGGATCTTGCTAACACAACTTTGATAGGCAGAGGGGTCAGATGTACTTCCAGACGTGGCCCAGTTAGATGCCAAGATTGCTGAAGCAGAAGCTGCGCTAGCCCAGGCGGAGTCTTCTGGAGACAAGCGTCGGGCCCGAGAACGCAGAGAAGACCTTACGCGTCTAAGGAGAGTAGAGCAGATCTATGTCAGTTTATTTTGGTTCAGCCTCTGTTCCGAGAGCTTTGCTGACGGAGGCGATAGCATGGAGTGCTTCCGGTGTTGTCGAGCTGGGTTCTCGTTTTACTCAAACTTCTTTTGGCCACGGTCACCGCTGGACAGAATGGTCAACAACAACCCAACGTACCTCCGATTATTATGCGTATGTTCAACTATTTACTTATGTTTTTGTTGATTTGTTGAGGTTCGTATGTCTAGTTGAACCACAAAATCTTGAGGAAGTTGATGTACTTCGACACCGAGAAATCACTACAAAGGTGGTTTCGGCCATCCTTCTCTTGACCATGAAATGGTTCAAGGTTTCTCGTGGGTCCTTCCACATCTGTTGCATTGCATTGTGTTGAAGTATATTCCCTAGATGCGATGAAATTCCATCATCTAGGACAGATCCTCCTGGATACTAACTGTCTCCTGCTGATTCTAAAGATGCTCGGTCTACAAGAGATATCACAAACAGTTGTGTCCAAAGCCGATTCTCCAGACAACAAGTACGTCACACCCGACCCAATCTTCTGTCACATCCTTTATCCCAAGCAATCTAAACCCTTCTAGTTTCTTCCAATATTGTTATCGCCACTTCTCACAGCACCCCCAACACAACCCCCTCGAGGATCATATGCAAAAAGGCCGCCGGCAGACCGTCATTCGGACGACCGTTCGACCTAATGGCGAGCAACATGACGAGGAAGTTGACCTTCTGACCGAATTCTCATGGCGAAACTTCTTTTCGACTATCAACTGTGCGAAGATCATGCAAAAGTTGTCCAAGCATCGATCCCACCGGATCCGGATGCTCGTCCAATACAAAAGTTCTGTGAGTAACTACGTATATCGATGATCTGCAACTTGCTGATGGGACTATATTCATCCCTCATGATCTCATCTTTCCCAATCTATGCTATCTGTTCTATCTTGGGTTGATCTCTTTCATTTGGGAATTCCAGGCGGTTCTAAAGAGGATATTGAAAGTCCAGCACCCTATGCTTCAGTTGCACGTTCTCAAGTTGATAAAGAGTCAAGTGCCATTCTGTGGGAGAAAATGGAGACAGTGTAAGGATGCTTTTGAATGCGGTAGAATGGTTCACCATTGATCTAACTGATATCCGGCCTATCGTTTAGCGAACATGCAGGTCATCACGTCGATCTACTTGAATTGTAGACCAGATTTGAGGGACGAATGGTTGACGGGAATCGAAGTGGATGACGTTATGGACGCTCAGGTACTGGACCCCACATCTTCTGGCTCGTCGAAGCGGAGCGCTGACGTTTGTTATTTGTAGGCGCAAGAACATGCTCTACGTCACTTGGTGAAGTTTTGTACGTACCATCTTATCTTCTCTTGAGCGAATTCTAAGCCAAAGCTACTTCCAGACAATACCAGGCGATATGGTGCCGCAGCTGCACATCATGCGAACAACATGCACCGTCGAGCCGGAAGTATTTCCCAACATTTGGAAGGTCTACATCCAGGACCAGAACTTTCAGGTATTTTGCGGCCTATCGGTACACCTAATCACGTCGACGCAGACGTCTTCCCTCCACTCCGCGCTCAAGCTCCAGACCCTTCGATCTTCCTACCCTACGTCACCGAAGATATTGCGTTCGAGGAAGAATACGAAGAGTACTTGTCTGACCTCGGTTGGTCGGATCAGTACCCGCACGCAGAAGGCACTTCTGCTTGGAGCAGATTACCAGAGTTCGCCGCTGATATCGCGGCGGATATTAGTGATAGTGAAAGTATTGTGTCGATTGGTGAGTTGGGAGATGATGCGCGTCTGAAGGCCGACGGGGATGACAAGGATTCGGTGCCTGACGAGAATATGAATAACTGGGAGGTTTGTGTTTTCTTTTGTGATTTGTTTTCGGGTTGCTTGTTGACAGGGAGTTTCTCCGTTTTCTTAGCATATGAGTCCGAAGACGATGGCTGCTCTCACGAAGTCGCCTGCTGGTGGACGACGGTCGAGTTCTGGTAGTGGTCTCCGACCCGTCATGCCTTTCGCTTTGGATGAGAGTAGTGCTGTGGATGATAGCGAAGAACCAGAATTGGGACCAGTACCTCGGGAGCCGGACGGTCCGTTCCAAGCAGGTGCTGGCGTGGACGAAGTCGAATATGCCTATGGGTAAGTGTGATTGGTCGACGTTGTCTGGAAACGTGTTTGACTGAATGTAACCCTTTCACACAGCGTGTAACTGGATGTCGGTACCCTGAGAAGTTCCTTCCATTTCATCCATAGTAAAGTTGTACTATTTTTGTCATATGTACCTGCTTTCAATTATACATGTGTTTTCTGTCGCTCTCTTGTTCGCGGGAAGGGTTCTATTCATAGACGTAAAATTGAGATACAATCTGGGAATATGGGTTAGTTTACTACGGCTACATGCGGACTTGTATATGGAAGCAACAATACAATTCTTCATTTCTTTTTTCAAAACTTCTCTGCCTAGTATGACGCCTTGGTTCTCGCAATAGCCCACGGAGTGCCAGCAGCGTAGAAATCCATTGGATACACTTTTTCCACCTTGCGACCCTCGCTATCCCGTTCATCATCCATCCAACTCGTTGCCTTCCCAACGGCAACCGCAGTTTCATACGGGGTTAACAACGGTTTGTCAAACGCATATCCCCAATCAATTGATAATCGGGGACATGACGTTTGAACAAATGCCGAAATGTGAGGACTGAATAGCCCGAGTTTTGCTGGCGACAGTTCGGATAGCAGGATGGGCATGTACGGGATGGTCGTTTGGGGGGTAGCAAGTTGGTTGGTAATCGCTTGCAATTGCTTGAAACTGCCCTGTCGGCCCAAGGTCCCGAGGATAACACCCCATAACGGAGGCTCAGAAGATTGAACAATGGGTGACACTGTTATATCTGATAGACCGGAAGGTAGTGTGAAGTTATCGATGGTCTTCCGGGCCGTCTGGACTGCTTGGTCTCGTACGGTTCTCATCTCTGTATGGTTGTACCGTTCTCGAGTGAGCTTTTTAGAGTAAGGGTCGTAGCGGAAGGCCGGTACTGAAGGGTTGGCTATCATGATTGACTCTAAGTGGAATCGACCATCGCCGAGGTAACTGGATGCAACAGGTTAAAGATGAAATATAGATAGAATAACTGAAGGCATACATGAGTGCATCGACATCTTTCAAAGGTGGAGCTGTACAGCCTAGAATCTCGCCGGGAGACAACGGCTTAGACTGGGGAATGGTAGCTTCGTATTTAGCCGTCCATAATCTCGGTCTGGTCGATTGGGCCTCTAAAGATTTCTGTTCAGCAGTGGAATTGGTACCTTCGATAAGACCAAGTGGGACCGGAGCCCCGAAATCGCTGAAGTCAGATGTCAAGTCATCTTTTAGCCGTGATAAAGCGGCGACGAATTGAATTGTCGATACAAGCGCCAGACGAGTGGGTTCGTAGGAAGTGGAAGTGGTTTGTGATGTAGTATTCCATGATTCTTCTGGGGCATCAGAAGAGATCGAGTCTGCTGCTTCAATTCGAAGGTGACTGCTTGGACCGATTTTCTGCCCAGCAGGTACTTGATCACCATGCTCTTCAGACGAAAGAAGATGTTCCCGAAATGAATGTCGATCCGTAGGGAAGTTGTAACGAATAGTTTGATTCAGATGCGAAGAGTCGATGGCAATCTCGACGAAAACATAAAGTGTTTTGATCGTGGTTTGGTCGATCGGTACTGCACTATCAAGTTATTCGACTTTATCAGCAATGATTAGTGAGTGTTTGACCCACCTAGACAACTGTGTCCGTAGTGTACAAGCATGTCACAACCTAGAGCAACAGCGGTGTAGTCATCGATGCAGCATGCTCCATACGTTACATCGCCCATAATTACGGTCAATGCAGAGGTGAATCTGGCGAAATGAGAATAAGGTATTAGTTTAATGACAAAAAATAATGGGAATTGTCTGCGCACTTTTCAATAATGTCTGCTATAGTACAAGCAAACATTTGAAGGCCTTCAGGCATCTGTAAAGCGACCATCTTTGCATTGTTCTTGCGAACATGATGAATAGTTTTATGAATCTCGAACGAATAGTTGGTTGGAAGTTGTTTGATTGCCGCGTTAAGTTGAGAATCATTTACGATCTCCGAAGGGATTTGATTCGCGACTGTGGTAGGATACGGACGTTTTGAACTTGGTCCGGCTTTGGAACCAACAAAACGCTTCCTCGGTTTTGCGGCGGTCGATGATTTTGATTTAGGGTCTTTCTTTATCTCTGCGTTGTGTGTAACAGCAGTATCGGTTACTGCAGTTGGCATAATTGTGGATATATTTGATACGATACTGTTCCTAGTAAATGAATTCGGAGCAATAATTTGAATGCTGAGTGAGCGGAAGAACTTGAAGTAGTAAAGGTAAAGCGCCCATAAAGAGATCGAGGCTAAGGAAAGCACGTGGGATTCCTAATTTGATATGTGTATGTCTATTGGAGGCATGCGGGAACGCGTCGTATTTAGTCCCTTCCTTCCGTATCCCCATGCATGCACGTCATTGAACGTTGCAACGTTGAACACTCTTGTTGCTTGGAACCACATTGTCGAATCATTCACCCATACCAATACTTTAGAATACCCCACGAAGTGTGCTAGCCGAGTGCTTGCTACACTTCCGTCTAAATGACGTTCCAACAGCATGATGCAGTGCCCACGCGTCAAACCACCGAAGGAGAAGGACGTTGTGCGATGAGAGGGTCTTGCGGGAAGAAGACGCTTTTTGGTAAACCACTTCCTTGTCCAACAGACGAAAGTGCCTCCGAAGTAAGCAACCTGTACATACTTTGCGCCTTGGAATGCACTGAGACCGTACTATTTAGGATGACGTCGACCGAGACCTCCTCGTATCCTTATGTGGCGCTGACTTCGCCGAAGGACCCACATGTTGCACCACAGATCAATTAGAAACCCTCAGAGATAATCTCGTCATGGCAGAGTCTATCATATCCTCATGTCCTGCATGTCGAAACAATTTCCGTTCATTTTGGTGTTCATTTACCTGTTCGCCCAATCAAGCTACCTTTGTCAATGTCACTTCAACACAGACCTCCACCACAGGCGAATCTGCAGTAGCTTCTGCGGATTATTTTGTATCCCAGGCATTCGGAGAGGGCTTCTATGACAGTTGCAAGAGCATTCAAGTTGGCGCCACCAATGGTTACGCTATGGACCTCATAGGTGGTGGTGCCAAGAGTTATCCGGGCTTCTTCAAGTTCATGGGTGATGAGAAGGATATAGGCAGTCCTTTCCAGATTGACTTCCCACTCGAAGCACCTATCGAAGCAACCCCAATGGATATCTCACCCAGGAATTGTGCCGACAATGATCTGGCGAGTCGGTGTACTTGCATTGATTGCCCAGATATATGTCCATCACTTCCTCCCGTCCCCGTACCTGGAACGGAGCCGACTTGCCATGTTGGTTTAACATCATGTCTTTCATTTGTCCTTATTATCGCGTATGGTCTCGCTCTTGTCTCATTCATAGCAGGCTATGTCATCCAAACCACAGCACGCCGACGCAGGGAACGTTCGTATGAACGCGTTGCATTGTCTGCAGATGCCGCCTCGGACCCTCCATTCTCCCCTCGGTCACACTCTCGAGGACTTGTTGGGGCCTCTTCATTAGCACACCATATTGACGGTGATGAGTCTACTGTCACCCATTCTGACTCTCGCAACCTCGGCCGCGGTGCATCCTTATTGGACCCAATAGATACTGCCCAACCACGACAGTACCGTTTAAACAGTGTTATACGACGCATGTTTTACATGCTTGGGCTCTGGTGCGCAAACTACCCGTGGCTCACGTTTGCATCAATGTTCACTATCATCGGGTTGCTGAATATTGGATGGAGTAATTTCGCTGTCGAAACGAATCCGGTTCGCCTCTGGGTTGCCCCAGACTCTGCAAGCAAATTACAAAAGGACTATTTCGACGAACACTTCGGTCCATTCTACCGAGCTGAACAGATCTTTGTTACATCTTCTGGGTATGCTCAAGCCGATTTAAACACTACCAGCACCCCCAAGCCACCTGTACTCTCGTGGGAGCATCTTGAATACTGGTTCGACGTCGAGGCCGAAATCCGCGCCTTACGCTCCGAACCTAATGGATATACCCTCGACGATGTCTGTTTCAAGCCTGCAGGCGAAGACGGTTTCTGCGTCGTTCAATCGGTGACAGGTTGGTTCGACAACGATTTGAGCATGTATGATCCAGACACATGGAAGGATCATCTGCTCACATGTGCCAGATCTCCTGTGGAATGCCTGCCAGACTTCCAGCAGCCTTTGGGTCCGGAATATGTCCTTGGAGGAATCCCTCAAAGCAGTGATAGCAATCGATTCCTCGATTCCCAAGCATTAGTAGTAACTATTGTAGTTTCTGACTCGCTCGATCCAGAGGTTCAGGCTATCGCCATGGAATGGGAGGTTGCACTGAGGCAATACCTCACCAACTTGAGCGAGAACATCCAAGATGAGGCTGGTTTGGAGCTCGCATGGTCAACCGGAGTATCGCTAGAAGAAGAGCTCAACAAGAGCACGAACACGGATGTTAGGATTGTTGTTCTTTCATATGTTGCCATGTTCCTCTACGTGTCTCTGACACTTGGAAGTGGCTCTACCTTCGGGCAAGAGGAAGAAGGCCTCATCTCATCTCTTCGCCGGTGGTTAAATAACTTCCCCAAGTTATTCAAATCATCCACCTCGGATTCCTCCACATCCTCCATGGACTCACGAAACGCACCTACAATCTTCCCTCGCCTACCACGCAAGCTTTTTGTCGGTTCCAAGTTCTCACTAGGATTGTTCGGTATTGCTTTGGTTATATTATCCGTTTCGACTTCCGTTGGTTTCTTCTCAGCTGTGGGTGTCAAGGTCACACTCATTATCGCTGAAGTGATCCCTTTCCTCGTCCTCGCAGTCGGAGTCGACAACGTTTTTATTCTCGTTCACGAATTGGATCGACAGAATTCTCTACATGGTCCAAACGCTTCAGCCAATGCTAGCTACGGCTACACCACTCCTATGTCACCTTCATTATCCCGCGCTCGTTCTCAATTTGATTCGGCGCAATCTCATGACGACTCAGTTGATGCAGCTACCATGCCTCTATATCTGTCCGCCGAGGAGCGAATTGCCAGGACGCTAGCAAGGATGGGACCTTCAATTCTTCTCAGCACTGTTACCGAGACGGTCGCCTTTGCCCTTGGTGCACTGGTACCCATGCCTGCAGTTCGAAATTTCGCACTCTATGCCGCCGGCAGCGTGCTGATTAATGCACTCCTGCAAGTGACAGTCTTCGTCAGTGCACTGACATTAGATTTACGTCGCGTGGAGGTACGTGAAAGCTGATTACTACTGTACATTTGCTAAAGGCTGACAATGACCTGTAGTCTAGCCGTGTTGATTGTTTCCCGTGTATCAGGTTACCTGCTCGTATCCAGCTATTGGACCCTCCATCGCCTTCGAGTGGTCTCAGCTCAATAGCACGATTCATTAGACGGCATTACGCTCCATTCTTACTCAAACCTGTCGTCAAAGGTGCCGTGCTGTTGATTTTCGGTGGCTTCCTCCTCGGTTCCATCATCTCCATTCAGCAAATAGAACTTGGCTTAGGTGAGTCCAGCACCTTTTATTTATCCGAGTATAAAATGCTGATTAATCCTCATCAGACCAACGGCTTGCATTACCCTCCGAGTCGTATCTCGTTCCTTACTTTGATGCTCTATACGACTATCTCGAAATTGGTCCCCCGGTTTATTTCGTCTCACACGAAGTGGAAGCCACAGCAAGAGGCGGTCAACGGAAACTCTGTGGACGTTTCACAACCTGTGACGACTCTTCCGTCGCAAATCGCCTAGAAGCAGAACGTAAGAGGACAGAATCCTCCTTCATTTCCCAACCCACTGCTTCTTGGGTAGATGACTTTTTGAAATGGTTGGACCCAAATCAATCTCGCTGTTGCCGTGTTCGCAGACGTAACCCTGATCAGTTCTGCACTGGAAGGGAATCAGACCGTGTATGTAGGGCTTGTTGGGAAGATCACGAGCCTGCTTGGAATATCACAATGGAGGGCCTCCCTGAAGGAGAAGAGTTTATGCGATACCTTACACAATGGTTGAACTCACCTACCTCAGAGGATTGTCCACTTGCTGGAAAAGCCTCATTTGGTACCGCGCTATCTCTCAATGACGATTTCAGCCGCGTTGTTGCGTCCCACTTCCGTACATTCCACAAGCCATTGAGAAGCCAGGAAGACTTCATCAATTCTCTCCTTGCAGCACACAGGATAGCCGACGAGATATCTCAAGAGACCGGGACCTCCGTCTTTCCTTACTCCCTACACTACGTCTTCTTCGACCAATATGTACACATTGTCGCGATTACTCAACAAATCCTGGGTCTGGGCCTCGCTGCGGTCCTCATTGTAACAGCACTGCTTCTCGGATCATGGAGAACGGGGACAATCGTTACTGGCGTGGTAGCCATGACTGTGGTGACCATCATGGGCGTGATGGGTCTGTGGGGTATCAACCTCAACGCGATCAGTCTGGTGAACTTGGTCATCTCATTAGGTATCGCTGTGGAGTTCTGTGCTCACATCGCGCGGGCCTTTATGAATGCCGGTTCGGGTTTGCCTAATGATCACCCAGCTGGTCAGAAGGAGCGAGATGAACGTATGTGGACCGCTTTAGTGGACGTTGGTCCTTCGGTAAGCCCAGGCAATCTTTTCTCGTGTTTCAAAAACTCACGCATGAGGCTTTGTTCAAAGGTTCTTTCTGGTATCACATTTACGAAACTCATTGGTATGAGTGTCATGGCTCTGACGCGCTCAAAGATATTAGAGGTGAGCCGAGAAATTTGTATTCAACGTTTTTATTCACACCATTTGTTAGATATACTATTTCCGCATGTGGCTGACCTTGATCATTTCCGGAGCTCTTCATGGTCTTGTGTTGCTTCCAGTTGTTTTGAGTCTAGCAGGAGGTCCTGGTTTCCCTCATCAAGAGGCAGACGAAGAATGGATGTCCCATGCTATCAGAGGAGAGTATGAGTACGCGTAGGTTTTTCTCATCTTTAA
This sequence comes from Cerrena zonata, assembly GCA_038087015.1. Lineage (NCBI taxonomy): Eukaryota > Fungi > Basidiomycota > Agaricomycetes > Polyporales > Cerrenaceae > Cerrena > Cerrena zonata. The sequence continues at coordinate 1,229,513 of JASBNA010000001.1, forward strand.
TGTCACACTCTGACTGACAATTTTCTAAGGCCTTTCCTTGCTGACGACGAGTCCACTGCTAGTGATTGACGTACCCATGCACTAATTTGTACAATACGCACTGAACGGTAGATTTAGAGGATGGAAGGATGGAATATACAGATTACTTTTTAAGTGGAGCAAGAAAAGATATCATGCAGGGAAAGATATGATGTAGCAAAGAGCAAAGAGTTACGGAAGCAGAGAAAAAGGCAGAATCAATCACGGGGAGACCTTGACCGGCTGTCTCGAATGTCGTCCCTGCTCCAGCTCCTCCTGCCACGACTGCCCGAACGAGAACGACTTCTGCTCCGAGAGTAACGAGAGTAAGATGAGAATGAAGACCGTGATCGAGAACGAGAGCGGGGTGAGCGAGAGGGCGACCTGGTCCGACGCGACCGACTTGAACGAACTGAATAACTTCTTGACTTTGAACGACCTCTTCGGACACCTGTCCCACCTCTTTCGTAGCTTGGAGATCTCCTTCTTGGGAGCCTATCTCCTCTACGTGGCGGAGGAGACCTTGAACGAGTACGGGAGCGAGATCTTGAGCGTGAAAAGGGTGCTCGGTAGGTGTCTCGGATTGGTCCTCTTCTACCATAAGGTCGCGAACGATAGGTATCACCACGGTCGTATCGATCTCTCCTACCAAAGTTCCTTCCAGGAGGCGAACGGGAACGAGATGGGGTGCGTGAATGCGAACGACCTTTGCCATTACGACCACGACCAGCTCGGGGTGATCGAGAGCGAGAACGAATGGGTAATTCTGACAATTCAACCTTGAGAATAGCTCCGTCTAGTTGTCCCCCGTTCATATGGGAAGCAGCCCTGTGTGCCGCTGCCGAATCTACATATTCCAAAGCGGCTTTTCCTCTGTTTTGACCAGCTGTTGGAGCACGTCATGAAGAGGTGAGATTCTTGAATATCTTCTGTATTAGTATTACTCACATTTTCCATACACAGGTAAGTCTGCTTTGATTATTTCTCCGTAATAACCGAAGATGGCTTGAAGGTGTGCTTCCACTACGTTCCGAGTGAGGTTGGTGACAATGACGACTTTGGCGTTGGGGTTTTCGTTCAAACCAGTGTCCATTTCCACATCGGTATCGCGCAGGGGGTGAGGAGACGTTGAGCGACCTCTAACAGACATGATTCAAGATGCTGAAGGTGAGTGTTTCACTCTTGAATGAGTGAATTTGGGAGTCCCAACTTGAAGTTCGCGTGTGACACCGTGATATACGCAAACGTAACGTTACATTCTTTTAGCGCTCCGTACTTCAAGTTCCCGCGGAGTTTACAATGCAAAGTTGCGATTTCAATTGGTTCCACCACCTTTCTAAAAAATAATCAACAGTGATACTTTACTCTCTTCTCGAGGTACCTATCATTGTGAGCCATGGCTCGTTGCCGTTTCGAACCTTATGTTCACAAGCAATTCACCAATCACACAACCAATCTGAGAATTCCTCTTTGAGCCCATGTGTATTCGCATCCCATATAGCTTGTTTAATAGTAGACGATATACACCTCCATCCCATAATATGTAGTCACACAACCCTATATGACATCGCGGAATTGTGTGACCGCCCCAGTCAGAACCCAGCATAGTTCTACATCTCGGGAGAAAGGACCCCAGCCTGGTCAAAAGCCTCCTCGAAATTGAAATCAGTTTTGACGTCCTCCGGTTTCTTCACCCTGACTCTAGACTTTCTGGTAGTACCTATTTTGTGTGTGACCTTGAGATGGCGTTTGAGAAGATCTTGACGGACGAAAGCACGATGACGTTCTGGAGGGCAGACTTCGCAAACGAAAGGTTTTTGACCAGAATGGCTAGTAGCGTGACGTTTGCATTCGTTGTTTCGTAAGAACCGCATTCCACTGTCGAAGATTTTGTTTAGTCAAGACATCGAGCTTGGGATCAAAAAATATATATACCATATGAGACAAGAAAACGGCCGATGTTCGACATGAGAACCGACATGCACCAAGATATGGTCACGACGCCTATTCGTCTGGTCGCAGCCATTCACATAGCATCTAAACTCGTTGAGGAGTTCGCCGTGTTCCGATAAACGACCAGCAAATGCTTGAAGCCAGTTCTTGTCGATATCGCATTGATTATTCGCGCGATATTCGTCCGCTTTTCTGCGCAAGTATTCCAAGGAAATACCAGCGTGAGCGTTAAGGACTGGGCTGCCCAGAATTACAGGACCTTGGGGAACCGCATTGTTGACTACAGTAGTAATATCACCGAGCGTAGCACGACCTTTGAGAACAGTCATATTGGGCAAAGAGAGGTCCGGAGTTGCGCAGACCTCGCGTTTAATTGTCCTTTTAGCAAAGGCGGGTACAGTCAAGCCTTGGCTATTCTTGTAGTGGCGTTGTTTTTGCTTTTTGTTGGCTGGACCATCTAAGGAGGCAGCAATAGCAAACTTTTCGTTGACTATGGAGGCCGACAAGACAGACATGATGGCGGTCACCGCAGTGTTGAGAGCAGCATCAGATCCAGATGGAGAAACACTAGTAGGAGGTTCGGGGTATCCCAACTGCTCGGCTACAGATCGCTGAGGGACCTGGGGTACAAGATCTTCTTCCATGGGGATATCATTTCCAGTTAGGGCGGATGGATCGACAGTAGCCGTAGGTTGGATTTGCATCCATCCTTGTTCACGAAAGTTGGTATCGGCAAAGAGACCGATTATAGGTGTCTCAGGCTCGGGCTTCGGTGAAATCATCATAGCATCTGAGTTGGGCGAGATATCCATTGGATGGCATGGAGTTCGGAGACACATAGGCGCTTCTCTAGATAAAGAGGCAAGCAACAGAGGGCTGTGGTTTTGAGTAGGAGAAGGAGCAAGATATTCGTCCGCCGGACATGCAGAGTATGCACCGGGATCATGCGGGGTGTTAGTCGCTGTGAAGGGGCTGGCATCGAGGGTTGAGGTCCTCCAGTCGTCCCGAGTAGGAGAGAGCTTGTGGGGAGTATAAGCAAGACTATCGTTGACGAACGGTAAGTAGTTCCCAGAAAGGTATGTACTGAAGGGGATACGAAGAGGAGCTGAGACTGGCACAGAAACAGATGAGAGGGCAGAAGGGTCGAGTCCAGAGCCATTGTTCAGATCGTCGCTAAATGTAATGCCAAGCCCAGTAAGTGGGGCCCTACGACGGATGGGGCCGCTTTCGTTGCACAAGGAAGGAGGGCAGGAAGGATTTGAGGAATAGGTTCTAAGGTGCATCGGGCTAGGGTTAGAGTAGTAAATGCGTTTTCCGAATGTATCATAGTGCGTCGCCAGCGTTGCGTTTTGATGAAAAGAGTGGCTTGAAGTAGGGATGTGAGTTTCATGCTTGATAGAGTTAACAGAGTCGTTGACAAAACTAGTGTAGGATCGTTTCATGGCGGCGTGAGAGGTCGTGAATGTTTGGGGGTATCCAAAAGAGTGATTATGATGCTGGCTAGCCAGAAAATTGGAGCATATAGTAGGATATTGGGATGTAGGGCGTAGCCTGAGGGTACGGAAGAAACCTGTAGATGTCGGATTGAGATGTCAGCCGCTCGCTTGAACATGTGTCTGTTGGTTCGTGTTTGGCAATACCTTCTACCCTCCTACCATTTACGGTATCAACATTTGTCTCTTTCTCGATGAGCAGGGTATCAGGTATTACCCGTACACTGTCATGTAACCACCGCATCTCAATATCTCATGCTCATATCAGACGACTTTCCACCCAGAAGGATGCAACTACGGGACGTACTCGGATTTCATCACTCTATACCCTCGGGGTCGCTGGCGGTGTTGGAATAATCTCGGCATATTTTCTCTGGCCGGACGCATCTCGTTCTGCACCCACGTACAAGGACGCAACACTGTCACCATCTTACTTTACTCCAGCTCAGGTGCTTGCAAGCGAACCATGCTCGCATCCAGACTACCGACTCATCACGCTCGGTATACCAAAACAACTGGTTCCATCGCTTGAGCAAACTGCTCTCAGTCCAATATGGTCTATATTCATTAAAGATGACGACATTCAGGTTGAGAGACCATATACACCATTAACGGGTATTGATGAAGAAGGTCGGATGAAATTCTGGATCAAGAAATATCCCAAAGGCGAGGTTGGTCGGTGGATTCACTCTAAACATGTTGGCGACTCTGTAGAAATTCGAGGTCCCCTCAAAACATGGCCGTGGAAGGACGGAGTATGGGATGAAGTGGTTATGGTGAATAATATTTTTGTTACGTTCCTTCGACGGCTAACCTACCTATTTCCAGGTTTCGGGTGGTACAGGGATAACGCCGTTCGTCCAATTATTACACGAAACGCTCTTGTCCTCGGAGAGACGGACAAAGACACGATATACGCTATTGCATTCTTCCCACTCTCCTACAGAGCTTCCATCACACGACGTCCTCCAACCACTGCTCTCACATGCTCAGGCCCGTCCCGACGAGCTCAAGGTCACATTATTCGTGAATTCCAATGATACCTCCGATTCCGTTGGACAATCCGATTTGCAAATGAAGCGTATTGATAAGCCAGAAATTATACGCGCTCTTAGCCTAGAAGATACTCGACCATGGTGGAAAAGAATAACCAGCTCGTCGACACCAACTGTCGACAGCAAGAGAAAAGTATTGGTTCTTGTATGCGGACCTGACTCGTGAGTTCTGCCACGTTTGACTTCCACGTTACATTGAGCTAAATATCTCTCAGGATGATTGCCGCAATAGCAGGTCCATTTGGCCGGAACATGTCTCAGGGACCAATAGGCGGCATACTTGGTGAACTGGGGCTCAGTAGTCAACAGGTGTGGAAACTGTAGTTAGGTGTCTGTCTACACGGAGTATTTCTTGTGCGAACTCCACATTGAACACGCGGAGAGCCGTTTGTGACCGTGATTTTTGTTCTGCACTAACGGAGATGGTCTACATAAACATGTTGACAATATACATTCATGCCGCAAGAGTCTTACTAGCTGTCTTACTCAGCCAATGGCGAATTGATGAGTCGAGATGGGGTGAGGTCCGATAAGAGGACGGGACAAAAATCCGTGCGACACGATTCGCCCTTGGTAGAAATGTGACGCTGTGACATCTAACGGGGCTCGGCCGACTCATGGTCTGTAAGCCAAATAGGCGCTCACCTTGGCCTTTGCTTTCGATCTCTCAAATCTCTGCTCAACTCCTCCGTCGACCTATAAAACCCTTATAGCACCCATAGTCACTCGCTCACACCACCAAACATGTCTCCGACAGCGATATACGTGTCTCCCAACGACACACCATCCGCCCCAGTCGTTGCAGCACTTCCCGTAAAGGGTCCTGCATTGGCCATCGGATCTCTCAACACTGCGCAGGATGGAAAATATCAGTCGCTCATCACAAATCTAGAAGAGACCAGAAAAGTGGAGAGGCATATGCTTGACAGGCTGTTAGATCAAGGTATGTTTCCTTGTGCTTTCCGGTAGACGCTATCACGGACTTAAACCTTCAAATGATCAGCTACTTCCCTCACTCCCAACAGCTTTGCCTCGGTCTACGTCGTCCTCTCCCCGTCTGACTATGAAGGGCTCTCTCAACGTCTCTCCGAACTCCTTGGTCAACTCCATGCTAGTCTCGAGCCCCTAGGGACACTACACATCAAAATGCCGAACCATCCCTCCCACGGATTCAGTCCGAACTCACGCTCTCTGGCTTTACTGTCCTTACATCTGCAGATGGTTCAGTAATCGCTCAAAAGCCTGCACATGCTGCAGGCACCTCAACTCCTATTAATGGCACATCTATAGCTCTTCCCCTCCGGCGGAAGGTTGACCCAGAACGGAAGGCATCAAAGAAAGCTCTATGGACTCTCAATGCCCCTGCGACACCTCCTATTAATGCTGAAAGTCTCCTGACAGAGGCCGATCGTCAGCGACCAGTCCTGTGTGAGCCGATCTCGAAGACTGGTGCACGTCCGCGGAAGAGAGCTTGCAAGGGCTGCACGTGCGGTTTGGCAGAACTCGAGGCGGAGGAGTTGGCGAACAGCAAGGTGGTTCTTCTCGATGGTGCTGAGACTGGGGAAGCGGTAGAAGTTGCGCAGGGAGACAAGGACAGGCTAATCGCTGCTGCGAAGTCCGCACCCAAGGCGACGAGCAGCTGTGGAAACTGCTATCTCGGAGATGCATTCCGGTGTTCCAGTTGCCCCTACCTCGGTAAGTCAAGTAATTTTTCCATCACAGACCCTTTCACTCATTCTCTATCGTAGGCCTTCCTGCATTCAAGCCAGGCGAGAAGGTCGAAATTGATTTTGGCATGGACGATATCTAATCTGATAACATACCCCACTTCACATTTTTCAATCCGTCCCTTTTCTCACCCGCACCACTTTCGTACCTGTCACGCTTCCTTGTATAGATTTGCTTTTAAGTAATTGTAGGCATTATACGACTCCTTTAGCTATAGCTGTAACCATTCCAATCCTGGATGTTGTATTCTACTTGTGTATTGCAACTGAACTATTTCTTGTCTCCGTATCTTCCGTTACCTCCGCGTGAAAATGAGCTCCAGACCAATATGCCGTAGCCGATCATCGAAACTTCTTTTCTACCTACGCTCATTTATCCTACGAAAACCGGCCGAACTTGATCTCTGTATCCTCCTATCGTCGTACTATAATGGAAGAGAACGCCATCGCTGGCCCAAGCAACGCACAAGACGTCGAATCTCCCAACGACCCTGAGGTCGAGGACATTACAACAGATTCTACCCAATCACCCATATGTTCGATCTGCATCAAAAACCCGGCAAGATACACTTGTCCACGATGTTCTGTCCGTACTTGTTCTCTACCTTGTTCACAAACCCATAAAACGCAAGGCGAAGGATGCTCAGGTGTCCGAAACAAAGCTGCTTATGTGCCGATGAACCAATATGGGTATATGGCTCTCATGGATGATTATACGTTCCTGGAAGATGTTGGGAGACAAGTGGGAGAATGGGGTAAGAAGATTGTCCAGGGTGGGTATGCTCATTCAGGTGAAGGTGGTTCGAGGGGTGGAAGAGGACGAGGAAGAGGACGAGGGAGGGGAAGAGCGATGAGCATGGGTGTGGATGCGAGGCATCATCCGGGGAGGAATAAGAGGGAGACATTGAAGATGGAGATGGACTTTCGGGACATTGAAATCGATATGCTCCCTACCGGTATGGAACGAAGGACTTTGAATCAATCGACATGGGATATCAAGTATGTAGCAGGTGTAATCTCTGCATGTATTTCGTTTCATAATAACATGTCATTGTTTTCTTTGAATCACTCTACTCGCGCCACCTTTGATCCTAAAGAAACAAAACTGCTCTCCTAACCGTCGAATTCATATTCCACCCTCCACCCAACCAATACCCCTCCATTGCACCCGAAAAGCCCTACAAATTCCTAACACACCGCAACAGACTCCAAGACAGCATCCTCACATGTGTCCAGAGCAAACTCGCCGAACGGGGCAAATCCAAAAAGGGCGAATCCTCGATCCCGGTATGGGTGATCGACTTGGTAGCACCAAGTTCAGAAGACCCAGACGCGTTCACCAAGCCTACTTGTGTAATGCAAACCAAACTGGATCCACTCGCATCTCTCCAATCTAGGTCAACGATCTTGAGGCCGGGTCATATCGTCCGAGATGGATATTACAAGTTAGACCCGACAGAATCTTTGGAAAAAGTTCTCAGGCACAAACAATTCGTCGAGTTTCCGACGATTGAGATTTGGGAGGATGGGTCCTTCACGGGGACAGTCGTAGACGACCGGGGAGCTGTGATGCTAGATAGTGAGGATGAGAGGAAGCCGAAGCGGCGGAAGTTGAATGTGAAGGAAGGCAAGAAGGCGATTAATGGGTTGCTTGGAGGGTATGGGAGTGGGAGCGACGATGAAGATGAAGAAAAGGCAGAGGAGAAGAATGTCATGGGGATGTTGGCCGGATACGCAGGGAGCGATGATGAAGGTGATGGGGAGGGTCAGGAGGAGAGCTCGAGCAAACCTATCAAGCATGAAGAACCTCCCATAAGTCCTCTTGACGAAGATGGATGGGGCGATGAAGATGCTGAGGGTGATACTGACGACGAGTATGTTGAAGAATCGGCGGAGAATGTCGCTGCTATGCTCGAGAAACTTCGACAGGCTGGTGCGTTGCGAGACCCGAGTGGGGATGGTCGGATAGCACTTGGGGACGATGAAGAGCAGGTCGACTGGGGTGACTCCGGGGACGAAATATCATAGATAATACAGGGCATTTCGTCCAGGACATTTACTGCACGTAATGTACTTCGCGGGCAGTCATCGAAGTTATTCCGCGGTTATTAATTAAACGTCTTGTCGTCTTAAATCGAGGAGACCTTTCATAAGAAGCTGGACTTCCAACACATTATCAACGTATTGGCTGAGGGGACTGTCCTTGCTACTGGTCACTGGAGTAGCCGTCTTCACTTCGACTTCCCAAAGTGTCTGTTGAGAAGCGGGGATCGGTTTCTGTGTCTTTGGATCGACCTGTTCCTGTTGGAACATTTGAATCACCAAGGGTCCTTTCCGAAAGACATAACCTCGTTTGTATAGCTGAGACCTGCGTCTGTGTTATTCAAATCAAATTATTATCAGTATGTTTTCGTAGGAGTACAATATAGCACGTACACATATCCCAGGGCAGACGCGAAACTCAGAGCATCTCCTTGAACCTGCATGGTAGCCCAAGGTCTTACAGTAGCATCAGGGTGTACACGAACAGACTCGGGCTTCAAATACGAATAGAGAACCCTATGCGTCGAACCCAAAGTCACATTCATAATCTCCTGAGGTAGAGGAGACAGTAACACAAATATAACGTACCACTTCCCGTCCGGTTCAAGCAACTCCTTCTTAGCACGTAGAAGAACAGGATCGACGCCTCTCTCTCGTTGCATGTTCACATCGAATGGTTCGAATACGAGTTCACGCGTATGCATTTGATGAGCAGACTCGCTGTGGAGTGTTATACGGTTCATGATCGCTATACAATATTCAATTCAGGATGGTTATTGAATTAGGCTGAGCATACCAGGAAGGTCTTTCGAGAAAAACTCTCCAAAGAGAGCAATCTCGTAGGTTGTGTTGCCCTCGGAGGGTTTCCCTCGAGAGGCTTGTCGCATCGACATGATGATATTGAAGTAAGATCTTATGCAGCTGTCAGTGGCATGATCGAACTTCTAAAGTGACACTCGTAAACAAAGCACCATTCACTCAGATCTTGGATCCCAGATCAAGGGGCACCCTAACGATCTCATTCCAACCATTTCACAAATTGACGCAGTTACAACATCCAGATCAATCAAATCACTTCGTCAAGTAATAACCAGTAAGACAAGATAGTAAGAATGTGTTTAAAAAACCTGTAATGTGGGGAAAAAGTAAGATGTAGTAGCTAGAGTGGGGACACGGGTTATGGTAAGACACAATAATACGTTAGGAAAGGTCGAAACCGCAAAGCAAAAAAGAAGTCATAATTGGCATGAAAAAGACTCCGTCTCTCTCTATTCTTGAGGAACCTCTCCAGGATTAGGCTGCTGAGGCATTCCATGTGGGTGTCCCGGCGGAGGAGCACCTTGCATCCCTTGCATGAGAGGATCGCCAGGATGGGTCATCATCGCACGCAGTCTCCACCACATCTGTCTGAACCATTCTTGGTTCCCAGCCTTCTCTTGATCTTCCGTCATTCTCGTGAGGTTGCCTAATTCGGTTCGCCAGGCAGTATGCCAGTCAACGTTTCCGTGTTCGTCGTACGGGAGACTCTCCTCTGGGAACATTATTGGTGGGTAACGCATATTGGGAGGTGGGGGAGCCGATGGTGCCATCATCGAGAAGTTCGGATCAAACCTATGGAAAGCAGTATGAGTCAGAAACAAAAATTCTACGCAATACAACTGAGGACGTACGGAGCAGGATATGCAGGCTGATACGCAGGTTGTCGACTCGGGCCAGCAGCATTGGGATCGATAACCTGAGGTGGAACATACTGAGCATTCGGATCGGGGAACCCAGGACTCTGAGCATCGGGATGATAATCCACGTCTTCTTCAAGGGGATGTTGTGATGGTTGACTCTGGCTCTGAGATTGTTTCGAGCTTGAACCTTTCTTTTTCTTCCTTACACGATGGACACCCTGTTCGTGGATCGACGTTATCGTTGACAGTCCAGTACGAACCCTTGCCCCGATCGGTCAGTGGTCGTGGGACTTTCTCGAAACATGGGTTCAAGGAGAGGTTATGCCTGACGGAGTTCTAGGGAGAGGGGTAAAGAGTTGAGAGGTCTAGGTTTGTAGTAAGGTGAAGTTGAGGGTGGTTTTTACCTTCCAGCCTGGAGGTGCACTTCGAAAATACGGAAACTAGATAAGAAAGTCAATGAGCTTTCTCTACAGACAATTTTGGAGATAAATAACGTACTCTGGACTCGATAGCATAGTAGATATCCTCCAAAAGCAGTTTCTGGTTCGGGGCACCTTTGATCGCGTATCTGCAATACAAGACCAAACATGAACAATCCCATCCTCCCGGCAAAACTCAAGACTATTGTCTCTTGTTTATGGAAACGCACCGAATGAGGGTCGAATACGGATAGAACGGTTTACTCCCAGGTGGTCCGTCGCGTAATGAATCCAGATTGATAGGCAAGCCTCCGGTCAAGTCATTGTTATTATCGGGGTAGTAGGAGTTTACGGGAGGATGCATGACCTGAGGATGCGGAGGCGGAGGCTGTTGCATCATCTCCTGAGGTATGACGGTCTGCTGCTGGGCCATGATAGGCAATCCTGACTCTTCGAAACAACACGAAAAGCCGCAAACACGAAGAGAGGGTGAAGCACAGCGAGAGACTCAGTCGAGACAGGACTCGAGACCAGGGGAAACGGCGAAAACGAGTCGAACACGATTATGTCATCTCTATCCGTGCGAACTGATTGCCCTCTGCGCACGGGCCACACAACGAGGGCCGTCGAGGGCCGAAGGGCAGGCAAGTGTAGCTGGTCATCGTTCGCAGTGTCGAGCGGGTTGTGCTGTTGCGACGAGCAGGGCGGGATGGAGGGCGGGGGAGAGAAAGGGGTGCGGAGGTCAAAAATACTGTTTGCGACGTTCAAACACACTCATACAAAGCCCAAAGCGTTGAAAACCATCGAAAACAAATTTGATCCTGGCAAGCACAAGAACACATATACAAACTTTGGTTCGAACAAACTGTGCACAAATCGTCCATCACACCTCCCGCGGCCGCCTTCCTCTAGGCCTTCGTCGCCATCCTCAAACACACCCTATTTTTCTGCCTCATCAATCTCCCCCCATGTCGCCATGTTCCATTTTTATTTTCTCTTCGCAATTGCGAAAAGTGCGGTTCCAGTTCTTTGTTTGTTTTTTGCTGAGCTAGCGGGGTGGCAACTCTAGATCGTTTAGGTCCATGCTCGCAATAATCCCAAATGTGGATTGATCATATTTTTGTTTGGTACATTGCAAAATAGAGGAAAACAAGAGCATCTTGAGTACCAGTGTATCACCGAGCTGCCCGTCTCCATAGTACCAGAACACGGAACAGTGTTGTTATTTCAATATTCTATCTATACATTACGAATATCCCTGTACTATATATTAACTTATATACATTGTTAAATCCGTATGGTATCAGAATCAGACTGTTTGTTTGTTCATCTGTCGATAGAGAGAAATGTCAATCGGTTTCATTTTGACACTAGGTTTACTGGGCTTCCAGTGATGCCACCATTGATGATGACGCAATGGAAACAAGATGATGTCCGTTCGATGAGGATTATTCATGAGCATATCGGCTACGATGTGCTCCATGATGCTGCCAGATATACTCAGCCTAAGACGTTCAAATGCGGAGTGCAACGCATGGTTTCGCCTGCTCATCGTCTCCAAAATCACTGGTTTGTGGAGGTCTTCGCTGCCAAATACAGCTGCCTATCTGGCAAAGATAGAAGGATGCCAATTTCAATTCAGTGTAGACTTGAGAGATCACCAATGTCAATATCCAATGACGTCACGAGGATGTGTCAACGCAAAAGTGGCAGCAGCCACAATGGGCGCCCAACACTCTCAACTCCAATGTCCTCGGTGCAGGATGACAGCGAACAGAACAAGGATGCTATCCGCATAAAGATACCAGACCGTTATTACCTCTTGCCGGGGACTGCTGTTATTGTAGGAACGACTATTGGGCTCTTTCGTGGTTCACGTCGTGAATCACTGCGATTCTTGGCTGAAAACGTCCATCGACCTCCTACGACGGTGCAAGGATGGTATTTCTATCAAAAGACTAAGAACTATCGTGTTCTACTGGGTGGTCTGAAAGAGGCCGGAGCGAATGCGGCGAAGCTCGGTGCGACCGCCATGGGATGGGTGGCTATAGAAGAGGGATGTAAAAGAGCCGGGTTGGACGATATTGGAGAAGTCGCAGCGGGACTAGGTACCGCAGGTGTCTTCTCTCTTGCATGTGAGTTTAAGAAGTTTAGAAGACCAAGTTGGCGATTAGAGTTATTTACTGAACGGAGGATAGACCGATTGCCGTGGAGAGCTACCTCTCGGACATTAGTGCTTGGTGTGATGATCGGGTCGATTGTACGGGGCTTGCGCTGGGGGAAGAGTCAGCTGGGGGAGCAGGCTAAAGTACGGGCAGCAGAAATCGAGGCAGTAGCGGAAGAGGGAAAGGCAGGAGGAGATTGAGGATATTGAGGCGGCAATCGAGGGGGTGCATTCGGCGAAGAAGACCAAGTGAGGGGGATGGTGAGAATGAGTGGAGTCGATTAGATATCCGAGGGAATTATGCGATGGTAGCACAAAGCACGCAGATAGAGAGCAGTGTTGATAACATTTGAGAGGGTCTGGAATAAAAGGCTGGAGGAATGGAGAGAAAAAGAAAGCAAAGAGAAGGATGGGCCAGAACTTGTCGGTGGTAGAGACAGGGTCCGGATGCAGACACAGGCCGCGAAAACGGGGTGGTGCCTACGAGGGGCGGACGAGTGGAGAGGCGTTCAAGGTCGCTGATACCGCTCCGAGCCCGAAAGATATACCCCCATCCTCTTGCCATCGTCCCTTCATCTTCTCCTCCATCCATCTCTTTTCCATCCTCCATCTTGCTGCCAGAATGCTCAAGTTTTGGCCATCCACCCCCGCCGATCTCACTCCCAGGCCCGCTCCGAACGGCCAGAACCCCTTCGAGGCCGCACTCGCACCGCAGGCCCAGCAGAAATATGCAAACGATAACAAAGATCGCCGAGTCCAGCAGCAGGCTGCCCCGACAACACCAACGACACCTTCATATCACCACCAGCTTTTAAATACACACCATCACCTGCTTTCGCCTTCAATCTCCGCCCCGACTGAACCCTCTTTGGGTAGTGATCTTGCACCCCAACCTCACGCTCTAGCCTCGGGTCCTTTGACGCCCTCTGGTATCTCCAGCGCGGCTGCAACCGCTCTTCCCACTACAAGTCTTTCTCTTCATGCTCCAGTTTTCAACATGCAGCAGCCCCCTCCTCCCAAATTCCTCAACAACACATCCTCATCGACTACAACCGCTACAGCGACAAGGCCTGCTCCCCCAAATCCCGCTCCTTCCGCCTTGACCCTGACCGCTACCAAACATGCTGCCCCCAACGTAACATCTCCGCATACATCCACCTCCTCGCATGCCTCCTCCAGCAATGGATCCAGTAACGGGGTCTCCGCATCAAATGGATCGGCTGCAGCAAGCCCATCTAGAGGTCAAATCCATGTCAAGCTCATCCAAGCGCGAGGGCTGCATATTCGTTCTGCTAGTGCACGACCTTATGTTGTTGTGCAGTTCGAACAAAACGAGTTTGTCAGCAGAGACCCCATAGAGGAGTCGGAAAAGGAGATCAAGGGCGTTGCTACCAATCTCTCTCGTAACTCCTCGTCTACTGCCCTCTCTGCGCTTGGTGCTTTAAACAACAGAGCCGGTAGACTGCCGGGTACCAATGGTTCAACCGGCAGCAGTAGTAACAGCTCGAGGGGGAGCACGGTACATTCCCCCTCATCTTCTGCGGGGTCTGGACGGTCTGGTTTGGGGGTCATGTTTGGTTCCCGCCTAATTGCACATAATCCAGTATGGAAACATGAGGTGTCATTGTGAGTGTCTCAGTTCCTCTTCTATACCGCAACAAGCAACCTTGCTCATTGTTTTATATTCATTTATAGCGACGTAACGTCTGAACAGTCTGCTATCACTCTCAACGTTTACGACCGTACCTCCAACGATCTGGGCTTTCTTGGAACTTTCCAGGTCAGGCCCGTGCTTGTACATGAGCACACTATCGACCATTGGTATAAGTATGTCCCTAGTCCTTGCTGTCATTTAACCTTCCACTAAAGTCTCACCACCCCTTAGACTGAAACCTTACGACAACGAGCCCGTAACGGGCGAAATCAGAGTGCAGATAACATTTGAAGCCAACAAGGTACGTATCGACCCATTTCTTACCCGCGCGGCGTCCATTGATGTATGCATCCCCACACTTCTGCCATGCTATACCCCGGATCTTCCTGACACGATTACATATTCCCATCGCGCCCCACACATTTCCCTTCCGCATTGCATATACCTATGACTTGACTGGTCGGCTTGATACCCACTTTTAGAGCAGGCGCGCGCTCACCCCAAGAGACTTTGAGTTTCTGAAACTCATTGGACGAGGGACGTTCGGAAAGGTGTTCCAAGTGCGGAAAAAGGATACCAAGCGCATATATGCGATGAAAATTCTGTCCAAGCGGGAAATTATTGCCAAGAAGGAAGTTGCACATACCATTGGGGAACGCAAGATCCTTCAGAGATCCCTCGAGTCCCCCTTCTTAGTCGGCCTCAAGTTTTCCTTCCAAACGGACGCCGATTTGTACCTTGTGACTGATTTCAAGAGTGGCGGAGAGCTTTTTTGGCATCTCCAGAGGGAAACGCGGTTCAGTGAAGAACGGGCACGTTTCTATGTTGCGGAATTGGTCCTCGCGCTAGAGCATTTGCACAAGTACGACATCGTGTATCGGTAAGTGTCATATATGTCATATGATCATTCCCCCTCCCCCGTGTAAATGCTAAGTGGACAAATCGCGTTCTAGGGATCTCAAACCTGAGAATATCCTCCTCGATGCTACAGGCCACATTGCCCTGTGCGACTTCGGCTTGTCGAAACCGGACTTGCGATCGGACGAACTTACAAACACGTTTTGTGGTACGACTGAATATCTCGCACCAGAAGTGCTTCTCGACGAACATGGATATTCCAAACTCGTGGACTTTTGGAGTTTGGGTGTACTCTTGTTCGAGATGTGTTGTGGTTGGAGTCCATTTTACGCTGAAGACACTCAGCAAATGTACAAGAACATTTGCTTTGGCAAGATTAGGTTCCCGAAAGGCGTCATCAACGATGATGGCAAGCAATTCGTCAAAGGGGTGAGGCCAGAATTTTCCCGCTTCTCTTCTCACGTTTTATTTTATTTTTTACTGACTTTATTGAATTTTTGATTCATTGCCAACAGCTCCTTAACCGTAATCCGAAACATCGTCTTGGGTCGCAACGCGATGCTGCGGAGTTGAAAGAGCATCCATTCTTCAAGATGATCGATTGGGATGCACTTGCTCGGAAGCAGGTCACACCTCCTTTCAAACCGGTCGTCGAGTCGGACGAATCGGTTGCGAACTTTGATCCTGAATTCACCACTGCGGATGTTCGAGACGCAGGGCCTATTGACGTGAATGATCTGGATGAGGAGGATCCTTCGGAAGATTGGGTAGCGTTGTCGCAAAGTCAGATTGGAACCTCGCATACACCGAACGGTCCACTTGGGTTCGGATAAACCACCAGCAGGAATCACAGGTGTTTATGCTCCTTCGTCGATGAGTATCGAAGTCCCTCAGAAGAAAAAGAAGAAGGAAGTGGTTGGTACACCGTTGACGAACAGTGTACAGGAGAACTTTAGAGGGTTTACTTACCACGGAGAATCTGTGATGCCCGATGGTGCTGCTGGCGCCTTATCGGAGCAAACGCAAGACGATGAAGCAGTAGAGGTTGAGAGTCCTGTACCAGACGATGACCTTTCAGACTCGGATTCACCTGCTGGGAGGTATGCGAAGCAGAGAAGAGATTTACATGTCGAAGGGTTCGATGCCGACCTTAGCATGTAAACACGCATGTGCGTTTGTGGTGGATGTGTTACATTTTGCATGGTTACTTCCCTCGACCCTCCCCCTCTCTTCCTCTGCTGCTTCGCATCTCGACTTTCTTGGCCACATTTTTCTATCATTATTCGCGTCGTCTAGCTCCTCCAACTCACCCCTCATCCTCATCATCCGGCATACCTCTTCCTGCATCCATCCAAAAGCTCCACCAGCGCAACCCAATTCATTCTCATCTCTTCTCATTGCTCATCAACCGACAATTGCACGGCATACAAGTATTCAAGTTCTCGCTCTGCTTGCCTTCAACAAGGCGCCTATGGACAATTTCCTTTCTCCTAGTTTTGACCCTCAGACTTTTGGTTTTGCATGTCATTTCGGGTTTGTTCACTTTCGGTTTCTTCTTTCACACAAATCATAACCATGGTATCCCCCATCCCCCCTACATTTCTCAGACCAGACCGAGACGACATGTTGCGATGTATCACAACGTCTTTTCACGACCAACTTCATATCCTCGCTATCCCATTCATAACACTTCGTTTTTCCGACAACAATTCTCAATTTGTATACAGCTCCTCGCACTAATTGTTTTTCACTTCTATGTAACAATACGCAACAACTTGTAGTGGTAAAGTAGGTAATATAACAGAAGTCTAAAAAGACATTATCTATAACGTAGGCATGGTGTGAAGTGACTTGGGGCGAACCCGGTGACAGATAATGTACCGTATCTACCTCTCTGTGGTAAGCTTACTGGGTCTGAACGATGTATGATCGTTATCTTGTTGACAGACAATGATAAGGCAGCGTCCATGAAATGAAAGATGGCCCTTACCCAGAACATACTAAGTATTGGCTGACTATAGGCTGTTCAATCGTTAGATGAACGGAGTGAAACTCGGCATACTGGTCATATGTACTGCGGGCCTTCGACTGGGCATTCTGATGAGGTTACTGATAGCCCTGGTACGATACCAGATGGTAATAGTAGCTGAAGAACTTGATGATCGATGAGGATTGTATACTTGTCAACGGGAGTGTTTTGACGTGGAGCATGGAAAGCTGGGATGCAACTGGTATGCACGAACCGAGGAAAGACGAAGACCATCTGCTACAAGGAGCTAGAATGCAGTAAGAATGCACGAGCCAAGGCACGAGGAGAACCAACCGCTACAGGGAGCCAGTATTTAACCCCATGAGTTCATCCCAGTTGAAAGCAGGCTTTGAACGTTGAATATCCTTCACAACAATGAAACCTACCTCTGCAGCTCTTCTCCGAGTGGTCGCACTGGTGGCCCTCGTCGTTACAGTTTCAGCTGGTATCTCAGGTTCTGAATGTGTTCCTCTCTTGAGAGGCAACCCTCAGGACCCTCTGATGTTGTCCCCCATCGCTGGTCCCAGTAGTGCGTTGTTTCATCGGCTTCGCACATCTCTGAGATGTATGACTTACTATTCCACCGCTGTGTACAGATCACCACTTCGACTTCGCGAATGGTAGCTACACCGGCAGCGAGCTCGCGTCGGTCCCTACCAGCAGCGCTCTTCCGAGCCCTTCAGTCGAGCCCACCCACACTGGCAGCGAGCCGATGCCTACCGGTGAGACAGCTCAGGCTGAAGGCTCGTCCAGTGTTGGCGACGAAAACCTCGAAGAACGAGCACCACCCACAGAAGACGAATTGAAGGCCGTGTTCGCAGAACCTGATGAGTGCATCCCATCTGGTCGTTCGTGCCTCATAGAGGCGGTCAACCCGCCCAAGTTCTGCTGTTCGCGTTTCTGCGTAGCGGCCCTTGGCGTTGGTGGTTGGTGCAAAGTGAGCAATCTGCTGTTGGAATTCACTACGTTTCTGATCGAAGACATAGTAAAAATCACCGTTGAATACGCCAAATTAAGAACTGACCTTCAGCGAAATTGCTACAGAGTATATAAAACAATCTCCGATCATCAGCTTCTCTGTGAACACTATAAATGTACATTACTATGAATAACCCCAAACCTTTAGGATACATCGTTGAGAGATTTGTCTTAGTGATTGGCAGAACTTATTCGCCCCTCACTGAGGTTTTATGCTTGGTGCATAATACTTCACAAGCGCTTTTATGGTCAATTCAGTCCACAGCGACTCACAATAACGATATGCGATGGCTTGTAGCGGTACAATATGTAAAATATATTGTGGCACAAATCTAGGAGGACACCATCTATATCAAAGTGTGAGTAAAATGTGTGCGAAGGGCTACCATTCGTTTAATGATGAACAGCCTGGACGCGAAAGATTAAGACCGCCACGGAGAAGTGGTGGGAGAACCTTTCCACCGATAATTGTATCTTTGACAACTGCCTCGACTTGGTGGGGCGTTACTCGTCCATACCACACTGATGCACCTTGCGGTGTGTAAATCTACATGAAAATGTCAGTCCGAATCCGGATAGGTACTACATCTACTGGACACTTACGATACAATTACCAGCAAATTTGTGTCCACCCATATGCGAGTTTCGGATGATCAGGGCACGTTTCGATTCAGCAGCTTCTTTAAGTTGACTTAGATAGTCTTCCTCCTTCTCTTCTTCTGATCCTTTGAATTCTTCTAGAGAAGCACTATGATGCGAAGGGTGTTCTACTTGGTCGTGGACTTCCCAACCCTCGTGTTCTAAAGCCACTCTGAGACCATGCTCTAATTTGACAGCTGCGATACCACATCGATTATCTCGACGCTTATGTGAACCTGAGGAGTATTATTAAAAGAGGGGGATTGAACGGTTGCAAAGATGTACACACAAAGTAGAATGACGCATGCGTACGGGAGCACCCATGACTGTAAGGTGAGGTCGGCAAAAACGTTGCCAATTCGGGTGACGGTGGGATCAAGAGAATGCCGGTAAAGCTGTTCTGCGCCCTCTTTCGTTCGAGCAACTTCAGTTACAACTTTGTAATCTGGGAGTACTAGAACAGTGTCTGTATCATGGTCGTCAGAGATGGTATGATGGCTTCCATTGAGGACCGATATCCGGGAGGAAGATTCATTGTCAAACACGCCAGGAAGCTTTACTGTGTCATTCGAGTGATTCGAATGTTCTACACGTGGTGGTTTGGGAGCTGCGAGAAGGACTGCAGCTAGAGGGAGAGCAAGAGAGTCTGACACTAATTCGATGACGCCGGGCCAGTCAGATTTTCCTGTTGAGATCACAACCTATAATATGGCAACAATTCGTAAACGTGTTCTCGTTCACAGAAATATGATTACTATATACGCACCTGCCGGCGGTATGCCTTTACAGAGCCAAACATCTGGGATTCCATATCCACATTCCATCGTGCAGGATATTCCTCATGCCCTGGGAATGTTAAATCAGAACCTAGATTCTCGAAGAGAAGGATAATTCCACCATTACCGTGATCACAGGGGTCTGGACAGGACCGACAATCTGCTGTAGAGATAGGGACACCAGCGTTCTGAAGTTGTTCATTAGAGGCCTGGATACTGTCATCCGTGCCAAGCACCATAGCCTTGAGTTTTCTAAGTGCGCTCATGATGGTAAGCTATGAACGTCTGCGGAAGAATAATGATGGAAAGGTGCGGGTAGATCATCCTGGAGGTACTCGGCTGTGGCATTTAAGGGTAATGTTCTCCAAAACTCAGTACACACCTTGGGTGGGAGCGATGCTTCGGAAGTTTTGTTGCTGACTTATCTGATAAGCCACGCTGCGATCTTTCATCAAGGTTTCATATCAGGACGCCTAATCTGGTTTACGTGGTTCACCGGCATGAGTCTCCACTTCAATGTTGAATACAGTCGCCTCCGTCTGTCTTCGTCAGCCACGACTAAGACGTCCATCCTATTGGCTGGATATGTGCAGCAGATAACGCTATGTGATTCCTGAGTGATGAATTGTGCGCCTTCGTCGCAGTGCCGGGGAAACTACGTGTTGTATTGACTGGCAATAAATGGAAAGCACGCTTTGTGGGGAATGCAGCATTTCTGTGAGACTTGTCAATCAAATTGTGGACCCATTAAGGTGAGTATCTAACTATATACTGTACTGAGCATGACAGAATATCGAAACAAATAGCATTCCAAAAAAAGAAACCGTGCATAGATAGCAAACGATATAACAAGTTAAACAACACAAAAATAGGCGCAATGTCAATAAATGTACTGAACGAAAAGCAATGGATGAATGACAAGGAGCTTAGGCACCATGCTCGTCCGCAAAGAAAGGAGTAATAACATCGAACGTCTCCGCGTTGCGATCTCTCGACTGCCTATGATTTCGTCTAATGAGTCGATCAAACAGGCCACGTCTCTCGGGTTCCTCTTCATCTTTTCCTGTATTTTCAGTTGGGTAACATGAATCAATAAGTTTCCCCAGTCGACGAAGGCCACTCGAACTATCGTGAACAGCGCCCCGGGACTCCGATAATACTGACAAGAGATAGCCAGCCAAGTCAGGGAACGAGATGGGTAGCTTCCTGAAAGGATTCGCTTGAGTAGTGGGGATGTTGTACCATTTCGACATCGGTGCATCGGCGCCATCACGGAGGAATGCTGGAATCGGTGATAGGGAATAGGAGTATGGAAGCATATTTGGGTCACCGTTCTTGTACTTGTACGCGTACGGATGGTTTGCGGGTATAGGGTAATCTATTGTCATGTAGAGGGTGACATGCCAATCTGCGGACGCTTGGTGAACCTGTAGAAAAAATATGAGTACGATTTAAATTGAGATGCTCTTACAGGAATGATTACCTTGACGAAGTTGACGACAATTCGAACCTTCATATCTGTTTTCACAACAGCCATGGCCTCAATCGTGGGTTCAAGCCTCGTGCCGCTCAGTCTCGCCATAAGCTTCAAAAGATCTTTCCAACTTGGTGCTTTCACATGGAATGGTGGACATTTCCCGTAAGGCAATGCAATAACATTTGGTATCGGCCCTTGCATTGGTGTCAATTGAGCCGAGATAGATGGCACACCAAAACCCAGCGCTGGAAATCGCAATCAATATTAGTGGGGCTCGGTAATAAAGGTGGCAAGGTTCGGGTACTTACAAACTCCCCGTAAAAGCTCTGTGTCAACATATTGATTTGCATTCATAGGCGGCTCGCTGTTGTGGCTCGTTACGCTCATCCGGCGGTTCCCTCCGTCGTGAGGAACATTAAGATTTGAAGATGAAGGTGACGTCTTCAGAGCTTGTCCATTGAGGGTTGGTAGAGCAAGAGAATTACTCCCAGAAGATTCGCGCTTTGCTGGTAGTGAAGGTCTCGGCATAGAAGCAACCATAGACTTTGACTTCTCGAAGCGATGCTCACTAACCGGAGATGGTGTCGGGACAGCATTCGCAGAGCTATGTCGGCTGATGTTAGGTTTCGGGGAAGACGGTCTAGAATGGCTCGGGGAGGGTGATGATGTTGGCGGTGACATGGATGATTGTGGAGGGAATAACGAGTTTGGTAGCGATGAAGGCCCAGGCGCAGATTGGGGCAGAGCATTTCTAACAACCTCGTTATACAAAGGCGGGGCAGGTTCGTTGATTGGAGAAGAAAAGGGAACTGGCACTGGATGTGGAGAATGGGTTTGAGACTGCGGTTGAGATTGAGGTTGAGACGGAGGTCGTGGGGGCTGAGATTGGGATTGTGGTTGAGGTATCGGCTGTGGGCTTGAGACTACTGGCCGCTCTTGTTGCTCTTCGAAGAGTCGTCGCGCAAATGCTTCATCTGCAGCAATCTGATCTACAAACCTAGTTGGACTAGACGTGTATTGACCAGTCTGAACATTGTCCCGGGGAGGTTCAGGCTCAAACGTGTGAGTAGGAGTGAGTTGCTGAGGAAAAGGAAACCTCGGAGAGAACGAGGAATCAGTCTCAGAGGAAGACGTCGTTTGATCAAATGATGGGCCAACTTCAGGGAATGGGAAAGCTGGTCCTTGTGGTGAGGATGACACTGGGAAAGAGAAATCCTGGTATGACGTTAACCTTAACGACTCCTGCAATGCGCGTTCGAGCTCCTGATCTTCCTTAGACATTGTCTGTTTGCGATACTGATCTCGTTCCTCTGATTCTTGGGCTGACAACGCGAGAATCCTCTTAAACTCTGCTTCTTCATCAATCAACGTCGGAGATGATTGGATCGGTTGCTGCTGTTCCTTCATGTCATTGTAGAGAGGCTGTGAACTCGGACCAGCGTAACTTTGTGGTTGCATTGACGATGAAGCGGCAATCTGTTGAGGATAGAGAGAAGTGGGAGATGCTCCTGAAGTTGGTGGGGATGAGATCGACGGCTTGGGGGGAATTGGGGGTGCAAAATATGGCTTCTGCGGAAGAGGCGGGCCAGCGGGAGAAGTGTGTGCATGGCGTAAAGATGGATGTTCTGAGTGATGCTGCGTAGAATAAGTATGCTGCGGTTGGGATTGATGTTGAGGAAACGCAGGTAGGGGAGGTAGTGCAGGTGGTGACTGTTGGAAGAAAAGGTCACTAGAATTTGATCGTGAAGCTGGGCCAGTGGATGTTCGAGAAGGGACACCCGGCTTTAGAACGTTGGGTATATGAGATGTGCTATTGGTCGGAGCACTTTGGTGATAGTGCGCCGGTGGATGGTATGATTGGGAGTGAGAAATATGTCCGTGATGTCCTGGGTGTCCGTACGGCTGAGGATGGGGATGATGAGGGTATGGGGACTGTTGCACAGCTGCGGATAGTACAGGGTTATAAAAGCCTCCTACTTCTGGCTGAGGAAATGCGGGTCTGCTTCTATGATCCTCTGGAGGGGGATAGGGACCCTGATGGGGAGGATACTGTCCTGCAGGTGGCACAAAACCCCAGGGTGCGCGAGCAGCCATGCTGGTGGTTTATTGTATAGATGGACCTAAGACAAGTTCAAAGTTGGGCGCAAACGCGAGAACGGCGCAGTCCAGTTGTGTTAAAAGTGAGATGGACGTGGTTGGTACAGATACAAGTACAACAATTATGAATTTGCTAGATGGGGGAGATCAGGACATTGCGATGCGAATGTAAATGGGCGATGAGGTCAACGACCAGAGAAGCGTCTATTTCAACCCGACATGGGCGGAATTGGTAGCGTACCGACCCTGCACGCTGGGAACACGATACGATATGATGAGAGCAAACGTTATGTAGCTAGGAAAGCAAGGTGATCTACGACGATAAATATGAGATCCAGAAGCAGCGGTACTGTAACAACACAGCATCGCATATCTAACCACATCAAACACTCCTTGCAATCTTTCAGCCAACTGCAGGCGCCAACGCGTGGGCCAGTGAACTTGCTCCTGAACGAGGAATATACGGCTCCACGTCCGATTCCTCTTCCGTCTCGACACCCAACGTGTCAAATTTGTCCCAATCAAAATCACCAGAGTCTGCAGCACTCTGCCGTAACGACTCGGCCCAATCAGGTTGTTCTTCCCGCATCTCCTTCAGCCAACGTCGGCTAAGCATCCATCCCGCGATGGCTTTCGGAGGTACCTGAAAGCCCTCCTTAGGCAGACCCGGACTCCGTTCTTTCGTTGGGGTGGTCGTTTCGGCTTTGTCGACTGATCTTCATTTTGTTGGTGTGCCTTGTCCAAGATATCATAGAACCGGAGTAATCGACTACTCCTCCAAGGCAATCCACGAATTTTCAGGATTTGAACTTTTGTGCGTGAGTTACTCGTGCCCGACTGTTCGTGCTCAGGACACGACTCTTCAGATGACATACACTCCAATTGTAACGCGGGATCGAACGTCGAATGTGAAAAGATTGGAAGACCGCGTCGCATCTCTGTCCGACTGGCCTGTTTCTATGAGAGCATGAGGTTGCATCGCCGGCGCGAGATGCCAAACGGACTTACAGTTTTTTTACGTTTTACTCGGCGAGACTTTTGAGCTTTCGTTTCTTCCCTCTGCTTGCGGTTTGCCGCAACGGCTTCGTCCCTTTGTGTTTTAAACTTCGCTCTGAACGTAGAAAACACTTGGTCGAAACAACCTTCAACTGTCGCATCTTTGAATTCACTCTCGGGAACGTATCGGTATTGCTGAACACGATTCTCCTTGAGCTCTTTTATGACGCGAATCTTCATCGCCGCATTGTGTGACGAGCCCCTGGGAGTTTTGTCCCAGACGAAACGTACAGGCCGATCGTCAGGTAGCTGCTGACCCTCAACGTGACTATCTGGGAGGTTCTTGTCCGATTTCAAACCCATGCTTCGAAGAAGTTGAGCACGCATAGCAGCCTAGAACACCAGGTCATTTGCTGCGCCAATGCACAAAGACTGACCGCTCAACTCACGTGTATAGTTAAGCAACGATTATCATGTCCGTTCTGTCGCTTCGCCGGTCTATCGTTTCTCGGGGACTTGGGTCTCTCACTGGAGTTGTCTTCATCGCTTTCGGTAGTAGCCGGACGTTTCCGAGATTGGGGCTGAGTTCCAGAAGCTGGACTAGCAGCAATTGGGTGATTCGCTGGGGTTGGAGGGAAGACGCAGTGGGACTTGTTGACAGGTCCAAGATTGGTTGTGGATGTGAATGGGGAGGTATAGGTGGTGGTACGTGTGGGGTATGTGGGGTGTGGGTTGGCGGTGTGGATGTAGCATGTGTCATAATAGGAACCGGAGAGTACGCTGTAATTGGTGTAACTGGCATAGACATAGCGATGGGGTGTACTAGTATGGGTTGCCTTGAAGATCCTTGAACAAACGTGGGAGAGGGGGCGTATGGTGATTGTGCCATAGGTGAGAACGGGGTGTCGGGTGGTATATATGCTTGTTCAAGCGTTGGAAATGTCGGTCGATAGAAGGAAGCAGGAGTGCTTACACCACTTGTACTTGTCGCGGGTCGAGAAGTAACAAGTTCTGCCAACTCTGTTATACGTTCTTGCATGGATGAGAATGTCTCCCGGATCTCGGCTTCACGCTGAGAAAATCTAGCCTCCTGTTCCCTTTCCCATTGTATTCTGCGCTCTTGCTCGCGAGCAGCAGCCTCTCTACCCTCAGTGAGGAACTGTAAAATCTGCGCAAACTGATCTGGGACGGCCGATGGGGGAGCTACTGGTGTAGGTTGAGGTGGTCTCAAGTGAGAATGAGCAACACACTTTGAATCAGATTCGCGAATTATACCTACGGAGCTGCAACAGGAGCAGGAGCCGGCGGGAGGCTCAACGATAGCCCCTTCTAACTCGCTTCGGTGGGGCACATAGCTTTGTGCTGGCCCAGGTGGGGGCTGTGCTACCGCATGTATCGGCTGCGGCGTATAGTTGACTTGGGTGTTTTGAGTATTTGTTCGTGTTCTGGTACGACTTTGGACAGCATTGGGATTGAGTGCATTAAGCAGTGAGCTCATGGAGAAGGCGGATATAAGTGGATGAGCGGCTAATCAATTATTGCGTAGAAGCCTTTAGACAACAACGACAAATACAAGGGCAGACGCTCAAGCGAGTGGGCGCCTACGACGCGTCAGCGAGGGACGCGACTTACATTGCGTACACCGATCTTATACTCGACCGTCACCTTGCCACTACTTTTCTTCCGCCACACACTTTACGCAACTCATAAACTCAAATAACAATATGGACGCAGACTTTGCCGAGTTTATGCAGGCCCAAGGGCAAGGGACAGAGGAGAGGGGATATCAGCGTACCAGACAAGTGCGTAATTGGGAAAGTTATGTTGAAACGAAGAAAGCTGACTTGATGACAGTGGAGAAGTCATCCACATATCATCACTAGCTCTTCTCAAGGTATGCTTGATGCTACTCCAATGCTTCGGAGAATGTGTGTCCTGAAATGCGCTTTCGCAGATGTTGAAGCATGGCCGAGCAGGAGTACCAATGGAAGTTATGGGCCTCATGTTGGGAGAATTCGTCGACGAATACACCGTTCAAGTCATCGATGTCTTTGCTATGCCTCAATCGGGAACAACGGTTTCCGTCGAATCGGTAGACCATGTATTCCAGACCAAAATGATGGAAATGCTTAAACAAACAGGACGGTACGTCGCTCTATCTCCTTACTCTCACCCGTTTATAGTATATATGTATTACCATTTCCCCCTTCGTTCCGAACACCCTTTTCGGTGTACCCATTCTATCCGTTTCATTTTTCTCCTTAAAAAGCATATTGAAACCAACGGTTTATCTAGATCAGAAGAAGTCGTAGGCTGGTACCACTCGCATCCCGGTTTCGGCTGCTGGTTATCAAGCGTCGACATTAACACCCAACAAGTGCGTCTTTCCCTTCTCCCGTGGTCAGATGAGAGAGACTCATGACGACAACAATTATAGTCATTTGAATCACTAGACCCGCGTTCGGTCGCCGTCGTGGTCGACCCCATTCAATCCGTGAAGGGCAAAGTCGTGATTGACGCTTTCCGTCTGATTAGTCCACAGACTGTCCTCGCTGGCCAGGAACCTCGGCAGACGACATCTAATATTGGACAAATCAACAAACCTTCCATTCAAGCTCTCATCCATGGCTTGAACCGACACTATTACTCGATTGTGGTGAATTACCGCAAGACTGATCTTGAGCAGGCGATGTTGATGAATTTGCATAAACGGAATTGGACGGAGGGGTTGACGTTGAAGGATTTCAAGGGGCATAAAGAGGGGAATGAGAAGGCGATTAAGGTTAGTCTATTCCCATATTTTAGTGTTTGTTTGGATTTCATTGAGTTGGCGGATCTCAATCTAACTAAATGTCCAATCCACAATCCACAAACCCACTCGTCATACACTTTTCCATCTCCTTCTTTCATGCTATGTTGTTTATGGAATAACATTTACTGATCGTGTGACCCTAACAGTCTATGCTAACGCTGTCGGAGGCATATAATAAATCCGTCCAAGAGGAATCAACACTAACGCCTGAGCAGCTCAAGACGAGACATGTGGGCAAGCAAGATCCTAAACGTCACTTGGAGGAAGCCGTGGAGAAGGCGATGGGTGATCAGGTGGTGCAAAATCTGGGTACTATGCTGCTTGCGGAACTGTAGGCTATATGTAAACTATATTGTTGACGTTAGGATGGCGTTCCATCATTCGATTCTTTGATTCCATAGCCCTTTCCTTCGCTTTCTATCTCTGGCTGTTGCGGCTCTCTCTTGTTCCCCCCGTCATTGAACGGACGACGCCGGCCAAGTTGTGAAATTTGTTTTGTATCGTGCAAGAGGTCATTGCGGTCATCATCATCTTGGTGTCCGCATAGGGATAGGCAGGCCTAACTTTCTACCTCACTTTCCATCTTCAACAGTTGCTTACTTGAGCGGTACGATGATCTCCCGCAAAGAGTTCCAAGAATGACATTCTCAAGAGCCTAGACACTTCACTCGGTTTCAAATACGCCGGACGTGGAAATACGATAGAGAGAAATCGATATCAAGGCAGGGAAGGACTTGTGCCAACTTGTGCTACTAAGGGGTAATCGAGCGACGAGCCGTGCCTCAACTCGAAGTGGGTGAGACAAATTGCGACCTCTTCGGTTATACCATCGAGGGGCAAGGCACTGCGCCCTTGTGATCACAAGGCCATCTCTACCCAAAATCTCACATCTACTTATGACTTTTGGCTCCTCCTTCTATTTTCATTGGTCAATCAAGGAGCCGACCATGCATATGAAAAGACGAACTTTACGCATCACGAAAGTATCCGCTCGTTTGGAGATTAAGTGGGGAGCGGGAACGAATTGGGAACTGAGATCAAAGTCAGCGAAGGGTTGGGTTAGACTAGTGAGAGGAGTCAGAAGGATGAGAAGATGGGGGAGTGGGAGAAGGGGTGAGGGAAGGGGGTGGGTGTGAAAGATAAGACAAGGTTCTCCGATTATCTTAATCTGTGTGACTTTTGAGGTCCTAGCGAAGGTAACATTGAATTCAGACTGAGATAACTGTTAGGAGAGTTATAGCGACGAGTTAGACGTGGATGTGGACGGGAACGGGACCAGACAAGTGGGTTGAATGAGAAGGTTAGAAGGTTAGAAGAAGCGGAGCGCAGAACCTCTGTGTGTTCTTTTAGGGTCCATGTCCTTTTCACTCAAGGTCTGCCTGCGCAGAGACCGATTGCGACCGTGGTCGGTTCGATGATATCGAAGAGATTGAATGCTCAAGTGTATTTGTAGATATCACTGTATTCACATTGCCTATCATCAAGGTGAATTCGAAACCTAACCGGCAAAAGAGGGGTGAATTATGCCGAAATCATAGAAGAGGAAGGGTACAGTAAGGTTATAGACCGATAGTGATAGTGGTAAATACCGAGTCGGGGACGGGCAAGTCTATCAATTCAATAGAACGTCGGTCTAGTCCACTATGACCTGAACAAAGTGCGTTTGCAAAGGATAGGTATGATTCCGATCATCTTCGCCCTTCGGATAGATTTACCAAGTCGGCGCTGGCTTTTCCATGTGAGACCGGTTTCTGAACGGCCCTTGATTTTGCCCATGCCCGTGACATAACTCGAGAGCAACGAGGAGTTGAATGACTCGTGCAGAGGATCAATGCCCAGTTGGTGGAAGAGGTCACGGCGTTTTGATTCCTTTACTGAAGGTCCAAGTAGAGGTCGCTTGCTTGGGTGTCGAAGTACTGTTCGTGCTTCGAAGCCTAGGTCAGATGGTTTGATGAACTGGGTCCGAACAAAAATAAAGTGAGTATGGGAGAGGTTAACTTTGGGGTGATGAGATGAGGCTAAACGTACCCTTCTTTTGACCATCTCTGGAATGTGCAGGTTCATGAGAGGTGCACGAGGACCGGTAGATGGAGGAGCCTGAGTTTTGGGAGCAACTAGAAAGATGGTTAAGACAACTTAAAATAGTGCCTAGTCAATACGCACTGGGAGTGTCTTCGAATGTGCTTGCTAGGATCCCAAAGTCAGACCCGCTGTTGGCCTTGGTGCTGGAGAGCCGAATGGCTGAAGGACCGCTGGCAGAATGAGAAAGCCATTGGCGTTGTGATTTGCTGGCTACAGAACGCAGAGCACGGGTGAACATGGTTTCTCGATCGACGATACGTCGGCGAATTCGGTAGCCAACAAAGTGGGGACTAGGGGCGCTTGGTGGATTGTGTGTAAGGAAGGATCTAGAATCTGTGCTGCTGCTGCGATCGCGTTCCAGTTGGCAAGGCGAAGAGAACGATAAGATGGCTCCGCTCGAGTTGGAGACGCGGATCAGGCTGGGGTCCAGGTGACCTAAGTCTGCAACATAAACATAACGAGATCAAAACGACTAAAGATGTGTGCTGTGAGAGGGAATGGTGACACAACTTACGCACAGACAGCGAGCGCAAGATGCCGATTGCTGGAAGAGATGCGGCTGATTGGGGTGAAGCAGTTGGCAAGAAACGAGGTGGCACTGGCAGTCTAAGCTGAACTCTCCGCCGTTACCCATTCCAATTCCAAATCCGTCCCTCTACTCAGTGTGCGCTTGCCAAGAACTCGGCCAACCCCGACAGAGACCTCAGACCGCAGTGCCAGGGGGTCCAGGGCTAGGTCACCACTACGTCGTCGTGTTTCTTCTCAACAGGCGCCCAAACGTTACCGGCGGTGCAGGTGTATCTCTCATCCCAGTAGCTTTTTTTCGGCCAATCGTACTCGATAAAATACCACACGACGCTGCGGCGTTGTTTCACTACACGTATGGACTCGTAGATATACTTTGCATTGTAGAGAAATGTTGAGGGCAGCGTGAGCAAGTCCCGTGGGCAGAATGTATAGGGGTTCTGGATCAGGAGATGCAATTGGAGAGTCTATTCCAGAAAGAGCGGAGGGATTGGATTGGACTGTGGATTGCCCTAGGAAAGATGGTTCGTGAGATGCGATGAGATGAGGTGCACTGAGCACCGACCGTCGTCCTGGTCCGTCACATCCGTCATATAGTTCTGTGTGAACCCGGCCTGCCGCCCAGTCCCTTAGTCTGCCAGTCTACAGAGACCACATCCACCTCTGCAGCTTGCTCCGTACACCATCCCCCTCCTCACCACCACACACCACCGTCGGTTCTCTCAATTCCTAGACCTCATGTCTGATTGATTACTGCTTGCTCTTAACGACCTCTGCCGCATCTCTCTTTCTCTCTCTCTCGATTGGACTACGCTCTCCATCCTCCTCCATCCATCCCACCAATCACATCCATCCTACCAGCATCTCTGGCAGGGACATTCATGTCCGACTCCAGTCTGCCTCGCCGCCAACCGCCTAGTCCTCTCGTCTTTTCTCCGGAATCCGTCTTGCCTGCCATTTCCACTCAGTCCTCAGCTCACGGCTCTTCCCATGCTTCCGGCTCAAACACTGTCTCTATGCCTTTCGTCCGGCGACATGTCTACCGTCGTCTGAAAGCAGCCAAGCAGGAATGCGATAAGGAGCTCCAGCGTGTTACAAACTCTATCACCGTCTTCTTTGAAGAGAGGCTTAGAGAAGGTGACCATGAGATGGAGGTCGAGCGCGAACAGCGCGAAATTGACAGAGGTCGTGAGCGAGAGCGTGACCACACAGAGTCTGGCCGCATGCGTGAGAGCTTCGTTCTCCAGCCTAGCGAACTCAAGTCTGCTTTGCAGTTTGAGGATGTCAACTCAGACGGCGGATATGAGGCAGAGCCAGAGGGTTACACTCGAAGTCGTCATCGTAAGCATAATCTCTTGTTATCAATTGATACCCTCATTAACTTTTTTTCGACTGCCAGCATCTATTTCCTCAAGTCCCGCTTCATTACGACGACATTCCACACTTCCACGCCAAAAGTCTCTGTCTAACATCCCTGTTAGTGGTACTATAAGCCCTGCTAGTAGTAGTGCGACTCCTCCACCTGAAGTCGCTAGTCCCCGGAGGCGGGAGAACACGAACAGCTCTTCAACTTCCACCCAATGGAGTGGCCAAAGCCTTGCTTCACGTCGACTGTCTCGTACGATTCACATCCCTGTTCGTGCTCCCCGCTCCGGTGCAAGTTCACGTTCAACTTCACGCTCACGATCACCACTTCCCCGCCCAAATCATATCGAAACCTCTAATTCAAATCGACGGTCTTCGAGGATACTCGTTGACGATCCTGTCGATCCTATCATGACTACACTATACGACATCATCGGCGTTGCTACCGATGTCGTCGAGATGTCTATTCAGCAACTCACCGCTCAACCCAAGATCTGTGAATCTTATGTTCAGAGGGTCCAGAATATTGGTAAAGCCTGGGATGAACATCCAGACTGGCACGGTCGGAACTGGTATGTCCAGGTACTTCTTGCTATTGCCAGTCTCTCTCGAGTGGTCGAATGGTGGGAGGCTGAGAAGCAATTCTGGAACTTTGACGACAATGATGACGAGCAGGAAGACCCTCTTCTGTTTGTTCTCAAACCTGCCGACGAGGATCCGTCTCACCAGCCACCACCAACCGCTCGTCACGACTCTACGGAAAATGGTGTCCTTAGAGTTCCGCCAGAAGAAGAAGCACGTCTCCGTATGTCCCGGACAACCAGCGCTGGCCGACGGTCTAGAGACGAGGTTACCAAGGATCTATCTATGACGATGACACAGAAGGAGCCAGAACACCCAAGCAGAAACGCAGAATCAGCGCGTGTATTGGCTACTGAGCGTTTACGTCTCCAAGCGGAAACAGCTCAGAACCAGAATATTGTCATGGAATTAAGTCTCGACGGCGATCATTTTATCTGGATCAATTATGCCTGGAGAAATATTGTGGGGTACGTATATTCGCAAAACTTAATTTCCCTGTTACGTTTTTTCATATACTCAATGACACTTTTATTTGCAATTGTAGAAGTGACCCTGAAGAACTTGTCGGAACTCGAGTTTCAAGACTACTGGCTGCTTCCGAATGGCACATCTTCCGTGATGCTACAAGACGTCTTATGGAGGACGACTCACATACCTTTGAGGCTCGGTTCAGGGTCAGACTAAGTGACCCAGACAATGAGCGAGACCCCAACGCGCCCGTTCTTTACCGGCTAATGGAAGGTAAAGGTATGCTTATGATTGATCGCGAGACTTGTCAACCATCCCATACGATGTGGGTCGTACGACCTATTGCTCCTGCCGAATATCTCCAGAACCCTCCATCCATCTTACTCGAATCCGGTGACGTTAGTGGTAGTGGTGAACCTAGTTCCGCCGAGTCCACTACCTCAATTGGGTTCAGTCCTCAGCCGACCATTGAACCCGTCACTCCGTTCCCGATCCAACGACCTATCAGTACCGCTCTGATTCTCTGCCGAATATGCGAATGCAGTATTCCCCAGTGGTATTTCGAGAAGCACAATGAAACCTGTAGCGAGGTCCATCGACTGGAGGCCGAAATTGGAGAATGTAACGAGTCGATCGGAGAACTCAGAAATACCATCAGGGAACTCCAGACTGCAATGGATAGGTCCTCGCCCATGACCGTTCCCGAATATCGAGGCATGCCCATTTTCTCACCATCCACTTCCCCTAGTTCTTCGTCACCTCTGTCATTGCTCCGGGCCCCCCTCAAGATGAAGAGGATGAGCGTCAAGAAGCTTCAAAGACATATTTTGGAGCAGCTCGAAACTATTCTATCACTAGCTGCGGAGGTTTCCATTCCGGCATTAAAGGAAGATGAGTCTGCGGAACCGATCGAGCGGCAACGATTGCTTTCGCCAGGGTCCGAGCGCAAGATGTCAGATGTCCGACGGTGGTCGAAACCGTCTATCGAGGACCAGGCCCTGACGCAACTGATTGAAGATGCTGACCGAGTAATGCATCAGAAAATCAACAATGTTGCGAGAATGCAGAATACGATCCGGTATTCGGAGAAGATTAGGCAGGAATGGGAGGAGAAGGTTGAACAAACGTTGGCTGCGTATGCGGATGATGAAACCGACTCCGACGGTGAAGGTGAAGGTGATGAAGAACAGGATCCAGACCAGGGTAAGGAAGAAGTCGATGATGATCATTCGAGTACGACTTCCGAATACGCCTTCAACGGTCAAGCCCCTTCCTCCGATCCAACACCTGTTGCATCTGCTTCCCCAATACCCTTTGCAGTGCCGATGCAGCGAACGGATAGCATTACGAGTACATTCTCTGCTGCTGGATCAACTGCACCGGTACCCGTCTACTGGCAACCCAGTACGACATACCACACTCGTTCGTCAACGCCTTCCTCGATATCTTCCCCTCTCGCTCTCGCTGCTCCTATTATTGCTTCGAATGCTGATGACATGCCTCCCATGGATCTGAATGATGTTCATATTCCCCTCATCCCTAATGCGCTGCCTACCGTTACCCGCGCTCGTAAATCCCCTCAGAACTTGGAACCCAAACTCCTCATCACCCCTCCGTTGTCACCTATGATATCCCCTCAAGATTCTATTATTCCTAACTCTCGGCGACTGAGTAGACGACAGTCCTCTGCGCAACCTATTATTAGCCCAACTGCTTCGATATCTAATGTCCCTTTGTCTCCACGCCTGCCCTCAGTTGCCCCATTGTCAAGGGCGACCCCTGCTTCGATCAAGGACTTTGAAATCATCAAGCCCATTTCCAAAGGTGCCTTCGGCTCTGTCTTCTTGGCCAAGAAGAAGACGACTGGTGATTACTTTGCGATCAAGGTGCTCAAGAAGGCCGACATGATTGCGAAGAATCAAATTACTAACGTCAAGGCCGAACGGATGATCCTCATGAAACAAGCAGAGTCTCCTTTCGTCGCGAAGCTCTACTTCACGTTCCAGAGCAAGGAGAATCTGTATCTCGTGATGGAATATCTCAATGGCGGAGACTGTGCTGCACTAATCAAATCCCTGGGTTCGTTACCTGAGGAATGGACTAGGAACTATGTTGCCGAAGTGACCCTTGGTCTCGAATCACTCCATCAACGAGGGATTGTACATCGGTGAGTTCTAAACATATATTTATGGGACGTTCTCTCACGCTACGCATGTAGTGACCTCAAGCCCGACAACTTGCTCATTGATCAGCATGGCCACCTCAAACTCACTGATTTTGGTCTGAGCAGAATCGGTTTGTTGGGTCGTCAGACTCGCGATGGGCAACTGTCATTTAGTGCGACTAGTGCGACTAAACCGCGTGCACGACATAATTCACGTCCGCCTTCAATTGATTCGTATCTTGCATCCCCCTTACTGGCGGCGGATATGCTCGCCGGAGGTTCGTACTTTTCCCAGAGGGCACCTTCCAATCCTCGCCCCGGATCGTCACCTTATCTACCCCTTACAGATGATTACAGCGAGTCCAGCGGCTCGGAATCGTTGTACAATTTCTTCCCCAGGAAGAATGGGAACAACAAGCAAGCCAGCGACAGCCCCATGCAATCCTTTGCAACCGACTTGACGAATGATCTTCGTTCCCATCCAACCCCCGGTGGTACGCCTCCTGGTGAACAGAAAGTGGTCGGCACACCGGATTACCTTGCGCCAGAAACTATTCTTGGTCTTCGTGGTGACGACGCCGCAGTCGACTGGGTATGTACTCGTTTTGACCTCACATCATTCTCACACACTCACACTTCCTGTATACAGTGGGCGTTGGGTGTGATCACGTATGAATTCCTTTACGGTATTCCTCCCTTCCACGACGAGACTCCAGAGAAGGTGTTTGAAAATATCTTGTCTGGACACATCGACTGGCATGAGGACTTTATCGAAGTGTCGCCTGAGGCAAGGGACTTCATGCAACGACTCATGACGTTGGATCCAGCCCAGCGACTTGGTGCCAATGGTGCCGAAGAAGTGAAGGATCATCCATTCTTCACAGGAATTGACTGGGATCAAGTGACTACTACTGAAGCTGCGTTCATTCCCCAAGTCACAGATCCCGAGTCGACGGACTACTTTGATCCCCGTGGTGCTGTTCTCCAAGTCTTCCATGACGATGACTTGCCAGTGACTTCAGGTTCAGCGAATGACAGTCCTAACTTGTCACAAGACACTACAACGCAGCCTGCTGTATCTGCACCTGTTCCCATAGCTGGACGCGAAGCACTTACTTCACCTGGTGACGACGACTTTGGTTCTTTCAGTTTCAAGAACCTTCCTGTTCTCAAGCAAGCCAATGACGATGTCATTCGCAAACTGCGAACTGATCAAATGGCACCAATCACACATGCGCTTTCTGAACCTGCCAGCTTGCACGGAAGGCGAAAGAGTATATCGAATAGGGTGAAGAAACCGTCCAGCGTGATCACAACGTCGGATATTCCACCAGTGAAGAGTTCCACCACAGGTCCACCTTCTCCCGCGACCTCCACGTCTTCAATTGCGTCCTCACCATCACGAGGTCCTCCAACACCTGCAAGTGCGAATGGTCACAACCGCAAGCATTCAGATTACAATACGATCGAGCGGTTGAAGCTGAACCACATGGACTCTGATGTGGTCCGTCGAAACTCTATGCCAAGTCGATTGAGGACTGCTTCAGTATCTACAAGTGGTGATGGCTCGGGTTCAGAAACATGGACTAATCCTCCCGGCTCCTCTGTTGGTGTTCCCGAGTTGCATACTCCACCATCTTCTGTTACTTCCATTGACTTGAGACGAGCGCCGGATCCTCATGACCGAGCTGTGACTTGTCTATTGGCGGAAGATAACCCGATTACAGCCAAGATCATTGAAACATTGCTCATTCGTCTTGGGTGTCGATGTGTTGTTGTTGCAGATGGCTCTGAGGCGATTAGTGTCGCTATGGGTGATATCAGTAAGTTTCCTATCAGTATCGTCGAAATGAGTAGTTCTGATAGTTTCGTCTACTCTGTAGAATTTGATTGCATCTTGATGGACCTCCACATGCCGATTCGTAAGTTATATTTTTTTTATCTTGCCTCGTGTCATCCTTCTGACCTTTCTATCTAGTCGATGGTGAGGGCGCGGCGAGATACATCAAAACCACCAACAACAAGAATGCGAACACGCCGATACTTGCTGTTAGTGCCTATGGTTCTGATACCATTGAAGCCCTCAAGAACGATCTGTTTGCGTCCTTCTTGGCGAAACCCGTCCAGAAAGCGGATCTCATCGCAGCCATGAGGCAGTTAGGATTCAAAACCTCCACCGTCCAAGGCCGCGGCGTCACCACAAAAGTCACGTCCAACTTACCCACTACCATGATCACCGCTAGCTCGCCGCCACCATTCCGATAGCATTTCATGTTTATTCACGACTGATTCAGGGTTTCACCTGTCACTTTCTTTTTTTGCATTTTCTTTCTAACGTTGTGCTGCTTTCATGTTTGGTTCATTCATTGTGCTCATGGTCATGCCCTCATTCTCAATCATTCATATCCATCTTGTCAATCCTCCATCATATCATGCATTTCCACGTCACATATTTCGTACACTCTCCTCCATCCATTTGCTGCATCCTCCTGTCACCTCCCTTTGCATTGTACTTTTCTAGAGAGTTTCGTCTTCTCTTCCGGTCAATCTCATTTAGGACTCATCCCCGGCGTCCTTTATTGATATGATTATTTTGAAGAGTTCAGTACTTCAAATCGTCGTTCAACATTTCAACGTGCGACAACAACAAATGCACATGCAGCCAATCCGTCGCGAGTTCGACTCTTGGTTCCGGCGTCCAATTGAGCAAGTCCCGTTGTGATACCCCGCAGATTAGCTTACAAATTGATTGTAATTCTTGGGCGGTGGGCTTTTCCTTTCTTGAAATCAATTCACGGTACTCTGCTATTCTTGGATCTTGGACACACTAGTCGTATATCGCATTCCTTTAGGCTCTTTTTTCGCCATCTGCATTAATCTTGTTTCAATGGACTATAGGGATAAACTAATTGCAAATTATCGTATTTAGGGCGGACTGCGTCTGGCATCGCAATGATTTTACTTTGGGCTCTCCCGCTGTCTGCTCGAAACCATCAAACTTTCAAACGGGTTTTTTGACAGCCCAATTCCATATAATACCTTGGTATCTCCGAATGCTCTCTCCATGATATCACGAGTTGGGCGATCTCCCGGCTTGGGTCGAGACTTATAGCTGTATCTGTATCGCCAACGTCGTCCTAGGGTTTTTAGTTCAAAACGCAAATACCATTCGGTAACTTTATTCCAATGATGCCCGTGACCCTGGTCTATACTTGGTTCTGATATACTGAAAGCGTATATCCTATCGAGGTATCTCGATCCGTGGTACTGCGGAGAGAGAGGTCGTGTTAGCCAATTTGTTTTTTTCTGCATCCGTCGGATCATCTGTCAAGGTATATGCAAGCTTACCTTCCGTCAGCATCAAATAGACCAACTGCCAATGGGGTATCGGAGAATAATGTATCGTCCTCTTTCACTTCGCCCTCTTGGCCCGCCGTCCAAGATACATCTAATGATGCTCCTATATTCCCGACCCATGATGCGAAATTGACACTGGAGGCTGGCTTGTTTGAGCTGAAGGTGAATTGAGGTTTCAGATAGACGGAACGCAGGTCCAGGATGAATCGGGATATTAGGATGGAGGTTGTTCTGTAGGTATTGGTTAATGCATAGAATCAAGAAATGTTTCAAATGACGTACACTGCGTTAATATAGACGAATAATGAAGCAAGTGTCTGTTGTTCGAATGTCAATAAAAAAGAGTTAAATGCTTCAACGTTGGATACTTACGGTGGTCGAGAGATCGCGTAACATGTTAGCGAAATTCACAATGACTAGGAGTCTGAAATAACATATGAGTCACCGAATCTTCTAAGGAGAAGAGGTAACTTACATGAACTGTACGGATCCTGCATGAAATATTGATTAGACTCGGAATACTCAGGAGAGAGAGAGCAAAGTATACTTTACCATTTCTTACGAGAACTGTAGCTACTGTAGAGCTGGTATATGGCTCTCGTCGCGCTCTATAGATGGTGAGTGTTTGGCGCAAAGTGAATATTAAAACGGTTGAGTCCGCCATTATAGCAATGGCTCTGATTATCAGGGGTACTGATCGAAGTCGTGTTAGTGTTACGGTAACCTGATATAGAACAGAGACGAACAGCTGAACATGAGTTAGCCTCTAGGTACGTCGGCCAGTGATGATGTCAACTCACTATTTGTAGACATTATACCTCATTATTTCCGTACACCCGATATGCGGATCTACTTCTAACCGTCTTGTTACAGACATGGCATACTATAGAATGAGTCAGAATGCAGTTTATTTAGCGTCGACGCCAGTGTGACTCACTGTATTTAATACGGGCGAGCACATCCCCAATACGAACACTATAACCACGGGCCATATTTTGCGGTTGCAAACTGACCATATACGCAAGCAATTGAAGCCTGCTTGAACAGTTAGGTTGGCCATACTCAAAACATTTATGTAAGAGACATACCTGCTACGCCGAGGCAAAGGCTTATGTTGAATATGTCTCCCATGATTTTTACAGTTTGACAGCTATGATAGAGTAGTACTGTTTGAACGATCGTTTGCAATATTTTGTGAAAGGTCTCTTACCTCTAAGGATTTCAGAAGGCATTCAATACATCATAACGATTCACAGAATTGTGCAAACTTACAACCAGGTTCATGGAGGTCCATTGCAAAGGAATTATCTGCATGAGGACAGCACCAAGAGGGCAGTAACGAATGACTGGGTACAATACAGTGATTGCACTAAACCGTTTCTTCCATATACATCTGAACTCTCGAGGGAGAGTGAGAAGGATATCAAAGGCACATAAGGCTATCGGGGCAAGGTCCTATGAGTGACACAAGTAGATGGTATAGACCGAAAGGACCTACTAGCGGCAGCAAGCAAGAAAGAAGTTTCAGTACGATTATCGGGGGATCTGTTCCTTTTGTCAGTTTAAAAGCTCATGTATTGGACTGAATAGACTCTTACCCGCCAAAAAACTCCCCCGACCTAGTACTGAGGCTAGCCATGGCAGAAGGAAGTGCTAGGGGCAAGGGGTCCGAGTCCGAAGCATCATTTCGCAGGTGTATATATATATATTTATGGTAGACCACTAGTACTGTGAGGGGATAAAGGCATTCAATCGCTGGACATACGATCTTCTTTCACAATTAAATGTCTGACCGTCAGATACGGGGATATCACCGTGTCTGTGGCGACGGCAAGGCATTTAGATCGAACAGTCCTGAGAAGGATGCGGTCAGGAAGTTCATTCCCTTGTTATCAATGACTCTTTGGTCAGGGTAGGTGGCCACTGCTATGTAGAGTGCAGTGCGGCGTGAATCAAGAATGATGATCCAAGTCACAGCCAAAATTGGTACTTTACTTTCCAAAACTAGAATGCCAGTCAAGCGCCGATCATTACTTACAGCTCAGACCTTGGCTCATACTGTTGCCAACATTCATTTGCGGACCCGGATCGGACACCATATACGTTCCATACTACTACCATCCTTGACTTTCTATCTCAGAGCCTCCTATCACGGACACAATGTCTACCTCGACGTCAGAAGACATCCATTACCAACCACATGGACAAATGGATGGCCTTCAGGGGGATGCTACCGCAGTGCGTATTGATGACGCCCGACCAGCCTGTAGGTGCACATTGAAGTTAGTAGGCCATCGTGTTGCTCAATGCACGTGTTAGAAGTTACTAGGCGTGCTGGGGAATTTGTCGAATTGCACGACCAAGTCCAAGTAATGCTCGATTTTGCCTGTCATTGCATTGGTTGACCATAACAAACGATTTAGACCTCTGTGAACCTCTTGGATACTCTTGAGAACTTTCTATCTACGTTCCAGAAAGACCTGTCGGCAGTGTCTGGTCAAATTTCTGAACTGCAGGATCGCAGTAAAGATATCGAGAGCCGGCTCAAGAGTCGAAGGGTAAGCAAATGAGTATTCTAATGCTCATATGATAACTCATATCTGCTTAGAAAATTGAGAAACCTCTATCTCATTTGCTCGCGGACCTCACCATTCCACCACCTCTTGCAACACTTATACTAGATACAAATGTCGGTGAACCGTGGATTGAAGCCATTACAGAGTTCGAAAGAAGACTGGTATCCCTACAGCTTCGGGCACGAGTAAAGGCGGCGAGAGACATGACGGATGTTGCTGAAGGGATCAGGATAGTGGTACGTTACATTGAACAATTGCTAGATATGTACTTGGCTGACCCACAGTCAGGCTGCGACGAAACTGAGGGGTTTCTTCCTGAATATGTTACAACCAATACGGACGAGCATGACAACGAATATGCAAGTGGTTCAGACCTCGATATTGCTCAAGTATCGTCCACTGTATGGTTTCCTGCAACGTCATGCTGTTAATGTAGCGAATGAAATACAACGTGCATACGTCGGTGCGGCTCGTACATACTTTGAAACGGGTTTCCGTAGGTACATACGAAGTCTTGGCTGGGTGAAGGTATGCATTCGTATAACCTATTTATAATATATGCTCAACTTTGTATCAGGCTCGAGCAACGGAGAAGGCCGATACCATTGTCACGAGTGCGGGCGAGGTTGCGGAGGATCCGAACGTGAATGTGGAGAGGCTAGCCCACGCTCGAATTGACGGGCCTGGTGTCACGTTAGCTTATCTCGCCGAGAGCAAGACCTATGTTTGTGAACTTCATTGCGACGTATTTCCACTTGCTTAACTTCTCGAATTGAATTACAGAAAGAACCAGTGGAATCTATATTCCGTTCACTTATGCTCGTGTTAATGGACAATGCCACGGCGGAGTATACCTTCGTCATCACCTTCTTCTCTACAGAAGAACAGGGCAATCATCGTAAGGAGGCTAGTGGAAATTCACTGTTGTCACCGCCGTCTCTACTTTCTCCGACATCGGGGGATTTTGACGAGCTTCGGTCAAATCCACCATCTGATTATGGTCCATCTTCGCCGAGACGGCGTCCAGTCAGCTTCGGTAGTGCGGTAAACATTGCCTTAGCAGACCCTGAGGCGACTATGAGAGAGGAGCAATCTCATTTCAATAACATCTGGAAGCAAATTATGGATCCTGTTCTCGAATACTGCAAGGTAATTTCATCGCTCGTGATAACTGGCACATTCCACTGAGACTCCCAACTTTAGATATTTATCAAATCTGTGCTGGAACCTGCTCCTGCGGTTGTCCCGTTGCTGACCATGATTCGCTTGGTCGAAGATGTTATGGCGGAAGTGCAAAAACGAAATTGCAATCCGTTAGAAACTTTCATTTTCAGTCTTCGTATTCAATTATGGCCTGCTTTCCAGAAGGGGATGGCAGACCACATTGAGGCGTTGAAGAATTAT
Organism: Cerrena zonata; assembly: GCA_038087015.1. Classification (NCBI taxonomy): domain Eukaryota; kingdom Fungi; phylum Basidiomycota; class Agaricomycetes; order Polyporales; family Cerrenaceae; genus Cerrena; species Cerrena zonata. The sequence goes on from JASBNA010000001.1 coordinate 1,270,903, forward strand.
GGTGATGGTGCGAGTGCTAGCTTTTTCCGCAGAGGCACTGTCACTACCGATGCTGGTATAGCTCATGTATGTTTCAGTCTTTATCTTTATCGACCCTTTCATTCTGTTTTAAGTTGACACTGCGTTACCTTAGATCTGCCAACGCTACGCTATCATTTTTAACTCATTCATCGCGCTCACGGCTTCATCGGAGGAGACCATGATATTCTCAAAGTGAGTCACCGAGACTTTGACACTTAGACTAAGACTCATCATCATTAGTCTTCTCCGGCTCCGACAGGAGCTTTCGAAGCTGATTATCTCCCATACCGAGAAGATAGGCGACCCAATTGCGAAAGCAACGGCTCAGTCCGCACTATATGACAGATTGCTCCAGGCTTTGAGTGTACGTTATTGCAGTCCAACGTTCCTTACACTCATGCTTACTATATTCCCTTTTGGTAGAGAGGACCCAGTCCTTCTAGTCACCCCAAGGCACAGGGGGAGATTGCATTCTGGAGGGAGCGAGAAGAAGAAACTCGCAGGCGAATTGCATCCACCAATAGACAGAGGTGATACCCCATGTAAACGAGATGATATAGGTGTATTTCCGAACGAATATAGTGCAGGAATAAGATAAGGAACAACAAGTGTGATGATATGATTCAATGTCCACCCAATTAAACCAAACGAGAGGGAAATAAAAACTCCGAATGTGAAAATAAGTAACCAAAATGCATAAAGGCTAGTCCCAGGCATGCCTAGGTCTTGTACGGAGGCACAGGAGGTCTATCAGAATATTCAGTAGAGAGCACGAATAACTCAGGAGAATTCTGATTTACCTAGTGTCTGGTTTCTGTGAAGGAAAAGATGGCTTCAAGTATATCCCTCCGTTTTGTTTCCCAATTCCCAATTTGTTCAAGACGTCCCGTACATCACTAGGACCACTCAACTTGCTCCGCTGTTGTGGTCTCGAACGGACGGGTGTCAACTTGTTTATTGAAATATCACCGTGTGCCAGAGTGGATGTATGCTCGAGCGTGGAAAATGAGGGTGCTCTGTTAGAGAGGTTCGGGTTGGACATGCTACTCCGACCCTCGAGGGCTTCACGAAGGTCTGTAACGCCCACTCCTCCACGGTGGGAGCGAGCTAGACTTTGTAAGGACATATTCTCGATTTGCATCAAGGCTGGGCCTTTCTTCCGAGTCAAGGAAGTAATGGTATCGTGGTTAAGAGGATCGTAACTGGTCTGTACTTCCACTGCTAAAATGAGAACTCAATTCTAAGAATATAATTGGGAAATGAGATAGCTCACATTCTTTCAAAGCCACTTCAGGTGTCCATGGAGAAGTGAAACGTCGTTCTAGCTCTTGCTGGTCTAGCCCTGTAGCTTCTTGAACGGTGGAACTGGATGCTAAAGCGCTCAATACTGCTTCGGTGTTCAAGGAAATATCCGTATTGTCCCAATTAACGGTGCTTAGCGAAGTAGCCTCTCGTGGAGGTTTAATCTCAGGTGTCGAGGGTTCGCTGACTACCGTAGGTTCGATGATACTTTGGGTCGATTCTAGAGCCTATCGAGCAGAGTCAGTATCAACCATAATATCAAAACATGGATGGGTCTTACTTCCTGAGCGAGATTAACGACGTCCTGGCAATTCCATACTTTCCCTAACGATAACCAAGCCTTAGCCACCAGCTCTTTGATCACGCGTAGACGTAGCGAGAGATCAGCATCTGTGTCTTTCCCCGCCACACAAACCTTATCCATAGCTACCAACATCGGGACAGCAGTCAGGAGACCACGTACGGGAAGACACTCCTGCACTGTTGTGAGGATAGTAAGAATATTGGCATAGTCGGATAGCGATGCCGACTTCGAGGACGTCGCAGGGGAAACATCTCGAGGAGCGGTTTGCAGAACGCGAAGCATGACCGAAGTTTTCCTGGTACGTGGAGGGATCGCAGTATTTCGTCGACTATTGTCACGGGAATCGTCCTGTGATGTAGTACCATCCTCGTTCACAGACCGTGCTGGTGTCGTGAAAGGTGATCTTGTGTTCATGCCCAGGACAGACGAAGTTGCGAGAAGGTGTAGGTGTGCATAGAGAGCGTTCAAGAATCTGATCGTAGCATCCCCATACATGACAGCGTTGACCAGACTTGCTTGACGAGCAGGTCCATCAACAAGTGGATGTGTCCGTCGTACACCATCTTCATCTGTATGATCACCCAACTTTGGAATCTCGTGCTTGAGATAGAACACTAACGCTTCTGCATAGTCTGCTCTGACAGAATAGTCGGCGTCGCATAGCAAGGTCATAGTCTCTTGCCAGACCTCTGGAGGGACTTTCGTGCGCCGAGAGGGCTTGATGTGCACATCGTTAGGATTGGGGGAAGACGGTACTGATCCAGATATCGATTTCCGCATCTTCAGTTCCTCAGCATCTTCCCTCGCACTATCGTGCCTATCCGCAGCCTGTATCAATCCCAGAAGACTAGCCAAGAGACATCGTAAGGCCTGCGGTCGACATTTCTCACTAGTGGATTTATCGCCCCCAAGTCCATTCGTTTCCACCAGAGCTAGTCGACTAATGAGTTCAGTTGCCAGATCCTGAATTTGGTCAGCATAATATATATGCGTGCCCAAAGACGATATACACTCCACAAGTAGAGGGAGAAGAGGGTCATCTGGTTGTACTGTCACTCTGCGGAGAATGACACCTATAAGACTAGAGATGATCTCTGACAAGGTAAGATTGATCAAGGGTGTTGGAGAAGTGAAGACGGTTTTGACCATAGCGGCGAGAGCTTTGTGTCTTGGAGTCGAGTGAGGGGCATCTTGTCCTTCGACCAAAGATTCGACAAGACGAGACGGGATGGTGTAGCGGTATTGGTACTGTGTCCATTCGGCTGCTTTGATAGCGATCCATTCACAATGGTCCATTTTCTCCCAACCTCCAGTATCATCCAAACAGTCGAAGATTGCTCGGACGATTGTGCTAGCTTGAAACGCGACTGCATGTGCTAGCAATATTGAGAGGGCATGAATTGCGGTCTTCGCAATTTCACTTGAAGAGGGACCCTTGTCACCATCGACATGCAGATGAATAGAAGCGGCCCGTCGTTCAATGGTCGGTCGGTCTCTCCAGTTGTCTAAGTGTGGAGATAAAGGTTGGTCCTTATTCCTAGCTGCTCTACAAGGGTATTAGATCCACACAAAACTGAGAAATTCGTTGCATGACCTACTCGTGATTTAAAGTGGAGACGTCAACATCAAGAAGGGGTATAATGAGTGCGGGCATGATGGTTGATATCTGGGAACTAAATTGATTTGACGAGTAATACAGAGCTTCCGATGTGACAACGCCAAGAATCACCATCGTGCCCAATAAGCGTGTACTGTAGGATCTTAACGGGTACGTTTGGCTACATAATAAAGGACATAACTTACCGACGTTTGATCTCGTGGTCTAGGGATGGGGAGTCGACTCTACCCATATGGGCGAGCATTTGTAGACAAGACATGTATTCTTCAGTCACGCTCTTGTCGACGCCAATAAGGTGACCGTCTGTGTATGTTGTCCATGCGTTGAACTAGAGGCTATGGTATGAGAGTTATCAAATCAATACGGCGGGGAAGATTACAGACCACACTGGCAACCCTGGCGGCCACCTCGAGGTCGGTACGTAGAGAGGTCAGGGTTGCATTGATCGAGGAAAGGAGAGAGCCCGAAAGCAATGAGATGTCTCGGCGACATTCTGTAGCTAGAGCTTTGAATATGGCAAGGGAGATAAGGAGTGACCTGTATTAGTTGGAACAACATAAATAACAGGGGTTTCTGATTAGGAGCATATACACATACGCGCGAGCCCGTATATTTCCTGCTTGTGCCTTCTTACAGTCGACCTTCACTCGTTTCTCTAATTCCCCAGCGAGTTTGTTTATCTTGCCCGGTCGGTTGGAGGCATAGTATGTTAAACGAGATAGTTCCTGGGAGTTAGGACGATATTCTGGACCAGATGTTAACAAGGCAGCATTTGGGGGGTAGCAGGCCGCAATGAGTTGGACGTGATTTGGGGTGAACGGGAGATGCATCAATATACAGAACAGCAAGCAGGTGATCGAAAACTAAAGGATTGAGGGCAGACTAGGGTTTCAAGGTAGAGTAAACGTGTTCAAGAGGAGGTGTTTTATTCCACCGACATGAAGAATGCTGAAGTGCAGCAGACCGCAGACAGAGCCGACGCCTTCAGGAACGTCACCAGCGTCTTCCTTCTGATATCATTCAAGTTATGTTTCAATTATCCACCCTTCGCTCAAATGCATACAGAGTGATTTTGCTCGGACATCTATGTAGTTTAAACCTCACTATTCTCTCCGCGACTGATACTACCGATACAAAAAATAAATAGTGATAAAACATACGCTCAACGTTATATAGTACAAGAGGGCCTGGCCACACCGTGGAGTCCTACGTCGACAAGACATCTCTGAATCTCTCGTAAGTGATAGTATCATTCGCCTTGTCAGTGGCTTCTTGAATTTTCTTCAAAAGCCTTTGGATTTCCTCTTCGTCTTTGTCATCGCGAGCAAATGACAATCTACCAGAGCGAGCCTGTAACTTCAATGTGAAGTCCGGAACGTCCCAGAACATTCCCCTATGAAGGGGAGTAATCCATTGCTCTAAAAGTGGTCGAAAAACTGGGTCTGCGTCCTTAAAGATGGCCTTAAATGTGCCATAGTTTGTGAAGAATTTCTTCTTCTTGGTGTCAAATGGTGTAATAGTATCGTTCTCCCAGTCGGGTAGATATGCAAAGTGAGCTTTAGGGATCTCGGTGTTGCCGAACCGAAACTTTGCGCAGAAAAAGCACAAAACATAGAAGAATGATTCTAGGTCGTGCCGGTACTGGTGTGGGGTGGGGTTGGAGGCAGAAATCGAGAGATCCAGAGCTAAAAACGGTCCTTTTCCCATTTTGTACTGCGAGCATGTTTCGGATTTCCTAGACGTTGTATCCCTTGTAGCTTCTGATTTTGAGGTCCCTCGGAAACCAAAATCTCCCTCTGCAGCGTCACGGAGATAGGTCGGCTCCTTTTCAACCGAAGAAAGATCCCAATCTGTCAATACGCCAACCACTTGGTGCCTGTCATCGTAATAGAACATAATGTTGTCCACGCTAACGTCACCATGAAGGACTCCAGCGACGTTGTAAACCCAATGATGGGCTATGTAAAAAGATATGAGAATAACGACAATGACGCAAAATAAACCCTAATTTACCTTCAAAAACATAGATGTACACAAGCTTGAAGTCATCCAAGCCACCAATGCACTCAAGTGGCAAGTATTCCTTCATGACCAATGCACGGAGCCACACCCGTGGCTCGCTCGGTTCGGGTAGGTCCATAAAGGCTCTTGGCAGCTTCAAATCTACCGCACTGATCTCCGAGGAGCATTTGAGCTCGACGATGTTCCTGACGTAAACGCGAGCTTTGTCATGTTCTCCAAGCTTCTTCCGAACTATTCGGATGATATCTGCTTCACTCTTGCGGTCAACGGAGGGCCATGACAATTTTACCACCAGGTTCTCGTCACCCCAAAGTTTCTTAGCTGAACCCCTCGCTCGAAGTGGGATGACCGTGGTACCTCGCCCTAGGGCACCATGTGCCACAACAAGAGGTGTGTCAGATGATACTCTGAGATCAAATTCGACAGGCGAAGGGCTCTTCGTTCCTTCGTCTCCAATCGCGAGAGGAAGCGGAAGTTTAAGTATAGCCCCTTCATGAGTGGCGCCTTTGGGATACTCGACAAGTGGATTGAAGCCCAGAGCGTGATGATCCGAGAAGTAAAGTGCGGAGACAACAAGTAACAGGAGCTCCGGATTCCTGAATATGTCGAAGGACTTCGAGGAGGCTATTCCCATACGATCAATATACCATAGAGACATGGATGTATCCTGAAGTAGGTAGCCAAAAGCGTATGTACGAATTCCATGCGATAGAAGTTCGTTGACATATTTTAACATTTGGATTTCTGTGTCTGTAGCGAGAAGCAAGTGTCTTGTGTTGGGAGCAGTGGCTGGGGTATGAGGTGTGACCCAGCCCATGTTGACTTTTCTGTTCGAGCGTGAGATGGGTTGCCATTTGGCCTTCCTCTTTCGAGTTCTCTCAGGTATCTATACACCAAAAACGAAGTATCAACACTCCAAGTTTATATGAGTTAGATGATAATTCCTACCTCAGGTACCTCAGATGATTTTGATGTAGGTTTACCGTTAGTGTCCCTACGAGCCATCCAATCAAGCGTAAGCTGCCAACAATGTCAATGGGAAATTATCAGACAGTGGATTGCTATAGTAGATACCTTCTGTAACTTATCATTCGTGATAGCCCGAGCATGCTCGCCTGGAGCATTCGTGTCTCGGGATTTCTTCATCTCGCCGAAACCACCTATGAAATCCCAATTCTGAAGCTGTGGTTCAACAGATGGTCCATAGACGAAATCGGGTTTATACGACGCAAAGTCGTCTGCAACAACATGATCGTGCAAGTACGCCAATACAGCAGGAAACGGTTGTTGATCATTTGGTTTGTCCTGTAGCTGTCGGATGAGGTCCCATACGATGGATTGGAACGCGTGGCAACAAGCCCTCTCTCCTTTGATGACTTGCTCATCTGGACCATCCTCCTTCAGATACTTTCGGCGAGAAAATATGGCACAGCTCTCCTTGTCTAGAAGATAACCATCCTTTCGACGAGGAATATCCTGAGGTGTAAACTTTAGAACATGTTGGACGAAGTTGATAACATCATATTCGATGTCAATCTTGTCCTGCAACACTTGAGTGAGTGCCCCTTTGACCAATAGCTCGTCAGTCCAGACAGGAGTCATATCCAATGGCATGCCGACTGGGGTTGGAGGTTCTGTCATAGAGTTAATGTTGATGGTCAGTAGCATGCTACTGTTACCACATATTTCGATTCGACTTACCTGACTGAAGGAGGCGCACCACTTCATATTGTTTGCTTGACATGATGTTAGGGACCGAGGGACACTTCCTGATCACAGTGGGCGGTTCTGATATGTTTATCTCGTCCCTCGCCCTGAGGGCGGCGCAGCCGTCGACGAGATAACTAGGAGGGTATGGGAGACCACCCCAAAAGCGAGGGAGAAATACCATGCTGCCCAACGGAGAACTGGATGCCTATAATATCTAGCTAGGAATGAAAGTAAGAGTAGAGCTCTTGAGAGCGGTGTGAGCGAGATGCGTAAGGGTTGCTGTGGCTTGGGATGCGTAGGACGGAGAAAGATGTTCTATGATCCAAGCTGCAGCCCGAGAAGAGCACAGTTTTTATACGAGCAAGTGATGTAAAATCTTAGACTTGGTCCTAATCAAGGCGTTGTTATGAGTGAAGTCGCAGAGTACTAGGAGTATTTGCTTACTGCCTTGTATATAGAGGTCGGAAGAGCTGCGTAGTAGCAAACAAGGCAGCCTAAGGCGTAAATACAGATTGTCTGAAACCATCGTTATTGTTCTGGTACAAGCACAACCCCTTTCCGGGTCGATGAAAGAGAAGACGCTCCTCGGCATAATCCGACGAGGACAATGTAACTAACATTATTGTACAGCAGAGAACGTATACGTGGCTTCCCAGCTATAGTCACGGCCAGGACCATATATTTGGTCAACATTGAACTCGGGGTTATTTATAGCATCAATCCAGGATTCTTGCTCGATAACCACGCATGAGTGGTCGGTATATACCGACTGGGGTCCACCTTGGCTGGCCTTCCTGGGAATTGGGTTGGTGGGATCGAAGATTCCGTTGCAAGTATAGATCTGAGTGTACGAAGGAATTTGAGAATTTGTCACAATCAATGATTCTAGAAATAGACACTAACCTGCAAAGCAGATTGGTCGGTGGCAACATCCAATCTAAAGTAGAGGGAGCTAGTCAGTAAATGCAACCGCAAACAATTGCCTTGGACGAACTTGATTCCGGAATTGACACTCCAAATTGAAAACAGAGATTTGCCGAACTCCGGTTTTTCATAAATCCAGCAATTATCGAATCCGACACAATCTAGGTAATGTTAGTAATGTCAACCATGTTTTAGACTTGAAATGAGATTATACGCCGGTACTTACCATTTCCACAATAAGCGAAAGGGGCTGTTGCATTAATACTACCTCCGATACTCTTAGCTTGACGGAAGTCTAAAGGAGTACCTTCGACTTCCAGAAGTTCACCAGTCGGAATGAGCTGCCCGTCGGTAGCAATAATTTTCGATGATGCGATTTCAGCTTGGTGGCCAACGAGGTCTTGCGATTCTTGGTATGCTTCCAAGTTCCAGTAATGATGGCCACTTAGCATGATCGGAGTCTTTTTGGTGGCCGTCGCGTGCATACTAATCTTCCACACAGATTTTGGTTCGAGTGTGTAAGTGACCTATGGAGTAGCCATGCGTCAATACTATCTCAAATATTATAACAAGGAGGTGTAACTGACTGTAGCGTGAACTGTACCAGGGAAACCTTGCATACCATTAGGATCAACTAGAGTGAATGTTGCCGAATTTTTGGTTTGAGCTTTGACTGTCCAGATACGTCTGTCAAACCCATCTGTGCCACCATGAAGGGTATCCGTTCCTAAAAGATATTTATAAACATGTGATAATATAATCATCATCATTTCGACAAACCGTTGTTCTCGTTTTCCGGAACGTGAAAGATACCAGGACCAGCGGAAGGCGGGTTCTTCGAGATAGGAATACTAAAGGTGCCATTCTTGATACGGTTAGCGTACCTACAAAACATGAGTATGGAGGAACATATATTGTTATTCTAGTTTACCTTCCCACTATTGGCCCGAAATATGGGTGACCTTTTGCGTCGGACTGATACAAAGTCTGGAACAGAGTCAATATATAATAAAAGGAAACATATGATTATCTGGCACCTACGTGATCGTCAAATCCAAGCAAGATATCTCTGAATAGACCATGCTAATATAGAAACCCATGTCATTAGTCGCATAGATTAGTGAGAGGCTGCGGGTAGACATACCTTGTCCTTGACCCAAAAATTGGTCGCGGTCGCACCAAAGGGGATGAAATTCGCCTTGGCAGAACCATCAGGTGCAACCAAGGTCACAACCTTGAAAGGCTGGTACAATATGGATCAGAATGCAAGTAGTTCTAGATGTGCGCGCATCTCACGTTGACTTGAGAATCATCCAAAGCTACCGCTTGGACGAATGCCGGCAGCAAGACAGAAAGCAGACCGAGACTTGAGATGAAACGCAACATTGTAGGGTGTTGAACCACTCATCGGTATAGTCACTCTTCATTTTATAGCAAATTAGAATCACTAGCTATACGACAGAAGCCATATGGGAAGGAGGCAGCAATGTACTCGTGACACCCTCTCTGTTCGGCGACCAGTTTATTCTGGGTGCAACTCATTGATGTTGCGGTAAGCATAGACAAGCCTGCGTGATGGAGGAGAGCACTCGGGGTCAGCTGGAAATATTATGGTGATTTAAATGAGAGGTAAATGCACTCCCATGCACACCGGGATTCGTGGCGACGTCGGTCACGCGCACAATTCACGGTCCAGCGGGGAGAAACGGTACGATGCCTTCATGATACATTGTATATCCCGCTTTGAATTGCCGTTAAAGACGATGATACGACTGTCAAGGGAGCAAGGAAGTACGTCGCGGCGAGTTGTCATTGGCAGAATAGTTGCCAGTACAATGTACATGCTGTGCTAGAAAAAAAGGATCTCAAATCTATCGTCAAAGACTCCCTGGCGGGGAGTCGAACCCCGCTTTCGCGCGTCCTTTGACACGGATAATGACAGGCGCGTGTACTAACCGATATCCTACCAGGGATGCTGCTGACGGAAAGAAAATATCTAATCACAATCGGTATGTCTTAAACATAGCCTCAACTCGAGTCTCGACCTGGAGACTCGGATCACAGTAACAGCAGGACTAGATATTATATGTATTATATGTTGCTATATTCCACCAGTGTTCATGCCACTTCAATCGGATTGCGCGACGATGACCCCGGGACGGAGAGCATATCAACCAAAGAGGACACGGAGGAATCTTTAATCACAGAATAACGCCTCTCGGGAAGTCGTTTGTTAGCTTCCACGCTATCCATCACCCACTCAGGACGAACAACGTGAGGCTTGATCTTGGACTTCCCCGTGAGCAATTTGTGTGTCTTGGATCCGTTCAATTGCTGAGATGTTAATATATGCGTAGCACCTGATGCTGTTTGCCTAACGCATTGGATACATTCAGAGTGAGCAGAAGAAAAATCACAAATGGACCGATATGAATACACACAGAACTTGTCCTCCAGCGAGAGTAATGATACGTTTCATCTCAATATCGGTAGTGTTGGCCAGGTACCCGTTTATGTAGACTGAAGAAATACAATGTATGAGCAAAGAGTAGTGAGAACATTGGAGAACACATTACTTCGAGTATTCCATAACACGTTAGCCTCGCGGTTTGTAGGTTTCTCTGGCAATTGTTCTGCCAATTTCTTGCCGCGAGACTGATGGTAGGCTTTCTGTGCAGTCCCTCTGCCATCCCCGCGTTGATGTCCAGTAGCGGCGGACGTAACGTAATCTACGACGCGGTCAGAAGTCCATCCCAGCATTGGGGGAAGTCAGAAACAGCAGTCAAACCTGATCTTGCGTATATGTCGGAGTGGGTGATAGGTAGTCTAAGACGGAACCCCTCCCCTCCAGTGAGAGTACCCCCGTGGGAAGGAATTTCGAGTCCGCTTGTAGATGCCAGTGTGACGGCCATCAGCGGAGCGTGAACTTCAGTCACTTCAGCCACAGGCGCGTTCCCCGCGCGTAGTACTAGTAGAAACGCGTCGTAAGTCGCGACTCATATTCGTACAGACACACTATTATGCTGCTATAATCTGTATCATCTTGCTTGCTCTAATATAAATTATGTCTAGTACTCAAGCAATCTCACCCATATCCACAACTACTCGCAATACAGCTATTAATCAAGATCTTGAGTCCATCCTCCGCCAAGCTTGTCAAGTACCCGCAGTACGAGATTTTCAACTAAAGCACGCCGCTGATCTCGTCAATGGAAGAGATCTCTTCCTTGTTATCTCCCCGGGGATGGGCAAGACACTTGTGATTCATGCACCCCTTTTGGTAGCTCATCACCGGAAAGAGAGTGGGATAGCTCTCATCATTGTTCCCACCAAGCTTCTTGCCGAGCAACAGGTAAGCAATCATATAGATATTCTGGGTATTAACTGCTATATTCATTGCTTTCGATCTCAGGCTGATGTCGCCACAAAACGTGGGCTCTTTGCCCTTGCCATCAATGAAGACACCGTCCAGGACGCATACTACAAGGGACGAAATTTATTTCAGGAACTCGTCAAGGCAAGCGGTATCCGGGCTGCAATCATGAGTCCTCAGATGCTACAAAGTAGTAATCTAAGCTCTCTGATTGACGACGTGACCTTCCGAGCCCTCGTTCGATGGTTTCTCATTGATGAGATTCACCTTGCGGACGAAGACAGTGGTGACTGGAAGGCAGCATATCTCCCTCTCAAATATATGCGGCAGCGTCTTCGCCCTTCTACCATCTGGGCAGGCTTCACCGGCACTGCAACACGCTCTGCAACCACTAGGATCACTTCTGCGCTCGGTTTCCCCCATGACTATGTCAACGCGCGGTATTCAGTCGACCGCCCTCAAATCAAGTACATTGTCCGCTTCCTCCAATACTCCATTTCGACCAACGACTTCTTTGACATTGCGTTTCTCATACCCCCTACTGCCTCATCATCTGATGACATCCCCCGTACTTTCATTTTCTGCGAGTCTATAGAGCTCGGCTGGCGAGTCATGACATTTCTGACTTCACTCTTACCGCCTACCTTCCCGAACCGCAAAGAGGTTGTGCTCCTGTATAATGCACTCATGCCGAAGTCATACCGCCAACGTTTCATGAAAGAGATTGTTGGTGGACCAAGCTTACGGATTGGTGTGTGTACTGAGACATGCACCTATGGACTAGATGCTCCCAACATACGCCGTGTTGTTACGTTCACGCTAGCCCCTTCTCATGAAGCATTAAAGCAGAGGCTCAGTCGTGGAGGGCGGGATGGGTTACCAGCCGAGGCATATTCATTTGCACCGACCTGGGTCCGTGATGTTCCTCCGCAGTCTATCAAGACTGCACAAGCTCGAGAAGATGCAGAAAGGCGTGCTAAGTTACCATCTGTTGTACGACAATGGTATAACTCATCACCATCATTCTGCTCTCGTCGCGCCGATTTGGAATACTTCGATGAAGAAATGGGTCTACCACGGGAAGTTTGCTGTAGCTCTCACCAGCCGGAACCTGAACAAAGCGAGCATGCTGCTCTCAATTCATACTGGCATGAAAAATTCTTGGATGCGCGTGTAGGATCGGAGGTTCGTGTACCCTTGCCGCGCTCAGATGGAACTTATAAACCTCTGGAACCTGGCATGCGCGAGTCCTTGTTGGCTATGTTACATACTTGGAGACGTCACACCTGGATGAGGATTCGAGGACACCGTCTTGATATGCTTGCAAGCCAGTTCTTGCCTGCATCGATCCTCACACGTGTTGTCGAGAAGGCTCACATCTGTACCACACTGGAGAATCTTCGGGCGGTGATGGGTTGGTTGCACTTTGACGTGCATGGATCAAGTTTATTTGCATTTTTAAAGGAAGTGTTGGAAGGGTTTGGTGACATTTTGAAGGAACGTGTGAAGGAGGAGGATGGTGATGACTCGGAAGGTGATAGAGAGAGCAAGGAAGCTACACTGGCGCTGCCATCTTTACGGGTACGAATTCTACCTCCAGCAACTCAGTCAAATACCATGGTCCCTGCTAAGCGAGTACGGTCAGACTCTGTAATGAACCAGGGTCAACATAGTGAAAAACGTACAGCTAGGGTAATATAAATATTATTCCTCATTTGAAAGAGATATAAACCGTGAGAGTGAGGTCATGCCATTCTCCATGATAATTGGATTTGGAGGAGGCATGACTTCATCGAATTCTGCCTTGGAGTTGGGACTGTTATTGGTTTCAATTCCTTCTCCAAGTCCATGAAGAGTTCTGTCCAAGAAAACTTGTAATTGACCATCATGGAGCTTTGCAATGCCTTCACCAAATTCATTCGGGACTTCATATGGTTGCTTTCTGCCTGGACAAAATGATAAGATATCAGCCTCGCGGTAGTGACGTCCTAGTCGATTGATGTCATTTTGGGTATTTGCAGGTGTATGTTTGCCGCTGATCTTTGTTAGCTCAAATATCTGTGTAAATGTTCCTCTGAGCTGTCCGAATCCGCTAAGGTTGAGACCAATGCATTCCTTCAGAAAATTGGAGTCAAAGTCCATAGTCTTCTTCTGGAATAACCGCTTCAGCCAGAAATTAAAGTGCTCTTGCAAAAGATCAAGCTCATGCCATTTTCCGGGAAGTCCAGAGGGGTTAACAAGCCAGTTGTTCAAGTGGGCAGTTTTGAGATCCGAAGAGTACTCCTTGAGAAAATTGCATGCAAGTTCTAGCAGCTCATTTCCATAGTTTGTGGCACCTGCACCCCAAAATGAGAAACGTAGAACCTAAGTAAGTAATTTAGTATATTTTTAGACACTGAAACAATTGTGATGTCAAACCTTGATGATTTCGTGTGTCCGACCAGGGTCACCTTCGGCAATTGAGGCACAGAACTCGCGATACCAGAACGTCATGCGCATGAAGTTGACAAGATTCATCATCTGCTGATCACCCTTGCAGGCGTCGATACGCTTACTTGAGATTTGTGGTTTTCCTCCTCGTTGTCTCTGGGCTTTCTTGCTCAATCCCTGCTCATCAGCTACGGTGGCCTTTGGTGTGGAGTCTGCTATATTAACTTGTTTACTAGAAAAACATAACTAGTCCCAAAAATTACATACCTAATCCTTCTAGATTCGGAGGTCCATAAATTTCTTCATCACGATGGCAGAAATCTTGAGCATCATCATAAGCAGACAGTCGGAGGTAACGGTTGTAAACCTTCTCAGCAAAACCATCTAGTTGCTCAATTGAACAACCAGCAAGTTCACCCTTAGGACTAAAGTATGCTTCGAGAACATCAAGTAAATTTCCACTCTTCTTGGTTCCGGTTTCTTCCTCACAAAGGAGCCTTAAATTAAGTTATTAGAATAATCAACAACTCTAGACACATTTGAACTATACCGTAAACCCTCCAGAGCTAGTGCATCAAATCGATCCTCCAATATGTGATGTGCTGGATAAAATTCACACTTCTCGTGATTGAATTTCTCCCTTCCGAGCAAGACACAATCATGGTGTAAACCGTAGATATCCTTCCCAAGATTTGACCACCAGTGCATCTTAAAGATACACTTCTGCCATGTCCACTTCATATGCCAGAGTTCGATTCTTGGTATCATCCAGTCATGGCGCTCGAAAGGAGTAAAACACTTGGCCATGTATCGCTTCACTTTTCGTAGACGATCAACACTAAGTTGATCACCACACACAAAGATTAGACATTTGTACAACCATTCAGGGCGTATTCGAAGCTGTTTACAGAAGATATCTTGGATAACCCGCATAACGCCAGTAGTCGTAGCTTCATCAATGTTTGAACACCGTAGAGTTTGGATTTCGGAGGTTCGCAAGGGCAGACGGTGTTTCTTGACTTCCTCAGAGAAGTACTTCTCAACCACACTCCGGTGCTTGGACAAGGAGGGAATGAACTTCACCCAGACACGAAGAAGAGTGGCCTTGCCAACACTCAAGAGATGGGGCCAGTCAATGTCACGGTCAAGTTCATCAACCGTCAATGAGCCTCGCGCCCCGCTTTTCAATTTCTTCAACAACGGTTCTTGATCCATCGCACCTGGAGGAATGTCCACAAGCTTGACTAAGGTTGCTGCTGTACCGCTGTGTAGTTGGTTACGGTGCCCAAGGGTTTGTCGCCACACACGTTGGTACTTGTTGACATTGTCGAACAGCGCCAGGAAATAGGGCACACCACTAGCCAGTTTCTGACCCCATGTTTGAAGCGAGAGATCAGCACTTTTGGCTAGTGTCTGAAGTCGTTCAAGGGTTGTACTATATGATATTGATAAACCAACGCGGCTACCAAATCGGAAGACATCCCGATGTGCATTACACGTGAAGAGAAAAACTCCAACAAACGTAGCAAGCATATTGGCTACCCTATAGCGTGCAAACATCAACATTGATAATGCGATTGTCGTGATCTATTATTTATGTAAGGAGAGTAGCAAAGAGAAAGAAGGAAGAATACTTACCAGCCAAACATTCCGCCGTGTTTCCTTGATCCTATCATCTGCTTCTACATCGTCATCACCCCCAAATGGCAATGAATCGGCCTCTGACACTTCCTCCGAGTCGTCATGAGCTGAAGATCGTGTATTTGTTGCGGTACATGCTTGCTCATCAAGTCTCTTGCGAGCATCAGGGTTAACAGCGACCGTACTTGTAATGGTAAAAAGGGCGGGGGCTTCACGAGCAAAGAGGTCTTCAGAGTCGACAAGACTGAAGTTGTACAAGTCAGACCACTGCAAGTCCTTCTTGCATGCGAGGGAACTATCGGGTGTAGCAAGAGACTTGGCCTCGCGGTCAACCACCTTCACAATTTCCGATAATGCAAAATCCAAGATATCGTTGCGTGTCGATGACGATGGAATAGAGGCCGACATGGTCCCCATCCTGAGTGCTCGAGGTAGAGCATATCGCGGGCGAGACGGAAATGTAGGCGGGGAAGGTTTACGGTCTTTGAGTAACTGCGCTTTGGGGTGATTGTGTATGCGTTGGACAAGATCAATGGGCCGTGTCCCTTCCTTGCTGGTGCGGTTAAGAAATGACGAGATTGACATATAGACAGTAGGGTGGGTATTGTAGCCGGAATCCTCGAAGAGCGTGCATAAAAAGTCGCCGAGAGTTGCAAAACCAGCTCGTTTTAGTGCACGAAGGACAACGAGAAGGCGGTCCTCAGGTGAGGCATTGAGGTACCAAAGGTTCGGCTTCGCTCTGTCAACCCTCTCTAAGCTGAGACCTGAAAAGAGCGAGCAAGAGAACGTGTTCTCAATATCGCGTTCGACAGAGTTGGTCTGGTCAGGAGTAGACGCTGTTGAAGACCGAGTAAGGAGTGTGAGGGGCATACTAGAGACTGTCCCTGTAAGAAAACCCTGAGATGATGGCAGAGAGCGAATATCTCCTGGGGCAATATTGATATCAGAAACACTGTTAATTATGAGAGTGATAGCCTCTTACCTGAATACGAGGCTGTAGGACTTTCCAAAAAAGTACTGGAAGATGAAGCTAGGCAGACAGGGCTCGCAGAGATTCTGACACCAGACTGGTGTGATGGTAGAGTCGACGAGAACGGCAATATGCCAGGTGAGTATAATTGAGGCCAACTTGCCCCGGTATTGTAATTCCACGAAGTGACCGGTGCGGGAAGTGCACCTGGGGTAGTATTTTCCGATTGTTTTTTGTTCCCTTCGCGCGCTGCACGCCTACGCGGGGATAAAGGAAAGGTTCGAGGGCGTCCATCGTCTACTATGGAGCGCGGATGCCTAGGTGCAGACGAGTGCAGAGCAACATTTGGTAGCGATGCGTCTACAGGAGTGGGAGAGGGGCCATTCTGAGGGTTGTCCGCCTCGTTATGCATACTTTCAGGCTGCATTAGAAGAGCATAGAGGTTTATAAAAAGGTATGCGATTATTCAAGACAGAGTAAAGAGCCTATGTACTTGCGAAGCGCCTGCACTTCTGAAGCAATGAAGTCAATGCCGTCGGCAATTTGGAGCTCAGATGTTCCCACGGGGGTACTCTCACTGGCGCATGGAGTTTAGTTCCAGCCTCTATATGAAGGAACGACTGTCTTCCAAATACTAGAGGCTGGAACCGAGCCTAGGTGATAGGGTTGGCCTCGTCACTCAGACTACTCAGGAGTCGGTTGGTGATGGCAGCTTTCGTTGGAGCGTTGCCATCCTTGATCAAAGGTGCAAGCATCCTGATAAGCCACATTCGAACGTTAGTAAGGATTAATGCATCTAACAGTGAGCAACAATTTACTTCTCTGCATTCTCCTTTCTTCGCTGGATATAGTCATACTTCTTGTCACGCGTTTCGTTGGTGTCGTAAGGGCTGAATCTTGGTGCAGGTCTCTGTTTTCCCTTCTCAATCTTGCCGCCTTGTGTCTGAGATGTTACAGCTGAGGATTTCTTGACGTACACGAACTTGTCCATGTCGGATGACTTGAAGTGATAAAACAATGTCAATTCATGCAGACGTTAAATAGTTGAATGAGAATCGAGGGGGGTCAAACTATATACACACGCCCAAATAGGGCAAACAGGGGGAGTGTTCAAACGAATGACTTGCGAGCCGAATTTGAGGTCAAGGTATTGTTCCAAGAAGTCCAGGACCCGCAGTGGCCACAACCGTGTTGTTTATTTGGGACAAATAACGCCTAACAACTCCTAACAGCTCCTACCTACCAATCAAACCATGATCTGATCTGATCGCTACCAACACATTGTTCTCGCTTACCCTTCGAAGCATTTCTAAAGTTTATCCTTGCTTCCCTTCCATCTGTGCGCACAGTATAGGAGTATGTCGCATCGTTGTGAATATTAACGTTTGGCTCATTTCTTCCTCAACCCTAGCGGTGCCAACCTTACCACCGGTGTTATTATAATCGCATACTAGTGATAGACCTACGGCTCGATCGCCTTAGATCTATTTGTGCGGACAGACCGATCAAAAAGGTCTGATCATAACCTTGCAGCTGCATAAACCTGCCGGTACTGAGCACCGTAGTATTATGTTGTATTTCTACACAGAATGTCGGCATTTCCGCTGGAGGGTAGTGGCGAGATATACCATCAGAGGTTCTTACCAGACCTCATTGACCTAATCCTTTCCTTCCTGGCCGATAAATTCGACAGCAAGGCGAACTTCGCACAATATGCTCTCGTCTCCAAGGACTGGATACATCCCAGCAGAAAGCATCTTTTCAGATCTGTAGTGCTGAACGTCACAATGATAGAAGCAATGCTTGTGGGTTTTACCCAATTTCTGGTCGAAACTCCTCATATGTCAAACTATATACAATCTTTGCATATATACCCATACCAAGATAAGGAGGGTGTGGTATCGATCCAGAGATTGGCCAACCTCCTGCGACTACTACCTCGACTAACTTTTCTCGATATGTCCAACCTCTTTATAATGTCCAACGCAAATGCGCAACCCCAGGAACCGCATCCATTCCACCTGGAGTTAGCGTCCTTTGACGTATTAATTGCGCGGCCTTCGTCGAATTCTTCACCATTGCATGATCTTTTCAACCTCTTTTCGTCTATCAAGAAACTTCACGCGAACCGTTTTACGTTCAACATTGGCGAGCTCCAATTTCCATTGGACAGGAGGGTCTCTATCTCACAATTCTCCTACGACTCAGATGGCGAGCTAGAAACTGGAATAATTGACGAACTAGTACCAATTCTCTTCAGGGATATCATTAATCCATCTTCGGTGAAAACCATTCATGCTTGGCTTCCCATGATAGACGACCTTGAAGATATGTCACAACTCATTGACAAGACGTTCAAGTTCATGGATGGCCCTCTGAGCATTGATTTCACACTCTCTTCTAGGGATGCAGACAGTGAGTGAATCATTCACTTCTTTCCCTGAACACCAACCTGAATAGAGACAGGCTCGATGGAAGTCGAATATGAGACCCAGAGGTCACATATCCCTCTCTCCCCCGCTGTGACCGCGGCCACGTATACTCTTCAGTTGTCGGGTGAAGATGACGATCAAGAATATTTTGATACTGTTGTTAACAAATACCTATCCCAACATCCGCCAAACATACGGTCGTTCACCTTGGAAATAGAGACGGATGGCGACCTTACAAACGAAGAAAACATCGAGCTCTTCCAAACATTCGAATGGTCCGATTTTGGACAAACCATGCATGAATGGGGTACCCTCGAACACCTTGAAATCATGATTTCTCTCGGAAAGTATGAACAAGGACTCGATGTTCAAGTCAGGGAACTGAGGGATGCCATTATGGAGGAGATGGAGCCAGCGAAGGATATTTTAAAAAGTGTTACCATTCGTTTCCTTTGACTTACACTTGGCCGGGTTGCTTGATACCGTTTAAGAGCAACTTGGGATTCCTGATGATTGACCGGGTTCAAGTTGCTACGATAGTTATGTTTGCATCATTAGGTACTTTTCAATTCTGTAGACAAAACTCAAATTCGCCTCTTCATTTTAAAGATTAAAGAACTCCTCCAATATTCCTAGCACCTTGCCTACTTGATATGTATGACCCAGTCCCGTGAACAACAAGAATTCTAAGCGATCTCTATCCTCCGAAATAGCGGCGAAGTCTATATACCTTCTTTTGTATAACCTCGACCTAATACTTCGGACATGCTGGAGGATCACTGCAAAGAACACCGTGTCGTCACCGAGCACTCCGTAATTTATCCGTATGCAAACGTGTTCTCCACGCAGATATATAGCTACGGACGATTAGTCTTGGCAACCGAGCCTTGCAACTGACATCTTGCACTCCTGCAGCTTGAAGTCTACGGCTCAAGGGCTACAATTACCCAAGGGTTCATTCACGATGTTCACCTCTCTGGTGGAAAAGTTGACTTTGGTTCTATCTCTTTGCGTCGCGTTCGTTTATGCCGTCCCGGCGTTCGAGGGTATCTCAACATGGTCATCGATCGGTAACCTCGTACCAGGGATTACGTTCCTCGAAGCTATAGGGCCAGAAGGGGCAGGGAGTGATACAGCCAATATTCCCAACTACCTGTCGATTCTGTCCCCTAGAGGTACGTTCCCTCCGCCATCCACAATAGAATCGCAAAAATGCTCAGACGGTGTCAGGTTTGCCCGGAAACGCGACGATCTACCGAAACAGGTCTCCTCCGCTGTTCTACATCCACCAAAACAACTTGTGGCACTTCCACAACGAATCGACGATCCTCCCTGTGCAAGTGCACAATTCGACTCTGACATCAAAGCTACCACTCCAGGTAGTCGTCGGAGAGAAAGACCCTAAACTCGCTAGACGGACCCTGGTGAAAGAGGGACAATGGAGATGGCAAGGCACGATGTTGCGGTACGAACAAGGGTCTTCATCGGTCCCATTGTTTTACTCGTGTCAAGACACCAACGGCCTCATGGGCTTGTTCCTGTTCACCGAGCCGTAAGTGATCCACATGTTGCTGGGGGGAGTGTGATTACTGAGGGTTCTATTTCGTCATTGTAGGGCTCCCCCACCCGGCGGCTGTACTCCTTTCACATTGCACAGTTTCAACCGCGCCAAAAATATTCCGAACAGTTGAATTTCTGCCAAGTTTTCTGTACTCACTGTATTATATTTAGTATTTTGGACGCATGTTAGAAACAATCACCGATGGCCGAGATGGATGTTCAAATAAGTTAGCCGAATCTGAATTGATAGATCCAGAGGAGGCGAGCAATTAGGGGAGATACAATCTTCTACTTCTGACGCTGTATACGAGTGTCCACGCGTCTCCACGTTAAGGCTAGTACGAATACACCTATGAACGCAGTAGCAACGGCTAACGGCTTTTTCATATGAGCCGAGAAAGGCACCCTGTAAGTCACCTGGTAATGGGAGAAGGTCGTCAGATATTATGCTCCGCCACGACAAGGATGGTGAACGGAAGTAAAAATGAAACTTACGTAGATTATTCCTGAGTGCTTGTCAGTCAATTGATTGTAGTGCAGGGTTATGGTCGGGCGTCCGATAGTATCAAGATAGGTAATATGGGACGCGACTTCGTTCATAGATGCCGGGAAAGGAGGGTAGAAATCGAAATCACTAGTCATATCAAAATTCAGGGTTAGTTCATTGGTATGGAAAAGAAGACCGGTTGCCTCGGTCAACGAGGAGAAGAAATAAACTACTTACGTTGCACCTTCAGGGAGTACAATTTTCACTTCAGCCTGATCAATCACAGCTGAGGGGATAGGTGTCATGACTGGAATAGCGACGACCCATTTTCCGGTCTTGCTGTCATAACCAGCAGAGTCCCTCAATGGCGAGTCCCAGCCAAGAGTGAAGCTGTAGTTCCAACCGCCCAAGACGGGGTAACGTGGTTTCAGCTCGAGGACACTGAACTGGGTACTCGGGGATCCCTTAGGCACAGAAGGTGCGGTACGGAGTCGCGAGGTGGAGACATTGCCGATAAAATCGTAGTAATACACATTCTGGATACCCGCTGGGAGGTGAAGAGTCATTCCCGGGATGACATGAGGGGGAGAACGACCGAAGTATGCCGACGATTGGTGTTCCAGACGGGAGAAGTGACCCTTCAACCTATTGTTCACCGCCGCCGATGAGTTTTCATTGTATGCGAGTGCCAGGGGGTCAAAATACTCACTTCGGACCGCCATTGTGAAGCACGATGTTATCTTCAATATTGAGGTTAGCTCCCCAGTGACTGATCTCCGCGGCACGGGTCAACTTGGAGATTTCGATGACAGGGAAATCACACTCGTAGTGAACTGTGACGCGCTTTTGTTTGTCCTCTACGAAGTCCTCTGAAGTGGACTGAGGAATGTTCTTGTACGGGCCGTAAGTCAAGGTAGCACCAGACTTGGTGACGGGATCCTCCAACGTGAAAGCTTCCAGCCCCTCGGGTTTGGTAAACGAATGAACCTGAGGAGAGGGTGTCCTATATGGAAGCTTCAATAACTTGTACTCAAGGTCAGAAGCAGATTTTGTACCTAATCTTGGTACGTTGAACAGCAGTGACATATGGACTCAAAACCAATAGCTCAGTTTCGTATTTCAATGATTGCGGGTCCTTCTGACCAGCCTCTGCTGGCCAGGGATATGTTGCATGTGTTTGGACAGTCTCTACAACCAGGTTGGTAGTCGCATTCAATTTGAGTGGCTTGGGAAGCTCAGCGGCATAATACAGGATACCACTATAGTTGCAGTATATTCATTAGCATTTCCCATTGCTAATTATGGATGTCACTCACGTCTTAATATCCTGCCCGACCAAATCCAAGGGCAAGATGGCCGACTGACCCTTAATTTTGACCTCCAGCCAGCTGGTTTTCTGGTGCTCGTCCCGAGGAATTGCTAGAGTGTAGACACTCGAGCCATCCTCAAGAGCCTTGATCGCGTATGTAGTTGTGACATGGACCAATGCACCACCCAATTCTACGGTCCGCACGATTGCGGTATTTTCAAACGAGTGTTCAGCCAAAGCGAGCCATGGTTGCAAGGCTGCCAGAAGAAGAAGAGGGAGATTGAACCGCCAACGCGCCATGGTCGTTGAGGTCGAGAGTGTGCAGCCGAGTAGCTGCCACTGCGCAGACGTGTAACTCGCTTGGGCGCTTCCCAGGAATAGATCAGGGCAAAGTAACGGCACTCTCGCTCATACACATGCTGTGACCTCCGACTCTGTCTCTCTCATTCCTGCCTCCTCTCGCTATATGCGACGTCGGACACACACCCAGGTCTCAAAATCTCATCGACCATGACAAACGTTCCTTTCTCTCGATTACAGCTGGCAGCTGCCCTGATCGGTGAGCCCTAGAGCATTCGGACATTGTAAGGCTTGTATCTGAATATGCTTTCTCTAATACTGCTAGAATACGACAACGATAATTTGGATCCCAGTGAACCCAGACGGAATGCTCAAGAAAGTGCTATCTTTGCCCACTTGCGTCGCAACATCCCTCGGGCTGCGACCGCCGCGCGACGCAGCACTGATTATTTAGGTGTATCTTTACCCAGTGAGAACGGCAGTCTCAATGGGCGAGAATCTGTCGCGGATGTAAGGAGATCCAGAGGTTCAATCGATGCACTTCGCAACCCTTTCGGTCGTGATTCTACTTATGACGGCCATGAACTCGCAACGGAAGAAGGGAATCTCGATGTAGACCTATCATCTTGGGGACTTGACGCTTTCATGCCCAAGGAGAAGGCTTCGAGGAAGGGCAAAGCAAGGGAAGACCCTCTCCCAAACCCACATCCTCTTGTTTCGCCTAATGTCGCTCGAGAAACGGAATCCGTTCCGGCTCCACGAAGAGCAGTTGGTGCACGGACGATGAGTCTCGGGAACATGGATATGTTTGGTGAGGGTGACGCATTCTTGGATGCCAAGTCCACGATTCCACATCGAACGCCAGATGGCCGAAGACATTCTATAGGTTCACCTTTGGATCTGGCTGGAGTCGAGGCAACGGGCTCACTGTCAGGCAGGCCAAAGTCTTCGCATGCCTTGATAGATAACATTCCTGTCACCCCACCATTACATGCCGTTCCGTTCCCTACAGTACCTTCAGTCCGTTCTGCCTCTCCTCCACCAGCCGATGCTCGCCCAGGATCCCGTGCTTCACTTCTCAACTCAAGGGTTCATGGCCGCACCTATTCTACTGCTAGCTTTGGCTCCAAGATCATGTTGAATGATGTAGAGGAAGAGAATAATCCTTTCGCTGTTCGACCACCCTCTCCGAGCGTGCTTCACGTTTCGATCCCTAAGGCTCGAGCACGTACGATGTCTGTCGGTTCCATGAACACTCAGATGCTTCTCCGTGATGAGGACATGATGTCAACCTATACTCGACAACAGCCAGAACGTGAGCGTCGGTACTCGAGGTTGGAACTAATGAGGCCTAAGATCCTGGTTATGCCGAGCCCTCTGCAATCCGTAGCTCCCCCACCCAGACCGGTAGCCAGCACATCACGCGATGGTTTCCTTGTAACTACTGACGGCCCTCCTCTCCCTCCTGGAGCGAAATCCTCCCGAAAGTCGGGTCTCATTACCGCTCTGGAACACTCCGAAGTTCCAATTCCATCCAATTCATTCACGCCTAATCCCCGCATGAGCTTGACACTTTCTCAGCTCACTTTCCGTAACACTCTGGCTGTGGATGGACAACGGGATGTTGCATACGTCGATATTGAGGATAATCTTCGTAGGGCTACAGAGGAAGGTCAACAGGTCAACTGGGATCCTGAACCTGAACCGGAGCCTGAACCAGAGCCTCCTACACCTACCGGCCAAATTTACGTTCCCGATGGTCCTATTCCTCGCGGTAAACCTGCAGGAAAGCTATTCGGAAAGAGTTTGATCGACGATATCGAAACTCGCAAGCTTGAAATGAAGAGCAAGCAAAGGTTGGTACTCTCAATTCGGCTCATGCGTCCTGTTTTACTAAATCAAAAAAATATACAGGGTGTTCTATGGTGACCAACGACCTTCGATGATGCAGCGAACTCCAATGCAACGTGCAAGCACCTTTATTGACCCTGAATCCCTCAAGCAACGACCCATTTCTCAACATCTGGAATCTTATCAATCTGCCCCTTCCAATCTCCAACGTCGTAAAACCCTCATCAATTTGGAGGAAGACATTCCTGGTGCTCCCAGAGGCCAAAGTCTAGCTGTCAATAACAATATTTCGGCATCCAAATCTGTGTTTGGTGTGGATACCCTTTGGGAACGTGAGCTGTCCAAGTTGAAAGAGATTGAGGCACGAGAGAAGGTGGAAGCAGAGGAAAGGCGGAAGAGGGGAGAGTTGGATGAAGAGACAAAAGGCAAGAAGAAAAGACGTAAGGGTAAAGGGAAAGAGAAAGAGAAGGAAGTTGTCGTCGACCAGTTCCTTGCTGGTAGTAAAGAAGAGACTCATCCTACCACCAATACCTCACCGCCAGTTCTTCCAGCTATTCAGAAAGCATCCACTAGGCGTCTCCCACCTCCTCCTGTAGGCGATTTCGACGATGAGGAGAGCGAATCAGACAGCGAAGCGTCTATTCGTGCTCCTAAAGTAGAGGGTGCGGAGGGCTGGGTTGATTCAGACGAAGAGAGGGAGAAGCAGCAGGCGGGCCCCATTCGTACTGTTGGATCTGGACCTCGATATCCTCAAGGTCCACCGAGATTGGGCTTACCGTTTTCTAATGGAGATGACAGTGATGAAGATGACGTCCCTCTCGTAGCGACTATTGGAAAGGCTGCTGAACGTCTGACTAGGCTCCAGATGGGGAACGACGATGATTCTGATGAGGAAAAGCCTTTGGTTGCGCTTCTGGAGAAAACCAAACTCAAGATTCCTTCTGTTGGTGGGTCGTTTGGAGGCAGTCTCCTCTCTGAAACTAGTCCGAGGGCGGCTAATGGAGACGACGAAGACGAAGATGATAAGCCTCTAGGTCTCCGCGCTTCGCACTTCATGGGCTCTCAAATCGGATTTGGTTCTAGAGAAGAGGACGAAGATGAGAAGCCACTTGCATTACACCCGGAGCAAATGCGTCGCACGCAGTACATGATGGCAGCCCAGCAACAGCAGCAACAGCAGCAGCTTATGATGCAAGCCGCTCAAATGCGTGCTCAGTCCATGATGTATGGAATGCCGTCTATGATGGGCTCTGGCTACTTCGGTCCTCCTATGGCACCACCAATGATGGTTCCTCCCGTCATGCCTGGCACACCACCACCTATGCACGATGCTGCGAAATACGGTCGTGTTGATAGATGGAGACAGGAAGTCGCTGTCGAAGGGCAACCTCCTTCATAACATCACTCAATGATTTTTTCTCATCTCATTTTTCATATGGTAATAAGGACGTTCGTTTCGGACTCTCACTAATCAGTCTCGCATTGTCATTGCATTCCCTTAGGATATGATACCACCATCCATTTGTTTTAGTTTTCTTTTTATACAATTTTACGATTGTTGCAACTCGTTCTTTTTCGCTTTCGCTCTATATCACTCGTCACATTTTTTTGCATAGGGTACATTGACATCCATCCAAATCATAATCATCGAATAAACAATACACTGTGGGGATCTGAAGTTCCGCTCCATGAAAGGTAAGTAAAAGATGTGAGGGGTAGTAGAGGGGGGTGAGAAGCACTGGTAACATGTACAAAGGACAGCAATAGAAGGAGTACGGGGTGCAGTAACACGAGGGAGATCGATGGGATAATTTGTAGATGTGAAATGCGAGATTACATGTGCTTCGACAACAAAAAGACAAATGGAAAAGAGGAAAGGTGAAACGGTGAATATATAGTCCATGTGCTCGGAACTTGTAGGGGGAGGGAGGAAATCATAGGCCAGGATTCGTTACTACAAATTTGCGTTTGGGAACAGTAACAATAGACACCTCCCTACGGCTCATTTCTTCTTCTATTTGTCGTTGTCTTGTATCATCGTCTTCATCGTCGTAGTCATCCACTCCCAAGCCGTCATGACCTTGAGAGGAGGGATAACCACCTGCACTGAGATAATCATCATTGTGAGGTACGGAACGGTATGGTGGTTGGTGATGCTGGTATGGTCCTCTACCATCGACAGATGGGAACGGGACACGGTCTGTAGCATCTGAAAGGGGACGAGAGGGAGCTTGACCGGGATTGGTCTGAGAATCGCCGCGTAAACGGCTGAGGATGGTGGACAGGATGGATTCTTTCGGAGTTCCTTTCCACGCCAACGTAAAGATGATGGCGTAGAAAACAAGGGTCCATGCGAGGAGAACTCCAAATCCGGCTTTTTCTGCATGGGTCCAGAGCATGATCAGTGAGAGCACTGAGAGGCCGAGAACCAGCGCTTGGAGGAGTATGTGGATAAGCGAGTCAAAGAAGGGGGGCATGTGAGGGACGAAGAAGTCAGGCGAGTTGGCAACTAAACCGCGAGTGCTCGTCATGTCAAGCACCGCAGTTCCGGGTGTAGGTGGTAGATTGTTGAGTGCGTAATCACCGTTCTCCTAAAAGAAAATATAAAGTTTATCAGTAAAAGAGCACATAAGATCTTCAAAACCACCCAAACGTACAGGAGAGCGGCGGTCAAACCACCCGCCTTCGCTCACGCTTCGAGTTGTCGGACCGGGTCGATTTTGTTCAGCATTAAATGCAGCTAGACTGTGCACACTCGCATGATGCTGTCGCTGAGGTCGGTTCGTGACCTCGAAACTTCGTTTATTCGGTGATGCAGCCTCCCTGCTAATGCTTTCCTCGGACAGCCTCGCCGAGGTCCTTGACCCTGGCCAGACGCCAAAGCTGCTCCATGACCGGTGTCTCCTTCCTCTCGAGTAAGGTCGATCCCCTGTCACTGAAGTTTTCTCAGATGCAGCCCCGGTCGGACTATCAACTCGCTTCTCTGGCGCTTCACTTGAACTGTATCTTGACCTTCCATTTGAAAGGGACAGTGTACTAATTCCTCCATTCCGACGAAGTTTGATACACATCGAGATGACCATAAGGACGGGGACCAGACCATATAGAGCAACAAAGAGAGCCAATCCGGCTCGTCCGTGTCCTGTCTGAAGATGCAGAGAGGAAGACGATGCCGCACGTCTGGCGAGGGTAGTAGTGGTAGCATCGCTGTTCAATGCGATTGATGTGAATGAAGATACAAGACCACCTACACCTACACCGAATGCGACGATAGCGATGACGACTGAAGCGTAGAAAAGCCCGAGAGTTGGTCCGGGAACATCAGGATGTGACATAGAAAATCCAGAGACACGGAATAGGAGGACTGCAGGGAGGCCGACTGCGACAGACGCCGGAGCAAGGATCTTGTGAACAACTGAAGTGTCGTATAGATCAGTCTGGGCAGGCGAGGTCTGCCCGCCTGAGCCAGTTTGTCCATTTCCTGACCCACTTCCAGTTGGCGAGCTCCCTGCTGTTGCATCGGCTACCAAAGCCGTCGCACATGCAGTCATGTATTTGACGGTGACACCGGCTCCTGTCGCATCGGCACCACCAGTGAGCTTGCCATTTCCAAAGCCACTCCATTTTTGGTTGCTCTGAGTGATTGTCCCGTTGTACGCCCGCAGGAGCCATAGCTCATTAAGGTAATTTCCAGACGCATCACGGCCACCAAATACCAAGGTGTCAGAAACTTGGTTCCTATTGCTTCCGACCAGCCCCGTTGCGAAAGAGAGTGCTACTGCACCCTCGCGAGGGGTGGGGAAGGATGGATCGCTATTTGGATCACCGGATGGTAAAATCCGAGCCCATGCTCCCGTGCTGATATCAAGGATGTCCTGGCCAAGAATAAATCAATGTCGGGAATGAGGCAGTGATCATCGAACTGCTTACGACTTCTCCCATGTTGAGGCCGTTATCATCGTCCCATGCTGTAGTGTTATATGTCCCCAAGAGTTGAAATACCTGAGAACCAAACGTATTCGTCGGTGGGACCAGATTGGCAGTAATTGCGGGATCACTACGAGGCGCCGGGCATTTCGGAGGTGAGTTGTCAGAAAGTGCATCGACATTTAGGACATAAGACAGTCCGTCGCCGCAAGTCGCGTTAGCATTTGAAGATGAACATCCGCCAACAGAGACTATGTGTTGCTGTGACCCAGTGAAAACAATGGCGCCAGACATGTCAGTGCGGCCGGGTAATTTGTCAGTAAATGGTATACGTTCCCAACTTCCTACGACGTCTCCGCGATTGTTCGAGGAAAGTGTTCCAGAAATATTTAATCTCCAGCTATCCGATAGAGATAGTGAATTTGTGCCGTCAAACCCACCAGCGAGATAGTAGCTATTGTTGGGACTAGCACGGTTAACGTCTGGAATCGTGAGGGTGCGAGTATCTATCCCCCCGACTGCGCCCCGTCTGGCCGATGGTCTGTCCCCTGTAATTACAACCTCGGACCAGAATTGGTTGCTGAAGTCAAATTCCTGTACTGTGTGTTAACGATCGAAAACACTAGAATATTTTAGAAAGACGAACCCAAACGTCCTGGAGAGGGCCGCTACTTCCCTGGCCACCAGCAACAAGGAAGCTATGACGGTAGCTAGCAGCAAAATCCACACCACTTATAGCTGCTGATCGCGCAGGTGGGTTTCCTTCGAAGCCTTGCTGAGGACTGGCAGTACCCCACTGTAAGTTATCAAGGTGAAGCCTAGAGAAATCAAAATTCCTATACGAATCAAGGTATATGCCTATAGGTAACTCACAAATAGGTTGTAGCCTGAGGAAACCCTTGTGATGATTCACCGCCGAATACGATCAGATTCCGGCTTGTTTCGTCGTATCCTATAGATGCATCTTTGAGTCCTGGAGGTGGAGACCCAGTGAGGAGAGGTGTGAGGTTTATCCATTGCAATGGAGGTACGGGGGTATTCGTAGATATTTGTTGGGCTACAGAGAGACAGGAATACAGTATTATTGGAAATAAAGACGAACGCATAGAACGTGATCGCGCGAGATGATTATGCTGAGGAGACATCTAGGACCTCGGAGGTGTCGTACTACGGGCAGCTTGTGCCCTCACTAAATGAAGAAACCAGGAGAGGGGGAGTGGTGGCAGGAAGAAAGAAAGGGTATGATGACGGTGGAAGGTGACCGGAGAGTGGCAAGGCGAGGCAGAGTAGAACGAGACTGCAGTCAGACATGGCAGCCTCGGCACAGGGTATGTCCTTCTCTATGGGCGCCAATGGCATGGCGTTCGGATGCCGCCGCCAAATCCACATGGGAGTTCGTTCATCTTGTCCTCAGCAAGCTTGTCCTCTCCCGAGTTTCGTCCGCAGCATCCTCTCTAGGCTGCCGGTCGCGCAACCGTTCACACCCACGCAGAGGCTTCTCGTTCCCTTCTTCACAATGAACGGACCTTAATCCATGGGAATCCTCTCCTCGACCAATACAATGCTGCCCCACTGGACGGTAGGTTGAGCTCGACATCCTTCTTCATCGCTTTTTGTCGCGTCCACAAACTGTTCTATGGCAGTGGCGCGCATAGCGTTTCACTCAAAATGTACCTGGTGCTGCCCCGACGGTAATGTCCTTGATATCTCGAGGTACAATCCGCACCTTCATCAAGTCGCCGTCCTCCGTTGCTCGTCGCGTTGTCTCTTGCGCTTATCCCCACTCTCTACTCAGGCTCAGGGTCCTCGGTCTGTTCTCTATACAGATAGTATTCGTAAGTGTGAACAGAAGATCAATGCATACATGCATCGTGTCACCAAGAATCTCAGGCAGTCCATTCAGCAAGTCCTATGTTCGGAGCGATCACAGCGGATTTTACCTTCTAATACGCGCTGATCACTGGTTCCTATCGATGCACTGTGGTCTCCTGATACTTTTGACCTTTCAATGGAAGCTTAGAGTTCTAGGTTAGCTGGATCGCTTTTATCCATTTAGTAAAAGTCTTTGTTCCTCTTCTTCCAGGTACAGCTTTTCCTGCGGTGTTGCCTTCGTCTGCAAGTTTTGTCAACCACAGTTCAGATGATTTTTTGGAAGGTATAGCATGATGCATAAGTATATTCTATCCAGGTTGGCGATGTTTTCACGATGTTAGTAATGAGCTCGTCATCATCAAGCCGAGACACCGACGAATGGATTTAGAAGACGGCTGCCAATTATCCTGATGTAGAATGACCGAAACTATTCTTAATACAGACGCATACAATCCTACGTTTGGTACGGGTTCGGAGCTCCTGACTCTGAGTGTCCACATGTGTGTCCATACCTTCCAATTGCGTACAAGCAGGCGCCCAAACACACCTCGAACTGGCTCTCTACTGTACTTTTGTTGGAGATGTCGATAAAGTTTAATTATATTGAAATGTATCAGAACAGGATGGTCGATTCCACCGTCCTGCCTCGGAATGTACATGGCTTCAACTTTCTCGAATTCAGCCACGTCGTTTCCCAAGTTCCACGTTTTGATGTGGTCTGGAACTTGTATATGATATGAACTTGTCTTTTTGGACCAATCTATTTTCAGCTCACATTCATAAGCAGAGACTTGGGGCCTGAGAGGAGACGACCGTTACATGCGACGTTAACTCCTCGGACAGATGTTTGAACTAACACATAGCTTTCCATGTTGATCGTCAGAAATATTGGGCGACCCGTTGGCACAACATAGAAATTGATAGACAGGACAGTGAAAAGCTCCGTCGCCGAAGGGCACGTACTTGGCCAGATGACAAAACAGTGTGAAGTTATGAAAATCATTGAATTTATCGACCAAGGTTCTGGACTCAGATCTTATCTTATCGTCATCGGGCGTTATTGAAATTCGGTCTGTTCCTTACAGTAGAGAGGAGAGATTAACATTGAATATTGAACTTTGTAGCAATGTTACAGTAATTAACCGCCGGAAGTGGTTACTTAGGTTCATATGTCTTCGGACCCTACTACACCCATAATGGTATCCTACCTACAGAATATCTTATATAACATGTTTCAGATTCAACTCATCTACATTATTGAAAACCATAAACTTCAGACTCCACAAAATCCCATTTGGTAGCCTCGTGGCATGTGCAACTTGAACGAGCGCCCAATATAGGCGGTGGCAACTTCCAGTTTTGCGCTCTTGCTGAGTCTTCTTGATGGTCCTGGATATCCTGTACCCCATGCGTGGATCGTCGGGCACAGGGCCTCTCCCTCCATTTTTGTATTTGGGCGACCCGTCTGCTACCCAGTCTCCGAACGCAACTCGGAGTTAGGAAACCTATTTCCCAGCCAGGCGTTTTATACATACCATCAAGGAATATCGATCCCAAGCTTCCTCAACACAACTTGAGCCAAAATAGCGTCTTTTTTCTGTCACCTTTACCGCAGGGTCTCGCAAGCGCAAGCGAGGGTAGCTTGAACGATTAGCAGCGACCATCTGGTATTGCTCCGAGCATTCAAGACGTCTAAATGATGAGATACGGAATACGCCACACCCAGTCACGATGGCCTGCCTCGAGTTTAACTTTCCCTCTTATCTCTAATACAGTACGTCCTCACATCTACCCGTGCACTCCGTCGAGTGGCTCTTTGCTGCTTCTGCTGGTGCCATATCCATCTCCTTCTCCCTTCAGGTCTATTTCCCCTCCGTATTTTACGGGGTGCAAAGAAGTTCGAGTCATCATGATTTTCTATCTCAGGCCTCTCTCCTTGGGTCTCAGCGCCAGGAGGTTTCCACTGGCAGGGATGATGGTTTTTCTCGGGCGGTGCTCTTCGAGTAT
Organism: Cerrena zonata; assembly: GCA_038087015.1. Classification (NCBI taxonomy): domain Eukaryota; kingdom Fungi; phylum Basidiomycota; class Agaricomycetes; order Polyporales; family Cerrenaceae; genus Cerrena; species Cerrena zonata. The sequence goes on from JASBNA010000001.1 coordinate 1,302,963, forward strand.
CAATGAGTTATCGCTAGTAGTTATGAATCGCTCCCCGTTTTTCTCGGGAACCCTACAATGGTAATATTACGGGAGGCTTACCCAGCGGACCACGATGATTGCGCCTGGCTTTCTCTATTGTTCTCGGCTCTCTTGTAAATTGAGATATGAGGGGAGAGCGTGCGGACAGGGTGACAGGATGCAGACTTTGATCATCTATGCCATGGCTGTGTTGGCTGCTTTGTTGAACTTCTGCTGCGTTCGATGTGGTTTTGATGAGGTGATGAAGAGACCCTTCCTCTCGGTCAAATTCACGGCCATCATGCGTTTCGACTCTTGACCATCTTTAGTCGAAAGGAGACCACAGACGACCACAATACATATGGATCTTGCGCGTCTTCTCTCTCCAAAGTAGCGTGCCAACGACTGATGACGGGGTCCCTGCACCCTGAAGGCCGGAAGATCTCGCTTAAGGAGGAACCAGATCGTAGATTTTCGTTGGTTTCCGCCACGCTTCACCAGATGGCAAGGGTTTATAAGAAGCCCCACGTATATAAGGTACAATGCCTCTTACTCACTCTGCAATATCCGATCTACCGGCATCACCATGTTGCAAGTCCTCGATGGTCAGTCCTCGTGGTCATAGCACTAAACAATGTCCTTGCTAACTGCGACCTCCTTATATAGCTCCAGCAGCGTCCACATCCCGTCATTTTACCAACCATGTAAGCTATGCGGACAATCGTCGGTCTCGGTGGCGACAGGTATTAAACCATCCATTTATTTTCCCCTCGGAGCGCATCTCATTGACTTTACGTGATTTAAAGTCATCCCCCTATCCCATCGTCCGGCAACGACCAAGGTCGCCGTCCATGCAAGTTGGTGACAAGCAATCACAATCCACGCTCATCCCTGCAGTCTTTTCCGGCGTAGCGAGTAAGGCAGTGGCGCAGCCTCTTCGTCGTACTTCACTCTGCTCAAATAGTCCTCGGTAAGTTGTATTGTATTAACAATGGATACAGGCTATGTCTGACATTGTTCCTGAAGTGGCAACCCCCGCGACCTCCCTCCCGCGACTCATGAATCTAATACTGAGCGGTATGTTCATGCATGTGAGACTGGATATGCGATAAATAGCTGATCAGGACGCTTGCTTAGTGGTCACAACCCGAAGAGGTCCGATCCCGTTTGCGACTTCCCCACTGCTAGTTATAAGTGGAACCCATTCGGTGTATCGAGAACCCACGCAATGTATGTGAACTATTCGAAGACGTGAGTCTTCTCTCAGTCCCGGGACTAGCACTTACTCACGTGGTGGCGTTAGGACAACACCGGCCCCTTCACTATCTTTCACGACGAGAAGAAGCCCATCGGTGGCCTCAGAGTGAGTTACCTCACACATCTCATTTCATTGGCATGCATTGACAATAACATTCATAGTGCTTCTCCTTCATTACCTACGCTCAGGTATGTTACTCTACGGCGGCGCTTCGTAGTGTATTCAGTTGGCTCATGTGCACAATTTCTTACAGGCTACCGCCGCTGCAAAGCCCTTCCAGCGGTAATCCTAGCATATCCCGACCGATACAAAGTCGCAATAGTCAGGAAAGGCAAGAACTAAATCTAGACCTCCGCAAGTTGGAGATCAAACCGGACGAAGTTTCAAGTGAACGCGGCAAAACACCCAGTAGTTCTCGCGGTGCGAGATCTGACTCCCGAGGTTCCAGTGTCGCCAGCCCTGGGTCTTCCACTAGTCCATTACCTTCTGGGGAATCGGGTTGGATCAAACACGCACGCCCAGCAGAGGCTGGACAGTACATGTGTATATGGAAGGAAGATGGGGATCCGGGATCAGGTCCCTGTGGTTACTCATCCAAGAAGCATCTCGTCAAAAGACACATCGAATCAAAGCATCTGAATATCAGGTTAGTCACTACGTTCACATCATCCGACGAGCTCTTGCTGAACTATATTTACCTTGATCAAAGGAGACTAGTCTGTCATGTCTGCGGGAAGGGATTCTCACAGAAAAGTAATTTCCAAACACATATGAACACGCAGTATGTCTTCTAGCCCTTATCAACATTTGGTTGAGCTGATGATTGATTTAACCACAGTACTGGTGATGCCCCACATAAGTGTAGCTACTGCGACAAGTCGTTTGGTGACCCTGCCCGCCGTCACAGGCATATGAAAGCAGATCATGGTCATGTCTCTTCTCGGCGCAAGAGGCAAGGCGAATCGGGCGAGGCGTCGCCTCATGATGAATTGTACTACTCTCCCGAGGAGGAGGAATCGGACTATTGACGAATGACTACAACCTGCTTATCGAACACGAGCCCAGAGAGGCTTGCCTTATTAGTTCTTGTCTTGGCGAGAACTGTGTAGGCCTGTCTGCAACGCTCTAGTTATCTTCGCTCTTGTGCATTTTGATGGATAGTATACCACTGGCACCTAGTATGAATTTTTTAGTTTGTTGTATTTACATGTCTTTTACTGTAGTCACTGTATTGCACATAAAGACTCGCGTATGGTTCGAGTTCTGCGTATCTCCTGTCTATAATCTATACTAAATTGTATATGCAATATGTTTGAATATTGAAGCTTGCAGTTTGAGAGGTAGATCCGAATTACCGTCATGAGATGCAGGAGATTTTTCTTCTTAGTGAAGTGAACCCGGTGGCACAATATATTCTAGGCCGCTTTCCGGATCCTGACTATCACCAATTCTTAGCCTACATAGAGTATCCCCAACGAGACCTCATTCGCGTCAATACTTGGAAGCTCGAAGTTCGAGGCCTTGAAACCAGTGTCACACATACTGAAATTTAGATATGCTTTTTGAGCAGCGGCGAGTCGGCTCGAATAAAGCACGTCGCGAGTCTCGGGCTCATTTTGCTTCTATTCTAAGGGACATGGCTGATCAATGTTTCCGCTATGTTCGGGGAACAGCTTGGCGAGGATGTCTGGCACTGGGTGCCAGTGCCAATAATTACTTCGTCTTCATTAATTGGAAGCATCTTAAGATCGGGAAATAGATTGACCACGTGGAATCCCGATCGCTTTCGCGCGTTCTCCGAGAAAGTCGCAAACGGATTCACCGTCACGCTTCCGGACTTTACACCACCACTGTCGTGTCGGAATATTTGTACAGGCTTACAAACCTGTAGCGACTGTATCATCGAACATCATGCCATCGAAACAACTAGGTAGCCTGGCTATTCAAGCACCGGCACTGACTCCTCAGTTAGTCCATGTCACACCGTCAACATGCCATGATCTGTCAATGTTTAAAGGTTGGACTTCTATCGTTCCTATTGCATATGATACTGATCTTATGGAAATAGATCTTATGAGAGAATATAGAAAACTCGACGACTCCATCACTATGCGCCTGAATCGGTCCAACGCCCAGTTCAGGGATAGGGACCGGCTGGGCCTTGGTGCGAAAGGCAATGTCCAGGAACAAGCCTGCGCGCATCTATGGAAAGAATTGATCGGTATGTGTATACATTCAGGGAACACAGACTTTCGATTAGCTTAGGAACCAAGACAACTGGAAGCGTCGTATGGAGATAGTTGATTATTGTGTTGATGTCGTGGACAAATCTATGGAGCAAAAACAGTCTGAGCTTCAAAATAAAGACGTGGATCCCGCCGGGCAGCGACGGATACAGGGAGCGTTGTATGCGGAACAAGTGAAGGTACGTACGTGTCATCCCCATATATCGACCTAACTCACATCTCTGTAGCGGAATCAAATCCATAACGAGCTAACAGTGGAAAAAATCATCCGACACAGGTCATTAGACGGTATGTACTTCTGCCCGGTCCATCCTTAACCAACATGCTGAATATCTGACACATTCTGGTCCCTAGCGTTCCGTTCACGTTGTAGGTATTTTGAGCCATCAGATACTGAAGGCCGACGGTGGTGGGACAGAGCTCACGAAAGCGACTGATGTAGTCTGTAACGTGTCCTGCAGTCCTAGTACCTTTTTGTAAGGTAAATGGATACAATACCCCCATAGCCATCAGCTTCTTTGAATGTGAATGATGAAACTATCATTCTATCGCACCTTGTATACAGCACCCACTCCCGCGCTGCTACAATGCTCACTAAGGACAACTGATTTGACAGAATGGCGTCGTTTTTACATCGGCGGTACGTCTAGTGCGCGACCAGTCTCGACGGCGACTTCCCATTACCCGTGGTATGATGCGCAACTGATTCCACACTGTCTTTCCAAATCCCAACTGTATAGCGAGCTAATGTGCTTTACTTTGTCCACCCTTATCGGGGGTACATTGTCGGGGTGCCCGGGAAGATCAAACATCGGCCCAAAGGTACCCCTGTACATAGCAACCTCCTTTCTTTGTATTCACTCGATCTTATCGTGTGACGACTCGTCAGGTACGTCAGGGAATTACATCATTTTTCTTGTTCGAATGGCAATGCATACAAACCGAGAAAAGGTTTCTAAATGCGAACATGCCTTGTATATTTTGGAAGGGTCGACTAAACACATGGCTCGTCTTTTGAAATAGATACAGCACATCAAAGATGCCTTCGATGCACTAGAAGTACTGAATGATGGTATGGCGATCATACAAGTCTGATCAAGTTCCAGACGATAGAGCCCCGCCAGAGTTGATTTCGTTGCATCTTGATGGCCCTATGAAACTTACTGAGTCATATCTTGTCTTATCCCCAGTAGGTAATGACACTGGAATATCCCCGTGATATGTTTGTAATCATTTAATTTTCTACCCTTGCCACTACTCGACTTCGATGATAGGCTGTGACTCCCTAGACTTCGTCGTCTGGTACCACCGAGGAGATTGTTCGGGATGATGGGAGTTTTCAAAGCCACCACCCACTGGCGAAACAACTCCCTGGTACAGATCATGATCCATAACTTGACTCTTCGATGTTGAATGTGGAAGAGTTAGAGGTCACTGATTGCTAACAACATTATGTCCAACTATCATTTTTCGAGTCGTTGGACTCAAACTGACATTCCTGAGTACTTGCCAAAAACGGTTCACGGTGACGCCATAGGTGTGAAAGATTGCATGAGTAGATGACAAACGTATCGTTCACAACATTCATACTTTTCGAAGTTAGCATTGGTTTGTTTTGAAACAGAACCAACAAAATGTTGTCCATCCTATCTCAACTATTTGTTTATATCCTGACAGTCCGAGTCGCTCATGCCATTGTTCCACCTCTCACAGTTCAAGAAACACCACAAATCACACTATCTCAAAATGTGAAGGTCCCTGTCGTACTAGGTGTCATGAGTCAATGTCCAGATGCCATCGTTTGCGAGGCCGTTTTTGACGATGTAGTAGCTCGAACGCTGGATAAGATCGACCTCTCGCTCACATTTATCGGAAAGTACGTCAAGAAACATAACTCTTACAGTCTTAGTTAGCTCACATTAACACAATGCATAGGATCAATTCTTCAGAACCGGACTATGGCGTAACATGTAAACATGGTCCCTGCAGAATGCGCAGGAAATGTGCAGGAGCTATGCGCTGTCAAATACGAAACGACCACTACATGGTGGGATTTTGTTCTGTGTCAGAATAGCTATGGCAGGTATAAAGTCGGGGAACCTGAGGTCACACTACAATGTGCTGAGAAGGCAGGAATTGATTGGCTTAATGGTTCAGCGGGAAGGTGTGCTGGGACGAGTCGGAGTGAATGGGCTAAAGGAGACGAAGGGATCGAGCTACTGAAGGAAAGCGTAGTGCAGACGCAGGGATTGGGCATTGTGTACGTTTGGTTTTGTTGTACTGTTGAATATGTGCTGAAGTCATATGCAGAAATAGCTGTACAGTGGTTATTGCTGGTAAGAAGGTTTGCGTGCGAGACGAAACATGGAAAGATTGCGAAGTGAGTATCATATTCTTGGGGTTACTCTCCATGGCATTGACGTTATATCCCTCAGGGTGGACATACTTCCGACGATTTTGTGAGACAGATTGAGAAGGAATTTGCGCGTCGGAACAATGTTGAAGTGGAGGTATCTGAAGACGATTGGGTATTGGTCTGACGTAGAGTAAAGGTGCACGTGTAATGAAATCCATTCAGCCAGCCAGCATTTCATATACAATAATGACAAGATTTATGCCAATCAAAGGTACTAAAGATCATGGTAAGTATATGGGATAGTATAAGCAGACTACACGTACTTCGCATGAGAGTCCGTACTGCGCTTATTAGGTTGATTATCCTGCCCTTCACTCCAATATCCTGCTGTCCTGTAGCGTAGCCCGTTTGATCGTATGGTTGGGCATAACCGTTTCCTGCTTGGGCAGGAGTCGAGGCCCAGCCAACTACAGTAGCATTTTAACATGAGAATATGGAAGACAATGAGAAACCGCTTTAACTGACTTCTGGCAAGGAACCTGTCTTCGCTCAAAACAGCAGTTGCATTGAGGAGTAGGACAAATACGTAGAGAATAGTACCAAGGCCAAGCATCATTAGAAAGGTGTAACTTGCAGAATGCAAGTTTCTAGAGAATAGGCCAATATGGCGATGAAGGTGCTCCCGGAGCAAGCGTTTTAATAGAGCTATGAATGTTGTCGGACACGAATACCAAAGTCATTCAGGCGTGTGCACCGAATGAGCGTTTATTTTAGCGCTCGTTAGAAGCCGCTCGTCTGAAGTTTCGGAGACCAGAAACTACACTCATCATTGCATTTGTAGAAATGCAGTCGGTTGCGTTTGGTCTACGACGAGGTATGTCGCCCCAAACTTAAAGTCATTACGAATCTTATGATTTCTACAGTGCTTCCTACTACTACTTCGTCACGACTAGCCCTGCAACCTTCCGTCTTTGCTTCTTCATCAAGGACGCTACTGAAATGTCAATGGAACAGTAGAAGACAGTACGTATTCAGGCGCATTCCATCACAAATACCGATTAACATTAACATTTGTGAATATATAGTGTGTCATTCAAGAACCCGTTAACATGGGTTCAAGAATCATTGTCACCTGCAATGAGGGATAAAGCTTCGGAACAACAAACCGCTGCAGTCCGACAGGAGCAAATCGAGAAGGGCGAAGCCAATCTGTTCGATACCCTTACGCCAGAAGTCACTAAAGCAACAAAGGCGACGGTTGCGAAAAAGAAGAAGATCCATACTGAAGTATGTCCAATTCTGTTCTTGCACGGAATGTCGTGTCTTACATTAGTCCTTACAGCACAAGTATTCGACGAAAACCTTCAAGATCTCACACCGGAAACTGAACCTCCTCTCACGACAAATTGCTGGCAAGCCTATAGACTCTGCTATTCTTCAAATGATGTTCAGTGAGAAGCGGGCAAGTACAAAGGTCAAGAGCATGCTTGCTGTTGCCAAAAAGCATGCCAAGATGAAGGGGTTGGATGTAACGAAACTGGTTGTTTGTAAGTGTCATATTTCGGATTCTCGTAATGATATCCGATCCTAACTTCTTGTAGCGGAGTCTTGGGTCAATAAAGGACCGAGACAAATCAAGCGACTGGAACCTCGAGGCCGAGGAAAGTTCGGTATTCGTGTGCATCCCGACTCGAAGATCTGCGTTGTTTTACGAGAAGGCAAAACCAGAGCACAGCTTGCAGAGGAGGAGCGTGTCCGGAAATTGAAGAGGATAGCTTCTGCAGGTTACGTGAGGGAGGATGTTCCATTGCGCAACCTTGGGCCTGCGTGGGCGTGGTAGATCTCTGTATAATATTTTTCATTTAATAGCATTAGTTATGCCGACTGTTGCATGCTGCCAATGAAGACTGGGTACACTTCTCAGGAACGAGAATGGATAGAAGGTGTTCGCGATCACGGGATGGATGACGCTCGTGATCGCGCAGTGAGGGCGAGTGACACGTCAGTAGCAACGAAAGCGACCACACGGTCTGTCGCTGCCAGGTCAATATTGTCAAGTTCTAGAAGTCCGAGTAACGGCCGGAGAGAAATATAAAAGTTGGCAGTTCCGCTTTGCTCCCACACACAAGTTATACACCTACTGGTTATACAGCCACGTCGCAAGTGCGAGTCTCTCGCCAACCATGCGAATTCTCTTCTCACTCCTCCTCAGTCTTACTGTCTTTACATTTGCCGCATGGGCAAATGAAGATGTTCCCAAGCAGAAGTTTGACTATCAGGTATTACTTTCAATAGACATTGATACAGCATATGTTTGATACTGAGTGCATATCACAGAGCGACGTAACTCGTCTTCGAAAGATAGTGATTAACAGGTATGTACCCTTAACACCCGAATTGACTTGTGTGAAGTAGCTGATATCGTCTATTAGTCTTTACTCGCACAGGTATGCTATACCAGACATCACATACCCAGTTCAAACTAAAGTAAACTGTCAAGGGATGTCTTCCTTCGGGAGCTGATCTCCAACGCAAATGATGCATTGGAGAAGCTTCGACTCACGTCCCTTACCGACAAACAGGTGTTGAGCGGAGCAGAACACCTCAATATCAGCATCAAGGCGATCCCTGACAAGGATGGGTTTGGACAACTTGTCATCACCGGTATGTTCTTTACATCGTCTGGGACCCTCGACACTCATATAGTATGACTTCATAGACACGGGTATTGGTATGACACCTGAGGAACTTACCAAGAACTTGGTATGATTTCGCCGCTATGTTTCCAAAGGTGATGTCCTAAATGATTGGAATGGTAGGGTACCCTGGCGAAGTCTGGTACATCGGAATTCCTTGCAAAAGCGGAGAATTCGGACGCAACTGGTACTGGCAACCTGATTGGCGCTTTCGGACTCGGTTTCTACAGCAGGTTTGTTACTCAATTTGTTAATTTGGAGAGGACGCTGGATATATTCTTAGTTTCCTTGTTGCTGATCACGTCCGTGTGGCTTCAATCGCTGCGAAATCTGAGAAGAACCCAAACCCTCAGCAATACATGTTCTCTTCGTCGGCGGATGAGAGCTCCTTCGAAATCTATCCGGATCCTCGTGGAAATGTTCTTGGACGTGGTACCGAAATTACACTATTCCTCAAGCCAGATGCGCTCGAATACTTGAGCACGGAGAAGCTGGAAGAACTCATGTACGTATACGCCATCGTGCTATGCAAGATAATTTTGATCTAACATCCTAATATACAGTCATAAGCACTCGTCGTTTGCTTCTACGTTCCCCATCTATCTCCTCACCCAAAAATCAATCGAGGTCCCCGATGAGGATGCAGAGAAGACGGAGACCGAAGCGCCTATCCCCTCACCCTCTCCTGAATCTGATGAGACTGACGAAGATGAAGCCATCGTAGAGGAGACCATTGAGGAGGTAAAGAAGGAGGAAGAACCCAAGACCAAGACTGTTGCCGTTGACGAATGGGTTCAATTGAACAAGCAGCCTCCAATCTGGATGCGGTTAGTAGTTTCCTTTCACAGTGACAATCTCATTACTGATATTGTTTCTAGAGACCCTAAGACTGTGACCGATGAAGAGTACGAGTTATTCTATCAAGTGACATTCAAGGATAACACCAAACCTCTCGCATGGTATCACTTCTCTGGTGACTCTGGCTCGGGTGTCTCTTTCCGTGCTATAATCTACGTCCCATCCTTCGTGTTCGTTGTCTTACTTCGATTTCCCTGAACTTGTCTGATTGTTTCGCGGATCCTTTTAGCCCCGAATCTTACTGGCAAGCTGGTATTCAGGGCGATGCTAAAGATGTTCGATTGATGGTTAAGCGCGTCTTCATCACGAACGATCTCGGAGAAGACGCACTTCCCAAGTGGGCCAGCTGGGTGAAGGCCGTTGTTGATGGTGAGGTCCTCGATCATGATGATTTCGCTGCGCATTGGCTGATTGTGATATAGCGGAGGACTTGCCACTAAATGTATCCAGAGAGACTCTACAATCAACCAAATTCCTCAAACAACTCAAGACGATTATCACGAAGCGTTTGGCGCAAATCCTAGGACGCGTCCAAGAGGAGGAACCTGAGAAGTTCAAGGAGATTTCCGCGGTGTACAACAATGTATTCAAACTCGGTGCTGTTGAAGATTCGAAGAGTCGTGAGAAGCTGGCTGCATTGGCGAGGTTCTCCACCAATCAACGTAACAGCACTTCTTTGGATGAGGTATGTGGGAATGGATGGCTACGTGTGTGCTCGTTCTGATATTTCCAACAGTATCTTGAGAACAGGAAGCAGGGTCAGAAGCATGTGAGTATTTTCGGTACGGTGTCAGGTAGCCTATCCTAAATGAAACTATCTAGATCTTCTACCTCGCGGACATGGGCAAAGACACTGCCGTTCTCGCAAAGAGCGTTTTCATTGAGAAGCTTCATGCTCGTGGATACGAAGTCTTGTTGCTCAACGATCCACTCGATGAGATCTTCGTCCAAAACATCAAGAAGTGGAAGTATGTGGTCGCTATACTTATACATGGATATTTTCTCATGACCTCGGTGACAGGGCTGTTCCTTTCCAAGATGTCGCTAAAGCCGGTCTTAAATTCGGCGACGAAAGTCCTGAAGAGGAGAAAGCCGAACTTGAATCTTTCGCCGAGCAATTCAAACCCTTGTTGACTTGGCTCAAGAAGGAGGCTGGTGAACTTGTTCGTGATGGTAAGGGTCTTGCTTCTTCGGGAAGTTACTTAGTTAACTTAATTGGCGTGCAGTCATCATCTCCAACAGATTGGTCCTGAGCTCGTGTGCTATTGTCGCTGATGCTCATGGATACACTGCCAACGTCGAGAAGCTCATGAGTGAGTTTCCTTCCCCTTTCCGGTCCTGCCTCAACTAAACACTTTCCCAGGCTCCAATACAAGCCAAAAGAAAGGTTTCATTTATGAATACACCAAGAAACTGAAGTATTTGGAAATCAATCCTCGGTCACCCTTGATGGAGGGATTGCTTCGCCGTGTCGAGCAATTGCCAACTGAGGAAGAAGGCCGTGACTTGGATGCTGAAGACGAGCTTCATGAGGTCGCTTCGGTTTTGATTGACGGCGCCCTCGTCCGATCTGGCTTCGAAGTGCCTGATTCAAATGCGTACGTTACTATTAACTTGACTCGACTCTCGAAGACTGTATCTGACTCTTTGTTAGGTTCTTCACTCGTGTCGATCGCATCTTGAGACGTTCGCTTGGTGTCTCTGAGACTGCACCGACAGATACCAGGGTAAAACCTGCACCACCAGTCGACCCGGAACTCCCTAGCGAGGAGGAGCTTGTTGAGGAAGAGGTACCTTTCCCAATGCCCCCACAACAGCCAGAACAAGTCAAGTGGGAAGTTGAAGAGATTGACGATGATGACAATCTCATTGCTGACGTGAAGGTCGAGACTGCTCGACATGATGAGTTATAGGCTTAGGGCTTCTTGACTGAAATGTAACTTAACTGCCATAATGTATTCGGATTCCGTACTCTTCTTATCAAGTACTTTGCTGTAAGATTGAAGGAAAGCAGCTACGGACGTCAGGGTAGTTGGATCTTATGGGCGTTTAGTTATGCCGGTAGGCTCTCACGTCATTGCAATACTTGCAACCTACCATCACTGAGCACCCTTTACGCCGTTCAATTGCTATGTCGGCACCATTCGTACCTATGACTGCGCCACCTCTTCCAACAGGTTGGACTGAACACATCAGTATGTTTCGAATAATTATGTTTCGCTTGAGTACTGTCACAAACATCTGTATTAGGTCCCACAGGTCAACCGTACTATCATAATGCTATAACTAAACAGTCGACCTATGCTCGGCCTATGCCTGATTTTGCATCACTTGCTCATGCATCCGTACCCGCTGCTCAACCTAAGAAGAAGAAAGAGAAGCCTCTCGTCAAAACACCAATTCAGGCACTGACTGGCTGCGTGTCGTCACGACGGAAGGGAATACTTTCTATACGCACAAGGTTAAGAAGGAAAGTCTATGGACTGTCCCGGACGAGATCAAGGATGCCGTGTCCGCTCTAGAGCAGGAAGAGGTGGAGGCAAAAGAACAAGAAGCCGAAGAGGCTGAGGAAGAGGCTAGGAAAGCTGAAGAAGCGAAGGAGGTGGAGAGGATTAGGTCAGAAGTCCAAGAAATTGTTGGGAAACGGAAGGCGGAAGAGGCTGTATTGGTGGATGAGGTGGTTATTTCAAAAAAGCCGAGAGTAGAGGATGTCGATGATGATGAAGACTCGGACGACGAGGAGAGCGAGGAAGAAGAGTGGCAGAAGGAAGCTGCTGCCCAGCTTGCGGCAGAGGCTGAAGAACAAAAACTGATACAAGAAGAACAGAGAAAACTCGAGGAAGAAGAAAAAGCAAAACAGCTGGCTGAGGCTGAAGCGGCACAGAGCAAACAATTAAATATGCCAAACCGTGTCGACCTTTCGTTAGATGAGGCGAAAGCGCTGTTCAAGGTATGGTTCAAATCGCATGACTGAGAGACTAAACTTAACATGCTGTTTACAGACTCTTCTGCGCGAGAAGAATGTCAATCCGTTATATCCATGGGATACATCACTTCCTCTTTTTATTAACGATCCTCGTTATGTTCTTTTACCCTCGGTTTCCGCACGCAAGGAGGCCTTCGATGAATATTGCCGCGACCGAGCGCGTGAGCTACGCGAAAATAAGGTCAAAGAAGAGAAGATTGCTTCTAATCCGAAGGAGGAGTTCGAACGTCTGTTGAAGGATGAAGTCAAAAGCACTAGGACGAGTTGGACAGACTGGCGGAGACAGTGGAAGAAAGATAGACGTTTCTATGGGTGGGGGAAAGACGATCGTGAACGGGAGAAGGTGTTCAGAGGGTATTTAAAAGAACTGAGCGAGAGTGAGACTATTTCATCTTGTAGTTGTGATTCTATTAACATGTTCTCCCCCAGAGAAGCGTGCAGCTGCACAAAAGGCAGAAACAGATTTCTTTGCTTTGCTCAAGGAGAGTGGGATTGCAAAACCAGGTACCATTTGGAAGGACGTAAGTCGAGTTTTCTCCTACATTCAAACAAAAGTACTCAATTTTGTAGGTAAAACGAAATATTGTCAATGATCCCCGATATGATGCAGTCGGGTCCTCCTCCCTTCGCGAGGAGCTCTTCAATGTGTACCTGAAAGCGCATGGAGGATCTGGGAATGAGGCTCCTTCACAGTCTCTCGAAGCTGAGAAATCAGACCCCGCACCTATGACCGAGGCGGAGAAAGAACGTCAACGTCGCGAACGCAAAGATCGTGCAGTCAAGGAACGCGAAGACAAAGTCAGGGCCGAACGTAATAAACTGGAGGCAGACATTCACAAGTCTAGGCAAGGACTCAACAAGGGTGAAGGCGAGGCAGAATTCAAGTGCGTCGCGTATTTCCATGCTATACTTTCTCAGGTACTTGGCGCCACTAACTTTCATTTTCATTTTTGTATAGAACAATGCTGACAGACGCGATACGAGATCCACAGGTAGGACATTGCTCAGACGATAATCAGTTTCTAACACCTTTTCCTTTTGCAGGTTACATGGGACTCTGTGCTTCCACAGCTGAAAACTGATCCTCGCTTCACTCAATCCATTCTCCCTCTTAACCAACAATTGCATCTTTTCCATTCTCATGTCGGCCAGTTACGTGCCAAACACCTTGCTGGCCTTTACAGTTTATTTACAGCACATGCGCCCTCACTGGCGACACCGTTTACTGACCTTCCCGTTTCTTCTCTTGTCCAATCGCCACCAGTAGCCAAATTAGGTTTCAATATCGACCGACTGGAAGACGAATTCGAAAAATGGCAGCGAGAGCGTACAGAACAAGCTCGTCGAGATTTCGATGAAATGCTTAACGAGAATGCATTTATCGAATTTTGGGGTCGTCTGGGTAAAATTGGTGGAAAGGGAGTAGATGAAACCATCAAGGCCGACGATATAGGAGAGGACTCGGAGGAAGTTGTCGATATGAAGCAGCTCGCCAAGACTGTTGATTTGAATGAGATGGTTAAGGTTCTAAAGGTATGGCACTCTCATTCATTTACGTTATGTTTAGCTTATGATGTCCCCCAAGAATGACAAGCGCTATCTCAACTTTGACCATGTTCCTGAACAAAGGGAGCGATGGCTTAGGGTAAGGTTCACGTTTACTTCTCGTCAGGGACAGCACTCAATACAACCGTCAATGTCTAGGAGCATCTCTCGCATCTTTCGGCTCCCAACCTCTCCGTACATGTCCCACAGCATTAAAGATAACTATTATAGTCGTCGTATCCGATCAGATGCTATGCGAGCCCGTTCGTGCTCGAAACGAACATGTACATTATTGCTGCTAATATATGACAACAGGGATTATGCTAAACGAGAACTGAAGATGTTAACTTGCTCCAAATGTAAGGATTCTCTCACACATCGACCCATCGAGGATATCCGAACATGGATAGTGGCTGTTAGTACGGGATCACCAACTCTTGAGATAAGTACTCTCCCACTGTCTCGACTGCTTATTCTTAGGGTGCCAAACCGACGATTCAACTTCAAGGTGCGTTCTCATCCTTTCCGTTCAATGCCTATATCGAAATGTATCTTGTGAACCGAATTTGAAAACCTAAATATGTTTCGCTGCAAAGGTTGACTGTGGGTTTATAGATATCTTTGTTTCTATGGGTGGGAGTAACGTAAGTAAACAGGCAGTTCCCATCGCGTGTGGCACCGCACAACAGTTGGTAAGCAATACAGAACCGGACTTGTGACCTTAATATTCCGCAACCGACACTTGCCTCGTTCATATTCAAGACGCTGCTATTCTCGTAAAGTCCATACACGAGCAAATTGGATCGCAACGGCATGTTAATGATATCCGTTCGTTACGGTTTTATCTCACGTATTCGCTCTATATAAACCGTCAAAACTGATAAGGTGAATTTGAAGGCTTGGTTTCTCCGGCCCTACAAGACCATCGTCTTTAGTGCTGTAATGTCTCCGAGCGGTGTCGATCACAGACAGGACAACTCCACCACTCAGCAGGATGCCGAGGTAATGACTAAGAGGATTCTCTGGAAGCTGGATTTACATGTTTTGCCTTCTTTAACACTGGTAAGTTTTCCGAGAAGTTCGAACTCTATCAGAACTGATTCATAACTCACGCTGCTTAAGCTCTGGCTCTCGGCTTTCACAGTATGTTCCCACCAACATTCCCGTCCGTAATGTTGTCTGCTGAATCGTTGACAGGACAGAACGAACATTGGAAATGCTCGGTATGTTATACGCCACACTTCCCACGCAAGCGTTTACTCATTGCATTGCATACAGCATTGCAGGGCTTGAGAAGGATACACACCTTCATGGCAATCAGTTCAATATATGTCTTGCAGTATTCTATGTATCGTAAGTGTCTTCCCCAAACAGCCCTATGAGATCCATGTCTAATGTATCCTTAGATATATTCTGGTTGAACTTCGTCAGTGTTTGATCGCAAAGTAACGACTGATGTACTTGGCTCACATCTCATAGCGTCCAACTTGATACTGAAAAAAATGAAGCCGAGCCGGTGGTTACCGTTCTTGGTTATCGCTTGGGGGACCGTGACTACACTCAGTGGCCTGGTTCACAACTTCTCCGGTTTGATCGCTATTCGTTTTTTTCTAGGTTTTTGTGAAGGGGGCCTTTTGCCAGGAATCGTATGTAACGTTCATTGTCTATTTATCTATATTGATCCAGGATTTCAGATGCTCTATCTCAGCAGCCTCTATAGACGCCATGAACTGCAACAACGGTAAGTCTAAACTCAGTATATCGTTTCATCAACTAGCTCATTCTCGTATATAGTGTGGGTATCTTTTTCGCTGCAGGATCGATGTCAGGTGCCTTTGGTGGTGCGTTTCATTACCTACTTCTCAGGAGCATCTGTACCAATAGCTTTTGAAGGCCTTTTGGCGACTGCAATTCTCAAAATGGATGGTGTCGGTGGACTGGCTGGCTGGCGATGGATCTTTATTCTCGAAGGACTCGCCACGATCATCATTGCCTGTTTGGCTGCATGTTTTCTTCCCGCTGATCTGGCAACCGCAAAGTTCTTCTCCCAGGAAGAGCGTGAATTTGCCGGTGAGTGCGTTATTGTAATCTGCATCTCGTGTATTTTGTAACGGTGCTTTTAGTTCGTCGATTTGAAGTGGATCAAACCGGGGGAGCGACATTACACGTTTGGACATCTTCGGAACAAACTAACAAACAAACCGACGACATAGAAAAGGATGTTGATGTATCGGTGGAGACTCCCTCCCCCGTTTCCTTAGAACAGACAGGACAAGAGCGGGAAATATTTGAATGGGGAGAAGTAAAACGAGGTTGATTGCAATGTTAATTTTAGCGGCCTTATTTAACATTTCTTTATATTCTTGCAGCCCTTCGCGACGTTCAGGTTTGGTTACTCGCCTTGACCTATACTGGAGTTGTTGTCAGTCTATATTCATTTTCTCTTTTCTTGTGAGTGTTCATCATATTGGGTATATTTACTGCTAATTATTTTTGAAAGGCCAACCATTGTAGCTGGTGAAAGGCACTCCGTTTTCTTATATCAATCGGGACTCATTATACCATTTAGGACTGGGATATCGAGGAGGACAAGCACAGCTTCATACAGGTGGGTCTTCGGTACATATCAGTCAAGGCCTCGATATTCAAAGAGTGATTTAGTACCACCTTATGTGCCAGCCACGGTGCTTACAGTTGCAGTTGCCATTATTAGCGACAAAATGAAACTTCGAGGGCCATTCGTCCTCTTTTTTCTACCCATAGCTATTATCGGTTGGCATTTTCCTGTGTCTGTCGATTATTCCTGATATTTCTCACTATAATCTAGGCTATATAATATCTATTGTTGCAAAAGTACGTTGTTGGATTTGGTTCCAGAGTAACATCATTAATACTTCGTACGCATAGAACAATACACAACGATATGTTGCAGGTCAGTCCATTATAGATCTTGCGTCTTCGCATGCTTGACTAACTGTCTCATAGTGTTTCTAATTGCTTCTGGAGTGTACGTGTAACCCTCGCTCGAGTAGCTAATCAATTACAAGAAATACTTACAAGATCTAAAATAGCTTTCCATGCGGACCATGTCTCCTCTCGATCATCCCAAATAATGTGGCCCCCCACTATAAGCGTGCTGCCGCAACAGCTCTTTATTTGGGGTCTTCTAACTGCGGGTGAGTAACATATATATACTCCCATCGTATTGCTCGTGACATCCAACTTGGCAGTGGTTTTATTGCGACATTTATCTATACTTCAGGCAAAGTTTCATACTTTCTACTATGTCTTAAAAGTTAACATGGCAAGTTTATCGTAGATCAAGCACCCGCATACATTCGAGGACATACAATTACTGTCTCATTTCTGGGAATGGCTTGGGTGTTTATTGCTCTCAACGTGTAGGTGCTAGTAATTGTAATACTAATACTGTGACATATCTCACTCTCTTCTACTTCCTAGGGCGTATTGCTACTGGGAAAACCGAGCAAGAGCTAGAGGGCTTCGTCAGAATAACATTCAACAGTATCAAATGTCACTGGATGCTGGAAAGACTCGCGTTCCAATGGGGGACCGTCATCCAGACTTCCGCTTTACCCTTTAAAAGAATAACTCATGAACCTTTTCAAGAGGATTTCCACGACTTTATGGAACGATAAGTACTACGATCGCCGTTGTAATATGACTCATAGAACGTTGACACGATGCTGTTGGAATTTGATCGTACCTTTGGAGTTGGCATTCATGTGCGTCTTGAGTCTTTCAATGTACTGTCTTCATGACAAAACCGAATGACTTTGTTAGTGTACCGAGAACGAGATGTGTGAAAACACGCTCGGGTACTCCATGCATTCCGATTTCAATGAAGCCGCTGGGTATGTAACACCTGACATATCGTTCCACCCGAGCCCGATCTCTTCCAGGCACGTAGATCTTCAACGATTCTTTGAGCCAAGACAATTCTGAAGGTTCTTAGCGGCCTCCGCTAGTGTGGTAAAATTGACACCTGAGAAGGTCGTTGGAAAACATTTTGATTCCATTACCTGCATTCAGGAGATTCTCTGCGATCATTTGATGAGTGAATATTCATCGGTGACAGAGCGTTGATCCACAAGGTCACCTCCGAGTCAGGTTTCCTCCGTTACTGCCGTGGGTGTTACACAATTCAGCTCATGATCGTTAAATATGCTCATTCTTGCATATGACAGGTCTTTCAGTCAATATACAGTCTTGATAGGGAGGCTTAAAAGGTCAACATACAATAGAAAGAAGATGTAAGTGCTATTACATTCGAAGATGCCTAATATTTATGCAATGTTACCCCACAGTCTTGGCAATTATTTGTTTGATGCAGGATGCGGGGTAGGTGCGGACCGATGGAGACGCTCTATTAATAGAATTCTTGCCCGCATTCTCATATCATACTTCATGTTCTCACTGAATAGTCTAAATTCAGCACACCCTTCTCTCATTCAGTCTCACCGACTTCGTATGCCTTACGAGTCCCTGACTTCTCAGAAGAATATTAACTCTCAACTTCCTATGTTTAGCATATGGTATACGACATCCGGTTCACTGTTTTGGATAACGAGTGCACGGTTTTCCGTACCTCCATAACAAATACCGTGCATTGGGATCAAGTTTCACCCCGAGCTTGTGACCACGCCAGAGCCCTAACGCTGTTTCCCTAACGCTGGTTCGACAGCTGTAGACGCTTTTGGGCCGGTGAGGTAAACCCTGAACGGGGGAGGTGATGGTGCTAGGAGGATCATATCCAGGGGGTTCACTGGCGATAAGTCTCACGTCCTTGTCCTATATAGACTGACACTCCGTTGCAATCCACCGGACCTCCGCCTTTTGACCCCGTAGTCTGACAGTATGACCACCGTAGACCCCTATTCTGAAGGATGTCCTTGCGGATAGGCAGAAGACTAAGGCACTCACTCGGCGAGTCCTCTGGAAGCTTGATCTCCATGTCCTACCACCTCTGGCCTTGGTGAGTCTTTATAGTCGACCTATACAATATTTCCACCACTGAACATATTTGCGCTACAGCTCTGGCTAGCTAACTTTATCGTATGTCGACCCGCTGAGATGCCGTTACCGAAGCATTGTATTTACGTTGTTACAGGATCGGACGAACGCTGGTAATGCACGGTAAGGTCTCATATTGCGTCACTAGTCCACCTCCGCTGATTCATCGGATGTAGCATTGCTGGCCTTGAGAGGGATACACATTTGAAAGGCAATCAATTCAACATCTGCCTCGCTGTCTTTTATGTCTCGTAAGTGACAGCGCTCACACTTTGTATCACTAACAGGACTAATGTTGTCACAGATACATCTTTGTCGAGATTCGTAAGCATTGTTTAGATCGCTACTTTCCACTGCTCACATCCTTCACAGCTTCAAACTTGGTGTTGAAAAAGATGAAACCCAGCCGTTGGCTACCCTTCCTCGTCGCACTTTGGGGGACGGTCACAACACTGAGTGGTTTGGTGCACAATTTCTCTGGCCTTATTGCCATCCGGTTCTTCTTGGGCTTCTGTGAGGGTGGTCTACTTCCAGGAATTGTGAGTCAGTCTCTCTTTGGAAGCGTGTGGCTTTCTCATGCAATGTCATAGATGCTCTATTTGAGTACAATCTACAAGCGTCATGAACTACAACAACGGTACGTTCACTATAATCCCACTTGGCGTCTTCAATTAATTCTCACAATAGGGTTGGTATATTCTACGCATCTGCCTCGCTTTCAGGTGCATTTGGAGGTCAGTTGATGCTCTTTTATGACAAGCCAGACATTCTCACTTCGCCTTCATCATCAGGTTTATTGGCGACGGCAATTATTAAGATGGACGGCATTGGAGGGCTTGCTGGCTGGAGATGGATATTCATCTTGGAAGGCATTGCAACTGTCCTTATTGCCCTGATGTCCGGATTATTCCTTCCAGCTGACATCCAGTCCGCCAAATTCTTTACTGAGGAGGAACGGGCATTCGCATGTGAGTCAGCCCCTGCCCAATCAACGGCCTGAAATTAATATTAACGGAACATGTGATGTTACCAGTGTATCGATTCCGCCTGGATGATTCCATAGCATCGAGTGTGCCATTATCAGAGCCTGCCCAGAGGATCACTGCTGAGACACGCGACATCGAGAAAGAGGGCGATATCAAGATCGAGATTCAAGAATCCCAGGCAACTGCCATTCGTCAAGATAACGAGGTCTTCGAGTGGCGAGAAGTTATCCGAGGTTCGTCCCCATGTCGGTGAATGTGTACTTCCGCGACCTTACGTTGTTCTAGGTGCCCGCGATATTCAGGTTTGGTTAAGCGCATTGAGTTATTTGGGAATTATTGTTAGCCTGTATTCCTTCTCTCTCTTTCTGTACGCGATTTCTTTCATCTACAATGTGATGACTACTGAACTGTGTTTTCAAGCCCAACAATCGTACAAGGTAAGCTGCCATTCGGAAAGAGATGTATCTTTAGAAGCTCAAGATTTCCCAGGCCTCGGATATTCCGGTGGACAAGCTCAGCTACATACAGGTCAGTCGCATGAGAAAGATCTCAAAACATTGCTTAACTTAGTTGGTCTGTTTTTAGTTCCCCCCTATGTACCGGCCGCGGTCTTGACTGTGCTAGTCTCCATCGGTGCCGATAAGCTGAAATGGCGAGGTCCATTTATTCTTTTATTCTTGCCACTCACTATGGTTGGTGAGTAGAGAAGTTGTATTGTTTCTATGAATAAAACTAAACCCATTGAAAGGTTATATTGTGGCAATTGTGGCAAAAGTATGTTCGTTTATGTTGAGGATATTGTACCCACTGACCACAAGTATTTTTAAAGGATAATACTACACGTTATGCCGCGGGTAAGCCTTTTCGTACCCTTGGTTGTCTTGAAATAGCCTGAACAGTCCGATCTAGTGTTCCTGATAGCGGCGGGAATGTAAGTTACAAATCTCTCTCCGATAGCTCTATATTTAGCGTATGGAACAGTTACCCTTGTGGACCGTGCATCCTCTCGATTCTGCCGAACAACATTGCGCCCCATTACAAACGAGCTACCGCTACGGCGTTGCAACTTGCGATTGCCAATTGCGGGTGAGTGCTGGCCATGTCCCCGACAGAAGATGCATTTAACTTGAACTATCCTCACAGAGGCTTTGTCGCAACCTTTGCATATACTTCTGGTAGGAGGTCACATTTGTCCCGATTCATTCAGTATATTAACTTGGTGAATTTAGACCAATCACCAAAATACATCCGTGGACATTCCATCGTCCTTGGATTTGTTGTAATGGCCTGGGTTTTCACGTTCCTTAATGTGTAAGTGGTACTTGGTTCCGAAGTTGCGTCTATTCTAACATTAGATTCGGCTCCTCCAGGATGTACTGCATATGGGAAAATCGAGCTCGGGCTCAAGGTCGCCGACAAGATAACCTTGAGAAGTACCAGGAGCTTTGGGATACTGGCAAGACTCGGGCTCCGATAGGGGATCGTCACCCTGACTTCCGTTTCACCCTTTAGAATGACGCCACGGCTTGATGACTGACGTGATACATGTACGATTATGATCTAACTTGTACAATACAACAGATGGGAGATGCTGTGAAATCCGCAGAATTGGTTGAGAGGTGTGGTAATACATCTGGACCGGTTCTGATATACGTACAAGCATATGGATGAGGTAGAGAGATTGTGTGGGTAGAGAGAAGCAAGAATGAAATAAGTCATCACGGTCATAGATGGGTCGTCAAATGAAAGCATCGAAAGCAAGGTAACATAGTAGATTAAACATAGAACCTACTCGGTTTATTAGCATGTCAACATCTAGTCGTAATTCATATGCACTCACTTCTTATTTATTTGCCAAAGTAACAGGTTAAGGTTGAACTTGGCCAAGCCATTGAACAAAGGAAGAGCAGCACGGTTCTCAAACTGTGCCTGCAGTAAATCTTCCATCTTGACATCCGCGCATGCCATTCGATTGGTTATACCCAGGGCATGGTTGAATATCTCGACTGTAAACACGCCAACCTTATTGGAGGATAGAACGATATCGATCTTGTCAAATTGCCGAGGCGAATACTGATCGATGGACAACAGGATGCCTTTGTCATAGAAGTGTTGGGCGCTATACTTGAACGAACCAAACTGAGGGGTCTTCCCGGACTTTTGCAACTCGCGCATGTGGAAGAACTGTTTCGTGAAGGGTAGGACAAAGCGTTTTTTCCTGTATATGGAATTTGTAAGTCATAAGAGTGGAAGAAGTCCGCATGTCATACCCTTTACCGCGTTGCATCGTGTGCATGGAGGTTTCTACGTAGTTGTTGTAGCTGTTGATTTGTTCTTCGAAGTAACGCTTGCGCTCGTCGAGATATTTCAACGCCTCCTCCATGCTTTCCTTCTCGTGTTGACGCTGAACCCTGCGCCGGTTCTTGCTACGCACATCTCCAGCAATTGCGTTGAGAATGCCTTGGTATCCATCCATACGAGATATCTTGCCCTGTTTTTCAAGCTCTAAGAGGAAGTAGATAGCATGGGCCTTGACTTCTCGGAAAGTCATGCTATACGACGATTAGAATTATAACTATATCTCAGGTCACAAAACTTACGATTGAATATCCTCTAGTCGATACGCAGACTCCGCACCAGTCGTTGATGGCATTCGTCTCTGATGACGAAGCTGGTCCTTCTGCATCTCGTCGAGGATGGTTTCCCAAGCTGTCTCATGCTCGTCGGTGACAGGTTGCATAAGGGATTCCACGAGATCTTGTGCAGGTTGCACGCGAAGAATAGCCAAAACCGCCCGCTTCGCTTGCACCCATAAGGCCTTTTCATCGGCAGCAGGATCTGTTCGGGCGCTCTGTGGGTATTCAAGTCCAGAAATGTCGATCCAAACTTACCTTTCACGTGTGCAAAACGGTTTGTGAGCTGCAATTCGATAGCAGTGTCTCGGGCATCGTTCAGTTCATC
Source organism: Cerrena zonata (assembly GCA_038087015.1). Taxonomy (NCBI): domain Eukaryota; kingdom Fungi; phylum Basidiomycota; class Agaricomycetes; order Polyporales; family Cerrenaceae; genus Cerrena; species Cerrena zonata. The sequence continues at coordinate 1,325,889 of JASBNA010000001.1, forward strand.
GTTGTCCAGATTTGGAACTCCGTCCAGCTCTGTCAAGATAACGTGCAGTGTGTCGTTGCGAGTAGAAACCTACACTAGATTTAGTCAACTGGGAGCATTTGAAGTGTTAATATTACTGACCAGAGAGTCAAGATGATGCGAAAGCAGACTATGCATCGAATAGACCTCGTTCGGTGTAATGAAGATAGCCTTGGGCTGGAAGGTCGCGTCCAAGAACTCATGTGCATGATATTGCGTTTCGGCGTCGGGGACATCAGCGACTGAGCAGAATAATGAGTCGAAGTTCACGTATAGTTACATCACACATACCATTCACTAGCCAACTCGTTATCTGCTTTGTTGCTTTCTTGACGAAGTCGTTGATAGGAACATAACAAGGTGAATCCTCGCCAAATTCCTCCCCTCGAGTGATCTGAGTTAACACGCGAGATATCTGCGACAAATTTTTGCGAACAGGGATATCAATGGTTTGAGAGACAATGTCGAAGGTTTCTGGAGTACTGTATAGAGGGAATAAGTTAGTACTATTAGGACGACATTCAATTATTGCTTGTCTCACATAATGGCCGGATTGATAAATCGATAGTAAACCAACCGCGCCAAACATACTGCGTATTCTTCTTCAGATGCACCAGGGAAACGTTCCTAAAGAGAGCAGTAGGTAAATATGAATATGAAGTAAAGGTGAGAACTCACTCGTAATGTAACTAAAGTCTCGCGAGCAAGATATCGCATTGCATAAGGCATCCGTTGCGTCGATTGCACGATTGCAGTGACGAAAGCTTCCGTCCACCATTGCAGGCGTTGCAAGTCTAGATAAATATGAATAATGCGATTCTCATAGAGTGGTGCTCGACACAAACTCACGTCTGATATACTCAGCACGAGTATCAGGATCTTGTAATGCATCATGGAAAGATACGTCTTTCGGCCGGGTTGATGCAACACCAGATCTCATTTCTTCAATGTCCACTCGACCGCGATAAATCTATAAAGAAACTTAACAACTTGACGACGAAGCATTAGACAGTCCTCTTACCACGCAGGGATCCACCTCCAGATCGAGGTCTTCTGACTCAACGATTTCACGAATGAGATTCTGCAAGGTGTCCTTGACATAGCCCATTTGTTTCTGACGAACATAATGGACGACAATGTTGATGTAGGTAGGATGCGCCCGAGAAACTTTGACGACCGAAGTGGCCGCGGAAATTTCCTCGTGGATTGCAGTCTATATACGATGTTAATTTCCGTTTACAGGTAATGATGAAATATTTCATTACCTGGAAGAGTTTAAGCAACAAGTAGTCCTCTCGTCGATCGTGGCCGTAACCGAACAATGTTAGCACTACACGTTCAATGAGACGACGGTTCTTCTCCCATTCGTTTGTGGCCGCCAAGCGAGAAAAGAGATGCGTCAAATAGTCTGGCTTCGTCTGCAGAAGATAGAAAAGTTGTTGGTAAAGCTCGAGCTTTCTCTTGGCAGCATGATCGAGTGTACTGGGTCCCGCAAATGGATCTCCGTGCGCAGCTAAAACAGAAGCTCTTGCCGCATGAACAGCAGCACCATCACCTCCATGCCTTCGCCGAACTCTGATCAATTCTTCGAAACTCTTGACGTTCTTCACAACGAGGGCGATCTTCACATCCAAGTCGTTAACATCGTTCTCCAGAGCCTGGTTTTCTCTGATGTGCTTGACAACGTCTTGCCTGAGTCGTTCGAGCCTGATTTCCTCCTGGAAATCAGCTTCCGAATCGTCTAGTAGATGAACAAAATTCTTGATAGTTCCTACAGTGACATTCGTGCCAAGGGTGAGCTGACGGTACTGTTCGCGTGTCTCCTTCGCACGGAAGAGAGATTGGATCTGGACGATCTTGTCCAAGTTGGAACGGTAATATGCCATCTTAGCACTGAATTTCCGTCTCTGCATCGCTCCTCGAAGCAGTGCCTGCAATATAGTTGCCTGGGGTTGGCTTCGTTGTAAGTAATCTCTCCATCCCTGGTACTCCCATCGAGCCATGGCGCCGCGAATGGTTGCCTGCAAGCCGACGACGTCTGGTGCTGTGAAGTTCAGCTGCTTGACTTGTTCACAATAGCGCCTCTTGGCAAGGAAAGCACGAGCGAGGGTTTGCATACTGCCTACTGAGGTAATGATCTTGACTTCTGATAGGGCCTTGTTCATAGTCGCGTGTTGGCGTTGTGCAAGTTTAGCTCTGGCTTTGGCTTGCAGCCCAACAACAGCAGGAGTAGCTCTCCGGAGGCCACGTATCAAAATCAGCAGCCTCTTGCGAGCTAGGTATGTACGAACAGCGGCTTGAATGCGGACTACAATATCAGTAACGTTCTCTAGCTTGGCAAGCTGGTTTCGGACTCTTCTGCGGACGAGGATACCTCTGCCCTGGGCCTGTAACGATGGGATGGTGTATTTGACACGCTGGAGCAAGCCTTGCATCCGTTGTACGCGACGTCTGACCAGGACCCCTCGAGCGTGGGCCTGGAATGGTACAATAGCTTGGCTGATCAGAGGCCGACTGAAAGATTTCGTGACCTCTGTATGGGATCTCTGAGCGATGCGAGCCCGGGCTATAGACTGGAGTTTCACCACAGACACCTTCGCACTTCGCATCGCAGCTCTAAACTGAGCATACTTCCGGCGTTGTAATACACCTCGGGATTGCGCTTGAACTTTGACAACGTATCGTGCAGAGGCTCTGATTTTTCGAAGACGAACATGCCAGTTACTTCGGACCATGGTACCTCTAAGCTGGGCTTGGAGTGCAATGGCCCAAGGAAGTATACTAGCTCGAGCGTTGCGGTCGCTTTCTACCCGTCGTCGCAGCAGCACACCTCGAGCAGCGGCTTGGATTTTAGGTACATACCGCTCAGCAAGCTGGATGCGACCACGCTGAGTAGCTTGGGCTTTCTTTACAATGTACGCCCGGGCGATAGTTTGGGTGGCAATAATCGAACTTTCGTTCTCCAAGAGCAAACGATCTCGCCCTAGTCAGAGAATATGTTAGATAGTAATCAAAAATTCGAGTCGTTCAACTTACTTTCTTCTTCGGTTTCCACCTCTTCTTCCGGTTCTTCGTTGATCTCCTTCGCGAGCTCCCTTCCGACATTCCCAAAGTTAGGCATTGCAACACCAGAATCCTTCAGACCCTTGTGAGTACGTTGAAGCTGGTCATCGGTGAACTCCAAATGACCAATGAGGTTTCCGATACGTTCGGCCATGCCCCTCCGAGCAAGAAGATGACTAGAAGAAATCAGAATCTATTACAGTATTAGATAGTTTCACTCACCTGAGTGCATGTATACAATAGATGACTTTAGGGAAATTCTTCTTCTCATACAAGTCAGTGAGTTCAAAGATAAAACTCTGAGAGGGTTTTTATCACTAGGCAGTCGATAAGAATTATTAATGAACTCATACCTCTGGCAGTCCGACATGTCTGACGAAGTTGAAAAAATGATTGACATTATCTGAATGACGGAAATCGAGTTTAGGTGCCTAAAATGTTGATCATGAACATGACCATGTCGCAATCACCTGGTATTATCACATACCTCATAAATCCTCTTTACGGCGTGCTCTCCTTGGAAGACTCGAACCAATTTGGCCAGAGCAACGCCATTCCTAAGACCCTCCTCCATTTCCACAACGCCGAAAGGAAGTTCTTCTCCGAGACATCCTTCTATCCACTGCTGTGCTTCACCAACGTGACACAGAAACTCGTAAGCTTGGATATGATTTCTTTGGACATCTGCCCATAGACCTCGTGTTGTCAGCTTGGCAGAAGGCAAGGGTGACGAGGGAGCACTGGGTGGCTTATTACGAGAGAGTCGCAGACGACCAGGAATCCCAACTACATCATCCCCCTCCATATCTGGAACAACGAGGCCAGGATGCCGAGATTTCGTTGGTGACGGAGTTTGCCAATCGCGAACCCTTCGCTCTCGTTCTTCACGTCTCTTCTTGTGGTCCACAGAGGGTGTCGGGGGTTCCGGGGGTGGTTTTTCGTCCTCCTTGTTATCTTCTGCGGGGTCTTCTGGACCATCACCACTCGCAATCCTAGGAAGGTGTCGACCCAGTCGCCGCCCGGTGCCAAGTGAATCTCCATATAGAGATGCCTTCTTATTCATATATGAGCTCGCGTACGGTTTGGGAGACATGACCGACGACGGAGATGCTGGCGCTGCGAATGCTACATACTTGTCGGGAGAAAGAGACGAGCCTCGAGGCGAGCCTGCGCTAGAAGACGGCCCAGATATAATAGGTTTATCAAGTGGTGGAGGGGTCGAACGGTCTCCATACAGCGATGTGGGGCGTCGTGATAATCCACTTAGTGCCAATCTTTCGGTAGACATGGATCGCGATGTATGAGAAGTAGCCTCAGAAATAGATGTAGAATCAGAAGAAGTTGACGATCCAGTAGATACAGGGTTAATGCTGTTTAACGTGTTTGAACGACGGGTTCGTATTGTCGCCAGGCGATCAGGAAAATCATCCTTGGATGTTCCTTCAAATTGAGATTGCAGACGTTTAACTGGAGATGAACTAGAGGATGAAGACGAAGACAGTGACGAGAGAGGAAGATGAATACGATTGGTCGTTGCAGAACTAGAGAATGATGATGTCATTGATTCTGGGCTTACTACGGAAACACCAGTAGAATTTGGTGACAACGGGGATGCAATAATTGGAGCAGGCATCGTCTGCCGCTTGAGTGCAGTGGGAGTCACATATGTCCTGTCCATAGCACTCTCTGTTCTCCTTCGTGGTGTATTCAAAACATCATCCAGATGTGAATCCTTGGTTGGAGAAGGTGAGGAAGTCCGGTATGAGGAGGTATCGCGATTAGTTATGATATCAGTTGAAGGAGTATTGTGGGTATCCAAGGACTCAGCCCGAGCACGATCTTCCCATTTCCCCCGTACAGCGTCCAAACTTGCACCCACACGATGCGTCGGAGCCCATCTACGAGTAGCAGTGTTGCCAGTGGGTGAAGCTAAGATTCCCTTGGCAAGCTGCGAGTTGGATCGTGATAAGGAGCCACCTCCGCGGGAGGTGGTACGCTCAAGTAGACGTGTTTGATATGCGAAAGGTTCAACAGACGACGATCCTCCCGTTTTCTGACCGTTAGAGAGAGAGTTGTTGCGATCCATGGGGAGGATTTCGGAGGTCGTTAGTCGTGATCGGTTATAGAGAAATGAGCATGCAATTGAGATTGAGAGATCGAAAGGTTGTTAAAGATAGCCCAGAAGTTCTGGGCGTAAGTTCAGGTCGTCGTCGTTAGATTAAAAGAGCGAATACAGCAGCCTCGAAGGAGCAGAAGGGAGAGCAGTGCGCGTCGGCCACCCTCAGTCAATTGCAACACATTTAGACGCCGTTTCAAAGCGCTAATCTGAATTGTCAAGCTCTCCTTTCGAGGCGGTCCGGACACACAATCATTATTGCAGTCGGAATGGAATGGAATGTTTATACATATATGCACCCATGCATGTTACTATAACTACGGCAAGTTTATCTCAAGCGAGAATATACTTCCTCCTATTTCCCACTGTATATTCTAGTTGTGTATTCATGGCATTCAGATGATGTTTGTGGTAACCAATTAATTCAACCGACCAACCAACCAACATTAAAGGTGGTGTGAAGTTCTTCATACCCCAAATAGGGACCTGAGACTTGAACATTGAATGGAGGAGTGGATGACTTACGTTCGAGCCTTCCCGGCCCCTGATGCATCTGGGAGTTTCTTGCTGGACAGATACCAAGTCTAGATACCTGTTATTGACCATGTGCAAGTCCAGAACCTTATGCGCTAGAGCGAGAAGTGTGGTGGTTCATGCCTTCGACCTTTTGACATAAGCAGTAGATAATTACCCTAGAACATAGAAGGATTTTTTGGTACAGATGTTGTTAACAGAGAATGTCAGACTTCCTGCCCGAGTTATTTTCCTAACAATATTTTGGACATTACCTATGTCACGAATCATAGCGCTATCATTCAACGTGGATAAGTTGGAAGGCATCGAGCTGTAGCCGGGTACTTTGGTCAGAGAAACCTTATATAAGACAGAATTAGTTTCACCCCAATGGACCATTGCGTCCCGATCTAGTGGTGTGTGCCAGCGGTGTGGCGGCTTAGGAACAGCATGACAGCACCCGAGGTGCGTAATCTCATGCCATGGAGGTCATAAGTAGGTACTGTGAGGGTCAGTCAGAACTCTGTTCAGCAGACGAACGAACCCGATGCCAACGTTACCGTCACATATCGCGTACTAAATCCGCTTGCCACAAACGGCGAAAAGAGAGGCAGATTGTGCCTCACATTCCTGCATTAATACTCAGTAGTTCCCAGCACTCAATAATACTTACATGCTTATTACATTCAGGTTCAGGAGCAAGACTCTCAATCGGCGCCGTCGCAGTCAAACATGAAGCAGAGTCAGTGCGACGTTAGTGAGTTGATTTAATTCAAGCTCCGCGATTATGTTCTTGTTAGACGCGTAACGCGTTCATATTGATTCAACGCGTTTAGAAAGCGGCGCGTTCCACAATGTCTCCTCCACTAGAATCTCTCGTATGCTCTGTGGTACCACAGGCCAGGCACGATGAGCATATCAAAGCAGAACTTGTAGCACATTGTCAAGAAATACTGAATAGGTAACCCTACATGTTGTTGTATACCTATAGGTCACATACTGAGCTTTCACTCAGTCATATTGGTCAAACTAGTGAGAGTGATATTGGCCATCTTGCGGATTCCATCAAGAGGCATCGTTCGTAGCACCAGACATACCCTCCACTTTATATGTTTACCTAAGGCTTCTACCCAGTTCTACATTCATCACCTAATGGTGTATCATCATTGAGGTTCGCCAACCTCTTGTCCCGTCTTCTCGAACAAGTGAGTCCGACCTGTGAAAATCGCTACCGTACAAATCTGAAGAAACAATAGCCTGTCCTCTCAAGAAAACATGCTTCGTTGTCGTTTCTATACTCATTGGCATCATCGCCTCGACTCGGAGCATCCATAATTGCACCGCACGCGCTTCCTTCATTGGCACCTCCGCCTCCCTCGCAACCTTCGATACGCGCACCCTCGCCCGCACCTTTCGATCAAACTCCCCAAGTACCCGTACCGCCTAGGGGTAAGACACAGGCTGATGTACTTCGAGAGTATCGGAGTAGGCACGGTTAGTCCTTATACCCTAGACTTATTGTTCGCTTGAAATTGAACAACCAAAGAACGGCCGCATCTTCCTGAGTTTCTACTCTTAAGGGATACATTGTATCTGATGCAAGGCATCTCGGGCAAATATGTTTCATTTGCTCCTTCTCAAGACACTGAACTTGGTGGCCAACTCGTCTTCCGAGATGATTCGGTACGATTCACAACCTTCTGATACTTTCCTTGCCTGACCTTTTACCCGTGAAGAAGTTCACAATTCCTGAACCCACGAGAAAACTTATTCTTTGCTTGGCAGAAGTCGGGCATTTGTATAAACGAATTGATGCGTTCATTCGTGAGAGGGAGGGGAAACCTAGCATTGGCATGATCGAGCAGAGCCTGTGTCACCACTTGCAAAGCCAGTTGACGGAGTACTATAGACTTATTGCTATTTTGGAGTCACAGATGTCGATAACGAAAGGCACCGATCTCTCCCCTGAGAACCGGGACATCGAGCTCAAACACGAAGAGACTGGTTTGACCCTGAAAAGGTTGAACGTTTGGATTCAAGACTGGCGGCTTCGGATGCGAATGATGAGTGTCTGTGTCGAGGGTGCCAAAGGTGATTGATTCGTCGATGACAGGTAGTGATGATTGACGTACAGTATCAGATGCCCAAGGTGGTGCTCTAGTTAACCTTATCCGTGGCTACGCCGACAATGGTGACCCCTTTGTCCGCAAGTTTACAGATCAACTCTTGGAAGAGGTAGGTTGCCTAGTTGATCGAAGGACTAGGTCATGCTTACACTTTGCAGGTATCTAAACCGTTCTTTTCCATGCTTCACAAATGGCTCTTCTCGGGCGAGCTCAACGACCCATTTTCCGAGTTTTTCGTTGCCGTGGATCCGGATCTCGCACATGTACAATACGTACAGCAGTCGGCAAACGGACGATTAGCTGGTGATGGTGGCTTCGCAGGGCTTGCTGGAGATGCAGATGAAATCTCCGCGGAGACAAGAGAGGGGGGCCTTAAGCTATGGGAAAGTAAATTCAGGTTGCAAAATAATATGCTTCCAACTTTCGTGGGAGAGACCTTCGGGAGGAAGGTGAGAAAGACCGCTTTCGGGCGAATGACACACTGACCTCCGCCCTCTCCTAGATATTTTCTACAGGAAAGAGTTTGAACTTTATTCGCTACAGCTGCCATGACAGTGACTGGGTGGTAACGCGGGAGAAGCTCAGTAACACTGGTGGCAGTGAGTTGGACCGGACCTACATGTCAGAAGCTGTGTTCTAATTCTTAGGGGCCCGTTCTAGCATTGAAGTACAGTGACATAGCTGGGCTGGAGCGCTCAATCGACGCAGCATATCAAATCGCTAGTCGACGGCTTTTCGACATATTTTTCGAGAAGTACAGGCTACTGGATCACCTGCTCGCTTTGAAGAATTATATGCTCCTCGGACATGGAGATTTCATCGATCAACTAATGGAAACGCTTTCGTAAGTCAGGTATGATCCTCACGTACGGCTACTGATGATCAGGTTTGAGTTAGCCCCAGTCTGGCACGACCAGCTAATACACTGTATCGGCATAACCTAACCGCAACATTGGAGACCGCCATACGGCTCTCCAGCGCTCAAAACGACCCCGCGGATGTCCTCAGACGGCTGGATGCTCGAATGTTAGAGTATTCACACGGAGAAATTGGATGGGACGTCTTCACCCTCGAATACAAGGTTGACGCTCCCATCGACACGGTACTGGACCCGGAAGCTATGGTCAAGTACCTGAAACTATTCAATCATCTGTGGAAGATTAAACGTATTGAAGCCACATTGAGCAAGACTTGGATGAGAATAGCCGGTGGCGCAAGAACATTCTTGCGATTGCCAGGTGATGAAACACACATTACAAACCTCTCCGCTGACTGACATAACAATCTGCATAGATCTCAGCTACGAATGGCATCAGATTCGTATTGTCATGGCGGAGATGATTCATTTCATCCGTCAGATGGAGGCCTACTGCCAGCTTGAGGTCATTGAATGTTCATGGAAGATCCTCCTGGACTTTGTGCAGAAGAAAGAAGGCGACTTAGATGCTCTGATAGAAGCACACCGGGCCTACCTCGACCGGATGGTGAAGAAAGTTTTATTGCTTAGCAATAAGACTGGACGAGAAGAGAATTTGCTCAATCAAGTGCGGGAACTCTTCGCGACAATTTTCCAGTTCCGAGAGGCTACAGTGAGTGTCCACTATACTTCCCAAACAGTGAAAATATAACCACATCTCCGTCTTCGATAGGATGATTTCTACAACTATTCGTTAACAGAGTCCGCCCGCCGAGACGCATTGAGAGACGAGGAACGAGTAAGTGAACACATGACGTTCTATGACAGCAGAGAGATAACTTGTTCCTAGGGTGTGTATACCGGAAACCACCAGGAATCACGGCATACCCATACCCCAGATTTGTTACCCAATATACTCGGCCGGATCAGAGAATATGGTGGTACATTTTCTGAGAAGGCGCAGGCGATCGTCCATGGACTTCAGAGCCATCCGGACCTGGACTGTCGTTTCCTGGGAATCAGATTATCGTTTTCTGACTTCTATAAATCGAAGAGGGAGGTATCAAATCCAAAAACCTGATTTTGGTAAAATATACATCTGACAGGGAGAAGGGAATACATTCGGCTGTATTTAGATTCTGAAGTTTGTAGCATAATAATTATCCTAAGGTTTACCTCATGCTCATCGTTAGATCGCTCCAATCCAATAATGTACCCGCTACTGCAAACGAATCCCCTCACAAGTGAGAACCATCGTGCGGTCCCATCGCGGACCTCCGAATCCATTCGGTTCGAGCGAACTCTCGCAGTGGTCCTTTCTTAATTTTTCCTGACGGCGTGAGTTCTATAACGCATGATGAGCGGCGAACTGTCAGCTGAAAGTTGAAACGTGACAGTACCAAACGAAGTGTCTTGAACAATGACCATCACAGGGACGGCGAACTTCGGAAGTCTAGTAATATCCCGCGGTTATGAGAACAGATTGAAGAAGAAGGTTCAGGGACCATACCGCTGCCGAGCAAGGGCGATAATCTGAGATTCCTCCACCTGTCCTCTGTACTCCTCCTTCGGACTTACCACCACCGCAACTAGCTCTCCCAATCTCTGGTCGGGGACGCCGACAGCCGCAACTTCGCGAATGCGAGGGTCAGAAAGGATCACATTTTCAACACTGACTGAATCCTGTTGTGTTCTCAGAGGTTGTGGAGTAATCAGGACTCGATACGGAGAAGCTCACTATATTTTCTCCGCCACGGATAATCAAATCTTTAACTGAAATCTAGAAGTGAGTATAAGCAAATTGCCAAAAGCTTAATGCTCACTTCGGTCACGGATATACAGGAATCCTTCCGTGTCAATGAACCCGAGATCTCCTGTACGGAGCCAGCGATCGGAAGTTAGCGTCCTGACCGTCGCCACTATTACAAATAAGTCAGTAATAGCTATACACCTGCAGAATGCGTCTCACCTGGGTCATTCCAGTAACATTTCATTACATTGGGACCACGCCTAAGCATTGAATGAGAGATGAGAAGAGGTAACACTGAAGATATCATACAGCCAAACTTCGCCGGACACGCCAGCAGGAACCACCCGGCCATCGCTAACAACTAGCATGTCATTCACTGGACAGGGAAGCCCCCTATCGTATGTATTAGTACCAAGAGCCGTCTAGATGGTTGCGATGCTACCCACGCAGCGGTAGGTCTTTCCTCGTAGTCAATTCCCGCGAGAGCCACAGCAATACTATTGCTTTCGGTCATGCCATAAGCTTGACTCCTGATAAGCCGAGCTTGAGTTAATGCTTCCGTCTCGAAAACCTAATATTGGAATTTACATCACAGCGTTTGGGAAGGCGCGTTTGCCTTTCGCCGGTAGTTGGTCATGAGCTGGGGATCCTCCGAAGATTAGCGTCTCCAAGCCATATCCCGACAGGTCACTTTCTATGAGATCCGATACCATAGCAGGGACGCTATTTTATCTCGTCAGATGAAGAAATAGAATGGAGATCCAAAAAGAACGCACCCTCCAGCAACACGGATGTTCTCATGCAGAATTAGTCTAAATATTTTCAGATGAGTCCACTCTATAGCGGTGACTAATTTACCTAGTAGCTGTAAGCTATTGATCAGCGTCTGGCGGAGTTACGAGGCTGAGAACCATCATACCTTCCGTCACATTCCATCTTCGCATCAGGACAATCTTCTGGCCTGATACAGTAGCAAGCATCTAGTAAGGGCATGCATCATTAAGAAATAAAACATATAGAAAAATGGTTGCGCCCACCGAAAGACTAGTTGAGCCGGTGACATGGAAGAATGGAACAGAAATCAATAAGCCTTTCTGTGGTTCAGAGAGTGAGGGCACGGGAAGGTCGTCTCCACGTCTTAATACCGCTCTTGAGGATCCCACGGTAGCCTATGACAGTGGTTAGTCTAAAGGAACTGTCTAAAAGGGTAACACTGACATTACGTATATTTGTTAGAAACTGTCGTTGGGTGCTAAGGACACCTTTCGGCAAGCCGGTGCTACACATTCAAAGTTGGCAAGCAAATTTTCAATTTTCACCATTTTACGCACGTTCCAGATGTAAAGATAATCGTCGCGTTGTCCTCGGGGGTAATATGTGGATCGTCGGCTAGAATGTGGTCTGAACCATTGCCTTCATAGCGGCTGAGAACATCTTCCCAGAGCTGGTAGTATGTCTTCCATCTGTCGTGAAGAACCGGACTATCTAAGACCAGAAACCCTGCGACCCCATTGGTTTGTAAGTTTGTTACAGCTGGCAAGATACGATCTGCTCTTTCTGTATCCAGTATAATGAGCTTGCCGCCGGTGTGAATCAAACAATGTAGAAGTGGCTCAGACGGTAACCATCTATTGAAAAGAAGAAACGTCATCGTCGAATCCACAATTAGACGATCGATATACTTACGCGTTAACAAGGACAGAGACGGCACCTAGGAGATGGCATGCCCAGAACGCGATTAAGTACTCGGGAAGATTGCGTGAGCAAATAGAAACTCTGTCCCCTTTACGAATGTTATATACGTCCTTGAAAACTGCAGCGGCAGAGAGGGATTGTCTGAGGAGGTTCTCATATGATAATCTCTTGTCCTCGTATACCACATAAGTCCTTTCAGCGTATTGTGTCGCCGCCTCAAGCCAGAAGTTACGGAGCGACGGCCAAAGGTTTTTGTATACCTTTTGCATGTAGCCTTCTACGAGGCGACATTCAACTTCGTGAGGCATACCTGGTGCGCATAGGATAGTATCACCTAGGGGATGATGGCGGATGTCAATAGCAATCACTGAGTACGAGATAAGAAGAATGATGTACATTCAGCTAGACTGCGTTTATGGACGGAGGTGGTCATCATATAACGCGTGATATAGTATCAAGAGTACTAGAGACTGTGATAGAATTTGTCGATTCGGTCAGGGCTTGTTGAGATGATGCCACTGTATATAAAGGATCCGACATCCAGCCCATTGATATTAGCAGAAGACCACAAACGCCAGGCCCCCATCAGCATAAGAGTCCACTAATCAACATAAACAGTGTGATTGTGCAAGAAAGGCAAAATGGTTCCCAGACTATGAAATCAAGACGAAATACACGGTACAGCGTCGTGCACTCTGAGGTCGGAGAAAGTCCATCGGGAGACACGAGGGGGATCGGCAGTCACCTCCGAGCAGTTTTGAGACCCATACCGAAGAAAGAAGCACAGAACGCTGGTAAAGTTGAGAACAAGTTGTCATATTGTGCCACGGCGGGCCCGGGAACGATTGACAAATTCTTTGTGATTGCGCCGACAATTAAGTTCAGCGTGCCAATTGTACGGAGAAGGAAAATATGGGAAACCACCGTTTACGCAGTGATCCGAGGCATACGAGGAGATAGGCAGGCGATCCGTTAGCGTTCTAATAGAAACAGAGCTAAGTCGGCAATATGAATAGTGTGTTACATAGCGGTTCGTGATGCAGTGACTGCCCAGCCAGGCTGAACTAGGCTGGCCCAACAAGGTAGATGCCGAGGCGCCATCAAGGTAGCCCACAACTTAACTACAACTGAGTAGTAGCCGGACACCAACGTTCTTGCTCTACACTGGCCCATGCAGCTCCTAGCGGTATCTAGGGCGCAGAAGGAAGCTTGATCAAAAGGGGCGTACTGTGCCAATGAAAGTTTTAGAATACAAATAGCCACTCACCCGTAACTCGTCCCGACGTCCCCATATCCGAGCCCGAACTCTTCAACGGTGCGTGCTAGTTTCCATATCCTTCAGTTACACCTGACAGATGTCAACAGCGAAGTCATACTTTATACATATCGCGTTCATGTCGAATAGATGCGGCTTATCCTTGGCACGTCGGCTTGTGTGCGGCCTCTCTAAATGATACTCCGTGGAGTTGCCAACTGGGGCGTGACATAGGTTGCTCATCGTAGGTGCCGGAAAAGGGGAGGTTCACATGAAGGCAAACCAATTTGTAGTAGACGGTATTGTAGAAGCATATGCCCCACGCCTACTCTTGTCATAACAGACAGGACACCAATCCATTACTAGGAACCACTCGCATCGATCGAGATCACGCTGGATCGAACTGGCAAAGCATAAATGGCAAGCAATGTAGAATGAGAGCGGGGAGGATTGAATTTCGCTCGTTCATAATCTAGGTAATACCATATACTACAACAAGCATCGTGATTACATCGGGCTAATATTTACACGCGACTAGACCCCACACTCGGTTCCTTGTAAAGCTTAAGCAACAGCGAGCTACAAACCACAGAAACAGATCTAAAAATATGTGGTCAGCATCCCGTCTCCAGTCTAGAGGCATCGGTACACTTACGAAAGAGCCATTGCTAATGATGCCCAGACAGGAGACAGACGAGCATGTCCCGCAGGGTACACCACGCCGGCAGCAATTGGCAGTGCTATGAGGTTGTAGATGGTCGCCCAAAGCTATAAGCAAGACACCGAAGACACCTGTGAGTAATTCCGCTCATGGCTTCGGTCGGGACGCTGAATAATCACGTACAAAATTAAATTTGACTCGATTGAACACCGTTGCAGACAAATCTATGAGCGTCAACAAACCTTTCAGGTTTGACGACATCAAGATGAACGAGGCGCTTGAGAGTGCAACATCACCTGGAAGAGCGATAAGAATATCGGCCATATATAAAAGTAAACGATGGGTATTATACGTACTTCCAGACCCAATGGCAATCCCGACGTCAGCAGCCGACAGTGCCTAGGGAGAATACAGCTCTCAATAAATCCTGTCTCGTGGGGTAGAAAGAGGAAGATTGCGCACCGGAGCATCATTGATTCCGTCTCCAACCATGGCGACTATACATCTACCGTTCAATCTCCGTGTGCCTACCAGACGTTGCCAACGAGGGGCCTCCCTCTTCATCCCGACCATTTGCAACCATCTTACTTTCTCAGCCTAAGGCGCCGAGGAAGGTTTCAATTCAAGTATCATGGCTGACAATCTAAAGGTACGCACCTTCTGATGAGGTAACACTCCAGCGATGACATTGGTCTCAGGGATGCCGACAATTCGTGCAACGGCTTTCGCTGTGGTCTCGTTATCTCCCGAAATCATCCATGTGCTAACACCTTGTTTATGGAGACCAGCGACGACTTCCTTGGCTTCTGACCTTAATGGATCTGAAATTGCGAAGATAATACGAACCGCAAAGCCGCCGGTATCGTCGCCGTCCTCGCTTGACCCATGTCCTCGGACAGCGAGCAACACAACGCTCTTGCCTGCAGACTTCCACGCACTGAGTACGTCAAAGAGCTTGCCATCGATGGTAGCACCATGCAATTCAATCCATGCCTCGTTCCCGATGATAGCCCAGGATCTCAAAGCGTCAAAATATCCTTTGATGCCATGACCAGGGATCTCCTCCAGCGAAGATCCTATCTGCCCGGAAGCATGGGTTTTGTCGCAGTACTGCCTTATGGCGAAAGCAAGCGGGTGTGAACTCGCGGATTCTAGCTCTGCAGCCACGCCCAGGAGGGTCTCCTGAGTGACAGTCTTCTCGTCATCATTCCCCTCATCTTGACAATCCGTGACAAACTGAATGTCTGTCACACAAGGCTCTCCACCTTCCGTGAGTGTTCCTGTCTTATCGAATACAACTAGATCAAGTTGCGCGGCCTCTTGGAAGGCTTCGCCGCCTCCACGAACCAGAATGCCAAATTTTGCAGCTAAGCCGGACCCTACGAGAAGCGCCGTGGGAGCAGCTAAACCGATTCCGCAAGGACAGGCTACCACGAAGACAGCTATAGCGAACTCAAGAGACCAAACAGCTATTTCGAAAATAAGTATCCGAAGTGCTGATCATTGAAAAGGGGAGACTTACGCCAACCACCGACTTCAATGTCCAGATAGTCGGGTGGAAGCGCCCCGCTCTCACCCAACGCGAGCCATATGACCCACGTGAGGATAGCAAGAAAAGTGACAACGGGAACAAAATAGCCAGTTATAACATCCGCTACTCGTTCAATTGGAGCTCTCCGTGTCTGACCTTCCCTCACTACCTTCACGATATGATCAAGCCTAATATAGATTAGTTAGCGCAGTGCAGTTTGTTGAAACGTGATAGTGTCACATACATGGTCTCACCACCTATCGCGTCAACTCTGACGTCCACAACAGAACCCTTATTGATTGTTCCAACATACACCTTATCTCCGAATTCTTTTTTGACTAGTTTGGATTCGCCAGTGAGTGAACTTTCGTCAAATACCGTTCCCGCCTCATTGACTATAGTCCCATCTGCTGGAGGACTGGCGCCATGACGTATACGTACGACATCGCCCACCTCAAGCAAATCGACGGGTACGCTTTGAGTATTGTGAAGACGGATGCCAGAATGCGGGGTAAGATCATCTGCGTTATTACCTTTCTCTAGGTCATCATCCGCACCGTTGAATTGAGGCGAATCCGTTGACGTGTTGGAGGAGGAAACCTGTGACGTATCGGGAATGCAGAGAAGAGCATTGGAAGGCCGCAACTTTCCCAGTGCGGAAACAGCATCCGCTGTTCGCCCTTTACTATACGCTTCAAGGAATCTACCTGCAAAATGTCAAACAATAAGAACCGGCGCTCATAGAATGACGAACCAGCTTACCAGCTAGGAGAAACATGGTAAGAAATACGACCGAATCGAAATAAGTTGTAGTATCTCCATTACGATGTAAGGAGGAGGGCTGGGAAGCTGCCAGAGCAAGCAACACAATAGAGGAAAAATACGCGACAGATACACCCGAGGAAACCTAAACCAATAATGAATAACGATAACCTAATGAACACGTAATGGACCTACCAGGAGATTCATACTGCCAAATCTGACAAATCTCTTCCACAGCGGCGTGGAACGTTTTCTCCAGAGAGCCCATATCTCCTTGAGACTCCTTCGATGGAAAGTCCCCGCGCTATAGAACATGACAGGTGTCGCCAGGAATAACAGTGCCCATTCCGACCTTGACGCATTTCCCGCCCACATGGGCTCCATAAACCAAGCTCGGACATGATTAGAGGCAGGCACCAAGCTCATGTACACGATAGCGATAATGAAGGTCGGAATGGCTGCGATCACTGAAAAAGCCAATCGAAGGAGAAGAGAATGTTGCTCCTTGGTCTGCATGTGACGTGCGCGGGCTTCCAGGGAAGGAGGATGATGAATTGAAGCCGAGAAGGGGACGGAGGATGGCGAGCTTGTGTTACATATGGCATTGATTATTGTGCGAACAGTAAAGTGCGGTGGATCAGGTGTGTATGTAAGTTTGAGTATAGGATCAGTATGTGAGGTGACCGGTTTGTCAATAGTGACCCTATCCTTGAATTGCTCAAGGGCATCCATGATTTTAGGGGGACAGTGTCTACCAAAGCCAGATCAGTTGACATCTACGTGACGGATGAAGTTCGACAACTCACGAACAAGACATTCCAGAAATTCGCAACGACACGGTACGAGGACCCGTATGTTCAGCAGAAGTACTCGCATCTGCAGAGTCAATTGAGCGGATTTCCATCACTTCCGCTTCGTAGCCCGCATCTTCAATGACAGTGACAAGCTTCTCTGCAAGCTCCTGGCGAGCAATGGTCGCAGTTCCGCTCTTGCCAATGAGGTTGATGGCCACATCAGATACACCAGGTACGTCGGATACTAAACCTGTAATAGTGTTCGAGCACGAGGCACAAGTCATTCCCCCAATGAACATTGTAACACGGAATGGACCCTCTGACTCTCTCCGCGGTCCTTGATGACGGACCGGTGGCGGACATACAGGCACAAAGCTTACTACCTCTGCTTCGTATCCTGCATCTTCGATGGACCCAACGACAAGCTTGACCCGGTCTTCGCTGTCAACCGTTACAAAACCGGAATGAGCTATGAGGTTAATCACCACTTCGGTGACGCCGGGAAGGTCGTGGAGTATATCCGTGATAGTATTAGAACAAGATGCACATGTCATTCCCCCAATTGACAAGGAGATTTGGTAGGCATTGGGAGCAGTACCTGGTACGAGCAGCGAGGTGGGCCGAGTAGTTTCTAGTTGGGCAGGCACAAGTGTGCTGACTGCTTCGCTGTCGATGTGAAGGTCGCCGGAGTCCTGCCCAACTTTATCCCGGTGAACGACGGAGGAATGGTCGACTTCGAGTGCATGTCCAGACTGACAGAGCGTACACTGTTCGATATGCTTCCGGCGTTTGGGTAGTACAAGAGGGGTGAGACGCGAGAAGCTCTCACTCAATGAGCGATGGGATTCGTCCACAGGCGTGGAGACTAGATCGAAACCCGTAGAGTCCAAAGTAGCTTTGATTTGATCCGCCGAGAGGATAATGGGGTGGCGAACGGTGACTGTCTGTGTAACTATAGACACGTCTACGTGTGTGGGACGAGGTGTGAGTGAATTCAAGGCATCCTGTATGGTCCGCACACAACTAATGATAGAAGACGTCAGTTCGTACCGACGCTTGAGGCTACTGCGAGCTGTTGATTACCCACCTACTACAGTGCAGATTGGACAGAAAAATGGTTGTAACGGTCTCCCCACTGGATGACGGCATATTGTACAGGGATGCCAACCTCAAAGCTGGAAGTGTCTTCGCAGCAGGCCTGCGAGTAAATAAAGGGCCTGCCATAGCTACCGAGTGATTGCCTGACGATAATTGAAATAAGAAGGAGTATTGTCGAGTTTGTTTCGGTGAAAGAGGCGATACGACAACGACAGCAAGCGCGACTCCATTTTGAATATTTGTCCACAAAATGCCTCAGAGCAAGGTGCAGCCAATCGGAAGCGTCATTCTGCGCACAATTGCCTCACATGTGCGCTAGTCCGCTGATTCAGCCCAATCGAGATCTCACTAAGCATTGGCGCCAACGTGGCAATGTCCATTTTGAGGTGTGCTTATCTAAGCGAGATTTAGTTTTGCCTTTGCTCCAGCCCGAGTCCTGCAAGGTCGTGTGCCACAATACGAGCTCGACGGCTGCAACGGCGACGACACACACGACACACAATCACAGCCGAATACCCTGTACCCTTGACGCTATTTTACGACACACGAGAGAGCAACCGAAAACCACATTTCTTCTTCCTACCCCATTTAGATACCCCACATTCTCAACCAGGACATGCATTGGGAACGGTCGAGAATGGCTACGCTGTTCAAACCTACCGATGGAAATCAACACTCCTACCGCTCAACATCTACAATGAGCAGAGCAGAAACACCATCACCGAATGGCTCTCATTCAGATATCTCTATGGGTAATGACACGAACAAACCTCCTATCATCTTGGGTATATGCGCCATGGATGTCAAGGCCAGGTCCAAGGCTATGCGCGAAATCCTGACACGCCTCGGCGAGCGCACGAGGGGCGCTATCGAGGCCAAAGTTTTTGGTGATAAAGTTATCCTCGATGAAGGTTAATACAACCGTTATTCTAGCTTCTTTTAGCAAGCCTTTTGATTACCACTTTACACAGATGTCGAAAACTGGCCGAGATGCGACGTCCTCATCTCATTCTTTTCGACTGATTTCCCACTCGACAAGGCGATATCTTACGTCAAGCTGAGACAGCCGTTTTGCATCAATGAACTCGCGCCACAGGCGTTGCTTTGGGACCGTCGCCTTGTAGGAGCCGTTCTGGATCACCTCAAGGTACCCACGCCTAACAGACTTGAAGTATCGAGAGATGGCGGCCCGAAGGTGGACGACGAACTGCGGGAACATATGAAAAAGAAAATCGGGATCGAACTGGGTGCATTCCAAGTGACCCCCGAGGTATCTCTGAGAGAAGACGGCAACGCGATTGTCATAGATGGTCAAGTGATGGAGAAGCCGTTCGTAGAGAAGCCCGTGAGCGGAGAAGATCATAATGTATACATCTACTTTCCGAACGGAGGTGGGGGTCGTCGATTATTCCGAAAAGTAGGTTATAGGTCCATATTGGGTACGGGTTGTGGCAGTTTGTTGATTTTTTATGGGCGCAGGTTGGCAACAAATCAAGCGAGATCGATAGCACGCTGAATCATCCGCGAACTGATGGCTCGTATATATACGAGAAGTTTGTGGACGTGGACAACATGGAAGACATCAAGGTGTACACTGTGGGCAAAGATTACACGCATGCGGAAACTCGCAAATCCCCTGTTGTGGACGGCGTTGTGCGCCGGAATACCGAAGGTAAAGAGATCAGGTGGGTGCTTATGAATACCTGCGGTTCCATGCATTCTCATCTATCACGCAATGTCAGGTTTATAACACATCTCTCTGAAGAGGAGAAGCTGTGGGCTTCTAGAATTAGCGATGCATTTGGACAGACTGTATGCGGATTTGATATGCTCCGCACAGATAATGGCCGCCGGACGAAAGTGATTGATGTCAACGGCTGGAGCTTCGTAAAAGGGAACGAATCCTACTATGGTATGTCTCAGCACCAACCATCCACACTCACAACCATATATGTTGATACCCTCTTCCACAGACAAGGCTGCAGAGATACTAGCCTCGATTTGTATCCAGGCGTGCGCTTCGCCCGAGCGACCATTACCCGCAGGAGAACCCGCTCAGCAGGAACAGCCGACGTGGCTACTCAAAGCCAACGTCACCGTTTTCCGTCATGCTGATCGTACTCCCAAGCAGAAACTCAAGTTTAACTTCCCTGTTGACGAGAAGTGGACACAACCTTTCGTCAAGTTGCTCAATGGCGAAAAGGAAGAGATTATCCTTCGGGAACGTCATCAGCTTAGCTTCATAGCCACTGCTATCGAGGAAGCCAAAGCTTTGGGTGCTGAAGGCGAGGATCTTGCGAAGCTGAAGCAGTTGAACGATGCTTTGCAACGCAAGATCGAGTTACCTGGTACAAAAGCCCAGCTGAAGCCTGTGTATTCAAAGAGACAACCTGGTCAGGCTCGTAAACTGACTAAGCTGACGCTTGTTTTCAAGTGGGGCGGAGAGGTATGTGCTGTTACTTAGTGTTTCAAATACTCGAAGATCTGACTTATCCTCTCCCTTTCTAGTTCACGCATTCGGCGAGATATCAATCTCGTGACTTAGGCGAGAACTTTAAGAAGGATATTTCCATTATGAGTATGTGCTCCATTGAACCCCAATCACAAAGAACCGTTAATGTACCTCTTCAACTATCACAGACAAGGACGTCCTCAAAAACGTCAAGGTACGTTCCCCGTACGCAACGAGTACACGTTCGATCCCATCTCACCAGATCTTTCTTCACAGATCTACACCTCTTCCGAACGTCGTGTCGTCGCCTCAGCCGAGATCTTCGCTACAGCCCTCTTCGAAACCAACACGCAACGAGAATACAGCTCCGCATCCATCACGCCAACTAACCATTCCTCACGTTCATCGACAGACGGGAACAGCAGCACACCCGGTAGTACTTTACAACCCACCCGTCGGAATGCGTCTCAGCAGCCAAAGCTCATCGTACGGAAGGACCTGTTGGACGATTCCAATGCCGCTAAAGACCTCATGGATGATGTCAAGAAGAGGTTGAAGATTTTGTTGAGACCTGGAGAGCCGGAGAAGAGACCGGAATTGACTTGGCCGAAGAGTATGAAGAAGGAGCCGGTGGAGGTTGTTAGTGTATGTATCCTTGATTTCCTTTGTTGTTTCAAAGGCTGATGTATCTTTGGGAAATAGGAGGTCATTGACTTGCTCAAGTCGTTCCGGGAGATTATGCATAGGAATTGGGAGACTCTTGATGTAGATAAAATCCAGGAGAGGTGGTGCTGTGGTGATGAACCATGGTTGTTCCGTGAGCGGTGGGAGAAGTTGTTTGAAGACTTCTGTGATGTCAAACAAGAGAAGTTCGACCCGTCGAGGGTAAGTCTCCGATGATACCGTAGGTTTTACCTACGATCCTGAATGCTCGTCCCCTAGGTTTCTGAACTCTACGACACCATCAAGTATTGCGCTCTCCATCACCGAACCTTCCTCTTCGCCATCTTCAACGAGAACGGCGGCAAAGACCAACCTCAAGACAGACGTCTTCACGAACTCTACGGTCGCGCGAAAGCCTTATTCGATCTCGTCGCCCCTCAGGAGTACGGTATCGAACCTGAAGAGAAGGAAGAGATCGGTGTCTTGACATCACTGTCATTGCTCCGAAATGTCGTCAATGATCTTGAGTCAGCAAGGAATAACGAGGAATGCTCATTGACGTTGTATTTCACAAAGGAGAGCCATATTCATACTTTGGTCAACCTGGTTTTGTTCTCGGGGTTGCCGATTGCGAATAGGAGGATTCCTGAATTGGATTATTGCGTAAGTCGTTTGATATTTTCCTTTGAAGCTTCGTACTCACTATTTAATTCGACAGTCACATATCCAGTGTGTATAGTCCTTCCAGAGTAATTTTGTTAGTGGACTCACCTTTCGACTTTCAGATTCGAGTTGTACGAACGTAATTTCGGTCGGGGCAAGTCCGACAAGGAGTACTCTATTCGTATTTCCTTGAGCGAGGGAGCTCATTCGTCTAATGTCCTTGACTCCGCCTTGGATGCACGTCACTCACTCAACGTTCAACCCAGAAGGTGAGCAGGATTACACCGCACATTCTGAATTTAAGACCGCTGACATTGATAATATCAATTTTTATAGGAAATTGACTCAGCATTTACCATATAGTTTGGTCGTTGAGAAACTATCGAAGCATTTCAATCGAGTCGATGATGTAAGCTCACCTTTGAAGTTCACAAATTCCGAGATACTGATTGATGGTTTATAAGGAGGACGACGGTCCTGATACTCTTTATGAGACCATAGAACCATCAAGTATAGACCTAGTCAGCAGCAGCGTAGAGAAAGAGGGCATAGTCATTTAGATCTTGCTCTCTGGTTCCCTCATAATTTCCTCTTTTCATCTATACGGACAATTAGACCAGACACTGGTATCATCAAACAGACTACACACAGCATCATTACAGTAACTTTCGAATCTAGAGAACTAATCCACTCACGGCTAGTACATGTTGTATAATGTTAGCATGGGATACTGTATATTGGATAGTAATGAACGTGAATGTAGAATGTGCATGCATTGGAAAGTGGGCTAAGGAGATGAAGCAGGCTCAGTTTCCCATTCGCGTATTCCAATATGTTTCCGAAGAGTTTCAAGCTTCTCCGGTTTGAGTTCGCGGAACTGAATGCTGTGGGTACCTTTACCAGCCATCGAGGGGTGGTCTTTGTCAAAAAGGGCTGAGGGTGACTGAGATAATAAGGATGACTGAGTGGCTAGGGCAGCAAAAGACGAAGTGGTGTCATGATATCTGTCAGAATATCGGGGAAATAAGTGGTCCGGACAGACGGAGAACGGATACAACGTTTTAAGGGACATTGACTTACAGACGGAAAGCTTCCTTGTTCAGCGAGTCGATTTCTTTAATTTCGTCCAGAGCATGCTTCTTGAATGCGGCCTTAATCCAATGTAGGATGTCAAACACATGGTGTTCCTTAGGTCTACGAAAGGCATGTATGAGAACGCCCATAAAGTGCTAAAATACACGCGCAAACCGTAAGCTTACCTCCAAGGCCGAAATCGGGGGGCTAGGTTGAACGTGCCATCTTGCTGGGAGATCAAGGGATGGAACACATCCGTGAGGAACTGGACGACAGGGGGACGCTCGGGATAATTGGGAGGAAAGGTTATTCGGAATTTGAGGATGGAATCAGCATAGTAGCCTGGAGCGGTCTGTGTGAGTAAGGATTACAATTGGCTGAGACAGCAGGTGATGGTGTGAGCTTAGAGACATGCCTTGGTGAACGAAAAATACGGCGTCCCAGACGAGAAGGTTCTCTGGCGAGGGTGTCACGTACATGCCCGTGGGGCAATGTTTTGGGTATCGGAGGGAGGCATATTCGAGCGAGACGGCGGTACGGGTGAGTGCTGTAGGAGACTGATCGGTGCCGGTCGTAACGCCAGTTCCTGAAGCTATACGGGATGCAGGTTTGGATCTCGACTTTGTAGGTGTAGATAGGTCAATGGTTGGCGAAGCTGTTAGAAAGATGGATTGCATGGTATCTCTGTATTCTGTGTTAGTATGTTACAGTCTGTAGTTACGGTGTAGATGCGAGCGCTAGGGAGAGATTCCCCATTTGGTGTGTGAGCGTCGGTAGGAGACGGTAAGAAGTGAGTAAGCAGGGATCCGATTGGCCCCGGCAGAAATCGACATTGGCAGGGAGCGGAAGTGGAGGTCGGCCTGGAGCAGGTATAAGTTCGCAATCCAGTCATGGCCTCACCATTCTCATCATCCGCCACATCCTCCGCACACCGGACTACTTATAGACTCACCTGGTGCATCAGATTATCTATTAGACACCTCTCTTAGACATTCCCCACCACCACCATGAAGGTCAGTTACCCCGCAATCCACGCATACACACGATCGGGATCTAAATACTGATTTTTTTGCACAGCTTGCTACTCAAGAAGAACTCGAGGGACACCATAACGCTACCGTCCGTGGTGCCGTCGAGGGTGTTCTCGCTGGTCTTGCCATCTCCATCCCGGGATCTTACTACCTACACCGACGATGGGCGTATTACCGCTCCCTCCCTATTCAACTCAAAGCCCTCGGGGTTGTAATGGTCGTCGCTCCATTATATGCCATCCAAGCTGAACGTCGTGGTGTCGAATTCGACAAGAGCACTTGGACTGGTGCTGGAAAGCGTGAGCTTGATCGAGAGGAGGCTGCGCTTGAGAAGCAATGGGAGGGTCTTAGTACCGGAGATAAGGTCAAGACTTGGGCTGCGAACAACCAGTACAAGGTTATTCTTGGAAGTTGGGCTCTCAGTATGGTGGCTGCTGGTGCCATTGTTTGGCGTAACAAGTATGCAGTTCCCATTTGGCTCTTATGGGAGTTGTACTAACGATTTAGTAGGTATCAGAGTAGTGCGCAAAAGATCGTGCAAGCCCGGATGTGGGCTCAGGGTCTTACCGTCGGTGTTCTCATCACTGCTGGTGTTTTGACACATAGTCAACAACATACTGCCGCTGAGCACAGGGTATGTGTCAATTTCCTTCCATTCCTTTGAAATAACAGTCGCTCATCTTACTATCACAGGGCGTCGACCACTCGTGGAAGAACATGGTAGAAGAGTTCCAGAAGGACGAAGAATACGAGCGCAGGAGAATACAGCTCCCAACTCGTGCACCCGTCCCCCCATCATAAACTTTCTTACATTCCCCCGCGCAGATGACATTCAATCTAGATCTGTCTACCCTTCTTGGATCATTTAGACTAGATGACTCGTCTCACGACCCTTCATGAACACTTCTACAGTCGCCAGCAAAAGCTCTCGCCAATATCGTACCGTCTGTCTATTCACACACACCTAATTTGCTTACCTACAGGCCTCCTGGTTTTACATCATGTGTACGGACTCTTACATTTCTTTTTTCTGACATTATTCCACTTGCCATGATTTTACCAGCGACACAGTCTTTTGTATTCATCTCATCTGCGATACAGCATTCCAATCATCGAATAACAGGCACGTTCACTGTCGGATCTTGCCCTCCACTGTGATCGACTATGATATAAGGTATTTAAGGCTGTACGGTGCGTGTTGTCATTTTGAGGCTTACTGGTAAGTAGCGATATAGTTGTAGTGTTAAATCTGTCGCTATGATTATCGAAATATTCAAACTTCAAACCTGAAGTCCAAGGCTCCGATTCGTTCACGTAGTCGTGACAGACAGACTTTCTCATAAATTTTATCCTAGTTGATAAGACCATAATGAAATCGTAATAGTCGGAGACCTTTCGAGACCAGAGAGAAAACTGAATCCGCGAATAATGCTCCATTGAATTGACCTCCTGCTTCGAGCGTCTAGTCAGATCACACGAGGCTACTGAACGCCAGCACAGCATCGAAGCTGCCGAATTTAGAAATGAACATATCAAGTTCAAGTCGTCGCAGGCTCCGACTTCAGTCGAGAGATGGGTTATTTATTCATTATATGAAATCTTCAGAAATACACACGGAGGCATGACATCATCTATTCCAGCCTGGGAGAAGAGAAGATACAATTGATAACGGGGAAGAACACAAAAGCCACTGTACAGAATTATCGTAGTGGTCTTTTCGTAAAACGATATACATACATGTGATGAATATTTGTCTATGGGTGGTGAGTAATAGTAAATGAATAAAATGAGGCACTATGAACGACAACAAGAGAGAGTATTCATGATGGTATCTACATCGTGAAACTCTCGACGTTCAATTGGATGGTTGGGCCACCCTTCAAGACGCTCAAAGGACCAGCGAAGGAGGAGGAGAGTGTGGAACGGACAGTGGAGACAAGTGGGGCGGGTCCAGAAACTGTAAGCAACATATGACGTTAGCATCATGGGTTGACCTTTAAATACAAATACACTCACCATCAACGGACACAGGTCCGACCGATTTGCCAACTTCGGCTTCCAAGATCTCGGGGATGTTAGGGCGACCAGTACAAATCTGAACGCCCGCATTCTCGAGCGCGCTGACCTCCGCATCGATACCTTCCTTCTCGTTGATCACGTTGCTCGGTTGCTTTTCGAGGTCGGATTTGGAAGACCTAGAACTGTCAGAAGACTCGGTGTAGCCTTGACCGGGGAGTTCTTCGGCGCTCGATGTGACATAGATAGATACGGAGAGGTCGAGTGACAATGTGGATGGAACGGCTGATAGGGTGCTAGTGAGTCGGCTGGAGATCCAGCGGATATGGGCTAGAGGGGGAATGATAAGATAACGGTAGATGTGAGATGACAAGGATATGTCGCTTACATCGTTCACGAACGACCCAAACGAATGTAACTCGTCGAGCACATGCCTCGCTTTTTGATGCTTGCCTTTGACATATCATGCTGATTAACACAGATATTACACCGACAAATATACCGATAAGACTCACCTGATAATTTCTGCCAGACGAGGCAAGGTGTAAGATATTCCAGAACCGCCTGCACAAGACGGATTCAATGGATATTCAAGGGGAAGTAAATTACGGACTTACCAGCTAGGAAGATACATGTGTCGTAAGGTGTAATGTCGGGCGGAGCTCCATAGGGGCCATCCAAAAATACGCGAAGTTGGCATGTACCATCTGATTGCACATGGTCCCTCAAGCTTTTCGTGAATCCTGTACGGACACGGATTACGAACGTGAGTTCGTTTTCTTTTATTTCGTTGTTGGCGTCGGGGATCGTAGCAATCGTGAAAGGGTGAGATTGGGTGGGGTTAATCGTAGGGAAGGCCAGGAAAGCATGTTGACCTGCGCGCCAGCCCCAAGGGACGCGGCGTTTAATGGTAAGGCGTAGGGCGTCATGGTTGAGGAGTTCGAGCTCTCCTGCTGAGCCTTTGGTTCGAATAAAATTGTTGACAACCAAGTAGCGGAGGAGTCGACCAATTCTGTCGAGACCCCAGACAATGAAGCAGGGGTAGATGTATTGTGGAACCCTATGATAATAACGTTAGCCGAGGGGTTGTAAATGCATGTGGTACGATTACTTACGGTGGGCTTGCATTATTGCAGTGGATTATGGCGAGAATAAGGAAAATACTGCAGGTTGTGCGTCAGTCTGAGCCGTAATAAATCATGTGAATGGTACGATACGCACAGGGAAAGGAGAACATGAGTGAGATAGAAAAATTCATAAAAGCGTTTACGAATAGGCTGCAGAGAGATCAACACCATTATGGAAAACACTATACCGGCGACCCAACCGCAGGCCTTCCATGCTTCCTCGAGGTAGTCGAAACTAAAGTGGTACGTTAGTAAGATATCGCGAGCCAAATATCGGAATGTTCCTTACGCTTGAGTATGTCTGTAGGAAGCGTCACAGTTAGCAAGAGTTATCCTACTAGAAACGTAATACGTACTTCGCCCACCAATGTACCCAGACCATGACCAGCGTTACGCGGGAAGTAACGCGATGCATTAAGTTCAGCTAAGATTGCAGAGAATGGTGAGCTTCTTAGTCAAGAAGGCACGAAGCACCACAACCATACCTTCTCATGGCTGACGCCAGTCAACACTAGATGCGGAAATTAGACATGGTCGGACACCCGATGTATAAATAGACCTTACGTTGTACCATGTTGTTCTTCGATGACAAGGCGACGATAAGGGGCAGTTGAGCACCCGCTATATGTCCTGCCCTGTTGGCAAAATAACGAATACCGAGGTGTTGGGCTAAAGAGAGGTCATGGGTCACCGATGTGCAATTGAGAAAATTAGGCAAAGTCTCACTGTTCAAGAACTCGAAACAGAACAACACGATGATGTAGCAACATGTCAGGAGGATTTCCAAAAACGTCATGTTGACGGCGGGGATCCTCCATCGGTATGCAACAATACGAGAACCGGTGAGGATTGCACTTGGTAGGCGTTTCAACGATGAACCATTGTTTTGGGTTAAGCTTGGTGACCGGTGTGGAGACCGGCGACGACGCCAGGCCCACAAAATCGAGCAGACGTTGATGAAAGTAGCAATTCCGAAGAAGCCAAGCCAGATGAACCAAATGAATCGGGGATAGACCTATTGAAGATAGCGATCAGCGGACAGCGATGACTGTCGAAGTAATGATCGACGTACCTCTTCGCCGTATTGCTTGAGTTTGTTAAGCCAGTCAGGGAACGTGGCTCGAACTTCGAGCGTCATGAGAGAAGACATGGTTGACACCGAGGAGAGAAGGGTGAAGTGCGAGGGTCGGACGACAGAGGGTCAGACAGCCCAGAAGCGCAAACCTCAGGGTATAAAAGCGGCTCGCCCAGGAGGACGAAAGAAAAATTGCGTAAATACATTTTCGAGGTTTGCGCGGTTTATTCGAGGGATAACAGTCTAGGTCGGGTTAAACTTCGCTTGCCGTGCGTGTCTCCTGATCGAACCAACCGGGGGTGAAAATAGGAGCAGAGCGTCACGTAGATTGTAATTGTAACGATGATGCATGCTTCCGAAGCCCCTCATGAGCCCTTTACAGTAGTTTATCCAACACACATCTAGGAGAGGGAAGCATGTAATTGGCCGCAATTGGTTGGGGTTCGTATCTGATAAGATGATACAGGTGCTCCTGGCGCTCGCGCATAATCTTATCAGATAGCGCCGTCCAGCTTCATCTGATCTACCGTTTGCTAGCCCAGTTCGAGGAGTGTTGGAAAGTTCGAAAATTGCGGCCACTCGTGCCTCTTGCAAGAGTCATGAACTATTGATGGTTCCGCCAATGAGGTCTGAGATAATGATAGACTACTCACCAAATGTCCAGGAAGAAGAGAAGTGGAATATGTGCGCCAAATATGCTTTAGAACGTGTGCTTGTCAGAATCCGCATGGTGAGGTATCAAGCTCTATCAAGTGGTACGGATGGCCATCCCGCAATGGTTGCACAGGAAAATTCTTCGGGCATTGCGGAAAGTGTTTGTCATGGCCGTCGCGGCCGTCATCGGAAAACGCACCTTTGATCTAGGTTTCGTCCACTCAAAGTTCATCCAAAGCGGTCGGTAATGGCATAGAGAATGCAGTTGTCAAATCCGCAGCAGTGGATTGTGCCTTCGATGTCGCCACATCGATGAAGCGTACGATGGAGGGCTGTTGAGCGGGAAGTACGCTGGCCAACTTTGGTAGATATGCTCTGAAAAGAGACTAAAGGAAAGATCAAACGAGCCCAATCCGACAGATCCGGAGAAGGCCACGTGATCGAGTGCGATCTTATTTTCCGCGCCCAATGTCAAATCTGGCAAGAGCAGCCTTCTCTTTACAAACTTACTAACACCATGTCGTCAAGTGCAAGCTCAAGTGACTCTGAGCCTCCTTCTATCTCGAAACGACCTCATGCCAAGGAGGTAAATGAGGATCACGACAGCTCTACCTCGGCCTCGGATGCCGCTTCTTCATCCTCCGACAACGATACAGACACAGAGGAGATCCCTGTCTTGTCCCATGCGGAAAAAAGACGACAGAAGAAAAAGGAGCAGAAACAGCCTGATCCTGCTGATACTGACGAGCACAATGTCAAGAAGACCAAGGTCAGGAACACTGCAGAAGTGCCTCCCTCTAAGGCCCCAAAACGTCAACATTCGGTCTGGGTTGGCAATTTGGCTTTCAAAACCACTGCGCAGTCTTTGCGTCAGTTCTTCGATGGAGTTGGGGAGATAACGCGAATTCATATGCCCATGAAGATGTCGAGCGGAGGCCCGTCGGGTGGAGCAGTAAAGGAGAATCGAGGGTTAGTGACTTTATGTCAAGTAATATTCGTCCATGTAGATAAAAACAAACATCCATCTTTCTCCATATTAATAGATTCGCCTATGTTGACTTTGCCACCGCTGATGCTAAAACGGTCGCTACCACTTTGTCTGAAAATCCGTTGGATGGCCGGAGGTTGCTAATAAAAGACGGTACGTAACTGACTTTGTGCATTCATATGGTTTCCCTCTGAGAGACTTGCTCAGGTGACGATTATACTGGACGCCCATCAACTTCGAAGGATGACCTCTCAGAAGGAGCATCTCAGAAGCTAACGGGGACGACCAAAACAGCACAAAAAATTCTGAAGTCTCAGAAACAACCTCCAGGCCCTACGCTATTTCTGGGCAACCTGGGATTTGAAGCGACGGAGGAGACGATACGAGATATGTTTGATAGAACCGTCAGAAAGTCGAAAAATGAAGACGCTGCCGAAACGGAAGTACGGCTCAGTTCGTCGATACGCAAGATTAGAATGGGCACGTTTGAAGATAGCGGCAAGTGTAAAGGGTGCGTTCCAGTTCCGAGAACTCCAGTGATCACTATGATAATCATTCGGATATTTTTTTTCTAAATTAGATGGACGTTCGTTGATTTTAAAACGACGGAAGGGGCCACGGCTGCCCTGACTAGTCGAAAGGCGTTCTATTTGGATGGACGGCAACTCGTTGTAGAATTCGCATCTCCTGATGCTGTGCGTAGAGGGGGGTTCAGGGGAGATAAGAAAGAGGGTGGAGCTGACAGCCCCTACACAAAAGATAAGTCGAAACGAAAAGCACCTGAGGAGCAACATGCAGATAACGTTGTTGATGCTGTTGATGCTACCGGTGGTGAAGAAGCGGAGGAAAAGCCATGGAAGAGGAGGAGAACCGAAGGCGATAAAACCGAACGTCGCCATACGACGACCAAGGACGGTAGACCTAAAGTCCGCCCGAAACCTGGTGCAGCTCTTGCTCAAGCAAGGCGTGAGGTGGTAGCTATTGTCCCTAGCCAAGGGAAGAAAATCGTTTTCTAAACCCGCTGTTTTTATTCTTGGCTATACGACGACCATTTGTAATACGTTTTCGCGATAGGGTGCTCGAGAACAAGAACAAAGAAGACATCAGACTGCATATTGCTGCGCGTGGCGTAAGGAGTTGACAGTGAAATGACAGGAGGTATGTGGTATGTACATCGTGAATGATCAATCCTCCTCCTCTTGGACAGCACCCACTTCATACTCTCCGCATATGTCCCATCGAGAACCTTGTGCTGCAGCTGAGACATACTTCACGAACCGCATGACACCTTCATCGCGTAAGACTAATAGCAAACGATTGAAACCTGGTTGTACTGTCAGCAAGGTCCCATCGTCATCTTCGGCCTCATCTTCCTCATCTGACATATGCTGATCTCCGTTGGTATCCTTCGAAGAACCAGCCTTACCGTTCGTACCATTTGACGCCTTCTTAGACGAACCGGAGCGATAAACAGCGGGGTCATCTTCCTCGTCGTGAGGTGCCATGTAACACTAAATGTTAATCACCTCGTTGTCAGCAACCTTTCATAAAACATTGAGATGATAGAAAAATTCACCTCCCAACCACCCCATTCACCCGTCTCCCAACCCACAGGCTCTGCATCAGGATTCATCCTCCCAGAATCACCATCTACACCGCCCACCTGAGGCGTCAAACCAAGCACAACATCCAATCTCGCTTCCTTCTCTTCACTCGTCGCAAGTGTATAATCAAGACCAGGTCTAAATCTTCTAGCTTCCGCCGAATACCTCAACGGAAGCAACTGAGACACATTCGCCAACCATGCTCTAAAAGCCGGACTCGGGAACAAATCCTCCTGCAGACTCCTGAGAATACCATCCGGTAATGGATGTGCGCTCACAGGGAAGACAGCTTCGAACTTTCCGTTTTCTTCTTCCGATTTGAGGACGCTGTAACGCCATTTATGGGGAGGACCTCGGAGTGTCCAAGCACCTCCTGTACCGGCTGAATGAGGAGGGATAAGTGATTCGCGATCGGGTCCAAGGCCGTCGGCCATGTCGCTTTCTGCTAGACCGAGGGAAAGTTTTTGGGCGATAGGTTCTGAGAGGAAAGAGTGGAGTTCGAGACTTGATTCTTCGACGAAGCGGGATGAGAGGGCTTTCAGTGTACGGGGCTGGAGATAAACGGGGTTTAGGAACTCTGAGAGGAAGGAGATGTGTTCCTCGGTAAGAGGTCGTTCGGGTAATGGAGGGTTTATGTTTTCGGGGTACGACTTGAAGTCGGTAGCAGTAGCAGCCTGCAAAATATTTTCCATTCTTTGAGAATTTGACTATCGTAGAGAAATGGAGAACTTAACTCACCAGTTGCTCGCGCGAACTCTTACTCTGATCCGGGCGAGTTTCAGGTTCATACCCAGGTTCGCCCATCTGAGCAGAATGGAACCAACCACTAATACTCAACCTCTGTCTCCCATCTTCACCTTCCCCACCAACAACAACCTCTTCAACCGAATGGAAACTCCTCCCCGGCTGGACCTCAAAGAAAATAAACTGATTCCAACTCGGAGGAACAGTCTTCGAAGGCGTAGCTTCCGGTTCCAACACACCATCCGGTCCCGGTTTCGTAGGATACAACTCTAACGCACCTCCCCATTCTTTTTGCCATCCCTGGTAATGAGGTAGGGGCATGTAGAGAATATAAGAAACGCGTCGAGTGCCGATGACATCATCGTGGTTGAGTAGATGGCAGCCTTTTGTGTATGTGTTGACAGACATGTCTTGTTTGGTTCCGGAGAGAGGTCCACAGCCTGTAACGGCACGTACGAACTCTCGGAATTTTTCAGAGTAGAGAGCATCGCGGAGGGTGAGGAGACTTGGGAGGAGGGCGAGTTGGGATTCGTTCAAATAGGAAAGGGAAGCGAGGTCTCCCGTTTGGTTGACCTAGTCCAAATTGAAATCGAAAACACGGTAAGACAAATTATGTTACATCCAAAGTACCAAATGAAACACACCTTGTAAATATCCGTCTCCTTCTCCGAGAAGCTCAACTCGGACAAAATCTCATCCTTGACCGACTTCAACAACTCATCCTGGAACAACTTCTCCACCACAGCATGTTTAAACGGCTCACTCCCCGCATACTCCGAATTCAATCTATGAATATTATTCGGATGCAGTAACTCTGGAGCAAAATGCGGACTTGGATCGGTACTGGCTGCAGACAGTGTTTTCCCAGATGATGTTTGATCGGACGAACTTGAGCTTGAGCCTAGTGCAGACTCGGAGATATGGCTCATCTTCATCCGCTTGAGAAGAGTCGGTTGTTCCTCCGTCGTTGGGGATGGGGAACGTTCGTGTGTGACTACCATTGTGTATGCGTCTAGAATTGGACGGTGGCTCTAGTAGGTGGGTTGACTTTGATGGAGTCCTGAATCCTGATATAGAGAGAAGGTTTAAGGGCAGCTAATAAAACACGCCCACTAGCAATTTTGGGGTCTCTGTTTTGCACGAGTAGTAATATATATGTTACCTCGTGAGGGAGAAGGTCGCGGGAGAACCAAGCTGTAAAAGAAGATAGCAAAGAGAATGGAAAAGGTTTTGAGCTGCTATTTCACTAAGCTGATTGAAAAAGAGAGTGGGAACCACGAGCGATATGAATGATGTCCTTGGGGTGGTGCTCACCGGCAAAAGTCTCGACCGCACTGGAACGCCTGTCCTTTCCTGGCGAGAACAGAGAGAAAATATAACTGTTTTGACAGAAAAACCGCCCAATCACGAATCGAGATAGTCCGGGAAGGTGTATGACGACACCGTCCGGGTCTTTATGCGGCAACTTATAAGATGTTTACGATATATGTTGGGAAGACTGTGGCTGAGCTTCCCTACAGCCTTCGAACGCTGGACTCGGGTCAATGTAAGTTGTCAAAGTCGAGAGTCGAAAGATTGAAGCCATGGTCATATGTTCGAGAGGGTACTCGTGTCCATCACGTTGCAGCATCATTCGTATGCGTTTTTGAGGTTGATCATTAGTGGTTCGACGAAGGCCTAGTTGCAATCTCGACGAAAAAGATCATCTTCTACTCCGATTATTTGGGATCTCGGGGCATCCGGACCCAGGTATATACTTCCAGCGCGCAAGATTTGCTAGTCGTAATCTCCGGTACCCCTTTGTCGAAGGTCTAGAACAAGGATCGACTGATGTCACCAAAATTTTAGAGTATGCCGTGGTGGGAACTCATATTATCTCGTGAACAGGTAGTGGTTACAAGACGTCTAACCTAAGTATTGAATACCTTAAAGCGACGTAGAACAAAAATGATACAGATGAGTGAGGGGTAGATAACGAAGGGAAGGGTTGGTTCTTGTGAACGGTAGTACCCGGCGAACCAGAGGAAGTGTGTCAAGTGCCAGTGACTGGCCTACAATACAAAACGGAGGGGGACGCAAGAGGGAGGAATGTGAACGTCCGAATGCATAAACATTGTGTTGGCCAACACCATTGGATGGTGGTGACATGATGGCAAGATCATGAAGAGGTAATCTGAAAGACGTAAGCAAATACAAATTGCAAGAAACGGTGAAGAAAGGGCATGTCATCACGCTGATACATCAACAAGCTTTTCATCCCCTGACAGCTCGTCTCTATACCGTCCGGACCCACTTCTGCTCGCGGTTCGTGAATGCGATCGTGCGTGGCGAGGCGAATGAGGTGAGCTTGTAGAGATCCACGCCTCAGTTGCGTTCATATTCCGAGCTTCCTGTTCTGTCATCCGATCCGATGATACGGGTGCATACACAACAACACCATTCGGTGAATCATGGTGTATATGTGAGGGGAATGTTGAGTGAGTTGGTGTTGGTAGGAGGTAGATGCGTTGAAGGGAGTCAGTCTTGACCGGCCGAAGTGATGCAGCATGGGATCGCGGTTGACGTTCCCGTCGCACTTGGGTGTAGTGCTTTGCAAGGAAAATCAAAAACAGGAGCTGTGATTGCAAAGCAGTCATGAGCTATGACATATTTCACACTAAGACAAAATAGACTCACTCTGATTGCAATGAGCACAAATGAAATGCCCAAAACACCTCCAATCGCGGTTTCAAACCAGTATTCACAGTTTTCTAAGCTAAGTCCGGTCTCGGCGATATCCCGTAGGAAGTCGGATTGACGAGAGAGCTCTTCACAAGCCCCTGTTCGAACGTAGGGTGAAGTGGATACTGAGTAACCGACCGCGATAGTAGACACGGTCATGAAGGCAAAATCAGCTATTGTGAAATCGCGATATAGTCGAACCCATGAAGGTATTTTCTGTTAAGACATAATATTTCAGAGGCGGACAGGAGAAGGCACACAAAGAAACACTTACCCTCGCCACTCCGAAAAATCCAACATACGATAGAACAGCAGCGATGGTGAAATACACGGATAGCATGCCCATGACTAGCTTGACTGGGTCAACCTTCCATGTGTCCGTACCATCCCATTCGCTCTCATGTTCCCAACGAGCCGATCTCCAAACAGACAAAAGACGGAAAGCAAAAGCAGAGTTGATGACAGCCCCAGAGAGTGATGCAGCGAGCACGATGATCCTGTAAAACGAGGTAAACAACATTTCAGAGAGGGTTGGGGATGCAAGCGGCGGCAGCAGATGTGGTATGACATCAAACTGCGTACCGAGTAAGCGCGTCAGCTTACCTTGAAACGTGCCGGGTCATTGTTGATCGTCGTCGTACGCAGCGTTGGGGATGTTTATGCGGATGAAGGGGAGAACGAGAGGAAGGAGGTAGGGAGTGCTGGGAGAGGGTCGTGAACGTTGAGAAAAAGGAGGTCGCTGAGGGGGAAGCACGGCGGCGTGTAGGACTGAGGCTGAGGCATCCGCGCACATATTAACGAAATCGGCAAGCGTCATCGTCAGTTGTCCTCTAGTCTGAGTCAGCATCGATTTTGATTGGTTCCGCAGTGTCGATCCACTTGTATTGCCTCGCGTGCCGTCAATTTCGACGCGTCCTTACGTTGCCTATTCCTACTCAGCCGATTCCAGTTTCACCATCCCTGCATTCCTCCAAGCCATCATCTCATTCCTGCAACTCGGTCGTTCCAGTCCAACTTCTGTAACCTCCTCAGGCTATTCTTGTCTTGCGCATCCATCGAGTGTGCTTAGGCCTGGATCCTCGGACCTCGGATCACCGCCAGTGGCCGACTCGGGAATGAAATCAGACTTGTATCGAATCTCATGTTATCCCTGGATAGCGAGCTGGAAGCTCTCGACTTTTCCTTGTGCAACGCTGCGCGCACTGCCATTATAAAGTCAACAGAGATGATGAAACTTCTTCAAGGAGGACCAAGTATATTCGTCAACTCTTGGTAACATGCTGTGAT
The DNA here is from genome assembly GCA_038087015.1 of Cerrena zonata. Lineage (NCBI taxonomy): Eukaryota > Fungi > Basidiomycota > Agaricomycetes > Polyporales > Cerrenaceae > Cerrena > Cerrena zonata. Next base: position 1,362,286 of record JASBNA010000001.1, read on the forward strand.
CATACTGAAGACAAAGACGACTTGCCCCACTTGGAACATGCTTGAGCGGGATAATTCATCTTAGCTTAGACCAAAAAAAAATTGTGTGGTTGCTTGTCACGGTGTAACACCTCTCTATACACACACTTCCAAGGTACCTCCGGTAGGTGGTCATGATGGCAATCTATTCTAATGGAGTAAAAATCGTTAACCCTACCTTTGCTCTCATTCTGTTACTATTTTTGTTTACTATGAGCTTGAATATGCCTCCACCTCATTTCGTCACTGGCTAGGAATTCTTACGCTCGTATCCTTAGTAAAACTCACTGAATTTATGCTTCAACAGTAATGGAAGGACTCGAAGAATCTACTATTGGCTATTCTTGAACATATAGTAGGCGGAGTCCTCTAAGATGTGAAACCGATTTGTCAAGAATCTACACGATTACCTGAGCGAGACTATCCTACAACATGTTCGGAGAAGCCAGAATCATCGTTTCTGTTGTTTCTGGAGCTCTTCTTCCCGCTGCTCTTCCTCAACTATATCACGCCAAGAATGATCGGCTGGCTACAACAACGAATTAACTGGGGAAAAATTGGCAATCATTGGAAACTACTCACCAGGTGTCGTACGGGACCTTCGTCTTCTTGTTTGGTACGCATAGAGTGAGTCAGAACACCAGCAGCAATCAGGACACCAATGGTCAGTCCCTGAGCCCACATTCGGGCTTGAACGATCTATGGGGGTTTAGTCGCATTAAGTTGGTTAATAATAATATATATACCGCTAATTTACCTTCTGAGGGATACTTTGATAGCTAACAACGACGACTTTCATAAGCGTGCGGTGTTTCCAGGATACCAATGTTCACTTACGGGTTCCGCATAATCATCCCCCAAGCAACAAGCATACTAGCAGCCCACCCTCCACCAATCATCCCGTACTCATGACGCACAGCAACATCCCTGACCTTTTGACCGAGTGTCATGCTATCCCAACGAGCCTGTTCACGAGATTGGATCGTTTCTAGTTCGATTTTTCCCATACCTGTCCTGATTGACGGAACAAGATGAATCCAAACATGTCAGGACATAGGTCAAGTAAGCACGAACCATTGTTCCCGCTCGAATCGTTGTCCAGCACGTTCGGCGGAAATGACAAAGGACGGGACGACAATTACAACTACACCTAACGCCTTGAGTGACAAGGGTAGGTGTTGATAGTATGGCCATCGGCGGTGAAGTAGATATGATACTGGGAGAGCAGCTGTCAAACCGCCGAAGAAGCCTTTTGCACCTCCAGACACGGTTGCACGTTGTTGTGCATCGCGTTCTTCTTGTGTGATAATCTAGGAACCAGCATACAGGTTGATAATGTACAGAGGCTTGTAAAGGACATACCTTCATAGTAGAATTACCGTGACAGTCCCGCTAGCTCTGAACGTGGGTTGTAAGATACCTATGAGTCTTTGTGAGCTTTAAATGCGCTGAGCTTCTACCCGTGTGTGGCCGTAGCTATCAGGGATTCAGGCCATCTTGAAATGACATCATCACATATGTCGAGCGTCTGCATATCCTGGGGGAATGATCGATCAGAAAGTTCTCGATAAGTATTCGCGGAAGTAAAACTGACCTAGAAATTGGCCGTGAACGCTGCGACTCGGACGTATATGGTACATATTGGACTTACCAGGGCGACAAACCGAGCGGAGATTCGAATGGATATTGTCCTTAGCTACGGACCAAAAATATACAATTGAAAACCAAAACCAATATACAACACAACAACACCACGCAACTCGCTATAAGCTATCACCGCTTGGTCACAGTCCCCTGTCTTCGTCTTGACTCTGCTTCGTGTAGGATGCTCTTTGGACCTCGTCTTGCCATAGCCCAGAGGAACACAAGAACCACGATTGCGAACTGTAACCACAACCATACCTCTAGAATGAAACCCACGAAGCCATCTGTCTTCGGAGCTGCGGCGACGACAACACTGTTCTCCGCTAACATTGGGTTAGAATCTTGGTGTACTACTTCGTCGACATCTCCTATCTCGCTGAGCTGTTCATCCTCTTCAGGGTTGATACCGCTGAATGATAGCTGCCTCACGACGGTGTCGAAAGTTTCGCTGAATATCATGGACGCATCGGATGCCCGGCTCGCATGAGACACGGGTGGCCTAGTGGGGCGTCGTCGTCGAATGAGGGGAGCAGGTGCGTCCGCATATCGACCTCGACCCATCGATTAGTCCTCGCACGACTGCTTGAGAGAGTCTGTAGTTGCGGCTTTGTCGAGGAGACTTCAACCCGCCGGGGAACGATGGGCTATGGTTATCGGCTGGGATGTTTGCTTGGGGAGTAGGTGGCTCAATGACCAGTTGCAGACCCTTGCCTTTGTTACGGGTCGGGGTTACGTCTGTCATCATCGAGCGATCCTCCACGTCTTCCCAACCTGACTCTGAACCAGCATTCGACAATGGTAATCGGAAAGACGGCATCGCAGGCGGTGACTCTACAGGGGACACCCCTGCAGAAGAGACCTCCCCTGATTTCATCATGGAAGCAAGATCGTACAAGCTACTGGCTCGTAGATGGTGATTGCCTGCATTTTCACCCCAATCGTCACCAAACTCACTACCCAGCTCGCTGCCTAGGGTGTGTTTTCGACTAAAGGAACCGCTAGGGAAAGTTGGGGACAGTACATATGTGGATACAGCGGGCGAAGTCAAACTAACACCTTCTGTTGCAGCCGTAGACCAGAACGACATATCGTCCAGTTCAGTGGGTAAAGGAGAGGGAGTGCGGAACGACGAAGAGACTTGGAGTGAAGGTGGATACTCCGCGGCTGGAGAACCAAAGACTGATGAACCGGCGTCATCGAACAGACCGACTACGGTCTTTCGAGCTTTCTGGTTTACACCTTTGTTGGGATGAAGGGATAGCCTGTGTTGTGTGCTTTGTTTATCAATAGTGATACCTTTGGCAAACTCGTCGTCACTGATTCCGGCATCCTCTTCCATGAGCCTACTCTTGCGAAGGCTCTTAAACCTGATTGCGTCGTTTACAGTCGGGGTAAGGGAGGGTTGGAGTGAAGGCGTCTCATCGACGATAACCCGTAGCTCGCCAGCTTCCTCGGCTAAGCTTTCATACGCGTGGCGTAGGGTGTCTGAGGCATGTTGTGCGGCACGCAAACGTTCAGAAGTAGCAGTTTGTTCGGTCTTGATCTGAACGTTTGTTTCTTCCAATTCGCGAATTTTGGAAAGTAGCTGGGAAATAATAGCGTACTCCAACTGTGGTGGAGATGGAGCCGGTGCAGTAGCGGAGTACGATGATGTAGACGGTGACGATAATGCAGAATATACACCTTCCACTACCTCCGCAAGGTCGTGTGTAGCGGGTGGAGAGGGTAACGAAGAGGTGGGAGCGACCTCAACTTCAGGGAGAATTATGGATTTACGGGATATAGGGAGTTCTGATGCCGGTGCGAAGTCCTTTACCTCGTCGCCAATAGATTCAGAGGAGTGAATGGAACTTTCGCGCAGAGTGCGGACATACTCCTCTCGTTGTTCTTTCCGCCGCTGAACTTCATCCTCATCTAATACCACAGAAGATCTAACCGACTTTTCCAACTCGGATTTGCGTGCTTGTGTGTCATCGAGTTCATCTCTGAGAGCCTGAATCTCCTTTTCAAGTTTGCGCAACTTGCGTTTGCCAGCTTGATCAGCTTTGTCAGATTCTTCCTCGAGCTTTTCGAGTTTGTCAAGTAGCTCAGCATTTTGATCTGCTAAGAGGGCGACTTCATCAGGAGTCACAGAGAGACGACGAATATGACGAGGGATGGGGAGGGGAGAAGCTGGACGTGGAGATTCAATAGGCGTCCTTGGGAGGCTGGCGGTATAGCAATGCGGGGAATGTATGGGGGACTGAGTAGACGCAAGTGAGGTACTGGGCACGGAGGGGTTAGGGGAGCTCTCAACCGCAGTGGGAATACGAGCAATAAGAGCCTCATGTTTGTTCTTCAACGAAACATTATCCTGGAATAGAGTCTTGCACAAAGCCGAGGTTAAACCAAGTTCTACGTTAAGTTAATAAGCGCCCATAAAGCAGGATAGTAATGCACTGGCAAATCAAGTTCACGAACCCGTTTCTCTGGACTTGATTAAGCCGTCTGCTTTGAGGAGTAAATCAGAGAGTTCCTCTCTAGATTTCTCGTTCATCCATTCGTCCATTTCGGGGGTCGTCCTGGGTATTCCAGTGGGGGGCGAGCCTGCCCCCATCAACTGTGTCGTAACAGTGATCGGCGAGCCTAGAAGCATATCCAAGCGGGGAGCATACGGAGGAGGTGGAGGAAGGTTTAACGATGGTGTACGGCGCACTTTTGCGGGAGGACGGGGACGTGGTGTCGCGACTGGGTTATTAGAGAGCATACTACGAATATGGTCCGATGACGTTGAGATGGCAATGAAAAATGTGTTGAAATATATGGAGAGAAAATGAAACGAAATGAATGCAATGAGAGAGATGTATGAAATGTATATCCAGCGAGTGAAGCACTACAGTAAAGGAGTGCAGAGAGACCACTTTGGGTGGGGGTGGTAGAGGAAGGGGTGAGGCACCCGTCACCCTCACGCACAACCGAACATACGATACATGCCAATTTTGGAAGTACCTTCGGATCAAATGATGCTTCAAGGCAGCATTTTGAATTTTCAGACAGACTCAGACATGTATCATCGAACACAAGAGAATGTGAGATAGAAACATGCTAGGATGATTATGGAGTTGGAGGAGAGACAGGATGCTAATGGAAACTACTAGTACTATACAAATCGCGATACATATGACACCAATGAACGAAGAAATGCGAATAGGAATGACGGCGTAGTCAGGATGAGATGGAGACAAGCAATTACTTTTGTGATGACCCTGTGGTCGATGACGACGAACCAAACGAGAATGCGTTACTGTTTGAATTAGAAGTACTAGAAGGAGGAGGAAAACCGAAAGCAGCTGGTGTCGGAGCACTGGTATTACTGCTACCAGCCGTAGTTGATGACGGTGCTCCAAACGATGTAGCACCGAATGCGGATGTTGTCTTCGGAGCACCAAAAGGTGACGCTGTATTCGAGGACGTGTTATTACCGAGGCTAAATGTGAAAGTGGGCTGCTTCTTCTGCTCGCCATTACTTTGAGCAGGGGCGGAAGGCGCTGATGTCTGTGCCGTCGATGAGGGTGCATTGAAGCCAAACGCAGAAGCTGACGGTGTAGAACCACTGGTGTTTGAACCAAATGCTGGCTGGCCGAATACATTACTTGAAGATGGACCAGTGGTGCTACCGAATGCCGAACCGGACCCGTTCGTGTTAGGCGCACTTCCTGAAGAAGTCGACGTCGGAGCGAATGCTGATGCAGTGGATGTGGATGCGGACGATGTCCCGAAACCAGTGAATTTCGAGGAAGACGCGGCCGTGTTACCAAATCCACTGAATGCCGATCCTCCAGCAGGCGTACTAGAAGAACCACCACTTGAAGGACCGAACGTGAATTTAGCGGGCGCAGCTTCCTTCTTTTTATCTGCGTTCGCGGTAGCGCCAAAGGCTGAACTTCCAGCACTTGGGTTAAAGCCAAAAGAGAATTTAGGTGCAGTTGTGCCCTTTGGTTCGTCCTTTTTCTCGGTACTGCTTGCAGGCGTACTTCCAAACGCACTTCCACCAAAGATAGGTGTACTCGATGAAGTCGTGGGTGGCTGAGAAACAGGGGCGAATGCTGACTTGGGTTGTGAGTTGGAATCGGAAGTGCCTGTTGTAGAACTCGTTGAAGTTGCAGGCTGGGTATTGAAACCAAACAGTGAGGGCGTAGGCTTAGGTGCCTCCGTAGGTGCTGGTGTGGTCGTCGATGGTTTAGTGATCCCAAAGTTGAATTTCAGCGGTGCAGTAGCGGGAGCAGACGAAGCTGGAGGTTGAGCTGCGAGAGTAGATGAACTTGGGGCTGCCGCAGTTGAAGATGCCGTGCTTGGAGTGCCAAACAACGAAGTGGACTGTGTACCACTCGTTGAAGGGGCGACTGTTGTGTTCGAGGTTGTTCCGACTGGTTTGGAGGGTTCAGTGCTGAAACCGCCCATTCGCGCAAGGAGTGAACCACCCTGACGAAGTTGAAGGTTGTTCTGCCGGTTTCTGTTGCTGCGGTGCGCCGAATAGTGAAGTCGCTCCACTTTGTCCAGCGGGCGGAAAGCCGAGCACGGGTTTCGGGGCTTCAGGCTGAGAGGGTGGGGCTGCAGGTTTAGGTTGTGACGAAGGAGCACCAAAGGAGAATACAGGCTTAGGAGGTTCCGGCTGAGACGTAGTAGGAGCGGCCGGCGAAGCGTTGCTTGCTGCACCTAGAATGCTAAAGCCCGCTGAAGGAGCGGGGGCAGGAGCAGCGGCAGGTGTGGGAGCCTTTATACCAAAGAAATTGGGAACCGATCCTGAAGACGACGTGGTAGTCGGTGCACTGGCAGCCGCTGGTGCAGGGGCAGCAGGTTTACCGAATGAGAACGACGATGTGGAGGCAGGCTGGGCTGCAGCAGGTGCAGCTGCAGTCGCAGGTGGTTTTGTACCAAACGAAAGTGTCGACCCAGTGGCAGATGCTTTCGCTTCGGATGGAGACGGTGTACCATTTGTCGAAGGGAAGACGACAGATGGTGCTTTAATGGGTTCATTGCTACTTCCACTGGCGCCATTAGTAGTATTTGAGGGAGGACCGAATGTAAATGAAGTCTTCGTCTGTGTGGTAGGCTGTCCTGATCCGGAAGCAGGTGGAGGGGTGATCGTGATAGATGGTGTGTTAGGTGGTTGTGATAACATCTCGTATTTCCGAGTCAGCCTACTCATGGCAACATTCTCCTGATGCTTCTTCTCCCAGCTAGAATGCTCATTCTTGCCATTTCCGATAGTGGGACTGGTCAGAGATTGAGGTATCGAGTTGGAACTGCTGATAGACGAGATACGACGACTCCTTAAAGATGGTGCCGAACCAGGAGAAGCGCGGAGGTCGATAGCTGCCTTTACACGAGCCGCCTTTGCGTCAGCCAGGGCGCTGGTAGGAGCAGCGTAGTGCAAGTCTTTGCCCTTCACCGGTGTACCCTACAGTGAGCATGTTAGGACGAATTAGGCACCGGTTCGCATATAAAACTTACTGTTGTTGGAGTTTCTGGCTCAATTGTTTGACGACGAGAGGTCTGGTGTCCTAGTTCTTGTCGCTGTTTCGCCAATTGATATTGCTCTTCAGTCAACCAATCTCGGAATAGAACGCCGACTTGTTTCTCGCGATCAGGATGTTGTGAGTCCAGTGGCTATTTTCATATAAAGTAAGAACGAATGAATAAAGTGTAAAGGAGAATTCGACATACCATTGGGAAAAGGGGACGTGGTTTCGTGACAAGAGCCTCGCGAAGACGTTCGCCGTGGGGACCGACTTTGTACTTAATACCATTTGCTTCCCATTCTTCACCGAGACGTCGACCTCTAGTCTGCGGGATTGGTGGATATCAGACTGACCTCTGACCTGAGCGACGATTCCTGCGAAGAACTCTTTTCTCGTCTTCGTCGATTAGCCTTGCGAGCAGATACATCCGTGCCTTCGTCATCACCCTCGTCAGATCTGTCACGATTACGTTTCTGTCCACGCGGCACGCTGTTCTGCTGCTTGTAGGTACGCCTAGGACGTTGTCTGTTACGGCGTGGTTCTTCGGCAGGATCGTTCTCATAACCAGAATCATCACCACCAAAAGTCGAGCCTGCTTCCACGCGATCCCTCTTCTTGCCTCGGGGTGCTGCACCTAAGTCCGTTACCTCATCAACCTCGTCCATGTCCTCATCCATAGGTTCATCGTGATCTACTACATCTGAAGGATCATCAAGGACCATCTCGGAATCATCGTATTCTTCAGTAACATCATCCCTCCTGTTATCGACGACTTCGTCCTGATAGAATTGTTGATCGTCGTCATATACATCATCGACATCTGAGCTCCGATTGCCATATGCGTAACCGGGGGCGTGGGTGGGTTGATGAGTATGCCTGTGCGAGCTTGACGATGAGAATCTTGAGGATCTTGAGGAGAGCTAAAAGTGAAGGGTATTAGAGAGATATGACAGAAGAAATAAAAGAATCGATGTCATACGTGTATATAGGAGTGTTATAGCTAGCTTGTGTAGGGGAAGTGGCGTACACATGCCCAGAATTTCCTAATGCATGTCGTTTAGCAAGTATACTAAGAGCTATGAAAACGTGCATACCACGCTTCACAAGACGTCTGGTGCTTTGTGTCTCGGTAGGTTGTGCGTAACCATTTCCCAGTGATTGACCTTGTTCCTGTATAAACGGCTGCAGGCCAGCATGCCTGTCTCCACCTATCCGCTGTGCATCGGCATCGTGTTGTACTCGTTCCAGTCGTATAGGTTTACGCCGAGCTACAGCCGCTGCATGTGCGACTTCGAAAGGTCGGTTGTCGTCGTCGGGAATGCCGTATTTACGACGTTTCTGCCTAGATAACGTCTCGATTAGTCAAGAGTTAACACAAATACGAAGCGGATCACTCACTTGCGATACCGTCGATCTTGGTATTTTGCCCAGGCCGGTTGAAGACGTATCCAGGCGAAAAGACTTGCCAAAGAGACGGCAAGGAGTAAGAAAAGTTGTACAGTGGACCATAGAGAGCTACCAGAGTCCTGTTGAGCGATGTTGAGGCGACCACCGAGGATGTCGGCGGATTCGCGATCCATGAGTTGAGGGGGAGAGGGAGAGGTGTATAGCGCGTACTCGCGTCGACACTGGCCTGAAGATGGATTCCATCGTGGCGTCCTCTGAGCCGCTCGTCAATCCGCGGAGTTCAAACTCAATCCCTAAATGGCAATCCCGCCACAAATGTCTTTGTTCTGGTCAAAGCTCTGTACTTCAAACTAAATTTTGGTGAGGGCCTTCATATACATTTGACATCAGTCACTGCAGGTAACGCAAGGACCCATCATGACTTAGAGGCCAGTACGTTGTTGCTTCATGTTACCCGCTGCGACCGGGATACACAGTGAGAATAAGATGATTCCAGAAGATACATGAAGGTGGTTGTGTGTTGAGAATAGCGTATCGCAGGACTATATGTTGTCATGCCCGATTACCTCTATTGCCAGATTTGCCGATTCTTGTACGGGAGGCAAGGATTCTCAATCAATTCTTTGACGCCTCGGACGATGAGTCCCTCATAATGTTGCTTACCCGCCACGTGGGAACGTACCTCAGACCACTACTTCTGGCCCACCAACAGCTTGTTTCACTCTTCCCCAAGCTCTCAACTTCCTCCTCCTTCCTCTCTTCCTTCTTTTTCACCCCCACCGTCTACAATGGCCACCAAAATCGTCACCTACGAAGAGTTGAAGGCTCACAACACCAGGGATAATGTTTGGCTGCTCATTCACGAGAAGGGTATGTGGACTTGTTTACGCATGGACCAATGAGGACGCGCGGGTTTGACCTTTCCATTGTTTGCCTCAGTGTACAACGTAGCCAAGTTCATTGACGAGGTATGTATCCCTTCGACTTTGCATTCAGCTATCAGAGGTGAACCTTCCACAATCTAAGCATCCCGGCGGTGATGAGGTGATCTTGGCCGAGACCGGTACGTCGTCTATCTGGCCATATCGTACGACGTGTCCTAACTAGTAATGCAGGTAAGGATGCCACCTGAGGCATTCGAGGATGTTGGTCACTCCGATGAGGCCCGTGCTTTGTTGCCCGACATGCTTGTCGGTGACTTTGAGAAGGATGGCGTATGTGGTTCTTTTTCTAGCCGAGGTGAACTGTAATTAAGCTTTTTATGAATAGGCGTTGAAGGTCAAGTCGTCAACCAAGTCAACCAGCTCCCACTCGACAGCAGTCAACTCGGCAGTCGAACAGGGCTCAAAGTAGGTGACACGTCATGTTTTAATTCACTCTAACGCTGACAATCCCGGTTTCTAGCATGATGTACTTCGTTCCTCTTGGTCTCCTTGGTGCTTACTTCGCCTGGAGATATTACTCAGGATCTGCATAAGTCCTGGAATACATCTTTGCTCTGCTTTGACTACTCTTCAACATTTAGATATTGTGGTGTTATCCATGTAATGTGCTTCTCTTATATTTACGTATGTTGATACGATTTTCTATTTTCATCTCTATCTGTGTGACAGCGTCTCAGATCTCCACTCTATTGTAAGGATGTGAACAAGGCCGTTGGTGGCTTCCGCCATGTTTGGCACGTGAATCTCCCTTTACGTTGTGCAAACGAACGTTTGCTCTCGTTGCCGGGCCAAATACTGACAACTCGTACAAACGGCTCAAAAGTGCGTTCTATATTTCTACAATTGTGGAGCTTATCTCTCTAGCATTGCTACCATTACTACTGTCAAACCGGGCAGTGTAAGTCTACACATGGCCCACGCCGAGACGGGACTGCCGAAATTCTCGTGTGATCATTGGGGTATGGTCTTTCGTCATGTCAACTTTTGGTCATCAGGTCTATCCTGTGCGAACGGTTGCCGCTACCAGCAGTGGGAATACGAGCGTTGCGTCTGCGTAGACCTTACATAGCAAGTTAGCAAGGTCAATTCTTCGGTATCTAGAAAAATACGGTACATACCTTCACAGATTCCGATCCAGCACGGATTTTACCCCAGGAAACAGCTTCGTCAGGGCGCGCGCCTGAGTCCGATCCATCGAATTCCTGACCAGTGTTCTATACGAGAGTTAACTCAGTTTGCCGAGAGGTGAGTGAGGGGTACTTACGATGTACACGGAAAAGTCAGCGCCATTACGCTGATGTCGACAAAACCGGGGTCAATCACTGGCCTGCTATTTTTCACTGTCAGAGACTTACGATCAGCATGGCGTTTGCAATTTGATGCTTGCACACTCCTCCACCGAGGATGATCATTCCGGCTTTCTTTGATTTCCGTGACAACTCATTCAGGGCACGAATGTCTTGGACGATGTCCACAACCAGTCCAGGATTTTTAAACGAGTGGAAATAAATCATGTCTCCTATCGATCCGTCGGTAAGAGCAGGGCAGAATACAGGGATATCGTTCTACGTAGCACACGATCAATAAAGGTAGACATACAGTATCAACAAATATATTCACTTTGTAAGCCCAGTAATACACAGACTCTTCGTTGTTTATTTCTTTCCCTAATCTTCGAATGAAAGAACTAGGAGACCAAACTTCACCAGTCTCCTTTTGCTCGGCAAGCATAGCATCGAGAATCGGGGTAAGCCAATCCTCGAATTTGCAGTAATTATCGTTGGGGACTATAAGGTTTCCAATACGGTTCATCCCTCGTCTTCGGAGGTCGGCACCGTCTAAATTGAAATCGGCGAGGTAGGTCTTGCCCAAGCATTTAATGAAGTCTTCTTCGATCCCTCCTGCTGTGGTGACAAGTGCCCGGACATGCTTATGCTTGACCAAGTGAAGAATGATTTCTCGGAGTCCTGAGCTGATGAGATTGGATGTATATCCGAGGAAGACGTTGCATTTTGTTTCTGCTCTGACTTTAGGGTCCAAGTAGTCCTCGGATTCGTCCTCGGTGATGGGCTCGTCGGATAGCCTCCATTTTCTCTAGGAGATAATATTAGACGTTATATACTAGTTTGGATGTCTATACTCACATACCATTTTATTTACGATGTCGATCGCGTTCCCAAGACTATTTGCTTGGAAGCCAATCCGCTTGTAACTATCAAGCAGCTGTTGCAAAGATATAGGATCATCGAAATTTGGTCCAAGAACAGTTACAGCATCTTCAGGAATGGGATCCGAGGGTTTTAGAACAGCCGCAGAAGCTCCAGAGGGAATAATACTCGAAGCCATGGTAGTCAGAAAAAGAAACCAAAGTACGCACACCAAAAATGGAATGTGAGACTTGGCTCAGGGCGCTGATCGAGCGTTTACACCTGGAAAGCACTGCCAGAGCCTCTATTCATCGTCACTACTACTGCGCGACTTTCAACTCAACTGTTACATTCACGACTACTAGGCGACGACGGCCGTCGCCCTATTATCCAGCATGGCCTCTGTCGACGTGGAACGGGCTGCTTCTGTTCCATTATCCACTTCTCCCATCTTGAACGGACATGCTTCCAATGGCCTTGCATTAGACGAAGTCTCTTTACATACAGATACGGTACAAGACAGCAACATCAATGGCAAACTGGAGGTCCTACCTATAGAATCACCTTTGCCTCTGGCCCCAGTCAAAGACATTGATCTTAATGCATCTGACGATGTTCCTGAAGTTACACCTGGGGCTACGCCAGCTCCTTCAGATGACACTCCGGCTCCTTCAGACATTCCTGCACCAACACCAATAGACCAGAAACCGGAATATATTGAGGGACAGACTGTCACAATGGAACCCCCGCCGCCACCGACACCCCCTGCCAAATCTACGAACTTCCCGAACCCAATGACACCTCCACCGCGAAGAGAGAGCTTACTACCGTCACCGGGACGATTGGCTAACGGGAATGCGCGACCATCTACCGACAGTGTGAATAGTAGACGTGGTAATGGCCTACGGATAGGTGCCCAAACCCCTCCTACAAGATCTGCGTCGCCCGCTGCCTCGCATAGACGGTCGTTGACTATTTCCAAGGGTCGCACGGTTTCGGTTGTGCTTATTTCGTCGGCATTGGAAACCATTGCAGCTTCGCGAGAAGCTAAGCGATCTGTGCCTCTTCGGGAAAGCGTACAACGGGCTCTGGACATGGTCAAATCTGGACAGGGTGGCGACCGGCCACGAGATATATTCGAACCTTTACGACTGGCATGCGAAACACGGAATGAGAAGCTGATGATCGCGAGTTTGGACTGTATATCTAAACTTATTTCTTATTCGTTCTTTATCGAGGCTACATCACCACAAGGTCTTCCTTCACCTCCTCCGTCACCAGGTCCTAACGGAGCCCCTTCACACGTCGAACCGTCACAAATCCCTCTAGTCGATCTAGTTGTGCAAACAATTACAGGATGTCACAACGAGTCTACTCCGGATACCGTTTCGCTACAAATTGTCAAAGCTCTGCTCTCTTTGGTCTTGTCGCCGACGGTCTTGGTTCACCAGTCTTCTTTGTTGAAGGCCGTTCGCACTGTTTACAATGTTTTCTTGCTCAGTACAGACCCTGTGAACCAGACAGTTGCTCAGGGAGGTCTGACACAGATGGTTAATCATGTATTCACCCGGTGCAAGATTATTCCACCTCCTTTGTCTCGTAGCGACTCGAATGCTACACTGGCTTCAGCGAGAGGTGACGCCACATCGCCTTCTACTAGACTTTCTCTCGCCTCAGCATCCCGTCAAAACCTTCCAATGTCTCCTTCCCCTACACAGGCGTCAACCTCCCATGGCGACGAGAGTACTGTTGCGCCCTCAGAGACTTCCGAATCCTCGCAGACAGAGTCGATTCCGAATGCCTCTAGGGAATCCATCACAGAAATCACAATTCGGACAAGTACCGAAACTACTGTGGCCGACAATCACCGACCGTAAGCTATTCCTGCCTATTTATCAGTAACTTTGACTTGACGCCTTCACAGGCCACCGTCTGAGACTGCTGGTAGCGAGGCCCTTCCAGAGGATGATCATGAGAATGGGATTCTGCGGGAGATGTCCACCAATGATCTGTTCATCAAAGATGCTTTCCTTGTCTTCCGTGCTCTATGCAAACTGACAATGAAGCCTTTGAATCAAGAGAGGTACGTGCTACAGAAATAACGAAACGTCACCAATTAATTTTATTTCTACAGCGAGCGCGATCTAAAGTCGCATGCTATGCGGTCGAAGCTTCTCTCATTACATCTCGTGTTGACTATCCTCAACAACCACATGCCCATCTTCGTTTCCCCTTCAGCGATCATTTATTCCAGCTCAAGTCACGAGGCCACGACATTCGTACAAGCCGTGAACCAATATCTTTGCCTCTGCTTGAGTAGGAATGCTGTCAGCCCTGTACCTCAAGTCTTTGAAATCTGCGTTGAAATATTCTGGAGGGTACTGTCCGGGATGCGTACGAAACTGAAGGTGAGTTGTTACAATCTAAGAGGAGTACAGTATCTGACAGTGTTCTTAATTTACCCGCAGAAAGAGATCGAGGTGCTCTTGCATGAAATCTTCATTCCGATTTTGGAGATGAAGACGTCAACGCTCAAGCAGAAAGCTGCTATCCTAGGAATGTTGCAACGGCTATCTAAGGATCCTCAGGCATTAGTCGAGATTTATCTCAACTATGATTGTGACAGCGATGCAATTGACAATATCTACGAACAGTGAGTTCTCTTATAGCTTATGTGGTGTTTGTATTTATTTCCGTATTCTTCAGCCTCATGAATATTGTCTCCAAGCTGGTTTCGTCACCTATGACCCAAAATCCCAAGAAGGAGAATGATCCAACGAGCCCTGGGCTTCCACCTCAATCAAAGGGTTACCAGAATACGGTACCTCCAACATTGAGTACATCTGCTTTGGCTGTTCCCGGAAACATGGACATCGCTTCGATGGGTCTTTCGGAAACGCAACTGAAACGTCAGGCTCTGGAATGTCTCGTTTCGGTCTTGAAATCACTGGTAGTCTGGGGTACTGCTACAACGGCTACGTCAGATCCTAGTGGTGAATCCCACGCCCGGTCCCAAGCTGCAGAAGAGAGCCAGGTGGAAGCTGTGACACCTGATCCTTCTCTGGATAGACTTACTGGGTTCCCGAATGGTTTTGACACGTCGCGACAACCTACACCTGAAATCACGGACGATCCTAGTCGGTTTGAGAGTGCGAAGCAGAGGAAAACTACGTTACTTGAGGGAATCAAGAAGTTCAACTTCAAACCTAAGCGGGTATGTATTCATACTGGTCACTTGATTTACGCGTAAACTAATTTTCTTTAATCGGCTAGGGCATAGAGTTCCTCATCGAGACTGGGTTCATCGCCAGTGCTACACCACAGGACGTTGCACGCTTCCTCTCGAAACGGATGGTCTCAGCAAGGCTATGATTGGAGAGTATCTCGGTGAAGGGTAAGTCGTTTATCTACACACTTGTCAGTTAGATATTGACAAATGCGATAGCGATGACCTGAACATTGCTACCATGCATGCGTTCGTAGACATGCTCGACCTCAGCAATATGCCTTTCGTAGACGCACTCCGTAATTTCCTCAGGCTTTCCGTCTCCCCGGTGAATCGCAGAAGATTGATAGGTACATGCTGAAGTTCGCTGAACGATATATTGCTAGTAACACGAACACATTGTTCGCGAATGCTGGTACGTCTACTAATGAAGGTTTACTTGACAGCTTTACTAAGGGTTTTCGTTCCATAGATACGGCCTATGTCCTAGCATACTCCACCATCATGTTGAACACCGACGCTCACAATCCTCAAGTCAAGCACCGATGACGAAGGCCGACTTCTTGAAAAACAATCGTGGTATCAATGATGGCGCGGATCTTCCAGAGGAACTGCTGAATTCTATCTTCGACGAAATCCTCAACAACGAGATTCGTATGAAGGATGAAGTAGAAGCTGCTCCAATCCCTACAACACCAGCGCCAGGTCTGGCCAATGCAATCGCCAATGTTGGTCGTGATTTGCAGAAGGAAGCCTATGTTATGCAGTCTAACAACATGGCGAACAAGACAGAGGTAAGTTTTCTAGCGTTCTATATTTTCGAGAAATATATTAAAGCCGTCTTGCAGGCTTTGTTCAAGACCCTGATGCGCTCGCAAAGAAAAGGATCTGGAGCTGGCTCACAGTTCTTCAGTGCCTCACACTTCATTCACGTTAAGCCAATGTTTGAGGTTGCTTGGATTGCTGTCTTGGCTGGGTTATCTGGTCCACTTCAAGGTACTGACGATATGGATATCGTTGAACTCTGCCTCGACGGTTTCAAGAGCGCCATTCGGATCGTGTGCTTCTTTGATATGGAGTTAGAACGTAATGCCTTCATTACAACCCTCGGCAAGTTTACTTTCCTAAACAACTTGGGTGAAATGAAGACAAAGAACATGGAGGCCATCAAGACACTGCTAGACGTTGCTGTTACCGAAGGAAACAACCTCAAGAGCTCGTGGCGAGAAGTCTTGACCTGCGTCAGTCAACTTGAGCACATGCAATTGATTAGCAGTGGAGTCGATGTGCCCGACCCGAAGAAGGGGTATGTCAGTTCTCTCTACGTTATTTGGATCATACTGATCGTTTATAAGACGAGTGAAGAAACCGCCTACAGAAGAGCTCGTCAACGAGAGTCGTTCAACCCATATCACGGTGGCAGCCGACATGGTTTTCTCCCTCAGTCACTACTTGACCGGAGTAAGTTCCTACACTCCACTGTAGCCTAGCTATTAACCTGTCGTATTAGACTGCCATCGTGGACTTCGTGCGAGCATTATGTGATGTCTCATGGGATGAGATTCAATCGTCAGGATTGTCACAGCACCCTCGACTCTTCAGCTTGCAGAAACTAGTCGAAATCTCATACTACAACATGAACCGTATCCGTCTAGAGTGGTCAAACCTCTGGGATATTCTTGGGGAACACTTCAATCAGGTCTGCTGTCACAATAACGCTCATGTTGCGTTCTTTGCACTCGATGCGCTCCGTCAGCTTGCCATGAGGTTCTTAGAGAAGGAGGAACTGGCTCACTTCAAGTTCCAAAAGGACTTCCTTCGTCCATTCGAGTACACTATGACACACAACTCGAACCCAGAAGTTCGGGACATGGTACGTCTCATACCCTACAGCCTTGAATCTTACTCAGAGCCCTATCTCAGGTTCTGCAATGTCTTCAACAAATGGTGCAAGCTCGAGTGGACAACTTGAGGTCAGGCTGGCGAACGATGTTTGGTGTCTTCTCGTCTGCATCAAAGGTCCACACGGAACGGCATCGTCAACTCTGCATTTGAGGTTGTTACACGTCTCAACAAGGAGCACTTCCCTGCTATCGTGCGGCACGGTGCCTTTGCCGACCTCACTGTTTGTATCACAGACTTCTGCAAAGTCAACAAATATCAGAAGATTAGCTTGTTGGCTATTGCGATGCTTCGTGGCGTCATTACGGTCATGTTGGAATGTCCCGAATGTGGATTCAAATTGCCTGCCGGTGAAAAGGGGGCACATGCGGACGACCCAATGATTAAATTCTGGTTCCCTGTGCTCTTTGGATTTTACGATGTCATCATGAATGGGGAAGACCTGGAAGTTCGACGATTGTGAGTTGTCAATCTTAATGTCTAAGTGCATCTCTTATCTAAACTAACCGTTTTAGAGCGTTGGATTCGCTGTTCACAACATTAAAGCAGTATGGCTCAAGCTATCCCGTTGACTTCTGGGATACTGTCTGCCAGGAGCTTCTGTTCCCAATCTTCGCCGTTCTGAAATCCAGTCAGGACCTTTCACGGTTCAGCACTCAAGAGGATATGAGCGTGTGGTTGTCGACTACCATGATACAGGCGTTGCGTAACCTCATCGACCTGTATACGTTCTATTTCGAGACCCTTGAACGCTTTTTGGATGGTCTGTTGGACCTCCTCTGTGTGTGTATATGTCAAGGTATTGCAATTATTCTCTCGTACAGAACATCGCTAATAATTCCTTCCAGAAAACGATACGTTGGCTCGTATTGGTACCTCATGTCTGCAACAGCTACTGGAGAAGAACGTCAAGAAGCTTAGTCCCGCTCGATGGGACCGTGTAGCGACTACATTTGTCAAGCTGTTCAGAACAACTACACCCCATCAACTCTTCGACGAGAGCTTAAGGGTCGAAATTGACGGGAGCACAACCGACCTTTCTGACAACGGTATGCCTTCGTCTGTCTTTAAGCAGGAACTTAGCTAAGTTTTGCAATTTACAGAGCCGAACGGGGAAGCTATTGTCCCTGCTCCCCTGTCGCCCAACGAACAATCGAAAGCAGGCACGAAGGTGTCACTGAATGACCG
Source organism: Cerrena zonata (assembly GCA_038087015.1). NCBI lineage: Eukaryota > Fungi > Basidiomycota > Agaricomycetes > Polyporales > Cerrenaceae > Cerrena > Cerrena zonata. The sequence goes on from JASBNA010000001.1 coordinate 1,380,263, forward strand.
TCGACGAATCTTCCGACAAATTATCGTAAAATGCGTGTTACAGCTGCTCCTAATTGAAACGACGAACGACCTCCTACGCAATGACGAAGTATACAACACAATACCTCCAGAACACCTTCTACGCTTGATGGGTGTCCTTGATCACAGCTACCAGTTTGCGCGGATGTTCAACGAGGATAAGGAGCTTCGAACTGGCTTGTGGAAAGTTGGTAAGTAACGATCAACCTTTCGGAGAAACTAGTATTGACGTTATCACTACTTTAGGATTTATGAAACATCTCCGAATCTCCTCAAACAAGAGTCCAGTAGTGCGGCCACATTGGTCCATGTACTATTGCGCATGTACTACGATCCTCGACCTGAGCATCAAGCAGCTCGACCCCAGGTTGCAGACCGGCTCTTACCGTAAGTAAATAATACAAGCGTGTCTTGTTGATACTTACAAGTTCCCTTACAGCCTGGGACTTGGCGTATTCCAAGACTTCACTAAGCTCAAAGTGGATACCCAAGCCAAAAACATTGCAGCGTGGACACCGGTTGTCGCAGAGATACTGCAAGGATTTGTTAAGTTTGAAGATAAAGCAGTATGTTCCTCATATTCGTTTCCCTCTGGCCTATCTAACACCACGTCTAGTTTACGCGTTATCTTCCTGCTATATACCCTCTAGCGACTGAGCTGCTGGCTAGGGATATTGCCCCTGAAGTGCGAGAAGGACTTCGAGAGTACTTTACACGAGTCGGTTACGCGCAGGGAATCATAGAACGTTCATAGCATTGTTATTCTTGCTCTGGGATTTTTTATTTTGGCACACTTTTCCTTGATTTAATTATGTTGCATTTCCTGTAGTGTAGTCATATTCTGGTATTATGCATTTCTTTGCTCCTGGAAAACAAAAGGAACAGAAACAACAAAAAATGAGGGTGATCGAAAAATCCGTGCTATATATATGTACATATTCCAACGTTGTCATCGTTGGTAACCATAACCAGTCTGCATTCCGTTTACGCCGTAGCCCCAACCAGTAGGTTGTGATGTGAGTGGCATTGCTACATTGAGACGTTAGCATGCATTTACGATAGTCAAATTATGGAGTACTCACTATTCTGCCGCAGTACATCATACTTGTCTGGAAAACAGGAACAGAACGTTCAATTCCTGTTGATTTAGAAAGCAACGGATACACTCACTGGGATCTTGCGGCGCTGAGTTATCGTTAGCACCAAAGTTACCACTCTTCATCTTGGCAAAGATATTAGCGGGTGAGTTATCTTGAGAGGGCTGCGGTGGTGGAGCTGGTGCAGGTGATATCGACTGGTTGAATGGACTCTGACCGTACCCTGGATTGAATCCAGTAGGATCTAACAAATAGTTCAGTACTGTTTTAGATCGACCTAAGAAAAGAAAGGCACGTACTTATCTGAACAGGATTGAAGCCATTCATACCATTCATGCCATTGTTCATAGGTAATGGAGGCACTGGGGGTATATTTCCGAACCCATTTCCAAAGTTTCCATTGGGCATACCCGTAGGCTGTGAAAGTAAAGGACCGGATTGCATGAATCCTGTCGGCTGTGACATGAGTGGCTGCTGCATCTGAGGGAATCCGGTAGGTTGTGGGTTGAGGAACGATGGCTGAGGTGGAGGAGGTTGGAAAGACGAAGGAGTGCTTGCAGGTCGGGTTGGAATGAACGAATTGAAACCTGTCATTGTTGGGATTAGAGGTTGTAAAAGAGCGGCATTAGCAGGGACAGGTGCATATGGTCCTCTTGGTGCGTTCGGATTCAGTTGAGATTGAGGTGGCGGGAGCATTCCAGTTTGTTGTGCTTGCAAATGTTGACCCATCGGTGCTGGTGACGAACCCATTCCCATTCCAGTCTGGTAACCGATTGGAGGTGACGTCGTAATAGGAGGAGAAACAATTGGCGGAGACGTTGGCTTCTTGTACGCACTCAGGCGAGCTAGTTGGTCGAAGATGTCGCTCTCTGTCGTATTGGCGAGGTTTGTTCCAGCACTCTGTGGTCGAGCAGGAGCCGGAGGGCTAGACTGCGACTGCGCGATAACAGGTGCCGCGACGGGAGGAGCAGGAGCAGCTGGTGCAGGGGGAGCGGGAGGAGGTGTTGGTGCGGGAGGTGCGGACGGCGCTCGTGCAGCGGCAGCTGGTGTAGGTGTGAGTGGCTTGGTTGAACTAGGTCTATTCGTCCAGGCATCGTCGTCAAAGCCAATTGCAGGTGTGCCAACAGAACTTGATCTAGCTGGTGGGTTAACGGGAGCAGGAGACGTTTGAGTGCCTGTTGGACTAGCTACTAGTGTGGGTGTAGAGGTACGTTGAATCTGGTCAGAAGCCGAAGTAATAGAGGTCAGGTCAACGCTGGCGGGAGGCAGACTCTTGCTTGGCTGAGGTCTGCCTCTCCGCATGCTGTTGTTCTTCAATGCGCCATTCGGACCAGCGAAGAGGTTGGGAGCCTGGCCTCTCTTCCCACCGCTCTCCTCTGCTTGCAATTGTCTAGCAAGCTCCTCGTCCCGACGTATTTGTTCGGCCTTCTCATCCGTCTTGGGCTTTCGGGTTTCGATGGCCTTCTTGACACGAATGATATCACCTTCTCGCAAACCCAGCGTTCGCATGACGGACTCCGTGAGATCAGGTAAAATAGCCTCATCGATCTTATCTTTCTCAAATGCATGCGCATAACGAGTGCAATCGTCAAGGTCGCATCCGGCGTTGAGGAAGAACTCGAACCAATCAACAGTCGGTCCCTTCTTCGCCTGAGCTCGGGCCTGTGGTTGCAAGGATTTACGACGGTTCACTAGAGGTTCATCATCATCGTCATCATCTTTGGGGGCAGGTTTAGCAGCAGCTGTAGCCTTCTCGACATAAGCCATATCTTCAGCAGACATCTTTTCGGCAGGGACTTCAATGACGACACCGTTGATCTTGTGCAGCCTAAGCTTGCCATTGCTGTAACCGAGGAAGGCTGCATCCACTTTGAACTGCCCAGTTCTATCGTGCCATGTCCGAACACCGACTTGGGGAGGACCACCTACGGACAAAAAGAATTAGCATGACTACACTATATGGTAGTGAGGCTAGGATCTTACGTCTCTCCGCAGAACTACGAGGTTCGCCCGACTTGCGAGGAGACTTGGGACCATCTTGAGACTTTCGTTCTCGCTCTCTCTCCTCTTCCTTTTTCTTTCTTCGGGCCTCCTCTTCGGCTGCAGCTGCGGTAATAGCTCTCTCCTTCTCCTTCTTCTCTCGCTCTTGTTCACGACGCCGTCGATCTGCCTCTGCGGCCACAGCAGCGGCTTTAGCGCGTTGTTCGGCTTGAGCCTTGCGATCCTTCTCAGCTCTCTCCCTCTCGGCGCGTTCTTGTTCAGCTGCTTCCTTCTCTTCAGCTTCTCGTTGAGCAGCAGCTTGTGCTGCCAGTGCGGCGGAATCGTCCACTTTAGCTACAGATCGTGGTGGTACCTGTCCGTCTGCGCCAGGGACAAGCTAGAGAGTATCACGGAATTAAACAGATTATAAGCTTATATTGCCGGGATATATGCTTACCTCAACATAGCTCGCAGGGACAACACCCACAAGGCCATCTTGATTCCGACATTTCCACCACTCATCTCCATCTCTCTCGAGCACCATGAGTGTCTCACCTTCGCGCACGCTGAGTTCATCCTCGCCGTCTGCAGCGAAGTCATAGAGAACAACCGCAGGGTCACCGTATGGAAGAGCGTCTTCTTCTTCCTGAGCCTGATGATACTGAGGTACCGGTTCTGGTTCTGGTTCACTGTCATCTTCATGTTCAGGAGGTGGTGGAATAATTTCTGGTTCGGAGGCGTCAAAGTGGACAGCTTTAGGAGCAGTGCTTCGCGGACGTTCAGGAAGATCAGGACCGGGAGGAGTAGATGTCGAAGACCTTGCTCCTCCATTCGCCAACGAGCGTGATGATTCCAGTTTAGAAAGAATCTCTTCAGCTGTGTCCTTAGATCCTGCATGGAAGTGCAGACTGATCGCTGAAGCACCACCGATTTCGATGAGAACATGTTTGGGCTTGTCGATCTTGCATGCCTGGACATCTGAGGTTTGCCATTTCTGAACAGGAGTCTGAAAGAAATATTAGGATTAGATCCTAGATGTGACATTTGCTCACAAGTTAGTCGATTACCTTGTCGGATTCACTGGCAAAGAAGATAGCACCATTCCCAACACCTAGAGTACCTTTCTTCTTCTTGCCCTTCTTGTCAATTTCAGAAACGGCCCAAGTCTTGATATCATCTGCTTGTGCTTTGTTGGAGGCAACACGGTCAGCAGGGTCGACATAAGCAGGTTTAGGAGGCTGAAATGGGTCAGGTTAGCCAGACATCTTAGAAGAGCCTGAGTGACTGCGGCACGCACTGATGGAGGCACTACTATTTGTGACAATGAGAAGCCTGCGGATGGGGTAGCTGTTGAGCTTTCTCCACCCTCACCAGACTTTCAAAAAATGTTAAATATAATTATAGCAGCATTATGACGTGAATAGACATACCTCTTCAATATAGTTGGCAGGAATATAACCTGCCCTTGTACCCTCCGAATCTCCAACTAATAGCCAGCCTTCATCTTCACCGTAAGAATACAGAATTTCGTCTTCTTTGATCGTGAGTTCTGTAGGTTGTGTTGCATCGTAATCGTATAGAACTTTGACAACAGAGGTGTGTGGGGCCTGCGCGTGAGGGAGTGAGCGTCAGCAAGCGATACACTTGAGAACAGCGATCTGCTTACCTGCTTGACATACGCAGCAGGTACCAGGCCGGTTGGACCTTCATCCTCCTGGTTATCTGTCTTTACTCTGACCTTCCACCAACTGAAGAGTAACCGATGACGAGGTTAGAGCATGATCGAAGACACTACTGCAAGCGCACGCACTCTTCATCTGTTCGTTCGACGAGTAATACTATCTGGTCTTCTTTGACTGCAAGTTCATCTTCTGCATCTGGTTGTGGGTCGTAGTCGAATTCAGCCTTTAGGACTGCAAGATAGGAAGGCTCTGAGGCCATGGTTAATGTGTCCGAGGGTCAGTGTGGTGGTGGTTTAGTTATGCATACGGCTCCAGCCTGCCCCGCTTATGCCGACAGGCGCTCGTAATACCCTTCATCATTTCGGGTGTGCCTGCCAATGTCTGTGCTTTCATTGAACACAGTAGGCGCATACACACAGCTTAAGACGGTTTTCTTTGAGTTTTTTTCTGCAAGTCTCAAGCCATATGACATACAACAACATTGTATTTATAACTATCAGTGAGGGTAGTGTGGAGAGAATCCGAGAGATCAACTGTAATCGGCCCCGGCAAGTCAAGATCGAGTAATCTCAGTTGCCGCTAAGGTTATCTCTTAAAACTTGCAGTCATCCTGCCTTTCTCGCTCTCCTTGTGATCTCGAAATTGTACTCATAGACTGCTTACATCTTTCTCGTTTTAAACGTCGCCCTCTGTATCCCCTAAGTCATGAGCAGACTCAACCCAAACGCCTGCGGCATTCAACTTTGTCCCAGGACAAGGTTTCCGAGTTCCACCTACTCAACCTACTCAGCCTACCCCACCGCCCATTGAGAGACCAGTCCCCACAGAAGCACCCCCGCCAGCCCCTACCATCTCACTAAACATCGGTGGCTCGAAGCCTACTCCTCCACCCGCCGCTGTACCTGCAAAACCTGCACCTGCACCTGCACCTGAGGCAGCTCCCTCAGCTCCCTCTCCTACACCTGCCAAAGCACCCACACCGGCAGCATCTGCTTCAAAACCTGCAACCTCCTCTGGAACATCTTCCCCCGCTCCCAGGATAGTTGAAAAATCCACTAACTTTACCTTGGAAAGAGCAAAGACCGATACTTCTGCTATTGCGCAAGAAGTTCAAAATGCCCTCGACGAGTCTGCTTTGCAGGATCTGTTCGGGAACGGTAAGTCCCTCCACACTCTCGAATTCTCGCACAGGTAGCTCAAAGTCCACTCATTTACCGATCAGTCAAGGAACATCTGAACATCGTCTTCATCGGTCACGTCGATGCAGGCAAGAGTACCATGGGAGGCAATCTCCTCTTCCTTACAGGAATGGTAGACAAACGTACCATGGAAAAACTCGAACGTGAAGCCAAAGAAGCCGGACGAGAGTCATGGTATCTTTCCTGGGCTCTTGATTCTACACCACAAGAACGATCCAAGGGTAAAACCGTTGAAGTCGGTCGTGCCTACTTTGAGACCGGTTCCCGTCGATACACCATCCTCGATGCTCCCGGACACAAAACCTACGTACCCTCTATGATATCCGGTGCTGCCCAGGCAGATGTCGGTATCCTGGTTATTTCCGCTCGTAAGGGCGAGTTCGAGACCGGTTTCGAGAGAGGTGGTCAGACCCGTGAACATATTATGTTGGTCAAGACGGCAGGTATCGGAAAGGTCATCGTTGTTATTAACAAGATGGATGACCCTACTGTCGAATGGGCCAAGTCACGTTACGAGGAGATTAAGGAGAAGATATCCCCTTTCATCCGTGCTGCTGGTTTCAACCTCAAGACCGATGTCAGCTTCATCCCTGTTTCTGCATATACTGGTTCCAACCTCAAGGACCGTGTACCCAAGAATGTGTGCTCATGGTGGGAGTAAGTAATTCCCAAGATTATTCATAAGATTCTGTCCTAATCATTTCACACAGTGGTCCCTCTCTCCTCGAAAAACTCGACGGAATGCCCATGGTAGTCCGTAAACTGAACGCACCCCTCATGATCCCCATTTCCGAAAAATACAAAGACATGGGCACCATCGTCGTCGGAAAGATCGAATCTGGTGTCATGCGCAAGGGCGACAACCTCCTCCTCATGCCCAACAAGAACGAAGTCGAAGTCGCCGCTCTCTACAACGAGATGGAAGACGAAGTCCAATCGGCTGTCTGCGGAGATAACGTCCGTATTCGTATTCGTGGTGTCGACGATGAAGACATCAGTCCCGGATTCGTGTTGACTAGCCCGTCAAAGCCTGTACATGCTGTGTCCGTCTTTGAGGCTCAATTGGCTATTTTGGACCACAAGAACATCATTTGCGCGGGTTATTCTGCTGTTCTCCACTGTCATACACTTGCAGAGGAGGTTTCACTCACTGTGCGTTGCCTGATACTTACCGTAGATGAGATTTATTCTGAATCTATCTCTATTCCACAGGCTTTGCTTCATTACTTCGATAAAGCGACTGGTCGCAAGTCGAGAAAGCCGCCACAGTTTGCGAAGAAAGGTAAATTTATTTTCGATAACCTTAGTCAAATATACTTAAGTCCTGTTCTTTCTCTAGGCCAGAAGATCGTCGCCCGTATTGAGACTTCCGCACCAGTTTGTGTTGAGAAGTTCACAGATTACCCTCAACTTGGTCGTTTCACTCTCCGAGACGAAGGAAAGACTGTTGCTATCGGAAAGGTATGCCCATACTCCCCAACGAAATGATCATCTAGTTATTGACATTGTAAATAACAGGTCACTAAACTGATCGAGGGACACACAGGGGAGGAAGTAGTAGATGGCGTCGCCGCTCTATCAGTTGCTTGAATATCATGAATAAGACACTCAATGCTGTAGCCATTCCTCGTAACTTGACGTCCCACATTCACGAACGAATCATGTATAATGCAACGGCCAAAGTGGCATGATATTGCACCAAAGTAACTAGGATCCTATCGACCAAAGGATTTCCTCTAGCACAAGAAGGTAACCGACATCATAATGGTACAAAGTCCAATGGCACTGGGCCATAGCAGAATGAAGGTAGGGATAGTGATGTGGGGGTAGGGATATGGGGTGTGATGAAGTGTCCGTATCAAAAGGGGGTAGGTGATGGGATAGCATGTCCATGAAATGCTTTAACGAAGGGGAGAAGTTGGGTAAGATAATGTCCAGCAAAACGAAAAGGGGATTAAAATGTGTCCATGACAAAGCAATGTAAACGTGAAAAGATGGAAGAATCGTAAAGAAAAAGAGTGGAAACGTGCAACGTCATAATCGATCATTACTTTTCGTCAAAAGACATCCATTCCCTAGACATCAACAGGCTTGCTTTGCGAGTAACGCAGCAGAGAGGACCTTGAATGCGTTAGTCGCCGGAATGAGCTACTTTGGCCATGGGCTTCAGCAGATTCAGAGCCATCTTGAGTGTCCTTTTTGTCTTGCGAGTGACTCTTCGTCGCGGCACCCCACATGCGGCTTAGGAAGCTCACATTTGTGGACCCACGGAGACCTCCACTTGACGCAGACGGTTTGACGCCTGAGCCACGGCCCATACCTGCGCGAGGTGACACCTTGCCTTTGAGGCTAGCACGACGATCAGAGCCCGCCGTGGTGGTGTCCGAGGTGATAGTACACGTAGAAGCTGTGGAAACTTTGCGACCTTGTCTCGCAAACGAAGGATACATCGGGACCCGGTGCTGTGGAAATTCGGAATCTTTGGCATCATCCAATTCCACTTCGCTGTCGTAAACGGAAGAAGCGTCCGTTGATGCTGGCGAAGACTCGGCGGACGTAGTCCAGTCAGATTCGGAACCGCTGGTGGTCTCGCTGCCTAAGGTACTGGACGAAGATGCGCGAGACATGGGACGAGATCGTTCTGAAGCGTTGTTGACTGGCACGCTGAGATATGCGGACGAGATACGCTTAACAAGGTTATGAACACTTGCCAACGGTGCGGAAGATGCAGCTGGAACATCGGGAGAGTCGTGTGGGGGAGTGAGAGGCATCGAGACAGCCTGGACTCTAGCCTTAGCACACTTGACAGCAGCAGCGCGGTCTTCCTTAGCCTTCGGCGAGAGGCTTGGCATGAAGGGGAAGAAATGCGCGATGGCCTCTTGCTCATCGAATCGGAGGTCGTAGTCGAGAAGGAAGAGAAGCTGCTTCTCCATGAGGTTGATCTCCGCGGGGTCAAACATACCGCTGGCGTACTCCGCCCAATGTTTGTTCTTGGAGCAGAGTCGTTCAAGTATTTACAGGCAACAATGAGCGTCGCAAGGAAAACGCGGTGTCTGGTGCATGGCATACCTGCGGGGAAACAACTATGTCAGATATGGAGGATAATATGTGACTATATGCGCTTACCTTTCGCCATTCGAGGAAGTTTGTTACGCAAACGCTCGAGATAGACGAGGGTGGTCAGCAAAGAAGCGATGTGCACTCGGGAGTTATGAACCAAGATGATGATGAAGTCGTTCAGGGATGGCAGGTTGGGAGAGTCCTGTCGCTCGCTCGGGCTAGGGGGACGCCTTGTGAGGTGTCCTTGGAGGAGTTGGGAGCGACTCAGGTTCATCACCAAGATTGATCACGCGAACGGCCTGCTGAGCGATGTACGCCACCATGTCGAGGTTGATCTTCTGGCGCATGAGGCCTACCAGAGCGGGCTCATGGAGGCGGGAAGGGATGAGGGAAGCGGGATGACGGTCGTCGATAGACATAGTTGCAACAGAATGTGGGAAGAGAGAGAGAGTGGGGTATTTTAGATGGTGGGTATAAGGGATTGTAAGGTATTTTAGGAGGGTGGGTGCCCCTTCGAGGGATTAAAGCAAAGCAACAGGAAAGGAGATGAGGGAAGGAGGGAGAGAGGGGATGCACGCCGCGTTCCTTTTAACTGAACACGAAGGCAAATGCCGGCTTCTCGATCGGGCGGGCAAGCAACGATCGACACTGACTGGAGAGAGCAGGGGATTTAACAGCGACAACACAAAGACAGCAGGGGAAAGCAGAGGAGAAGGCAAGACGCAAGGCGTAAAGATCAGCAAGCCCACACTTACATACTTATATGAACATAGGGGCCCCTGCGGCTGACCAGAGAGGCTGGTAAGACACCGCGGTCTCTCCATCCTCCATGCACACGAACCATAATATCCAAATCGGGTAATACACTTTGCATCGCGCGGCGGAGATTTAAATTACAGCAGGATTCTTTGCTTCTCATCTTCTTCAAATGCTACAGCAATTTGACATACGCGGCAGGGATCAGTCCTCGTCGTCCGTCAATCTCTCCCATCCACCTACATAAGAACTATGAGAACGATTTCGATGAAAATACAATATTGACTAACCAGTCGTCTGAGGGTTTCTCAACTACCAATACTCTGTCGTTTTCTTGGAGAGGAAGATCACCGGGGTCCTAAAGATGGATTCAGGATACAGAACGTGAATATATAACGACGAAAGCATCCTGACATCACTAGTATAGTCGTAAAGTGCTTCAGCCCATTCCCCAGCAGGCTCCTGTTTCGGTCGGGCTGGAGGAGGCGGAGGTGATGGCGAGGCTGGCGTGTCGACTGCAGAGCTGGATCTGCTGGCGGGAGGTGAAGTTGCTGATACATGTCTCACAGGAGGTGGGCCAAAAGTGTTCTTTCTCGGAGCGAACGCAGGGGGAGGATCGGGAACAGCAGCAGGTGGGGTGACACCCTTATTCGCTGTTGAGCTTCGCAAAGACATGAACATGTTTTTCCCTGAGGACATATCCACGTCGCCGAATTTCTGGATAATATATAAGAGGTCTTCTGTATAAGATACATGAGTGATTCCTTACCTTGTGTGAGACAAGGTGACCACTAGCAGGTTCGTCCCTCGAGCCCGTACGAAGGTGAGAGACATTTTGCTCCGGTTCAGGAGACTCTCCAGGAGATGGTCGAGGTGGTGCCCTTGGAGCTGAAGGTTGACCTGGACTGAATTTGAAGGCTGCTGCTGCCGCTGCTACTCGTCCTGCTGCTGATGGTAGGTCTGATTGCGAAGACTAATGCAAACTGAGACGGCTGCATCTATGCGAAACATTCATCATAATACATACCTCATTGCTCGCAGCCGAAGGTCTCTTCCATCGTGGGGTGTCGTCCGATGCTGTAGCTGAAGAGAATGATCTTTGTACCCCGGCAGCAGCATTGTTTAACGAACGTCCGATAGAGGCAGCACTTGGGATGTTTACAGTTTCCTGTGGTTTATCGCTAAGTACGAGATTTGGTCGAGCCGCGAAGTACCTAAGAATTTGTTCATATGTTTATGCGAAGTGAAGCTCCGAGACAGACTCAACTCGTCCAACAGCGCAAAAAAGGCTTCCTTATCCGAAGCAGTGAATGACATTGGTCGAATGATAGTTTACAAGTATGAAAAAACACCCGTCTTCCGAATACTGGTAGAGGCTGGGAGCAAGCCTGGTGTATAAGTGGCTGCTAGATGGAACAAAAATGGACATTGTTCCTTGTAATTGTAATGACCACCGCAGGGGTCGAACCTGCAATCTCCTGATTCGTAGTCAGACGCGATGCCATTTCGCCAGGCGGCCATAAGATCAAGAGGTGATAATTTGAGTCTCACGTGGCGATCACAATTTCCCGTAAATTGAAATTCCTTCCGCTAAAGTTGCTCATTTGGACCGTCAACGTTATTGTTCGACTCTGTCTGTAGCCCTTCCACCATAAACACACATTCCATCGCAGAAAAATGGGAAACGAAAAGGGAAACAAGAAGCGAAAAATGCTCTCTGTTGACGACTTGATGCGAATGCAGGAGCAACCAAGCTCGAAGAGACTCCGTGAAGACATGGAAGAGAAAGGTACAGACAGCGATTCTGCGTCAACTACTTCAAGTACTTCAAGGTCCTCTCATGCTAGCGACTTGTCTGAGGATGACTATTCCGACGAACCGAGTGATAGTGAAGGCGAAGATGAGGACGAGGAAATTCGGCCGATGCATACAAGTCTTGTGGACTCGATAGACCGGTTTGCCTCCTCTCGAATAGCTATTGTACCTAGGAAAACCCTCAAGGAAACTCCTTCAAAACCCTCCACCTCATTCCAACCTCTCCCAACCTCTTTTGCATCACTCGGAATCAATTCTGCATTGCATACTGCACTTTCCAAAATGTCAATTAAGGCCCCGACCGAAATCCAGTCAGTTTGTATACCTCCGATGCTAGAAGGCGAGTAAATTCCTCCGGAGCTGAAGTGGTATAGATCTTGACGCTTTTTGAATGCAAGGTAGGGACTGCATAGGGAATGCGAAAACAGGTTCAGGAAAGACTATTGCCTTCGCTTTACCAATACTGCAAAAATTGTCATATGACCCCTATGGCATCTACGCACTTGTCCTTACCCCTACGAGGTATGTATTCTCTATCTTTTCTAATACAATCTCTAATTTAAGAGATGTTACAGGGAACTTGCATTCCAAATATCCGAACAGTTTGCTGTGCTAGGGGCTTCGCTTAACCTACGTACAGCAGTTGTAGTCGGAGGGATGGATATGATGGCCCAAGCACTCGAGCTAGGAAATCGACCACACGTCGTTGTAGCTACTCCAGGTCGGATAGTCGACCTGTTGAGAAGTAACGGGAGTGAATGGGACTTGTCTAGGATAAAATTCTTGGTACGTAAATAACGTATACTGATGCCCAAGCTAGAATTCTAAAAGTATTGCCAATCAAAATAGGTGCTCGATGAAGCTGATCGTCTATTGACCCCCTCATTCGCCCCAGAACTATCGTACTTATTTGAAGCTCTTCCAAAAGAACGTCAGACATGTTTGTTCACGGCTACCCTCACGGATTCCATCGAGAAGATTGCCTCCGCACCTCCTAGACCTGGGAAGCAAAAACCATTCATTCACCGAATGACAGCAAGGTCAGTTTGTCACTAGTTTATGCAAACTGATGTATTTTTCTGACTCTCGTTTCAGTGTCGAAACAGTGGAAACACTAAAACAACATTACATCCTCGTTCCCTCCCACGTCCGCGAATCATATCTCTACCACCTCCTCTGTAACCCACCAGAATCCACCGTCCACCTCCGACGTGCCCCTCCAGAATCCACCAAAGGTTCCAACAAACGATCATCTTCCAAGCACAAAAAACCATCCAAGAAATCGAAATCCTCCGCAGCAGACGACGAGGAATCAATCGAACAACCACCTCCAACCATCATCTTCTGCACCCGACCTCGAACAGCAGCCTACCTCACGACCCTACTCAAAACCCTGCACATCCGCACTACGGCTCTTCATTCCCGTCTAACTCAACGAGAACGATTGTCGTCATTGGGTTTGTTCAGGTCTTCCGTTATTCCCGTTTTGGTCTCTACCGATGTGGGTGCACGTGGATTGGATATCGAGGATGTCGCTTTGGTTATTAATTGGGATCTGCCGAATGAGCCGGAGGAGTATACGCATCGAGTGGGACGAACTGCTCGTGCGGGTAAGGGAGGTGTGGCTGTGAGTTTCGTGACCGAGAGGGGCGAAGAGAAGATATTAAAGGTTGAGGAACGAATCAGTATGTATCCTTTTCCGCACTTCCCGGGGCCCACAAGCACCACCCGGGTGCTGTTCCCCCGGCTCAAAGTTGCAACGACACATGATACTAACCCCGATCGCTCTCTTCCAGAAACCAAATTGACCGAAATGTCCCTTCCAGAAAGTAAAGTACTGGAGAAACTCAATGCGGTATCGATGGCAAAACGGCTTGCTAATATGGTACGTGGGACTGATAGACACTTTTTCTGTGTTCGGGACCGAGAGAGCTGACCTTCGGTTGCAATTGTTCTTTTGCAATTGAAACTTACAGGAACTGCATGATTCCGATTTCGGCAAGCGAGAAGAGATCCATCGAATCAAGAGGGAGAAACGGAAGGCGGATGTAGCATAGAGCGGATTGGCTCTTGAAATCTTTTTCGTTTATTTCATGTTCCGTAGATGAGTGGATCCATTCAGTATCGGTACCATTTGGTACCGTGCATATGTCTATGCAAAGACCGCAGCACCCAGAAAATTTTAAACGGGTTGGAACTATTGCGCCCCAATTTCCAATTCATTGAGACGAAAACATACTTAGTATCCCGCGTCGTACTACATATAGTACAAACCGTAAAATTTCAGGAGACATAAGATCCAGTAGGAAGCAGTCCGTGACAGTTTACGGACAAAACTAACTAGAATCACATGAATCACGAAACTAACAACGCAGTAGACGACGATGAGTAAAAAAGCACAAGATGGAACGGACGGATTAGCAGACCGAGATGGAGACAGTTACAGTGAAGAACGCGATACGAGACATATGCAAACAAGGAAACTGGAGGAAAGACAAGGAAAACAAATGATGAATAGAGGTCTCGTCTGGGGGTGCGTATCATAAGGCGGCATATTCGTGAATGAGGCTGCTACAGGTGGAGTAAGGAAAGGGGAACACTAAAACTACAGTTTGATTTGTTACGACGCGAAAACAACACTTTCGAGCGAAAATAATCTGATAGGGTTACATGATAGTGAGGAGAGTCCAATTTGCGATCGAGGCGACAAGCGTGCGTGTATGGAGAAAACAGGTGCCGATGAATGCAGAATCGGACGGCGAAGAAAAGATACCAGAGCGTGATTGAGGATAAGTTATGAAATGCGGTGGTGATGTATGCTGCGAGGATAATGATAGAGAGAACCTAGTTCTGGGAAGGTTCGGTGATTTTTGCAAGTTATTTTGAGAATCCTCGTGTGTACGAGTCTCAAATAGTTGTCTGAGACGGGAGAGGCGTTAGTAAGAAATGTCGCGTTTCACAGCAGAGAGACCATAGATACCCCATGGCCAATCCGCCTTCTACAATTCTCATAGGATACATACCTTGACCACAGACCATTGAATGACAAGTTGTTTGATGCGGTCTCTTAGCGTTGTCTGGCACAGTGGGCACGAAAGATGGTCTCCCAGAGGAGAAAGGGCGGATTCCATAGAACTTGCAGACAAATCTAGATAAAAGTATTTGATTCAGTTCCGGAATAATACAAGAATAGATTCTATGACAGACCTGGTCGAGCGTCCCATGCGAGATATGCAGAGGCCAATGCCCACGCACGGGTCAGTTTTTTCTGTTCGATAAAGTCACATGTGGATGTAGGGGCGTGTGGGTGTGGTGGCGGTAGTAAAAGTCGTTTGAGTGCATCTATGCGACCCAAGTGGAGGAAGAATAATCGTTTGAGGTAAATGGGACCCATCCTGACCGCGTGTTCGTCTGTCAGATTGGGTAATGGGAATGCAAGGAGATGCGAGGAAATTCGGACAGCAAGGTCGTAAAGGTCGTAATGAGCTGCTAGGGTATATGTTTCCATAGGTGCAACGGGTGCTATGGATAGAATTTGGTGGAACAACGGAGTGGATGGGTCGATGCATTTGGGCAGAGAGATGCCGTACTTGTGTAACGCATCAACTGCTGAAATAAGGGTATCGACCGTAGGGTTGTAATGAGCGCAGGACATGTTGTATATCGTGTGAAGCGCGACGTTCAGCACGGTAGAGTGCTCTGAGACGGATATCATGGGACCAATGTCATCGTTCCCCTTGCTCGCTTTCGGAGGCAAGAGGGAATCGAATCCATTGTCAGATGCGCCCAGAAGTTGGTGCATATTCACGTAAAAGAACACGGCGTCGGACGAGAGAACAACGAGGTCGGGGGGAAGCGAGATATGGTCTGCCCCAGGAAAGAATGTAGTAGAGACCGAGACGATGGTATTCGTCTCTTCGAGTTCTTCAGCGGGGGATCCTTGCTGGGAAATCTAGTAATATGAATGTAAGCGTGTTGGCGACAGCAGGCTGATGGACGTAATGAAACGTACTGGAGGGGTTGGTATCTGTCCTGCAGTTGGAACCAAGGGTGCTCTCTCAGAGATAGGGCGGTCATGAGAGGGTGTACTAGCATCGGAAGATACAAACTGCAACCATTCGGACTCCATTTTCTGCGTGCTAAAGGCAAGATAGTGAGATTGACTCGCCCCTGGATTTCGTGTATAAGGGTGCGCGACCAAAAGCTACTGCCGACGCGTGAAAGTTGACCGAGTACCGCAGACACAGACTGGGGAACGAGAGGGACGTTCTGGGAGGACGAGGGCAATGGAGGGGCGGGAGAGAAGTGAAGTGGAAGGGGGCGGGTATATAAGAGGATGAAAGCGGCGAGCGATGGAACTCTCCCCCACACGTCCAGTCTATCTTCAGGGGGGACCGTGGCCCGATCGCTTGCTGCTTTCCTCCGCCCAATTTGGAAGGCGTAGTCACTCACCGGTATCTTCAGCTCCCACTGGCACCTCAGCGTCCGAGTCTCCTCAAGTTCGGATCTAGTATCTTCTCCCCTCCACATAGTCGCACGCATCCAAGTCTCCAAGGCACTCGAACTCATGCGAAAAATCTTTGATCTTCCGTCATCACTGACATACAGCTTGAGCTAGCTTGAGCGGCTCAATTGCAGGAGATAGCCGGTCCACCCTCGGCAGAGAAAAGTTAATCTTTGGAGTCTAGACGTAGTGGAGCCCTCAGGCCGACTCGGCAAACCAGGATATTCGACAGCCATGTTCTCCATTTATTTCAGTGCTGTATGGTTTATCATCATCATTGACCGACATAGAGAAAGGGGGCAAGAAAGAACCTGTTGTCCATACCATGAGGCGGCAAGAATGAAAAGGAAGCGCGGTGGCGCGATGGTGCGAAGACGTAAGGGAGTCCTGAGTTCGAGGGTATCGTCTCATCTTATATAACATACATCCACAACCAAAAGGTACAACGATTAGAATCCAGAATGCTTCGAACCTGCCCAGAACTAACACGTAGGTATGACAAGGATAGTGCATGATCAATGTCACCGGCCCTTCTCTTCCGCAAGAATTGCATCGTTGAGTTCATCCAAAGGAGCGAGCTCCTTCTTATCCACCAGATCGAACTGTATTTTGGCGTTAATAGAGGTCAGATCTGATGCAACGAGCTACGCACCTCGTTCACAAATAGGAAGAAATGTCGGTAACTTGTGTTGAGATGAGCTAACCGTGCAAAAACGTTCATCGTGAGTAATCTTGTTTAAGAATAGCTGGAAGGTTTGATGTGTTCAATGAGCTGTCATACCTTCGATACCCAGCGCACATATGTGGTCAAAGTGGTTGCTATACAAATGGGCGTATACACGGAACATTCTTCTGAAAAGGGTACGAATGGTGTCCTTAAAATTCTTCGAAAATGGAACGCCTAGAGAGTCGATGTCGACGCAAGATGATAACGAATTAGGGTGAGTATCGCAAATAGTTAGACTAATTTCTTGTCTCTGAAACGAACGATAGGTCTTCCTCACCAATCTTATTCGGGAAGATCTCTTCATTATCCAAAAGACCTTGAGCCCAGTTCATCAGTGCATCGACATATTCAGGGGCTGGAAGCTTGGTCGGTCGTTTGAACCTAACACCGTCTTCCCACAGGTACTCATACCTATGGTAAATAGACTACGATTAGTATCTGGAAATAGGGGGATGAGGATGAGCTCACCGAGGACCAGCCGACATGATCGGACACTGCGTGGAGTCAATGAGTTCAACTCATAGGCACGAGGCTATAGAGGGATTCCACTATGTACCTCTTGGGGTGTGCAAAACTCTGTTACGGTTCCATATAACATGTTGAGATGATTGAAAAAGTCGACAGCTGGGTTATAGGTTACATGCCAAACCATCAACTCGTCTCGTCTTGAAAGGAGGATGAGATCGTGCGTACCATGTACAGCTAACCATTCATTCAAGTCCTCTCCTTCAGGAAGCTGGACTGCGAGGCGTAGATTGCCTGAACCCTGTAATGCGCAAACACTAAGATCACAACCTCACACAACCACAGGACACAATGTCAGACTCACCAAGGTAGCCTCAGCATACTTCCTCAACTGATATTGCTTTCGTGCCCTCAGGCACGTCCTTCCGTGGTTTGAACGTCCGGGTCTTTCCTCTAATTGAATCTATAAGTACACCCTTCCATCGCATGTACCGGGTGACTGTCTTACAGGCCGAAGAACGCTGACATGTTGAGAGTCCCTAGTTATTGTTAGTTGGAGAATAGGGTGGATCGGTGTTATATACGAGAGAGGCTTCGTCCTAGAATTGTGTAGAGACGGAGGTGGTTTAACTTGAACGGAATCTAGATTAGACTCGGAGTACCAGTGGGAGCCTGATATGGAGTAATGGGCGCTTGATCATTCTCGGGTAGATCATCTAATCTCAACGACCCTCACATTGCAACTCCGAGTCCGAGTCGAAGTTCAAGGGTTGACTAAACCTAACCGTCCAAATCAAGAGACCTCATGTTGGAAATAAACAGGCATATAGATTAGTACGTATGATTTGAAACACTATATCTCAAAGCTGACAGCCAACAACCATCGCGGCATTGAAATCAAATATTATCCCAGTGAGAGTTCAAGTTAACCCTACTACTAGTATGATATTTCAATGCGGCATCCAAGTCTTCTCTCAAGTGTTGATCTTATTATAACGTCAGTGTATTCTGCCATCATGATAGTTCATCGTACGAGCTCAAGAAAAACTAAGATGATGATCAAGAAGTAGCCTGCGACAGTACGTACTATCTCTGATTAGTCTAAGCAAGTTGAAAAAAGATGAGGCATATGAGTAAACGTCCGATTCGAATTGTGTTGTGCTTACTGATATAAGAAGACAGTCCTGTTTCGTTTCATTTCATCATGTCTCCTTCCTCAATGTATCTGTGTCTGTATCTGAAACTCGAGTCATATCCATCGTGTAAAAAATTCTTCTTCACGTATTCACGTATTACAATCATGGTCATGAATGATAATAACACACAAGAGCTGAGGGAGGAGAGGAGAGGAAAATCGGAAAGAGAGCTGAAAAGAAAAAAAGGGGAAGACCTAGTCAAAGTAATGTAACAAAGCATATAAGTAGAAGTTGCGACGAGACGGGAACACGAAACATGGTGTGTATAAGAATCCAAGAGGGCGGAAGGGGGCGGTATAAGAGGGGACGAGGGAGAAAAAGGATCAAAGGACCGACGTAATCTACTACTGCTATCACATTGCCAGTGCGGCCTGTAGCTCCTTGAGCTGCGCTTCCTCGTCGTCCTCGAGAACAGCCGCTGGACGTGGTGCTATAGAAAGTATCGAGTATGAGTTGAATCCGTAATAATTGTAATAATGAAGACGGTATGGGGACGTACTCTCTCGGATTGCACCTCCTGGATGATGCACAGGAACATGATCCGCACCCACAAGACGTTCGTTGAGTTCTTCCTGCTCGAGTTCGTCCAGTTCTGCTTTCAGTTCCGCCTGTTCGGGTGTCGGACTCTTTAGTATTATGCACAAGAGAAACGGGGAGTGAATTAGACGTACGTCATCGATATCCAACCCAACACCATTCATAGGACTTGAAATCGCTTCCGAAACTTCATTCGCGACTTGCATATGTTCTTGGATCTCCGACATAGTCTGGTCGACTCTCTCAATTGACCTGTCCGGACTCAATTCAGTGAACCATTCATATCATTTCAAGAAGTCCCACAAGGGAAGTGATGTCAAGGAGGAGGATAGAGTGGCCACAGAAGATAAGCAAGGATTCGTACACCAAACTGAGGGTAGGTTTAGAGCGTGATAGAGAAACCATAGTACGTACAAGCCAGAATGAATATCCTTGAGGGCACCAGCAGCCTTCTTCATAGCAGCCATCGTCTCCGCATTGAAGCTTGCTGATTCTAAAGTGTTGACCTGTGTTTCCAACTGGAACCGTGTACCCTGTAATCGTTCCATTTCGCCCTCGTGCAGCCGCTTGCGCTTCAACGCCTGTGTTGCAGCTAAAGCCACAAATCACGCATCGACGTATAGATAGAGAACGGAAGGCATTCAATGAATCAGAACAAATGCATGTTTATGTGTTTTAGTAAAGGAGCATTCATGTTTGCTCCGACTTACCAGTCTTATTAGTAACCGCATTCGCCCTAGCCTTCTGCATCTCCTCATCAATTTTCCTCTGCAGATACTCTTCCTTCTTCTCAATCATCTGCAACTGCTGTCTGAGAGTAACTATCGCATCTCGAGAGGACTGCTTCGAATCCCTCCGGCCGCCAAAGTAGCTCATAAAGCTTGCCATCATATCGCTAGGGGTTTAACAAGATTCAAAGATAGTATCGGATATCCAGAGGAGGGGAGTATGGACGATACCGAGAGAGACGCAAGGATGCAGATAGTTGTGTTATGAGGAAAGCTTGGGAGGCTGAGTCGACTCGCTGAGCACTGCGGCACTGCTACCTACCTTGACCTCACTCGATGTTCCCGATAAGGAAACTGCTTACGAACAAGAGCTCCCCAAATTCACAAGTCAATTTGACTTGATTGCTCTGTCAGTCAGTGTCAAACTTTTTTTCACTCGGCCAGGGGTTCTCAGTTGAAAAAGAATGTTGGGAATTTAACAGCGAGAGAAATGTACTGAATAGAGGAATAGATAAAGCATTAACTGAAACCCCTACTCTAAGAAGGAAAAAAAAAATTAGTCTACAGCTAGACCCGCCCACTTCAAAGTACTACCGTAGTGGGGAAAGTGATGAACGATGTTATCAATATGTACCAAGGCTATTCAAGGATATCAAGAAGGACAGAATAAGTCTCGATGTCACCGTTCTTTTTTGCTTTCTCTTTCAGGACTTGAATCATCGACGTCGCTGTAGTCGATATTGTCAGAAGAAAAATTCATAAACTAGAGGCTGGAACTTACCCTTCACTATCGCTACGTTCGTCCTGAGCTCCTTGTCCATTAATGATTTTCCACGCAACCCGAACGATGATGGAGAACCACATCAACTGAAGGATCTAAAATGAAAATCGCACGACCCCAAGTTAACACATGACACAGAACATTGAATCGGCAAGAAACATACCTGAAGGGCTATCAACATGATATTGAACCCAAGAATTACTTCCTTGGTAATATAATGTCCAGTTGTTGGATCCCATGCCTCGGGAATAATCCGAAGTGCATCGAAATATGTTGACTTGATTACGAGCAAGAACAACGCATGTCTGGTTACAAACCACGACAACATAAAGCATGCCGACATAACATCACATGCCAGGGACATTGATAGGTAGCGGAACATCTTTGCGAGCTGTTAAAACATCAAAAAAGTCAATAACTCAGTGGGCGTGAACAAACGAGAGCATATAAGCGACAAAACCCCCAAAAGTTCGATCAAGGGTCTGGAACGCTTCGCTATCATAGAAGCCAAGAACAAATGAAACGGACGTACCGGAAGGAAGACGTCTGACAAGTCCATCAAGAGCATAATGAGGCAGCCTATGCGGGTATAGTTGTAGGAGTAGCTGCCTATCATGAGGATAACCGTAATGACGTGGTGGGTCATCATTTGCCAATGGTCCTTGCGACGAGCCTCGGCATTGAGAATTAAAAATTGGTGCAGGTAGAAAGCAGTTTCAGTAAGGTAGTAGAACTTGAGAGGACCGGCAAGGGGTATGTGAGGATATCCGTGCCAGACTTCTACAGGATTGAGCATGGTTGTGGGGAGATTATAGTGAACATACTTGAGAGACGTTAAATTATCTGCTGCGGATGAGATGAATCAAAACCACTCACCGAGCCGAACGACCACTGAGCGGTATAGTAGATAAAGCTCCAACCCTGTTCTGCGAAACGAATAACGCTTCTGTGAAGGTGCCTGGCTTCTGCTTTGGTAATGACAAATTCTTGCGGTGCGGCATGACCGTTTCCGTTGGCAACGCCGTTTGTTTTTGAGGGTGAGCTATGACCGTTGGCCTTCCCATTAGCCCGACCAACAGCTTTGGCATGCTTTAATCGGAGGTCCCTGGTTAATTTCCAGTGGGCAAACGGTTCCATAATATACACTCTTGCGACATCACGCAGAATGGCGAAGACGGCGATGATAGTGATGATGAGGCAGCCATCGAGGAGACCGGTGCTATAGTACTTTGAGTTGGGGAAGGAGTCCGGCACTGCCGGGGGTGGTGTTGGGTATGAGAGGGTAAAGAAGGGGATTGCGAAGGATGGGAGCCATTCTGGCGCTTCTAGAGTATTCATGACTGGTAAGATCTGGTCGTGGGTGTGGGGACTCTCGTCAACAGGTCATTAACGGTGAGAGGTATGCGTCGTCGTGAACGAAGAGCAGCTGTGATGCTGTCGAGTGAGAGACTGAGCTGGATGAGTTGGGACTGAGAAACTTACAGATGCCACGTGCGAGTACTAGCGCTGCTGCTTGAGCGAGTGTAGGGTGGCGACAGGGACGCGCCTGGTGGTGGGTGTATGTGGTGAGACGGAGGAGAGGAAGAGGAGGAGAACAGAGGAAGGAAGGGACAGCGAGATAGAGCCCGGCTATTTACTTTGCTACAGCGGCGCAGAATGAGTCTCAGATCCAAATCTCATTTCTCTCTACCGCGTCGCAAACGTGCTCTACCCCGTGGGAAACCTCGCGTCCGCCGGGACCTCACCCAGAGACCTCCAACTCGAAGCACTCTCCCTCAATTGCTATCATGTCCTCCCAGCCAAACGAAACCCTCTACATCAACAACCTCAACGACAAGGTCGGCAAGGAAGAGCTCCGCAGCCAGCTCTTCGCCCTCTTCACTACCTATGGCAGGGTCATCGACATCGTCGCCCTCAAGGGCTCCAAAATGCGCGGGCAATCCTTTGTCGTCTTCAGCGACTTGGCCGGCGCAACCGCAGCCTTGCGGGCCTGCGAAGGTATCGTCTTTTATGATAAACCCATGGTGCGCATTCTCATCCTCAATTGATCCTCTTTGCGTTTTGGAAGTCGTTGATGTGAACAAGTGATGTTTTCCGGACTTCCCCCTTCTTTCGATTGTGCTCTCCGATCCAATAGCATATCCAATATGCCAAATCGCGATCGTATGCAACTTTGAAGAAGGATAACCCTGAATTCGTTCCCCCAACATCCCATCATGCAAAGGATACCATGTCGCGACTAGGGAACGGTGCCCTTCCCTCGAACGGCCAGAAACGGCAAGCACCAGATCGTATGGACGAGGACGAACGGGAATCCAAGAGGGAAAGAACCGCCGAGAGCGACGACGAAGAGATGGAGATCGAAGACGATGAGGATGACGTCGGGAAACAAGACTCGAATAAAAATACTGGTGCGACTCCCTTCTCCGGCTCCTAATTTCCCAAGGAGACTAATAAGCACTATCATCGAATTGGAAACTAATTTAATCCTTCTATTCTGTAGTGCAAAACCCCTCCGCTCGCCTACTATGTACAAACCTTCCCCAGGAAGTTACCGATGACGTTTTATCTGTGCTATTCCAACAGTAAGTGAATTCGCTTTTAGGTCCCTCTTTCCTTTATTGGGTCTTTACTTTCTCATCCCCGCCTCCTTTTACTGTTTACGTTTCTCGAATTGTGACTTACATGGCTCCGTTATTAGGTATCAAGGGTTCCAGACTACACAGGTCACCCCTTCGCCGACGCCAAATGCCCAAGGGCAGAAAGTTAAAATGGCGCAGGTGCTTTTCGATACACCAGAGCTCGCTACAGTTGCAAAAGAGGCTCTCGATGGCTTCGCGTTAAAGAAGGGTTGGGCGATGTCGGTTGCATACATCTAGTTTGTTTTGTATTCATTGTTGTTGCTGTATTCATATCCATTTTATTTCTTACCGTCTCTATCTGGAAAGTATACCACCGAGTTTGGGCTAAAGTTTGCCGATCGTGCAATTTGACTATCAACTGATCATGATTATTCTTGACCTTTACAGATACTAGATCAACGTCGTTGTTTATACAATTTCTGCATGCCTATTGTACATTTGATGTATTCGACGTGCCTAAGCAATTTAAGCTTTAGGAAGGGCAGCCAAGATTGCCTGGCCAACCGGTCCCGCAGAAGCAGGGTTCTGACCGGTAATGAGATTATCGGCAACAACCACCTTGGGCTATATTTATTCAACATTTCGTAAGTCATCCAACCAGTACGTAGAGCAGGTATTTGCAACTTACGGCCCAGAGATCGGCGTTGACGAATTTGCCACCGAGTTCCCTGATTCTGGACTCGACGAGGAAGGGGATGGTCTCGACGGCTTTGACTGCCTCTTCTTCGGCATTGGTGAAGCAGGTAGCTTCTCGGCCTTCGAAGATGGATTTGCCGTTTGCGTCTGTGGCTCCAACCAATGCGCTATACACAGTAAATTCAAAAATATTGATCAGTGAGACGAGCTCAGGTGGAGATTGTTGTTCGGTCACTCACGCAGGACCATGGCAGACAGCCGAAGTGATCTTGCCTGCTCTAAAGAATTCATTCGCAAGAGCGATGTTGACAGGATCGGTAGCAAGGTCCAAGACGGGCCCATGTCCACCAACGTAGAAGATGGCATCATAATCCTTGACGTTCACGTCGCTGAGTTTCTTGGTAGAAGCAAGTTTAGATTTGACAGTCTCGTCTTGGAGGAATTTGACAGATTCGTCATCTTTGAACATCTATCCAATATTTATTCTTTATGTGAGAACGAGGGATACGGGAGAGAGGAAGGGGATATGGAAACGTACTTGGACACTACCCTCATCGACAGGAGGGTTGGGGCCTTTGGGAGCGGCGAAATCGATCTCGGCGTGTGGGGCAAGAACATAATATGGGTGAGCAGCCTCAGGGAGGTACCAGCCCTATAAAAGATGGGTATATGCGTCAGTTTTTGTATATATGTGCTCTGGTTGAAAGAATCGTACTGTCTGGCCACCTAAGAGGGTTTTGTCGGCAGAAGTGAATACGAAGAGCACACGGGGAGACATCTTAAATTCTTCTACTTTGCAATTGGGGGTAGTATAGAAAGACGAGGGATGATAAAGCCTTTGGAGCTCTTGGGGGTGTCCCTTATATACCCCTCATCCTAGCTACTAAAAGCATAATGACGTTTCCCAGAGTCCCCAGAGTTCACAAGGTTCACATGGGCCTGTATGTTTTACCGCAATGCTTGCAAATATGAGCCCCGTGGCTTAGACATTAGTACTCGGGAGGAGTGAATCAGTCAGCGAGATCGAAATCTCAAGCGAATGTTCTGGAGACCTGAGTGTACTTGGATTTCTGGTTTGCAAGGGATGGAGAGGATGGAGAACTGTTCTGACGCTCGAATAGCCGGTGGACGATAGCCGAGCCGAGCTGGAAGTTTGGCGGTGTGTATGCCTTCCGAATTTGTACTTGCTCCTGATAGCATTGACAAACGATAGAAGACTTCTAACCAACATAATACTAAGGCTACAATTCGGAATGCTTAGCGCTACATGTAGGCTAGTATCACTAGACATCAAGATCAGAGGTCGAGAATGCTATCGTACTCTATTTACTAAGGATCATCTACCTCATGATGTTCTCTCTCTCTAGTCTGCTCAAACCTATCGAATATAGGGCGTACTGCTTCGAGCTGCTTCCTGATCATCTCCGCTTTTGCTAAACTCCTTGGTTTAATGTCGCACGTGAATGGCTTCGGAGCTAGCAGGAGATTCTATAAACCACCCTCAGCTCGGTTAGTACTTGCGCGCATGCGAAACAACCTATCACATACATCGGTTGTGTCATTGGTATCGAGTGGAATGGACAGACCCGTGTTAGGATCCTTCGGTAGGTTGAAACCGAACGCCCACAGGAGATTCATCGCATTCAGAGCCTGTCAAAGGGAACGACGATCATGATACTGACGCGAATAAATAGGTTTAGGACTCACGATGGAGTTGCTTGCGAGATAGCTTGCAGGGCAGACTCGCTATAGACACGGATCCGTGAGTACCTCATTGTATACCCCTTTTGGATAAGACTGATACGTACCCTGCCTCCTCCGAAGGCGAATGGGGTGTCCCTGAATCCTGTGGTATCTGCGCCGGGTTTGAGACCAAACTCGGACGTCAAAAACCGCTCTGGCAAGAACTTTTCGGGATCGTCAAAAAGCTCCTTGCGCCTTCCGATCGCCCCTAGACAAAAGTTAAGTTGCAACTTTCACATACAAAGAGAACGTCCGCACAAGTATTCATAATGATCATGGACCCTTTGGGGATGAGATAACCTCCAACCTGTGGGCAATGAAGTGAGTCCAATCATTTCTTGGGCCGCTGTGCTATACAGCTTACCATTGTATCAACAGTTGCAGCATGCGGTATGCCAATTGGAGCCACTGGTCGATATCGATGGAGCTGTAGTAAATGATTCGTAAATATTCTATACTTCGGGTTGTATGAAGGAACTGACTTCACTGATTACTGCTCGTAGATACGGCAGATTCTCCAGGTCTTCAAGCTCAGGTATGTTCTCGTGTCCTACCACATCGTCGATCTCCTGCTGAGCTTTAGCTAATACCGCCGGATTTTCTAGCATGCAGAGGACAAAAAACTGTAGGTAATCTGCTGTGGTATCGGACCCTCCAGTGATGAACGACATGCCAAGGTAGCTGTGTATACAGCATGACTATATGCGCATCGAAACACGACAAAATGGTAGACGTACTAGGCTTTTTCTCTATCGATTTCATATTCCGCCCCATGTTCTAGTAAGTATTCCATAAACGAGCCATTGAGCTTATTACTGCTCATGCGATCAAGGCAGCGATCCACTAGGTTCAAGAAATATTTCTGTTGTCTCGCTCGAAGACTTCGGCATGACTCCTTCCACGAAGCCCACCGTTCCGGAATATATGCCAAAAACCCGAACACTTCAACTGGAGGATGTCCACCGGGTCCGACGAGCTTGTCGAGCTGCCTGTTCATTTGAAACAACTCCTCAATCATAGGATCGTCAGAAGTAGGGCAACGGTCCCCAAATGCCACCGACAGTGCTACTGACACTGCGTATCGCTGGATATGTTTGTAGATATTCTATCAAATCTTTAAAACCAACGAAAGCTTGACGATAATTAGAACCACTCACACGTGGGTCTTCCAGGATGTCATACATCATCGAACTAGACTCAGCACGTTGTATGGGGAGATGGGCACGGGAAGCATCGTTGCTCAACAAGCGGTGCGCAGCCCGTCTCAAGTTCTTCCAGCGAGGGCCTGTCGATAAGTGGTGAGTAAATTGATATTATAAAATGATAAATACAGGCTCTCACCGTATTTTGAGAAAGCCAGTTCATGGCCTTCGAATAGTATGTCTGCAACTTGGGACTCAGGGCGTCCAGAAGTTGTTGCGCTATTTGACTCGAAGCATTCCCGAGCCATTTTCGGGCTCGAGATGATGACGGCTGTTTGTGAGCCCAATTTTATCTATTACATCCCTTCAAGCTGCCAATACATATGAGTGGGGGGCGAAAGCCTACCGAGTAAATGTCTCCGTATATGCCGGCCCATTCAGTAAATCTGCGAAGTCAAGTGAGTAACCTCAATGAACCAAAACCTCCGGATGCATACTTAATATATGCGCGTGTCATAGGGAATATATGCAAGTTTCCTATGAAAGGCAAAGTACGCGGGCCAGGAGGTAATCCTGCCTCGCGAGATCCAATCTTGCGTATCCGATTCACAAACCATCCAACGAGCAAGATCAACGCGACCATAGACGGAGACATGGTCAAGATACAAGATACTGAAAGTCAAAGTCCTGCTGTATTCTATAGTCTTGCGCTGAACTGCTTGATTGTGCATGTTGATGAACCCGAGATGTCCGATTCTACCAGTACCGTGGCCGCGTTCCTGTTGACCAATAATTGCAGTTGAAGCAAGTAAATCAACGTAAGACAGGAAGTAGGTTATATTATAGCCAGTGTGATCCGGCCAATTCCCACTTCAAGCTAAGCAAGGTCACCAAGAATTCTATGTTAGGAGATTGCATTTCCAGTTCCAATGGCAGCGTGAGGTTGTTCACCGCGGTCCCCATGCAAAATCAATGACTCTCGACATGTCAGCGTATAGAAGCTGTTGCACGTACATTCGGTGCCTAGAGATCAAGGATAGTAGCCGTGATGGGTGCTGAACGATTACCAAGATATTCACTTAGTAGCCGATGCGTTGCAATGAGAGTGAGGTAGGTTGGTCAGATCTAATACAGTTAAGCAAAGAGAAGCCATGACCGGCAATGCCGCGGTCGTCCGATGCCATACACGGAATGTTGTATTCTGTTCTTGGTCACGTCCTCTGACCGACATCAATAAAACAGCCTGGTCAGCTGTTGTAGATCACATGTAGTTTGCCATGCCACCTACTAAGTCGCAGACATGTTTCACAACATGACACGAAAGCGTGTAGGAAGTTACAAGGATGCACAGACAAGAAAATGACGCACTGTGAAGCTTGAAGCGGATTGGTGTTGGATAGACCTCGTAAGTTACGCCGTCATTGAGAAAGGAACGATATATCCAAGCAATATGACCTGCGGAAATATACAAATACACGGGAAATGTCTGTTGTACGTTTCAGTCTTGCACTTCACTTCTGGCTAGATTTTTCAAATTGCTCGAGAACGGGTTGTACTGTTTCAAGTTGCTTCCTGATCTGCTCAGATTTCGCGATGCTCCGAGGCCGAATATCACATATGAACGGCTTGGGGGTCAATAACATATCCTTTGAAAGGTGTCAATGTAGGTGATTATGTAGAGATGATTTATCACGTACATCAGTGGTATCATTAGTGTCGAGAGGAACGGGCAAACCCGTGTTAGGATCCTTTGGCAGGTCAAAATCAAATGCCCAAAGGAGATTCATCACATTCAGGGCCTGTCGAAAGCACTCAGAACACTAACACATATCACTGGTTCTCCAAGACTTACGATAGAGTTGCTTGCGAGATGATTTCCGGGACAAATCCGCTGGAGTGTCTGTGAGTACTCGAATGGATTCCCGCTGCGACTGATACTACGTACCCTTCCACCTCCGAAAGCGAACACGGTGTCCTTAAATCCGGTTGTATCTGCACCTGGTTTGATACCAAACTCCGATGTGATATAACGATCTGGCCAGAATTTATCTGGCTCGTCAAAAAGTTCTGTATCCCTCCCAATACCCCCTTATACAGAATCTTAGTATGCAAAATCGGATGTAACGGGAACATTCATACATGTGTTCATGATGACCATTGACCCTTTGGGAATGAGATAACCTTTGACCTGCCGGTTACAAGAAGTTAGTGATTATCTTCGCTCCATCGGAAATCCAATACTCACCGTTGTATCAGCTGTGGCTGCATGCGGTACGGATGTTGGAGCAATGGGACGGTACCGATGGACCTGGGTTGAAAACCGTTGTAAGTATTACATATAGTCAGATGTGCGTATAGCATCACCTCATTGATGATTGCTCTGATGTATGGCAATCTTTCCTTATCTTCGAGCTCTGGAGTACGATTAGGTCCAATCACCTCATCGATCTCCCGCTGAGCTCTGACCAGTACCTCTGGATTTTCTAACATACAAAGTACGAAGAATTGCAGATAGCTTGCAGTAGTATCTGCACCTGCTGTAATAAAAGAAAGACCAAGATAACTGCAATGCAATAAAATCACTCTGAATCATGGCGACACAAGGGAGTTCGTGCACACCAGGTTTTCTCTCGATCAAAGTCATACTCCGCCTCGTTTTCGAGTAGGTATTCCATGAACGATCCGTTGAGTTTTCCACTCTTCATGCGATTCAGGCAGCGCTCCACAAGGTCAAAGAAGTACCGATGTTGTTTCGCATGAAGATTCTTGCAAGTTTTCTTCCATGATGACAATTGTTCTGGGATATAACCTAGAAAAGGGAAAATCTCAACAGGAGGGTGTCCCCCGGATTTTACAAGCTTGTCCAGCTCTCTGTTCAGATCAAATAACTCCGTGACCATGGAGTCGTTAAAAGTAGGGCAATGGATTCCGAATGTCACCGAGAGTGCTAGAGAAATTGCGTATCTTCGTATGTGGTTGTACACATTCTACGAACATGGTTATGACAATAGTACAAGAAGCTCTATTAATACATACTCACCTGTGGGTCTTCCAAGATATTATACATCAACAGGCTGGATTCAGCATGTTGTAAGGGAAGATGGGAAGCGCAGGCGTCTTTGTTCAGTAGACGGTGTGCAGCTCGTCTCATGTTCTTCCAATGTGGACCTACCGATGACACAGACGGTGAGCACCGATAGAATATCAGCGTAAAGATCATTTTCTGACCGTATTTTGACAGGACCAACTCATTGCCTTGGAATATGATGTCAGTGACCTGCGACTCAGGACGAGAGGATGTCGTCGCGCTGTTTATCTCGAAGCATTCTCGTGACATTTTCGGGCTCGAAATGACGACAGCTGTTTGTGGGCCAATTTTTATCTGCCAACCTCAGATCATATTTCGGTGTATATTGTTTACGAGACAACAACGTACCGAATAAATATCTCCGTAAACGTGAGCCCATTCGGTAAACCTGCGAACGATCATGGTGTTAATAATTCGCAATATCTCAATCGGAATCTGGGAACATACTTAATGTGTGCATGTGTCGTTGGGAATAGGTGTAGATTTCCGATAAAAGGCAAAGTGGGAGGACCAGGAGGCAGCCTAGGGTCTCGGGAACCGATCTTGCGTATGCGGTTGATAAGCCAGAACACGAGGGCGAGCAGAACTGTCACTGATAGAAGCGACATACTACCTATGTGCTAGTGGTGATATCATGGTGCGTATTTATACTGATACCGGGCCATTGTTGGAATAGTGTCATATATCAGTATGAAAGACCTGGTACTCTGTTTGGAGACCTGTCAGCGATGTGAGGAGGCACATCGAGAGAAATAGCTTGAGGGTACAGTCACTTGACAAAGAATTGCATACGCATTGGTTTAGGGTGGCAATAGAATAGGCATCTAAACTTTATGTTTGCCACTATCATGCAAATTCGTATGTCAGCCTACCGCAGGCAAGGAACAACGCGTGCTTTCCGGGGGTGGAGCTTGATGGAATTAACAACCCCACCAAATGATACTAAGTGTTGAAATCGTGGAAAATACATGGGTACCAACCTTGATATATACGGTTAATCTGACTAACATTCTGGGTACAGATCCGATGGTTTCCCCTCTATACTGCTAGGATCCTAATCGTGTAGTTCTTGTGACGACGCTTCTGCCGTAATGCTTGTTCTATTACATATCTATGGCCGAAAACATCGGATGGATTAAGCCTGCCAAGAACGGGTTTGAACTTGAATCCTGAAGTCGAAAACGAAGTCAGCAATAGAACGTCGTCAATAATAGATACAAGTCAAGAGTCAACCAGTAAGTCAGAATTGCTGGTTGAAACCTACTGCCCATGGAAATAATGGACATTACTGTAAGCCTGTGTACACGATCGGAATACAATACCAGAGTCGCGGCTGCCGCCTCCGAGCCAACTCCGCGAATCGTAACATTTAAGCGATAGCCTCTTGAACTCATTGAAGTCTACATTGGTTGGCGTACGTATACTGTTAGGTACTAGCGTTGACATTTAACTGGTCATGGGTAGGTTGCAGGTATGGAAGTCTCCATGAAGAGTCCGACAAGAACTCGGAGTTCGAGTCGTACCGTCACGAACTTAAGCTCAGACTACGGATAGGCGCTTACTAACATGAACACAAACTCCGACTCAGAGTCGGGACTAGCAACTTTCCTAGTCATTTCAAGGGTGATATTTACAGACACAATTCACATTATCACAAGAAAACTTTCATCTCACTTCGGAGAATGCCAAATCTTGGGCTCATGTTCTCGGTACGTTGGCCGACGACATGGATTGGTTAAGGGAATACATCCCTGATAAGAGGGACCGACGCAAACAAATCTCTACACCACGTACTCCGAGCTCATCCGAGATCGAAGATTTGCATGATACCATCATCGCCGTTGGTATCTTTATCCGTACGGGTGTTGTGGATGCCTTGATATCAGAAGACCTGGAGGAGGCCCTTCTGACGAGCTGTGTACATGCACAGAATATTTCTAGTGAGTTGATTGGACATATCTCGTAGTATACTTATTGCCCCTGAAGTTATGCCGTCAGGTTGATACATTATCGAGCGGAAACCGAAGATAGACTAACCAGTCTGTGTAGGATATGACATCGTTACAGCACAGGACGATAATGTACAGGAAGCGGATATCGATAGTAGAAACCTTGGAAATGATGAAATCTGTGGGAGAAACCACATTCACAGGATGCGTATTTTTTTCTGAGATCTCATTCACAGATGAAACTGCCAGTGAGCTGTTCGAGAAGCCCCGTAAACGTGTCATCCGTTATCTCGAGACACTCACGGCTTGGTATGATGCGTCTGTCGCTTTAACCCGTCACAAACCTTTCTCGAAACCATTGGTTGTCTACAAATTCACTGTCCCGCATTCAAATCTTTCTGTCTCTGTCGACGAAATCACTTCGTTCAAAAACAACTATCTAGATAGCCTCAGTAAACAAGACCTCAGTGAAGATGACCAGATTGGTGTCCAACAATTCCTGGACAAAATTCGCATCACTCCGAATGAAACTAAAAAAGCCACTATACACGCCGAAGCCTCCTTGATGGCCTTGGGATGTGATTTGCAAAGGAGGAGTTACAACAATGAGGCTTGTAATCG
The DNA here is from genome assembly GCA_038087015.1 of Cerrena zonata. Classification (NCBI taxonomy): domain Eukaryota; kingdom Fungi; phylum Basidiomycota; class Agaricomycetes; order Polyporales; family Cerrenaceae; genus Cerrena; species Cerrena zonata. The sequence continues at coordinate 1,412,629 of JASBNA010000001.1, forward strand.
TGACGCCATACAGCAAGTGTTCAGTGTACGTTGTTTGTCCCTGCACATCTGGCAAATTCTGATTTTTATAGGCGGAGACTGTACCAATCGGGGCTAGCAAGAAGTGCTGCTGGTGTTGCGCACAACTAGGCGCCATCCTTGAGGTGAAGTCAACAAGGGGTGGGCCAAAGTATAGTCTTCCCGGCACCCATGCTACGATCTTTCCGTGGGTAGCCCCCGTTGGTCTCTCGACTGATGTCCTCTTGAATATGAGAGATAAACTCCAGAACATTTTTGATCGTACTGCACGTTACTCGGACAATATTCCATCATCCAACAGAAGTTCTCTCGAGAGTGTGCTATCAGAGCTTCATTTGCATGACGATGTCGCTGTAAGTCGACGCGGTGGTCGACTTCACTGATCGGACGTTCATAGAATAGGTGCAAAAACGTCTTCGTTGTGCGTAGTTAGCAGGGGGAAGAAGGAGCTAAGGGGAACACAACGAGGAGGCAAGCGTATATAAATTCGGCTATGTAACTTCACGGCTCCGTGACTAGCATTCGGCGCTTGAAAAAGGGTACAGGGCCCCTTTCGGCGAGCAAGGGAGTCAAGAACACTATATGTTTGCCGAGAGCGAGTAATAATGGTACATTGTCAATGCTAGAATATTAACGGCGATGCAAGACGAGATTGTATGTATGTATGCGTGTAACTAACTAGATGCAGATGAATGCTTAGTGCAGGAAGCCAGGGGAGAGGCAACGGGTGCCATGTAGGGAGAGAAGGGGATGGGGGGAGAGGTAATTGGGGAATGGGGAGGGGGGAAAGTTGTGGGGGTATGTGGGTGAGAGAGGGAGAAATAAGTATTGTGCGGTTGATTGAGGTGTAAGTTAAAAATGACATCATATCATACCAATGAAGGACCAAGAGACAACACGAAAACGAACAAGAAGCACGAAAGGACACAAACAAACAATAGAGGGAAGAGAAAAAGCAAAAAACAGAAGGACACACGTGACATAAAAGCGTTTAATGGAATTTCCAAAAACGGCCTTAGATGGTCCATATAAACCCAAGGAGAATGGTACGACAATATCGATGCAAGATGCGTGAGCTCCCGTTGTCATGAGAAACCTCGGATCCCTAGGACACGTCGGACATCACCCGTAAAGCGTAGTGAGTCAAGCACTGGAAGGAGGTCGAGCAAGGCTTCGTCGTGAGGGTCGTGAGTCCAGCCTTCTATTGGGATACCATTGGCTGCGGAAACCAAATTGGTTAGCAAGATGTTTTGACATATTAAATACAACCATGCTTACCTTCATTCTGAATGTAACATACAGGAGAATTGTCCACAAGACATACTCGAGACATATCCTGCTCTACAATACTCAGGTCTTTCGTATATGAGCCATTAGGCAGTTGGGTACATGACTACCATTTTGCTTCCGTCAAAATCAAAGCATGTGATAAAAATTCAGTGATAACGTACCTCTCGAAAAAAACGCCGAGTCAATATGCCTCTGCCAGCATCTAACCAATCAATAACAGGATCGGCATATTCTTGCATCGACGCTGTGAAAATAACGAGCGTATACCATGCGGAAACCTGTCATATTTAATGACGTTAGCGGAATTACGACTATCTGCTACGAGCGACATACCTTCCGGAGGAAATAATCGACAAAGGGTCGTTTGTAAACATGATAAATGGTGCTTCGACCACCCAGAACAACCTCTACAGTGTACCCTGCGCCTTTGTTCCTTCTACCGAAACCAAACGTGCTCAGTACGCCCCCTCCATGATGTAAGTCCACCGGTCGTGATGTTGAGTGAATGAGTGTTTCGTCCAGATCCAATACTAGCGTCTTTTGTCGATGTAATGGTGTCTTGTGTGTAGGTAGGGTAGGTGTTGGCGTGCGACGATTCGGAGAGTCATTAACTCGTGAAGCTGTAGTTACTGTTATCGTGGAACCAGACTCAATAATTACGGGTGGATCAAATTGAGGTATTGCTGGAGATGAATCTGAACGTGTGACAGGATTGAGGTATTCTAGAGGGGTTGGCGGCGATGAAGATTGTATTGGTGGGGGATGGGGTGGAGCAGGATGCATTTCTAGACCGAGAGGTTTCTCGTCTTTGTATTCCTCGTCTGAATACTTCTCCTCTTCGTCCGTTCCCTCTTCTACAACAACCTCAGGAGCCCGTACTAGGCCATTCTGCCTTGTCATGGATATCCACAGGTTGTACACCCGATGCCAGAGTGAGAGCAAGACCCGAATAAAGAATATCCGCCGCAGTAGAGTTTCCGTGCTTGACTTTGGTCGGATGGGCTTCTCGGATACAGAGACAGATGGCCTCCGTGAGGACGGTTTTGACATTTGACTGGTGCTTGGCTGAGAAGGTACTGGGGGTGGTATTGAATCTGGTAAGGAAGGGTCACCAGGGTGTATGTCCGATGGGGACGAATGCGATCGCCTCAGCGGCCAGGAAGACAAATCATCCCCTGAGGACAGCTTTGTTGACCACGTCTGAACCCTCTTCAAGCTCCCGATCTCGCCATTATCAGTTTCTGGCAGGAGGGGCACAGATTCAGTAACCGGTGTAGAGGGTGGCGTACGGGGTGACGCCAGGACATCGAACTGGCGAGAAAGGTAGGTGAGGGAGTTCATGAGCGCAGCATATACGGCGCAGAACACGGTGAGCACGCTGAGGGCACTCGGATGGCGGTCGAAGAGAAAGCAGGTGAAAGTGCTAAAGAAAGGTATGATGGGGAATATTCGGGTGCATGGAGGACGCGAGACTGTTGCCTGACCGCCCTTGCCGCCCCAACGTTCCCTGTCCACAGCGTCTCTCTTTTCATTATTACTCTCTCCTCCCTCTCTTTTCTCAAGGATGCCTCAAAACCCGCTCACGTTGTTCTCATTTGCGCTATATCCGGTCGGCTCTTGGGGTGCTGACCTTCAAACGTGCTACGCTGTACAACCGTCTCTCGCGTCTTTCATAATCGTCAATGACTGATCGTGTATGCCAATTCTGGTCGAACACCCATCTGCCTTGTGTTATCTTGTTCACAGAACTTCTTTATCGCTGCAATTACATACTCTACACGGGGATCAATAGAAAATATTCTCATAGTCACTGCACGTGTGTGTGTCTCTATCGTGTCTGCCTGCAACAAGCGTTCAAGGGATCCAACGTGCGGTATTACCTCCTTATAACGAAGAACGCGATTTCCATACTTGCGTACCATAGACCTGTCTTTGATACCACAAACTGGCTAGTGAGAACGGCATGTAATATATCGTGGTAGCTTCCAGGTCTCATGAGACTGCTGCCAGCCTACGGGAGGCTTCATGTAGCTTGTTCCGTGACAGTTAGCTTCGGGACTTACGGATCCTGAGCTGAACGTTCAAGAACTCGGGTTGGTTGTCGATGTACTCCGGAAGCTGTACTGTCTCGATCCTGTCAGCTTTGAAGTTCTCAGCAATTTGTTGTCGGGTTCATCGCATCGAGCGTTATTCAAATTCAAGACTTGGGCAGGGCTGGGACAATTGAACGCCAGCCCCACGACACTGTATTACCAAGACAAGAAAAACCTCGAGAAAACATATACAGTTGCTCGTAGTTTTGACTTGATGACAACTACATCGAAGTCATACACCTCAGACAAACATAGGCAATAAAACACTTGGTACAATTATATTATCGAAACCCGAACGCAGTACTGCTACAACTATGTACAAAGCACAACGACAAAGAAAGCAACGGAAATTACACGCAGATTTTAAAACAGATCGACGGTTAACACAAAGCTTGTAAGGTAAGAAAAAAAGACAAGAAAAAAGTTGGGGGGTGTTACACCAATTCCAATAATAAAAAAGGGATACGAAATTACAAACAATGGTGAGACAAATTGAAAACAAGGAAAAAAAACAAGACGATGATACTGCGGGGGTGGTTCGTGATGTCGTGGGGTGGACTTAAGAGTTGGGGAAGAGATGCGAGGGAAAGAAGTGAGGTGGGATGAGAAGAAATGATGGGTCATGGGTGCATTGAGTAATGGACGATGAGTGATGGATTGGGGCGAGTCGGATGAAAGCACTATGACGGGTGCGAGGACAGAGTTGGCTAACAGCTACAAGAGAGCAGTTCATACATTGACGAGTCTTGAACCAGGAAGGCAGAAATTGAGATTAGTCGCAAAATGCAGCGGTTAAGGTAATGAGAGGTCGTAGATCGTAGACACAGAATTGATTCTTCATACAACAAGTTACGCCAAGCTTCGCCACATACCTGGATAAAAAATCATCAGTAACGAGAATTTTTCTGGAGAAGAAGCGAACTGACCAGCAGCTGGCACACTGTCCCTCGCTTGCAAAATCTTCAGCGCCCTCCTCCTCGCTCTTCCACCAACTTGTTGTACATTCACGTCATCTCCCAACACCGCGTCATCATCCTCATCGTCCTCGTCTTCCCCATCATCTTCGTCCACAAAGTCAACGATACCAGGATCAATTGAGCGCATTCGATCACGTTCCGCGTATGAAGCTTTGCGTAATGCAGCAGAAGACTTTCGGAATGTAGGTACGAGCACTCCAGGTCGGTCCGAAAGGGACGTCTTAGGTTGGTATGAAGGTGCACCGAAATTGCGACCCTGACTGATAGGAGCGATGGGTATGGGTGCTGAAGTTGCTAGCGGAACAAAGGGATCCGCTACAGAACAGTCAGCCAGGCAATTGGGCTACGAGGGAAACTAAAACTTACGTTGCCTTTCATCGCTCTCCGTAGTTCCATCACTTTCATCATAATATCCAGCACGACTAGATGTTGAATCTTCGTCTTCCTCGGGGATTCTATCCACAGCCTTACGGTTCTTCTTTCCCTGTCTACTTACAAACAACTGCCAGGCTTTGCTATTCTTCTTCCAAGCACTGCGGTGACTAGGAGTATGCGCAGCGACCAACTTCAGGATCTCTGCTTCTCGGGAATCCAGTTCCTCTTCAGGGTCTTCCGCAGGAGAAGTAAGAGGGGAGTCTTCCAATGATTGATTGTTCTTCTCGTCCCGTTGGGCATCAGTAGTAGGGTTCAAGTCGACCTTCTGATGAGGTATCAATGGACGCATTGCTGAAGGCATAGGCAAGGACGATGGTCGAAGTGTAGACAAAGAAGAGGGCAAACCGGACATGTCCGTCTTTCGCACACGCTGAGGTCGACGTGGAGCGTGAATGGGTTCGACGGGAGTAGTGGGCTCAGAGGCATTATTACGATGCGCCAGAGGGTCGATAATCTCTTCACCTTCACGTTCTCCAGACTCATTCTCGAAGTCGAACACAGCGGCTAAATATCCCTTATTAGAATTTATAGAAAGAAGCATTTAGAAAAGTGCTTACCTTCTTCACCACCCGAAGCACCCCTTTTCGTACCCCTCTCCCGCGTTGGTTCATCGTCGATGATAGCCACGTCAGGATGTACAACGAAAGTAACCTTACGTTTACCCTTGTCAGGAGTGCCAACAGTAGACGCAACTCCCTTCTTGTCTTTAGCCTCAACTGGCTTCTCCTCCTGCTTGTCGCCGTCTTTCGTGTCTGCGTTGATCGGTTGAAGATTAGATCCTGAGCCAGAAGCCTCTGGTATGGACAGTTTCTTGACAGCACTCTTTTGGGGTGATCGACCTCGGGGTGCGTCCTCCACACTAGGAACAGTATTGGTGGGTATTAACGAGGCATCATCGACAATAGCAGCCTGTCCAGCCAGCTGGTCCATCTCCATAACATATTTGTAGCTGGTAGCGATATCCTTCGACTCGTCCATATTCCGGCGATAGGCCTCTCGAATGGAAATAGCCTCATTGGGAATATTCATAGCTAACGTACGAGAAGATGCAGTAGCTGGTGATCGTGCGCGTTGAGTAGATGGGGTTGTGGGTTCAGGAGATGTAGGCTGACGTCGTGGAGATGTCCTCGTTCCATTGGAAGAAGTGGATCCATTGCGTTCAGCAACTGCCCTAGGGTGATGGAACGCAGAAGTAGCCAATGAGGCTGACAAAGCTGAGGTAATGTTATGGGGTACGGATGCAGAGGTTGTCGAGCGATTAGGTGGACTCTGGGGATAAAACTTGTGACACGTATAGACGCAGGGAGGCCATTGCCCTGACCAGGACTAGTTGGGCTTGTAGGCGTCGAGAAGTTGCCACTCTGTCTGTTGGTACTTCGATTCCGTTTCTTCTCGTTTGCTTCCTGTTCAGCTTGACTAACAGCTTGCTTCCATTGCGTCCAAATGGTTTCAACTTCGGCCCTGAGCTTGCCTTCCGCGGCCTCCAGCTCTGCTATCTTGGCTTGGAATACCTTGGCTAGATATTCCTCTGCTTCTTCTCGGAGCTTCGATGAAACCTCGCTCGCAACGGCTGAAACATGTTTGAAGACGGAATGTGACGGAGTGAATGGCGGCGGAAGGAACAATGGAGGTAACGCGGGGAGGTGCTTCTGGTCTTCAGGTGGAGACTTTGACGGCGACGGCGCTGAATAGGATGGCGCTGCAAATGTCGAGGAAGAACCGCCAGAGGGAAGCACGATGCAGAACGTGCGCGAGTACAACGGGGAGGTCTCGGCCTTTGGAATATCATCTCCAGACTATCACAAGACATGTATCTATCAGTTATGCGCCGGAAAAAAGAAGAACGAGGCGAGGGTCTGCATGCAAGCTGCGAGCAAGTCCGCGATATACGTCATTTCCTCGATCATGGGGATGAGCGCATAGTCACAGAGATACATGCAGGCCCTCTGACGCAGAAGAAGGGGAAGGCTAGACCACTTACAATGGTATCCTTGTACACCTCTATCCAGCCAGATGCGGTTTTTAATAGCTCACTTTCCGCCCAATCTTCGGTAGGGGGTAAAGGGCCCTCTCCGCAGTCAATGTCGGGTGTTATGACCTGCAGAACACGATAAACGAGTGTCTGGCAAACTAAACATGTCAAAGACATGTATCGGGTGAGTATGGTATCATCGCCGCGTTTCTCTTCCTTTGCATGACTTCGGGCGCGAAGAGTTAATTGAGTATGGGCCTGAAAAAAAGGATTGAGCACAGAGGGAACAAAGAGAGGATGAGTAGATTTTTTACTGACCACTGAGATCCCGTCGTCACCGACATAGAGCTTGGAATAGTCCTTCTCTGCAGGTTTGGCCTGTTCGGGGGCGGGGAGTGGGGTGATGCGGACGTTGAGGCATTTGCATGCGTAGGCGCGGATGTGGCCACCGTTTGTGGTCACGGTCATGGTGTGCTCTAGAGCGAGCGGGCGTAGTTGGTGGTGGTTGGAGGATAAGGTTGGAATTGAAGAGGGAAAAGACGCTGCGAGGGTGGCTGAGAGTAGCGACGGAGGAAGGTGGTGACTCTTCCGAGTCCGTGACTACTGTGCCCCTGGTTGGAATATTTTTTGCTCGGACCGATTCAATTTGCGGGATTCAGGCTGCGAACTGTGTACAAGAGTGTCTGAGTATGTTGTGGGTAGTGTGGCATAGCACTGCCAATAGCTGCCAATCTGGTGTCTGTCTTTCCCTCTCCAAGTCAAAACCAGTGCAGTCACCTGGGCGTGTGCTGATAATCTGCCTCCGACGCTCATACTGCGGCCTCCGTTTCTCTCACTCTTCTGCCATTAGCCGTAGCCAACAATAAGGCATCTTGCCTCCAACCCGCCGGCCCTGTTTACGAACCTTCCCTCACTTCCCTCACGAGTTCCCCTCGGTCACGTACAGTATACATATGGAGTGACAGTTATCACAAGCTTGCTCCGGCCGCATTACCATACAGACTGCATGCGTATGTCATCACTGCGCCGCTTTCCTAAACAACTATCGGATGATACTCTACATGATCACTTGTTCTTCTTCGTCTCCATGTCCGCCTTACCGTCCTTCTCTGCAATCGTATCTGCATCCGATACCATCACTTGACCATACTCGTTCACCCGTTTAGGATCAATCCTATAGATCCAGCGCTGGAGAGGACCAATCTGGTTCGGTAAAAGCACGGCAAGAATCGTGGTGGCAACTTACTTGATACAGGAAAACCAGGAATACAACGTCGTCCCGGAAACACGCCAGCCGATGCAGGATGGGCATCTTGATACAGAACCTGTGATCATCACTTGAGCAAAGGCTCTTACGTTCACCATGATTTTTTGTTCCGACTTACGCAAACAAATCATCCACAACGGTCGACAATGTCTTGAAAATCATCGCTTTCATCGGCATGTGGGCTACACTCTGCAATAGTAATCCCGAAGTAAGCAACGGAGCTCGCAACCGAAGTAAAGGCTCTTACCTTGAGCTTATAGTTTATGATTAACTGAGGAACTAGTTGTACCTAAAAGAGGTGTCAGTTTAGCTTTCGGCGAACTCATCCTCGGACGTAAGGTACTCACGAATCCAAACATGTAGACAAATGAAGTCAGAGTCGAAATTACAAACGAGTACCATCCTCTATGGGTCTCGTAGAGTAGTGAGTATATCGTATAGCCAGCCAAACATGGGATGGCGACGTAAGAGACATAACGGAAGGCGAGTTTGTCATATCTAACATCCACCCGGATTAGCATGGAGGCAAATTGATTGATAGATCCACTCACTCCTGCGTCTTTTTCTCATCCTCGCTTAGAACATGCTTGTCTGAACATCGTTAGTTTCGTACCGTCCCGCAAATACCGATACTATTTGGAATTTACCTTTCACGTTGATCTTGTATGGCAAGAGGGATCCCGGCGAGGCAGGAGCAATACTAATATCCACAGCCTTTGTAATCTAGGGTACAAAATGCCAAGGAAGAGTGTCAAAGAAGGCAAACACAACATACAGATACAGATACAGATACGATACTCACTTTCCAGGCTTCGATGAGAACCCCTATTCCTGATCCCATGAGAATCATCCAGCTCGTTTGCTCATTATTATCGATGAGGTACAGCAGGATAATGATCTGTACGACCACATTGGTGGCGATCTAGATGAAAAGTGGAAGTTGAATTGAATTGGAGTGAACACTTTAAGTCAAATGACAAGCATACCGTTCTATAGAGAAAAGTTCATCTCAAATTAGAGGGTGTTCTCATGACGCCATGAACAAACTTGAACTCACCGCAGGGAAACCCCAACCATTTCCTTTTTCGTTCTCCAATGAGCAACATCCGAGCTGAACGCAAGGAACTCAAATCTGGTATAGAATGGCACCTTATCAGATGAAAGCGTTCCCGTGATTGAAAGCACCCCAAGACATACAGCACATGCAACAAGCTGACTAGACCTGTTAAAGCCAAAAAATAGGGATTTGTTTCGACGAGCATCCGTTTGATTTCGTCCATCTCCGAAACCGACGCAGCACCTTGCTGCTTGGCTGCCTCTTTGAAACTAGCGGTCATAGTCGCAAAGATTTGGAACTTCCAGTACGTCATTGGCTGGAAGGTGATCTGGATCGGCAAGACCGGTGTAGTCTCATTGATTTCGATGTATTGCGAGCGAAGATGCCAGAATTCATTGGGGAAAATAATAGGTCGGTAGAAACCTTTCGTTCCTGTCTCATCCCGCTCAGGGAGGAGAGTGATATCTGAACACGGGTGAGCAAGTATATCGAGATGAAGGGAGTAAGGCACACACGTTGCGCTACAGGAGCGGGTAGTTGTGTCGCTGGAACCACTGAGCCATCCGAGATGAGGGCTATAGTCATGTTCTAGGTCATGTCCAGGTAAATCTCTAACATCGGGCGAGTTTAAAGTGCCTGACCTTGTGCCAATGTGACACGATAACATCTCCCTCCTAAAGCCAATAATCCGCGTCAACAGTGCTCAAGATGGCATCATGGGCTATGCCTTACCTCGGACTCCTTTGCTTCTTCAGCTTCCTGCTGCTCTTTTGAATTCAGGAGGTTCTTCTCCTTCCTTATCTTTGTTTTCGGGAGGTAGTGGGTAAGGACTACAAGATACTTTTAATATGCAACATTTTGTTTTCTGATTATACGTACGTTTCCGAATTTGGTGAACAGAATCAGGGTCGAACTTAGAATCGTTGGGGTCTGGGCTGGCACCATCCTTGACAAGGAACACATCTGCCCACATGGAACCATTATGTTGGACCGACTAACGGCACAGATATAAATCTCCAGATTACCACAGAAGATCGACTAGACTCACCGGAGGTAGTTTAACATCATATTCCGCAGTCCTAGACTCCTTCCAGTCGCCAAACGTGATGTTCTCCCAAACAAAGTGAGGTAAATCCTCGTCTCCGTTTTTGCGGTATCCCGACGTCCATTTGCGGGAGAATACATCACCCTTGGGGTTAGTGTTTAGATATACGTGCATAGATAGAGGAATTCCAAGGGGCCATGCTGGGTATGCATGTGTGGGTATTACGGGGATATTAGCAGCAGGGGGTACAATTTGTCCAGGTGTAATTGCTGGGGCTACTCCAGAAGTAACCGGTGACGGAGGAGGTTCCTTCGAGGCTGGAGTAGAACCAAAGAATTTGCTGACTGTTGCGAATAGCGCGTAAGCAGTGTAGAGAAGAATGATTGGTATGGAACAACGCACTGAATTGCATAGCGATATAAGCCAAAAGCACTTGCTAAACATCACCGTAATGATAAATCGTTCCGATGAATTCCATAAATAATGACAGCGAGCGCACGTACTTGTACAATACCCATAATCTTCTTCATTGTAGACTCCTCCTCCTGCCTTGGAGCCGGGCCAGCATTCGCTGGGCGCGCTACCTGAGCAGCAGTTGAGCTAGACATCGTGACGGTCGTTGGATGAGCTTGAGCCTACTACGATTATTTCGGGCAATAGCACTGCTGGATGGCGCGTACACACGTGGTCGATCACTGCTTTAGGCACAGCCAAGAAAAGAAAGTCTATAAGAACGCTACATCATATTCGACGTAATGACGACTAAGATTACATGACTATCATCCTTGTTCAAAGCTTTGGCTGAGAAACGGGCTTTATAACGAATTCCATGAATGGGAAATGACACCAAACAGTGCCCGCAGTTCCCTTCGTCTCGATTACAATCTGCTCACGATTGAGGGAAAGCAGCTTGCCGATAGTGGGTACTTTACCTGATGGCAAACGAGTTCACAGAGAAAAACCTAGGTAGTATACCACTTACCACTGTCAGAAGGCGTTACCGAGACTGCTTGACCTTGCTTTAGTTTCAAATAGCCAGCCTGAGTTGTATCGAAGGAGACAGGTTCATGAGCACCATGGTTACCAGAGCAGATTATCTGTGCTGCCTCGTCACCGTTAATGGCATCGAAAGGCGAAACCTTTTGCTTCTCCAGGTTCTTGAAGAATTCGGTGATCCTTACTAGCCACTGTTCCGCAAGTATGAGATTAGTACTGAATGCAAATCACAGTCACCACGATATACTCACAGCAACACTTCTCGGGAAGTTACCTTCCAAGAAGAGGTCTTTCACGCTCTCGAAATACCGAATCCATGAGAGGATGAAGTGAACTGATAGATCTGCGAGTCCTGGTTGCACAGTGTCCAACAGCCACTCGCGACCATCCAATAATTGCTCTTCGATCAATGTCTAGAGGGGAAGACCATATGACTAGACTGACAAGGTTGAGCAATTGAAGCACTCACAAGATGAGATGCAATCTCGCTCTTAATAAATGGCTGTTGTGCCTCAATAGCCTTGACATCAATCTGAGCTCCCCGGAACTTCAACAATAGTATTAGTCTCCTCGAACACGACTCGATATCGGACTCTCACTTACAGCAGAACGATCCTTCAGGAACGCAGGTGGGAATTTGGCGTACGGCAAAGATGAGGCAGCCATAGGGAATAGCTTCCTGTCTGTCCAATACATACACAAGAGTTTCACAAGACCCGTGTCGCTCTTCCCTCCGTCTATCCTCGGGGGGAACAATGATTTGTAACCTTCGGACGGAGGGAAATGACGTTCCAGGGCATTCGCAATCAAGCTACTGTCACAATAGACGTCGTTTCCGATTGCCAAAATCGGGATGCGGCGGTATGAAACGCCTAGTTTCTCGCCCAGCTCAGGACGAGGAAGCGTCATTGAAGTCTGAGACAGTATGTTCAATCGAGGAACTAAGTATTGCAGTATTGAATAGGTCACTTACAGCAACCCGTTTATGCGGAATTTGCTTCAGCAACAACATGTTCTTCACCTTAGTTGCGAACGGAGAAGCGTCATAACTGTTCCGAGTGTTATTGTTTGAGCTGAGTCGATAACTTGTTAATCATCAGTGGAGCTTACTGGTACAGAATAACAGGCAACTTTATAGCTGGCATGGTCAACAAGTTAACCTAGTTCAGGTTTACTGTCCAACGAGATGTAGGAAGGCAAGTTGCGTGGGGAACCGTCCGGCATACTTGAACGTACATAGGCTCTGGAATGATGGCCTATGGAATCACAAGGTCCTAAGGGGAGTACATTGACGCGCCCCACACCGGTGTCTAACATACCGAGAAAGTGGAAACTAAAACCTTATCCCAAATGTCGAGGAATTTCTAGGGAAAGGACAGCGATTCTAATTCAGAAGAATGCGGCTTTACTGTATGATCGTGATATAGTACGTCCATGAGTAGAGATATCATAATATGGCGAAGCATTACTAGCAGCCGAACCGGACAAGCGTCCCGACGAATTTATCCATGCAAAAAGAAAGCGAAAAAGTCCGGATGGAGACAGACATAATAGAAAGAAATCAAAAGGATGAAAGGTATCAGAAAAATTGGATATCCAGCTCCAGCGTCGTTGTTAGTTCCTCCTGCAGCATCGGAAGAGGTTGCGCCTCAGGAAGTAGTAGAGACACTAATAAAGTAAAGTGAGATGATTGTTTAAGCAGGAAATAAATAAGAGACGTACACCAGTGAATCGAACAGCAGCAATGCCGAACGTCGACCAAAGGATGATAGAGAAGTAGACACTCTGTTTCGCTCGGAGGTGCGCTTCGTCTGTCGTTTCATCGCCGCTTGACAAGCCATTTAAGTTTTGGATAGCGATAGCCAAACCACCATTCGTCAACATCCAGAACGACACAAGACGTGTACGGAAAGTCTTGTTCTCATCGTCCATGGTTGGCTTTTCGATTTCTTCTTTGGTTTCGAGTTTGGTGACAGCACGCGTAACGGTTTCTTTGAAGTGCGCATCAACATCCTCCTTGTTACGGACCGTATCCTCGACGACAGCCGTTGCAGGATCTTTGCCCTTCTTCGATGAAACGGACGGCAGAGCCTCAGCTTTATCGCTACCTTTCGTACCCCACGAGACATCATGCAAGTTACAGAAAGCGTATACGTTGAGGACGTTCGTGAAACTGGGAGCCAAAAGAAGGTATTGGATGAAACTGGAGAACATGTGCCAAGGATCACGCTACAGCGGATGGTCAGCAGTGCACAAGCAGAGACATATTATGACTTACGTAAAGGAATGACGAGATGAAGTAGATACCGAACGTCGACACCATAGCGGCGATTAGAGTTCCAACGTCACTACTCAAGAATACCTTGATCTTGTCGCTAGCCGTCTTTGCATCAGCCAATTTCTCGGGAATTTTCTATGATCACAGAAGTCAGATTACAGTGAGCGTGATGGTCAACATCACATACCGTGAACGCTTGAACAGTTAGCGCGAACGAACAGATCAACAAGTACAAGGCCAGTAGTGCATATACCCAAAGAGTGAGCGCGTATGCCCCTCGTTCTCCCTTAGGTCGATTACCTAAAGCGAGAATGAATTGCAGAGCGAGGAACGCGAGGTATATCCATTTAAACGCGAGATTAACCCAGTGAGTCTGTTCAGACAGATGAGAACTACGCATATATGGATTATAATATGAATACTTACGACAGCCGTTGTACCGAAGAGGATGAGCCCTTGACTTGGGAGAAGATCGATGACGATACTGAAAGTCAACCAGATGTTTGCCAATGCGAACCAAGAGAAAACCAGTGAAACAGCGTTGTACTGTGAAAGAAGGTATCTGTCAGCTTTGTCCACGATTTGGAATAATAGCAAACTCACTAAAGCCTGGATGTGGAAGAAGAACATACGGATAATACCGTGACCAGACTTGTATAGCTTGAAGAAATTGACGAGAGCATACTGGAAAGACTATGTGAATATCCTGAGACGCTTCATGCAAACAGTTACTTACAACTGAGGCAGCGAATGATCCATTCAACCAACGACGACGTTGACCAATAAGTTCAGCGGCTTGCTCAGGGACATCAGTTTCAGCCTTACTGGGCTTGACATATGTCAGAGTCCATTGAGCGCCGGCCTTCGCAACCAACTCGAAACACAGGATACGATCTTCGGCCAAGAACATGTTCTTTGTGAAGATATTCATGCCGTAAATACCTTTCGGCCCCAGACGATCCGCCAGGGAGTGATCACCATGGAAATATTGCTCCAACGGGCGGCCAAGAATAGCACGATACCTGTAAGCGGAGAAAGCACCGGGCAAAACAGACACGTATCCAAAGCTACTTTCCAAAGGTTTATCTGGGATTGAAGTTAGAGACATTGCTAATCAGAATGAGACTGGTAGTGCTCACCCAAGATGTTCGACATCTTGTACTCGAAATTTTGTGCAGCAACCAATGGGTTCAGGAGTTTCTTCCCACCCTTGATCATGGCGTGAATTTCACCACAGCATCCACCCAGATCCTTATCGTTGTAGAAAGCCTCCCAGAGGTAGTAAATCGACTTGCGCCCGGGTTTGGTACCAGCATCAATCAAGACACAAATTTCGGGCTCAAGCATCTTGCCAATAGCGTTGAAGAGCCATCGATGAGAGTTAATTTTCTTCTGGTTCTTAGCCTTGATGACTAGAATGATCTGACAAGGGACCAAATTGTTGGGATCCTCGGCTTGTGGGAGAACCAAGGCAGGGGTAGCATCCACCGAAAGTTGAGTAGTATACTGGATACCAGTCGTCAGTCAATGTCCTGCTGACAGGACAGTAATGATGTCCCTACCTCAAAAATATGTGCAACAGTGTCTTTCCCATCAACTTGCTTCTTCATGACACCATCTTGATAAACGCCAACAGTTGCGAGGATATCCAAGACAGTCTTGTCCATAGCGTCAAGACCGTCAATAATGAGCGCGACAGTAATCTTCTGCCACCCGGGCACGCCCTCCTCGGCGGAACGACGCCAGTATTTCGACTGCTTGGTTTTGCAAATGTCACGGATGTTTAACATGACACCGTGCAGTGTACGTGCGTAGAGCGTCTTATCCTCATTGTATGATGTGACAGCGATGAGTAACTCTGTTTGGCGGTTATACATCTTCGTCCGCAATGAGTATCCAGTTGCTTCTGAAAAGTCATCAGGATCCACGGTGGCAGCAGTATACCGCATATGCCTGTATGCGATTCATTAGGTTAAATAATTTAGGCGCATTGTTGCTAAAAATAGCACTTACGAGAACTCGGTCGAGTTGGTGTTTTTCCATTTGTCTTCAGTAGCAGAGTAGACTGGCGATGGCACAGCGTACTCAGTGATGAAGTTACCCTGGGTGAGCTTGACTTTACGCGTCACACCCCGCTTGATGGTCTGACGGCGCCTCCATGCAGAGTCAACACCTGTTGAGGCGGTAGAGACTGATGATAGCGGGCGACTGTAAGGGTCACCATATGCGTTGGGGTCAATAGGGCTAAAGAAGTGTCTGGTTTTTAGAATTTCTTCAATAAGCTGTGAGTCACCGAACTTACGCAGGAGGATAAAGTCCGCCACCAGTCAGAGGTATTTTCTCGCTCTCGTCTTCATCATAGGTGCCACCGTGACCTCCAAACTCGTGAGGAAGTGAAACTTGGCTTTCGTAAGGTGTTGGGATGGAGGGCTCTGAAAACTGTAAGGCCCTTGGGCGGTCGGCGAATGGATCTTGATAGCCTTCACCAGCGGTGGAGACCGAGGCCTGCGATGAGAGAGATGGCAAGGGTGGACGCCTGTCCTCAGCCATGGTTGTCAGTAAAGAAAAGAGAGAAGTGGCCTGAGGGTGTTCTTAAACGTGAAGCGTCGTCGTGGCCGTAAGGAAAGGTCGGAGAAGTAGCGTATAGTTGGCGTCTCACGGATGGTGTTAGCGACAGTATTTATATGGCGTCTAATGTAGGCCACAACACAAGAGGCGGTGCCTCACTGCTTTGTTCTGCCACATTAATGTCCTTCCTATTGATGAGTTCAATTTCGCTCATATTCTTCAGGCCACTCCAGCATCTTGAGACACCTCTCGAATATTGCGTTCATTGCAAAAGGCCATGCAGTATCATATCCCAAATCGTCGCGTACATATCCCCCCTCCGTATCGCTAAACATGCGTTTCTGTCCATCTGATAGATGACATTCAACCTGTGCCTACAATCATCGCAATCGTGTCCCTCACGGCAGATGACGGACTGAAGAGTATTCGATTCTGAGCACTAAAAAATGCTTGCTACGGATTTCGACGGGTCGCGACGTTGAGATAAGTTCGTCTGCGACACTACGCATAGCGACTCACTCGCATATACACCGGGATAGCCGGCATTCAGCAACAAGCACTGATTCTAAATACAACCTCCGTCCGCAGCGTCTTTCCTGTGAGCGAAAACAGATCGCTATTGCTGTAATGCCGGCGCAGTCACCAGGTAGTTATACAACCTTATAGACGGCTGATGTCAAGTCCGAAATGGAGCATAGCTAGAGTGACTAGAACATGGCTCTGTACTGAAGGCAGTAATACAAGCTCAGCTTGTAAACAATGTACAATATCGATGGTTGAATTTGAAATTGGACAATGTCGATCGAGTTGTTTGTGGATGTCTCATCTTGGGTATCTTTGTGACACACCAGAGACAGGCAATTGTTCAGTCTCACAAAGCATAACGAATCTTTCAGAATAGCCCCAATAACCTGTACAACGGTAACAAAATAGGCGTCTAGCCTTGATTTGTATAAGATGGTGATGTTACAACGGACATGAGAGTCGTGAAGCGATGACTGCTAAACAAAACAAAGCGAGAACGAACGATGCAGAGACGACATAACGGATCGTGAGGCGACGAAGATGACAAGAAATAAGGATAGGCAGCAAGCTGCAGCGAGACATTGAAATTTGCCGGACTTCTAGAACGGATTTTCATCGTCGTTCATCTTCTCGTCTTTGGGTGATTCTTCATCCGACTCCGACGAAGTGTCTTTCTTCGCAAAAAGCGAAGGCATCGGTTTGGCACCCCTAGATCAAGAATGAAGTTGAAATGAATGGGAATGTGCGGTGAAGCGTATGTTAACTCACTTGTTGAAGTGCTTCTTCTTCGCAGCGCCAATCTTCTGCGAGCATGGGGTCAACATGTTGTCGGTGGGCGACACATATGTAGGATTACTGCCGTAAAAGGCCGGATATGAGATACGGTTTATGAGAAACCTGTGGCTGGGATGAGACACTCACTTCTTAGCCATCCTCTTTGCCAACAGGGCTTTCGCACCCATTCCAGGTGCGAGTTGGCCATTAGTGGCATTGCCGAGGGGAGCTTGTGGTACAACAACATGAGCGGCCTGCTTAGGATTGTGCAATGGTTGGATAGGTGCAGGGGAGTCGTTGGGTGTGGTGGTGGTAGACATTGTGATGGTTAATCGAACAGATGAAGAAGTCGTTGAAGTTTTCGCGTGAAGAGTTGTCTGGAACTGGGTGTACGTGCAGGTAAGAGACAAGATATTAGGCGACCAAGTTGAAAGTTGAACAAGATTATGTACGATTGACGGCGTGAGTGAGACCCTTTCGCAGAATGGACCCGGAATGTCCTTTCGGAGACCTGGCGTGTTCAAAAATGAACTTGCACGTGTGCGCGTTGGCAGCGTTGCTACCACAGCACGTGGTCGCGATTCATCTATTTTCGTCGAGCGCGTTTTCATTTCTTGTTTCTTGACCACCATATACCAGCTTGCTTATATGACAGACTACTTACATGGTAACACAAAACTTCACTTTGGAGGAACTTGTGCTTTAACATTAATGTTTCAACGTCAGAACATTTTGACGCTTCAATCTAATATTGAAGCGAGTTGCTCCATACCAAGAATGATACCCCTTTACGACTTGGTATTGAATGTCACCAGCCTACTAGCAAGCCCGCTCGACTCTCGCTCTAGATGAACCGTGAAATGGTGCCAATATAATGATGCATAACGCACTAAAGATATGTGTGTATGCTGGCTGACATTCTTGCCGACGTGTGAAGTCAAGAGATGAATGGTTGCACCTCTCAAACCCCGGCCAAGCTTTGTTGTGGGCGAAAACACATGGAATCCACTGAGTCTTCGAATCCCAATGTGTCTTCGTTTGCCTGTTTTATCGTCAGTCCACTCCATCGGCCGTCGACCCCAATTTCGTTTATAGCTACGTTTGGTACGAAGTTTGGATCCTCGCATTCTAGATTTCCAAGTACTCTATGCAAATTGTCGAGACTCTGGAATATGTTCCGCTCTCCGAACAACGTCCCGAATGCACCGCACAAAAACGAACCCTTTAACTCTACGGCCGGTTATTTACGCTCGGTCTTCAAGAATAGCTGACGCTTTCTCACTGGCCCACTCCGCTGTCGTTCTGAACAGGAAGCTGATTGTGGCACTTCCAGCCAACATGCCGCTTCCGGCCCTTTTTGTATCTTACGGGCTCGTCAATCGCGTGCAAGAGTTCATAGTGCGGGTTTTCAATCAAGTGAGTGCACTTATCAAGGATTGCTGGCTTCTTCTGTACCTGAATGTTAGGTGATTCTCACCCCAGATTTGACCGTTGCTGAATTCCGCCATACCTC
The DNA here is from genome assembly GCA_038087015.1 of Cerrena zonata. Lineage (NCBI taxonomy): Eukaryota > Fungi > Basidiomycota > Agaricomycetes > Polyporales > Cerrenaceae > Cerrena > Cerrena zonata. The sequence goes on from JASBNA010000001.1 coordinate 1,431,437, forward strand.
TAGCTTCTTATGATGCTTCTACTTCATCGGTTCGCGGAAGTATTTAAAATAGAGAGATAAGGCCTTTATTCAATCCCGATTGGAACCAATAGAGGGGTATGTGGTCCAAAGTTTATACCTTGTCGCCTTATCAAGAACGTCTGACTGGTTCTGAGCTGCGTATCACTCGCCTCTTTGTTATTCTGTAGCATGCTGGGAACATCCTCAGAGGATAATCGTTCGTCCACATCTTCTCAAATCAAACCGTTCAAGTGCTGTCATCCTCCGGGACCGGACAATCCGTACGAATCAGCCTCAGTCTGAGGCCATAATGCAAACTGAATGAGATACGAGATCTATAAGATTTATTATTTCCCCGCAATTCCGTGAATATTCCTCCCGACGATGCACATGGCCCTACGATCGTATGTTTGAAACAGCATCAAGCCATCCTTTCGTCCTGGCAACGATTCAATCGCGTAAGTGAGCGTTTGCTGCTATTTCTCACTTCATAATGCACCTTGCGGGGCCCTCTGTCTAAAAGTGCTCCTTCGCTTACCGGCTAACTGTCCGTTAGTGAGTTAGTATGGGAATTCTCTGTCTTTTTTCTTACTAACATACAACATAGTGCATGTGCAGACATATCTTACTCACTCGATGTTGCGGAGGACCTCCTCAGGCGTCCTAATCGCACCATAATGTCACCACGTTGGTTCTACGTTGTTCCTGGCCCTCTACCTTCCAGCCTTGATAGTATCCGAGAGATTCGCCATATCTTTTCTCATCACAAACGGATCCCCAAGCTGAACCTGAACGCCACAACGGGACGCTCGTACACTTAGGCTTGGTACAGGGCAATTGCACGTTGACACAGCCTAATCCATGCCCAACATACACACATATAATCAACCAGCTCACACGAAGAACGCCTATTCTTACAAGCTTGAAAGCACCAAGACCTGAGGAGTCCGATTATATCGAACCACAACCCGACTAAGAAACGCACATCCATCAGTAGATTCAATAGTCTCCTATCACTCGGAAACAGAGCCTCTCAACCCTATTCAAATAAATCAAACACATCAAGACCCAAGCAGCGTCCAACAATCTCATGTTATAAGCACTCAAGCAGAAGACCCTGACCTTCCCTCACGGACTACCGGTCTCTCGCGCTCACTTCGGCCTTTATCTCGGGACATTGGTTGTTCGGTAACTTCCTGGGAATTCCGACAAATGCGCTGGACACAGTGCGGCCTGGTGGATGAGGCATACGAAATCTTGGTATTCGGTAACAGTCTCGTTTGGTTCACTCAGGCAAGCAGACGGAAAATACGAATTCGCAGTGGATCCGGATTAGAGGCTTCTTCTTTCGAAGAGCAAACCTTGTTTTTCTCGTCTCGAAGTCGAATTATTAACTAAGTTTCGGTCGATCGTGCGATGGTTGTTTATAACTTCCCATCTACCCACTATCTGCCGATAGACCGATTCCCTCCAAAACTCTCCGACAAGTTTGGTAGAAATAGTTTTGGTCCTATTTTCCGGGCATCAAGCTGAGTTTTCCCATTCGCAGATGTCCTTGACTTAACGTTTGATGGTTCTAACATTCAACAAAATAGATAGATCGTTCCTATGAGTACAATTGGACGGTCTTATCTCCTAGGCATCCCCTCGGTCGGTGCAAGCTGATTACATCACGGCATAATCCAAGTCATGTTTCTCTTAAAGCGCGTACATTGACGAACATTACCAATTCCTTAGGATCCCAATCGACCTATTGAGCTGAAAGGGGATACCAGGAGCGTACAATCGACTCTAACCAGGCCCCAAAACAGACTTATCGCTCGATGATGTTTCTAACGGCATAGTAACAACGACAAGCGTCACCGTTTCACATTCCTAGTGGTCCCAAGTCAATGTCGCATCTCTGTGCCGGGTTCTTATGGCTCCATTTCCATGTCTTCTTCATACCAACTCTATCAAAGATCAACTTCCTGGCTGGCCCTCTATTGCCTTTTGTCGCCTTCTCGACCATTCCTAGCACATCTCGATTTGCTTCTTACTCCGCTTGCCTCCATTTTACTCACGAATACAAACATTGGACGCCGTCGAACACATGCTAAGGACCTCCGTTCAACCAATAAGATCAAGTGATAAACCCATAAGTGTACTTGTGTTCTTGATTCACTTTTCGTCGCTCCATGAAGGCACGGAACTAACAGTCAGCGGTCAAACAGTTGAACACAAAAATACCAAGGACAAATATAACCTTGTTGTTATGGCAGTCAAGTAGCCAATGGGTTGCTTCTTTGCCTGTGGGTGCCTGGATATTCGGATATACAGGTACTTTGTTTTGCTGTCTTTGGTAGATGAGCACACTTCTGGGATCCTTGGATCTGATTTGTGGAGAAGCCGACGAATCATATAGCGTGTCAATGTCTGACCTAGGATGATCGGTCGTCTACACTCTTTAATAGAGTTATGAAGGGCGTCGAGGTAAGTGCACCCGAACCGAGTCATCTGGCATATTCAAAGTTGATGGTGTGAGACGGCGATCGTCTTTTGTTTGAAAAAATTACAAGTCCAAATGCTACCTCCTTAGACTAGAAGATACAAAGTCAGCTAACCAATTACCTAGGTACACAAACACAACAGGTAAAGTCGTAAGATACCTTCCCAAGTCTGTTACCAACAAACTACACTATCCAATAACCTCTCGATGGTTCCAGGATCACATCGCCTAGCAAAGTTATAATCTCCGAACCCCTCAGGAGGATTACCCAACCTTCCTGCGTCACACCGCAAGCCAAAATTACCACAAAACCAACTCAGAGTCCCACACATGGTCATTTCCTATCAAACCTTCGTCAAAGACATCTCGCGCGCGGGCGGATATCATGGACTCGAGAGACTGTCGAATCAAACCATGTTCGAGTCGATTCCTGCTGTCTGATCAAACCTTGTATCCGGTCCCGCTGCTTCTGAGTAAACAAGACTCTGCCGCCGGGCGCACGTACGGCGATATACAGTTCTATTCGGAGGGTGATAAAGAAATACTTCGTATATTGCATGGACGCCTGGATTTGTCCACCGTGCTCTACAGAACCAGAACCGATGCCCTCGAGCCTCAAGCGACGGTCCAGCCTGAGAACAGACAGCTGAGAAGTAAAAGATGTCATCCTGTGACTCGGAATAGGCCTGGTGCGCGGTGTATTGCGTGTGCGCATGATGGGGGCTGTGGGGGATACGAAGCTAGAGCGTTATCGCAGAGTGTAATGCGTAATGCATAACGGGAGCGATGGAGATACCCGGTTTGCATGGTCGGATGTCATAGACAGTACTAGTCAGACAGAGGCCTGACTGGAACGTCAGGTCCCTTATTTTTGGCTGACAGTTGTTATTCGTGATGAGATGGAGTGGGTGCAACGCATAACCATTGTGCATAATGCACACTGTCGAAGTGGATACATTTATAGTAAAAAGTGGAAAACAAAATGATGAACATGACGGTGTAAAGCGGGCGAGTGGATCCTCATCCAAAACAAACATCATTACTCAACTAGCTCAAAACGCACGAGGGAAAAACATATCAAGAACCACCAGCTCCCTTGAAATAGTAAAAGCGGGAAAAGGAGATCACCAAACTCCACCCAAACAAGGGACCCTTCTGAATCTTAGCCCTCTCGGTTCATCTGGCCCACTTCATTTATCGTCAGGGCCCGAAGTCGCGGAAGCAATTTCTATTTCCAACCCCACCACCACCACCACCACCACCACCACCAGCTACTAGCTATAGCAATAGGAGAGTTGTTTTTGGAACGTTTTTATGGAAAAGGGAAAAGATGGTTCATCAGGTTGGGTTGGCATCGATCCCTGCTTGGACATATGATTTGATCAGTTGTGTGGTCTATTAGTATATGGGGATACATGGGGATATGGGGATGATGGGTCATGTGTACGATGTAATAGCGTTTAAAAGATGTATGTACGCAGGAGGGATGGGCCCGGTAGGCAACAAGCTAGCGATATCAAGAGTCAAGGAAACAAACACAAGCCCTGGCGGATACTGACTACAGAGAGTTAGCGTGCTTGTAAGTGACGACCGCAGGGTGATCATCATAGGGACTCATAGTAGGGATCTTCCACTGAAACAAGTGTCTGGACTCTTGGCAAGATGAAACCTAGAAAGGATCTGGGAGGAGCCGGAAGAATTATTATTATTCAAGAATGTTTTGAATCGATGACGACCGTTGCTCAACTTGGAGGCTCAGATATTCCGTTGTCGGACGCCACACCGATTCGGAAGCTTGGAAGAAACCAATATGGTTCGAGGAGTTTGGGGTAACTGGGAAATAGCAGGTTTCAGATTGGTTCGTCGTCGATTTCGGCTTTATAGGTTTTTGGAACACTGACATGCCTGACATTACTACATGCAGTACTAGCAGTACTGGACCACTAACTTGAATAGGTGGGATAATACGGGTAGGCACAAGAACCCTCCCGGGATTTTTCCAGTTAGGTATTTCCCCTCCGGAACCGGTTGTCTCTGGTCGGTGACAGTACCAAGGTAGCAATAGGTAGCAATACTCGCTTACAACCACTTTTCTTACACCCGAGTCTGTGACTGTGAGCATTTCGAATTCCCTCGTGCACCGATGACAGCTGGGGAGATCCCGGCGAGAACGCGAGAGTGAACCCCCGGTCTTCCTGTATAGGACTCGAGGAGTTTATTACACTGCAACCGGTTCAAATTCTTGAAGCTTGAAGCTTGTGGGCCCTGAGAAGGCAGAGAGAGTCGGAAACACTGCTGACGTTTGTCGCGTGCTGCGCAAGGTCGCGGATCGAACATTTTGAGCAAAACTTTTTTTTTGTGCTTAACTCAGACTGGAGCCTGAGGCTTTTTTTAGGGTTCTCGGGTTCTCGGAAGATCGTCTGCTTTGCGTTTTTAGTTTGCTGGTTCAGGATTAGTAACATGTACAGCTCCGGTGGCTCAATTCAATTGTTAGTTCAAGATGCGTTCAACTTGGAGACGCAATTGAGGAGGAACGGGGGAATCGGGTTAACTAGGAAAGAAGAAGCAATATAACTATAACCTATGTATCCAGAACCTATATATCTATACCGAACCAGGGGCCGTACGGACGGGGGGACAGTTTCAGTCGACCTGGGCAAAGGTGCTTATAAGACAGGCCGAGATAGCCTTCAAACTTCCATCTACATAAAAGATTGATCATGACATTGAAGGCGATGGCGATATGAACTTCTTTGGATGTCATTTACAGAACCTTAATATCGATGACATCGAACACATAAACGAATAGAGCAAGAGATAGCGTTTATAGCACCGTATATATCAGATTGTATGATATAATAACACTGGGTAGTGGCATGTTTTCGCACACTGGTTTGGGGGGGAATTGAAATAGAATAGAATTCGAAGGTTTGGGTTGCTGTACTTGGAAGAGATTAGAAGCCCGATGAGTGAGGGTGTTGAGTAATGGTGAAACGGTGGAACGTTCGTTTCGTTCGGGTAATGGATAACATAACACGTTAGCCAAGATCGAGTAACGAAAAGAGAGTTTAATGACCGAGAGACAGAGTTTCGGAAGGGGAATGTGAGACCGAAGGAAGGATGAGATAACGAAAATGAAAACGGAAGAGAGATATACAAAACGCTAGAAGGATGGAGTTGACGGCATTTGCCTATTCGCTCGACGCTAAGTGACCGACGCGAGGACGAAGAGGCGAAACTTGGCAACGATGGAGCCGCGGGAGTAATAAGGAATAAGCACGGGCGCGTTGGTACGTAGTCGTCGCAGGGAAGTGGCCCTGAAAAAAATATCATGACCGAAAAGCTGTTATTACGAGCGGCTTCTGAGAGAGTGGAGTGTGATGAGCATGATTATCTGGAGATTTAGGACAGGTATTGAACGTTTGAGGAGGAGGGTGTTGCCATGATGATCGCAGCAGAGACGATGGGTTGGGGAATTTAGTGTGTATGTGGGCTTGTGGTTGATCAAGAGGAGAAAATTGGGAGCCCTGGCGAGGGTCGGACATAGGAATAGCCAAAGAGAGAGAGGAACACGACGGTAGAGGATATTAGATGTGAGAAACAAGCTGAAGAGAGAGAATGTTGACGGATCATGGTGACAGTGAAAGGCTAGATCGGAAGCTGAAGAAGGAGAGGAGGAAGAGAAAGGACACGAAATGAGAGTCATCATTACATTTCAGGGGAATTAGTTTACGGATTTTACGAGTTAATGGAGGGAGGAGGATCAGCAGACCAGAGATGGGCGGTGTAGGTTGAAGAGGAGACGTAAAGAGGGAGGAGAGAGCAGAGGACATGTGGTGCAGCGAGGAGGGTGGATGGAAGATGGATAGGAGACAGGAACGGTTGCTGGAGGAGGAAGAGAGCTGGAAGAATCTGTGGGTGGAAATAGGCAGTGTGTGTCCAGAGGATGGGAGCCAATGGACGTTGTGCGCATTGGGCCGGATCTGGGGCAAAAGTGTATGCGGGACAGGCGGCGAGAAAGAGCCTGAGGGCCGGCCGCGTGGACGGATCGGGGGAGGCGATCTGGGGATAGTCGCTGGCAGTGGTAGTGTTCATCCTGCTCTCGCTCTGGCACTTAAAAGCATAATTCCTTGCCTACCATTCTCCCCTCCTCCTCCCCACCGCCTCTCGCTGCGAGCTCAGCCCCAACCTCTGCCCGTCCTCGTCGACCCCCGCTGCCCCGGCCACCCTCCTCGCCGCCCCGATCCCTCTCCTCCCGTCGGCGGTCAATCGGTCGCCACTACCATCTGGGGTGCTCGGCCCACTTTCACCCTCTTCTTATAAGGTCTAACCCACCTCCGAGTCCTAGCCCTATAATTCACCTTAGCTCCCTCCTTCCTAATCACCCATCATGCCCGGCGACGTCCTCAAGAAACGCAAGATCGCTGTCCTTGGTTCCCGTTCCGTAGGTACGCCCCTCTGCGCGTCTACGTCATCCGTGCCCCCCTAACTCTCCCCACAACAGGCAAATCCTCGCTCGTGATCAAGTTCATCGAGGACAATTTTGTCGACTCGTACTACCCGACCATCGAGAACACCTTCTCAAAGTCCATCAACTACAACGGCGTCGAGTATGAATGTGACATCATCGATACCGCGGGTCAGGTGAGCCCTTTCCCGTGCCCAGCCTGTCTTCCCGCCCTGAATCTTCCTCATTTTGTAGGACGAGTATACAATTCTCAACTCTAAACACGCGATAGGCATCCACGGCTTCGTCCTCGTCTATTCCGTCACATCGAGAAAGTCCTTCGAGATGATTCAAATCGTCTACGACAAGATTATCAACTACTGTGGCATCAATTCAATCCCCTGTGTCATTGTCGGCTCAAAGATCGACTTGCAACCGAGGTGAGCTTCCTTTCCCCACCACCCAAGTCATGCCCATGCTTTGGCCCCTCGAGAATACCCCCTTTCTGTTCCGGTCCAAAGTGTTTGCAACTTGAAGTACCCACACGATCTGTTTTCCTCATAGCCGATCCAGACAGGTGAACTCCAACGAAGGCAAAGAACTGGCCACCCAGGTTCATGCCGCCTGGGTAGAAACAAGTGCAAAGGCGAATACCAACGTCGGTCAGTATCATACCCCGCTCTTCTATTTTCCATTCTTACTCATCACTGATCTAAAACTATTTTCTTCTCTCCAATAGCCCAAGTTTTCGAACTATGTTTAGGAGAGATCGAGAAGCGCTCTCCAGGTAGCAAATCTGAACCCCCAGCATCCAAGTGTACCATCATGTGATGAAAGCTTCCCCTGCCACACTCCGCAAAGCATCATAGACTCGACACCCTCTCATTCATGACCTCAGCCATACAGTCATATCGACATATCCTGCGTCATCCTCGATAAACCATTTTTGCATTGGCTTTCTGTATACTCCAATACCGTATTTCGCACCCGCATTCGCATCTCCCGTCTCGCTCAATGTTTTATTTGCCATTCTTTTTTTTCCATGGGCGCACCGTTGAATTTCTTCCTTCTTGTACTAGGGTTTACTGTCATATACGCACGATGACCTTCTCTCACCACCATGCCAGCATCATCTCGAAACGGCGCGTCCAGTTGTTATTGCTCTGACAATTTAGTATCACCTTTCTTCTTTACTCGACTCTTATTTTTTGTCTGCTCTTCTCCACTACTACAGGTTCTTCTTCGCCGTTTCCAGTATGTACAAAGCTGTATGTTTACCCCTTTGTCACTCATCTCCCTCTCCTCGGGTCCGTTTCTTCCGCTGCTGCATTCGTCTTATTACACAGATTCGTTATTTAGAGGTCTTCCATAAAGGGACTTCGAACCCCATACATCAGACATCCTTTGTATGGATCTCCGTACCTCCTTTCCCGTATCCCGAAACTCCCTTATTACCTACACCCCGGCCCCGCAACTGTATATTCTCCCTGGAGGTTTCTAATAACAAACAAACACTATCTTACGCCTCTACCCTCATATTTTGACTGCCACCGTGGTTCTAGACTTTCAGGGATCGTTCTATTGGAACGAGATTGAGGTATTCAGGAGGTGAGACATCCGAGTTTCAAGGCCCGATAGTGGGTCTTGGGACGTCGATACTTGTACGCATTTATGACGGTGGATCATGGGCACAGGAATCCAGAGGATCGAGGCTCTGGACCTTAGGCCTCTCAGGGTCATGCAATCTCTGCTACTTATCTACATTTTTACACCCCCCCTCTTCCCTCTTGTTGTTGTATGTGCACCCCAAGATCCGTCGAAGCTGACATGAGCTTACGATGGATCTGAGACCTGCAGGCCCATTGAAGGTGTGTATCTAAACTCCGCGAACGGGACGCTCAAATCTGACACGATGCAAATGATAAATTTACTACAATGTGAAGATCTCGTGTAGGTTTGAAGAATAATACCTTGGAATGTAGAACATGAACATGCCGCAGTTCTAGTGGAACTGGGCCCTTTTTTTTGTTGGCGTATCTCAGGAGCCTCAGGGTTCTGGATCTATTTCCGATGTTCATGGAGGATTTGAGCCGCGGTGCTGCGTGCTCCAATCCCACTTATCTCTGTTGCATGAGTTCATAAATCCAATTGTATGTCCTCCGTCGACTTGTCCGTCTCTGTTAATCAGCACCCGCCGTCCGTCGTTCGCGACATCCGTTATCCGTTATACTAAGGTTGGATATGACGCATGCCTAGTCGAAGGCAACCGTCAAACTGATAAACAGACCGGAATCCCCATAATTGGCAAATAAGATAGATAATTGAATGCCAGAGAGAGATCGCAATACAAAAAGGACGACAGATCCCTCCGGTGGGCTATTCCTATTTCATATTTCGGCCTAAAATGTACATATGAGAAAAGTGAGAAAATGGTTCCTTCGGGAATCACATATCCAGCTAAATACTACACCAAGTTGAGTGAACCTCCTATGACGCCGTCTCTCGTTCTACACATTCCAAATCAAGCAATCGCTTCAAACGTTCATGTGAGTCCGTAATTCCTCTTCACCGCCGCCAAAGACCTGAGGCTGTCCAGGATCTTACCCATCTTTTCTCTTCTCTCCAACACCGAGAAAAAAACCTCGCTGCCTCTTGTTCCTATACCGACCTCTCGCATGATTATCCCCTGCCTGTATTTTTCGCACCGGAATTTGATTTCTTGAACACGTCATTTCTTCCACCTTTGCCAGTGGGCGTCGGTTACACCGCTAACAAGCCAGTAGGCTCTCCCGCGGCCCCATCTCCAAGGAAGCGCACCTTCACCTCCCTCCCTTTCAACCCCTTCGCCGTAATCACCTGTGAGTCTCCAGGTACCAAATCAATAGCTTGGTCTCCCCATACGACCTCCTCATCCCCTTGTGCCACATCCAACACAATTCCCTTGATCGGCTTTGCCGTGGTCAGTTCAACTGACTCCCCGTCTGGGAGGACCTTGATAGACAGGCCGAGGGAATGTAAGGGTGGGAAGGTGATGTATTTGAATGGCTCTGGCCTGGCGTTTTTTTCGAGGAGGTCACACGACAAAGAGGTGTGTCGAAGTCAATGGGATTGGGTCGAGGTAAATTATAAAGAGAGTTCGAGTCCGGGGTAATGAGAGTGCGGGGAACAGATTGAGGTTTTTTGTGATACCGGTCATTTAGTATCGTCAGCTGATTGAAAAGTAGGTAGAGCGGAAATACCGCCAAAAAGACGCACCAATTCGAGTATCGCCCAAGGACAAGTCCGTCCTTGTCGAGAAGTCTCGCGGAAACCACGATCGTCTTTGGGACCTCACTCGACTTTGTCCTCTTCGGCTGACCAGGTAGATCACCTTTGAAAAGCTCCGTAGCCGAATTAGGTGCCAAGGTAACGACTCTACTCCAAGTGTCTCTCCATTCTGAATGGAGATCAAAGGAAGTGACTTCCAACGTCGCTTGTTTCGCTTGCAGGGTGCTGTTCGTGCCCCACACTTCCAGAACGGTCTCGATCACGAACGTCGCGGCAGATAATTCATCGGGGAATGTCTTCTTCTCCTTCCGGGTCATTCCCACCGTAAACGGCCTCAGCTCGCGCTTGATGGTGAAATAGGCAGGTTTGGGGCGTAGGAAGTAATCGACGATGGCCCAAGACGTCACCGGCCAACAATCGTTGATCTAAATTGAATGCAAGATGAAAAACACATAACGTCATAGGAATCAGTAAATCAGTATTCAATCATGATCATGCTTATGTTATCGAGAAACTTTGCAAGCTGTTTGGTGCATTCTCGGAAATGAACCTCGAAGAGTCTGGAACGGGAAGTGCTTGGGGCATGGGGGTGTAAATGAAAAAGTTCTCTCACCTGCCAGACAAGTGCGCCTGCTGTGTATTCTCTACCTCTTCCTTTCCAGTTCCGTCGCCACAAACGGTATGCTGAAGCCAGTGTTTCGGCCTGCATGATTTGCGTGTAATAAACGTAACTAATGACGCAAAAAGGTAATGACAAGGTTATATTGAGTTGATTTTCAGGAAAATATGAAATTGTGAAATTGATCATGCGCACCTCTCAATGTCGAACGCGTGCCTAAAGTTCTCCATAAGATATAACTATATATCAAGAAGAAGGTTTCAACACACGTCAAGTCCTCGGTAGTTTGACAGAAACGCCAGTAAGACATGTTCTCACCTCAAGACGCCTCTCGAAGCCGTCTGCTTTGTTATGATTATTCATCGTCCTGTGAACAGATCAGGATTTGTGTGTCATAAGACGACAAGGCGACTCCAAGTACCTGGATTGTGGATGACGCTCTGCCTTGTTCCCCCCGAGCCAGTAATCCACGGTTCGAATATCCGGGTAACCCTCCCTAACATATGACGACCCCCACAATAAGCGATCAGAAAGAAAGGAAACAACGTTGCCTGAACACATGAGGACACATACATTCCAAACTCGGATACAAAGCGTCCAGCCAATATATCCCAATTATGCCAAGGTTCTTGCGTCCCATGCCACACATTCCCTAAAGACGGACAACCAAAAAAACGTATCAGCTTACTAGCAATTGCTGATGTTCCATCTGACAGAGCTTTTTTACCCACACTGATGAAGATCACCATGTTGCTTGTCAGTAGTAGGCTTGCCATAGCCGCTGTATGGTGAGCTGCGGTGGTAGTGAATGTTACTGAACTTCGAGACGACTGATGGAAGGAGGCGTTCATAGATGTGACGAGCTGGGAAGTTGGTCTTGCGGAAGTCTGATTCTTCGTCGTTGTAGTCTAGGTCGAGCTTGAAGGATTCGGCGATCTGATAATCTGTGTTACGCAAATAGGTTAGACCCTTATAGTATGGGGGCTTTAAGGAAGCTATGGCTGACCTTCATTGTTTCCAGCTGTGTATTGGGAGTTCATAGAAGTGTTGACATCAAATTTACGAGTGCAGCTCACCGAAGATGACGAGCGATGGGTGGTTCCTCAGCCGCTTGACAGCTTGTTCGGCTTCAATTTCGACGGACTTCAAGAAAGAGTCATATGCCGGATACTACTCATCGAATAATCAGCAACGTGAGAGTCGAGACGTGTGTGTGACCTGGTCTACTGACCTGCCCGCAACCGAACATAAAGTCTTGCCAAACGAGTATTCCAAGTTCTATGAGGAAAGATGACGCATCAGAGCCCTTGATCGATCACAAAGTGGAATGAATTGAAAGGAGCGGACCCACCGTCACAGATATCATAAAAGGCGTCTGGTTCATAGATGCCTCCACCCCAAATACGAACCATATTTTGATTACCGTCCACGAGCAGTTGGAGCCAGTCGCGATAACGTTTCTCAGTCATTCTGAAAGCCATGGCCTTAGAGCAGAGTCAAATGGAAGATGAAAGAATGACTGACGTGGTTAGGAAGGAGTCAGCAGGGATCCAGTTCGACCCTGCAAGATACGGTTAGTGTTGTCAAGACGTATGGGTATATTTGCAGTATTCCTTTACCTCCGCAAAAGATTCTGACATTGTTAATCTCGAAAAGGAACGTCTTCCCTTCTTGATCAATAAGGTCATCCTCTACGACTCGTGCACGACGGAAGGCAATCTTCTGAGACTTCTCATCCAGAGCCTTCCCACTCTATATCCAATTCGTCAGTCTTAAATCCCAACTGCACAAGGACAAAAAATAGCTTACTTCATCGGCAATCTTAACCTCAACGGTATACAAAGGCTGAGCCCCATATCCCACAGGCCACCAAAGATCATACGTCCCAGCAGAACACTTGAACTCAGTTTGCCTAGAACCAACAACATAGATATTGCTTCCTCCAATAAGGAGACCGCCATTAGGTTTCTTGATCTGAACAGAAGCAACACATTTATCGGATGATGTGAGAGTGAAAGAGACGTTGATCAGAGCGGCGAGATCCTCGGTTAGGTTAATACGGATGTCGAGGTCGGATATACGTGTGCTGTATGTCTCGAGGTGGATGGGTTTCCATGGGCCGACTGTCATGAGAACTGGGCCTGTTTGGGAGGTTGTGGAGTTAAGATATAGGTATCGGGAGAATAATTCAGATATGACTAACCCCAATCCCAACCATAGCTGCAGGATGAGACATTTAAGAAACATTCTACATATTGGGAAATGTAATCCTAAAGACAACTTACTTATACCCAGCCTTTCGAACATGCAGTCGGCTGGAGTCACCGTTCCAGAGATTCAACTTTCCATGTTCTTTCTCAACTTCACGGCCCTTGCGGAAGGCACTATCAAAATTGATGACCAATTGGTTAGCTGTAGCTTTCAGGCTATCTTTCACAGGGACTCTGTGTGATACGAATTGGTTATCCGTCCTGTGGATTGAAGTTAAAAATGGAGTTCAGTAAAGTGGAGTTTCCCAGGGTCTCGAAGCTTCTTACTTGAGGATTTCTTTGTCATTCTATAAATAATAGTATGAGAGTGTAATTCAAACTATAGTCAACTATTTGAATTTTGCCTACCAGAATCACGGTTGCGAAGGTATCAAGACCATCGAACACCAGCTCCGCCTTCGAAGCCGCCAATTCCTCTTCTGTGACGTCAAATTCGGTCTTGAAACTCCATTCAGTTTCACCGATCCCTGAAAATACAAATCGTACATCAGTCTAATCATACCACACCCACTCTGTATGTATTACTGACATTGCACCTCCCATTCGTTCAGTCCAATGAACTACCGATGACGTCAGTAGAGTAAGTAGACAAGTCGGAACCCGATGTTAGTGTAAACGCACGGGATCAGGAATTCTCTTCTCCTTGAGCAACTCAACATGGACGGTAGTAGGGAACTCCTTCACACCAATCCATTCATCCTTCTTCACGACATCACCTCCGCCAATCTGCGTGAACTTCCACCCTTCGTTGATCGTCCTCGAAGTCGCTGTCATGTCAGTGCTACTCCTAGTATACCCTCAGGCTTTCGCTACTAGTAGTAAATGTGGGAGAAACAGTCACGGTGAGAGCAAGCGCAATGCTGAGATAGTACGGCACCATGATATTTATGTCGATTGTATATCTGTTCATGCAGTCTCGATCTCGAGCATTCCAAGGCCCGGATCCCGTCACCTGGTGTTCAAAGGACAAGCCAGGGAAACAAGACCGACAAATCTCCGTGGTTTCTGCTTAGGCCAAGGTCAAGTTCAATCAATCTACACTTGCTATTTCCGGCGAATCATTTTTTTCAGGCTGGTCGGGGTGATGGATTTATACGTTTAGACTTGAGATTGGGATATGTGTTTCAATTTTGTTTGTGTACCATACGGTCAGGGTCAGGAGAGATGGGTGCCTCAGACAGAAATTTCTGTTGGGGAACCAATTTGATGGCGGTCGATCAAAAATACTATAGGAAACAGACTGAAACAGAGTGTGTTTAAAAACCCTTGGGTGTGATTGGTCTAAAAATACAACATGACATCATGGAAATCGTCTACAGGACATTCAAGCAAAAGAAAACATCATTAAGCCAAGAATCGGAAACCCTTTGGTCTCCCCTCTTCCTGCTCCTTCTCTTCCAGCTTTTTGTTGAGACTCTCTAGATGTCTCTTGAAGATATAACACATCACAATCGTCAACCCACTCGTCGAGATACAGATCGCGTACGAGAATTTGTACGACGGTCCCCAATGTGTTGGCCAGATATATGATCCTGCAATGTTTCCAAGTTGAGCGAAGGCGTTGATGAAAGCGAGTGCGACGGCACGTTTGGAGGGAGGACGGGGGATAGAGTTGGAGATCCATGCAAGGAAAGTAATAAACCCAGCGTAGGATTGGGCCATGAGGAATAGAGAGACGTATCGCGCGGCGGTGTTCATAGTCGAGACAGCGATGACGAAACCGACAATCCCGACAAGGAGTGGGATGGCAATATGCCAGAATCGTTCCCCAACACGATCAGAGTGTCTTGTGACGACGAATGCAACGATAGTAGCGAATCCCCATGGAGGTGCACAGAGCAGAAGGGTAACAGTGCGGTTGTAACCCATGGTGGCACTAAGCGTTGGGAAGAACGCGTTGAAGGAAAGCGAGACGACCATGGCAGTCAGAGCGACGGCAAGCCACCAGACTTTCCAATCACCGATAGCCATAAAGAGTCCACGAGCGTGTCCGTGTCCTTCAGTTTCTGATTCATCACCGACACCGACATCTTCGGTCATACGCTTTTCGCGAGACGAACTTCCTCCTTGCTTAGCCAGGTGTGTGAGGTAGCTGGGAAGTCTGGGAGGATCCAGATAGCACAGATGGCGACGAAGATAGTGAGAGCTCCTTCGATGTAGAAGAGCCATCTGTGAAAGCAGAGTGTGTCAGTTTGGTAAAATGTTAACGATATGATTGGTTGCTTTTACACACCTCCACGCAGCATGTCCGAGTTTACCTTCCATACCAGAAAGAATACCAGAGGCGATAAGTGAGCCGAATGCATTGCTAATCAAGCTACCGCAAGAAAGCATAGCCGTTCGGACACCGAGTTCGCCTCTGGTGTACCATTTACTAAGGAGGAAGAGTGCACCGGGGAAGAAAGCGGCCTCAACAAAGCCGAGGAAGAAACGTGTGAGCAATGCTCCAATAAAGCTAAGTATAGTAATAGTAATGATTAGCAATGCAGCGATTGGAAGACGAGGAGGAATTTCGTCGGAAAGACGTACTTGTGTGTGGCTCCGGTGAGACATGAGATTGCACCCCAAATGATCATGCAAACCGGCAGGTAGAGTGAAGGTTTGCCAATGTAGTTCAAGAACATATTACTGTGAGATACGGGTTAGTTGGATGTGAGAGAAAGAATTAAGCAAAGAAATTGACGTACGAAGGTACCTGCATTAGGATATAGCCAACGTAAAGAATACTGAGTAGAGTATTGAACTCCTCGCCCTTGAGGTGAGGTCTGCCTCGAATCCACGAAGTCTCGCAGCGGCCGCATTGTTTCGGTCAATCTAGAAGATGAATAATGAGCTCAGAGAGTTCTGATACGTTGAGAAGTGAATACGAACGTAGTTGAGGATGTAGATGACGATGAGGATACCCATCCTCGCATCAAGCTTTCGAAGGAGTTTCTTCTCGAGTCGTTTCCTTGCCTCAGGTTCCACCGAACTCCTCGTCACCGGGGATGGCCATACGGCCTTCGAGAATGTCGAGGTCGTTGCTCTTGTCCTTCCCGTCATTGTAGGACATAACCTCTGAGGGTGGCGACATGATTGGTACAACTCTGTCTAGGGTCAGACGGAGAGGGAAGGAGGAGGACGAACGGGGAAGAAGAGGCGAACATTCTCCGTTCGAGGACTCTCCGTTTAAATCTTCTGTGGAATCTGCATGACTGGGGCGGAAAAACGATGTGCTCTGGGACATGAGGGTGATGGCTCTAGTGCGAGAGAAGGGACAGGTGGAAGATTGTGCGTGAGGTCACTGGGGGCAGAGCGGTGCCTGGCGCGATCGACTCGATCAAGTGGGTGTTCGGGACTTCGGTGCGGGGAGAGCGGGGGACAAATCAATTCTTTCGACCCACCTTTTTGCGGGGAAACAGCTTGGCGACATAAGCGACACACATTGACAACTTGAATACATCCAGCGATACCCTCTTTGACTAACCTCTGATACTCGTACACCATGGCTGCTTCAGCTATCGTCCTTCCCCCACCAGCCACTCCCGCCTCCTACCACAGAATCATCTCTCCTACCCTCTCCCTCCCCACAGACACCTCCAAGCCTATCCCGGTCGGCCTCCTAGCCTGTCAGCGTGCGTCTTTTCAATATCTAAATCGTTCTCCCTACCGCCCATCTCACTCCCCGCTTCCTACCTCTTTCCCTCATCGGATTTACATTCCCGCACGCCCTCAATTCCCCCCGATTCCCTCTTACACATCACGGATCTTCGTCCCTCACAGGAGACCCACTTCTTCGGGAACTCGTTTCTACCGTAATTACTGCAACACTTGCCCAAGCCCCTCCCACCACTACTACCAATAGGAAGAACAAGAAGGACAAAGCAAGCGAGGCACGAGATACTCTACTTGAAGTGATTCTCCATGATACCGTCTTGTTTCCTGAAGGAGGTGGTCAACCTAATGACATCGGTATCATAACAAGTGCAGACGGTGAACTCTGGGACGTCGTCGATGTCAAACGTCGAGGAGGACATGCCATCCATTTCGTAAAGGTGAAAGAAGGCAAGACTGCCGACGATGCTTTGACAGCTTTCGCGACTGGATCTATCGCTAGAACTGCTCTTGGTGATCAAGGTTTCCAGAGACGTTTAGATCATGTATGTAGCAGCTATCTATGTATTCCGATTAGCACGATGTCGCTCACAAATAGGACTAAAACTATAAAGATGTCTATGCATACAGCGCAACACCTCCTTAGTGCGGTACTCGAAACGAAGCTCGATCTTCCGACTTTATCATGGGCTCTGACATCATACCCTACACCTTCATATGTCGAAGTCCCTCGGGCAATGACGGCTGAGGAAATTGCTTTAATTCAAGAAGAAGCAAATAAATTGGTATTCGAAGGCCGCCAGGTTCATGTCGAAGTGGAGGAACTCGACTCTTCTAATCGAGCGTACGATACACCCAGTGTCGGAATTCCCTCTGATTACACTGGTGGTGTGAAACGTACTGTTATCATCGATGGAGTAGACCGAAACCCGTCAGTCCGATTCTCGCCATTCTTCACGTATGCTGGTCCTTAATATTTATATTTATATTTCTCAGATGCTGTGGAACCCATCTCCCTACTATTCACAACCTCCAGCTCTTCCTAATCCCACATACCGAAGGCCTTTCACGAGCAAACACCACTTCAGCCCGTCTCTACTTCCTCTCCGGACCCCGTCTCATCACATATCTCACCTCCACCCATTCCTACCTGACAGCCACTTCCGCCATCCTGAGTTGTGGTCCAGCTCAAGTAGCCGAACGTATAGAACAAGTAATCGAAGAAAGAAAGAAAGCCACCAAACGCATTGAGGCCATGGAACCCGAACTGGCCGGGTTTGTCGCCAAGGAGTTGTTGAAGGTGGCCCGTGATGGAAAACCTTTGGTTGCTGTTAGGCATCAAATAGAAGATTCAAGTAACCCCTTGGGATTCTTGTCTGCCATTTCCACGGCATTCATTAAGGTGTACGAAGACTCGTCCAACAAATGTCGAGTGCCATCCTATAATATTGCCATAACGTCTTCACCGACAACGCAAACGAGCACAAGTACCACTACTATTTTACTCTTCAGCTCGGACGAGAAGGAACTCAAGGTGTATGCAGATGCCGTTAAAAAGACATTGGGGTTGAAGGGAGGAGGGAAGGGGACAAAATGGAGTGGCAAGTTTATGGGAGTGTGGACGGAGCATAGGGAGGGGTTGCTGCTCAAGGAAACCTTAGAAAGCGTTAGAATACAATGCAACGGTCCCGATGAAGTGTAGAAATGCTAGATTACATATACAAGGCGATAGGAATGATACAATGGTGTAGGATTAGGTATACAATGCTAATAAGAATGAATGCCGACAATATCCCTCTATCACGGTCCTGGTCCCAGTCCTGATCATAGTCATAGTCGGAGTCGGAGTCGGAGTGGTCGTGGAAGTGGTTATCACTTCTGTGTCGGCCTCGTCTGACTCCCACTCGCCTCCGGTAAGGAAGATTGACTATCCACACCATAAACAATAGCAGCTAAAATAAAAACCCTTCAATTCGAATAATAACATCACAATGCAATGTGGACACTTACCGTCCGGAACACCATCCGCACCCTCCTCTGGGTCTGGCCTTTCCACAAGTGCCATACTAAGATCCCCCTCAGACAAACTCTCTGACCCGTCGCTCAGCCCCAGATTCTCCTCCTCCTCCTCATCCACCCACTCTTCCCCATCCCAATCCAAGTCCACCTCCCGCACCGACCCAACCCTAAGCACCTCCCCATCCGCATCCTCCAACCCTCCCCACAAATCGACATCATCTTCCGACCCATGTACAGACCCAGAAGGGACCATCGAGAAGAACCCCGGTCTCCCAGCTGAAGCACCTGTACTCATAGGTCCATATGTCGAGTGCATAGGATCTTCCATCTCGATGTCGAATTCATCTTCGTAGTCCGTGAATCCGTCTGTGTCGAGGAACCCGTCCTCTTCTTCTTCTTCCTCTTCTTCGTCGTCTTCACCTGGGATGTAGTCCCCGTCTGAGGATTCGTATTCGGATTCAGAGAGGGGTTTGACGTCGAGGAATGTGTGTCTGCATGCGGGGCATGTTCCGTGCTTCAAGATAATGAGTACCAATTCCAATCTTGAAACACAGAGAGAACAGACGTACTCTGCCGCGTATCCATTCAATCAAGCTACAAATAGACCCCGATACAAAAGTTAGAGTTCAAGCAAAACCCAACTCTAAAGCCCACTCACTCGACTCTACAAAACACATGCCCACACCCCTCCAACTTCGTAATCCCACTCAACTGTACATCCCTCCCACACATCTCCAAACTCCCTTCATTCTGTATTGAGCCTTCAACAATGCTCGATAAAGCCATAAGACATATCGGACACGAATCCTCCATTGGTACTTCTTCCTTGGTCAATATAGGTAAACGGTGGATCACTTGTGCAATGCGTTCCAAAGTGGTCATCGGGATGAATTGATCATCGTCTGCCATGTTCTCGAGATAGATGTAGTATGTTTAGGCAGTATGTATGCTGTGTTAAACAGAACAGCTGGACCTGTAAAAGAAGAGTGAAGTGGGGAAGAGAAATTTGGCTTCAATGCATAAAGTTGACACCCTCAAGCTGCCGCTCTCCCGAAACGCGTCAACGTCGCGCTGGTCACGTGTTTTATACGCGTGACGCGTTTTACGGTTCAGATGGGCGCCAATAATAGTCTTGACTTTCACCGAGGATACATAAATCTTAAGATATGCTACTGATATTTCCATTGAATTGAGAATGACGAAGAAAATGAAGTATATGCACATCGATAATGGTTTTACTGCAGAAGAGTGACAAGAAAATCGACTAGTCATTTTTGCTACTGAGCATGATACTGAGTCGTCTTTTGATTCAAACAATGTTGAAGACATCAGATTTGTTGTCCCGACTCGGATTCCCCAAGAAGCATAATATGTATGAAGGGCGCCTTTGGACAAAATTATTCCATTATGGTCACTGACATTCCATTTGCATTTTTGGCATATGATTTTGACGTTTGACATTCGACTTTGCAGGTTGAC
Organism: Cerrena zonata; assembly: GCA_038087015.1. NCBI lineage: Eukaryota > Fungi > Basidiomycota > Agaricomycetes > Polyporales > Cerrenaceae > Cerrena > Cerrena zonata. The sequence goes on from JASBNA010000001.1 coordinate 1,451,620, forward strand.
ATTTCATTTCGACGCCTGGCATCTGGCATTCGATTTCGCCGTTTGGCATTCAGTACTCAGTTTCGAAACTCAACATTCAATTCCACATTGACTATTTTATCGATTATCGACATCTCGCACTAAGCGCCCCGCTGCACGCGGGCGCCTCACACTCCTCTGAGCAATTCGAGGCAATTGGCTGCGATGACCTAGTTATTGCACAATGTATTGACCCTCTTCTTGCTTCCAATTGTTGTATACAAGTAGTTTACGCCTTGTACCACCCTGTAAAAATGCTCATTAAGTATCAGAGTGAGTTGACCAGGTTAATTTGTCAAAATAAACTTAATGCACATTACACCAATACAATAGTACCTTTTTTGGACAGTGATCCCCTTATAGCCGCTCTAACATTTTGTCAAGACTGTCCCAACACCACGACTAACCTGCACCTGAGCTTACCAGTTCCGACTCATTCTTGACCACACGATCTTACTTGCCACCCCTATCAGTGGCTTTAGCTAATGTGCTCGCTCACGATCGCTTTCTGTAGACGGTCATGTCTCACTAGTTGGGAGCATGGGTACGGTTATATTGTCCTAAAGAAGGAGGAGTGAATCTATGGCCGGGAGTATGCTGTTACAGTGCTCAGTAAAGCGAACCCTGACAAAGATGTCTTGGACGCCCAGTTGTTCCAGGTACGTCTATTCTAAATTTCTTTACTAGCGAGTTATCCTAATTGCACTGTATACGGGCTACCTTGCACCCCAATCACTTCGCCCTCACCCAAACATTGTTACACTTTACCGAACGCTCGAGGCCACAGCATTCCTTTCGCTCTTTCTGGAGTTCGTTCCAGGCAAAGACTTGTTTTACTTCCTCGAGCAATCTTGAGACCACTACTCACTGGAGTCCCCGGTTTCTTATACTCTTATGTCACCTACTGCCAGTTCTCCTGGAACTCCTGCTTCCCCAGCTTCTTCGTCGTCTCCTCCATTGTCTTCTCACACTCCACCTACTCCGTCGCTCCTCAGCTCTTTGCATCCGGGCCACCTGCTTTCGCATACAAGGCTTCGACTCATCGCGAGCAGCCCCACATATGAGTTTCGGTACGTTGTCTCAACTATTCGAAATTGGGACAGAATAGAATCTAACTGAAAATTGTAGAATGTCGCAATAACATACATCCTACTTATTCGCCTCGCGCGGCTGACGTCTGGTCACTAGGCATCGTGCTTATCAATATGTAGGTTTTTTTTTCAAGATTCATACGATATTTTGGGCTAACAACGATTTGGTATAGGTTGTACCATTACAATCCCTGGTCAGACATAACCCAAGGCGTCTGCCCCTCCTTCGAGCTCTATCTCGGTGACCCTATCACCTTCTTCATGTCTCGCTTCACTGGAATGACACTTCCCGTCGCCGAATTCCTCACTCGAAACATCTTCTGCATCCTCCAAGACCCTCAGGATGACTCATCTAGAATCTCTGCTCGTGAATTCGGTCGTTGGGCCCGTGAACTGCCCTCCCTCTTCAACGGCGTGGCGCCTGGCACTGGACACAGGCGCAACATGTCCATCTCAAGCACTGTTGGATATGCTCTTGCGTCAGTGCCTCAGAGCCGAAGGCCATCATTGAGACATGCTTCTTACTCTGGTGATAGGTCGAGTTGGGCTCTTGGAGGAAGTTCGAGAGTGCCCTCACAGAGAGCTTCATGGGCGCTGTCGAGACAACCATCGTTTGTGGCGGTTGATGGATCGTCTCTTCCTGCTCCGATGGAAGAGACTTACATGGAGATACTCAACGTCAACGCGATGCTCGACCATAGTTTCCTTGAACAAGATGAACCTGCTGAACAGGACATTTTCGAAATCAACGAGGCGGAAATTGAAGTCAAGGAAACGAACTCGAGAAGTGCGTCGACGCAGAAATGGAGGAAGCGTGGCGCGAGGAAGGGAAAGAGCGCCAACAACAATGCTGATGACACTCTCACCGTTCTTGCGGAGGCGTCACAGGCATTGGCGAAGGAGATCAGCAAGACTTCGTATTCTCCTGCTGGTCCTCTGCTCGATGCTCACCTTCCTCACCACCACCAACATACTCTTCCATCTCACATCGTCCCTTCCTCAATGTCCGCTCTCCCTATGTCGATGTCTTCGAATTCACCTGCTCACTGTGTATCCGTACTTCCTTAAGTTTCTTCGCAAACATCAACAACTTCTGTACTACCACCCTCTCTTACCTCCAACTCTTGCTCCATGTCTGTCTTGAAGCTCTCTGCTTCCAGAAAATCCTCTAGCTCGAGGAGGCCCTCGCTCCTCAACATCAGTGCTTCCAGTGCATCATAGGCTAATGCTGCCAGCCCGATGACACTTATCACTGCCTCGATTTTGAAGAAGTCGAGCAGTTTCGGGAAGAACTCACATGGAAACTCGAACAAGAACCCACTGCCAGTGCCAACTATTCAATCACACGAGATGGGTACAACTGTAAGCAACATAACGACCTTGTTGATGGGTCTCAACGCTCCACCACCTTCGACGACGTCTCATCAACCCAAGCAATCGCAAGCTCCTGCTTCTCACTCGACTTCCAACCTCACCAAGTCCTCCAACAACTCTCAGGTCTCGTTGGAATATACTCAGAACTGGCTGCGTGGAAGGAAAGCTGGGAAGGGTACAAACATTTGGGGACCTGCAAGTTCTCAATCTGCGTTTGGTGCCACTGGTCCGTACTCGCAAGCTCAGCAGAATACGAGCACCGCGAATTGGAATTCGTCTATGATTCCACCACCCCCTCCCCCCTCTTCCAACGCTGGTCACTCACAAGCACCGTCGTTCCTTTCCGAACGAGATCGTCGTGCTGTTTCTCCTTCGAGTACGTGCAGCGATCGTCCCTTGGCTTCTAGTGCATCCTCGATGGCTTCGAGTAACTTTATGAGCTAGCAAAAGTGTACCAATATATATTGCTGTTCTAACCAAAATAAAACCTATTCAAATATATATATCACCGTTTAAATCGTATTCAGATGTTTGTGTATGTGAGGGTTAGACAGTTATGTCTCAAGTGACAATACATCATGTCACGCTCTGTGACACGACGCGATGAGACGCGACGCGACACGACGCAATGCGCTGTGACGCAACACTAATTTGAACTACAACTTCTGCTCTAACTTATATCTCAACAATGCCTGAACTCCCGCTTATGATCACTTGGCACCATCAAGTGGAGAAGCACAAAAAGGTGCATTATGCCAAGTATAAGGAACCATTGAAAGGTAGCTATATTTACCCTGTGTGTCACAACCATTCTAATACTTTATAGGACGTCTTGTCATTTTCCCTTCTGTCTTTACTCTCGGAACAGCCATCAAGCCTTACTCCTCATGTTCCCTCAAACTCAAAGAGGGTTATGAACCAGCTATGGACCATGATGACTTGTTTCCCCAGCAGCTTATGCCCAGCAAATTTGATCGTAAACGTGCTGCTGGTCAAGACTGGGAATATATGCTCAGCCCAAGACAAGAGGGTGAGGTGCATGTAAACTACCGAGGAAAACAGCTTGTTCTTGCAGCTGGTCATGTAAGTTGTCTGCCACAATGCACTTTGCTTTTGAATCTCATTTGTCTCTCGCTAGCACGCCTTTGTCTTTAGATTTGGTCTTGAAGGCAATCTCATGAAGATTTCTACCTCTATTCTCTATGAGATCATCAAGACTAGTGTCCCTGGACAGAGCAAAGAACCTGCTCGCGCTGCCAAGATGAGGTCGTTTCCTATCCCGTCTCATTTCTTTAACGACGGTGTGGAAACTCGTAAACTTAATTGCTTTGCAGCACTGGTCTGTCAGGAAGAATCATGGATCCTCTGCGACTTTGCTCGACTTGCACAAATCAATATCTTTTCCAAGTCCTCCCCTTGGACTGAATCTGATCTTGCCATGGGCTCGAAGGTTTTTCCTCCTTTTTATTGTACCTGTATGATATAATTTACTAACCTCATGTGTTTAGTGGTGGAATAATATCTTATGGGGACCAGACTATGGTCCTGACTGGAGCCATGAGCAGTCTCACGCTATTGAAGGTCTTTATCAGTGGCGTCAAGACATCCTTCAATCTGAAAGAGAAGGGCAAGCTTCCCAGCCCATCGCCTCTGTTCTTTCAAAGAACAATGTGACCTTCAATGGCTTTGGTGAGCACACCTCCAATGACCTCTGTCATGCCCTGGCTTTCCATCCGCTTGCACCATGCTATATCATTTGTGACCATGATCTTTTTTTTGAGCGACTCCTTGAGGGGATCAAGGACTATGTTGCTATATTTCACTCCACCAAATTCCTATACAAAGTTGCTGGCTCCTGCAATTCCCTCAATCCATTCACATTCCATACTAATTCCAATGATGCCTATCTTGAAACCTACTTATGGGTTTATCGCAAGGCTCAGGTATATGTGAATAGTGACTTGTATAACCTGTATCTCAAGCAGGGCTTTCTGGATCCTTCCCATATAATAGGTATGCAATACTCTTTTCTCTCTTCATTTTATTCAGATTTTCTCTAGGTCAAACGTATACGAAGGACATTAATGATATGCTTGTCCATGATGACCGACGTAAAGTTTGCGACATCCTGCAACTCTCGAAAGAGAGCTCTAAAACCAAGAAGTCATGGTATACCATCATTCAAGCCAAGATCCCTGACGATTGGCAACCACCTAAATTGACAGTTGTATGTTACTCCCCTCTCAATTTTGCCCCATTTCACTGACATCCATTCAGTCTATTCCTAAGGATGTACGTCAAGAAGGGAGGAAAACAACCATTGGTTGTGCTTCCTTCAGTCCCTTTATGGCAAACAAAGAAGATTACATCAACTTCCGAGGTAAACCAGGTCGACCTGCAAAGGTATGACACTATCATCAGTGGTTTCACATCCAGATATTTACCCTTTACAGATTCACACAGGTAAACCTGGACGACCACGCCTAAGCAAACAAAAAGCTGCACGGGTGCGAGCACAGGCCAAACGAGGTAAGCCTCGTCAAGATAGGATCCCCAAGACGATGCCAAAGGTGTCAGAAGACAGTGGTATGTCTCTAGCTCATGGCTGTGTTATATAATCTGACAGTTAATACCAGATGATCACCCTCAAAGTGAATCTGAAACGCTTCATCCACGCAAGCGATTGAGAAGTGGTAAATGTTTGTGAACCACTCTCTGGTCATTTTTGTTCCAGTATCTACTGTAGTTGAATGTTTGATGAAGTCCAGACATACAAGTATGATATCACTTCAATGCATTCAGTTTGGTTATTGGTGTCTTCTATTCCGACACACTCAGGGTCTGAATTGTCTCTTGCTTTCTCCTTCCACATCCACATTCCTCTCCCTTACACTCATTCTCTGTCCTGGTCTATCTTGACTCGCTCTCGTCTCTCCAGGCACCTCTCATTCGCTGTCTCACTTTCAACCTCCTCTCGTTGCTTTCGACTCTCTCCCACCTTCTTGTTGCGTCACTCTTCAAGCACTTTCAAGTTCTTCAACTCTACATGTCACACAACAAGCAAGTTCTTTTTGACCCTCTCGTTACTCCTCCTTGATCGATTGCCGCTCTCCTCAACATACACCATCAATCACTCGCATACCGCTCTCGTTTTGAGAGTAAGTAACTTCATTACTTACACAGCGTTTCCCATAGGTACACAGTCGTAATCATACGACAGCATACGGTGTGAACCAGAAGATAATCGCACACGCTAAGTTAACTCTCTCTCTGCACCGCTCTACTTGCTTTTGACTTTTGTTCCCCAACTCCCCTAGATACCCTTATTCCAAACGACGTATACACGGAAGCAACATGTATATGTTATCCTCTATCCCTCTCTTTCCGCTTCTAAACTATCTACTTGAGCTATAGCATCCCTCTCCGTAGCGCAAAACACCCGAATAGGACGATAATCCTGCAATGACCATCATTAGAGTGGACTATCTGCGGATTTCGATTGCGCCCACTGACACTCTTCTCTCGCCACGACCAATCACTGGTCACGTTTCATGATGCTCAACAGCTCCTCGAAATGCGTCGTCTTCAAGTCTATCTGTCAAAATCTCTCTCGAATTAGATCCATAGGCCTCCAGCCAATGTAAGTACACATAGGATCGATTTTTGAATAAAACACAATACTGATATCCCTTCCTTTCACCCTCTAGACAATTTATTGACGGTCCGCGATGGAAATCCGTCGAACCAAGTTGTAATCCGGGGCTGATACGGAAACGCAGGAAGACGGAAGGAAGAGACGAGTCAAGGAGGTATAGCGAGGTACATCCTTATCGACTTGACGCCCCTTTGACTCAACACCACCTTTTCTTTCGACATCCAATCCCCTCGTTCCGTGCCTACCGCCTCTCGAGACTCAATTGACAAGGGGGCTTTTGTCCCACCCCTTGTTGTCCATCCTGCATTTCGTCGTGTACTTGAGTTACTACACCACGAGACGACGATCAACCTTGCCGTCTTGTATCTACTCTTCGGTCTTTGGACCTCTCCATTCAATAACTGTGCGGATAGCTATATAGCCTATCCGACTCAATAGTTTCCGAAGACCATACAGCGTAGTATACCAAGGGATAGTACGTCTGTGCAATACAGAGGTACGAAGGCTCTGGCATAGGATATATCGACTTTATGAGTGTCTTGTAAACCTGAAATACAAGAGAACCACTTACCCTCCATCCAAGACAGCTCCCTCGACAATTCCCACTTGACCACAGACCCCCGAAGCTAAACGACCGGCCGTGGCATGTCAGTCTCCGACTCGGACAAGCAAACAGTATACTTGCTTTATCTTCGATCAGTCTGTATGTAGGTAAGCACTATCAGTCCCAATCGAGTACCATGCAAAGCTAACATACCTATTACGTAGCACTATAGAGAATACCTCGACGGTCCACTACAGTCGGAGGAGGAGGCGATGGACCTAGAAAGTGAAGGTCAAGCAGTCAGAGAGCGATACAAAGAGACAGAATGGGGGCATACCAGAACTTGGTAAGTCCGTTCGTTTCCCTTCTCAAGAAACACGCTCTCGTTCGGTCGACAAAGGGACATTTATTTCCCCTTTGTCATCGTTCAAGTTTGGTCACCGCGTGTATATTATAGCATTATCAGCGGTGATGTACGAGATGGCAACAACGACTCGCGAGCGTGGGGGGTTCTGATTCGTCCCTTGCTTTCTCCTTCCACATTCGATAGCTCCTTGGAGCTTCAGGTTAAGCTCGATGAGGAGTTCGCACAACTCTCAGAAGATCGTCGCATGCTCCGAGATTTCATCTTCCCTCGTCAGGACCCTGCAAACGCTCGCTACCTTCCTGTCAACCTCCAACGTATCGTGCAGAACGCCGTCCAGATTTTCCATATCAACCGACGGAAACCAAGCGACCTACAGCCAATACACATCATCGATTCCGTCCGTGAACTATGTGATCGACTCATTGTCGTCCATGGTGACGATGCTCTTACACGAGAGTCACAGTCGAATACCACTCTCATGTTCCGCATGCACCTTCGTGCAACATTCTCCTCTCGCCGTGTCCTCGAAAAGTACCACCTAAATCGAGAGGCATTTGAGTGGATCATGGGTGAAGTCGAAGCAAAGTTCAACCAATCGTTGGCTCACCCTGGTGAGATGTGTGGTACCCTCGCTGCGCAATCCATTGGTGAACCGGCCACCCAGATGACGCTCAACACGTTCCATTATGCTGGTGAGTCCAGTAAGAACGTCACCCTCGGTGTCCCTCGTCTAAAGGAAATCATCAATGTTGCCACCAACATCAAGACTCCGTCACTTTCAGTATACCTCGAGCCGGAGATCTCTACGGACCCTGTCCTCACAAAGAACGTTCAACAGGAACTTGCTTACACCTCTTTGCGTACTGTCACCGCTGCTGTCGAAATTTGGTACGATCCCGAGCCTCACACCACTATCATCGAGGAAGATGCTGTCTTCGTCGAGCCCTTCTTCGCCATTCCTGATGAGGATATCGAGGTCAAGATGCACTTACAGTCTCCCTGGCTATTACGTCTCGAACTCGACCGAGCCAAGATGATTGATCGTAAACTCGAGATGGCCTACGTTGCTGGTCGCATAGCCGAGAGCTTTAAGACTGATCTCTTCGTCATTTGGAGTGAAGACAACGCTGAAAAGCTTGTTATTCGTTGTCGTGTATTGGGTGGAGCCGATAAGGACGAGGACGACATGGGCACCGTCGAGGAAGATATCTTCCTTCGCCAACTCGAAAACACGATGTTGAACTCTGTTAGTTTGCATGGTGTGTTTGGTATTGGACATGCCATGTCATGATTATTCCTTTCATTGTTTGATAGACCTGTGTGGATAGCTATAGAACTCCCCGACCCCTATAGTATCCCTGAACTATACTTACGCAACAACAGACTGAGAACTAGTACATTCGAGCAGAGGTTGCACGACGGCTCCGGCGCAGGATGTAACAATTAAAGAAGTGTATTGTGGACTTGAAGTTGAGATATCTTAGCTGTCTCAAAAATGAAACGAGCCACATAGCCTGTCAACAGCAATGATTGATTTACCATTTGAAGAAGAGAGCATTTTCAGCATACCAAGGTCGTCATATCGAAGCGCCTGGACCACTTGCGGTACAAAAAAAAAGGTGAGCTCTACTGGATGCCCTTCTAATACTCAGTGCGCATATTGAAGCAACAAAAGCTCATTTTGATATCGTTTCTCAAAGAATGTGATAGCCAGGATGGCCGGTACCGGTGCCCATACAACCAAATACTATGTTTATGTTCAGTCAGCGGAATAATTCTATTGAAAATACGTATGATGTTACCTTTAAATCATGACGCATGGAGAACTACGATGAATCGCCTATCAGGAAACGTAGTGCGTCCGGTATGGCAACAACCTCTCGGTTATTTGAACAAACAACTTTACAAACTTCAGCATACACAGCAACAACGTGGAATCGTTCGGCTAAGAAAACAGCGATTGCGGGATCGATTTGCCAAATTTTCCTGACAATACTATGCCATGAACTCTATAAGACTATGAGGCATGTAGATAGGAATTAAATTAGATCGCAACCTACGTCAAGATGCGAGCTCCGCAAAGTCTCAAACCCAAACAAGACAAACGAGAAACGTGCTTCTCGGGATAAAGGATTTGTACTTTGAAAGTTGGTCATTGTCTGAAAGTTAATGAGCGCACATCCCTCACCTAACCCGTTTATGTGCTCTAGTGGACGTCAGTGTCAACCTCTGCATCAGGAAATTTGGTTGAGGTCCTATTAACAGTCTTCTTGTCCGAAGGACTGTACTCGACTGGGTGCGTAAAAGGGTCGCTTTGGCTAGAAAGGTGAGTATTAGTGGAATGAATGTAAGAGACCAAGAGGAACATAAATATACTTTAGAGTATGAGAGAACATGCCCCACCCGTGTTTCACAGTGCTAATCCATGCAAATGCAATCTCTGACATGATTGCCACCTCGAAATCCACCTTCTTGCCAATGATCCAGGCCCAGACTTCAATTCCAGCCAAGATTGTAGACGGAGTGAAACACTCGAATGGTAAAACGACGATATAATGTAGAAGGTCGTAGTCACACTAAAGTCCAGGGTTGTTTGTTAGAGTCCGAGGTGAGTTCTGATCACCCATCGACGTACCTTTTGTGAACCAATCACGATGGCAGCTGCGCGGAAAAGTGGGCGTTTGAGATTCTGGATTGTTAGCGTGCTCTTCTTCTGTCTAATGTCACGAATGTGTTCCGACATCGTGGTTTTGAGCAGATCAATTTCGTGAGGTGAGCTAGTGCTCGACTCCGATTCCTTTGTACCTATAGATATAGTGTAAGCAACAGTTGGGAATGAATAAAATAGATCTAACCTGTCCAAGGGATTTCGTGCCCAGACGCCGCTCCTACGAAATATCCTTTCGTGGCCAGTTGTCCCACCAATTGTTTGGCTCTGTCCACTTTAGCACTGAGTAATCGGGATAGCGAAGCTGAGAAGAGAATGAATGACCAGAGGAGATTGAGAGAGCATCGAGAAGGCTCACAAAGTTTACGATCGATTGGTCCAACACCCTTTCCAAACTCTAGTGCAATGGAGGATCCGAGGTCTGACAACACTGACCTGCAATGTTGAATGTAGTTCGAGTGGTGCACGTCCCAAAGCCAATTCGAACCACCGATTTGTATCCCGTTGCATTTGCGCTAACATTTGCTTACAGGCAGCATAATCATGAGTTGACTGGAGGGTGATTTGCGACCGTTTTGACCGATAAGTGTAGATAGAATTATTTTTGTGGACCGAATAGTTCAGTCTTTGTGAGCATCGAGAGTCATAGATCATACCTTGTTGATGAACTTAGCTTGGTGATTATGAGATTGTATGAAATGGTGGCTTCTACTGTTGGCTCCGCACTTCGCAGACGTTGTAATAACATAGAAGTAGGTTTCGAATGACGCTAGAATTAAAACTCCGAAAAAAGGAGAATAAGAGAGAGAGGGGACACGCATGCTCAGAATCGTTTCGTTGTTTGTTGGTGGACAATGAACGACGCGGACCTATATACGCAAAGGCGGGTATCAGCATGGTGGGCCTGAGAATGAGAGGGTGACAGCTAGAAGGAGGATGACACACCGGAGATTGAGGGTACTGTATGTCCCAAAGACTCGAAATGTCTTTAGAGCAAGAATCTTGAACAACTCGTGTCTGCGAGTACATATGAATTTTTGAATCCATAGGGTGTCCTGGAGGTGTATCGTGATACACGGATTTTGCATCGTGGGGAAGATTAATACGCGAAGGAAAGCGAGAGTCTGCAAATACCATCAAGAAAGCATTAGAGCTATCAAGGATAAAATGTCGAGTATAACGACGAGTTTCAAGTCAAGGTAATTTTGACCAGCAAATCATCGCAGCGTATGAGTGTTGATTGAGCGGAGCGGCGCATGTGCCATCTTGGAGAGGGCTGGTTCTAAGGAGGAAGAGGATGTGGTTCGACTGTCATATCCCCAGGGATTGGAAGCAGGAAAGGCAGTTCATATTTGGATGATTCATTGTCAGGAGTGGAGGCAGTACCAAGAGAAGGAGAGTGAGCAGAGTATACTTGATAGGGACTTAGAAAGCGATTGTTCACCTCCACACTGTGATAAGCGCGCCGCGGAACATGGGCGCCTCGCAGCCTCAGGGCAATTCGATCCAATTCACCACAATGACAGAGTTTTTGCACGATGTTACGAGCCTCTTGTAGCCTCGAAACACTGTATATATCTAGTTCTGACCCTGTAACACCTTGTAGAATTGCTCATTAAGGATGCGAGTGAGTCTACATGGTGCATTTGCCAAAATAAACTCGTCACAGTCTTGCACCAGTGTGGTGATGCCATTTATGGAAGGCGTTCAGATTCCTGATCATGGCAGACCAAAGAGAATGTTATCACAGCATTAGAAATATGCATTGCTGTGGAAGCTACCCTACAGGGTGAATGATGCTACAGGTGTCATTACACATTCTAATAATACAACAGTCTCATGCGAATAGTCCAGATCATCTGTAAACTACAATGTAAGTCCGAATGAGCAAAAGTATGAGAGCAAGTCGAGATGGAAAATGTCAAGCATTGAGGTTAAAAAAGTCCTCATCGAGACCTACAAATACTTGATGAAAAAATACATCTAGATCTGTAGCAGAGTCAGAAAGTAAGTTTGCATTATCGTTTAGCATATCATGAAGGCGACTCGTATGAAAAATAAGCATTTGATGGAAGCATGCATGGATCTTTGGTATTATGAGCATGTCCTATCGAGAAAATTATAGGTGAGGCGATGAGAAACATACAAGATTAAATGTCACCTGAATAGGACCGCGATTACCAGTATGTCTATCTGGAATGGTCTTTGTTAGAATTATCTGTCGACATGAAGTTGTTAGTTCGTCCGATTTCAGAGACTACGAAAAGATAAAATGGCGTACTTGCAATGGTGAAGTTCTAGTGGGCATCAGCATCTGGCCAGTCATCGTTTGGGCTACACGTTTCATTCGGTACAAAGGATCACGGTTGTCTTCATTATAGCGTTCGTCGTCATTGATTAAGATCTTGAGGTCAGCGAGGTGGGGATGTTCAGGATGCCCTACTCCGTTAAGGTATCGTAGAAAGACGTTCTTCAGTTTAGGGAGATCGCCTTCGAGGGCTTCTTTGTCTTGCACAGAGAGATTTCGCTCCGTAAGAAATATGAGGTGGTCTGCAAAATTGTCAGGATCAATGCGGCGACTCGAGGTGCTAGTCAGGATCGTTTTGGCAAGAGGTTTGAGGAGCTACCAAAAGCTCATCAGATTGTAGACCACATACTAGATCAATGCACGACATACTTGGCTGATCGAGGGAATGCTAGGCGAAATAAAAAGGTTTAATCCTTGGCGAAATAGAGATACAGCTGGTGACTTTTCGAAACTCTTCG